>OU015650.1:30000-2530000 GCA_907165275.2 Zygaena filipendulae
TGTTGTTGTTGTTGTTGTTGTTGTTGTTGTTGTTGTTGTTGTTGTTGTTGTTGTTGTTGTTGTTGTTGTTGTTGTTGTTGTTGTTGTTGTTGTTGTTGTTGTTGTTGTTGTTGTTGTTGTTGTTGTTGTTGTTGTTGTTGTTGTTGTTGTTGTTGTTGTTGTTGTTGTTGTTGTTGTTGTTGTTGTTGTTGTTGTTGTTGTTGTTGTTGTTGTTGTTGTTGTTGTTGTTGTTGTTGTTGTTGTTGTTGTTGTTGTTGTTGTTGTTGTTGTTGTTGTTGTTGTTGTTGTTGTTGTTGTTGTTGTTGTTGTTGTTGTTGTTGTTGTTGTTGTTGTTGTTGTTGTTGTTGTTGTTGTTGTTGTTGTTGTTGTTGTTGTTGTTGTTGTTGTTATTGTTGTTGTTGTTGTTGTTGTTGTTGTTGTTGTTGTTGTTGTTGTTGTTGTTGTTGTTGTTGTTGTTGTTGTTGTTGTTGTTGTTGTTGTTGTTGTTGTTGTTGTTGTTGTTGTTGTTGTTGTTGTTGTTGTTGTTGTTGTTGTTGTTGTTGTTGTTGTTGTTGTTGTTGTTGTTGTTGTTGTTGTTGTTGTTGTTGTTGTTGTTGTTGTTGTTGTTGTTGTTGTTGTTGTTGTTGTTGTTGTTGTTGTTGTTGTTGTTGTTGTTGTTGTTGTTGTTGTTGTTGTTGTTGTTGTTGTTGTTGTTGTTGTTGTTGTTGTTGTTGTTGTTGTTGTTGTTGTTGTTGTTGTTGTTGTTGTTGTTGTTGTTGTTGTTGTTGTTGTTGTTGTTGTTGTTGTTGTTGTTGTTGTTGTTGTTGTTGTTGTTGTTGTTGTTGTTGTTGTTGTTGTTGTTGTTGTTGTTGTTGTTGTTGTTGTTGTTGTTGTTGTTGTTGTTGTTGTTGTTGTTGTTGTTGTTGTTGTTGTTGTTGTTGTTGTTGTTGTTGTTGTTGTTGTTGTTGTTGTTGTTGTTGTTGTTGTTGTTGTTGTTGTTGTTGTTGTTGTTGTTGTTGTTGTTGTTGTTGTTGTTGTTGTTGTTGTTGTTGTTGTTGTTGTTGTTGTTGTTGTTGTTGTTGTTGTTGTTGTTGTTGTTGTTGTTGTTGTTGTTGTTGTTGTTGTTGTTGTTGTTGTTAATAATAATAATAAAATAATAATACAATAATAATATACATACAAAATAATAGAACCAAATAAACATAATAATAATAATAACATTATCTAACTACATACCTACATAAACATAATATGAAAACATGACAATATAATATATAATAACACGTAATATATACAAATAAATACTATAACTATAAATAAATACAAAAATGAATATAATAGCTACACAGGCAGTGATAGATAGTGTTCCTTGACTCGCTTTTTAAATAAAGAGATAGTCCTACAGTCACGGATTTCATGTGGCAGTGAGTTCCACAGGGCAACTGCATGGAAAGAGAAAGAGGACGAAAAAAATTTGTTTCTATTGGAATTACCAGGTACAGATAGGCGTGTTTTGAGGTGTGACCTACAGACAGCATCAGGTGGTCGATAAAAGGAAAAGCGTTCTCGCAGGTAGGACGGGGAAGTTGGGTTATGAAGAATATTAAATAGTAGAAAGAGAATTCGAGTGTCTCTACGGTGGCGGATAGGAAGCCATTTAAGTTCCTTACGAAATTGAGAGACACGATCGAACTTTTTGAGACCAAAGATGAAGCGTATGCTGAGATTCTGCAAGCGCTCCAGTTTGTTCAGGAGTTCCTCGGTGGCATCAAGGTAACATGCGTCGGCATAATCAAGAATGGGCTGGATAAGAGACTGAGCAAGTGAGATTTTACTAAATGTGGGCAAGAAATTCTGGAGACACCTTAAAGAGTGGTAAGTATAATGTACCTTTTGACTAACAGTACCAACATGAGCACTCCAAGTGAGGTTCGAGTCAAATGTGATACCAAGGTTTTTAGCGGTGTCGGTATAAGCTATCCGTGCACCATCCAAAAATAGGGAGGGCAAAGTAGAGAGATCGAGAAAGTTCCTTAGGTATTTACTACCTATGATCAAAGCCTGTGACTTATTCGGATTTATCCGGAGGCCGTAAGATTTAGCCCACCCACTGATGTGATCCAGGTCGTCATTCATAGCAGTAATAGCAGTAACAGCCTCAGTTACTGGAAAATGACGATATAGCTGGAGATCGTCTGCGTAAAGATGGTATTTGGAAGAGATTACCTTGGTGACAGAGTTAATGAAAACTGATAATAGTAAAGGAGAAAGGACACCTCCTTGAGGTACACCCGACCCGAGATCGCACCACGCAGAGAAAGTTTCGTTCACGTGCACACGCTGCGATCGGCCCTTACCATATTACCATATTAAAGTTAACGATTCGGAACCCGTGAAATACCCATTATTGAGTAGTTCCGATGACCATCTGTGGTCTTCATCATCAGTTCCATTTCTTCAAATTTTGCTTCCGAAAGCAAAGAAACGATTTACTATAAAAAATACAAAAATCGCTTAAGGTGTGCCTATAATTTTTGAGGAGTTCCCTCGATTTCTTCAAGATCCCATCATCAGATCCCGACTTGGTGGCAATGGGACCTAATTGGGAGTAAAACCTTTCAAACAAAAAATAGTATATTTCATTATAAGTGCGGAAAGCCTGTCATTGCAAAGAGTTCCGACAAATGTCTACCCGAGCCGAGGCGCAGCCGAAGGTGAGGGTTGACAGTCGGAACTAGTTGCAATGACGGTTCCGCACGTGTACTGAACAACTATTTTTAATACAGTTACGAAAAAATTAAGCAATTAAAATATCAAAAACACAACAAACTCAACTAAGTTCCAACTGTGATCAAGAGATGGCGCTAGTCGTATTAGTAATGCGAAACCTACGTTTCGCAATGCAAAAAGTGTGTCAAAGTCGTGTCGCCATTTTTGACAGTTGACAAAGAGAACGCACGAGTTCGGGAAAGGTAAACAAAAAGCTCGAGTATGTAATAGCTCACATCCCGAACGCTAAACGTCCCTGCAATACGCCACTTTTTGAGCAACTGTATTAAAAAGAATTTTTCAAATCAGTCCAACCGTCTTCGAGTAATCGGTGAACATACATAAAAAAAAACATACATACAATCGAACATAGAACCGGTATCTCTAAGTACATAGTTTGTGCATAGAACCTCCTCCTTTTTGGAAGTCGGTTAATAAAAGTGACGTCATGACGACATGAAAAATGAAAAAATATAATATGACGTGGACAATGTAGTCATCAGGCCCAATATTCTAAAATTTCTAAATCGAATCGAATATAAAATTGTTTATTTCATACACTACTCATATGAGCAAGAGCAACAGCATGCTAGTTTTTCAGCTTAGACTCACTTTGCACCAGTCTTACACGCGAAGGGTACAGTAAACATGGTTCTCTTGACGGTCAAATTAAACTTATTCGATTCGATACCGAAGTTTTAAAATACAGCGTCTGAGAGATAGTTGACTAAAATATTTCAGTATTTTGTCCCACGTTGAAAAAAAAAACAAATGATGGAAATGATTGGCACTTGGTACGAAACTTGGTCGAGATAATTTTGTTACACCTCATAGGTACCTACTAATATTATAAAAAAATGGGAAATTAATCTGGGTAAGCTAGCAACCTTTGTTGTAGTATAACCCGACATATTACGGAAAGCATGGTAACGACAGACGCCATTATGGAATAAGGACTACGTAATTTGGCATCTAGTCTACCCCATCCCAACCTTCTCCCCTTTCACCCTTCACCCCAATTGGTCGTCCTAAATACTGTACAACCGACCGAGGTCCATTCACTGTTCACGTACAATTTGTAGGTTCCTCAGACAGTGTTAACCCTTCTAATTTAACTTTTAACCCTGTCTTATTTGGTAAGTTTCTGCAAGAACGGTCCAGAGAATTTCCGAATATTGTGAACGGAAGTGTTAAAAAGTTAGGACGCAATCGCATTGCTCTTAACTTTCATCAGGCTATTGATGCCAATAACTTTATAGACTCTCCTACTCTCCAAAGTAATAACCTAAAAGCGTTTATTCCTACATTTAATGTAACTAGGATGGGAATCGTTCGTGGTGTTCCTACAGAATGGGCCCAAGAGGAAATAATTAAAAATATTAAAGTTCCCGATGGCTGTGGGTCAGTTATCAAGACAAGACGCCTTAACTATAAAACTTTTAATCCGGATGGTTCACACAAATGGTTGGAATCTCAAACAGTGGTATTGACTTTTGACGGTCAGGTTTTACCGCCAAGAGTGTATATGTGTTACAATTCTCTCCCTGTCGAAATGTACACCTTCCCTACGATACAGTGTTACCGTTGCTGTCGTTTTGGCCACACTAAAGTACAATGCAGGTCTAAAGTCCGTTGCTTCAAATGCTCTTCAGAAGATCACGGTGGGGATGAATGCGACACTGTGGAGAGCTGCTCTTCGTGTATTAATTGTAAAGGTTCGCACTTTGCTACAAACAAATCATGCCCGGAATTTAGCAGGCAAGCTAACATTAAAAAAACGATGGCAGAGAAAGCAATATCATACGCAGAGGCGTCCAAACTTTATGTTCCATGTAAAAAATCTTTTGCGGATACTATCAAAAGTTCGCCTGATAAATCTTCTACCCACCAGTCGTATAAAAAAACCGTTTTTATAAAAAAACCTCGTTCCCCTCCTCCTGCTGCTTTTGGGTACGACCAAGTAGCTCACCGCTCTCTGATAAGAGATCCAACAATCCCATCGCAGAATGGTGTTGGTTTACGTGTAGAATCTTCCCCTTCTGATAAAATAGTCACAGAAATAATCAATCTCCTGTCTTCTCTCCTCAAAATTTCCTTCCCTTCTTTTAATTTACCGTCCAACGCTGCCTCATTCCTACAAACTGCTTTTTCTTCTATCCTTGCCAATGGCGCTGATAATCCAATGGAATTGTAGATCAATATCTCCTAAAAAAAGTGACCTAATCTACTTAATAAATAAATATAATCCAATAATTATTGCCCTTTCCGAGACGTGGCTACACCCGGATTTGAACCTTCGAATTCCGGGTTTTGTCATGTTTCGTAATGATGGCAAACAAGGGCATGGCGGTGTAGCCGTGCTTATTAAGAATAATCTCCCTTTTTCCCAAATCTTAATAAAATCACAAAATCAATTTAATGCTGTCGCACTTAAAACCAAAAACTTTACGATTCTCTCAATTTATATCCCCTATCCCTCCAGCTCAGCCCTAGCAGATGTTAACCTATTAATTCAATCACTATCCCCTCCATTACTTATTGTCGGTGATTTTAATTGCCACCACCACGTTTGGGGTTGTGGTAAAAATGATCATGCCGGCGAAATTCTCCTTGATATTATCGACCTTAACAACCTATGTATATTAAATACGAGTTCGCCCACTCGTCGTACACGCCCTGAAGAATCTGTTAGCGCAGTGGATATATCTTTATGCTCCTCAGACCTGGCTTCGCAAATCACCTGGGAGGTTCTTCCTAATTCTTATGGCAGTGACCATTTTCCAATTTTGTTGAGTTTCCCATTCACTAGTGCAAAGGACTCTCCACCAAAAAATCCCCTTCTTAAGCATATCTTATCTGACAAAAATTGGGCAGCTTTCCGCCAATCCACTAGTACTATGTTATCCATCCTTCCTAAAATATCCTTTTACAATATAGATCGCTGCTGCACTGCCTTCAGTAACGCTCTTATTGCCAGCGCCAATAATTCTTTCCCTCTTAAAAACACATCAACTAAACGAATATCCTCTCCTCCTTGGTGGGACCACGATTGTACCAAAAGCATTCAAGCCCGCAAAAAAGCTGAACGTCTTTACTCCAAAAATATGACCTCCGAAAATTTTATGTTACTCAATAAAGTTTCAGCTGAAACAAAACGCACCCTAAGATCCAAAAAACGTGATAGTTGGAAAGAATACTGTGCATCTATCTCACCTGTCACTCCCTCCCACTTTGTATGGAAAAGAATCAAACAATTCCGTGGGTCATATAATCAACCATCACAGTCATGCCCCCCCACGTCCGAATTCGCAGAAGCATATATGGACCATTTAGCTCCCCAAATGGCCCCATCTCAATCTGAACTGCCCTGGTATTTCCATCATCCCTCAACTGATCCGCTAGATCATAATTTCTCCCTTACTGAACTTAAGTATATCCTAAATTCTGTTAAAGATTCTGCCCCTGGTATGGATAGTATTCCTTATTCATTCCTTGTTAACGCTCACCCATGCCTGCATGATTACTTCCTAAATTTAATCAATACAATTCTTAATATTGGATATGTCCCAGATGCTTGGAAATCACAAATAATTATTCCTGTCTTAAAACCGGGTAAAGATTCCCATGATGTAAAATCCTATCGTCCAATTGCTTTATCATCTACTCTCGCGAAAGTCCTTGAGCACTTGATCAAGAACCGTCTCGAGTGGTTTGTGGAGTCCAGAGGTATTCTAGGTAAAAATCAATTTGGCTTCCGAAGAGGAAGAAGCACAACAGATAGCATTGCAATCTTTACAACTGATATAAGACTGGCATTTACCCGAAATGAGTCTGTTGTTGCCGCATTTTTAGATATATCTGCTGCCTATGATAATGTCCGCCTCCCTCTTCTCATGGAAAAACTTAATGCCTTGTCGATCCCGAAGAAACTAGGCCAACTCATTATAAACATGCTCTCTGATAGAACTGTCCACTTCCGCTGCGATGACCCTGGAATTTCCTCTCGCAGATCTATTTGGAAAGGCCTTCCTCAGGGGTCCGTCTTGAGCCCCCTTCTTTATAATATTTATACACATGACCTAGACTTATCACGTGGTCTCTGCAGAATCCTTCAATATGCAGACGACATTCTTTTGTACTACTCCCACAACAATATTTCTACAGCAGCCGCAACAGTGACAGAGTCTTTATCATCTCTTAATAATTGGATTTGCTCTAATGGCCTTGAATTATCCCCCTCAAAAAGTGCAGTAGTGGTATTTTCAAGGAAAAGAAAGATCCCGGCAATCAGTGTAGAAGTGGGTGGCCTTCAAATCCCGATAAAACCATATTTTAAATTTCTAGGCGTTATTCTCGACTCTAAATTAAGTGGTTCTCCGCACTGTGAGTACATAGTGAACAAATCGCAGAAAAACATCAACATTTTGAGATGCTTATCAGGTGTTTGGTGGGGTGCCCACCCTTTCTCTCTTAAGTTATTATATAATGCCATCATCCGTAGTGTTCTGGACTACGGTACATTTCTGCTCGAACCAGCAAATAAGGGCGCTCTTCAGAAACTTGACCAAATACAGGCTAAGGCATTACGCATCATTTCTGGAGCGATGCGTTCTAGTCCCATCAACGCATTACAGGTAGAATGTGGCGATCCTCCTCTTTCCCAGCGTAGACAGTTTCTTTCAGATCGCTTCCTCTTTCGTGTTTATCAATTTGCCTCCCATCCTATTTTCCCTAAACTCCAACTTCTTTGCGAGTTCTCTCTTAAATCCCGTTTCTGGACAAACAAATGCCCCTCCCCTTTGATGAAAAGCTTTGGCAAAATAAAATGTATAAAAAATTCTGTCCACCGTTCATCCAATCTCCCAGTTTTTGATTTCGATTACGAAACAATAATCTATCAGCCTCCAGTCATTTTAAACTTTGACATTTGTAAAGGTGATAAACACGCCAACGCATACCATCGCGAAATAATGAAAAGAAACTGGCGTGGGTGGCATTCCATCTACGCTGATGCTTCTAAACTCTCTCAGCATGGATGTGTGGGTGTGGGAGTATTCCACGAAGAATATAATATAGTTCAAAAAATTAAATGTCCCCCAGAGTCCTCGGTTTTTACTGGGGAATCTTTAGCCATTCTCAATAGTGTTAAGTACGCTCTTCTTTTCAAACTCCACAAATGCCTTATTTTCTCCGATTCCCGTAGCTCCCTCCAGGCCCTAATTTCAAATCCCTTTTCAAAAAACAACAACCCAATTATTTTCGAAATTAAAGCAGCCGTAAAATCTTATATTAATCAAGGTCACGAGCTGGCAATGGCTTGGATTCCGGGGCACGCTGGCATTGCTGGCAATGAGCGTGTGGACTTGGTTGCCAAGGACGCCATTGTCTGCGGTGACAGGGTGCCGTTCCGATGTTATTGCCATGATCTTATATCTCTCCCGAAACAGTCCCTATATAAAACTTGGTCTGCCCTCTGGGATAAATCTAAAAAATCAAAGGGTGCTTGGTTTGGGGTAATCCAACCAAGTATCCCTAATAAACCCTGGTTCTCCCGATGGAATTTCAACAAAAAAATCTGCTCCTCGATTATTCGTATGAGGTTAGGTCACTGTTGCATCCCAGTTCATCTTCACAAAATTCATTGCCTTAATTCATCTTTGTGTGAATGTGGTCTCTCCGAAGGAGACCTTAATCACGTCATCTTTTCATGTCCTCGTTTTAACCATAATTAT
This sequence comes from Zygaena filipendulae, assembly GCA_907165275.2. Taxonomy (NCBI): domain Eukaryota; kingdom Metazoa; phylum Arthropoda; class Insecta; order Lepidoptera; family Zygaenidae; genus Zygaena; species Zygaena filipendulae. Next base: position 38,481 of record OU015650.1, read on the forward strand.
TTATTTTCTGACCTTGTATTCTGTAAAATTCCGCTCCCCACATCCATCATCACCCTTCTTCACTCTTTAGACTTCAAAATTTATAAAATCCTAGTAGACTTTCTTACTTTTAACGACATTAAATTATGACTTATTATTCGTTCATATTCTCTTATTTATTTAAGTATAAGTATATAATTTCTGTCTTGTTGTATTGTACATAGCCCATCCCATTTCTCTATTCTTATTACAACGAACGCCCAAAATTTTCGCTCGTTCATTTTAAATCCTTTTTGCAAACTAAATTAACGCGACACTGGCAACAATGTCATTAATGACAATTGCCATAAAAAAAAAAAAAAAAAAAAAAAAAAAAATTTTCAGATTTTTATTTAAATTTTCTTGATAGGATTTCCTGAGTATACCTATTTAATTAATAAGTATTAAATATTTTTATTTAAATAAAAACTTATTAGATTTCCAAGTAGGTATTATTTGAACTGTTTTCGACTACATAAATATGAAGGGCTCCAAACTGGTGATGTGTGTTAATCGATGCATGTCTCCGCAACTGCAGCTGGTGCCCGCATACTCGTGCAGGTGAGGCCGTTTTCGTGATCTTCCCGTGAGCCCGGCTCCAGGAACGCGGAGCCCGAGGTTGTTAATTGCACTTGTTACATTGCCTTGGACTTTGGACACATCATTAGGATAGTGCGCTTCTATTTTAGTTTTGAATTTAGTTGAACTCTTTGAAATTCGACGATGTTAATAACTTAAATACAGTAGGCAATTACTTAGAATACAGGAAAATAATTTTCAGGTTTATAAAAGAGCAATAGTTTTTATCTCACTAGGTTTTAAGGGTCAAAATATTTGAATAGTGACTTGATGGGGATATTATGTTATTTAACACTATGATTTATAAATGTTTTAAAACTAGCTGTTCCTTCCTGCAGTTGCACCCGTTTAACCCTCAACGGTTGAATTAATAAAATCCCTGTAATACCTACCTAATGTTATAAAAATGAGCTTAAATACTTATGACTCTTCAAAACTTAGTAATAACTGACTTTACTCCATGATTTCATCCACATAAATTTTGGAGATCCTGCAGGATTTCTTGGGGTAAAAAGTAACCCATGTATGCAAAATTTCATAATAAGTTTAGTTAAGGCATGAAAGTGTAACAAAACTAACCAAGTACTTTTTCCAACACTTCTAACAATTTGACCAGACCAGATGTGGGTGTCCAAGTAAAGAGGTACCAGTAGTGAGGTATTATTACGACTAGATTTGGTATCTAGAATAGTCAATTGGACGCAGATAAGCAATAACATGTTAACCCACAAAATTAAGTTATTGATTCAGAACGATTTATTGAGAGTTAGGGAACGTTTTTTAATTATGTGTTTAACTTTATCACATTGCTTAAATATGTAACTAAATATTGAACATAAAAATGTTGATACAAAATGGCGCTCCTACTTTTAAAACACGATTTACTCAAAATTTCTCCAGTGTGGGTTAACACACTATTGCTTATCTATGTACAATTGATAGTAAGGGTTGAAAAAATATATAAAAACTAGCAGTTTTTTTTTTACAGACATTGAAGTTGAAACTCTTAAAATCGTGAACGCAATTTATTCACTGACCTTTACAAAACGGCTTATATCTCGGAAACTAAATGCCGAGAACTGGTAACGCCCACAAATAGACACTTATAACAACGTGTTAATGAATTGACTGAAAATTGAAAAGTAGTTTGTTTAGAATCGACTTCCGAATTGATCACACCATGTTTTAATATACCTAGGTTATATTTTTTCATTTTTACTAGCACATGTCTAAATTATATATAATACAATATAAAAAATCAAATCAGTCATTGACAGGCGGCGTAGGCGCAGGCGTAGCACTTGAAATTTCGCAGATAGGTACTATTAATTATTTCGACATAATTTATATTTTAATCATATTATTATCTATTTTTTTAAATGGGATGTATATGTTTTATGGTCAATTCATTAACACGTTGTATATTGGTTTTTCAAACTAACGAAAATACACTTGGATAAAGCGCATTAAAGTTTGGGAGTGGGGCTCATACGACATTTCAACTCCACATACTCCATTATTTTTGATTCTGTAAAAAAAGAAATTATACATGTCCAATATATTTTTTATGTATCTGTAGATACGGACGGAAAAAACTATTATCATTATTTCAACAAATTGACACATTTGACCTTAATATACATTCACAAACTTACAGGCGTGGCAGAGGACTTTGTCTTATAATATATTGTCATATAATATTGTCATAAAATCACTATTTTTCTGATTGAAACTGAAATATGATAGCAACAAAAGTTACATAATTTCCCTGCAGTTCTTCTATACAAACTAAATCCCTCTCTTTTAAGTTACATTAAAAATTAAACACATAGGTAGCTGAGTTATCATAAAAAATTTCCCAATAGGGCAGCAAGTATCTCTTACCCCTTGACCCTGTGGGTCAAGACAGCGGTCAAGACTGTGGGTCAAGTCTCGACAGCGGCGGCGGCGGCGGCGGCGGCAAAAACTAATGGTAGACAATATACGAAGGTAGGCCACAGCGGCGCGAGCTGCCGCTGCCGCCGCCTCCACCGCCACCGCCTAGACTGTGGCGCCGCCCTTACACAATAGAAACAAAGTCCTGAAAGAACAATTTGCAGCTATAATAATTATATAGTGAAAAGACAGTGGTAGTATGGTAGCATGCAATCAGCATGGGAAATAATGCGATGGGTTGGCGACTGGCGTGGGCGAAGAAATAAAACTAAAAGACGAAGAATTATTCTAGCTTTACGACCCACAGACGGGCGGGTGGCGCGGCGGGCGCGGCGGGCGCGGCGCGGGAGGTGCGGGAGGCGCGGCGCGGCGCGCGGCAGAGCAACTCGTTCACGATGAACCTGTTCCGCGGGCAGCTGGAGCCCGCGCAGGTGTTCCCCTTCCCAGAGCCGCTCTCCGCCGACCAGCGGCAGACGCTCGCCGAGCTCGTGCCGCCCGTCGAGAAGTTCTTCCAGGAGGTGAGCCGGGCGCGGGCGCCGCAGCACGTTAGCATGCCACGGACTCGGCGTCCGCGACGAGAATCGATATAACTGCCATTGCTCAATTTGAATACTTTCTCTCAACTGTTGTACGCAATTCTAGATGTATTGATGTTTATAGGGATGTATCGCAATAATTTAGCTAGTGTACATGTGTGCGTGCGCGTCAGGTGAACGACCCGGCCAAGAACGACGCGCAGGCGCAGGTCGAGGAGGCGACGCTGGCGGGGCTGTGGGAGCTGGGCGCGTTCGGGCTGCAGGTGCCGGCGGAGCTGGGCGGGCTGGCGCTCAACAACACGCAGTACGCGCGCCTCGTGGAGGTGGTGGGCGCGCACGACCTGGGCGTGGGCATCACGCTGGGCGCGCACCAGTCCATCGGCTTCAAGGGCATCCTGCTGTTCGGCTCGCCGGAGCAGCGCGAGCGCTACTTGCCGCGCGTCACCGCCGGCGAGTACGCCGCCTTCTGCCTCACGGAGCCCTCCTCCGGCTCCGACGCCGGCTCCATCAAGTGAGTGTCCCGCCTCGGCGCGTCGTCGGCCGCCCGCCGACCGGAGCCTAAACCGTCCCGCCCGCTCGGTTGCAGGTCGCGGGCCGTGCTGTCGCCGGACGGCCAGCATTACATCCTCAATGGCTCCAAGATTTGGATCAGTAACGGCGGCATCGCCGAGATCATGACCGTATTCGCCCAGACTCCTGTCGAGAGAGACGGCAAAACCGTGGATAAGGTGAGGGCGCGAAGGCGGGCTGCGGGCGGCGGCTCGCGGCGCTCTCGGGCGAGTGGCGCGGGCGCGAGACGTGACGTGTGCGCGGCGCGTGTTGCAGGTGACGGCGTTCATCGTGGAGCGCGGCTTCGGCGGCGTGTCGTCCGGCCCGCCCGAGGACAAGATGGGCATCAAGTGCTCCAACACTACCGAGGTGTACTACGAGGACGTGCGCGTGCCCGTCGCCAACGTGCTGGGCGGCCTCGGGAACGGGTTCAAGGTGAGCGTCGTTGTCTCGGCGCGAGGCAGGGAGGGTATGTCCCTCGTCCCTCGTCCCTCGTCCCGCGTCACGCGTCCCGCCGCCCTGCCGCAGGTGGCGATGAACGTCCTCAACAACGGGCGGTTCGGCATGGCGGCGGCGCTGGCGGGCACGCAGCGTGCCGCCCTGCGCCAGGCCGCGCAGCACGCCGCCGCGCGCCAGCAGTTCGGCAAGCGGCTCGCGCAGTTCGGCGGCGTGCAGGAGAAGCTGGCGCGCATGGCCATGCTGCAGTACGTCACCGAGGCGCTCGCCTACATGGTCAGCGGGAACATGGACGCCGGCTGCCAGGACTACCACCTCGAGGCGGCCATCTCCAAGGTGAGTGCGCAGCGAGCCCCGCGCCCCGCCCGCCCCGCCGCTCCCCGCCGCGCCCCGCTACAGCGCCGCCCCGCCGCCGGCAGGTGTTCGCGTCCGACTCCGCGTGGGCCGTCGTCGACGAGGCGATCCAGATTCTCGGCGGGATGGGCTACATGAAGGCGACCGGCCTCGAGCGCGTGCTGCGCGACCTGCGCATCTTCCGCATCTTCGAGGGCACCAACGACATCCTGCGCCTGTTCGTCGCGCTCACCGGTGAGTGAGCGAGAGCGCCCCGTGCCCCGCGCCCCCGCCCGTCCCCTCGCTGACCCGCCGCTCCGCCTCCCGCAGGCGTGCAGTTCGCGGGCTCGCACCTGCAGGAGCTGCAGCGCGCGTTCAAGAACCCGACGGCGCACCTCGGGCTGATCTTCGGCGAGGCCGGGCGGCGGGCGACGCGCGCCGTGGGGCTGGCGCCGCTGCCGGACGCGGCGCCGCTGGTGGCCGAGCCGCTGCGCCCGGCGGCGCGCGAGCTGGCGCGGCTCGTGGACGCGTACGGGCAGGCCGTGGAGGGCGCGCTGCGCGAGCACGGGCGCGACATCGTCGAGCAGCAGTTCGCGCTCAACCGGCTGGCGGGCGCGGCCATCGACGCGTACACCACCGCGGCGGCGCTGTCGCGGGCCTCGCGCGCCCAGCGCCTGGCGCTGCCGTCCGCCGAGCACGAGCTGCGCCTGGCCGAGGCGTGGGCCGGCGAGGCGCTGCCGCGCGCCGCCGCGCTGCTGCACGAGGCGCGCGCGCCGCCCGCCGCCCGCCAGCACGCGCGCCTGGCGCGCCTCGGCGCCGACGTGGCCCAGCAGGGCGGCCAGCTCGCGCCCAACCCGCTCAACCTGTGAGCGGCGCCGCCCGCCAGCACGCCGCCCGCCAGCTCGCCGCTCGCCTCCCGCCGACGGCGACCGAGCGACCTTCTTTGCTCCTTAACTTCTTTCCAGTCGCGCTCGAGCGACCCGGTTGAGATAGTTAAATTCGAAAATTTTCCTCGAAAACTGCCTGCCTTCGACGTCGACCGATTGGAACTTATGAGTGAGGCTCGGATCACCGCGAGCTAGTGAAGCTTTATTATTTTATTGTATATCGGTAGCCGGAAACGACGATTCGATTGTCTAGTAATAATTAATAAGAATCGGAGGCTGAAGGAGAATTTTCAGTTTTATTAGAAAAAATATGTACAAGTTTTCAAATAATAATATTTACATTATATACTATTTTATATACTTAATTCGGTTAAATTAGCCCGAAAAATTCCTACAAATGAAAACTAGTAGTAGATCTCCGCGGCGGCGGCGATTCAGACGTCGACCTGCACGCTGGCGTCCCAGGCGCGCGCGTTGACCTGCCGCAGCGTGGCGCGCAGCGCGCCGCCCGGGCCCAGCGCCAGCGTCAGCGGGAAGCGCTCGCCGCGCGGCCGCGCGTACAGCGCGTGCAGCGCCTGCTCCCAGCGCACGGCGCCGCCCACGCCGCGGGCCAGCGCGCGCCGCACCTCGCCCGCCGAGCGCAGCGCCGCGCCCGTCGCGCCCGACACCACGCACAGCCGCGGCGCGCGCACCTCCAGCCGCTCGGCCGCCGCGCGCACCGCCTCGCCCGCGCGCGCCATCAGCGCCGAGTGGAACGCGCCCGCCACGCGCACGCGCGCCGCGCGCCGCACGCCGTACGCGGCGCCCTCGCGCTCCACGAAGCGCAGCGCCTCCTCGTCGCCGGCGAGCACCTTGCAGCCCGGGTACAGGTAGGTGCCCACCTGGCACACGGGCTCGGGCACGCCGCGTGCGGCGGCCGCGGCCCGGGCGGCGGCCAGTGCGGCCGCCAGCCGCGCGTCGGGCGCGAGCCACACGGTGAGCATGCCGCCCGCGCGCTCGGCGGCCGCGGCGCGCATGGCGGCGGCGCGCAGCTCCACGAGCCGCAGCGCGTGCTCCGTGGGCAGCGCGCCCGCGTACGTGAGCGCGGCCAGCTCGCCCAGCGAGAAGCCGGCGACGGCGCGCGCCCGCTCGAGCGCGGCGGGGCGCCGCTCGCGGGCCAGCTCGAGCGCCGCGAGCGCGGTCACCGTGATGGCGGTCTGGCAGCGCCGCGCCAGCTCCTCCTCGGGCCCCTCGAGGCACACGCGCAGCACGTCCCACCTGTGAGCGCCGAGCGGACGACGACCCGTTACTCATTGTCTCCCTCTCGAATCCCCTGAACACAGTCTATTTCCGATTGCAATTTTGCCTTAAACTAGGTGTTTATATTTAGACAGTATTTATATTATTATCATTTATAGCTGTTGATTTTCCAAATAAAGTAAAATAAAATCATTTAGATGTAATGGATCAGATCTTCATATTGAATAAAATTTTGAAATACATAGTTGTTTTTTTATTTTCTCAACCTATAATGTTTAATACCTACTCATATTTTCACTAGACCCTAGCTGAGATTGTACTTTTTAGTATCGATCACAATGAAAATAAAATAAATAATATTTAAATAAATAAATAAAATAAATATCTCCCAGGATAAGTATCAGTAATAATGGACAAGTTGCATATAAACTTAAATAATCTATTATTCTGTCATTTATTGATGGATTGATGGATGGAAAAAAACAGAAGTATTAGTTTTAAAGGTTTTGATCTATATTTTAACAAAGTGTCCAGTCAGATTATTAATATTTATTAGTTGTCCAAACCTACTAAATTACATAAATTCACAAAAAAGGTTGTCATTATACTATTATTGTAAATATATCCCCATACAATAAAATTACAATAAAATTCATAAAATTGTAAATACCCTTATTGTTAACTGTCAAAAGATTGTGAACCGCAACATAGGTAGGTACTGCTTATAATTTAATGCATTTAACACATTATTTTTCGGTAGGTAGATTATAATTATTGTTAGGGTTGTACTGCAGCTTAGCAAGTCGCCCGAGCGGAGCGCCAAAAACTTTACGGTTCACAATCTTTTGACAATTTCAAACTAAAAACCTCTTTTTTTTCAATTGGTTAAAAATTAGAAAGTACTGATGAATAACAGCACAAGGCAAAAAAATAAGGGAGGCTCTGGGTGACGCCTTGGCCCATTGAGGCATGTGATGCCTCAATGGGCCTTCTTTAAAATGAAGAATAAATAATAATAATAATCCACTTCACAACAACCAGATCTACTATTAGCTTGTGTCATGGAAACCAAGCAAATGTGGTACTAGAGAGTGGACTGGATAGTGGAACCCTGTGTTCATCACACAAAGTGCAACCTATCTTGGAATGTAACCTGGAACCTCCTAATCAGCAGGCAGGCATGGTGACCCATTATGCCAATCGGGTTGTCTAATAAAAAAAGTGTGATAATTAAAAACAAAACATACATACAGCCGAACATAGAACCTTCTCCTTTTTGGGAAGTTGGTTAAAAAAACAATTATATATGCATGTAATCATTATTAAAGTTATATGTAAATAAATGTGAAATAAAGGCTTTAATAATAACCCTAGATGTAATATCATGCTTATGTGTAGTACAATTATGTTTTCAATATAAACCTTTATTTGGCTCACCCAACAATGGAAGATGCAAACTCATAGAGTTCTCTAGCAGCTGGCGCTTCCAGTGTTCTCCGGCCCATACCGATGAACTGCGATCCCTGGCCGGGAAATAGAATAACAGTTGTTTCCTGAGGCTCCACTCGTCTCTCATGCTGCTTTTGCGGTTTACTGGTGTAAGGCTCTGTAGCCCATTGCAATTCGGGCTCTTCGAGACCAGTTTCACTGTAAGATGTCGCTTCGTCTAATAGTTGCTTCAGAGGACTATTAGTATTCGTGGTATCGCTTTGAAATCTTCCATTTGATCTGGTTTGAAAGTTCACATTTCGGAAAAAGAATCGGCAGAGGCGACCCGTACTGAGTGATACTGACATAATCCTATTTTTTTCGAAATAAATAATTCGGCGTGCGCATCGAGGTAATTTTTTTTTATTTATTTTCACAAAGTACAAACTACTTAGAGTTTATTTTAATGGCAATTGTCATTAATGACATTGTTGCCAGTGTCGAATTAAGACAGTGAAATTAAATTAAAGTTGAATATTTTGAAAACTATTGATAATTTATTAGTAAATCTTTCAAGAAAATGCTTTTCTATTAGGCTCTATTTTTAGAATATTATCACAAATTCTTATTATAAATTTCATGCAAGTACCCATAGACATTACAAACAGGCCCACTTAAAAATGGGAAATATACTATGTTAATTTTTTTTTTTTGTGAAATTTTACGAATTTACCCCTTTCGGGGAAAGCAGAAGGAAACTTAGTCCATATAGCCCATTCAGTGGTATATTTCTTCTTCTGAAGTTATTTACATCGAAATGCATTGGTGAGATGCATTTTGATGCTTTACCGGAACTTTTGGCAGCAAATCTTCGCAGTTGAACTTTAATAGGACGCTCTGTGGGAAGTTATATAGAAAAACGAAAACCTCCCGGCGAACGCCCTATTTCATCTTATTTCACTGTTTCCGCACACTGTTCATCACTAATGGATCACTATTATGCAAAGTCCACCCTATTCACACAATATTAATCACGATAAACTAATTTGCAAGACAAAGAAATAAAACTGCCGTCCACTCTGCTAAAAATCCCGCCAAAGGTCCAATAACGTTTAAATAAAAAAATACACAAAAATGCACTACACTGAAAAGCTGAGCTGAAAAGCGAAAAATAATACGAATTAAATATAAAAATGGACGTTATAATAATATGTATTAATAGTATGTGCTACCTACTGATCGATTTGAATTTGATGCCAAGCCCGCTCAGCCCCGCTCGTGTCTGCCTGCACACTTTAGCGCATGTTTATGTTTTCAAAGTAAGATTAAGTTTTTGTATAGTTTTGTTATTATTCTTATTTTATTCTGATAAATTGTTAATTTTATGCTCTTAATTTTATTATTATACAGAATAATATGCAGATTTTCATTAGCTGTTTATTTGAAAAAAATTCCTTAAAAATCGATTATTCATTCCAAATTAAAGCGATTTTTCCATAATCGATTATTATTGATATGAGAAAAATCGATTATTAAAAATCGATTTTATTCTCACTAAGTCACATCCCTACCTTCACCCATTCCATGGGATAGGATTATTTGGCTCATGGCTGAAATTGAATTAGGGATGAAAAATTATCGATAATAAAAAAATCGATTAAAAATCGATTTTAATAAATGATTCTATTTTATGAATAATCGGTTAATAATCGATTTTTTTGTAATCTTTCAATCCAATTTTTATCCTGGAATTCCCATGGGAAGTCCGAAATTAACGCCGGTGAAACTGCATTGAACTATTTTTATTGGAAAGAGTATACTTCGCAGGAACCCTGGAAACAGAGCCTATTAATAATCAGGTTAGGATTTGATGATCAGAATAATTTTGTATTTAAGTCGATTGAGGCTTTTAAAAAGTTTGTATTCATATCTAAAATTTTATTTGATTTCTATTTTCACAAATTGTTAAAATTAATCTCAGAGTTTTATTATAACAGATTTCATTATAAAAAATCGATTTTTTTCCCTATTTAAATCGATTAATCCTAAACCGATTATTATTAAAGAGAGAAAAATCGATTAAATTAAAAATAGTTTTTTTTTTCTGTCAATGTACATCCCTAAATTGAATCCGTTCTCCGTCCACGTCTAACACAAACAAGAAGCGGATAAAACGATACTGTCATTAATGACAATAGCCATAAAAAAAAAAATAAAAAAAAATAAAAATAAAAAAAAACGATACCATTGAGGTATCGATAATTTTACTCGATATATTATCGGTCGAGAAGTATCGATACTTTTCTTTTTCTCTCTTCTTTTTGACTCAACACTAAGGTCCGTATTCCAGAAGGTGACTTAGGCCCGTATTCCAGAAGGTGACTCAGATCTCGTTTTACTTGAGATTAGTTTTAAGCTCAAATCTTAACTCAAGCGTACATCTTATTATAGAATGCGTTTTAAGTTCTAATTACTTGAAACTAGTCTTGAGTAGGGATTCTGAACTCTGGTTCTAATCAGTTGAAACTAGTCTAGAGTAGAGATTTTGAGCTCTGATTGGTTGAGTGGTCTTGACATGACAGACGTAAACAAAGATCAAATCTTTGCTTGAGTATAGATTAGTACTCAAGCGTCGTTCTAGAATAAGGAAATAACTCAGCTAATTGTTGATTGATGAATGTCGTTTCAAGTAAGGTTCTAAAATTAAAGCTTTACTTGAAATTAGTTTTAAAACAGAACCTTACTTGAAACGAGATTCATTAATTAACAATCAGCTGAGTTGTTTCCTTATTCTAGAACGACACTTGAGTACTAATCTATACTCAAGCAAAGATTTGATCTTTGTTTACGTCTGTCATGTCAAGATCACTCAACCAATCAGAGTTCAAAATCTCAACTCAAGTCTAGTTTCAAGTGATTAGGGTCCGTATTCCAAAAGGTTACTCAAGTCATGAATCTAGTTTTAAAACATAATATTGGTATATCGATACGAGTACTTTTGACCGATACCCACTTGATACTCAGGCCCGTATTCCAGAAGGTGACTCAGATCACGTTTTACTTGAGATTAGTTTTAAGCTCAGATCATAACTTCTTATTATAGAATGCGTTTTAAGTTCTAATTACTTGAAACTAGTCTTGAGTAGGGATTCTGAACTCTGATTGGTTCTAATCAGTTGAAACTAGTCTAGAGTAGAGATTTTGAGCTGTGATTGGTTGAGTGGTCTTGACATGACAGACGTAAACAAAGATCAAATCTTTGCTTGAGTATAGATTATTACTCAAGCGTCGTTCTTGAATAAGGAAATAACTCAGCTGATTGTTGATTGATGAATCTCGTTTCAAGTAAGGTTCTAAAATTAAAGCTTTACTTAAATTAGTTTTAAAACTAAATTCATGACTTGAGTAACCTTTTGGAATACGGACCTCAGTTTCAATGAGTATCGATACCATAAGTACTTGGTATCGGGTAAGTACTTGTAAGTAAATGTATAGAGTAAGTACCTACTTGAGTTATATCAGTTTACGTCAACTATTCTTCCGAGGTTTACGACAAGGCAATTTGGACAGTTGTTTGCATTTTGCATGAATTAGCGCACATGGTTGTTGACACAAACTACTTAGAGATACTACCGTATGTTGTTGACGCGTGAAAGCCGTATCGAAAACGCGTGTCACGTTTTTCGTTATTTCAGTCACTTTTCAGCATCTATTTTGAACCCTGAGCAGGAAACTGACTTTCAAAAGAGCCATGTTTTAACTTGGGGAACAATCTAACATTGTCATTGGATGAAGAGATTGTTATTATTAAGAAACATTGTCATTGGCAAATTATAATTATAGACGCCATTATTAAAGAAGAAGAAGAAGAGTACGAAAAGCGCAATTCGGACCGACCTAAAATAGAAGTGTGAAATGTCAATCTGAAATTCTGAATAGGTACTAGTTAATATTTATTAAAGAATATAGGTACTCTTTGGTGTGAATTAATTTGTAGTTTGTACACCGTACGGTGATTAACTGATTACCTTCTCTCTGATTTCAATCACAAATCTAAATCCAAAGGGAAAATCACTGTACAACCCGATATGTAACTCGCAAATTACTAGACGTAGGTACCTATGTCTAAAGAATTGAAAAAGTTAAGTAGGTAGTTCATATAAACTAGGTAGGTATGGAGGTATTAACAATATGTAAACTGAATACCTACCTATGTAAAATGTAAATGATTTTTTATCAGTGATATTGTGTTAGTTTACACATTTCCTTAATATAAGTAATAAAATTGGTTTAAAAAATAAAAATAGGTGCGTAGTTTTGATGAAAAAATTAAGAATTGAATTAAAAAAAAAACAATGTTTGCACATCCTTACTATAGGCTATATTTTGACAAACTTTTCTTTTTTTAAATTCTATTCAGTCCGAATAAAAAAATGACACGTATTGTTTGCTCTTTCAAATTAATGAAAATATACTTGAACTAGCTGACCCCCGCGGTTTCACCCGCGGTAGTTTCGGAGTTGTGTCGAAGTCATGCAGGAGGATGCATAAGTAGTCATTGGTGGTAGTCATAAACACAATAGTTCCAAAAACACCCACTAGCTGCTTTGATTTACGTAGTTACCAAGTGAAAAAAAAAACAAATCAGAATTCGATTTTCGAATGTATTCATACATTCGAAAATACCGGGAATTCCCTTTCTCTCTACAGGGACACACAGGAACATAGCAAACGTAGCGCTCTCTGGCGCCTAATTCTATTTTTTTAAGTTTTCGTGTTAATTTGTGGGGCAACTTTTACGCCTTGTCTATAATCTTCATGTTATGAATTATGAAGGGCTTTAGTAAGTCCCTCGGTTTAACATTACACCTGTAGTTGGCAAATTAAGTTCTCGTTCAATTAATTCAAAGGTCATGGCAACTGAATTGGAATCTCCGGAGATGCCAGGCCGAATGGCGGCACCACTGTCGCAAGTATTGACGGAAGCAGCGCCAGCGGTGCACCAGGAGGCCGAGGCGGCCGAGGCGGCACAGCTCGCGGCGGGACTCGCGCGCGCCGAGCGGCAGCGGCTGCGAGCCGTCGCGCTGCGGGAGGCGCGCCTCGTCGCACGCTCGCAGTCAGTCGCTAGCGCTACCTACATACCTCGTCGTATTGCAGCGTACTACGGTACTCGGTAGCGGCCAGCGGGTAGTGGTCACGGTCAGTCGGTCACGTGCGGGTTCGATCCCTGCACCGGGGTAAACATTAATTACCTACTTGATGAACATGCGTGTGTTTATCATTATTAGTGTGATTAAAATAAATTTTATTCTAAACTAGCTGTTCCCTGCGGTTTCCGCGGTAATTTCGGAGTTCCCGCGGGAAAAAAAATTATTCTGGGATCAATTCTTTAGACGAAATTTTATTTTTACAACGTTATTACATGCTGTGTTCGCTTCGGCTACACGACATACATAATATATTTTATCTTTTAAAAATGCTTATACTTGCAATACCATGACGCCACAATGTGTAATAAAAAATAAGTATGGATGTATTTACCAAAACTTTTTTCACAAAATAGGTAGGTATATAGAAGAAAGCTTTGATTATTTTGGGATTAGATGGCACTGTCTGCGGAATAAGGATTATTAATATTATTGTTATTTATTTATTTATTGGAGAAAATTTTGTGTGTATCGTGATTGTGACTTGTGGCCACAACTAATAATCTATCCTAATATTAGAAGTAAAGTTTGTGAATTATTGTGAAACACTGATTGACTATGACCGCCTGAAAAGTGATCCAACAAAATTATGAATTGGTCAAAGGAATGGCTCCTTAATTTAAATACTAACAAATGCACAATACTACACATAGGAAATAGAAATCCTCGCCTGCTCTACAAGATGGATGGTATCAATCTACATGCAGTTCAGATGCAAACAGATTTAGGAGTTATTGTCAAAGAAAATCTCAAATGGGAAGAACATATAATGACCATTGTGAAGAAAGCAAAGTGTTTTATCTACCTCGTCAGAAAAGCCTTCAGAGTTCTTACACCAGAAATAATGCTTAAACCAATAAAACTTATGTCAGGCCAACTCTCGAGTACAGATCTAGAGCCCTTATTTCGAAAAAGATGTAGACCTACTGGAAAGGGTACAACGCAGCTTCACAAAAATAGCAAAAAAGCTGAGCAGGCTACCTTATGAGGATAGATTAGAGGCACTAAGGATAACTTCTCTTAGAGAGCGAGGAGATCTTATTGAAATGTGCAAGATTTTTAACGGACACTATGATCTAGTGGAATTTCAAATGCTGCTTAAGAGAGACAACAACACTCGTTTGAGAGGGCACCACTTTAAACTGCAAAGACCCTGCCTCTCCAGGAATAACCCACATAAACACTTTTTTGCCAACAGAGTGGTTGCACCCTGGAATGGGCTACCGGAAGAAGTAGTCTTGGCACCCAACATTAACATATTTAAAAACAGATTGGAAAAATATTTGAAACAATTAAAAGATAAGAAATAGTCATGTATAACTGGATACAGGCACCTACCAGTTGCTTCAACTGCCTGCCTGAATTATAAATAAATAAATCTCGATATATAGAATCCCTATCTCATAAATATATCAAATATATCAAAAATTGAACTGTTTACGCTCGTATTAACGTAACGCTGAGCTACACTAGCTAGTTAGTTAACCAAGATATAATGGGCATGTTGACAAATTTTTATTTTTTAGTCCGTCTTGTAGATTATTAAAAAATATTGGACACGTATTTTTCTTTTTTTACGTAATTGTTACGTATTTAGAAGGGCACGGGTGAGTCAAACGCCGGTCAACTATGTACTGCTTTAATACAGAAAGGTGAAGCGGGGACGCAGCCCGCACTCCTATGCATATAACTTAACTATACGTAAGAAAGTAGGTATAGGTACCTAACAATCCCTCCACCATAAATATTAACTCTAACTTAATAATTAAAAACGCAGCTTGTAATCTATCGGTCGGCGCTGGCGAAGTGAGCGCCCAGCGGGGGGGCATCTAAAGGTGGCGATAGACTCCTGGTCGGAGACGCGGGAGCGCCTCCAGCGGACGACTGTGGTTGCTCTGTTGTGGCCAGCGCTCGTTGTTGGTCGACGCCGTCAGACTCCACCCCCTCTCCACCAGAATTACCGACTCCGAGGTCGGATGTGGTCTCTCCTGTCACATCTGGGACCACATCGACATCCCAGGGTGCTTCTACACAAATATCTGATTTGTACATTTTTATTTGGTTTTTGTGTCTACGTACGGTAGTGTTTAGTGTTGGAACAAATATTTCGTACATGACTGTACCCAATTTCTTTTTAATCGTTCCTTTTATCCATTGGTACTGTTTATTATTAGAATATTTTTTCAATAAAACCTGTTGGCTGGGTACAAAGTCATCTCTCTTCCGGCCTCCGTAGTATTTACTCTGTAAGGACTGCTTGTCTTCTATCAGGCGAGCGAGTTCCGACGAGGGAGGTGATGACGGTGCCGGTATCAGCAGGTCGAGCCTGCTTCTTAACTTACGGCCGTAAAGCAGCTGCGCTGGCGACTGCTCGGTAGTGCTATGTCTTGAGTTGCGGTAATCGAATAAAAATTTATTTATTTCACTATTTATATTCTTTTTATTCTTGCACGACAAAATAATAGCTTTAATACCTTTTTTGACTATTTTTACCGAACTCTCGGCTTGGCCGTTACTAGCCGGGTGATATACCGGTGAAAGTAAGTGTCGTATATCATTCAATAAACAGAAATTTTTAAATTTATCAGATGTAAACGAAGTACCATTGTCGCTAACTATTATTTTGGGGATGCCTACTCTGGACATTAATTCACATAATCGTTCGATAACCGCCTCGGAAGAAATGCTCGCATTCATGGGATAGCATTCAACCCATTTGGTGTATGCATCTACAACTATTAAGTATGTTTTGTCATGATACGGTCCTAAGAAATCTATGTGAATCCTATGAAACGGCGCGGACGGAAGCGGCCACGGCGCGAGCGGGACGCGAGCGGGCGCCGCTCGTAGCTGCGCGCACACCGCACACGCAGCCGCCGCACTCTCGAGCGCCGCGTCCACCCCCGGGAACCATAGTCGCGCTCGGGCCTCTGATTTCATTTTAACGATACCGAAGTGCGAACTGTGCAACTCATCGATGACTTTCGCTTGCAGCGACTCCGGTATCACCATTTTGTGACCTCTCATTAAATAACCGTTCTCGACTGCCAGTTCGTTACGACATAAAAAATAGGGTTTAATTTTTTTATCTGAAACTTTGCGCGGCCATCCATCCTTTACGAATTGGCAAACCTTTTTTAGCACAGTGTCACACGTAGTCGCGTCGTATAACTCGATAGATGTCACAGGTAGTACCCCCTCTACGACAAAGTTGACGTACGCCGCTCGCTCTTCGCACCTCACCGCTTCGTCCATGTTGCTCGTTTCATTCGCGTTATTTGTGTTCGAGGTAGAACGAGATAGAAAATCGGCACTATTATTTGCACTTCGAACGTATTCTATACGATAATTATAAGCTGCTAGAAACATAGCATACCTTTGTAATCTATTAGCTGAAATTTCGGGGATTCCCTTTTGTGATCCGAAAATTGACAATAACGGCTTATGATCTGTGCGAAGGACGAACGGATCGGCTCTGCCAAACAAGTATTGGTGGAACCGCCTAACACCGAATACGATTGCGGTGGCTTCCTTCTGAATTTGCGAGTAGTTTTTTTCGGCTTTAGTTAACGACCGCGATGCGTACGACACGGGTCGCTCTAATCTATCACTACCTACTTGTGACAATATAGCGCCCAAGCCTGTGGGAGACGCGTCCACCGTCAGTACGATCGTCGCTTTATTATTGAAGTGTGCTAGGACGTTATCTGACGCTAAATAAGATTTAATTTTGTCAAACGCTCGTTGATGTTGTGCTGTCCAGCACCACTTGACCCCCTTGTTAAGTAGCTGATATAAAGGATTAAGAATAGATGACGCTCTGGGGACAAAATTCCTGTAATAATTAACTAAGCCTAAGAACGACTGTAGTTTGTTTACGTCTGTTGGTACGAGAGCGTTTTTTATTGCTTGTACTTTTTCAGCTGACTTCCTAATACCATTTTTGTCTATAATATGCCCTAGGTACTGAACTTCGTTTTGGAAAAAGGCACATTTATCTCTCCTCAACGTAAGACCTGCCTCCTCGAGTCGCTTAAGCACTATCTTTAAACGGCGAAGGTGAGTTAATCTATCTTCAGCTGTCACAAGGATGTCATCCAACATACAAAGAACCCCATCTAACCCCGCTACGATGCCTTGCATTGCTTTTTGGAATATTGCGGGAGCGCTTGATAATCCAAAAACCAATCGGGTATACTTGAATAAGCCGCGATGGGTATTGATGGTCGTCAGATTTTGCGTGTCATCATCATCAGTCAGCATCAGCTGGTTATAAGCCATCGAGAGGTCTAGCTTGCTAAATTGCACACCTCCATGCAATTTTGCGAACAGGTCGTCTACAGTCGGCAAGGGATACTTTTCGATTATCAATTGTTTGTTTATAGTCGAGGAGTAATCGGCACAGATACGTAGCTCACCATTTGCTTTTAACACTGGCACGATAGGCGACGCGTAGTCAGAGTACTCGATAGGTTTTAGTATGTCTAACTCTAATAATCGATCTATTTTGTCATGTTGCCAGGGGTACAGAATTCCCATGGGACCTCAGAAATCAACGCGGGTGGAACCACGGGGAATAGTTCTAAATAACTGAAGGAATGCTGCCATTTCTTATTCGTGGCTCGCAAAAGTGTAAAATTGGAAAATATATAGAGGTTATTCAAACGGCTATTTCTCGTTAAGGGGTTCTAAAAGCCGCCAGAGAGTAACATTAGGGTCATGACAATGCACTACAATATTATTAATAACTATTCAGTATTATTGGGAGGTACCCCGATAAAAACTGGAATTATCGACTTGCTTTGTCAAAAATTTCTGACTACCTTCATCATGAAACTAATAACATCGATTTCTTTTTTCAATAATTTAGAATAACAAAAGTACAAAGAAAAACAACAACCAACAGCGTCAATTAATTGTACTACCTCGGGACCATAATCAATTACGATCGATAGTCTCGGGGCTCTCATTTAAAGGAACAATATCAGGGAGTGCCCTGACCTAATGTTCTTTCCATGATTTGTACTTTGAACCAACAGCTATTGGCAGTCAGAATCACGTTTCATAATATTAATGTTTCCATTCTACTAATACATAGCGAGTCAGTAATTATATCCAAAAATCATTGTAATAATAAAATCAATTTGGGTAAGTACTTACAGTTTCTCGGGTTCACGTCACACTTCTGAGATGTAAAGAAAAGAGGTCCTCTAGTTAACTATACTTTTATTCTCACTATTATAGCTATTACAACCGCACATATACTATATATACAATAGAGATAGAACACTTATTATGACCACTTAACGCATACAGTGCGGACGACGCGCCTGCGCGTTTTGCGGACGTTTACCATGTGCTTGCGCCGCGTATGCGCGTCCATACAATTTACGAAACTTCCTTCAAGTGCGACGGGCCGCACCTGTGCGTCTATTGTTTCGAAATAACCGTAACATAAGGAAACATAAGGATCTATACACACGTGTTAGGATTATCATCGTTCTTTTTTCACAACTCGTTTACCGAATCGTGTCCTTGTGTAGGTAATTATTGGCATTGATTTGTGGGCCATACGGCAATAGGGATGTTGACAAAGATTTTTTTTTTTTCGTCTTGTAGATTAATAAAAAATATTGGACACGTATTTTTTTTCGTAATCAAAAAAATAACGGCGATACAACGAGTTGAAATTTCTCGTGACGTCACTAACCAGTTTGTATGGCGCCATAGCGGTTAGTGACATCACGAACCCCACCCTAAACTAATGCGGTCTATATAAATAATAATAATCCACTTCACAACACACAGATCTACTTGATTCCACACTAAGCTATAAGCTTGTGTCGTGGAAACCAAGCAAACGTGATATATACTACACATATTATTACATATATATTATACTATTAGATATTATATACTCACCCAGACTGGAAAATGGAACCCTGTGTTCATCACACAAAGTCCACCCCCACCGGGAATCGAACCCGGAACCTCTTGATTAGCGGGCAGGCATGGTGACCATTGCGCTAATCGAGTCGTCAATATGTATATGTCAATATGTATCAATATGTTTATTTAAATTTATTTTAAAAAGCAAAAAATATGTCTCTTATTTTTTTTATTTTCTAACTGACGGACTAATTAGAATTTTGATTTTCAAAAGTAGGTACCTAGTCAGCATCCCTATTATGACGGCGCCTTTCGCTGCCTGCAGTAGAGCTCTGAGCTGTCATTGTCTCGCTACCCCCCCAATGCTGGTGCTCCCTGCGCCGCTTACGAATCTCAACAATGTAATTTAATATTTTGTAAAATAACACAGTAGACAATTTCGTTCCTAAAAGATCATTTAGGAGTCAGGACTGCCAGGATACGTCAGCTGCACCTACAATGATGTAGGTAAAACGTAGGTGAAAAGTACATAAAAAATCCTGTTTTAGTGTGTGTGTGTGTGTGTGTGGTTGTGTGTGATGGAAATTAGATGCAAAGGGTACAGAAGGTAGGTCACTTTAAAATAAAAAAACTTGAAGAAAAGTTCATAGTTTATTGGGGGAGCCCTGATGAGTCGCTGGAGTAAGAGCGATCACCAGGGCTCCCCATAATCAATTCGCTCCTGGAGCCACGTCAGCCACACGCTGGGATCAGGGTCTGTGACTTGTGCAGCTGGTACAGGCCGGGGTATTTCCCTGAAAAAAAAAAATGATATAATAAAAAAGTTCCAGACAAACTTATACATAGATAACCAAAATGTAACAAACATTCTTGCTCTTGGGTAAAAATTGTAGAATAAAAGATAACAGTCCTTCAGAGGAGTGGTAGGTATATCTACTTTTAGAGTGTTAGAGGGATTTTTATTTACTGCAACTAAAATAATAATATAGTAATGCTCTGGATTAAACTGGAAAGTATATTAATTTTCTTTAGAAAGGGCATCAGTTTACTAGCTGACCACTAGTAATTTGATGCCCATTCCAAAGTATATTACTAGTTACTTTGTTTTTGTGTACAAAAAATATACATAATTGTGTAAACAATGTTCAGAAAAAGAGCACTGATCAATTTAAACAAAATCATGATGAGTTGAGGCAGATCATGTATGTCATATGTGCAGTTGAACAAGTATGTACTCACAGCATGTACTCAAACTGGTCGTCCTCCGGCCTGTACACCAAATGCAGTTCCAATTGCTGCATGTCCTCCGGCATGTCAGCAATTGGAACTAACCTTGGCTGCATCTGTTGAAGTAAAACAAATAATGAAATCATATTTTGCATAGGTGGTAGGTACATTGTTTCGAGTGACCATAAAAATGCAGTGTATAATTATTATTCCCTTAATAATACTTTATATTTAACAAAAGTAGCACTAGACAATCAATAACGGTAGGTTTATAGGTACCTCGTCCACAGACTCTGCCACCTGCCACAGTGAGCCCAGCGTTTCGTGGGCCTGGTGAACCTCCAATGCCATGCGTCTGAAATAAAAAAAACGTTTATGAGGTGCATAGGTACCTAATGAATACAATATACCTAAATGAAATATTCATTCAGAAGTTAATACTTACTTGTTGGTGGAAGTTTGTGCTGCACCAGGCCCACAGCTGACGCAGCTCCAGGAGTTACCCATTTTAATTGTTTTGTTTTTTTATCTATGTCACAACCCACAATTAACTTGTTCAACCTACTAAGTAGTGGCACAAATTAACTAGACTTATAAGTAGTGGTAGTAAGTAAGTAGGTAGGTAGGTACCTATAATTCGAATGTCGAAGCAGTTCGAACTTCGAAGACCAACCGCCAAAATACACTGTTAACCACAAACAACATAGAGCTAGAAATTGTAATGTTGCAAGTTTGCAATAGGGAAACTAAAATTAATTAACCTAGGTGTATGATTATTATTGAGGGTTTTTCAAAAATAATTATGTAAAAGGCACTTAGTGGCCAACATTAATTACAAAAATTTTAATCATTATTGAGGCAAGATAAAAAGGATACAATCTATTTTAAAAAGCTCGATGAAAACGATTTGTTTTAAAAGTATCGCAAGCCAAAGTAATCACGGGGAAAATCAGAGGTCCAGAAAACAAGCAAGGATCACAATATGGAATATATAAAAGGCAAGAGAAACGGAGAGCACGGAAAGTAGGAACATCTGTTCAGCACGAAAGCAAAATAGAAGTGACCAGGAAGTGACTAAAGTAAGCTTGGTTATTTATAAGTAGTTTAATAGTCCATTCAAATTAAAAAAAAACACAAAAGAGCTCTACCGCAGTTGGAACTCATTTGTTTAAAATGTCTTTTATGTCACCGGCCTATTGCACTAGGTATTGCACTTTATTTACTACACTGTTGCCACCGCACTGAAACAAAAGAGCTCTACTGCAGCTGGAAGTGCTGTTGCACCAGGTACTGTACTTCATTACCTGTGGCCAGACATTTTAAACAAAAGAATTCCGGCTGTGGTAGAGCTCTTTTGTTTATTTAATACTAGCTGTGCCTCGCGATTTCACCCGCGGTAATTTCGGAGTTCCCGCGGGAATTCCGGGATAAAAAGTACCCTATGTCCTTTTCTATACCCCTGACAACGTGCATGGCAAATTTAATCCAAATCCGTTCAGCCGTTTTTGCGTGATTGGGTAACAAACCTCCAAACATCCACACTTTCATATTTATAATATTAGTAGGATTTCTTTTATGTTACCGGTGCGTTGGCAACAGTGTAGTAAATAAAGTGCAATACCTAGTGCATTAGGTTGGTAACATAAAAGACATTTTAAACAAAAGAGTTCCGACTGCGGTAGGTAGAGCTCTTTTGTTTAAAATTTCTTTTATGTTACCGGTGCGGCGGCACCAGTGCGATAGGGCGGTAACATAAAAGACATTTAAAAAAAAAAGTTCCGACTGCGGTAGGTAGAGCTCTTTTGTTTAAAATTTCTTTTATATTACTGGTGCGGCGGCATCAGTGAAATAGAGCGGTAACATAAAAGACATTATAAACAAAAGAGATCCGACTGCGGTAGAGCTCTTTTGTGTTTTTTTTTATATTTACTGGACTAGACTAAACTACTTATAACCGAACCAAAATATATAAGACCAAAATTAAGTTTTGTTTAGTCACTTCTGATTTTGCTTTCGTGCTGAACAGACGTATTCCCCGTGCTCTCCGTTTCTCTTGCCTTTTATATATTTCATATTTTGACCCTTGCTTGTTTTCTGGACCTCTGATTTTCCCCGTGATTACTTTGACTTGCGATACTGGACTCTGAAAATACCTCGTGATTACCTTGGCTTGTGTTTTGGATTCTGTATCCTTGTGTTCATTTGGTGTGTCTTACTGGATTCTGCAATTTACTTTGTGCGAATAAGTGTGGTGAATCTCCATAAACTTTCAGACTACATGGTAAGTACCAAAGTTAGTTATTATCTTTTGCTTGAGCTTACATACAAAAAATATATGGTATCCATATGCAATATTTATGTAGCTGACACTAACTAGTCGTAATATTTAGAAATTGACGAATGAGTTCTATTGTATGTATAGTCAGGGATCGAAAATGGAGCTGCTCTCTACCAGTTCATTCTAAATTGTCTAATACCTCTCTGTAACACCTTCACTTGCTTCTACATAAGCATCTTCCTCTTCTTCATGCTTAATTATTGCTCAGCCAACTCTCCAGCTGTTATTTTATGTAACTAGGCCTATTTATCGTATTGATTATGCGGCACATTTACGATAAAACATTGTTTTTAGATGGCGAGAAATTATGAAGATGTGAGACGTGACCTATATGAAATGTTCGGAGAGGATTTTGAAGAACTTGAGTCCGGCAGTTCTGATAGCGAAAGCGTCTCCACCACCGTGTCAGACAGGTAGAGAATCCAACAATCACCTAATATCTAATTATATAAACGTATTCTTACTTTAGTGTTTATTTCAAGCATTAAACAGTTTTTTTTAAATAGGTATATTTTCTCCTTTGTAGGTCAACAGTTTCCTTTTCTAACTTGTCTCCGGATGAAGAGTGGAATGAGGAGACAGCCATAGAAAATAATTTCCCATTTACTGGGACCCCCGAGATAAATATCTCGGAGGCATCTACCAAAGGGCCTATACAATACTTTAAAGCTGTTTTCCAAGATAGTTTTATGACCAGCCTAGCGGATATGACTAACATGCATGCCCAAATTTTGATGTCCAGACCACTTAAGCCAAATAGCCGGATAACAAAATGGAAAGCCACAAATATATTAGAATTATAGACATTTTTGGGAATTCTCTTTTATATCGGCACTGCTAGGCTGAGTAGAATTGCAGACTACTGGAAAAAAAGCTATCTTGTGAAATTTAATATAAACAACTATATGTCGAGGGATAGATTTTTGTTATTATTAAGATGCCTTTTTTTAATACTACTTATGAAACCAGAATTAAGTTAATAATAAGAATTAACTTAATAACTTTAAACTGAAAGCGTGCTACTGGGGAGTTTGTTGCGCAGCTTCCCTTCAGTTATGCACTAGGAAGTTGTAAAGGGTGGGCCTTTTATGGGTGCTGTCATAAAAATTCTAATTTTTCGACGCCACAATATGGGCCAACTTTGAATAAAATTATTTGACTTTGACTTTGAATTTTATTCCTCAACTTACCTACCACCAAAAAAAAATAAAGTTTTAGTAGCTCTACTAGCTAGACAAATAATTATGAATTAAAAAAATCATACATATTTATTAGATATGTTCCGTTAACACTGAGAGCACTGTAAGATATGACGAGCACTGGGCCAGTACTCTCAGTGCATTTCGGAACATGTCCATTATTCCATAATATAATAATGTACCACTAAATGGCAACATTTTTATTTCATCCTATTCATTCATTGGCTATATGGACTAAGTTTCCTTCTGCCTTCCCCGAAAGGGGTAAACTTCACCAAAAAAAAACTATTCATTAACTCTATAGTCTATGATTTTTCTTTTTAAGTAGGTCAGTCAGTTTCAATAAATTAGACAAATATTTAATCCAATCTCAGAAGAATATTAGTTATTCTTCTGAGAATCCAATACAGCACCATAAAACATAACAAAATCCACATTCAAAAATTTTTCATTGACATGAAAATATATGACAGATCTTTGATTCCCGGCAAAAACTCCCTCAGCCTCAGGCCCTCTATGTTTACTTACAAACAACAAACGATGAGTAAAAGCGAATTCAAAAGACAAAAAAATAACAGGTAGCGTGAGGATAATTACGATCTATTGTGAAACAACCTTTACATCATATTTACATTTTTTACCGTAATTGTTTTATGACCGTCATAAAACTGGGAAATGTTCAAACGCACAGAAGCGCCGTGCCGCACTTCGACAAATCATTGAACGCCGCATTAATGCGTCTGGCCGCACTGGGTAAACTTTCTTCAACCGCGCATATGCGTTCATAGCACCACACGAAATATTTATTGAACGCGCAAGAGCGTTTGCCGCACAGGGTTAGTGAGCTATTTAATCAGCAATTGCAAAAAATTTGCTAATAATTCAGCAGGTAATGCGTTAAGTCGAGCAGAGTAACTGGAATGAAGCTCTTCTGTGCTGACACTAGTATTTATACCCACAACCCCACCAACAATTGTGGGCGTACACTACTTTAATTTATCAAATGGGAATGAGGGTACCAACTAAATAACAATGTTGCCATGACATAATGCTAGAATTCCCTGAAATAAGGAAAGACTAATAGAAAACATGACAATTTCTTGATCAATTTTTTGTCTGAGTGCGAACGCCACGGGCCTCGCTTTACGAAAAATAGGTTTAGCATCTGGTCGTATTGATAATTTTACTTTATACTTATTAAAACATCCTAATGTATTTGAAAAAACTAATGGAAATTCCGTTAACAAATCTTTTAATTTATCCGAATCGGCCTGTGCGCAATATTTGATCGGAGATATCTGTAGGTTAAACTTACTTATAAAGTCCCGGCCTAGTAGTGGCGGCCCGCCGCCGCGCACTACATACACAGTCAACGTGTGCGTTCGTTCCATATAAGATATCGACAAAGTTATGTAACCCAATAGATCGATTTTGCCACCAGTATAATTTATTAATTTTTTACTACTTTGCGCCAATGGTACATTCGAGAAAAGGCTATAGTAGGTTTTTTCAGGTATAACGGTAACGGCTGAACCACTGTCTACTTCAAAATGTAATAAAATTTTATCGTTTACTACAACTCTCTCCGTCATCGGTTTCGTACCGACGCAGCGTATACTAGATATACAAAACCCTTTACCGTCATCACCATCCTCAGCTATGTCCTCCTCGACGAACTTCACTGATTTATCTGGGCACATTCTGCGCAGATGTCCCTTTTTACCGCACTTCTGACACTTGAAATTGCTAAAACGACACTCGAATGACTTATGGCTTCTAAACCCGCACACTGTACACTTTACACCACCAGCTCTCTTCTGCTCCGCGACCTTGTACACGGTGGGCAGCGCGGCGGCTGCTGCCGGTGGCAGCACGGCGGCAGCGCCGGCGCGTGCGCACCGGACTCTTTCAGCCAGCTCCACCGCCTTCGCCAGCGTGAGCTCCTTGATGTCCTGCGCGAACAGCTTGTCGCGCTCGGGCCCGGCCACCATGCCCATCACGAAACGGTCTAACAGTGACTCCTCTAAGTTACTGAAGCTACAATGCGCTGCGAGCCCTCGTATTCTTGCTGCCCACTGCGCGTGGCCTTCGTCTGTCTTCTGTGATGCCACATAAAATTGAGAACGTTCCGCAAATCCACATCGTTTGGGAGTAAAGTGTTTGTCTAATACTAACACGATTTCATCGAAACTTTTTTCTTCAATTTTTTGGGGTAAGGCTAAATCACTCGCTAGTTTGTAGGTTGATTCGTTGAGTGCACTGAGTAATATGGCTCGACGTTTGATACCCGCTTTATCCACATCATTAGTTATATCGTTCGCCAAAAACCATTGCAAAAGTCTATTTTTAAATGTTTCCCACTCTTGAGATGTGTGGTCGAACGTTGACAAAATCCCATAAGATATTGTGGATGTCATTTTTAAGTATCCTCGTCGCCACTGTTACGTATTTAGAAGGGCACGGGTGAGTCAAACGCCGGTCAACTATGTACTGCTTTAATACAGAAAGGTGAAGCGGGGACGCAGCCCGCACTCCTATGCATATAACTTAACTATACGTAAGAAAGTAGGTATAGGTACCTAACAGTAATCAAAAAATAACGGCGATATTTTGAGTTGAAATTTCGCGTGACGTCACTATTCTGACAGTTTGTATGGCGGTTTTGCGGTTAGTGACGTCACGACCCCCTCACCCTAAACTTTAATGCGCTTTATCTCTGTATATTTTAATTTATTTAAAAAAGCAAAAAATACGTGTCTATTGTTTTTTTATTTTCTACCTGACGGACTAATTAGAACTTTGATTTTCAAAAGTAGTTCACATCCCTATTCAGGTCTGGCGTCGGGCCCGTGGCGGCGGCGGCGGCGGCGGCGGCGGAAGTGGACACCGGCGGCGGGTTCTTCGCTCCCGCGCCCACACCCGCGGCGACCCACGCGGCGGCGCGGCGCGAGCCTGACGCGCCGGCGGTGCACGCGAGCGAGCAGCCGCGCTGCGTGCTCTGCTCGCGCCGCTTCGCGCAGTCGTACCTGCTGGACGCGTTCGGGCACGAGGCGTGCGACGCGTGCCGCGACCACGAGTCGCTCGCGCTCGTCACGCGCACCGACGCCAAGGCCGAGTTCCTGCTGCAGGACTGCGACCTGGACCTGCGGCCGCCGCCGCTGCGCTGCGTGCGCCGCCCCAACCCGCACCGCGCGCGCTTCGCCGACATGCGGCTGTACCTGCGCGCGCAGCTGGAGCGGCGCGCGGCCGACGTGTGGGGCTCGCCGGGCGCGCTGCAGGCGGAGCGCGAGCGGCGCGCCGAGCGCGCGGAGCGGGCGCGCCGCACGGCCGAGCGGCGGCGCCTGCGCGCGCTGCGCCTGTCGGCCCGCTCGGGGCTGCTGGCGCGCCGCGCGGCGCCGCACGAGCACGAGTTCGGGCCCGAGCGGCACGACGCCGCCGCCGACACCTACAGCCGCGAGTGCGCCTCCTGCGGCCACGTGCACACCTACGAGAAGATGTAGCCGCCGCGCGCCGCCTAGCCTGCAGCGCGAGCTGACGACGCCCGACGCCCGACCCTCCCGACTCCCGAGTCGTTTCGTTACTTGCTGATTTGATTCGTAATAAAGACGATTTCCCGAAAAAACATATGAGCTGATCGCACACACGACCTGTGAAGAACACGTGAACGAATCGTGATTGATATAATATGTATGTCCATAAAGTTACGTGATGTGCAAGAAGTGAAATTTTGAACAAATTATCAAAACATTGAGAAACCCTGCAGGCTGAGGCAGCGCCCAGTCATCAATGTCACAACTGTGTCCCTACTATTGCAATATTATCATGACAAACTTGTTACCTAATATTTAATAAAAGTTAATTTTTCACATTTTTTTAGGTTTTGAAATGGTTTAGGGTTTGATCATGGTCTTCAAGTTTTTCAAATAAAATAAATTCAATAATGTTGATCACCTGATTGTAATAATATAAGTCTGATTCATATAAAACTCCACTGTTTCCCATAGTTTACAAATCTGGTGTTAACCTATGAGCTGTGAAATGAATGAGATGTAATGAGTACTTCCCATCAACTTCTCAGTCCAGTAGTGTGTCCTGTGAACTATGGTGTATCAAAGTAAAATCTATGGTTTCACCAAAGTAAAACAATGTAAATAAGTATTTTTTCAACAAGCATTTAATTTGATGAAATATTGTTGAATTTGAAGCTTTATAAGGTTAGTATGTCACCTCCTAGAGCTGCTGCGCTGCCCGTGGGAAGGGACACTGGCCACACTTGCAGCACAGTATTCATGTAACTATGAGACCAGACGATTTATAACAATCAGCATTATTATATAGGAAGTAGGACCTTTTATAGAATAAATGCAATGTCTTGTTAAAAAAACATCAGTTTTAAGAATACTTAAGAATTAAATAAGAAACAGCCATAAATTTACAAAGCAGCTGTTGTGTTAGACATCTTTTAAATCTTCAGGTAAATCATTCTTAGGATGTTTGTTTTCAAAGTGTTGTTTGTAAGTCTTGGGATCAGGCATCTGGGCCTGCAATCAAACGGTACACCATTAGTTTAAGTGATCAACATGTCTGTTCATTGCAGGGCTGGTGCAGACACAGGGAAGCTCACCTTGCACACCACACACACATGCACAAGTGCCTTTTGTGCTGCTTTCTTCTGATCTGTGGCACTGTGGCCCTGCTGCTTTTTCATTTTAGACAACTTTTCAGCTGCTTTAGCCTGTGACTGCAGTTTTTGTTGTCCTCTAGCCATTCTGAAAATTTCGATTAATGGATTGATATTTAGGAAATTGTCCAGGTCAGAGGTCTTGATGAAAGAGACTGTCAGTAACAGAACCAAACCATATGTTAACCTTTCGTACCTATTATATGTATAGATGTTACTAGGTGAAAATTAATTGAGACAAAGTTTACTCGGGCATTACACGTTTTAATGTTTCAATATCTTGTCAAAAGGATTCATTTTAAACATGTACCTAGTTATTGCAAAATAGGCGACTAACAACCTACCTACCTATTGTTATTGACTGAAAACTTGTCTTCACACACAACGTGAAGAAGCACAATAGAAACGTAGGTAGTAATTGTACCTGTGAGGCGTGAGCACAAGAGCCACAAGATCGACGTACTTAAATGTGCAACGACAGCGACACTAATGTACTGAAGTACTGATGCTAGAGCAAACAGCAAATGGGTAGGTAACTGTTCTAGCAGAGTGTTCTAGCACACCTGTACAATGTTTCTTTTGCACTTTTTAATGAAAATATCTAAATTTTGCCTTTCTTTTTCTTTTTTTTTTATGGTGTCGCGCGGTTTGCGCATTTTGCCAGTTTCAAGGTTGGGAAACGATGAAAAGGATCCGGATTCGGAATTTTGGGTAGGATCAGTACTCAATAATAGGTTTCTCACGGGTTCCGATTCATTAACTTTAATATGGTTTCTAAACAATTTATGCTCGTCACAATGTATATCAATTTGTGAATAATTTATCCTGTGTTTATAAATAAATGAGTTGATCAGACAGAAGTGAGTTCTTTATTTTACCTTAGCATATTTTGATTTATTGCCAGATATTTATTCCTATTTCTTTGTTCAATATTTAAGGCGTTACGTTCAGCTAAATAGCGCGCCATCTTTGAAAACATAATTTCTCATAAAGCAATTTATCAAAAATATGCTTACATACGATTGAAGAAATGTTTACATATGATGAAGATTTTCCCTCCTAATGAACTGATACCATAAAGTATAAACTAAGAAGTCGATATCGGTATTTATTTTATGCATAGTCACATCACTAGCTTTACACTACTGTTATATGGGATTTACACTCGCGCCTCGTTCCTCGCCTCGTGGTTCGTCTTGTGGCCAGGTACGAGGCGCGAGTGTAAACGCTGTTTTATCGGCGTTTACACTCGCACCTCGTTCCTCGTCTTGTGCTTCGTTTCGTGGTGGGGTACGAGGTGCGAGTGTAAACGCTGCCTCGTCCCGTCGCTCGTGCGTGCGACCGCGACCGCACGATCGATGGAAAAGAGACAAAAGAGCTGCGGCCTGCAGTGCGTTCAGTTCAGTTGTCTTTGAGCTAGCAACAAGGGAGGATGTCGAAGTGTTAGCGGCAACAAGACGACTTTGCTTACTGAGCTTTTACTACTACTCGATTAATTTTAATAAATGAAATCCTTACTTATTATTCTAAAAATCTTTATAATATAAAGTTTGTATGGATTGTATGGATGTTTGTTACGTTTTCACGCAAAAACTACTGAATGGATTTCAACTTTACAATATTTGAAACTTTACAATAAAACAGCTATAAAAATATCAAAAAATAATAATAATAGCTATAGATTCCTATTATCATATTATATATCTACTGTCTGCTATCTGCTCTATAGGATTTTTTACCAAGCTTGGCTAATAATTATTGTATTAATATTGCGCCATCTATGTATTGCTAACAAAAGTTTTTTGAAATTTGAACTGTCCTGTGCCTGTATGTGCGTGATACAGGTTCTCGACGGTTAAAATTTCATTTATTCCTGAAATAATCAAGAGATGTCGTTAACCATTATTTTGTAAACGTCGAAAATTAAATGCATGTATAGGCTAATATTTTGATCTTGCTTCAAGTAGAAGTAATTCAGAATAACAGATAGGGTACTTTTTATCCCGGAAATCCCGCAGGATCTTTGAAATTAACGCGGATGACACCGCGGGGACACGCTAGAATATAATAGCTAGTAAAATAAATAAATTAAATAAATAATTAAACTTTAAATAAATAATTTAAAAAAATAAAATAAATAAAATTGTCAATAATATCATCTTCTTCTGCGCCGGGTGTCATCGACTGTTTTTTGCGCAGGAGATGCTGTCGAAAGGTTTATTGTTTAGTGCGGTTGGAGGTCTACATATCTATCTAACTATCTATAAAAGATAGAAAGAATCCGCGATTCTGTACATTGAATATTTTTAACAAAAACTGACGAGGGACGGAACGGAGCGGACGGACGGGGGGGGGGGGAAGAGTAACCAAGCACAAAAAAAAGGGTTTTTAAAAATCTTTTCTGTCTTTCTGTCTGTTCACGATAATCTCCGAATCTACTGAACGGATTGTCATGCGGTTTAGGATTAAGCTTAACCTGGAGTTACATAGGCTTTGTTTCATTGAAATCGGATGTCGGGAAAAGAAGTTGTTGTATAAAAAGAAGTTGTTGTATAGAAACTTTTCGCGCGGGTGAAACCGCGGGGCACAGCTAGTACTAATATAATAAAAGAGTAGAATCCGCGATTCTGTACATTGAATATTTTTAACAAAAATTGACAGGGACAGGTAAACGAAGAGTAACCAACCATAAAAAAGGGGTTTTAAAAAATATTTTCTGTCTGTCAGTTCACGATAATCTCTGAATCTACTGAACGGATTATCATGCGGTTTTCGCAGGTAGATTAAGCTTAGCCTGGATCTACATATAGGCTTTGTTTCATTCAAATCGGATGTCAAGAAAAAAAAGTTGTTACATAAAAACTTTTCACGCGGGTGAAACCGCGGGGCACAGCTAGTTTCTTAATAAAATCTAGTCCATATAACGTTTACTTTTTGGTTATTTTTGTGGAATCTATGTTTGGGATCCCAAATTATCGGTTTCTTTTAAAATAATTCTAGAAACCAAAACGTTTCTTGTTGCAAGTTACAACCAATCCAATTATGCAGTTTAAAAGCACACAACCATCGCGGCCCAAAGTTGAAACCCGACTGAAGCGAGAACGCGAGTGTAAACACCACGCTCGCTTTGACGCGAGGTCCTTTGACTCGTGACCAAAAAACCGCTCCGGAAGCGAGCGGTGCGAGTGACGAGGCGAACCACGCGGCGAGCCCCTAGCGTCTGTTCACACTCGCGCCTCGTCCCTCGCCCCGCGCCTCTTGCTCCTTTTTCGTCCCTTTGACTCGTGACAAAAAAGCCGCTCCGGGGGACGCGAGCGGCACGAGCGGCGAGGCGAACCACGCGGCGAGCGACGAAGCGCGAATGTAAACAGTCGCTCGGGGCTCGCCGCGTGGTTCGCCTCGTTGCTCGTACGCGAGTGTAAATGACGCTTTATAATGTTATAATTGTTCTGAGGCGTGGACGGAGAATAGAATGGACGAGGTTGTTTATGTTACATCATCTTATCTATTAATATTTGAGTGAAGTTACACTTTCGTTAATCAAGATTAAACCATACTTATGGGTACCTTGGTGAATGTGAAAATTAAAAAAAAATGTATGAAACATACCTACGAAAGTTTTTCGCTTTCGGAAGATATTTCTACCGATATTTAAAACAAGGCTCAACGAGGAGGCACTGCGAAGTAAATAATTTACTATCCCAAATAACATCATCATCATGACAAACTAAAATATTGGAATAATAATAAATTAATAAATAAAAATAATAATTTTGTCATGTTTTCTATTAGTCTTTCCTTATTTCAGGGAATTCTAGCATTATGTCATGGCAACACTGTTATTTAGTCGGTACCCTCATTCCCATTCCGATTCCCACCGGCTTCCCTTCAAAAGTTTGGAACGTAACCACTCTCTCTACTGCAATTGAGAAATAGCATAATCAGTCATTTTATTTTAAAATTAAAGAATCATTACAAAACGCTTACACCATTTTAAAAGTAGAGAAACATTAAATAAAAACAAAACATTACAAAACGCCTACACAATACTTGCTCTTCAACGTT
This sequence comes from Zygaena filipendulae, assembly GCA_907165275.2. Lineage (NCBI taxonomy): Eukaryota > Metazoa > Arthropoda > Insecta > Lepidoptera > Zygaenidae > Zygaena > Zygaena filipendulae. Next base: position 71,047 of record OU015650.1, read on the forward strand.
TAACAACGACAACGTGTTGCTCAAGTAACTCGCAGGCACGATCGGCTTTTTGGCAGTTAAACTTCTATACAAATAAACGTCATGAATGACGTCACATCTCAAGGTCACTTCGAACCCCAGTAGAACTCTGGCAAGCCGACGAAAATTGAGTTATACTGATTGCTGATAGGTACAATGTTAGAAAATGCGTGCGCGTGAGCGAGATAGAGGAATACATACTTTCATCGCTATCGCTTGTAGAAATTCGTAACGAATCGGACATTTGTTTTGACTGTTGACACTTTACAGACAATTTGACGTAATTGTATAATGCACCTGCATTATTCACCATCATTGCATGAATGCTTAAATTTATATTTGAATTTATTAGTTAGTTTCACCTATTAAATTGTATTTCTTGGTATAAAATAGTGATTAGTATTGTATTGTAGTTGGAGTTGTTTATTTGTGTTGTTTGTAGTGATAGTGAAAGAAGTTAGTACGCAGACGTACGTTATAATTAGGTATTCCGCCGGTAAGTAGATAAGTAGTTAATATGTAGAAATTAAGTACCATTTAAAGTAGATTTGCATTAGATATACTTGCGTTGCCAGACAGTTTCAATAGGTTCAAGTGGACTGAAGATACATCTACCTTCTTGCCTAGATACAAGACTGAAACCAGGATGCCAATCACAGATTTTCGGTAAGGACTCAAGACTGCGTGCCCGCGCCCGGATTAGGTAGCATTTTTTTTGTTCCGGGTTACCTCTCTCAATATTTCACCCTTCGCCACTGCTAGCTTACCCAGATTAATTTCCCAATTTTAATTTTCATAATATTAGTAGGTACCTATGAGGTGTAACAAAATTATCTCGACCAAGTTTTGTGCCAAGTGCCAATCGTTTCCATCATTTGTTTTTTTTTTCAACGTGGGACTAAATACTGAAAGATTTTAGTCAACTGTATCTCAGACGCTGTATTTTAAAACTTCGGTATCGAATTGAATAAGTTCAATTTGACCGTCAAGAGAATCACGTGTACTGTACCCTTCGTGTGTAAGACTGGTGCAAAGTGAGTCTAAGCTGAAAAGCTTGCATGCGTAGTATGAGTATATTAGTAGTAAATCATAGAATTAAATAATTTACTATTCCAAATAACATCATCATCATGACAAACTAAAATATTGGAATAATAATAAATAAATAAAAATAATAATTTATTGTTTCATTGTTACGACAAATGTTTTCCCCCGTTGTAGATTTAATTCACCTGATATGAAGCCCACGATGCCCTAATGATAATTTATCGATATCGATTTAATCAGGAACTACATGCGGCCATCCCTATTGTTCTCGTTAATGTTGGTACCCATGAGTTATGACGTATTTTGACATTTCAATTTTCGCTGTGTTGGTATTGCTGGGTGTGCTAAATGGATTCCAAAACCAAGTAAGGAAGTGCCGTCTCTTAAGCGCGCTCCACATTCGGCGCGAAACAGCCGCGAAAAATCTGCGATCCATGATACCACACCTTCGCGGGTGTTGAGACCGTGTGGAGAGCGCTTTAAAACGTAGTGAGCGTCTGGTCAGCGCTCGGCGGCGTTTCGAATGCGACTGAGACACATCGGTTGGACCATTTGCCTCCACAGTCCACACATACCAATTTGGTTGGACGGTTGGCTTGTCGGGTGCGTCGGCGAACCGACCACGTCCAACCCGTATTAATAATAATTATGTTGGACCGACTACCCTATACACTTTCCGATTTGGTCGTGATTGGGCGGTTGGTGCCAACCAAAATCCAAATTGGATCGTCTGTTAAGCGCGCGGTTCGCGCGCGAAGCCGCGAAACAGCTGCGAAACACCCGCGAACCATTGATACCACAAACTACAGAGATACTACCGTGATACCACACTTAAGCGCGCTCCACATTCGCAGTCGCACGCGAATCATGTGGAGCGCGCTTTAAGTTCGAACACGAATCACGATACCAAGTAGGTAGGTACCTACCTGCCTTTGTTGATAAAGAATTTAGATAGATAAAATAGATGTAGAAATACGGTAGTCTGAGTAGAAATCAAGATCATAGAGTAACTTATATACTAAAGATCATAGTTCGAACACGGTAGGTAGGTAGGTACCTACTAGTATTCAAAGCAGTCAAAGTATATTCATTACCATTCATATCATTGGTACCTTGAGATTGAGTAGGTACGTTTTATTTTATCCACAAATTAATTAATTAACCATACTATACTTATATCTCAGTTTTATCCAAGGAAGTTTTGAAAAGTTCGTTTCGTAGTTCGTATGTACATTATTTCGATGTTCGTAGGTTCCGTAGATCAAAACTTTAATTCTTCAGTCTCGAATCCCGTCAGTCATCAACTCATCACCCATCATCAACTACCTTCCTTGTTTTGAAACAGTCACGTAGTAGTGGTTATATAGTCTTTGTATACAGTCTGTTTTCGCGCCTCTGCGCTATGTTGATCATTAAGTTTTCTAAATAAATTTCGCTGTTTTGTGATTTCAGTAGGTACCTACTCAACATCATGTTGGAAATATTTATGTACATAATAGAGTCAAAAAAGGAGCTCGTGATTGGATTGACTCTATCAATTTTGTATGTGACTTACTACCTGGTGGAGGCTGTAAAGGTAAACATTTTGATCTTTCTCGTTTTTGTGGATATGATGATGTGGTAGGTATGGTATGACTCAATGTTATCACAGTTACTACAGTCACTGAGCATCCTGTAAGTACAGAACTGATGGCGTCATGTGAATGCGTCATAGGAACCTGTTCCTATGAGACAGTTCCTCCTGTCAGGGGAGGATGTATATTTACGACATACGGACCAATTATGTGGAGTCCTCAAAAGACTAAAATATACAGGCTTACTTTGTATAAATATGACTTGGTTATGTTGTGGGGAGTCCATTTAAAACAATTTCAGTTCTACTTAAAAATATATGTGTTAACTATGTATATAATAATAAAAAAGTTAAGAAATAAAACCTAAAAGAAATACAACTTGTACAGATGATGATGTATTGATTCATCTTATCTACAGAGAATATATCCATCGTGATGTATTATATTGACTAGCTCTCCCGCACATTGCAATAATTTAGGAGTTACTGTGGAAATTCCAGCTTACAATATATGTTACTCAGGGATAATGTAGCTTTCTAATAGTGAAAGAATTTTTGAAATCGGTCCAGTAATTTTTGAGTTAAATTGTACCAAACAAACAAACAAAAAATCAAATCTTTCCTCTTTTTTTAGTATAGATTTAGCAACCAATTTAACTTGAGAGATTTGTAAATAGATCAAAAAGACAGTTCAAAATCAATGAACCATTTATCCAACAATTCACAGTGAAACCTATAATAATTATTATACTCAATTTATTTTGTTATTTTTAATTATGGTTTTTTATGTGGTGTAGTATGCGCACCTGCAAATACTTTCTGCATGTCAAAGGGGTGAAAGAACCCCTTTGACATGCATGAGTTTTTTTTATAATTTTTTTGTTTTTATATTATAAATTAATTTTATTGTATGCATGTCAATAAATGGTTTTATTATTATTATTTGTAAATAAATCAGAGAGACACAGTTCATAATAAACAGTTGTCTGTAGTTCACAGTGAAGTTTAAATTTTATTTTTATTTTACTTTATTCGGAAAATCAACTGCTACAAAAATACAATGAACATTTAAATATAAATCAAACAAGACAATTACAGGTTTTCGCATTTAGGTAATGGAATTACAAAAATAAAATCAATTTCCCAATAGGCAGCAGCATTATACACAGCGGGAACAAAGTCTGACTGATTATCACTTATTGTTGACAAAGAAACGAATTTTCCAATACTAGCCTCGCCGACTCACAGCTAGTGTTAAATAGATCAAAATCGTAGTCTTTGGATAATTGATTGATGCATTACAGAAACCGACCCTGATATGCCGTAAGGGTGAGTTCCGCCAGTTGCTGGAGGAGGAGGTGCCGCTGCTGCGCGAGTACTACTGGCCCACGCCGTGGTGCGTCGAGTCGCGGCTGCAGACCGTGCTGGGCTCCGTGCTGCGCTCCTACTGGCTGCCCCCGGTGCAGTACCAAAGGTCAGTTATTGAACGGGACTTCGTAGGCGACGATTCGATAACGGATGAGAATTGTGAGTGCAATATTCTATGAAAAAGCACCTACTTAATATATAGGATAATAATAATAATAATAAAGCTTTATTCCTTTCAACTGTTATACAAAATAAATGTTATGTTAGTAAATTCTTTAGTCGTTTTATCTACATCCTATGTTAGTATTGTTAGTGTCACTTAGGTTCTATTTGAATGGACCCCTTTTGGATAAATGCCTCCTCCTTCCCCTTCCATTCCTCTCTATCGTGAGCTATTTCAAGCCAGTTTTTTTCCAGCTACCTCTATTAAGTCATACATAGGAAAATAACATAGTAAAAGCTAAGCAGTAGGTATGGATACTAGGTATTTTAATGTTCGAAACGCATTCTCGCCCAGACACGCGCATTGTCGAGGCCCCGAGCGGTCGGATCGTCTGCTATTTAAAAAAATATCAAACATAACTTCTACCCACCTTAATTTTTTTTAATGTTGAGGGTTTTCTAATCGATTAGATAAGGTGATAGGGTCCAAACTCGTGGTTTTCCATAACCTACATTTTCCTAGTTCTAAGTTGGACCTGGTTTTTTTTTATTATAAAAACGCGGGTCGGCAGGGAGATATTCCAACTGTCGGACGGCGGGCGCGTGGCGCTGGACTGGCTGGAGCCGGAGGGCGGCGGCGCGCCGGCGGCCACGCTGCTGGTGCTGCCCGGGCTCACGGGCGGCGCGCACGCCGACTACGCGCGCTGCCTGGCGCTGGCGGCGCGGCGGCTGGGCGCGCGCGCCTGCGTGTTCAGCTACCGCGGGCTGGGCGGCGTGCCGCTGGCCACGCCGCGCCTCTACTGCGCGCTGTCGCACGCCGACCTGGCCGAGGTGGTGCGGCACGCGCGCGCGCGCTCGCCCGGCGCGCCCGTGCTGGCGTGCGGCGTGTCGCTGGGCGGGCTCATCCTGGGCCACTACCTGGCGGCGAGCGGCGCGCGCGCCGGGCTGGCGGCCGCGCTGGCCGTGTCCGCGCCGCTCGACGTGGAGCGCGGCGCCGCCTGCATCGAGCGGCCGCCGCTCAACGCGCTGCTGTCGTGGCACATGGCGCGCAACCTGCGCCGCACGGTGGAGGCGCACGCGCCGCTCGCCGCGCAGCTCGACGCGGGCGCGCGGCGCGCCGTGCAGCGCAGCCGCTCCGTGCGCCAGTTCGACGCCGCCTTCACGGCCGCGCACTTCGGCTTCGAGTCGGCGGCCGCCTACTACCGCGCCGCCACGCTGCGCGACAAGCTGCACCTGGTGCGCGTGCCGCTGCTCTGCCTGTGCGCCGGCGACGACCCCTTCCAGCCGTGGGAAGGTAACCGCCCGCCCCTTCGCCCCGTCGCCGCTCCCGGCTCGCCTGCCGAGGTGCGAGCTGTGGAGTACCAAATATTTTAAATAGTGTTTACACACTTTTATTATAGGTATTCGACATTAGCTAATTCCGGAATACCGGAGTTTCCGCGAGAATTCCATGAGGAATATCCTTCTCCGTACTTCTGACAAAATGTTTATGCAAAATTTCACAACGATCGGTCGACCCGTTAAGGCGTGAAATCGTAACAGACAAATAGACGAGTTACTTTCGCATTTATAATCTAGTAGCTGACCCTCGCGGTTTCACCCGCGATAACTTCGGAGTTCCCTTGGGTGACACCGAGGGGGTCGGCCAGTGTTAGTATGACCGGCCCTCGTGGCGCGTGGCGCGGCACAGTGCTGCCGGCGGCGGCGGCGCGCGCGTCGGGCGCGGTGGCGCTGGCGGTGACGGCGCGCGGCGGCCACATCGGCTTCCTGGAGGGCTGGTGGCCCGCGCGGCCCGCGCCGCAGCAGTACATCGCGCGCCTGGCGCACCAGTACTTCGCCGCGTTGCTGCGCCGCCCCGACCTGCTGCACGCCGCGCCGCCGCTAGACGACGAGCCGCCGGCTGCCGCCTTCCCGGCTGCCGCCCCTCCGGCTGCCGCCTCCCCGGATAACGCCCCCCCGGATGATGGCCTCCCGGATGACGCCTCCCCGGAGGACGCCCCCCCGGCTACCGGCCCCTCGACTGCTGCCGCCCTCCCCTGCTGACGGCGCGCGGCGCCCTCCTCCCTACACATCACCGCGAGTGCCTTGCTATTTAAACGATGTGATACGCTTTTTGAATACCGACGATGGCCTATTCTATATATATATATATACCTATGTATATATCTATCTGTCGAGCCGGTCCCCGGCTACAGCCCGGTCGGGCCCGATCGTTTTATTACTGCCCTACTGTTTGTGGTAACGAAAGTTCCGAAATCAGACTAGACACGTCTACACGTCTGTGATCGGATAAATTATTATTTATTATTCGCCGAGTGACGACAGTCATTTTGACGTTTGGGACTCTGGCATTTTTTGTTTCTTTAAATATAGAGTGATCGGTGAACAGTGGGCGATACTGTAAAGTGTAAACGTATTCGCGAGTCGCGACGACGACGGGCCTCCCGAACGGACGATTAAAAAATTTAAATAATAGCGATCCCAAGTAAATAGATAAATAAAAACAGGCGCACACCAGTGTGCGTGTGTGCGTGTGCGCGTGTGTACGGCGCGAGTCGTGAGCGCGCCCACGCCGCCCACTGCTCGCCGCCCACTGCTCGCCGCCCACTGCTCGCCGCCCACTGCTCGCCGCCCACTGCTCGCCGCCCACTGCTCACCGCCCACTGTGTCCACGTATATTAATATATCATACTCTAATTATTAAGTACGATTTAATTGCGAAATAACGTATTACTCGCATGAAAGATTTTAATTTATATTTGCGCGTTGAAATTATGTAAAAGTTTATAAATCGAATCGCTGTATACCTGTAAGCTATATTGCTGTTGTTATATACATATTTGTACATTCGAGCATGTGAATGCAGTCTTAGGTCGGTGAAACCATTGGAAACATATCTCTCGCCGGCGATAGTCGACCCCTCGCAGCACCATATCATTAGCAGGCCCGAGCTGGTCCGAGCTGGCTTGAGCTGGCACGAGCTGGCTCTGCTGGCGCTGGGGTGCCTGTCGAGTCGCCCCGGCCGCGACGATTATGATGTTTATTGTTGCGCCTTATCATTGTGTTACGTACATAATGTGTGTGTGTGTGTGTGTGTGTGCGTGTGTAGTGATGGAGCCAGTTTTTAGTCCAAAGTATGGCCAAGCCTCCGACTTCGACTGTGAGACCCGGTAGTGAAGCGATTAAGATTTTTCAATCGACTTCCAAAAAGGAGCAGGTTCTGCATTCGGCTGTTTGTATGTTTTTTGTTTTTTGCATCAAATGTCGTCGTGACGCCCTATGAGGCTCAAAATTTTATTTTTATTTGAAAAAGCATTTAGGATGAAAGTTACATTGTCAGTCGAATATCGTATGTCAGGAGCAGACGCCCGCGGCCGGCGGCCGGCCGGGGTGGAAGATAAATAATAGAGTACTCGCGGTATATTTACCTAATTCACACCAACCGATTCGACATTCACACCAAACGCCCCGTGCTTTACGATAACTTTTGTGATAATCCTATCGTATAGTTATATTATACCATAACCAGTAGAGATAAGTGTATATTGTAAGAGTTGATTATACCTAGTTTTGATTTTCAGGCGGATCTTATATTGAGTAACGGCCTGACGTCAGACTCGGTACTAATGGTACTATTTAGCAACGGCTTTGTTGCAGCCTGCGTGGGTCGTGCGGTGGCGGGTGGGGGAAGTGGCGCGCTATACGTTAGCTAGTTCTAAACTAGGGACATATTCGAGCTCTCGATCATTCACATTTGGATCGAGCATCGAATACCGACCGTCGGACCGTCGGACCGTCGGACCGTTACACCGTCGCACCGTCGGACCGTCGGACCGTTACACCGTCGGACCGTCACACCGTCGGACCGTCGGACCGTTACACCGTCGCACCGTCGGACCGTCGGACCGTCACACCGTCGGACCGTCAGGTCGGCGAGCTCTGTCGCGGCCCTTCACTTCCCAAATCACAACTTATTGGTAAAACAAAAAAACGAATTCTTCCAATAAATTACATAGGTACCTTATTTTGTATCAACAGAAGCAAGTTTGTGAATAACAAATAAGTATCTAATGGAATCGAACTGACGTCAGTCGTTCGCTCGATGTGAGTCCGTCTTTGTTTTGAGTGATTTGTTCGATATATTGATGTAAAATGTAACCTCGAATATCTGGCAGGTACCTACTGTTGTATCATTCGGAGGTTGCGTTCAAGAATTTATGAAATCGAGTTACATAATATTATTATTGTTAGTACTTTTCTGCATATTTTATATGAACAATATATTTTTAAGAGTAAGGATGTTAAGAGTTTACGTATGATTTAGATGTTATCCATATTACCTACAGTGCGCTCGGCGGCTGTGGCCCGGGAGTTGTGACTGAACACTTACCTACCTACTTAGTGCGAGATTTTATATTTTGTACCACACATTCCTGAAAAAAAACGTCTCGACAGACGGACGCGGACGGCCTGCGAAGTGATCCCGTGAGGGTTCCTATTTTCTTTTGAAAATACCTACAACACAAATGGCAAACCCTATAAAATAGGTACTGAACGCTAACGTCGATCCAACTATGTAACACTTGGAGCGATCTTCGCTAACGGCGAGACTCGTCTGGATTATCGCTCTAAACGTGTAGTCAGGGGCTCAGGGCCTGTTAGAGTCGGTCTTCCTGGACATCAATGTACTTAGGTAAGTAGGTATACCTATTCTTAATTTGGTATGTTTAATGTTGTTATCTTTTTGTGACGCGAAGCAATATTTTTTCTTTGTTGTCCACTTTTCGCATCGGTTACCGCCATCAGATATAGAAACTCGCACTAGGTTCCCGGGAGATAAGGTCGAATGCGATCATTGCGTACCTAGTTCGGGCAGTCAAAATGTCCGCTGTTGTTACTGTTACTGTAGTGATTACATAAACTATCTAAATGAGCTTTATCATAGGTATTATTAGATTAATTATACACTAATTATAAACATGCACGCACAAGCATCGCCAGCGCCGAGCGGCGTCGGCCGTCGCTTCACGCTCCCGTCGTGGAGGCACAGCGAGTACCGCCGCACGTATTATATAGCACAAGTACTACACTAGTGTTTTTGTGAATAATTTATTTTGTTAGACATGTAGCGGTTACCTTCCCTTTTGCGAATTGTAAATCGGACCCGGGGCAAGCATGGGTATCTACCTCTTTATAGAGATTGCTCTATATGATGAGTATGTTTATTGATAGGGTTTTGGCTATCTATATGTAGCAGAGTAGGGTTGTCCGTGTTTGCCCCGTGTCCGACCTTAGACCCCGCCGTGGGCCGTGGCACTAACATGTCGCCGCGCGCCCCACGACGCGACACACGAGCCTGCACCTACAGGCGACTATGTATCTAATGATTTTATTTATTGTACGATTAATGTACTGTCATGAAGATACAGTGTTTTAGAAATCATTAAACTAGGTTGGTACTCGGTATAGAAACGCAGTACAGGCGCGAATTCCAAGAGATCAAACTGGAGCCGTTCGATGCGGCACCTGGACCTGGTTATGCAGGAGTCGATTATACAGATTAAGTATAAGAAAATTTCACGTCACACCAATAATGAAAGACCGTTAAACGTATGGTTTCTGATTAGCCAGTGCCCACTGCCCACTGCCCACTGCGTGCGACGCGGCTCGTGGGCGGCTGCCGAGAGCCGCTCCCCTGGCGCGTCTCGCCCATCAGGGCCACGACCGTCATAATTATTATGTAGAATAGGTTAAGAAAGTTGAAAGTTTTGCCTTAGTTCCTTGAATCACTTTTCCGAAGTGCGTTGCAGAGGCCGCTGGCGAGGTGCGTCTGAACTCTGAAGTGCCTGTTGTTTAGCCGCTGTTGGATGCCGACACATGTCTTAGTATGTAACGGATTAAACGTTCATTGATTATTATTTAAGATGTTTCATTTAACGATGGACCGGTGAGCTCCGCTGCCTTCCTCATTAGGTATCAATTAACACATTGCTTGCTCATAAAATACCTGTAGATTTTGAATTTTCACAGCTTTTTTTACGTCTTCGTAATTTTAACTTTGCAGTTTTTTCATTACAAACGAACATACATACAAAAAATCTAAACTTTTATAATATTAGTATAGCATTATAGACAGATAAAACAAAATTCATCTTAAAAATTGGAATTAGGATTTTTAATTATTTTGAAGTAGGTATAATAGTATATAAGTTACTCTATGGTAGGTACTTTACACTAAACTTGTCAAAACAAGAGAGAAAAAAGGAAAAACCATTGTTCGAATACGAGCTTTAATTCAGTAGAGATGTCTTCGACTTCGACGTCTCGGAGAAAGGCTTGTGTTGACTGTTGGGCGCCACTCGCCGGCGGGCGGCGGGAGGGGGGGGGGGGGAGGGGGGGGGGGGGCACTCCATTCATTCGGGCAGCGGCGTATCGTAGCGCGTCGCGACTCGCGAGTGGCGTAATCACTCATCGAAACGAAAACGAGGTCGTTTATCCAAAGCGACAAGAAATGCCCGATCAGTTTTCTGGCAGGTGAACTAAAGATGAACGTCGTCAACGGCAGCTCGCGGGGGCCGGGGCGGGGCCGGCTGGGGCATGGCCTCGCACAGCGCCTGCAGCAGCTGCTCGGCGCGGTCGAGCCGCTCGGCGCGCGGCAGGCCCCGCAGCTCGGCGCGCGCCGCCGTCGCCAGCCGCAGCGCCGCCGCGAACCGCTCCACGTCCGCCTCCGAGCCGTCCGCGTCCGCCCACTCCGCCCACTCGGGCTCCGAGTCGGAGGCGGAGTCGGGCGGCTCGCGGGCGGGCGCCGGCCAGCGGTGCGCGTGCAGGGCGGCGCGCGCCCGCGCCACGCCCTCCTCCCCCGCGTCCCCCGCGCAGGCCCGCAGCGGCACCAGCTCGGCGCGGCGGCGCAGCGCCCAGGCGCGCAGCGCGGCGGGCAGCTCGCGCTCGGCGGCGCGGCACAGCGCCAGCAGCACGCCCGCCTCCCCCGACACGCCGCCCCGCGCCGCGCGCCTCTCCGCCGTTTCGGCCGCCGCCTGCCGGCACTACGATGACATGATATATAATACCTACAGTGCCCATTCAGAACTTTTCACAAGTATTATTTAGTTTTATTGTCAAAAGAGGTGTTCGTGTAGGGGGATTCCTTACGGAACCGTACTGAGTACTAAAAGAGAGCAGATGGGCACCTCCTGCTCCGTGAGGTAGATGAGGTGCGCCTGCGCGGGGGGCCCGGCCCCGCCGCCCCCGGGCGCGGGCGCGTCGTCCCCCACGGGGCACAGTGCCACGTCCGCCGTGTAGTACTTGTTGGCGAGGCGCCACACTCGGCACCGACCCGTCGTCGACGTCTCGGGAGGCTCGTTATCTATTATCTCTGGAAAAACTAATTCATCAGATGAGACTGTCCAAACCACGAAAATTAAATAGATAATAGTGACCCCATAAGGAACGAGTGTGAGACCGGGTGGAGATTCTTTTTTTCCAAAAATGTTAACTTTGGAAAAAAAAGAATTATTTTATCTTATTATGAAAAAAAAACAACCCAAGTGAGCAGCCACAAGGGGGTAGGCACTTAGTACAGTCAAGTATGGTATATGAGACTGACTTAACGATTAGTTTGTGGTCAGCTTCGTTTCCATGTTTCTTCTAGTCGATTGCTTGTGCCCTAGTTCCTTAGACAAATTACGATGAAAAGGTAAAGGTACCTGATATAATTGTTACAGCAGAGTCTTCATCCACAGCACTGACAAGGATTACTGGTAAGGAGTGATTATGTGTCATGTTTGGCCGTTACACAGTGTCTATGTTAAAATAAATTTTATGGAATTTTATACTCCCCTATTTTAATGACTTCCATGGGTCTCTGAAAAGATAATAAATATTATTTATAATCATACAAGAGAGTATTAAAATTACTCAGCAGTTTAGCACTAAGTAGCTAAACAAAACAAAAATCAAACAACATAGTATGTAGTTACCAACTTGACCATTTTTATTTCGTCTGGGACTTGACCAAGGAGAATATTAAAATTATTATAATCCTCGCCCCCTAGATAAAAATTTTTTCTGGACTGATCTGAGCCCGTATTGATAATTATAATTTAATTTGTATGTATAGTAATTATAGGGTACCTACTGAATTTAAAACTTCCAATTCCAATTTGTGCGTTTTATGGCTATTGGCTTCCCGTTCCCATAGTTAGCAAAGAGTATAGGTAACTAACTAATTAATAAACACAAACTGATAATAAATTAACTCTAAGACTACTCTAGCTAGGACGGGTCCTCAGAAGAATAAATTAGAAGAAAATCAGAAGAATAATTCTTCTGAGGACGGGTCACAAATTTTCTTTTTTTTTTATGGCAATTGTCATTAATGATAATGACATTGTTGCCATTATCATTAATGACAATTGTTAATTTAATTTTAACTAGACTTATGTCTCGGGTTTTGACGGTTTTGTCTAAAGGTTTTGACGGTGATTGGTAATGTAGACATGGGTAACTCCGGAGTCCGGACCCGTATATCTTTGGATATGTATCCGGAAGTGGAGTTGTTACAACTCCTTCCCTTGTCAAATATTAAACATATCCCATTGCCAACCAACTCCGACCACTCCGAGACCAACCGAGCGGAGCCGGGAAGCGGCCGCGACATATCCCATATCCAACCAACTCCGACAACTCCGAGTCCAACTGAGCGGAGCCAAGTGGAAGGAGTATACATACACTGTTAAGTGTGTGAGATAGTATTGTGCTGAGCCGGGACCATTTTGTCAACATTTTTGTATTGTCGCAGTTGTATATTATGTGTTGGTTGACAAATAAATTTATTTTCTTTCTTTCTTTCTTTCTTCTTCTATATATATTTTTAGTATTCTATAGTTTTATTAGGTAATCCAAATCTAAATAAAAAAAATAGGTAAGTACAAAGTAATCACTGTAAATAATTGGTATTTATTTTGATTTTCAAATATTCCTATTAATATATTCCTATCATCCTGCCATACACAGATTTATTTTGAATCCGGACCCAGAGATAATGAAACAGACAACTGTTACTAACTCCGGATTCAAACGTGTTCGTATCCGCTTGACATATCCATATCCAAAGGATCGAAACTAGCTCCTTTAGATATGGATATGTCAAGCGATGGATAAAACAATGAACAATCACGAATAAACGACGATCAATCAAAACAGCAAAAAAAATTTAAAAAAGTCAATTTCTCCCCGCCAACTATAGGGCCAATTTTTATTTAATTAAAAAAAAAACTAAGATCAAACAAAACAAATTTTTTGATCGAACAATCACGAACAAACAGATCATATTATAATCACTACGCAAATGACGAACAATCGAAATGGCCAAAAAAAATTAAAAAAAGTCAACTTCCCCCCGCCAACTTTAGACAGCTGTCTGCACAAATTAACTAGACATTATCATGTCTGCTGTCTGATAGCTACAGCCAGAGAGAAGGTAATCACTACGTTTTAAGAGACGGGACTTCCTTACTTGGTTTTGGAATCCATTTAGCAGACCCAGCAATACCAACACAGCGAAAATTTAAATGTCAAAATACTTCATAACTCATGCGTACCAACATTAACGAGAACAATAGGGATGGCCACATGTAGTTCCTGATTAAATCGATATCGATAAATTATCATTAGAGCATCGTGGGCTTCATACCAGGTGAATTAAATCTACAACGGGGGAAAACATTTGTCGTAAAATTGAAACAATCAATTATTATTTTTATTTATTTATTATTATTCCAATATTTTAGTTTGTCATAATGATGATGTTATTAGATAGATAGATATTTATTTTCTCTTTAAAAATTACATTTACATTTTATGTCAAAATTAAATAACCTATTTGGGAAAGTAAATGATTTACTTCGCAGTGCCTCTTTGTTGAGCCTTGTTTAAATTATCGGTAGAAATATCTATCGGTAGAAGTATCCGACATTCGTTCCTTACATCTCCACAGACATATTTTATATCGTGAAGTTTTTCGATTGGAATGTAAGCTAAGTCATCATTTCCAAATTTTTTTCCCATTGTCGACATCTGAAATTAAAATATCTATCAATCATGCAAGTACACTTAGAAACAAGATAGAGTATAATATAGTTCTTTATACAGAAGACGAGGTTCACTTTATTACAATACGATCATAATACTTAATGAAAACTGCAGTAAGTAATGAAAAAAGTATACGCAGCAGCAGCTATACAAAAATATTCCAAAATATTCACTATAGCATCATTCATTAAAGTTTATCGACTCACTTTATCGATAGTGAAGATTTACATCACTATGGTTTACAAACATGCAAATATTTTTTCTCATTTCAAAAAGATAGTGTATTATTTTAGTCTTGCTGATAGCTGAAGAGAACAAAATACTTTATTACTTTACTCAAGCTGTACTTACCGGTCTTCATCTATAGGAAATTTCGGAATAAATTTCCTTTTATTTAAATTTTGTCGACTCTATCTTTTTCTACAAATTACATACGTACTACACCGTCTAATCGGTGCTATTTCACTACCCAATCACAAGAAAATAGTTTTTAATAGTCACACTGCACTTTTCAAAGCGTAAATCACACAAAATTTTTAAAAATCACACAATTATTTTCCCAAATAACAACATGCGTCGCCATGACAAACAGATGACAGATTGTAAGAAAGATTCAGAGACAAAAGACTGAAATAGCATGTGAGGCCATCTTTGATGCCATGGAAAAAAAAAATTAAAAAAAAAAAATGAGTGCTAAACACGAACAAAATTTAATTTGTTCCTAGTTGCGTTAGACTGGCTACAGCTAGCTACCTACATCTAGATAATAATTTGTGCTAGGTACCTACCTCTTTATTGTTCTGAGACCTACCTAAAACGTAGTGATTACCTTCTCTCTGCCTGTACCACCTACTTCTGAGCACCTACTAGTTACAGACAGGGTATGTGTGCTCTGTCACCAGCAGTCAGTGCACAGAGATGGGTCGTCGTCGCAATAGCATTTTCGAACGACGAAACGAGACCGTCCGATCGTCGTCATCTACTAGTCGTTCAACTAGTTGAATTCGACGACTAGTCGTTGACCGTTACAGCGACGGGGGTCGTCTCACTCAACTTCGCGGCGAGCGAGGACGAGACGTCCTCGCGACGGCAGTTCTCAAGGACGTACTCCGGCCTCGTTCATCGCGAAGTCACCCTGCGTGTCGATCATAGACACTAGACAGTAGATTTAAGTACTTATCGGCCATCGCCACGTTAATTTTAAATGAAATTTCATAAATTGAATGTTTTTATTAGTAAACTGATTGAAATTAGTTAAATACCTACTGATTTTAATTATGTTTGATATAATAAATTATAATTATAAATTACTCCCCAAACATGATCCATATACTCTATATTATATTACTATTAATATAAAAGGGGATAATAAATACAAAGGGCTAAAGTAATAAAGTTTATGTTTGTAAGTTTAAGTGTAGTCTTCCTAATAATAATTGATATATCCGGCCCACTCAAATAAAAACTCTAACCAGTTGAATTAGAATTCAAATTTCGATCTATGATAATATCATTTCAACGGACTAATGTACAGAATATACTTGTGTATGATATCCACTATTAAAGTATAAGCCGATGTTCAAGCGTTTTTTTTTTTTTTTTTTTTTTCTATTTTTGCGCGTCGTCAAGTTTCGCCCGTTGCCGTAAACTTCTCCGTTTAGCCGTCTTCGAATTCTACTAGGCGGCTGAGTAACGGTCGCGACTTGCATCGTCAACGTTTCGCCCGTTGCGCTAGTCATTCGTCGCGGCCGTCGTTGCTCGTCGTGGCCGTCGTCGCTCGTCTTCGAATTCAACTAGCCGCCTCGGGATCGGCCAACCATCCGTTCGTAGATCGTACGGTGACGGTCGGTCGATGTAACTACTAACTAGTGCGTCCGTACCACAAATTAACTAGACTTATGTCTGTCCGTACAACGCCCACCGCCCTTGAGCACTGACCACAGACGAATAAGAGAACATACTGGCACTGACAGCTAGCCGCACAAACTACAAAGCACAAATTAATTAGACTTATGCAGTCTAACGCAACTAGGAACAAATTAAATTTTGTTCGTGTTTAGCACTCATTTTTTTTTTATTTTTTTTTTCCATGGCATCAAAGATGGCCTCACATGCTATTTCAGTCTTTTGTCTCTGAATCTTTCTTACAATCTGTCATCTGTTTGTCATGGCGACGCATGTTGTTATTTGGGAAAATAATTGTGTGATTTTTAAAAATTTTGTGTGATTTACGCTTTGAAAAGTGCAGTGTGACTATTAAAAACTATTTTCTTGTGATTGGGTAGTGAAATAGCACCGATTAGACGGTGTAGTACGTATGTAATTTGTAGAAAAAGATAGAGTCGACAAAATTTAAATAAAAGGAAATTTATCACGAAATTTCCTATAGATGAAGACCGGTAAGTACAGCTTGAGTAAAGTAATAAAGTATTTTGTTCTCTTCAGCTATCAGCAAGACTAAAATAATACACTATCTTTTTGAAATGAGAAAAAATATTTGCATGTTTGTAAACCATAGTGATGTAAATCTTCACTATCGATAAAGTGAGTCGATAAACTTTAATGAATGATGCTATAGTGAATATTTTGGAATATTTTTGTATAGCTGCTGCTGCGTATACTTTTTTCATTACTTACTGCAGTTTTCATTAAGTATTATGATCGTATTGTAATAAAGTGAACCTCGTCTTCTGTACTCTATCTAACTATATTATACTCTATCTTGTTTCTAAGTGTACTTGCATGATTGATAGATATTTTAATTTCAGATGTCGACAATGGGAAAAAAAATTTGGAAATGATGACTTAGCTTACATTCCAATCGAAAAACTTCACGATATAAAATATGTCTGTGGAGATGTAAGGAACGAATGTCGGATACTTCTACCGATAGATATTTCTACCGATAATTTAAACAAGGCTCAACAAGGAGGCACTGCGAAGTAAATCATTTACTTTCCCAAATAGGTTATTTAATTTTGACATAAAATGTAAATATAATTTTTAAAGAGAAAATAAATATGTATCTATCTAATAACATCATCATCATGACAAACTAAAATATTGGAATAATAATAAATAAATAAAAATAATAATTTATTGTTTCAATTTTACGACAAATGTTTTCCCCCGTTGTAGATTTAATTCACCTGGTATGAAGCCCACGATGCTCTAATGATAATTTATCGATATCGATTTAATCAGGAACTACATGTGGCCATCCCTATTGTTCTCGTTAATGTTGGTACCCATGAGTTATGAAGTATTTTGACATTTAAATTTTTGCTGTGTTGGTATTGCTGGGTCTGCTAAATGGATTCCAAAACCAAGTAAGGAAGTCCCGTCTCTTAAAACGTAGTGATTACCTTCTCTCTGGACTTATGTCTAAAGACTACAAAGTCTAGTTAATTTCTGGTTAATTTCTGCCGCACATTGCAAACTGCACGTATAAAACTTGAAGTAGAAGTAAGCTGATTCTTATTGTCCATAAGCGACTCTATTTTTGGGATATTAATAATACAAAACTGCTCTGTGCTGTAGTTACCAAAGTAATCACTTTGTATCCAGTCTAAAGGAACAAGACTTCAGGGCCGTCGCGTCGTAGTGGTCGGTGATGTAGGGTACCTTCAGTAGACGTCGAGTGCTATCCCGTAAAGAAGTCGCTTGTCTCGAGTCGTGGGTATGGACAACATAAGGTCGTGGACGGCGGAGGACGAGGCAATCATCGCCACCAACACCGACGCTACCGAGTGCAAGCGCTGCGCCGTGGAGCTGGGCTACTGGAAGGACGACTATATCGGCTATTTTGCGCGCCATGCCGATAGGAAAGCCCCGGAAATCAACCGTGGATACTACGCTAGAGTCAAAGGCATGGAGATATTCATACATCAATTTCTTGAGGTTTGTAATATAAGATCCTCTTTATTTATTCTCACAGAATTATTATCCAGATATTCATGATCAATAGATCTTCACAATACAATAGGCTATTTGACTATTTTTTTTTCTAAATTCTGTTAGACCGTCAGATAATAAAAAAATTATGGACACATTTTTTGCTTTTTCAAATTAATGAAATATACCTGGATAAAGCGCATGAAAGTTTGGGTATGGGGGCTTGCAACGTCATATGCAACTAAAAACTTTTATAATTCTACAAGACAAGCTAAAAATAAAAAAATAGTCAAATAGCCTTTTGTACATGTAGTCACTAGTAATGCATTGAATGTTGCTACAGGATTAGAGGTGGACATTTTCAATAGTAATTGTTGGTACACACCCCCAGGGAATAAACTGGTAAAAGGCTAATATGGGGTTCTTCATGTTATTCCAGATTCGGTATCTAGAGCTTGGAATATACTTTGTAAATTTTTTCTAGAATTTTTCTATTTTAATTACAAAAGATACGAAATAATTAGGGTTTTTTTCTAAAACCGTAAGTAGGTAATAAGGTCATTTAATAATGAATAATTTAAATATCAAATAAGAACCGTATTGTTCATTATATTATTATGTTATATTGTTATAGTATTTATCTTAAAAACGGGCTTAACCCTCTAAACTTGTTTTGAGAAAAGTTATGAATGAAAAAAAGAGAAAAGATTTGTGTATTACATAGACACAGGGTACTTATAATTCCATAAGGGTTTCATCTTTAAAGATAGTGAGACTAAAGGGGATCTACTAGTATTAAATATTTCTGAGTTTGCACATGTTTTAAGCTTGATTGTGGCATTAAAAATCATCTTCTACTATCTGTTCTACATCTTTTTGATACTTTTATTTTTCTTGATTGGCATATAGGTACTGTAGACATATTGTTCAGTTTAACTTATTTTATTATATCATTTATTGCAGCGTTGTGGTACAAAATGCCAGATTATTAATTTGGGATGTGGATTTGATACACTTTATTGGAGGTTGAAAGACTCAACCCAGGCCATCAGCAATTTCATTGAACTGGACTTCCCCTCGGTTACTGCTAAGAAGTGTCAAATTATCAAACGCAACAAACAGCTGCTGCAGAAGATATGCAAAGAAGGTGAGCTCTATATTTTCTAGATTTTGTTAAATATAATATTGTTACGTGCTAGGGTTCTTTATTCGGAGTTTAACACTAACTTTACAAAAACACTAGGTCTAGGTATCGCAACACTGTAACACTAAATGACTGATTTCAAAGTTCAATAATCTCACCAAGGTATGCGCAAGTAGTTGCAGGTATTGCTGAAGATTCACTCGTAGTTATTGCTTTGAAAGCTCAAACTGAACTGCCCGTCTGGTTCGGTTGCGCTGTTTATATACCCAACCGAACGGGACTCTAGAATGTTCTAATTATTCCCCTTTACTAGCTACTTGGCCGAACGTTTCTAGAACAGAACTTCTATGGAATTCGCTACTCAAATGTGTTCTCTTTACATTGTGTGTTTTGCATAAATTGCGCGCTTATTGATTTAACTCGACCGCGACAATATTATATATTTAGCAATACAATCAGTACTTTCAAATTTTTATATTATTTTTAATAGGTTTTATAACCTATTCAGAGACAGTGTAGAGTGCACAGGATACTAGCTGTATCCTGTGCTTCCACCCATGGAATGTTCAGGATTTCCTCTGGAAAACTTTGTGAAGACATAAGTTTCCTTCTGTCAACTTCATTCAAATTCTGTTCTCTGTATAAGGATAACTATCATTGGCATTGTAATCTTGAAACCTAAAATTAAAATTATATGTACTTATACCTGTTGTTGTCCTAAATACCGAAACGAAATAAATAAATAAATCATAGTAGGTACAAATTAGTATAAGGTGGAGTACCTACTGATGGATTACAGCAGAGCACCTGGTACTGGTTTTCGGTGGCGTCTAGTGGGTGCCTGGATTGTTTGGCCTTAAGATTTAAGTAGGGAATTGCTTTTTTTGTATCTAAACAATACATTGGAATTATGTAATCTATACTATAACTAGCTGTCCCTCGCGATTTCATCCGCGGTAATTTCGGAGTTCTCGCGGTAATTCCAGCAAAAAAGTGCTGTTGTTTATGGTGATAAGCAGTTCCCCGCATTAATTCCGGAGTTCCCGCGGGAATTCTCGGATAAAAACTATCCTATCTTTTAAGTTGGACCATATTATAAATGGTTACAAAATTTTATCAAAATCCGTTCAGTAGTGTCGGAGTCCATCGTGGAAAAACATTATACCGATACCATATAAGATAAAAGAGTAAATCTGCGATTCTGTACATTGAATATTTTTAACAAATAAAAAAGAGTAACCAACCACAAAAAAAAGTTTTTAATTTTTTTTTTCTGTCTGTCTGTCTGTTCGCGATTATCTCCGAAACTACTGAACGGATTGACATGCGGTTATCACAGGTAGATTAAGCTTAGCCTGGAGCTACATATAGGCTTTGTTTCATAAAAATCGGATGTGGGGAAAAAAAATTTTTAAAACCTTTCACGCGGTTGAAACCGCGGGGCACAGCTAGTATAATATAAAAACTGACAGTGTATTATATTAAATATACACTGTCAGTTTTAATATGAGAATCGAAATGATGACCTGTGTATGTGTGTGTGTGTGAGATGGCGAGGTGGTGATCCGCGAGGGCGACCTGCACTCGGACGACTACCACCTGATGGGCTGCGACCTGCGCTGCCTGGGCGAGGTGCGGCGCAAGCTGGCGGCGGGCGGCGCGGCGCGCGAGCTGCCCGCGCTGGTGTTGGCCGAGTGCGTGCTGGTGTACCTGCGCGCGGAGCCGGCGGCCGCGCTGCTGGCGCACCTGGCGGGCGCGTTCCCGCGCTGCGTGGCGCTCGTGTACGAGCAGTGCAACCTGGCCGACCGCTTCGGCGAGGTGATGCTGCGCAACCTGGCGGCGCGGGGCTGCGCGCTGGGCGAGGCGGCGTCGGCGGCGGCGGCGGCGGGCCCGGCGCGCGCCCCGCCCGCGGCGCACGCCGAGCGGCTGCGGCGCGCCGGGTTCGCGGCGGCGCGCGCCTGGGACATGCGCGAGGTGTGGCGCGCGCTGCCCGACGAGGACCGCGCGCGCGCCGAGGCGCTGGAGATGCTGGACGAGCAGGAGCTGCTGCACCAGCTCAACGCGCACTACGCGCTCGCGCTCGCCACCAACGGGGACCTGTTCGCCGACCTCGACCTCAACGCGTAGGCGCGAGGCGCGTAGGGAGCCCGCCCCATCCGCCCGAGTGCTAATGTCTACTGTGATTTAGGTTTCAATCTTAGCGTAGATTGGGTAGTTATTTGTGAGATATCACTTCACTCTGTGTCTAAAGGCTAGTCGATATGCCAGGTAGGGCAGTTTTATAGCATATTGAATCTATTCATTATGATCGATTAACAAATAACAATAGCCTTAGGGAAAACACACTGATGTTAATTCGTGTTAATTCATTTTGTCTTAGAAAGATAAATTACTAAGTACTAATCATTATCGATGTGGATTGTAATCGGTGTGGTATCGTGATCGTTGTACTGAACGCCTGTACGCGATTTGCGCGACAAATCCGCCTCCTACTAATAGCTTACTGTGCTGCTGTGTTCAGGCGCGAGCTTGTTATGTTCGAGCGATCGGAACAGTTAAATATTTATTCTCTGGAATCACTGGATATGCGAACTTTTGTAATTGTGTGTAGCGCCATTCGAGCCTGTCGTTGTTGGGATCATTTCGGCCAAATGGTGGAGCCATAAAATCATGAGTCCGAAGGAAAAACTACTACTCGATCTGGCCATGGCAAATTTTGTATTCTGAATTATCGACAGGAATGGTCACTTCTCTTGACTCGATATGGAGCGCTATCTAATATATTATTTAATGAATCTTTAAGATCGAATTGTTGTTGCTAATTATTATTAATGTTTTATTGAAATATCTAAATTAAAAATATTTTTGAAACACACGCTTATTACGATTATTTCTTGTACCTTAAATTTGTGAAGGTAGAGTGAAGGTAGAGTACCGTAACAACTGAGCCTTCAATATGATCTACATAATATTATCAAAGTTCGAGTGACATAAATAAAAACAGAACTTCATGATCATATTCACTTTTGTCAACGGTCTAGCCTTGGTGCGGTCTAGTCTAGACATTATTTTGCAAAAAATGAAAAATAACAATAGTAACAATAATAACATTCATCGTTTAACACGTCATCTTTGTCTGATTTTTGTATTTGTATGTAGCTCTTAGGTCGTAGGTACTGGTGAATACAAATACCCATGAAATAATGCGTGAGTGTCATGGAACACTCGGTTGAATGAAATTTGGAATGCACGTTGTCAGGGGTACAGAGAAGGACATAGGGTATTTTTTATCCGGGAATTCCCGCCGGAACTCCGAAATTACCGCAGGTGAAACCGTGGGGCACAGCTAGTTTATTAATATATTTAATAATAAAAATAGTAATAGCGATATTCTTCAAATGTTATAGGTACTCGATTAAAAGCGATAGCGATATCGAATAGGTAAAGTAAATAAAAAGCAGTCGTAACGTACGGAAATATTTATCGAAATTCGTGTGTAAAATGTTAATTACTAGCTTCGACTATCCATCTTAAAATAAAGTACTTCGGGAATATGCCTGATGCACACATTTTCGTGTGTCGAGGAGCGGTTTCGGAGCGCGTCGCGTCCGGAGGGGATTATTACGTCAGTCTCTCTCTCGCCCCGCCCCCGCCCCCGCCCCCGCCCCCACCTAGCACCTTGACGTATCACGATCAGTCGTATCGTATCGAGTATTTGTATCATAAATATGGACGCTCATTTTGTCCATATCGTATCATTAAGGCGTATTTCGTAAAAAACGCGTTCATACTTAGTAAATGCTGTATCATGTTAGTGTATCGGCTTTAACTTTACAAATATGGACGCTTCATTTTTCTTCCGATCTTCGTTTCCTTTTTGTTTACTCCTATATCACAACAAACCACGAAATGGTGGGTAGAACACTAGAAATGATCGCGTATCAAATGCATTCACGTCCAAACTTGTTCGATACGACGTGTACCTACCCCCTTTGATTGCCGCCTAAAAACCGACACAGGATGGTTCGCGGTGTATCACATATACAGTATCGTGATTCAGTATCAAAATACGTCCATACTACCGATCGTGATACGCGTATCGGATACGAGGTGTATCAACGTGTTTAGTACGGATCGGGCTGAATCAGATACGGCGTGTTTCACGGGTATTTTTTTGTGTCCAAACTAGTGATCATGATACGCGTTGAGGCCACGCAACGGAGATACGATACACAGAAATGCTACAAATGTGGACCCAGCTTTAGATGTGCGGCAGGCAGGCGGCCTAGATGTGGGGCAGGCAGGCGCTAGGCGGCCTAGATGTGGAGCAGGCAGGCGCGAGGAAGCCTAGACGTGGGGCAGGCAGGCGGCCTAGATGTGGGGCAGGCAGGCGCGAGGCGGCCTAGATGTGGACCAGGCAGGCGCGAGGCAGCCTAGACGTGGGGCAGGCAGGCGGCCTAGATGTGGGGCAGGCAGGCGCGAGGCGGCCTAGATGTGGAGCAGGCAGGCGCGAGGAAGCCTAGACGTGGGGCAGGCAGGCGGCCTAGATGTGGGGCAGGCAGGCGCGAGGCGGCCTAGATGTGGACCAGGCAGGCGCGAGGCAGCCTAGACGTGGGGCAGGCAGGCGGCCTAGATGTGGGGCAGGCAGGCGCTAGGCGGCCTAGATGTGGAGCAGGCAGGCGCGAGGAAGCCTAGACGTGGGGCAGGCAGGCGGCCTAGATGTGGGGCAGGCAGGCGCGAGGCGGCCTAGATGTGGACCAGGCAGGCGCGAGGCAGCCTAGACGTGGGGCAGGCAGGCGGCCTAGATGTGGGGCAGGCAGGCGCGAGGCGGCCTAGATGTGGAGCAGGCAGGCGCGAGGAAGCCTAGACGTGGGGCAGGCAGGCGGCCTAGATGTGGGGCAGGCAGGCGCGAGGCGGCCTAGATGTGGACCAGGCAGGCGCGAGGCAGCCTAGACGTGGGGCAGGCAGGCGGCCTAGATGTGGGGCAGGCAGGCGCGAGGCGGCCTAGATGTGGAGCAGGCAGGCGCGAGGCAGCCTAGACGTGGGGCAGGCAGGCGGCCTAGATGTGGGGCAGGCAGGCGCGAGGCGGCCTAGATGTGGGGCAGGCAGGCGCGAGGTGGCCTAGATGTGTGGGGCAGGCAGGCGCGAGGCGGCCTAGATGTGGGGCAGGCAGGCGGCCTAGATGTGGGGCAGGCAGGCGGCCAGCGCGCGGCGCAGTGCACGGCGCAGCTCGGGCGGGCCCTCGCAGAACACGTGCGTGGCGTGGCGCTCGGCGTGCACCAGCGTGTCGTGCCGCGCCAGGTGCACGATGCAGCCGTCCGCGCCGCGCTCCACCTTGGCGTCGGCGATGCCCTCGCGCGCCAGCTCGCGCACCAGCGCCTCCACGTCCAGCGCGCCGCACGCGAAGCGCGGCTCGGCGGGCTCGGGCTCGGCCTCGGGGGCGGCGGGGGCCCCGGCGGGCTCGGGCGCGCGCGGCGGCGGCGGCGCCGGCTCCAGCTCGAGGCGGTTGTCGCGCAGCCGCAGCCGCGCGGACAGCGGCGCGGCGCGCAGGTGCGGCGCGCAGTCGCGGGCGCGCAGGTCGCGCGGCGCGGCGGCGGCGCCCAGCGCGGCGTTCAGCGAGCCGCGCACCACGCGCCGGCGCAGCGCCACCGCGCGCACGGCGCCGCGCCGCACCACCACCGTGGGCACGTCGGCCGCGATGTGCGCGCGAGCCGGCGCCCCCGCCCCCGCCCCCGCCGCCCCCGCAGCCGGCGCCGCGTACTGCTCGGGCAGCGCCAGCTCGCGCGGCCGCAGCTCGCGCACCAGCTTGTTGGCCTGCGAGTAGTTGAGCGACGTGTCGATGGGGCAGTGGAACGCTTTCATCGCCAGCGGCTGGAACGGCGCCAGCGCCTCCGCGTACGGGAAGTCGGGCTCTGCGGACAGACGGAAGGACACATTACAGTTCTGCGGGCGGTGGGCGGTGGGCGGCTCTCGTCCCTCGCCCGCATACCGCACCGGTGAATATGATGGCGTGCGCGGGGTTGGCGGCCCACAGCTCGACGAGGTGCACGGCGGCGCCGAGCCGCAGGCTGGGGTGGCCGGCGAACACGACGCAGGGCTGCCGGAAGTCGGCGCTGAAGGCGTCGTCGTGCAGCGAGCGCGCGTGGCGCAGGCGGCCGGCGCGCGCCAGCGCCGCGTGCGGGAACGGCTCCTCGGGCAGGTACACGCGCGCCTGCTTGCCGGCCGACACCCACTCGGCCAGGATGTTGCTGTAGGCCAGGCTGGAGTCGGCCACCGGCGACACCACGTACAGCGGCACAGCCGCCAGCCCCGCCGACTCGAGGTGCGCCGACAGGCACTCGAGCAGGTCGTACAGCACGCCGCTCGGGTACACGGGGCACAGCACGGAGCCGCCGGCGCGCAGCGTGACCGCGGCGTGGACGCACAGGTCGCCCAGCATGTGGTCCGGGTTGTGCGCCGGCGTCTGCGTGAGCGCCGCCAGCACCAGCAGGTCGGCGCCGCGCAGCGCCGCCTGGTTGATGGGGCGCGGGTGCGTGGTGAGCGTGCTGGAGCCGCTCACGTACGCCACCTTCTCGTGCGCCGAGCGCAGCACCCAGTTGGCGGAGCCGAGGCAGAAGCCCGAGCTGACGGCGGTGGCGTCGAGCGCGCCGTACACGTCCACGCGCTCGTCGTAGCCCACGACGCGCACGCGGGCCAGCGCGCGCTCCAGCGCCGCCCGCTCGGGCAGGCGCCGCCAGCCGCGCGGCCGCAGCGCGTGCGCCAGCGGCGCCGGCAGCACGTGCACCAGCTCCTTCCAGCGCCGCGCCGCGCCGCCCGCGCCGCCGCCGCCCGCCGCCGCCCACTCGGCCAGCTCCTCCAGGTAGAAGCGCCCGATCTGCAGCGTGGGCTCCGTCGCGTACACCTGCCCCTTGAAGCCCGTGCCCTCCGTGATGAACGGCAGCGCCATCATGCACGTGTAGTTGGAGATGAGGATCACGTCCAGTTGCGAGAAGTCCACCACCTTGTCCAGCGGCGGGCAGAACTCGGGGATGCTGTCCACGAACACGCGGCCGCAACACTCCTTCAGCTCCTGCACGTCGTTACAGAATATAAAAGCAAATTAGCTAGGAAGAATATTTAAAAATGTACTGATCTATACTACATACATATATAATACTACTGTAATAAAAGAGTAGAATCCGCGATTCTGTACATTGAATATTTTTACCTAAAATTGAGAGGGGTGATAAAAGAAGAGTAACCGAGCACAAAAAAAGTTTTTAAAATTCTTTTCTGTCTGTCTGTTCACGATAATCTCCGAATCTACTGAACGGATTGTCGTACAGTTTTCACAGATAGATTAAGCTTAGCCTGGAGCGCTACATATAGGCTTTGTTTCATTGAAATCGGATGTCAGAAAAAAAAGTTGTACTTATAAAAATCTTTCGCGCAGGTGAAACCGCGGGACACAGCTAGTCACTACATAGTATAAAATAAAGTCGCTTTCTCTGTCCCTATATCCCTATGTATGCTTAAATCTTTAAAACTACGAATAGATTTTGATGTGGTTTTCACCAATAGATAAGAGTGATTCATGAGGAAGGTTTTTTAACTATATTTTATCCTGGAATTGCCATCTGACCATCTTTTGCGTTGTCTCCCTCTTTTCCTCTTGGTGTTGTATCTAGGTGACCATTCTGTTAGAGTTTTTGGCCATTTCTCGATTGGTTGTCTTAGCATGTAACCTGCCCATCTCCACTTTAGTTGTTTTTACATTTATATCCTTGAACTTAGTTATATTTCTGAGATCTGAAGCTCGTTTCCTGTCTGTCCTTTTGTACCCAGGATACTCCTCTCAATGCTCCTTTGGCAGGTCCTAAGCTTATGTTGCGGTTTTTGTGTGGTGGCCCATGTTTGACAGCCATATGTAAGAATAGGCAGGATACACGTTTTGAAAAGTTTCCTTTTTATTAGTTACCCTTCAATATCCTTTAAGGACCAGAATCTCTACCATGAGTTGGCAATCCTCTTCTCAATTTCTTGTTCTTGTTGGTCATAAAATGAGATAATTTGCCCAAGGTATATGTAGGTCTTAACATATTCTATGAGTTTGCCTTTTATATAGATGTTAGTTTCTATCCTATTTCTCATTACTTTTGTTTTCGCCATATTCATCATTAATCCAACTTCTTTGCTCTTTGTGGACAGTTCTTGAAGCATGAGTTGTAATGTTTCTGGGTTATCAGTAACTAATACTATGTTATCTGCAAAGCGTAGGTGGTTTAATTTCACTCCATTGATATTGATGCCAAATTTATCCCAGTGCACATGATTGAAGACTTCTTCCAAGACGACATAAAAAAGTAGCTGGACTGTTATGGCTAAGGATGGCTAAAGATAGGAAAACATGGAAAGTATTGAAGGAGGCCTATGTGTCTATAGGACACACTGACTCGGTATCTGTTCCGGACTGATGTGCACACAACTAGATATTAGAAATTAAATAAAACAAACAAAAATTGTAAAAAAAAAAAAAAATTGTAATTATGTACACACTTAGTCATTAAATAAAGGCTTATTATTATTATTATCCTGGAATTCCCGCGGGAACTCCGAAATAACCGCGGGTGAAATCGCGCGGGTCAGCTAGTAATACATAAAATAAGAAAGTGGCCAAATTCAATGACAACAGTAATAAATTAAAAACTTGAAACTTCCAATAGAAGGCTAAAATTTTGGTTTTAATAGGATTAGTCTTAGTACGATTAGATTTATCATTTATACCTATTTATACCTCGATTTTCATCAGTTACATAATTTAAAGAAATAGAATAAGAATTTGAAGAAATACATAATATGGTTTAGGTAGGTAATTTTAGGTTTAATTTAATTCGATTAGCGACAGGACAGATTGCAACCTATTTTGCACTGCCGTCCCTAATTTAAGGAAGGCATTGGCAGTTGAACTATGCAATGAATGATCACCTAATTGTATTTTTCGTATACCTTTCATGTTTTCTTAGATTTCACATATATTACATGTACATATTTTCTGTATGTGAAAAC
Organism: Zygaena filipendulae; assembly: GCA_907165275.2. Lineage (NCBI taxonomy): Eukaryota > Metazoa > Arthropoda > Insecta > Lepidoptera > Zygaenidae > Zygaena > Zygaena filipendulae. The sequence continues at coordinate 99,387 of OU015650.1, forward strand.
TTAAAGTGACTTAAATATATACCAAATTGATAATTTAGCTGTAAGTTTTCCAAAATAAATAAAATAGTTGATCAAATAAACACATTTTCCATTTTCATTAATTTCAATCTGTCTGAAAAAATTCAAATGGAAAATTTACTATGAATATACATATTTTTAATTTTTATTTAAAACTAGCTGTGCCCCGCGGTTTCACCCGTGGTAATTTCAGAGTTCCCGCAGGAATTCTAGGATAAAAAGTACCCTATGTCCTTCTCTGTACCCCTGACAATGTGCATGCCAAATTTCATCCAAATACTTTCAGCCATTTTTGTGTGATTGAGTAATAAACATCCACACTTTCACATTTAAAATATTAGTAGGATTGACTTTAATGTGTAGCTTTAAAGACATTAAAATTATAATAATTATGAGAGCAGCTAAAAAACTTACAACTTACTGGTCCTATGACCAGAAAGAAAAAGCTGTGCTACAAAATTTCCAGTTGCATATCACCCTATAAACATAGAGCTCTTTTTGGCCTATTTGAAAAATAAAGATTTGATTCTGAATCATTTATTTAGTGCATATTTTTTTAGGTCACTTTGACTCATTATAAACAACTACAAATAGTAAAATAAAAATAAAAATTTTTTTTCAAAAAGTAGGTACATGCTTACTCCTTCAAGCAATGGATCATTGAGGTGTGGTGGTGTGTAATTGGGTAATGATGCAAGCCGTGTACTGGGCACGGGAGGCAGTGGCAGGAAGTTCAGCACTGAATGTGCCGACAGCCCACAGTCTAACATGATCATCAGTTCCTTGAAAGACAGCACGAAGCAGGGCTTCGCAGCATCACTGCTCAGACAGTACTGCAGCAAACAAAATGCAATTCTTGACTGATTGGGTAAATATCAATTAGTCTTAAAGCTAACAATCTCTGAGGAAATCATCAATCAAACTCTCTTCATAATTAAGGAATGCTCAATTTCCCTTAGATGAAATCAAAATTAGAATGAGAATGCCGCAAGGCATTAAGTTCGCCATTTGTACACACTGTGCAATAAAGAATAAATAAATAAATAAATAAAATTAGGAGACATAATTTTTAGGTCAATAGAACAGTGCGGTATTTTTTTTTAAACAAAATTATTCTTTCTATGCAATGATCATCTCGAAAATAACAGTTTCTGTAGTACACTGTACAGAAGTTATAAACGTACCAGTTTCATTTTGATCCCCGTCTATTGTATTTTCTAAATGGATTCAAACTTAAGACTACTTTATTTACGATTGAAACAATATTTCTTTTCAGAACATAATTTCCGTTAACAAAATATCATTGACATGATATTTATAATTTAAGTCAGTCATAATCCGTTAAAACCATTAATTATATTTATTTTACTCTTTGGCCTTTGCCATTAATATATCAATAGGTAGTTATTGGTTATAACCTCAGAAGTTATAACCACAAATTCTAGACTAAAGACATGCATAAACTTTCCAGGTTATCTTAAATGTCAAATTCAAATGACTTTTCATAGCTTGTCTTAAATGTCAAATTCAAATGACGTTTCATAGTTGTCATGTTAGACAGGCTGCGTTCAGTTTATTATTTGTAAAGTTTTCACGGCTTGAAAAATAAATTAATAGATACTTATCTCAAGCCTTGGATTCTTCAGATTCCTTCTTAAAAGGTGTGAAAGGTATGGTTGTTTGCAGAGTTTGAATTAAATGCACAGTGGATATTAATTGACTTCTTCTCTAATTAACAGATTCACCAGTAAGTATACGAATTACAATCAGCACGCACAGGGCAGAGAGATCAAAGAGAAGAGAGAGCAAAGTCATAGAGAAAGTGTTCTCTCACGGTTCTCTCCCTTCTTACCTTTTTAATAACTCGTATAACTTTATTGCCATTCTCACAAAAGGGAAGATGTTAGATAGCACAGGGGCGGATCCAGGGGGGGGCACTGGGGGCAATTGCCCCCCCTGAAGACCTAAATAGGTACCTACTTTAATTAGACCTTAGAAAAATCTTCGCAAGGTTGTGACTTTTCACCAAAGTTTCATCGTAATTTGAATAGAAATATACGAATGAACCTGAATGAACGAACAAATATTCATTTTTAAAACTCTATAAATTATTAGTTCGTAACGAACCCCTATGGAAGTTTGTATCTATTATTGTAAAACAAACACAAAATCTGTCAATTCTTTCTCGTTAAAACAAATTTTCTGGTTTGAAACTACGTGCCGTATGGTATATTTCTCATTTAAAAGGAGAAGTTTCTGCGTTTGGCTGTATATATGTTTTTACAATTATCCTTATATATGTAGTTTCTCTATCCCTTTTCTTTAACTTCATCCAACATCCTTGAGACTTGGAAGTAAGCTATTGTGATTTCACTTCCCAAAACTAGTTGGTACCTAACTCTTCTACTTTTTTCCACGTTCAAAGCAAATCTATCCATATTATTTATTTATATTATGTTATATGTAACTGACGAACTAAATGGAATTAATAGAATTTCGATTTTTATTCCCGTCATATTGTACCTCTGTGCTCAAAAAATAGTCGATGACTTTTATCACGTGCGGTGCGCGATGAATTCGGATTTGGAAAAAATTTTGGGAAAATTTCCAAAATTTATCAAATTTTTCTTCTGTTGACTGTAAATTTTAAAATCTTCTACGGTCAAAAACATCTTTTTGTTTCAATAGTACCTATTTTTCCGTATCTCGTCATATGGACGAAAATTATTCACTTCTCTGAGTTTTCTGCGTTATTTCCCAAATTTTCTCCTCATTTTACTAATCCAAGGAGTAACCTTCTCCTTTTTGTTTACGCCGATGTGTGCTGTATGAATCTGACAGAAGAGTAATTGAAATTGAAAATTGAAATTGAAAAAACTTTATTTGACACAACACAAAGATTTACAGCATACGTATACAACAACTAGACATAGTAACGCGATAAGTTGGAGTGGCTGCAAAATGTGTGTGCTTTACATATTCGCCAGGCGCACTACACATACATATTCTTTGTACCATCTTTAAAGTGCTGAGGGATCCCAAATCACCGACTTACTTCAAAGAAAGTTTCAGATTGCTTTATGTCGGTCGTGAAGCTACGTCAGGTAGTTAGGTAGTTCTTTGTTCTTCTGATCACGAAACACGTTTTTATCACATCACATGTGCACCTCTGATGGTATTTTTTCTCAGTTTAGTAAAAAAATCGCTATTAACCATAACACTTCCCATTATTTTCCTATCACTTTATAGATACAAACCTACAAAATTTTAATTTAAAGTTGTTAATTCAGGTCAGATTCGATGGAACGTAAATTTTTCATTTTTTACTTTTATCTGTTGTAGCTTCCATGTAGATTATTTTATGCATGAAAGTACAAGTTGAAAATAATGAAATACTAAAAAAAAATTAATTTTACAGAGAATCGTACTCAAAAACCGCTATACCTACCTAAGCTCTATCGTTTTCGACACCACATTTTTTTAAATATGAAAAACATAAAACTAAAAAGCTAAAAATAACAAAATACCGACTTAATCCATCAGACAAAAATACATGTAATACTATTGTTGGTTTGTGCTACCACTTTTTGATTTAAATTCGGTGCCAAGCCCGCTTACGTCTACCCACTTGGGTTGTTCAGCTCACAACGAACTCGTGGCGGGACTGGACTTAGCCCATGTACCTACGCCATATTTGGCTTGTCACCGACTTCAAATAATAATAGTAGTCAAGTGGTAGAATAAACCAATAATAACTACTAGTACTGGTATAATAACTACTCGTAATAACTACCAAAAATAAACTTACGTGTATTTTGTCTGTTGGATAAAATCGATATTTTGTTATTTTTAGCTTTTTAGTTTTGTGTTGTTGGAAGTCAGTTTTAATTTTTTTGTTAAAATTTTGTTTATTTCTTGCTTTCAAGTGAGTCCGTTTGTAATTTATCTAAGTTACAATAGCCTAATGTCAATTGCTCATCGCCTTTTACAAAATACTGCTTTTACCGACGGGACGACAGGGACGTTGATTGTTAAGGAGTTCTCCTGGTACGTCATCATCAGTTCCACTTTACCATATACATTGTGACGGGCATAAATTATTTAGGAACCATATTAAAGTTAACGAATCGGAACTCGTGAAATACCTTTTAATGAGTAGTTCCGATGACCATCTGTGGTCTTCATCATCAGTTTCACTTCTTCAAATTTTGCTTTCCAAAAGCAAATAAACGATTTACTATAAAAAATACAAAAATCGCTATAGGTGTGTCTGTAATTTTTGAAGAGTTCTCTTGATTTCTCCATGATTCCATCATCAGGTTCTCGATTTGGTGACAATGCGACCAACTTGGGAGTATACCCTTTCAAACAACAAAATCAGTTTTCTAAATCGGTCCAATCGAAACCCGTGAAATACGTATTATTGTTGAGTAGTTCCGATGAACACTTGTGGTCTTCATGATCAGTTCCACTTCTTCAAATTTTGCTTTCCGAAAGCAAATGAACGATTTACTATAAAAAATACCCAAATCGCCTATTATTTTTGAAGAGTTCCCACGATTTTCCCAAGATCTTTTGAGGATAATAAAGATTCTTAAACCATAAGATCCCATCATCAGATCCCACTTGGTGGCAATAGGACCTAATTGGGAGTATACGCTTTCAAACAAAAAATGAATTTTCGAAATCGTTCCAACCCTAGCTTCGAGTAATATAAAAAAAAAAACATACAGCCGAATGCGTAACCTCCTCCTTTTTGGAAGTCGGTTAAAAAATCGCGAAACATACACACAGATAATATAATACATACATAAGCTCAATTCAGATGCTCTCAATATGAAGCACTTAAATTTTATTAATGGACTTTTTTGTCTATCCTGTTAATTCAAAAAATTTCATGGTGCAACCAAATTGCCCTCCCCTCAACCAAATCCTGGATCCGCCCCTGAGATAGCAGCATTGCATTCTACGCACCTGTCATGGCCGCACCAAGCGAGTCCTTTGTACGCTTTATAAATTAATTAAAATAAAGTCAAGTCTACTAGAAGAAAGTGTTTCACTCCATATATCACCACTTATTAGTTACCCTTTACAAAATATTGCTTTTCCCGATGCAGGGACGTTAATTGTTGAGTTTATTTACGAATTTTGCTTTTTAATCTCATCAAATTGGGTAAATATTTGGGTAAAGGCGAAAGTTCATAGAATGTTGGGCCTGTAACGATTACTGCATTATTTTTTTATATACTAAAACCATTAAAAAAACTAAACTATTTATGACTAGCTGTTCCCCGCGGTTTCACCCACGTTAATTTCAGAGTTCCCGCGGGAATTTTGGGATGAAAAGTACTCTATGTCCTTCTGTGTACCCCTGACAACGTGTACCTATGCAAAATTTCATTATGATCGATTGAGCCGTTAAGGCGTGAAAGCGTAACAGACAGACAGACAGACAGACAGACAGAAAGATAGACAGAATTACTTTCACATTTATAATAATATGTATTATATATAGTAGGGAAGTAGGGATTCCTCCATGGTTGAAAGAAAATATACTAATGGTTTACTTACCGCTTGAGGTGCGACTGATTACTAAATAACTGAAAAATTCTTCGTCTTCTATTTAATGTAATCCTATAGAAGGATTACGCCGCCAAGTAGCTATGCCAATCGTATAATAATTATTGCAGTAGGTACCTATACGAAAACACAACAACAAACTCAAAAGTCAAAACAAACTAACGAAGAAAATTATTTAGTTGATGTTTGAGTTTATGTCGAAAGAATTCTAAAAAATCACTCAGTTTTCATCTAAACATTATGATTAATAAGATTTTCATTAAAATAAAAGTATAAAATACTGCAATCGGCCATGTTTACTGAAACACCAATCACAGCGAATGACGTCACACCTAATTAACGCCGTGCATATTACTTGAGACATATTTATTTATTTATTCATTCTTTATTGCACAACAAGTACAAATGGCGAACTTAATGCCTTGCGGCATTTTCTACCAGTTAACCATTGGCATTTATAACAATACAAAAAGAGTAGGGTGCAATTATTAATAATTAAAATTAACATAAGTCTAGATATTTTTTGTTAAAATGCGTTTCCATTGATTCCTACATCATTTTTATAGATTGAGAGCCAGTGTTCCGCAGACTTACGGTATAGTTGCAAGCTCCTGCCGTAGGTGGAATGTGGATTAATTATTCCCAACGCGGGTTCCTTTGGGCGTGCCCAGTGGTCAAAAATCATCAAAATTGACTCTTAAAAACGTTATTTCAGCATGTCTGCCATTTTAATATCTAAAAGTGTATTTATAAAAAAAAAATATGGAAAAATTCAATGGCAGAACTAACTCCGGTTCCGCTTCGCAATCACAATATTAAAGTAACCGTAATACTATTGAGTAGTTCCGGTAGTCACCGGTGGTCTTCATTGTCAGTTCTACTTCATCAAATGGTGCTTTCCACGAATTACAATGAAATACTTAAATCGCTATAGGCATTAGGCGTGCTTATAATATTTGAAGAGTTTATTTAAATCATCTTACAAAAAATAAATCGTCGAATAAACAATTAAGGGTGCGCTCTAGCATATGACGCAGCTCCCTTCCGATAGAGGCCGCGGACGGCGCCATAAAAGAGTTTTCTCAATTTACAGAGAATCACAAGGTTAAAAAATAGATTTTGATGATGGGTGCGAGAGGATGAGTGTTTAATACATCTTTGATTTAAAATTTTTATATGGCTTTACGCGCATTATTATCCTTTAACTACACGAAAATATCGAATAACCGGCCGAAACGTAGTCACACACACATGCAAATCGATTAATACTAGACGAATAAGATTCGTAATTTGGCCATTTCAACAAGAGTCTCGGTGGCGCTGTGGTGTAATGCGTCTCTTTTTGTAAACTATGAATCGTGAAAATCTTGTGTTCAAACCTTAGATTTCGATTCCACTTTTTGTAACTATTTTGTCAAACTTATTTATACACACTTATTTATAAACGATTTATTTTTCGTTCTTTCTAGGATTTTAAACTGTAATGAAAAGAAATTCTATGGTATAGAACAACAATATTTAAGACTAGCTGTACCCCGCGGTTTCACCCGCGCGAAAGGTTTTTATACAACAACTTTTTTTCCGACATCCGATTTCAATGAAACAAAGCCTATATATACATATGTAGCTCCAGGCTAAGCTTAATCTATCTGTGAAAACGACTTAAAATTATTTTAAACTTTTTTTTTAGTTGGTTACTCTTCTTTTATTTTGGTAAAAATATTTAACACTAGCTGTACCCCGCGGTTTCACCCGCGGTAATTTTGGAGTTCTCGCGGGAATTCCGTGCATGCAAAATTTCATCCAACTCAGTTCAGCCGTTTTTGCGTGATTGAGTAACAAAGATCCACACTTTCACATCTATATAATAAAAATGAATCGTCAAATGTGTTGGTAAGCGCATAACTTACAAACGACTGCACCAAATTGGAAAATTGATTTTTTTTTTGAGTTCGTTATTGTCAGGACAAGGTTTATATAAAAAAATTTTGGAGTTCCTGCGGGAATTCCGAAATTCACGCGGGTGAATCTCCAAAACGGTTGGACCGATATTGACGGGATTCACTGCTAATTAGCTGTTGTTATAAGGAGTAAATTAGACTGCATTGGAGTTCCTGCGGGAATCCCGAAACTCACGCGGGTGAAACCGCGGGGCACAGCTAGTTTATAATACATATTAGTAGGATAACCTCACTATAAATGTGAAAGTAAGTTTGTTTGTTTGTTACGCTTTCACGCCTCAACAGCTCTGCGGATCATCATGAAACTTTGCACACACGTTGTCAGAGATACAGAGAAGGACAAAGGGGTACTTTTATCCCGAAATTCCCACGGGAACTTCTATCTTATTACTGGTGAAACCGCGGGGAACAGCTATAAAAATATACAGGTATTGGAAAAAAAACCAGGTCCCGTCTAATCAAAACTTCAAGTCCAGTCAAAATTTCAAGTCAATCCATCGCGATAGATCGTTTTCGAGTTTTGCGACTACTAACATGGGATACTTTGTCAAGTTGTTATCTATTATATCACTCAGGGATACTGTAGTTTCCTATGAGTAAAATATTTTTTTAAAACTGGTTCTTTACTACTTCATAATATTATTAGCTATACAATATAGAAATTATAGTGCGGGTTTTTCGGAGTTCCTGCGGGAGTTCCTGGATTAAAACTACCCTGTGTTCTTCTCTGTGCCCCTAATAACGTGTATGCAAAGTTTGTTAATAATCGGTTAGGTAATCAAGCCGTGAAAGCGTACCAAACAAACAAACAAACTCACATTTCTAATAATAGGTTTGTTTAGAAGTGTGAATAATAATCTACAGAAAAAACAGTATAGATTTCAAATCGTAAACATTGCAATAAAAAATGACAGATAACAAAAAAAAAACATCATAGTATAACAGTGGGGGCTGAGATTTGAACAGGGGCCTTACAAAACTACTACGTCTTCGCTACCCGTTGTTCTAGCCACTAAACCATTATCGCATAGATCCTCCTGTCGAAAAACTTCTATACATTCAGCCGTCGTGCGTCATTCTATTTCATATTGATCTTCTTTTATTTAGTTCGTCAGTGCGTTGGGAAGTTGATGTAACTTTCACCCTCCTCCATCAATTTATGAACAACATCAAAGATGTTGTGCTTTTTAGTTTTGGCCAATTTCGTCTAGTAATAGGACCCTGTTCTACGTTGTGTTTATAATAACTTTAGTTCTTTTAGGTTGAGATTCGATTCCGTCTTCATCCTATCTACATTTTTATGGGTTGAGGCTAGGTTTAGGTTTTAGTTTGAATAAAACAATCATCAATTATTTTGACACTATACTTAATAATCGTGATTGGCGTGAGCATGATATTTCTATAGGAAATATTTATATTTAGTACACCCAACTGCGTTTGAGTTGGGTGACACTCGTTCTATACATGAACGGTCATCATATTCTTTACACGAACTCGTTCTACACGAACGAGTCTTTTTTATGAGCTAGACTACACTTTACATTTATTTAACGTCTGTGCGTTAATAGTGTTGTTAGCCCGGAAGCTGAGAGACTCCAAAGATTGACAACCATGTTATGGTGGTTCACATAGTCACTAACTCCCGTCTATCGACGTTAGTAGTGTTCGGGATACTAAGATAGGAATATGATGCTCATAGAACACCTCCCATACGATGTTTAATTATATTCAACTTGATATTCCAATAGGAATATTTGTATTGGCTCTCACTACATAACAAGTTTATTATATAGCGAGAGGTGGCATAGCCCCGTCCTGCGCTACCCACGGTGATGGTCATCCGCCTGCTCATAAGCAGTTACCACCCCCCCCCCCACCTGTGTTGCACAAGGTAGAGAGTTCTCCAAATATGCATAACCGACATCCGTTAGAGGATGAATCAGCTATATGAGACTGTACGTCCCGTATCAGCAGCAATCGTTGGAGGTCATAATTCGGCGGTGCCGAGACCCCTGGGTACGTGTCAGCCCGAAGACCGAGGCCATAATGCGAATAGTACCGCGACCTCAACACCATCCCAATAATTCAAATATAAGTATATGAGACCAGTCTCGCCGGACATCATAACTTCAGTCGGTCATTTTGTGTTATAGTAGCTACACGTAGCTAAGGCCGAAGCCCAATTGATTGGATCACAACTCGTCCTCATACAACACCCACTTGGCACTCATTCGTTTTGATAAACAAGTCGTGTTGAAAAACACAACTGTTTACCGAGATCAAGCGTTAACGACTAGGTCGTCCACAGCCGATCCCATAGTCTCTGCACAACGTAACAAAGTCACAAAGCGCATTGACTATAATTATTATGTTTGTAAAAAAAAGAAAGGTTTATCTGAAAGAAGAGCGTTCAACACTCCCTTGGTGTAGGAAGCGATCCCGCGTCTCCAGTCAGCCGCATAGTCGATGATAGTTTTTGAATAACACGGAAGGCGTAGTTATTCAATAGACAAGATACAATACGTGCACAACGAAACCCGTCACGGCGAAGACAACTCAAGGCGCGGATTTTTACCTCTCCACGTTATCTTACGCTCGCGACGCGCGACGTCTAACCGCTCAGGATTAGAGTTCATCGTCGTTGTAAATTCCAATAAATTGAAAATACACGTTTGCATCGAGCCGATAAGATGTGATGAATTATAATTTAATAACAATAAAATTACAATCCATACACACCGAAAACCTTCCTCATAATAATATATGTCTTCGCACAAGATATCCTAACGGACGTCGAGCGCGTTGACAAGGCTTTCGTACAGAGCGACAAAGTCACTAAGTACGTAAGCTCGTTCGAACTCCCAACTTCATCATCTTTTGTGTGATCAGTGGTCGACGGACATTTCACCTAGACCTTCATGTGAGTCTCCAATTTAATTATTTGGATTTGTATAATAATACAATATCTGTATACGAGCTACCACAAAACTAAACTCGTTTAACAACATTAAATGTTGTATACGCGACGCGTTGTAAACGCGCCGCGTCGCCTGCGACTCGCTCGCCCGCTCGCCGCGCCGATGCCACTTCACGTCTCAGCCGCCCGCGTGGATACTGGCGGTGCGCTCACGCCCTATTTGAGAGGGGTATGCGGGGGGTTGGGGGGTACAAGTCGATATCACTGTTACATCTAAAACCAAGCACACGGTAAATATACCGTATTATAAATATTTTATTTCATGTGAATAATCATTTTATTGATTTTAGTTTATAAATTACACATCAATATCCATACACAGTTTAGCTTATGAGTGTATTAACTCGCAATGCTTTTTAATAGCTTTTAAATACATTTCAACTTAATTTTATAGTGTTTTAAATTATAATACTTTATACATATATCTTTAAAATGCTTTTTCGAATATAAATAATTTTTTTGAACCCCATTGGGCGTCACAATCCCCCCCCAAAGTTTTATGAAGCACTGAGTAATAAAACTTTCTAAGTTATTTTCGCCTCTGTAATTTTACTATAAAGTTATTTTACATCAAACTAAATTGTTACTTAATAACTGGTACAATTAATTCGATATGATTGACTTTCCGATATTGATTATAAAACTTCGCTTTTAGCACTGTTAAAATGTCAATAATTGTCTTTTACATATCACTTTCACTATTACTGTTACTCGAGATACGTCTATTATATATGTATCACTTTCACTATTACTGTTACTAGAGATACGTCTTTTATATATGTATCGCTTTCACTATTACTGTTACTAGAGATACGTCTTTTATATATGTATCACTTTCACTATTACTGTTACTAGAGATACGTCTTTTATATATGTATCACTTTCACTATTACTGTTACTAGAGATACGTCTTTTATATATGTATCACTTTCACTATTAATGTTACTCGAGATACGTAATAATTATTCTTCGGCAATCTGTAAGAACATTGCAAGTTAATATTCCCAGCCTCAACATTTATAATGTGGATATTCAGAGTCAGGGTCGAATCTCATAACCTTTCCATTTCACGGACAACAAATTGTAGGGTGTTACCCCTACGTTATTATGTTTAAATAGCCATGTATTTATTGACCTAGGTCACTTGTACTCATTTCAGTCAACCATGCGATTCGCCGTCGCGGTCGTTTTTCTTATTTAATTCAACCATGCGATTCGCCGTCGCGGTCGTTTTTCTTATTTAATTCAACCATGCGATTCGCCGTCGCGGTCGTTTTTCTTATTTAATTCAACCATGCGATTCGCCGTCGCGGTCGATTACATGTATATAAGCCAACCATGCGATTCGCTGTCGCGGTCGCTTTTACATTACTAACTTAGCCATGATCCTGGTCACGGCACCAAATTGTAACTTTCACCCTCCTCCATCAATTTATGAACAACATCAAAGATGTTGTGCTTTTTAGTTTTGGCCAATTTCGTCTAGTAATAGGACCCTGTTCTACGTTGTGTTTATAATAACTTTAGTTCTTTTAGGTTGAGATTCGATTCCGTCTTCATCCTATCTACATTTTTATGGGTTGAGGCTAGGTTTAGGTTTTAGTTTGAATAAAACAATCATCAATTATTTTGACACTATACTTAATAATCGTGATTGGCGTGAGCATGATATTTCTATAGGAAATATTTATATTTAGTACACCCAACTGCGTTTGAGTTGGGTGACACTCGTTCTATACATGAACGGTCATCATATTCTTTACACGAACTCGTTCTACACGAACGAGTCTTTTTTATGAGCTAGACTACACTTTACATTTATTTAACGTCTGTGCGTTAATAGTGTTGTTAGCCCGGAAGCTGAGAGACTCCAAAGATTGACAACCATGTTATGGTGGTTCACATAGTCACTAACTCCCGTCTATCGACGTTAGTAGTGTTCGGGATACTAAGATAGGAATATGATGCTCATAGAACACCTCCCATACGATGTTTAATTATATTCAACTTGATATTCCAATAGGAATATTTGTATTGGCTCTCACTACATAACAAGTTTATTATATAGCGAGAGGTGGCATAGCCCCGTCCTGCGCTACCCACGGTGATGGTCATCCGCCTGCTCATAAGCAGTTACCACCCCCCCCCCACCTGTGTTGCACAAGGTAGAGAGTTCTCCAAATATGCATAACCGACATCCGTTAGAGGATGAATCAGCTATATGAGACTGTACGTCCCGTATCAGCAGCAATCGTTGGAGGTCATAATTCGGCGGTGCCGAGACCCCTGGGTACGTGTCAGCCCGAAGACCGAGGCCATAATGCGAATAGTACCGCGACCTCAACACCATCCCAATAATTCAAATATAAGTATATGAGACCAGTCTCGCCGGACATCATAACTTCAGTCGGTCATTTTGTGTTATAGTAGCTACACGTAGCTAAGGCCGAAGCCCAATTGATTGGATCACAACTCGTCCTCATACAACACCCACTTGGCACTCATTCGTTTTGATAAACAAGTCGTGTTGAAAAACACAACTGTTTACCGAGATCAAGCGTTAACGACTAGGTCGTCCACAGCCGATCCCATAGTCTCTGCACAACGTAACAAAGTCACAAAGCGCATTGACTATAATTATTATGTTTGTAAAAAAAAGAAAGGTTTATCTGAAAGAAGAGCGTTCAACACTCCCTTGGTGTAGGAAGCGATCCCGCGTCTCCAGTCAGCCGCATAGTCGATGATAGTTTTTGAATAACACGGAAGGCGTAGTTATTCAATAGACAAGATACAATACGTGCACAACGAAACCCGTCACGGCGAAGACAACTCAAGGCGCGGATTTTTACCTCTCCACGTTATCTTACGCTCGCGACGCGCGACGTCTAACCGCTCAGGATTAGAGTTCATCGTCGTTGTAAATTCCAATAAATTGAAAATACACGTTTGCATCGAGCCGATAAGATGTGATGAATTATAATTTAATAACAATAAAATTACAATCCATACACACCGAAAACCTTCCTCATAATAATATATGTCTTCGCACAAGATATCCTAACGGACGTCGAGCGCGTTGACAAGGCTTTCGTACAGAGCGACAAAGTCACTAAGTACGTAAGCTCGTTCGAACTCCCAACTTCATCATCTTTTGTGTGATCAGTGGTCGACGGACATTTCACCTAGACCTTCATGTGAGTCTCCAATTTAATTATTTGGATTTGTATAATAATACAATATCTGTATACGAGCTACCACAAAACTAAACTCGTTTAACAACATTAAATGTTGTATACGCGACGCGTTGTAAACGCGCCGCGTCGCCTGCGACTCGCTCGCCCGCTCGCCGCGCCGATGCCACTTCACGTCTCAGCCGCCCGCGTGGATACTGGCGGTGCGCTCACGCCCTATTTGAGAGGGGTATGCGGGGGGTTGGGGGGTACAAGTCGATATCACTGTTACATCTAAAACCAAGCACACGGTAAATATACCGTATTATAAATATTTTATTTCATGTGAATAATCATTTTATTGATTTTAGTTTATAAATTACACATCAATATCCATACACAGTTTAGCTTATGAGTGTATTAACTCGCAATGCTTTTTAATAGCTTTTAAATACATTTCAACTTAATTTTATAGTGTTTTAAATTATAATACTTTATACATATATCTTTAAAATGCTTTTTCGAATATAAATAATTTTTTTGAACCCCATTGGGCGTCACATTGACAATAATTATTATTATTATAAAAAGGGAAGATTTGATTTTTTGTTTGTTTGTTTTGTAGTTTGTTTGTTACGATTTAACTCAAAAACTACTGAATCGATTTAAAAATTCTTTCACCATTAGAATGCTACGTTATTCCTGAGTAACATAGGCTATATTTTTACCCGGAATTCCCACGGGAACTCTGAAATCTATATAAATAAAAATGAATCGCTCAATGTATTGCTAAGCGCGTAACTTCCAAACGACTGCACCAAACTGGGAAATTATTTCCTTTGTGTTCGTTATTGTCAGGACCAGGTTGGAGTTCCTGCGGAAGTTCCGGAACTCACGCGTGTGAATCTCCGAAAGGGTTGAACCGATTTGGACGGGACTTTCACTGCTAATTAACTAATGTTATAAGGTTTACAATGGACTACTTTGGAGTTCCTGCGGGAGTTCCGAAATTAACGCGGGTGAATCTCCGAAATGGTTGGACCAATTTTGACGAGACTCTCACTGCTAATTAGCTAATGTTATTAGGAGTAAATTAGGCTACTTCGGAGTTCCTGCGGGAATTCCGAAATTAACGCGGGTGAATCTCCGAAATGGTTAGATCAATTTTGACGGGACTTTCACAGCTAATTAGGTGATGTTATAAGGCGTAAATTAGATTACTTTGGAGTTCATGCGGGAATTCCGTAACTCACGCGGGTGAAACCACGCGGTATAGCTAGTAATCTATTTAGGTATTATCTATCCTTACTGATATTGATGACAACTTATGTGCCATCTCTCATTTGTACTGTATATTTATTATCATGTATCGGCACTGTAGGTCTGTAACATAGTAATACGAAATATTGTAAAAATTAAGATGTATATATGACTGTTTGTTGCCAAAACATAAATAAATATTATATACGCGAAAGTGAGTTTGTTTGTTTGTTTGTTACGCTTTCACACCTCAACGACTCAACGGATCATCATGAAATTTTGTATACACGTTGTCTGGGGTACAGAGGACATAGGGTACTTTTTATCTCGGAATTCCCGCGGAAACTCCGAAATTAACGCGGGTCAAACTGTATGAAATTTTGTATACTACACGTGAAAAGTAGTTACTTAGGTAGAGAAACAAATATATGGTAGGTAGTAGATATTTTTATCTCGGAATACCTGCGGGATCTCCGAAATTACCAAGGGTGAAACCGCGATGAACAGCTAGCTATAATATATGAATAGGTATATATATAAAAAATTAATCCCTATTTCACTTGGTTACGTTACGGGCACAGCATCACGCGTGAACGGCTCGATCAATTTCGCTAATTCTTTTTTTATTATGTTTGTTATTGTAAGAAGAAGAATAAAAGAAGTTTAGAGTTCCTGCGGGAATTCCGAAACTCACGCGAGTGCGAGCGAATCTCAGTCTCAGTTTGTAATAAATTATACTTAATGTACTAGTTGTGCCTCGCGGTTTCACCCGCGTTAATTTCAGAGTTCCCGCGGGAATTCCGGGATATAAAGTACCCTATGTGTTAATCTGATGTATAAGCTATATTATTGTAAAGTTTAATTTAAATCCATCCAGTAGTTTTTGCGTGAAAGATTAACAAACATCCATCCATCCATCTATACATACTTACAAACTTTCGCGTTGATAATATTAGTAGGATTTTACTAGCAGTTGATCCTTCTGCGGGTTTGCCTGCATCAATTTTATTTATTGTATTTCTTTGACTTCAGTATCAAGGAGATAATGTATACTAGTATTATAAAGAGCAAAAGTTTATGAGTTTGTGGGTTTGTGAGTTTGTGACGTTTGTAGGGGATAATCTCTAGATCTACTCAACCGATTTTGAAAATTCTTTCACTTATAGGGAGCTATACAGTGATCCAGAGTGATACAGGGTACTTTTTATCCCGGAAATCCCTCGGGGACTCCGGAGTTTGTGAGTACGTGAGTTTGTGAGATTGTAGTGGGTAATCTCTGGATCTACTGAACTGATTCTAAAAATTCTTTCATAATTAAAAGCTGCAGTGATCTTAAGTGACATAGGGTACTTTTTATCCCGGAATTCCCGCGGGAACTCCAGAGTTTGTGAGGTTATAATCTCTGGATCTACTAAACCGATTTACAAAATTCTTTTATAGGAGTCTAAAGTGATCCTGAGTGACAAAGGGTACCTATTTTTTATCCCGGAATTCCCGCGAGTGCTCCGAAATTACCGTGGATGAAACCGCGGGGGTCAGCTTGTAAATAGCAATGAGTGAACCATTACATCATTTGGAAAAAAATACAATAGTAAAATCTATCTTATACAGAGTGTAACGGAGGGTATTTTTTTGTAAAATGGCATTCAGTATTAGATTATTGTCTGAAAAAAATAAACTTCCGAAAATTTGACCACGTGAGCACATAGATATCACGAAAACATGAAGTTTGAGTACCAACACGATGGGTCTGTAACTTGTAGTTTCCGAGATACAGGCTATCGAAGATTTAATCACGTGATCACTATAACTTGTAGATTCTGAGATATTGGGTATCGAAAATTTGACTACGTGATCACATAGATATCACGAAAACATGAAGTTTGAGTACCAACACGATGGGTCTGTAACTTGTAGTTTCCGAGATATAGCCTATCGAATATTTGATCACGTGATCACATAGATACCACGAAAACATAAAGTTTGAGTACCAACACGATGGGTCTGTAACTTGTAGTTTCCGAGATATAGCCTATCGAAAATTTGATCACGTGATCACATAGATATGACGGAAACATGAAGTTTGAGTACCAACACGATGGGTCTGTAACTTGTAGTTTCCGAGATATTGGCTATCGAAAATTTGACCACGTGATCACATAGATATGACGAAAACATGAAGTTTGAGTACCAACACGATGGGTCTGTAACTTGTAGTTTCCGAGATATTGGCTATCGAAAATTTGACCACGTGATCACATAGATATGACGAAAACATGAAGTTTGAGTACCAACACGATGGGTCTGTAACTTGTAGTTTCCGAGATATTGGCTATCGAAAATTTGACCACGTGATCACATAGATATCACGAAAACATGAAGTTTGAGTACCAACACGATGGGTCTGTAACTTGTAGTTTCCGAGATATTGGCTATCGAAAATTTGACCACGTGATCACATAGATATGACGAAAACATGAAGTTTGAGTACCAACACGATGGGTCTGTAACTTGTAGTTTCCGAGATATTGGCTATCGAAAATTTGACCACGTGATCACATAGATATGACGAAAACATGAAGTTTGAGTACCAACACGATGGGTCTGTAACTTGTAGTTTCCGAGATATAGCCTATCGAATATTTGATCACGTGATCACATAGATATGACGAAAACATGAAGTTTGAGTACCAACACGATGGGTCTGTAACTTGTAGTTTCCGAGATATAGCCTATCGAATATTTGATCACGTGATCACATAGATATGACGAAAACATGAAGTTTGAGTACCAACACGATGGGTCTGTAACTTGTAGTTTCCGAGATATAGCCTATCGAATATTTGATCACGTGATCACATAGATATCACGAAAACATAAAGTTTGAGTACCAACACGATGGGTCTGTAACTTGTAGTTTCCGAGATATAGCCTATCGAAAATTTGATCACGTGATCACATAGATATGACGAAAACATGAAGTTTGAGTACCAACACGATGGGTCTGTAACTTGTAGTTTCCGAGATATAGCCTATCGAATATTTGATCACGTGATCATATAGATATCACGAAAACATGAAGTTTGAGTACCAACACGATGGGTCTGTAACTTGTAGTTCCGAGATATAAGCTTTACAAAAAAAAAATTGAAGGTATGAAAAAATTGCATCACGTGGTCACATAAGACACAATAAAAATATTCTTTTCATTGCATCGGAGAATTTGGAGATAAACGCTGAATTTTATCACCCCGGGCCGTGGTGAGTTACAACCTTTCGAAAATATGGTCTCTCTCTTTTACTCATCGTGAAAACAAGAAAGAGATAGCAAGAATTTATTCAACACAAAAATGTAAAAATACTTGTACCCGTAAGTTATACCTCAGAACCAAAACGTCTTTTCCAACTTTCCACAAGTTATTTGTATTCGCTTCGGCTACTAATAGGTACCTACTACCTACTACATCAGTAATAGGTATATTTTCAAATACAATTCTAAATTATCTTGTTAGGTAAAATTGTCAAAACTCACGGCTCAACGCCGCGCCACCTTGTGATCTTTTTGGAATTCACTACAAACTACTGCATTCGGGGGACTTGTCAGTCTACAGCCAAACTACAGCTGTTTATAGACCGGGCCGCCATTTTCGTACACTTATAGTGTATTCGTTCTCTCACACAAGCAAAGGTTCGACCGAAATTTAATTCATTTTGAAATGATTGTAATTATGTTATTTCTTCACTATATGCAAAGATTTTGGGCTGTGCGTTATCGTAACAAGTAGTAGTATTTTATTAAATGAAGTCTAATAAATAAAAACAGGCGGAATGCCTTTAATATAGCTACGGCAGTTTGTATGAAAACTAGACCTTTAGACCCACCTTAAACAAATACAAAAAATTTATGCGTGACTAGACGTAAAAAAAATGTTTGAATCGAGAACCTCATTTTTTTTAAAGTCGGTTAAAAATGGGATCATTCGTTGAAACGGCTGAACGAAGTTGTCATTACCACACTGAGTTTTGTTTACGACGCCACGATGTTCTACGATGCGGTTGCGACATAATAAATGCGCGCCCTTTGCCCCAGGGCGTGCAGCGCGGCGTGACGTCACGAGTCGCAGGTACGAGCTGAGGTGAACGGTGGTCAAGGTGTCCGAGCACGCGCGGGCGCACGGCAGGCCGCTCTGGCCGCTGCGGGCTGCGGGCTGCCAGTCGCGGACAGCCGCCCGAGAGAGCAGCACGCGCACCTCGCACCTCGCACCGCGCACCGCACGCCATGCCCGGCCCCGGAGAGATGTTCACGCGCGAGCAAGTGCAGGCGCACGCCCGGCGCGAGGACGCGTTTCTCATCATCGACAACGTGGTGTACGACGTGACGTCCTTCCTGGACGATCACCCGGGCGGCGCCGAGATACTGCTCGACAACGCCGGCAAGGACGCCTCCAAGTGCTTCCGCGACGTGGGCCACAGCGACGACGCGCGCGCCTGGAGGGCCAGGTTCGCAGTGGGCGAGCTGGTGCCGGAGGAGCGGTGGGAGGTGGTCCGCGCGCAGCCCCCGGCGGCGGGCGGCAGCGAGGGGCTCACGCTGGAGGGGCTCGTCGTGGCGCTGGGACCCATCATCGTGGTTGCCGCTTTCTTCACCCTCGTGTTCGCGCTATTCTTCTAGCAGACGCGCTCACTACGCCCGCGCGTCCGTCGAACGCGCTGTGACAACGTCGTTGGCATCGTTAGGGCGGCGCCACAGTCTTTGCGGCGGCGGTGATGGCGGCGGCAGCGGCAAAAACAAATGGTAGACAAGACAAGACGTAGGCCACAGCTCGCGCCGCTGATAGCTGTGGCAAACTTCGTGTGTTGTCTACCATTTGTTTTTGCCGCCGCCGCCGCCGCCACCGCCGCCGCCGAGACTGTGCCCAAGGGGTAGTGCACGCGCGAATGGAACGCACCCGGTGAGCTACGCGTCGTTTGAATACTGCCACTTTAGACTCAATCGCATCGCTCTTTGAACCCATTTATATATTTTTGTCGTTGGATCCCTTAAATACTTTGTATTTTCTCTGTATGGAAATTCATGGAAGTTAGTAACTTCCATGAATTTCCTTGATGTCCTGTTCTCGAATTAGAAGAATCGTGATAGTTAATAATTAGGTTAGCTATAGTTATGTGAAAATAGTTGATGGTATTTAAAGCACTCTAACACTAGCCCATTTTTCAAGCAATCAATTGCCCAGTGACATTCGCCTAGTTTGCGAGTAATGTAGCAATTCCAAAGGATAAGTGTGATGCCAAATAAAAGTAGTCTATGGTCCGTATTAATAGTCAGGTCTCAAGTTGACGTACTCACTTGAGAACATCGGTGAGATGGTGTTCTAATTAATAAACGTTACTTAAGTATAAAACTGGTCATCATCTTGAGTAGACGGTCTCAAGTGAGTAACGCACGTATTAATAGACGAAACTCCAAACTCAAGATCATCATTTGACGTTTGATAAGTCTGGATCAACTGAGTCAAGTAAAACACGGACTTGAGATCATCTTGAGTTTGTGCTACTATTAACGTTGTTGAATCAAAATGGATTTTGAAATTATTTTGAATAATATTAAGCACTACGATGTTATTGATAAGTACGAGGATTTATTCTGGACGTATCGTTTACCAAAAACGTACATTAGGAATCCTTATTTTCAATTATATTTGAATAATATTTCAAAATATCCAAGAATATATTTTTTTCTAAGCAAGAAAATATATGTTTTTTCGCCATCATATACGTTATATTCGGAAAAAATTAATTCGGACAAAACGAAAAGTGAAAAACTTTAGAATTTAGCGCGCCAATAGCTATTATTTTTTAGCTCGCAAGAGCGGGCAGGCAAAGGGACTAAGCCGTATACAGCCTTGTCTATTGCAACGCATTTCCTTTTTACCATATTTGAAGTAAAATTAAATTTTTTATACAGAATTTAATGCAGAATTTAAATATTTTATGTTTAAAAATTATTTTATGACATAATCATTAGTAAAAGTGCAATTTCAATTAAAAAATTGCATTTTGTGCAGTAGCTGTAACGGAACGAATTCAATCTATTTTGACGTTTGTTGAGTCGGTCTCAAATGAGATGGCGAATGACAATCTCAAATGAAACCGCCTCAAGATAGCTTTATTAATTAGCACATGTTCTCACGTCTTAGGACGGTATCAAGTAGTCATGTACTTGAGCTCGTACTTGAGAACTGACTATTAATACGGACCTATGTCTATGAAACTTACCGCAGCTATTACCTTTTAAATTTTAAGGGGAGATTCCACTCTGTTCTACACCTTGTCACAGCTGTAGCTCAGACAACAGATTGGATATTTTCTTCCAAGTAGTTCTACTGACAGAAATATGAATAGAACTGGATGGAATAGACCTGTTGGAATAGCTCGTATTAAGTAATCCCTATAAAGTAGGTTTGACGTCATATTTACCAACTCTATGGTAGCTTTAAAAACCTAAGGGAAGAGGAAGTCGTAATTTTTATGCATATTTTTTTCTATATTATTTCCCTAAAATGTAAAAAATTAATCTGTGGCGACGGGCACAGGATCGAACTTACCTGTAAGTTTTCCGCTTTTCCGTTCATAATTGAAGAATGGAACCCTCAAAATTGCACTTGTTATTGAGGCTTTAAAATGCTGCGAGTTGCCATAACGTCAATAGTCAAAACCGCTCGATATTGAGCGTGGGTGAGCATTTTAGTACAGGTACTAGTATAGTATTATATTATCTGTGGTACAGGGTTATGCGCGTAATATACTTAGTATACCTACCTAATATATTTTTGTTATTTTTTCACTTGGTCTTATTTATTGTTAATTAATTGTCTAGGTCACTCACGACTCACTGTTGATAATTATTTAAATTAATTGAATTTTAAGTACCTATTACATAATGCAAATATTACAGGTTTACCTTTTTACTTAAATGAAACGCAATTAAAAACCATGTAGTTTTTACAAGATTTCAGACAGGTCGTATTTTTAGTAGGTATAGTATGTAAGTTAGTATGTAAAAAAAAAAAAGAAAAAAGTTAGGTGACAATGCAACCGTAGTGATACCATTTCTGATTGCATCGAGCTGATCACATCAGCGACCAGCGTGGAGTCGGAAATCAGGAATTTAAGCCCCCTGATGCCCCTGATAGTAAACTGTAAGTCAGTCTAATAATATTGGCTCGTTTGTGTTGTTGCCACGAGTACTTTCCATTACATATTAATTATATCAAGTTTGCATTGAAATATTTAACATATAATTATGTATAAACATTTGTCTTAGATGCTAGTTGTTGTTTGTAATTTTTATTAGGTACCGTCATGTACCTACTCCTCTCGTAGGTAGAAATTCGAGTGCGTTAATTTAAATTTTGTCTTTTTTCTATATGTGGTGTGGATACTGCTAGGTCTTGGAAATTTTTTATATGTTATTTTTATTTTGTATTTTTGTATACCGTTTGTTTCCCGAAAAATAAATAAATATATAAATACGTAGTTGTAGGTATATCATGACGAGGCTAGGATCTGAAAATGGGGCCAGGAGACTGGAAATTGCTACTGGAACTCTCTAATGGAAACTGCAGAGATTGTATCTGAAGATGGAGCTGGAGATTTCCACTGGAACTCCCGAATGGAAACTGTAAAAAAAATAAATAAAGCCAGTTCCCATCCCCATTCCAGGTCGGCAACGCACCTGCATGCCTGCTGGTGTTGCAGATGTCTATGGGCGGCGGTAATCACTTACCATCAGGTGTACTACTTGCCCGTTTGCCCCCTATGACAAAAAAAAATCGTGTTTGGGCCCTTTTGTTTTGTTTTCATGACTTAATTCCAGTAAATATAATAAAGCTTATTATAAAAAAAACTTTATTTACATATTTCCTCTTTTATCTATATGCCTCAGAGTTTGACTAGTTTACAGTGAAAAATTCCAAATACTTATCATATATTTTGTAACTCGGAGTGTTCAATATTTGCCTCAGCGCGCTTCCACGCGTTGCGCGTCGCGCGTCGGTGCGAGGCCGCGAGCAGTGAAGCCAAGTCTGATATTTTTCCGTGGAATTAAAAGGTGAATAATTTCCATCGAAAAACAATTCATTTATCTTTCCTTTCGAGAAGTAGTCGTGTTGTGGTGCGTAGACAGTGCGTCACCGTAGTAAAGTGGTTATATACTCTTTGACCGTAGTGTCGGCACTCGGCACGTATACGCGTGAAACCTACACATAAACATTACGGAAGATACGTTATATGTACGTATATAAGCACTTATTATTTAAGAACATTATTTTAACGATATTTGATACTTAGTACTTTTATAAACATTGGTAAATAAATACAATATTATTTATTAATATTCGAAATTGTTTTTTTTACATAATTTATAGGTAGGTGTACACTGTACACATAAGAATAAGAGATTATTTACGTAGGTATTAATTACGTAGGTATATAACATTAGATGACTGTTTCCGAGTTGTAAATATAATACAATGTGGCAACTTGGGACAAAACACGAGCTTACAATGTACCTTTACGAACAGATTGACACCTTCTAAGCCTAGGAACTTGTGAGAAGTTCTGTCGTTGTCCGCCGCTGGGCGCTGGGCGCTGCCCGCTGGCCGCAGGCCGCTGGCCCCAGGCCGCTGGG
Organism: Zygaena filipendulae; assembly: GCA_907165275.2. Lineage (NCBI taxonomy): Eukaryota > Metazoa > Arthropoda > Insecta > Lepidoptera > Zygaenidae > Zygaena > Zygaena filipendulae. The sequence goes on from OU015650.1 coordinate 123,039, forward strand.
CGCTGCCCGCTGGGCGCTGGGCGCAGCCCGCTGGCCGCTGGCCGCTGGCCACTGGGCGCTGCCCGCTGGCTGCTGGGCGCTGCCCACTGGCCGCTGGGCGCTGCCCGCTGCTCGCTGGGCGCTGCCCGCTGGGCGCTGAGCGCTGGGCGCTAGCGTTACCGCGTACCTATTAATTAATTTATTTACTCTCCATCAACAGTTTAAGTGAAACCAACCCAATGCGACGTCATGATACGACTTAATACCTACGTCACATTGCTTAATTTGTTTTCATTGATATCGTATTGTTGGTATCTATTTTATTACATAATATAATATAATAATATAATATGTTGGATGTTGGTATACAAATACATGTTCCTATTAGTGAAAGAATTTTTAAAATCGGTTCAGTAGATCCAGAGATTACCCCCTACAACGTCACAAACTTTTGCCCTTTATAATATTAGTATAGTAAGTATAGATAATATTAGCACAGATAATATTAGTATAGATGTATGTATAAGTGAAGGTCGTCCAAAGCCAATTCGAATTCATTGGAATTCATTAACATTAATACCGACATCATTATGAACATACGAGCATAGAGATTACGAACTAAAAGCAACAAAAAGTAGCTGAAGGTTGAGCAGCAGTTGGTGCACATAGCGCACTTGTACCTACTCGTAAATATGATGTTACAATTGTGTAAATATGAACAGGTAATTAAATGATATTAAAACCTGCAACAAAGAGTTGACGAGTAGGGATGTTGACCACTTTTGAAAATCGAAATTCTAATTAATCCGTCAAAAAATAAAAAAAACAAGAGACACGTATGTTTTGCTTTTTCAAATAAATAAAAATATACAGAGATACAGCGTATTAAAGTTGGCTCGTGACGTCACTAACCACTAAGCCGCCGTACAAACTGCACCGGTTAGTGACGTCACGCGAAATTTCAAGGGAAAGTGTCGCCGTTACTATTTGATTACGTAAAAAAATAAAAAATACATCTATCTATCTATCTATACTATAATAAAAGAGTAGAATCCGCGATTCTGTACATTGAATTTTTTTACCTAAAATTGAGAGGTGTGACAAAAGAAGAGTAACCAAGCACAAAAAAAGATTTTAAAATTCTTTTCTGTCTATCTGTCTGTCTGTTCGCAATAATCTCCGAATCTACTGAACGGAGTGTCATGCGGTTTTCACAGGTAGATTAAGCTTAGCCTGGAGCTACATATAGGCTTTGTTTCATTGACATCGGACGTCGGGAAAAAAAGTTGTTACATAAAAACTTTTCACGCGTGTGAAACCGCGGGGCACAGCTAGTACTATAATAAAAGAGTAGAATCCGCGATTCTGTACATTGAAATTTTTTACCTAAAATTGAGAGGGGTGATTTATCACTATATACTATAAATTGGGACCCCCAAGGGCGACCCTTGTGGAACTCCATATTTCTTTAAGGAATCTCACGGTTCTCCTTTCACAGTTCAGCCAGTTATAATATGAGCTTCAAAGAGGTCTTTACAACACACAAAAAAAAGCAGAGTTATTTATAAAACAAGGTGGTCAACCGTATCAAAAGCCCTACTGAAATCAGTATAAACAGGATTATGGTTCAAAATATGTAGTATGTTTATTTGTTATGTAATGTCCTACCTAACCTAGTCTTGTATGGCTGATTTTATTGTCAATTAAAATTAACTCAACTACCCCTAGATCACTAACCTTCGTCGAAACGACGACGCGAACTAAAAAAAAGCGGTATAAATTTTGAGTGCGTCGTCGTACGCATTTCATATTCCAGCTAATCTCAGTCGACCCGCAGCTCACGCGGCATACGGGTGTGTTTTTGTGTAGGGGCCCTGTGTACGCCGTTCGACCCACCATGAGTCGTCGATTCGACGAAGGTTAGTATTAACGTTATTCTTGCAGAGTTATTTTTCATTCTTTTTTGTGTTATAATTATTTCGGTGTTCTGTAAACTTTGTACTTAATTTGCCTACATTGAAATAAGAACCTACATTATTTTTATTTGTATATATTTTTATTTTAGATACGATTCGTCGGCTATTATTAGAAGATAATAGTGACGAAGACTGCTCTGCGAGTGAGAAAGAAGACCACCTAGAGGCTGATCCGGCTTATGAAACAGATGGTGAGGAAGAGATTTTTTCTGTGGTAGAACAATCGCCTTCTACTGAAGACATTCAGGCAAGTGCATCTTCATCAATTGAAGACCCGTTACCTAGCACTTCGGGTCAACCACATGAACTAATTATTACACCATCACGTAATATTCTTCGCGGAAAAAACAAACACAAATGGTCACTTTGGACGCTAACAAAAAACCTTTACCGAGGCGTGAGTACTTGAAAATACTTCATCAAAAATTGGTCGAGCCACACATGCAAAAAAGATTACAAATTCCGACACTTCAAACGGGGCTGCGGGACTCAATAACAGCGATTTTGAATATGCCAGGAACCAGTATTTCCACTTCTACACATGAAACTGACCAAAGAGAAGATACAGTTCATCTACCTATCGCCAAAAAAAGAAAAATTTGTGCAATTTGCCCCTCCGCAAAGCGAAGAATGACAAAGAGTTGTTGCACCAAGTGCAACAAATCCTTGTGTGGCGAACACAAACTTGACATTTGTCACAAATGTATTAATTCATAGTTTTTTTCTAAAATGTTTCTTTCTTTAGTTGATTTTATTACTTAATTTTAATATTTTCATATTTTTTCAAGTCTTTGTTTTTTTTAGTTAATAAGATTTAAGCATTTAAAAAAACAAAAATATTCAAAGGAGTATAAACTTTGATCTCAATTAAAAGACTGACAAAGTAATTAAAATGTGATTTTAGTAATTAAAAAACGTATAAGCATGTTAACAAATGATTATTGTAATAAATAAGTAAAACAAATATAAATATTTTATTCCATAAACCCTTAGAAGCCTCCCTTTTATACGACGTAGTCGAAACGACGAAGGTTAGTAATAAGCGTTGGAAAATAAGGTTAGTAATCTAGGGCTACAAACACACGATGACGATTAATTAAAATGTACTGTACACGAGTTAATCTGAACCTGAAGAAGGCGTCGCAGTTGATCCCAGCGCCTGGTGGGTAGAGGCGGGCAGCGTCGCACGTGTGGTGCGAGCAGCGCGGCAGTATACCGGCGCGGCGCAGGCGCACACTGGGTTTATATTATTTTGTTTCACAAAGTCAAAGAATGTTTAGATATATTTTTATTTGACACTAGTTGTCCTCCGCTGTTTCATCCGTGGTATTTTTGGAGTTCCCGTGGGAATTTCGGGAATAGTACTCTATGTCTTTCACTACCGTAGTTTCCTATAAGTGAAAGAATTTTCAAATTCGGTTGAGTAGATCCAGAGATTACTCCCTACAACGTCACAAACTCACAATTCACAAACTTTACTTACCTCTTAATAATATTGTATGTAGACTTCCGCAGTATTATATTTAAGTGTCGGAATGTCTGGTACCTATAGTAAGTTTTCTATAGTCATTTATCGACAATGCTTGGATCTCGATTCCGGGGATCTATTCCAGTTCGACTATAGACTATGACATTCTTTCGTTCACGATGAGTATTGAGTAGGTATACCTACTCTCTCGCTTGCTCCCGAATCCCGATTGCAAGTCGAAGTGAGCACCGTTTGTCACTTTTACATATTTTTTTTTTACTTTTTATGGAAAACCTGAGTAGACCTTCAGGATCGTAAAGAACGTTATGCTTGGTTATAATCCTTGCTAACATTTTAAATGCGAAAGTGAGTTTATTTGTTTGTTACGCTTTCACGCCTTAAGGCTCAACCGATCATCATGAAATTTTGCATGCACGTTGTTAGGGGTACAGAAAAGGACATGAGGTACTTTTCACTCCGCAATTACCGCGAGTGAAATCGCGGGGAACAGCTACCAACCTAGTTATGCTATAAATACGCTCGACAAACTAACACAATCCACTATCACGATCCAAATACCGTGTAGTAGTCGCCATCGGTTGGATCACAACGTCGCATCGCAACAGGTTGTCAAACATGTTTTCTGTTATTGCTCTATGTTTTTGCTGACAACTGAGAAAGTGGAATTGTCGGAATATTAAGACCATGAAGCGATGTTCTCTCCATGGTCTCCCGAAGCATTTTATTATAGAAAGGTCAGCTGTGGGCTTCCCGAAACATTACGTATGCAATAATTACCAATTTTTCGCATTTGCGAGTGCTACAGTAGCACGTGTGGCCTCGTTGAGGCCCTGATGCACTGTGCAATCACAACAATGCTGTTTACGTATTTTTTTAAAGTAAAACTTGAGGGCCTATGAGAAAACAAATTTTAACGGCGCCCGGCCCGTATTGATGTTTGTGGTCACAGCGACGAGTGACGAGTGAATCAAGTCACTTTCACTCAGTCGACGAGCGACGCCGCGACGTGATTAGTATAAATAGTTTGTGTTGCACATTATAATTTATGTCAAGTCACTTTTACTGTCAACTATATTGTATAGTACCTAGCTATCTACATTAATAGCTGTGCTCTGACCTATGTGCTATGACCTAGTCTTTGTATTTCATATGAATTTTATAATCATTTCCATACCATACCTATTCTGCTAGGTACTAGGCCGTGTTATGTAAGTTATTTTTAACGACTTAACGTGACAGCAAAAACTAGAAGACAGATAAGTTACAATTGGTAGATAATGATTGTTGAAGGTTGGCGGGCGTGAGGCGGCGGGGGCCAGGGGCCGGGGGCTGGGGGGGGGGAGATGTGACGAGGAATACGATAGTCGATGAGAGTCGAGAGCAGTGTGCGGCGGCGGCGGTCGGCGGGCACACGTCACACGGCATACGTCGCATCGGTCGCGAGCAGCTCGCAGCCTGCAGTCTCCAGCCGCGCACGCGATGGCGGAGGAGAAGAGGTTCACCAGGAAGGAGCTGGAGACGCGCAACAGCAGCCGGGACGCGGTGTTCGTCATCCACAACGCGGTGTACGACGTGACGGAGTTCCTGGACGAGCACCCGGGCGGGCACGAGGTGCTGCTCGACGTGGCCGGCCGGGACGCGAGCGAGCAGTTCGACGACATCGGCCACAGCCTCGACGCCAAGGACCTCATGAAGAAGTACAAGATCGGCGAGGTGGTCGACGAGGAGCGGCGCGACGTCGCGAAGAAGGAGGTGTCGTGGGAGTCCAGCGACACGACGAGCGACGCCGGCTTCCTCGGCTCGTGGAAGTTCCCCGTGGTGCTGGGCGTGCTCGTCACCGTGCTCTACACCTACTTTATGGGATAGCTGGGGGGAGAGCGGGGTGGGGACGTGCACGGACATGCGCGTTGACCTTGTGGCCGTGAGATGTGCGTGTGAGCCGTGCGCAGGCGCAAATACATAATGATTAATGACACGTCGGTATCTGTGATTGGCTCTAAACTTGAGGATGGAGTGGGAACAAACAACATTCCTTTTTTTGTTTTGAGTCAGTTTAAGAAATGAGAACGCAATTGTTTCCGTGTTTCGACTCCGTCCGCGGTGTGACGTCTGGGTATTATGCTTGTTGTTAGTAATAATAGTAATAATTAATTAAGTTTTTTTAATGTTATTAACATCATGGCTTGTACGTTGTATGCACCAATTTAAAATGTAGAAATATTTCGATTTTATACACAAATTTTCTACTTTTTATATCAACCTTATTATTGTTATCATTCCAACTGTAGGTAGATAATAGAATATTCTTTTATTTTAATAAGAATTAAATAGCTATTGTTTTCATAGCTCGTTGGTTTGATTGATTGTTATTGTGTTTCAAGAAGTCCTTCATATAATATGATATCTCTTAAGTTACGAATGATATACCTTATTTGTACATGCTATCGGTACCAACTCTATGACACTGATAAAACGATATCAGATAATATTTAGTTAATCATTCATGTATATTTCTATAAATGTCTGATAAGAAGTAAATATCTGGGTGACCGAGCTTCGCTCGTAGCGCCATCTGTTGTTAAGTAGAAAAGCAGTACCGAACACTCATTTTTCGACATAACCGTTTTTCGGTTAATCGACCCCGAAACCCCCTGCATACTAAATTTCACGAAAATAGTTGAAGCCGTTTCCGAGATTCAGATTATATATATTACATAGTAATAGAAAGTTTTTTAATTATTTTTTTACCTTATTACATTATTTAAATACCAACAAATTTTAAAACACGATTTTAAATCGTGTTTTAAAATTAATAACACCATTTTGTTTCACCATTTATTTATGTTCAACAATTTGTTGGTATTTAAATAATGTAATAAGGTAAAAAAATTATTAAAAAACTTTCTATTACTCTCAATAAAGCGTTCTGTATCAATAACTTTATTTTGTGGTTTAACACGTTATTGCTTATCTGCGTCCAAATATAAATTCTTGCTCTGTGAATAAACTGCGAAGCTTAGTTCTTCAGTATCTGTAGGTAGGTAGGTATCGGAACAGTATCCGTTAACCCCGCGGTTTCGTCCGCGTCAATTTCGGAATTCCTTACATAATTATTCGTAACTAGCTGTTCCGCGCGGTTTCACCCGCGTTAATTTCGGAGTTCCCGTGGGAATTCCGGATTACAATATAGCCGATGTTACTCAGGGATAGTGTAGCTTTCTAATTGTGCAAGAATTTTTGAAATCGGTCCAGTACTTTTTGAGTAAATCATAACAAACAAACAAACAAATCTTTCCTCTTTAAAATATTAGTATAGATTGATTACCAAACTGCGATTGATTACCAAAATGCGGGGAACAGCTAGTTCCCCGCATTTCGGGATAGATAAACCCGAGGTGTCACTCTAGCTGTAGTAGTAGTAGTGACTAGTGTAGCTTCCCATCAGTGATAGTTTATATTTTATAGGATAGATTCATTAATTACAGAGATGATTCGCTTCCCTGACAAACTATTCTTAAAAAAAGGCTGTTTTAACTTGCATCGTATTCGGTCTCCGTGTCGGACGGACACTAACAATAAGTTAGCGGAATGCTGCATCTTTACTTTCTCATTCAAGTAATAGACCCACCGGCAGCCGCTGCAGAGATAAGTAATAGGTACATAATAATACGATACGTATTTTATTAAATTTACGCAGTTTAAAAGTGCTCATCAATACGAGCCACTAAGTTTTTACTTTTTTTAAGATAGCAGGGACTGATGGAATTAATTTCAATTTAGGTGTCATTCACTTAGTGTCCTCAAATACCTTACGCACCCTGTAATTTTATCGCAAATGAGTAATAAAAAAAGCATAAGATGTTATAAATAAATTAATTGGCAATTAGATTTCACTATACACTAAGGTGATTACGGACGTGAGCCATGCTCGAGCATTTACCAGTTATAAAACATGGGACCTCTCTAATGAAGTTTAATGTATCATCCACCCGCGAATCAATTAACTAACCTATTATTTATTTTATGTGTTTTTTAAAGTTATATGTAATGTAATACCATAGTAAGCAGGTGAGAAAAGAGAGTGACGAACAGAGTTGTCTCCAATATACGCAGTGTGTGCGTATATTGGGTTCGGGCGATCAGTTGAGCCACGCGGTCAGCTGTCAACTCACATCACCAACTATTTTCGTTTATTATCTAAACGAGTGTGTGACGGTCATTGGCGTCGTACAACCTCCTCTCTCCTCCTTCCCCTTCTCTGCAATCAGTGCTATTAAGATAAGTATCTGGGTGACCGAGCTTCGCTCGTTGTGTATAGCGCCATCTGTTGTCAATTAGAGAAACTAACACTCATTTTTCATTGCCCGAAAACACGGAAATTAAACGACGCCCCCCGGAACCCTCTGCATACTAAATTTCATGAAAATCGTTGCAGCCGTATATATATGTATATACAAGAATTGCTCGTTAAAAGATACCTAGTAGATATCGACGGTTGAGAGGCTACCTATTTGAAAATCGGTTTAGCGGTTTAGCTGTGAAAACGCAATAAAAATAGCTGTAGAGGTATAATCTATCCCTAGTCCCTACTAATATTATAAAGAGGTAAAGTTTATGAGTTTGTGACGTTGTACGGGGTAATCTCTGGATCTACTGAACTCTTTCACTTATAGGAAGCTACGGTAATCCTGAGTGAAATAGGTACTTTTTAATTTTATTCCGGGATTCCCACGGGAACTCCGAAATTACTGCCGGTGAAACCGCGGGGGTCAGCTAGTCGGATTAGATAAAATAATAATGTAAAATTATGTGTTTTTTAGATAGATATAATTTGAGGAAAAAACGAATACCTACTACATGCTGTACAACATGCAACAGTAGGTACAGCTAGCAACAGAATTATTTGAACAGAGTTCAACGACTGACGGAAGTGTTCACTTACGTTTGGTGCTGACTGTACCTACCTACATTTATAATTTACTCGTATTATAAGGAGAGTAGCTGGATACTTGTGGGTCTCATGCCGAGGTCTCATGCATAACACAAACACTGCGTACTGCGTGGAGTGCGTCACGTCACGCGGCCGCGCCATGCGCCGTGGTCGCGAGTCGCGGGGTCTCGGGCACGACGCGGCGCGGCGCGGGGTCGAAGGTCGCCGCAGCGGGCCGGCTGTCGCTGCGTTTATGACGACCATGATCCGCGGCCTCTACTCACTAGTGCCACGCTCTCACGCATGCATACTTGATTTTATGCACCACAATAAAACCTACTGCGAGGAGTCTGCGTATGGCTCCAGTTCCACTACACTACGCCTAGCCTGAACATTAATGAACTTCTGTTGCGGCGGGGTGCCCCCTCCCTGCCTCCTCCCCCTGCCGTCGCGCCGCGCCGCGCGTCACTCGTGAGTTGCACGAGGTCACAAATTAACTAGACTTATGATATGAGCGGCCGCGGGAACTCAAAATGTATTGCATAAAACATGGTGAGATTGGTAAGTATAGATGCGGCAATCGACTGACTTTTCGGGGTTATGACTTATTAACCTATTATTATTGAACGTTACATTTTTATTTAAATAAAATGATATACCTATTCCGAGTATAGGTACATGGACAATCACAGGGGCGGATCCAGGGGGGGGGCACTGGGGGCAATTGCCCCCCCTGAAGACCTAAATAGGTACCTACTTTAATTAGACCTTAGAAAAATCTTCGCAAGGTTGTGGCTTTTCACCAAAGTTTCATCGTAATTTGAATAGAAATATACGAATGAACCTGAATGAACGAACAAATATTCATTTTTAAAACTCTATAAATTATTAGTTCGTAACGAACCCCTATGGAAGTTTGCATCTATTATTGTAAAACAAACACAAAATCTGTCAATTCTTTCTCGTTAAAACAAATTTTCTGGTTTGAAACTACGTGCCGTATGGTATATTTCTGCGTTTGGCTGTATATATGTTTTTACAATTATCCTTATATATGTAGTTTCTCTATCCCTTTTCTTTAACTTCATCCAACATCCTTGAGACTTGGAAGTAAGCTATTGTGATTTCACTTCCCAAAACTAGTTGGTACCTAACTCTTCTACTTTTTTCCACGTTCAAAGCAAATCTATCCATATTATTTATTTATATTGTGTTATATGTAACTGACGAACTAAATGGAATTAATAGAATTTCGATTTTTATTCCCCGTCATATTGTACCTCTGTGCTCAAAAAATAGTCGATGACTTTTATCACGTGCGGTGCGCGATGAATTCGGATTTGGAAAAAATTTTGGGAAAATTTCCAAAATTTATCAAATTTTTCTTCTGTTGACTGTAAATTTTAAAATCTTCTACGGTCAAAAACATCTTTTTGTTTCAATAGTACCTATTTTTCCGTATCTCGTCATATGGACGAAAATTATTCACTTCTCTGAGTTTTCTGCGTTATTTCCCAAATTTTCTCCTCATTTTACTAATCCAAGGAGTAACCTTCTGTTTGTTTACGCCGATGTGTGCTGTATGAATCTGACAGAAGAGTAATTGAAATTGAAAATTGAAATTGAAAACACACAACACAAAGATTTACAGCATACGTATACAACAACTAGACATAGTAACGCGATAAGTTGGAGCGGCTGCAAAATGCGTGTGGTTTACATATTCGCCAGGCGCACTACACATATTCTTTGTACCATCTTTAAAGTGCTGAGGGATCCCAAATCACCGACTTACTTCAAAGAAAGTTTCAGATTGCTTTATGTCGGTCGTGAAGCTACGTCAGGTAGTTAGGTAGTTCTTTGTTCTTCTGATCACGAAACACGTTTTTATCACATCACCTCTGATGGTATTTTTCCTCAGTTTAGTAAAAAAATCGCTATTAACCATAACACTTCCCATTATTTTCCTATCACTTTATAGATACAAACCTACAAAATTTTAATTTAAAGTTGTTAATTCAGGTCAGATTCGCTGGAACGTAAATTTTTCATTTTTTACTTTTATCTGTTGTAGCTTCCATGTAGATTATTTTATGCATGAAAGTACAAGTTGAAAATAATGAAATACTAAAAAAACTTTGATTTTACAGAGAATCGTACTCAAAAACCGCTATGCCTACCTACCTAAGCTCTATCGTTTTCGACACCACATTTTTTTTAAATATGAAAAACATAAAACTAAAAAGCTAAAAATAACAAAATACCGACTTAATCCATCAGACAAAAACACATGTAATACTATTGTTGGTTTGTGCTACCACTTTTTGATTTAAATTCGGTGCCAAGCCCGCTTACGTCTACCCACTTGGGTTGTTCAGCTCACAACGAACTCGTGGCGGGACTGGACTTAGCCCATGTTCCTACGCCATATTTGGCTTGTCACCGACTTCAAATAATAATAGTAGTCAAGTGGTAGAATAAACCAATAATAACTACTAGTACTGGTATAATAACTACTGGTAATAACTACCAAAAATAAACTTACGTGTATTTTGTCTGTTGGATAAAATCGATATTTTGCTATTTTTAGCTTTTTAGTTTTGTGTTGTTGGAAGTCAGTTTTAATTTTTTTGTTAAAATTTTGTTTATTTCTTGCTTTCAAGTGAGTCCGTTTGTAATTTATCTAAGTTACAATAGCCTAATGTCAATTGCTCATCGCCTTTTACAAAATACTGCTTTTACCGACGGGACGACAGGGACGTTGATTGTTGAGTTCTCCTGGTACGTCATCATCAGTTCCACTTTACCATATACATTGTGACGAGCATAAATTATTTAGGAACCATATTAAAGTTAACGAATCGGAACTCGTGAAATACCTTTTATTGAGTAGTTCCGATGACCATCTGTGGTCTTCATCATCAGTTTCACTTCTTCAAATTTTGCTTTCCAAAAGCAAATAAACGATTTACTATAAAAAATACAAAAATCGCTATAGGTGTGTCTGTAATTTTTGAAGAGTTCTCTTGATTTCTCCATGATTCCATCATCAGGTTCTCGATTTGGTGACAATGGGACCAACTTGGAAGTATACCCTTTCAAACAACAAAATCAGTTTTCTAAATCGGTCCAATCGAAACCCGTGAAATACGTATTATTGTTGAGTAGTTCCGATGAACACTTGTGGTCTTCATGATCAGTTCCACTTCTTCAAATTTTGCTTTCCGAAAGCAAATGAACGATTTACTATAAAAAATACCCAAATCGCCTATTATTTTTGAAGAGTTCCCACGATTTTCCCAAGATCTTTTGAGGATAATAAAGATTCTTAAACCATAAGATCCCATCATCAGATCCCACTTGGTGGCAATAGGACCTAATTGGGAGTATACGCTTTCAAACAAAATAGTACATTGTTATCCAAGGGGCAAAAGTAACTCATTTAGTGCCGAGACGGGGTTACTCGCTACGCTCGGGCGCCAATAGTTCGAGGCACTAAATAAGTTACTTTCTCCCGAGGGTAACACTGTGCTTTTCATTACGAATGCAAGGAAAGTCAAAATAAAAATAGGAATTAGCTAAAGAAAAAATGAGTGAAGATCGGATAGTCGCTTGACACTTTCCCACCTATTTCTTTTTCTTTGGCCGGCTAGCTATTCAGCCAGTATTTTTTATTTACATTGTGGCGACCTAAAAAAATATTTTCTTTAATTATTAAGTATTAATTAAAGAAAATAAAAAAATATAAATAGGAATTAGCTTAAGAAAAAGTGAGTGAATTTTATTTTAATTAATACCTACTTAAACTTTACGTTATTTCAATTTTACATCGCGCTGGCTGTATAGAAAGTTGAAACATGGTTCAATAGAAATGTGAAAATAGACCTAGTTTTTTTTTAATAATTTGACAGTTGTCAGTTGAAAGCGATTCTCCCTAGGGCTGAAAAGGGTTACTTTCAACCCGCTTCTCAGGCAACTTCAGACCTACTTTCCGAGTATGAGTAATGAAAAATAACCCTAGCTTCGAGTAATATAAAAAAAAAAACATACAGCCGAATGCGTAACCTCCTCCTTTTTGGAAGTCGGTTAAAAAATCGAGAAACATACACACAGATAATATAATACATACATAAGCTCAATTCAGATGCTCTCAATATGAAGCACTTAAATTTTATTAATGGACTTTATTGTCTATCCTGTTAATTCAAAAAATTTCATGGTGCAACCAAATTGCCCTCCCCTCAACCAAATCCTGGATCCGCCCCTGGACAATCAACCCTGTGCTTGGGATTAAACCAGTTGAAAAACCTGCCGTTTACCCGATAAAAGCTATAAAAAGCTGGCTTTTAACCGGGTTTACACCCAGCACCGGGTTCACTGTCCATCTGTTGGGTTAGGAGCATAGGAGGCATCATTTTTTTATACGAATGTTTTTATCCATACCTACGGGTAATGACCAGTTTAATGAATTTTATTTCGTCTGAGAATGAAACTATTATTTTTTTGTTGTTCAGAAAATAGCTAGGTTAGGTTAGTCAGAAAATAGCTAGGTAGGTTGTTCGGTTGACGACTCATCATAAAGCAAAAAGCGGGTGGAAGGAGACGTCTTGAAGAGTAAAATAAAACGTTCCGTAAGGATCTCGATAAATTGTAGATGTTTAGGTACATGATACATGTAACAATAAACTATTACTGCGAGCCGGTCCCGCGAGCGAGGGCGAACGGGCGGAATATTTGTGGCAGTGTCGTAAACCGGGCCGCGGCTCGTTCTACCCTAGGGTGTCTATAAAGCAGGCGTTCAGTCGTTCCAGAGCGCGCAGTACAGTGTTTACGACGCGAAGCGACGGGCGCGCAGCAGGCACGAGTCAGGGACGCCCCATTCCATGCGCGCTTCCTCAAACAGTCTGTAGTTATAAGCTCTTATCCATTATCCACAACATGTATCTTCAAAGATTAAAAAGAAATCGATGGTAGTAGGGGCCAAAGCAATATGGCGGCAGCCGACAACATCATTAGAACGGCAACAATAGTCAGTTATAAACTCTTTATACATTTTACGAACGGCTGTTGTCTGCCATTTTATATGTATATTTAATTTTGTTACATTAGCTCCTCCAAAATAAAAATAAATAAATAAATAGTCAGTAAATCATTGTCAGCTACCCTATTTGAACGGACCATGAACATATATATGTATTTAAAAACATACATACAATCAAACATAGAATCTCCTCCTTTTTGGAAGTCGGTTAGCAAAGATCACGCACGGATTGTTATAGTACTGATTGCTGGCTCACTGCCGCTTTAAAACGATTGAAAACGTTACTGAACAAATGTAGGAAAATTATTCATGTTAAAATTCAAATTCAAAAATTCAAAATAAAGTTTCACTCGCGTTTATTTTGGAGTTCCCGCGGTAGGTAATTCCGAGATAAAAAGTGCCCTATGTCCTTTACTGTAGTTACCTCCAACGTGTATGTTATCTATTTGAATTTTTTGTTTGTTTGTTACGATTTAACTCAAAAACTATAAGACCAATTTCAAAAATTCTTTCACCATTAGAAAGCTACATTATCCCTGAGTACCCATGTTGAGAGTATATTGTAATCCGGAATTCCTGCGGAAACTTCGAAATTGTTGCGGGTGAAACCGTGCGGGACCGCTAGTTTTATAACAAACAACAAACAAACAAACTCACATTCACATTCATAATGTTAAGTTGGGATTATGCTAAAGGCGTCAGAGCATACAAAAAGTTGGTGTTAACTAGTTTTGTGATTGTTTTTTTTTTTAACTCAAGTTCAGCAAGATGTACAATTTACATATCCGAAGATTCTTAGAACTCGATTGCCTCGTCATTTCATTAACTAGTAACCAAACTGTTTGGATATGGTTTATTGGTCACAAAATTAATTAAACTGTTAAGTAGACAATTTTTAATCCATTTCGAAACATCATGCAGGCGGAGACGTGGTCACTTACAGCTAGGTATAGAATTCCCTCGAATTCTTGATATAGCAATATGTCAACAGTCCATCTCAACAAAAAAATTGGACAATGGAAAATATATGACATGTTAGCACATGTCAAACTACTATTAAGAAGTTTGGATGTTTGGTCTGTTTGCCTGTCGTGTCGTATACTGTTAAAAAATAAACATACATACAATCGAACATAGAACCTCCTCCTTTTTGGAAGTCGGTTAAAAAGCACCTTTCTAACTTGGCAGTTCGGGCACAATCGCCCATTCCATAAGAGCAAAATCTTTCTCGCTCTGATACATTTGTCACTGTCTCGCTTTTTTCTCAAGATATAATTATTTTTACGTTCATTGCTCACTGCGTTTCGTGAATTTATATGAGAATCTTTGTCCGACTAGCCATGTATGGCGATCAGGTAAATTGCCTTGCCTGCTGCAATGTGAATTTAGTTAGTTTTTGCACATACACGAAATGTATCCTTAAGTGGTGAGATTTAAGGTGGATTTCCGATGTAGCCCCGCACGGGAGTTACGCCCTGTCGCCGTGCGGGGCCGCGCGGCCGGGCTGGCTTCCCCGACTACCCTGCGCTGGACATCGCGCCATCAATCATTTGCGATTGAAAGCACTTTTTTCCTGCGATCGTTCGTGCGGTTTGACATTTATTTTCTTTGCAAAGAAATTTTTATTACTCGGTAATATCTAGACGCTGAGAAAAATCATTCATCGCAGAACATTGGAGACCTCGCGCATTATAAGAAAGGAATAAACAGTGCACGGAGAAGGTTATAACGAGCGGTAGGTATCCGACGTGACCTTCAGCCTCGTGCCATGATCGACTGCGATAATCGATGATAATATAATGATTGTATCTTGTGCTTTCTTTTAGATATTTCAAATCAATATAGCTAAGTGGTTCAAGAAAAGAGAATCCCTAATTCCATCCAGACAACGATCGGCTGTTGAAGGTAAGATGCGACTTTTTTTTTAACGTATCAATTTATAATGCTAAAATAAAAAAAAAAAATGTGTTTAGCGTATGATATAAATACTTAATAAATATGGGTAGTTGAGTGAGTGGAGTGGGTCGGGGTGAGCATACCTACCATGCGCTCAGGGCGGCGCGCAGCTCTTGATGCATGAGACGAACAGTGTCACTTGGGAAATATTAGTGCAATACCTGGAGAAAAAGCTGTGCGACAAACGGCTGTCGGCTGAACAGGCCGGTTCACCGAGGTCCTTACCTCAGCCCCTACTGAGCTCGAGCTGACAGCTGACCACTCCAGCGCTCAAGTATAATAATAATCTGCCAATACCTCGGTGTCTACCTACTTCAGAAATATTCGGAAAGAAAGAAAGAACATATTTTTATCCCTACTATCGTTACTAATATTAAAATGAGTTTGATTGTTTGTTACGCTTTCACTGCTAAATGGCGCAACCGATCAACACGATATTAATAATATTTTGTATACACGTTGTCAGAGGTACAGAGAAGGACATAGGCTACTTTTTATCCTGGAATTCCAACGGGAACTCCGAAATTAACGCGGAAGAAACTACATTAATTTTGCATACTACCTACACGTTGTCAAGGGTAGGTAAGTACAGAAAAAAATATAGGGTAGTACTTTATCTCGCAACACCCGCGGAATCTCCGAAATTAAACCGCGGTGAAACCGCGGGGAACAGCTAGTTCTTACTATAAATGTAAAAGTGAGTTTGTTTGTTTGTTACGCTTTTACGCCTTAACGGCTGGCCCAATCATCATAAAATTTTGCATACACGTTGTCAGGGGTACAGAGAAAGACATAGGGTACTTTTTAATCCGGAATTTCTTCGGGAACTCCGGATGAAATGTACCCTATATCCTTTCACGCGGGAGTTCCGGGACAAAAAGTACCCTATATCCTTCTCTACCCTACCATCTATCGGGATCCATATGAGGATCACAAAGCTGTCCGGCGACAGCGGAAATCGAAGCCACAACCTTTGGCGCCGCGCCGCGCCGGGCTGTATTCCTTTATTCCAAAAACGGATCGTTTTCTTTTGTCAGCAAAAGTAATCATGGATGACATGGACAATGAGGAGCACTTGAACGAGCTGCGGGACCTGCACCTCCAGGACGAATATGGGGCGGTCGTGGCGGAGGCAGTGGAGGCGGTGGCGTTGGTCAGGGCGCGGGATGCAGCGGCCGGCGCTGGTGGCGCAGCGGCTGCAGCACCGTCCGCACCAGGCCGAGGCAGAGCTGCAGCTGTTCGTGGCTGGCATGGCCCTGCGGTGAACCGAGCCAGAGGTGCGCACGCCAGCAGCAGACCTGTAGGGCCCCCTGCCACAGCTGCAGCGGACCGTGGCAGACTTGACGCGGGCCCTTCCACAGCCGTAGCAGGCAGTGGTAGACCGGTAGCGGTCCCTGCTAAACCCACAACGGATCGTGGCAGACCTGTAGTTGCCCCTGTCACAGCTACAACGGTTCCCGGAAGACCTGTAGCGGTACCTAATAGAAATGCAGCAGCCCGTGCTTACGCCAGAGCGGCGGCGACCCTCGCCGATCCTGAAGCGGCTCCCGTTTGGCCTCCGACAGCCAACGCCAGAGCTGAAGCAGATAGAGCAGCAGCGCTGGCGGCTGCCGGCTTGTCTATTCAGATAGAGATAACCAACCTCGAGATCCGGCAGGAGCGCTCGCTGGGCCCTGGACCCGGGGGATACATGCAGGCGCCTGACGCAGAACGACCCGATAGGAACAGAGGTCGGAAGAGGCCCTCTACTACGGATTCGTCGTCGCACCGACCGTCGGGTACTGATCTTGAGCACGGGTAATTCTGTTCTTGATAATTATGTTGAAGAGGTGACATGTATGAGAGTGCCATTATATAATTGACAATATGCGGTGAGAGGTTGTTTGGTCGTTCGTATGTGCAAAAATAAATGGTTGTTTATTTGTTTGTAACGCTTTCATGCCTAAACTGCTCAACCGATCGTCATGAAATTTTGCTATTCGTTGTCAGAGGTTTCTCAGAAATGTGAAAGCTGGTGAAACCGTTGGAAACAGTAGGTACTTTTGAAATATTTTGATTTTAGCTTTGTTGAAAATGTTAATATCTAAATTTATTACAAGAATATAATATAGTGCCTCAGACGAAATAAGTATAGTGCACAGTGCAGTGCACAGACTAACCGAATGTGGTTTTTTTGCACTGGAAATAAGTGAAATTGGTATTTGTATTATATTGGTTTCAATAAAAAAAAAATATCTAGACATAAAAAGCGTAATACCTATGACCGAAACTCAACTAAGTACTACTAAATATTTTAGTGTTTTGGTAAAAGTGGTTCAGTTGGATGTTGAGATCCGAACATATTATGCTTTTCATGTCCAGACAGTCCAGATATTATACAGGCTGGATTTTTGAAGTTTGCGAAGATGGCTAAATCCAAAACTACAAAGAATAGCGGAAAATGCTTAATGCATTTCGGGGCAGATAAAAAAAAAGATTACATTTCTGGGAAGTAATGGTAAGGCCAGCCGTACACGGACTGCTTCAAGCAGTTATGACCGACTGCTTGAAGCCGCGACCGCGCGGTGAACTATAGCCATTCATTCGCTGCCGTACACACGACTGCTCGAGCAGTCGCGACCGCTTCAAGCTGTCAACTACATGATGAAATTCCATCGTGCTGTCGACCGCTCGCGAGCAGTCGCGAGGCATACACTGACTGCTCAAGCCGTCGGCGGCTCTAGAGCAGTCGACAGCTCTACGACCTCCCCCTCCCTTCTCTTCTGGCCTCGCGGCGTCTATTGTCCATGTTGTTCTCTTAATTCCAAAATTGGATGAGCCCAAAATTTTCTCTTTTGACGTCGCCGCCGTCGTCTCCGCTTGAGCAGAAGCAGCAAAAGCAGTGCTTCCTCGTCAGAATCCATAACTAGACTGCGGTAGAAATTCAACTGCTCGAGCGGTTAATAGAGACAGCTCGAGCAGTCAAAAACCGACTGCTCAAGCAGTCAACGCCGACCGCTCGAGCGGTCCGTGTACGTCGGTCAGCCGTTAACTGCTCGAGCAGTCCGTGTACGCCCGCTCTAAATGGAAAACGTTTCATTTTTCCCTAATTACTATTTAATTTTTAACCGACTTCCAAAAAGGAGGAGGGTCTCAATTCGACTGGATGTTGTTTCTCTTTTTAACCGACTTCCCAAAAAGGAGTAGGTTGTCAATTCGTTTGAATGTTGTTTTTTATTTTAAATGTTTGTTACGCGATAACTCGAAGACGGTTGGACCGATTTGGAAAATGCTTTTTTTGTTTGAAAGGGTATACTCCAACTTGGATCCCATTGCTACCAAGTCGGGATCTGATTGGGATCTTAGAGAAATCGAGGGAACTCTTCAAAAATTATAGGCACACCTATAGCGATTTGGGTATTATTTAAAATAAATCATTCATTTGCTTTCGATTTTAAGAAGTAGAACTGATAATGAAGACCACAGATGGTCATCGGAACTATTCAATAATAGGTATTTCACAGGTTCCGATTCGTTAACTTTAATGTGTTTTCTAAACCATTTATGCTCGTCACAATGTATATGGTAAAGTGAAACTGATGGTGAAGTACCAGGAGAGCTCAAAAACTAATGTCCCTGCATCGGGAAAAGCAATATTTTGTAAAAGGTGATGTGCCGTTGACATTAGGCTATTGTAACTTAGATAAATTACAAACCAACCCACTGAAAGGCGCAAAATAAACAAAATTTTAACAAAAAAATAAAAACCGACTTCCAAAAACACAAAACTAAAAAGTTAAAAATAAAAAAATACAGATTTAATCCAAAAGACTAAAATACATGTTATATTATTATTGGTTTGTGCTATTACTGATCGGTTTGAAATCGGTGACAAGCCAAATATGGAGAAGATGTGTAGATGGGCTGTCTACTCCCGCCACGAGCTCGTCGTGAGAAGAGCGATCCAAGTGGGCAGACACAAGCGGGCTTGGCACCGAATTCAAACCGATCAGTATAGTAGCACCAACCAATAATAATATTACGTGTATTTTTGTCTTTTGGATTATCGGTATTTTGTTATTTTAAACTTTTTAGTTTTGTGTTTTTGGAAGTCGGTTTTTATTTTTTTGTTATTAAAATTTTGTTTATTTTAACCGATTTCCAAAAAAGGAGGAGGTTCTCTATTCGACTGTATGATGTACGATGTTTTGTATGTTTGTCACGCGATTACTTGAAGACAGCTGGATCGATTTAAAAATATCGCGTTTTTTTTTGTGTTCTTAATATTGTTAGGTCATGCAGGAATGGGAAACTCACGTAGGTAAGATCGCGGGCACAGTGGGTATACATGATATATTAGTTATTAATTTATTTTTTGTTATTATTACAGGTATTCAACACAACGTCCAAGAAATGATAGCGATAATATCTCTATATCCAAATCAAGAGTTCGCTCACAGCCAGCTAAGCCTCCCGCTACGAGCGCCGGCGCATCCAGCTTATCCACTCCCTCTGCCACGAGCGCAGGCTTATCGAGCATACTCACTTCCCCTGCCGCCGCAAGCACAGGCTCATCGAACGTATTCACTTCTCCTGCCACCACGAGTGCAGGCTCGTCGAGCGTACTCACCTCTCCTGCCGACGCTAGCGCACGCTCGTCGAGCGTACTTACTTCGCCTGACGCCGCGAGTGCATGCTCATCGAGCGTACTCACTTCCCTTGCCAGCGCAAGCGTAGGCACGTCGAGAATGTACACTTCCCCTGCTGCCACGAACACAGGCTCATCGAACGTATTGATTTCTCCCACCGCCGCGAGTGCAGACGCATCAAGTGCGCCCACTGCCACTCTAACCTTGAGTGCGGGACCAGCGGGGCGCCGCTCAGCCCCACGCGCCTCTTCATTGCGTACACCACGACACTCTCCTCTGTCCAGGTCAAAGTCGATACAAACTGATTTTAATCCGAAAATACTGGAACAATTATTAAGATCACCACAAACTCCACAGAGGAATAAAAAAATCACGAGTACTTCCTCATTGACGCATGTGTTTCGTGAACCACCTGCACAACCAGGATCACGTGAAGTTGTACGCAGTACTTCTTTGCCATCGAATATTAGTATTCAGTTACTTGATCGTCAGCGGACGGAAGAGGTGGCATCAGAGATGTTCAGGCGCATGAATGCTAGTTCAGGTGCTCCTTCCCAATATGAAGCTCCTTTGGCATCTGGTTCCTCAGCGCATGTGTTTTCTTCTCCCCCTTCTCCACCGTTTGCACATCATTCTTCCAGGTATACCCTAGCGACGGTGCCGTTAGGACCAGAGCCTCCCCCAGCTCATTCTGGTTCTGCCATTTTAACACATCACACATCAGTTGTGCCTTATGGGTCAGACCCACCTCCAGCTCATTCTGGTTCCATATCATATTACCCACAAGTACGCCGTTCGTCTGACCAGGCGTTAGATGCATCGTTCAGGTTAGGTCCACCTCCAGCCCACTATGGTGCTCCGACATCACATTTCTCACAGGTGCAACATTCGTCTGACCAAATGGCGGCTGCAGATTTAGAGACAGATCCATATCCAGCTTATTCCAGTACTTTCTCACCACATTTCTCACAGGGTCACCATTCGTCTGACCACGAGACCGCTTCAGTGATGGGGTCAGATCAACCTCCAGTTTATTCTTATACTCCTACACAACGATTTTCACAGGAGAACTATTTGTCTGATCATTTATCATCTACGCCTTATGAGGAAGCTGAAACCCAAGGTCATTTTAGTGCCTCCAGGTCAAGCTTATCACAGGTACATGGAGCGTCCGACCAGGCGTCAGCTTCACTTTTGGCACCAGATCTACCTCCAGAGTATACGCCTTATGAGCAAGCTTTACCTGCAAGTCATTCTAGTGCTCTCACATCACATTACTCACAAGCACACCATTCATCTAACAGGCCCTCTACATCGGAGTCATCCTCACTGTCTGAACTACCTCCACTAGTCACTATAAAGCCTGTCAATGATGGTAGTGATCGTTCGCATCGTGTGGACATTGAGATAGATAAAATTAAAGTGCAAAAACACCTAGAGTCTTTGAAAAAGAAAGAAAAGCTTGTTAAAAGCTGTCCTATTATGGTTAGTTTGCTAAAACAACCCGAAGAGGATCAAAATAGAACAGAGGTAGAGGTAGATGAGACGAATAATGCTTTAAATGAAAGCAATAGAGCCTTAGATGAGACAAATAGAACATCAAACCTAGGTATTAGACGTTTCGACGTAACTAATATTTCCTTAGATGAGGCAAATGTAGGCTTAGACGAGGCAAATAGAAGTGTAAACGAGACAAATAGAGGCTTAGACGAGACAAATATAGGCTTAGAAGAGACAAATATAGGCTTAGAAGAGACAAATATTAGCTCAGAACAGACAAATATTAGCTTAGAAGAGACAAATATAGGCTTAGGAGAGACAAATAGAGTCTTAAGCGAGACGAATAGAGTATTAAGTGAGACAAATGAAGCCACAGATGAGACAAATAGAGTACTAAACGAAACGAATAGAGCCTCCGACGAGACTGAAGCAGAAAATCAGCAAATAATTGTGGAACAGATTAATACGTTGAGTGAAGAAGAAACTATTAATAGGAAAATTGATGAAAGGCAGTCAACAAGTGTGGAGTTAGAGAAACATAGTCAAAAGGGGAAATGGAAAGGAAAAGGAAAAGGAAAAGGTAAAGGGAAAGGAAAAGGGAAAAAATAAGACAAATAAGGTATAGCAACAGAAAGGGGATAATTAAATGAGCAGACGGATAATGAGTGCAAAAGGTAAGATAAAAGGTAAGAAAAATGAGCACGAGATAAATTGGGCAAGAGCCAGAGAAAGTGAAATAAAGATGAATAACTAAAAGATTGAGAACTGAGAATAAAGATACTGAAAATGACAGAGAATGGAAAAGTGAATAAAAGGAAGAGAAAGCAGACACATGAAAAAATCTACTCAATAGTGAAAGAGACTAACGGCCGCACTCAGAGTCGACTTTAATGATTACTTAGTTAAGTATAGATTTTTAAAACCAAACTGCCGCAATCAGAGACGTTCAGTAAATTAATGTTAATTGGCATTTAATGAGATGTAACTTAATTAGTTAAATGCCAATTAACATTAATTTATTAAACTTGTCTGATTGCGGCAGTTTTGTTTTAAAAATCTATACTTAACTAAGTAATCATTAAAGTCGACTCTGAGTGCGGCGGTAAAAGTAATAATAATAATAATTCATTTATTTCAGGCAAAATACCCCATACAAACAATAATGATGATAAAATAATAATAAAATAAATTGAATTAAATTCATCAAATAAAATAAAATAAAATAAAAATATAATTAAAATTCAAATTAAATTTAATAAGCTAAATTTGACTAAATAAAAATTTCATTGAATAAATTAAATAAACTAAATCAAATTAAATAAATAAAACTTCTTTAAAATATATAGGTAAATGTCCAACAAAAATAGGTAAGAAGATGGAAAATGGAAAAAATAAGATGATGAGAACTGAAAATAGAATACAGAGAGAAAGGGGTACCTAAAAAAAGGATTCTTTTTCCATGTGAGTTATGCGGGATTAGATGGAAGTATGGACTGCAGACTACTCTATAGATATATTATCCTACGAAAATAAAGACAAAAAGGTAAATACGACGAGAAGAGGTACAAACTCTTGGTTAGAAACTCAAAGACACGGATTGTCATTTTTGTCTTCTATACCTGACCTTCGTGGTTACAGCCGCTTGTCATAATTCCTTACAAGGGTTGAATAACCAAACTTCCTGCTATACGTGATTGTTTGTATCAAACTAGACATACTATATTGTGATAAGTCTCTTTGCGTAACTTGTTAAGTAAAAACAACTTTTAACAAAATTGGTTACCTAAAATTAATAAAGAAACCTTTTCGACTGCCTACTGTTATAAATCAGCTGATTTAGTAGGCGGTTGAGGAGGCTTCTTTATTAAAATTAAAAACTACATCCTAAATACAGATTTCGAAGACTGACATTAAACTGACGTTACTTCCTTGCAAATTTTCACTGCCCTGACCTTAAGATTGATTCTACAAAACCTTTTCTTGGTGGCTAAAAGGAGTTTGTGGTAAAGTCCATATTCCTAACCTTAACAGTTTCGGCTGGACCAGCGAGAACGTAGAAACGGATGTGGTGACCAACTAACATATGGTTCAAAGTTGTACATAATTTTATTTCTGACAGTATATACTAAATGTATAAAGATAATATTTTATAAACTTAAAGACATCTTTACCTATACCTACTATATTTATGAATCCTTATTAAAAGATATAAGATTTAATATCGAAACATCTATAATAATTTATCAAAAATGATCATTTCATAGTTGATACTTAGTGTAAATGTCGTTTTGTATAACCCAAGTTGATCAAAATTGTGAAGTAATAAAATAAAAACCATAACAACAATTTAACGTGAAAATAGGAAATTGTACTTTTTTTCCGCAAATAATAAACTTCCACATCAACTTTTTCAAAAATCTTTTCGCAGATTTTTTTGATTTTTATGCATTAAAAACTCCAAAACCTAGTTATGTTATTCACAGCCAAATGTTTTCATAAAAAGTTTGTATAACATGTACAATTTCCCTAGTACTTCATCTTCATATTTAAGTAATAATGAAGAATACAATAAAGGTTGGTGTACTGTATTTGTTCGCAACACGAATTTTTGAATAAACCACTTGACGGGTTGATGTCATTTGAAATCTAGAAATATGTGTTAGAAATTATAATAATCAGTATGTACTTATTACTAATAACCAATAATATGTTCATCAATAATGACAAATGTAATTAAAATATATAAAAGAATAAGTCGATTTGTATAAATGAAATTTTTTGTACACAATTATTAAAACCCTCATTTACTCTGGATTTGAATTTAGAATTGGATTTGTATAGAATTGGAATCGAGTTTAATATTTTATTAAAATTTATGTGTAGACCTCAGACGTAATGAGTTTTTATTTCGTCTGAGGTGTAGACCACTGAGCAAATAATCACTACGTGGTGTAGACCAAATAAACAATAAATGACAAATGGTTTTAGATTCGATTATTACAGGCAGGTATTGTTTGACTAATTAAATTTAGTTAAATGCCAATTATTATCACAGTTTTATTTTTAAAATCTTTGTACCTACGCAATTATTAAAACGGCCGTTAATCTTTTTAAAGTTCACACGGTCACATTCTCGTTTCTTTTGTCTAAAAAATCTGACTGACTTCAAGCCCACAAATATACCTACATTAAACAATATTTATTTAGAAATAGAGGCTCAGTTTAAAGTGCTTTCTCCTTTCCAGTTGATTCAAATAAGATAGATAAAGAAGCTAAAAATCGCTTATATTCGTACGAATAAATAGGCAACGTCCGCGTCTACATCACAAAGGACGATCATGGAACGCGACGATGACATAATTTGTAACTTTATGGTCAGAAGTCGCGCGTCGAAGTTGTTTGATAAATGTGCCGGTTGAGTTTACTCTTCACTCATAAAGTTATTTAGTTTGTGGTGTGTAGCCGCCCCCGCAGCGCGCCGCCCGCGGGGGCGGGGGGGACCAGGAGGGAGGTCGGGGAGGCGTAAGCACGGAAGACTAATCGAGACCCATTTAGAGCATTTCCGTGTCTCGCGTGAAAAATGTCCAACTTCGACGTGACTTGCACGCCCTACGTAGCACCCGCTACGGAGCTACGAGTCGCATACGCCGCGCTACGAGCAGTGTTTCTCAGTCGAACCAGCGCGGGTGCTCGTAGACAAGCGGGAATTTATAGCAAAGCCACGGGCCACGGGTCGGTCACCGAGTGTTTGCGACTCGGATAACGGATTTGTTACCAAGTGCTGAGTGCCTAGTAACTACCAAAACTTGAATCGTTGAGCAGCCAGCGCGAACTAAGCATAACTCGTCATCTATGAAGTTACTTATGTATATTTTATGGATTTAAATATTTTTTATCCTTCTTATCTTAATATTCACATGTTGGTTAAGTATATATAATTAGTAATATGTTATAATATTTATTTATGTATATGTCAATGTATGTGCTGCATGAGTATAGGTAGTTGGTATGTAGTGATTTTATATGTTTAAGTATTGTGGAGTTTATGTATTTATATAGTATAATATTTGGAACGCTTTGCCCATCCACCCGTGCCTATGTATTTTTGTTTATCCTTTCGCATAATTGGTTGTCTGGAAGAGATCGAAACTATGCGATAAGACCGCCATTTGCTTTAGGTACTGTAATATTGTTATTTTATATGCAATAAAGGATTAAATAAATAAATAAATATATCTCAGGAGAATTCTATAGCAAACATTCATTCTATAGCTAACAAACATCTTTCATCCCACATAATAAAACATCATTAAATATGCTATGAAATAATCAACAAGATGATATTAACAGAAATTGATCTCATGAGAAATAAATACTTTCAATTTGAAACTAAAATCGTGAAGAGGCGCCAGCGAACTTCCAATAGGCGAGCGAGGTCGCGGGCAACAGTTAAGTAGTGTTCAATATTAATATCGGAGGAATCTGCCCGTCTGGTCTGCAGAGTGCAGACCCGAATCCATCAATCATACAACAATCGCCGCACAAAGCAGGTCACTGAACCGCTAACATTATAGCTAGGCAGACATAATAGGTACGGTGTAGGTACGTATTTACTCGTATGTGTTTTCTTACATTTGCAAAGATGTTTCATCGTCATTGTCAGTGGAGAATAGGTAATTATGGCGTAAATTAGAGAAGTCATCTTCAAATATACGTAAATACAAAGCTTCAAAACGGAATGTCTCTACATTATGTTCGTTAATAGAAGTTGAACCAATTTGTATGAAAAGCAAAAAATATAGAGTGTAATGTTGTTTACAGAGCCATTTTCAGGTTTACTAGGTAATAACTTTCTGAGGGAATACCGTAATGAATTAATTATATAATACGATTCGTCTCACAAATGGTCGGAACACACTAGAGATGTAGCCCGCCAGGGTCCGTGTTCACTATGTCCACAACACGCACCACAAATATTATTACAGTACAGTCATTTCTTATATTTTGGCATTTGGGCGTTGTGTTTGTGTTTTTAGGACGCGCGTTATGGGCAAGGAATGTTGTTGGTCATAGTGAATAAGGTGTCGGCACGCGTCTGTTCCGCTGTATAATTAACGGATGGACATCGTGGGAAGGCTAATTACAATTATTTATAATGCCCCCTGCGCACACCGAGGCGGCCCGGTGCCCCCGGGGGGCGCGTGACTGATCCACGCGCCCCGCCCGATCCGTCATCGGAGCGGGGAGCGTTTGTGACATATCAGGTTGCTGTGATAAAACCGCTAATTATAATACTTAATATTTACAGTAGATATCAAGGCGAGCCGGGCTACAGAAGAAGCAAGACGCTGCACTCGCTGTAATTTAATCGACTGTTAACACCGACCGCTCAGTGAGGAAAGTGGTCGTTATGAACCTACAAGAGATTCACAAAGTAGCTACATAATTATTATTTGTCAACTTTTTAACTGACTTAAAAAAATCAATTCGACAATTTTGGAAATGGAATCGCAAAATATTCGTATATGTTAAAAAAAGTGCCAAATCATGAGTATGTACGTATTTATTTATGTTCATCCGCATATTTCTCAAAAACTAGAAGTCAAATAGCAAGAATTCTTTTTTGTTACATTTGTACCTACCTACCTAACTTGTGAAACTATTTTATCAAAATCGGTTCTGTAGTTTTTAAGATATTACTGTTGAATGTACCAATATTCAAAGACGAGGAAATAAAAAGAGTTATTAAAAAAACATTACTGTGTTTTTAAGTCTATTTATTAATGTTTTATTACTTCTTTTGTTAACCGACTTCCAAAAAGGAGGAGGTTTGTTCGATTGTATGTATGTTTTTTTTTATAATATTTCTACAATCAATTGTTTTCCAAAACATTCCTAGCTTATTATATTTTTCGAGATAATGCAATATAGAATTATTTTTTGTTGTGCTTGGGAGTCGATAGGGTCGGGTCGAAAGGGGTCGTAGATCTTGTCGACGTTAATATCGACACGATGCATCCAACCTCGACCAACAGACATCTAATCGTATCAGCGTGCAGGCTGCGCTGCGGCGCCCCGTCGCGTTCCGTTCCATTATGCAAACCCTCTGAGGTTTGGTCTGGCCTCAACTAAATCACATTATCATTTATTGCAGTCGGTAACATAACTACCCCATTGCTGGCAGTATGTAGATTTTTGGATCGCAATTTATCGCATTTAATTTTGCCAATGACAATATTTCAGTAATTAATTAAAATAATGTCAATGGGATTGTTTTCCAAGATAACACGGTCTCTCGAAAAGGTTTTTTCTTTTTAGGAAAACAAAATAGCTGCTGAACGGTTATAATATACTTATAGTGTCTTAGGTAAGTGAAGAAAGTTATACTAGGTTAGTAGTCAAACAGTGTACCTATGTTGTCGTGGCGTGTCGTTGCGCGTCGCGGCGTGTCGCGGCGTGTCGTGGCGTGTCGCGGCGTGGGGTCGGCCAAGGGTTGCCAACTTCTTTTACAAGAAATAAAGTATATTCAGATCTATGCAGAATATTAAACAGTATTTTAGAAAAATGAACAGTATTTTATTTATTTATTGTTTTAAATACATATTTTTAGAGCTTCTCACACAACTTACTAATTAACAATCTTTTTAAAAACCACACGCCTCACCACAGGTTTAACTAAAATTATAATAAATGAGGAGCTCATTTTTTATTAAATTAATAGATGCTCTATTCCTATTCTCCCGCCACTGCTGCTGCAGCATTCATTACTGAAAAAAATCTTTCAGTAAATGCTGAGGTGGCGGGAACAGAAAGTAGGTAAGAGAGAAAGTGAGACAATTTAACTAAAATTGTTTTCAAATTCTTCTGAAGTGTTTACTAATAAATGGCTCCACTTTTGGCCAGTACTCATTTCAAGAAAATCTTTTTCTTCACAAATTTGTGTAAGCGTCTAAGTATAACACATAATAATGTGTTTGCATTTTGATGCTGAAAACAGAGTTTTGTATACTTTATTTTTGTTCTACAGTAAAAAGTATAATTTAGTGTAAAACAGTATAATACTGTTTAAAACAGTATAGTTGGCAACCCTAGGTCGGCCGCTCGCGGCGCGACACAACTATGCACTATGCGTTTAATTGCGGCTCTTTGTAATATGTTTATTAGCTATTTATCTGCACCGTATACTGGCACTAGTAGGCGAGTGTAGGTGCTGCAGTCATTGATATAGTAAATCAATGGCCGCAGTACAAAGTGCCTAGGTACCTATGTACATTTTTATACAAAACTTACTTCTTGTTACAGATCAGTGCTTCGGCAATTCGGCATAGAGATTTGTGATCGAAATCCCGGATGACGTGAGTATTCCAATGAATTCGGTGGGTGCCTACAAACGTTATACCAGTTAAGTAAACGTTATAAATTTATGTCCGAATAAATTTCGCGATATTCTCTATTTCGATGATTGTAATATTCCTAACTAGATGTGCCCCGCGGTTTCACCTGCACAAAACATTTGTATATAACAACTTTTTTCCTGATGTTAAAACAAAGCCTAAGTATATGTTGCTCCAGAACAGTTAATCTACCTGTGGAAACTGCATGACAATCCGATCCCGTAGACACATTTTTTTTTGTGGTTGGTTACTCTTTTTTTATCGCCCCCTCTAAATTTTTACTAAAAATATTCAATGTACAGAATCGCAGATTCTATTCTTTTATTTCAGTTTAGATAGATAGATGACATTGAACGTGTGACTGACTGTCCAGTACACATTATCATATCTCTACGCAACGTCTTTGGCATACCTATCTTGTAACAAGCTGCAGGTTGCAGTTGCCACTCGGCATTCTGTACGCTGCAAACTGCTTTGCTGCTTGTTCCGTTATGGCAATAGATTGAAACTTATACACCTACGAGGGACTGAAGGAGCGCTATAATCTCGTAAAATCCATCCAGTTTCATCTCCTTCCACGTAAAACAACAAAGCTATAAAACGCGAACAAAACACAAGCCCCCCACGCTTTCTCACGTCGCGCCGGTACTTTTTTATTTTTATCCTGGGATCTATAATGAGAGCGTTAGAATTTATTGCAGAAACGATCTTAATCTTTACGACATAAGGTTTGTTTTACGGCGGCACGTGATAGGTGAATTATGATCGTTTTAACGCGAGGGGGGTTTAAAAATGCACGTTTTGTGTGTAATCTCGTGATGTAATGCTGCGCCATCGATCTCCCGACGCTGTGCTGTGCTGTGTCGTGCTGTGTTGTGTTGGGCTCTACTTACTGCATGTGCTGGTTGCTATTTCCCTGTTGCCGCCGTAAGAGCAAAATCTAGACGACGAAAGCAATACATGGATCAACTGAGACAAATGGATAAAATTGCAGTGTTGTTAATATATTATTATTTTTCTCGGACTTGATGTTTTGTAAATTCAATTGGTATCTTAACAAGATTGAATGTCAAATAGCTTTTTATCTGATGATCATTTGATTTTGACTCCGTCCAAAATGATCAAACTCAAAAATACAAATGTTATACCTAAATATAATTGCTTGAAACTATCGACGTTTGTAGATCTTGGTATTGGATTTTATTAGACAATTTTTAAAAAATACGTAGGACAAAAATTTTAGGTACTGACTGACTAACGTTTTGGGGGTGAGAACGTTTTCCTAACGCATTAAATTTATTTTAGTATTTAGTTTTAAATGCTTTGTTCAAAGGAAAACTTTACCTATCGTGACAATTTTCTAAGATTTTTCAAAATTTTTTAAAACAAACGAGAATCATTTTATTTTTCTTTATGTTTAAGGCCATAGAGATACCATTTTCGCATACCTTTTACGTCTTAATATGTCACCTGTTTGCACCTGCGACTTGCACCTTCGAACGGATAATGGGCTAGTTTACAATTTTTTTTAATCCTTCTTTAATAAAAAATATGGGACACGTATTTATTCTTTTTTTACGTTATTAAAAAGTAACAGCGATGCATTTAGTTGAAATTTCGCGTGGTGTCACTATCCGGTGCAGTTTGTATGGCGGCTTGTAGCGGTTAGTGACGTCACGAGCCCCCAACCTAACTTTAATGCGCTTTATCTCTGTATATTTTCATTAATTTGAAGAAGCAAAAAATATGTGTCTATTGTTTTTTTATTTTCTAACTGTCCGACTAATTAGAATAATGATTTTCAAAAGTCGTCAACATCCCTATTCATCATGTTTCTAGCACGCGTCACTGCTCTGTGGCTGCGGGCGGGGGTGTGCGGGGGTGTGCGAGGGAGGGGGGGGGGGGGGGGGGGGTGCACCAGCACCGCATCGCTCCACGCTCAATTAACCGCGAGCCCGGTTCATTCTAATGCCCTCTTTATGATGTACTTTTTCATACTCGTCTTTTAATCATTAGATATTACGGGTTTCAGGATCAGCCACACGCTATGCACATACTGACTACACCATTATCCCAGTTATCGTTGAACCCACCAGCTAAATGTTATTACATTTTTATTTTATTCAATTCCAAATAAAAGGAATATTTTTATTAATATACGTAGTTACTCGTATACTTTATTTAATACTAGCTCATATATAGGCCATAGCTGTTCCCAGCGGTTGCACCCGCGACAATTTCGGACTTCCCGCGGGAATTCCACGATATAAGTATTAAGTACCTACCCTATGTCCTTCTCTGTATCCCTGACAACGTGTGTGCAAAATTTCATGATGATCGTTTCAGCCGTTAAGACGTGAAAGCGTAACGGACAGACAGAGTTACTTTCGTGGTCACTTTGAGTGTGTCGCATTATAAGGAGCAGTCACTCGTGATGCAGACAGTACTCGTGTAACATGGCGGGTGCTGCGCTATCAATTCGAGCGTCTCTGCGAGCCGGGGCGCCGTTTTGATATAATTTGGAATCTCGGATACTGAGTAATGAGCCCAATCTGAAAGGAAGCATCTGACGGGCTTGGGCGGGCGGTGCGAAACCTCCCCCCCCCCCCCCCCCCCCGCCCCACAGAGACGCCACATCTGGTACCCAGGCGCCAAATTGCAGGACTTTTTCATATGAGAAGTTTACAGGGTTAGTCTAAAGGGGAGTACCATTCCGCAGGAACGTTTCAATAGGTCTATCAGTTATCACGTCAGTCAATGAAGTAAATGCGCGAGTTTATTTTTTTTTTAATTTTGGCCGCACTCAGAGTCGTTTTGATGATTACTTAATTTTAAATAACCATTAAAACGAATTGAGTTAAATTTAGTTAAATGCTTTTTAACATTAATTTAATGAACGTCTCAGATTGCGGCAATTTTGTTTAAAAATCCTTGTGTAAAATTAAGTAATCATTAAAACGACCCTGAGTGCGGCCGTTTGTCACTAAGTCGCCCACTTTGCTTTTGGGTGAAATAGGCTAGTTTCCTGGGTAAAAAAATCAAAATTCTATTTAGTCCGTCAGTTAGATAATAAAAAAATAAAAGACACGTATTTTTTGCTTTTTTAAAATAATGGAAATATGCATAGATAAAGCGCATTAAAGTTTAGGGTGGGGGACTCGTGATGTCACAGCTCGCTATAACGTGCGAACAAACTGTAGCGAGGCGTGACGTCATGTGAAATTTCGACTTGATATATCTCCGTTATTTTTTGGTTACATAAAAAATAAAAAAATACGTGTCCAATATTTTTTAATAATCTACAAAACGGACTAAAAAAGAAAATTTAGGAAACTAGCCTATTATGAATACAATGACTTCACATGTAAGTAATCACAGGCACACAGCAGTAACGGTTATTGCCATAGACACTCCGATACGCTTTGGCTTGCTCCCTTTCCAACTCATTATAATAAAAAGTGATAGGTAAGAAGCTACAGGTACATAAATAACATAACAAATCCAGGAATAAGTCACGCTGAGTTCAAGCTCGTAAACCAATAAAGTTATGTCTTGGACGCTTTGCCATCCGTCCGGTTTAGTACCGTGTTTTTGACTAACCCTATACTTAAAATAATATGCAGCGTTTAAATGTGTCAAATGGAAATAAATCTGTCTTCTCTTTTAATACTTAACGCTTCAACGCTTCCTATTGTAATGTCTTATATTCCTTGTACATAGATATTAACCTATTATGCGTATCATACCGATATTGATGGAGATATGTTGTGATGATCAGAGATTCACGTAACGACAGCGAAACAAAAACTTTAAAACGTCAAATATTCAAATAATATTTAAACCAATCTCGAATCGCGCTGAATTTTTTTAAAGATGACGTTTTAACTCTTACTGTTAGTAAAGTTGGTTAAACTTTGACGAACTTGGACAAGCGTCAGGACCCAAAGAAATATAAAAATAAATGTGTCATTTTCTGGTTTTGTTTTGGTAAAATCGTTTGAAAATAACGCAGTCGACCCGCAACCAGACTTACAGCGTCCTTTTCTCTAACTCTTTAATTAGTTTCCCAAGTTTCGGAATAGTTCGCCCCGCCCGGTGTCACACTCGATCGCACCGCACAATAAGGCTCCGCCTCCATAGTACATATAATCTGTGATAGTACTATTCCAATTTACTTTTTTATAACTGTTGAATGAAAGTTGGAACCGCGCCCGTATTCTTCCGTTCATCGACGGAGGTGTAACGGAGCCCTTGATATTTTGCTTGTAAAAAGACTTTAGTGTAGGACTTTTATGATTGTTGAAACGGTAAAAACGGGTTCACTGGAGTGTTTAGCGATTTAAGCGCTTTCTACAATATATTAGCACTAGCAGTATTCCTCCGGTCCTCCCACAGCGTGCAGCCGTGCCAGCAGGTGCTAGGGTTGTCACTCGCGGGCTAGTAGGGTTGTTCCTAGCCGCCTCGCCAGGGTGAGGCTCGCAGCGCCCCGTCGCGTCACGTCGCGAACGATACAGTGTAAAACACGTTTATTTTTAACTAGCTGTGCCCCGCGGTAATTTCGGAGTTCCCGCGGGAATTCCGGGATAAGAAATACCCTATGTCCTTCCCCTCTTTCCCTGACAGCGTGTATCCAAAATTTCATGTTGAAAGGCATGAAAGCGTAACAGACAGACAGAGTAATTACTTTCGTATTTTATTTATAATATTACTAGCTGGAATTATATCCTGGAATTCCCGCAGGAACTCCGAAATTACGGTGTGTCAAACCGCAGAGATAACCTTGGATGTATACACTAAAGGTTATCTACTGTCACCTGTTGATGAGTTACGAACATGATGATTCTTCTATAAAAACCAGTTTCGTACAATAAAATATTCGCCATCAAAACTTTTTGTAATTACAAAAACCTGGTTTCGATGGCAGCTGAAGCGAAGTATTATATCTCTAGTTTTCCGGTATCATGCAAATAGGCTAGGTGGCACTGTGTAACGATGTCCAAGCATATACAGTGTTCAATTTATAAGTCAAGTATACAAGTATATATTAGTTCTGGTGTGGGGCGAGACGTCGCGTGGCGCGAGACGGCCTCCGCGAACAATGGGAGGCGAGTTGTGACGCACGTCTTTGGATTGCAGTTGCACGCTTCATCTCGCCGCCCAGACAAAACGACTTTCATCTGTCATTCACGCGGTAAACGGTTGGACAATAGACAATTGGACATGAATATTGCACCTATATTCAGTTCACCTATCTCACCTTGATCGTATGTAATGCTCTCTTGAGCCCCTGAGGGTGATTTGTTTTCTGATGAGCGGAGGAACTTTTGTCTGTGTGGTTGAAGATGTGTGAGGATGTTCCGGGTTCGATCCCCAGTGGGGTTGGACTTTGTGTGATGAACATAGGGTTCCACTTTCCAGTCTGGGCGTCTATACCATAGGTATATATCTATTATCTATAGTATAATATATATGTAGTATATACCACGTATTGGTTTAAATACGACACAATTGTGGGAAAGCTTAGTGTGGGATCAAGTAGATCTGTGTGTTGTGAAGTGGATTATTATTATTATTGTAGCAGTACCGTTAGTCCAGTGGTTAACCTAAGTTAACCGAGTGACGAGGGTTCGATCCCTGCAGCAGGATCAACGTCGGGGTCGGTGTTTACTATGTATCATTAATCCTACTAATATTATAAATGTGAAAGTGTGGATGTTTGGATGTTTGTTACTCAATCAAATCAAAATCAAAAAATCAAAATCAAATGTTTTTAGTCCGTCTTGTATAGATTATTAAAAAATATTGGACACGTATTTTTTTCTTTTTTACGTAATCAAAAAATAACGGCGATATATTGAGTTGAAATTTCGCGTGACGTCACTATTCTGACAGTTTGTATGGCGGTTTTAGCAGTTAGTGACGTCACGACCCCCTCACCCTAAACTTTAATGCGCTTTATCTCTGTATATTTTAATTTATTTGAAAAAGCACAAAATACGTGTCTATTGTTTTTTATTTTCTAACCGACGGACTAGTTTGAATTTTGATTTTCAGAAGTAGTCCACGACCCCATTCCCGCGGGAACTCCGAAATTACCGCGGGTGAAAACGTGGGGCACAGCTAGTATAATTATATTTTGAAAAAGGAATACGAATATCAGTCTTTTATCAGTTGTAAGATCTTATACCTACACAAGCTCTGCTTAGTTTGGGGCCAGGTGGCGCTGCACGCAGCACGATAATGTCCAAGCGTTATTCAACAGCAAACATCTAATTATACTTGTTTGAGTTAGCAAATATTGTAGACTAGCTGTTCCCGGGGTTTCGTCGGCGATAAGTTCGCAATTGCAGCGGGAATTCCGGGATAAAAAGTACCCTATGTAGCTATGCAAAATGTCATGATGATCGGTTGAGTCATTAAGGCGTGAAAGCGTTACAAACAAACTACATAGTGGCTAATGATGTGCATAGGTAATAAATACATGCTAAATGTTTGATGAATGGAAATTAAATGAAATGAAAAAACGCTTTTACTTAAATGTTAAATATTTTATTCGAAAACAAATTTATCCGTGTGGCGTACTTCATCACACACACATACACAATATCACGCACCCACACACGCGCTCGAAACGACGCCACCCACACAACACACACTGGTCAGTGACCCCAGCTCTCAGCGACATCTACTTCAAGAAATTTGTAGTAAAACCTCTCCATTTATTTACTTATTCAATACAAATTATTTACAACTCGTTAATTATTATATTTAGATATACATATTTTATTATTACTATTATAAGTCGTCGCTAACACGTCGAAAGTCTGCGCGTGTTGTGAGCAATTCGTACGATTCGTCCGTTCAGAAACTAGCTTGTATTAGCTAGAAAAGTGCTTGGACGAGCTTGTACTTTCGACTTGGGGCGACATACGTACGTATGTGACAGTTTACCGGCGCGTGCACCCTTCGATAGCGCAGAGCAGGAGCGGTCGGTAATAAACTAAAACTCTCCAGTAGACAATATAGTGTGTGTGCTAATAAATAAAAAAATTCATCGATGTCTATCTTTCTAACATACAACGTGTTAATGAAGTAACAAAAAACTCGATACACCCCATTTAAGAAAATAAACAATAATATGATTAAAATAAAATTTATGTCGAAAAACTTAATAGTTTAAAAGTTATTCAACCTTAGTTTGGGTGACTGATCTACGATATTTCAAGCGCTACACCCGCAGCTACGCGTCAATGACCGATTCGATTTGTTTGCTGCGGGCGGCGTACGCGCCAATTATTTTATTGTAAATAATTTAGACATGGGCTCGTAAAAATGAAAAAATATAACCTTTATTAAAACATAGTGCGATCGATTCGTAAGTCGATTATGAGCAAACTACTTTCTAGTTTTCAGTTAATTCATTAACACGTTGTATTTAGCATTAATTTGTTTGGATACTTTTTATCATACAGTTTCCGGTGAAAACGTACGATTCACGCGAGTGAAACCAGAGGCGAAAGTCAGTATAGTATCTGATGTATAACAAATAAAGACATGACGTTCTTGTTTACTCTCGACACGACGACACTATCTATTTACCCTGCGGTTTCACTCGCGTGTTTGTTTCATTTTTTCCTTCGCGTTGAAGAGTTCGTCTTTCTCCATTACCGACTGCTCGTTGATTTACATTAAATATGTAGAAATATTTTCTGTATTAATATTATAATTAAATTATCTATAATTATTTATTATTTATTACACACGATAACGTGCTATAAAAATTTCCGCGCATCTCTTATGTTACAGTATTTATAATTTCATGGTGTCCGTCTGTACCAACTGCGTGACATGACGTGACGTAACGTAACAAACAGTAGGTAGGTACACTAAAACAATTAATCTAGAATGTTCAAGATACAAAAATATAATAATAATTTATGCCTAATAATAAACGTAGACTTTACTGAATACATTTAAACAATAAAATTTTATTGGCCGTGTCAATGGGCATGTTGACTAATTTTTATTTTTTAGTCCGTCTTGTAGATTATTAAAAAATATTGGACACGTATTTTTTCTTTTTTTACGTAATCAAAAAATAACGGCAATATATTGAGTTGAAATTTCGCGTGACGTCACTATTCTGACAGTTTGTATGGCGGTTTTAGCGGTTAGTGACGTCACGACTCCCTCACCCTAAACTTTAAAGTGCTTTATCTATGTATATTTTATTTTATTTGAAAAAGCAAAAAATGCGTGTCTATTGTTTTTTTATTCTCTAACTGACGGACTAATTAGAATTTTGATTTTCAAAAGTAGTCCAAATCCCAATTATATTTTATGTAATATACTGGAAAAAGCGGTGGATTGACCAATTTTACTTAAAGCAAACGATCGCAATATAACTGCTAATATTATAATTTGTGAAAAAAAAAAAAACAAAAAGCCATCGTACGTGGCACAGTGAGAAGTTCCGTAGCGGAGTGGGGAAGGACGTTAACTGCTATTAAACTCAAAGTTATTGCGTACATTCTCATTTACAATAATGAAATTTTCGTGTAAAGTGTTTTTTAGATTTCCCACCTGTTATTGTACAGTTTCCTATACTTACACACTTTTTACGACATTATAGAAGCGAATATCTTGGCAATTGTCGACAAGTATTAAAAAAGTCAGATTGACCCTCGCTCTGATTTAATTTAATTTAATTTAAAAACACGATGTTTGTTTATTTTTATTTATTTGTTAGTGAAATGGTCATTTAGTAATATTGACCCTGTCCATTGATGCTATAAAATTACTGCAGGTTTTCCATTCAACGACCGCCTTCTTTCCACTTTTTACTAAATAACAACTTAAAATTAATAGATAATAAACCATCGGGGCTATGATATGGAGCCATAAAATATATGTATAGTATTTCAAAACCCACCATATAGTTCACTTGTGGGATTCGAACCTATCATAGCCATCTCGATTCCACTTCACACTTCACTCAGCATTGGCATTATTAGGACGTTTCATTGATCCATCGTTCCGTAAACAAATCGAAAAAACTGTCATACAGTTGTAGCACAAAATTAGTAACAATTATCGTACATTCTTAACTTTAATGAAGAACTGGCTTAGCCTCAATGTATGCTCATTAAATGTATGATATCTCTTTAATTACAATTAGGCACAGCGTTCGGCCTCAAATAAACTCGTGCCGTATTACTTCGTGAATACATTTGAATAGCTCCATACATTATATGTATACTCAATCCAAATAACCTCTATTAAAATTCTGCCTTAATGTTCTTTTAATCAATAACAAACTGGAACGCCAGAATCTTAATTTATAAAAATAAATGACAGTATATTAAATAATTAATCTCGTACTTATATCGAGATGCTTTTATGGTTAAGAATTTAGATGTAGTCAAAATCACTTTACAAGTGTGCCTTGTTTTATAGAAGTTAAATTTTACATAATAAGATATTATATTCACAATTTTTTTTAAACATAACTAATTGTAAGCTTTGAGCTCGAACAACGATCGAAACTCAGACTTGACCAATTTTATTCGTCAAAGTCGTGGTGGCACTGGATAGGGTAATGCTCTATACATATACAAACGTGGCAGGTGTGTAGGCGTGTATGTGGGTATGTCGTCTGCCGATGACACAATGTCTGTACAGTCAGCGAACAAATTGAACAAATTTAAATTATAAGCAGGTTGGTAGGTACTTACGAGTGTGTAGTTTCGTCTATTCATTAAAACTTTTAACTACAGTAATATTACAATATTGTGTTAAAAAGAATGTTATTTACAGATATTTGTATTATTTGTATTTAACTATAATTATTTCTATTTACATTCAATAAAGTGTATTTTATTTGAATAAAAATAAAACATTTAGAATGTATTTATGTAGTTATTTACACTTGTTTTTAAAACATCGTCCCCTAGTTCTGGCGGTGAGGTGCCGATAGTAGGTATAACTGATGGAGACCGCGACTCTGTTTACATTTAACTTTTTTACAATAAAAATAATTTATAACATCTGTACAAAAATCGATTTAATTAGTATTTCTTTTCTACTTTTAATAGCTTAATATTGCAACGTGTTTGTATGATTTCATGTAAAATGTATGAAACGAAGACACATACATGCCCACTTCATATGTTATACATACCTATACAAAGCCGGGCTCGCTGCTGGCCTATGCCGACATCACAGTGACTTTGACCCTCAATCCATATCCAATGATCATAAAAATCTTAGCTCTATACATATAATTATCTATCTTAACAATAACTGTATTATCTAAACTCTTTATTAATACAATAATAGTATTTAAATACTTAATCATTTTACATGGAAACTAAGTCTCCGTGGTTTGCTCAATAAATACTTTAGACGTTAAACTTCGTAACATTTATAAATAATACTTATTACCTATATGTCCACTTCACTGCGTACGTCACTGCTCGGAACGTACTCGAGTGGTCACGCACTGGGTCCGGTAGCCGCGGCGTTAGTCCAGGGCGTGCCGTGCGGGCCGGGGCGCGGGCAGTCAGCTGGCGAGCAGCGCGCGCAGCAGCCGCGCGTGCAGCACGCAGGCCGCCAGCAGCGCGGCGATGCAGCGCGAGCTGTTGGACAGGCCCGCCGAGCCCGTCTGCATCGCCGCCGGCCGCTCGCCTGCACACACACACTAAAGATAATTCGTAGGTCTAATGAAGCCAGAGACGTATACGGAAATAGACTGAATAGGTGAATGGAAGTCGATAGATATATACAATACTAGCTGTTCCCTGCATGCAGTCTCAATAGCGTTGATTTGAGAGGTCCCGCGGGTACTTTGTAAAATCTACCTATAAACTATCTACTTGCCAAACTTCACTATTGAGATTTCGTGATCAGTCATCATCGTCGTTCACCTTTCGCTTTCATGTAGATAAAAAATTTGCAGTTCCACTGCGGTTTCAAAAAAAAAAAAAAATACTGTAGCTTTTTGTCAGTGAAAGAATTTTTGGAATCGGTTCTGTATTTCTAGATTTTATCCCCCACAATCTTACTCGTATCCAAACTTACTTTACCTCCTTATACATCTTATTAATATAGGCAGATTGTATTTATACAAAGATGCAACGTGATAGCGACGTCTTTCCGTCACCATGCTACGTCACGACAGTGGGCAGTGGACACGTACCGTTGAGCACGTGCACCCGCACGGAGGCGACCTCCGCGTTGGAGGGCGAGCAGGAGTATCGGCCTGAGTCGGAGGGCGCGGCGTCCTGCACCAGCAGATACGACGTGGTGGCCGCGCCCTTTTCGGTCACCACGGACACGCCGCCGCGCGACGAGTCGTACGATATCACCTGCTTCACCACACAGCACACGTTGTTACGCAACACATTACAGTACCACACTAACACACACGCATTTAAAACGCCCAAGAAAAACCTTCGTGATTTTTCGTGGTTCCAATAAGGTCTAAATAAGATTTAACCTTTCAAACACCTATTACTATGACACAAAATAGAAGGATCAAGAGAAACCCTTTGGTGTGTTTTCGTGGTCCTAAAAAGGTCTAGATACAACTAGTGGTCATTGTGGGGTCAGAAAATAACAGTCTTAATGATCTTTATCAATCGCGAATTTCTGGGTTTTAAAAAATATAAAAAAATAATCACCCCAGCCGAAATGTATCACAAAAAGCCGGGACTTCGTGATTTTCGAAATAGTTGCTACAATCCTGTGATCGAACCCTAAACCCCAAAATAATCTGTAGGCACGCACGCGCGTCGTGATTAATAACTAAAGTTATAACGTTCTAATAACAACGGGATGGGCTTGTTTTCACTGATTTCAGTGTTCGTATACCGAAATTAGCTTAGTAATAATTAAACGGCCCCGCGCCTCGTACCTGCGACAACTCACTTAACTAGTGCGTTAGTATTCAGGGCCCGGTTCAGTTATTAAAGTAATAAAGCGTCCGTCGCGCTCGAGACAATGCCACGCGGCTGGGCGGCGCGGGGACTAATCCAATTGACACACCACGCGGCACGACACGACACGACGCGACACGACGCGACACACGGTCACACCAGTCCCCTTAGTCAAGTTGACAATGAATAGGAAAGTAAGGAACGGAACGTTATGTCACGTGGTCACACAAAACTAAACTTTTGATTGGACGTTTTGATTCCTTTCCTTAGTTTTCTATGCGTTAACGATTGTAGAATGTCAATTTGGCCAGGGGGGCAGGTATAGCGCGTCGCTTTCTTGATTGATCGTATGTTAAATGAGTGACGCGTTCCCACGGCGACCGCCACTGCACGTGCGTTCCCGACGGCTCCATCCGATGAATCCAAACTGCACTTCTTTTAGTTATCCATTGATATAATTATCTAGCTATTTCTTATTGTGAAGGCGGACAGACAAACGAACGAACTCATGCTTTTGCATTTACAGTATTATTAGATTTTACTTGTAATTTTGTTTTTGACTTTATGAGTAAGTTCTAAAAGAAAAAGAAAAATTTCAACAATTCCGATTACGGCATGTTACTGCTCCACCCTAGCCGCCACCGTTGATTGATTTAATTGAAATCTAATGTCTTTATAATAAAATCCATAGACGATATCGCGAGCCAGCGCGCGTGTTTAATATCTGTTCCAATCGTTACGGGGATGTGCGAGGCTGTGGGCGGCGGGGGCTGGCGGGGGTGGTCGAGGGTGGTCGGGGGTGGTCGGGGGTAGCGGCGGGTCGTATGACGAGGCATCTCGCGGCGTCGCAATTTGTATTTGTATCATGGTAATGAAGTGTGCTATTTACGCGCAAATCACTCATTTTCGCGAGGCGCGACCTCGCTGATTGGATTGGACTTGGAATGTCTCCAGATAATGGAGTCGCTCCGACATAACACTGCTAATCTGCGACGCTTCAGTGAAACCGACTTGACTGATGAGAGGTTCTTGAGGTGACGTCAGCGCTAATACTATACTATAGCTATTAACATAGGCACTCCTGAAGGCCTCACAACTGACAGTGTTCGCCCAGGCTGCTCCAAAATTCAACCTCAAGCCGGGAGGTACGAGTAGGTACTAATGCCAGATTTAAAAAA
Organism: Zygaena filipendulae; assembly: GCA_907165275.2. Taxonomy (NCBI): domain Eukaryota; kingdom Metazoa; phylum Arthropoda; class Insecta; order Lepidoptera; family Zygaenidae; genus Zygaena; species Zygaena filipendulae. The sequence goes on from OU015650.1 coordinate 165,046, forward strand.
CAATAGCATTATGGGTGTACTTCTGTACGCACGTCAAGGTTATATACTCTTCTTTGACGTGAATTTGAAAGCACGCGCCAACTTTACAGAACTTCCGCAAGCCCCGTACCGCGCGCCACATCCGTTGCTTGCTATAATTTTATTTTCGACGCGGTAAAGAAGGATAATTTTAAAAATAGGCTCATTAACGCGACTTCTAAATATTTATTGTGTAAAATGCATGAAGGGTATTAAGCTCTTAATAGCAGTAAGAACGTATAAATGTAAACGGAAAGATGTAAAGTTATTTATACAGCTTACTGAGTCATTATACGCTAATCAAAACAAAACAAGATACACATAAAAATTTCTAAATTAGGTTTGATTTATAAATAACTAGCTGTGCCCTGCGGTTTCACCCGCGTGGGTTTCGGAACTCCCGCAGGAACTCCAAAGTAGCCTAATTTACTCCTTATAACATCAGCTAATTAACAGTGAGGGTGTCCCGTCAAAATTGGTCCAACCGTTTCGGAGATTCACCCGCGTGAGTTTCAGAATTCCTGCAGGATCTCTTTATATCAGGAACCTTTGCGGACGCAGGCAGAACAACCCGCCAAAGTTTCATCACAATCGGGCCAATGGTTTCGAACCGCATAGAGGACAGACATACAAACATTAATTTTTATTTATAAAGAAGAAGAAGAACAAGATAATATGTAATGTAATAATAATAACCTAGAATTCCAAATTGTATTTTCCAATACACAACAAACAACAAAGGTTCTAGTATTCTATAGTAATTCTCGGCAATCAAAAAGCAAAGCTAATGGACAGCATTTTTTTAAATACTAGCTGTCGCGAAATGTTACTATAAACTTGAAAGTAAACGCAAAAGTCTATGTGAACAAATACACTTTTGCGTTAATAATATTGGTGAAAGAGGATCATAGACATACACATAACACACAACACAGTATTAAGTTGAAACCTAGAACAGTCATTAGGCACATTTTTACATTGTTACGATTCGAATCAACTTCAAATATCTTCTAGTCTAATTTCTTTCTTCTTTAATAAATTGCTAATGTGTACGTATAAGTTTTGGTAACATAATGTTATTCCCTAATGGCCTGTTTTATGAAATTTGTCTGAAATTGTTGTCATGTGCTGTGGAATTTTGTTGAATGAGTAAATAAATAAACGTTATCATCATGTTTATGGAAGCAAGTTTGTTTTTATCCTTCTTTCAAGTCACATCTCGCAACTGCACAATGGAGCTACAAGGTGTTTAAACCAACGGAGTTATTAATTTTTACAGATCTATTAAACAGATAAAGCTTAAGCTACGTATAGAATATAGTTAAAGCTTTAGCCGCAAAACCTATTTAGTAACGTGGAACGCAAATCAAGTAAGCAGTGTGAGTAGGGATGCCATCTGTAATTCCCTAGATTAGTCCTAGTTTGAAGTCTCCAAACGGGAAGAGTACGGACGGTGTTGTGAGTGCACAACGTTTATCGATAGGTACGTATATAATAATAAAATTGCGACAAAAAGGCCTGGGTTTTAAGACGATCGTGTGCGTGCAAATTTTCATACAAAAAGCCAAACCGTTTATCTCCCCTTAAACATAGACCAATTTTGATGATTTTTTTACATGTTATTGATGTATTGGATAACTAGGGCTGTACGTTTTGATTTTAAAGAAATATTGCTTATAACAAAAGTTATTAGCATCTCAATATCCATATTTTTTACAAAAAATCTTCCTCGAGTTTTTTAATTTATTAAAGTTAAACTAAACTGAATTACTAAATTAGAAAAACGTACAGCCCTAGATTAAGGTGTACTGAATCGAATGACACCAAAATTGTCTCATTTAGTGAAGGTTTAGGGGGGTAGAAAAGGTTTGGCCCGAAACAATATTTCAGAAGGAAAAATTAGGCACTCGCCTCTAGTCTCTCTATCGCACGCATCGCACGGTAGCAGAGCGGCATGAAACAGATAGACTTTTTGCAAATACCTACTCGCGACGCGTCTCGGATCGGAGTGATTCTCTTAAGCTTCAAAACCCGTAATTTTCTAGGTCATTGATTCAAGGCTCTTACAAGGAAAAACTAGCACCACCGCGCCGCTATAAAAAATTGTAAATTACATATATGCATAATATAATTTTTTGGTTATTCTGCAGCGTTTAATCCTGATATCAAAAAGTTTAAATAAAAAGTGCCGAAAATGAAGTCAATAATGTTTTTTTTATATTTATGTAATGCAATGTAATGCATTACCGAAGAATTATGATATAATCCAAAATCATTAAGTGTTTACCCTAATTTTATGAATTCTTCTATCGATTTATTTGTAAATGGATCATCTTATTAGATATAGAAGATGGCAACCCTAGCGGCAGGCGGCAGGCGGCAGGTTGCAGGTGGGTAGGAGGGTAGGCACGAGAGGCAGGTAGTAGAGTAGTGGTTGGTGGTAATTACTTTCTGTCCGCTCACCTCGTCCTCGTGGTACCAGAAGATGTAGGCGGGCGGCTCGGGGCTGTACTGGATGAGGCAGGTGAGGTTGATGGTGGAGCCCATGTCCACGTGCAGGTCGGGCCCGCCCAGGATGCGCGCCGACGGCACTGCAACCGACCACACAATCACCATCACCAATCATCAAAACACAGCACTGCGATCTACACGTCATGTAGATTATACTGACCGACCAAAACACACTGTATTGTAACGGAGTAATAATTGTACCCTGCGTGCATTAGTAGCAAGGTATCAAAATGTCCGTGCCAACGGATAGCTTCAGCTTAAATTTTTCCCCAAAAGTCGGCAATTTAAAATTGGAAAATAATTCAGCAGGGAGTCCAGCTAAAATCAGCGCTCTGGCTCCAAGCCAGGCGACATGCTGAGCGCCTTTTTAGCTTTTAAATAACTATTTCAATTTGTAACACGCTTTTTTTAGTTTACTAACTATTAATTTTTATTTTTAAACCAGCTTTTACCACGTTAATATAAATTTTGTCAATCAATTTTGATTTATCAATCAACTAAACTCACACTCCCATTAAAATATTATGTATACAGTAAGTAGTTAGGATACTTGGTCTGCTTGTTGTACATATTAGAATTTTACTTATTTTTTATGGCAAACAAATTTTCTTAATTCTAGAAACTTTTAAAAATTTAAGGTTGCAATTTTACGATAAAATGGCAAAGCCTTCAAGGTTTCAAAAAAGAAACATAAATACGCGTACACATAGTTATCAGGTATGTACAAAACTGTAATTTTGTTGACCAGTTTAACCGCGCATCCCGCACGCACCATATACCATAATTTACTGCCTGGAACGTCAAAGGATTCCCGAAGGGACCCAGAAGTGTATGCCAGGTGAGAGCGCCGACTACAGATATACTGCCTGATCGTTCGCTCCACTTCGGGGAATCATATTTTGTTGCCGGCGCTTCGCTTTGTAAGTGTTGTTGTGAGTTGTGACGGGGCGCGTGAGTACAACTAGATATTGACTCTCATTGCTATAGCAATAAAGTTCAAAGATGGACAAAAGTGTTCATATATTGCTGTTGCTGACTGTACCGAGTACTTTGCGCGTGTGTACTGCGTGCCCCGGCTCGTGGATAATATACGATGACCGTTTCAGCTATATTGAAGCGATTCGCGAGCGATATTATAAGAATTGCTTTTGTTTTCTTTTAAAAGCGAACCGAATTTGTTGCAAGACGAAAGTCGTTATTGGTGAATAAGTTGTAGCACCCTCGGATAGGTAACTCACTTATTCTATTCTATTTAATATCTTAGCAGTAGAGCCCCGGGCTCGCTCACCTAAATCGACTTAATTGTAGGTACCCGTGGATATTAATGTGACATCTTCCGCAATGAACGATACATTATACCCGCGATTACCGCCCGCTGTAAGGCAATTTCGTTTAATTATTATTTGTCGAGAGCGTGATTAGAAAACGTATCAGATGCAGAGAGATAATAAAAGTAGACAACAGTTTTTTAATATCGAAAGCGCATAATTTTAACAAACGATTTCGTAATATTTATGATCAAACAATTAATGTACGTATTTTCGGTTTTCCTGAATTTTTTTTAGGATTATTTATTAGTTTCACTTGGTGCACGTGTACTGATGGACGCACCCATTTTTTACTGACTTCGAAAAAGGAAGAAATCTAATGTTCGACTGTATGTTTATGTATGTATGTAATATGTAAGTTATTTATCGCACGGTACGAATGGGCACTAAGATTTCATGCGTGAAAGAAATTTTCCGTCACGGCGTCATAAGTGCGCGCTTATTGGTTAATGGTTTTTGGAACGATTATATTATTATTGGTTGCTTATTGGTTTTTCTTTCTCGGAAACTACGAGGCATAGACACTTCGTTTTATCCGAGTGTTCCTAGACACACTGATTAAAATACAATCTTTAAAGTTATACGGTTCATGTTAAATTGACTTTTTTGTAATATTAGTTGTTGTAAACACTTGGAAATCCTTTTTGATTAATCATAAATATGCAGTAAAGGAGCTACGGGTAGGTACACAGCGCTGGAGAAATGACATTAGATTAGTGTGAAGAAGTCATGCCGAGTCGAAGCTGGAAAAGTTTACACAGTCGTAAGTAATTCTTTAATAAGAATTTTCACTCAGAATTACCTGCTAAATTCTAGGTGGGTACAGTGATTATAATGAATGGTTGAAGCGCGGCAAACATTTATAATATTAATTAATGTCGGGCTATAATTAAAATGAAGTCGCTGCAGAGTGTAAGAGGGTTGTTAATGACATTGCACTGCGATTAACCCCCGGCGCGCCGCGAGCAACTTAACGAGCGCTCTGGGCCCTTATTCACTGTGACCATTGCACATCGCGTTAAGATAACGCGCCACAATAGTTATCTTTAACTCGTGCTCAAAGAAGTTTCACTTGAAAAAATACATTTACAATGTGTTTTATGGCAAACGGAATATTAATTTAAAACTTTTGGCGTCTGGAACGTTCGGGATTGTGTTTTTGGGACGCGCGTTATGGGTTAGGAATCTTGGTGGTCATAGTGAATAAGGGCAATGTAGCACCGTACGATGCTGTGTTGTTTTGTTACAGCAACGCGACAGCAACGCCGCGCGACCGACCGCGACACCTCCCGCCTGATTTATTGCGGTCGACCATTAAATAGCAATTAAACAGCAGCACGCCTCCATCGCAGAGGTTGATTACTGCACCGTGTCGCGTCCTGTCGTGGGCGGTGTGACGTCGTTACGCCTTTGTCGTTGGAGCGTAAGCGTTCGCAAGTAGACTAATACGATTTGACGATATGGTAACCATCTGTGTACTAGCATTAGAGTTCCGACATCGGCGTGGCCTGCAATATAAGCAGAACAGTAACCTGGCGGTACAACAAATGTAGGTACTCAACATAAAGGCACCTGGTGAGACATAAAAATTAATCGAATTGTGAAACGGCCAATTCGTCTGGGGCGCGGGTCATTCCGGTTAATTCCCTTGTTTATGACGTCATATTTCGCGCACGCCGCGGCCGGGGGCCGCCGGAATAGTGCCCCATTTAGAAGCACTTTGTGCGCCCGAAACTCTGTAATGGCAACTCGTTGTAGCGAGAGGCGGCACGTCGCGCACCGCCCACCGCTGTACAACATAAAAACGATCTCCACCGATACATTATTATTTAAATGCGCTCCATTAAACATCCCCTAGATATTTCTCGTGAGGTCGTTAGATTTTAACGAACGCGACGACAGCAGAAATCGTAACAAAAGCTTGCAAATATCCAGCGTTTCGACCGGCGCGGCGCGGCGGCAGAGTGGTGCCAAAGAATATTTCAACGTCTCGGCCACGGAGCGCTTCATTTGGCAGTTCTCGTGAGAGACACACTGGTGCGACGTGCGGTGGCGGCCAGGGGGTGGGGGGCACTTAACCTCACCGACTGTGAATTGGTTTAATAGCTCAGCTCTTTGTAGCAGGGCGTGAGATTTCTTGCGATGCGCCGAACAGCTGACTACTGGTGTCGGTGCGAAGAAACTAGTTTTGCTGCGACAAACAGATTAAAATAGCAGTCTGCGAAGGGGGGACGTGGTGGGGTGGAGGTGACTGGTGAGGGGACGCGCGGGGTGAGGCGGGGTGAGCGTTACGCGACGCTAACGTGTAATGAAGGATTAAAGCGCATTCGAGGAGTTATTACGTCGTGTCGCAAACTTTTAATTGCTCGCGAGAACTGCCGCCAGATTACCAGCCCCGCTCCACGTACCGACACACGCCCACACGCGCGCACGTTCCGGGAATTTAAACAATGTCTGTGCTTAAACCTCATAATATCCCATTTACTCTCCCCGAAATTCCTCGAAACTTCGCCGTAGATTTATTTGTTCTAAAGAAATTATTGCTCTTTATATTTATGATGTCTATGAAACTAAAGTGGCAGCAGTTTAATGTGCACTCTCCATTAAAGTGGGTCGCCCTGAGATCGATACCGACTCCCATTAATATTGTGTGCATTATAATATAAGTAGTTTTCACTCATATTCGCAAATCGTGATGTATTATCGCGAAAGCTCCAGCCACGAACGTTCCCGGCGCTCGCTGCGCACGGACAATTGCATTTTCGTAATTTATTCGCTCCGATTCAGACCGTTCCGGTAAAAATATTTCCAGGGATTAGTTAGCGCTAAACATTTCGCACATTTGTGGCATTCTGAGAGCGTTGGCAGACCGCCATCGCGCTGAAAGCGAGACGGTAGTACGTTCCGAGGAATGCACTCGCCACCGCACTCTTGTACCGAGTGAGAGGGAATCCCGACCGCGGGCCGCAACTGAACTATTTTATAATATTCGATACATGTACTCTTTCATGCTCGTTCCACCTTTGTAAATACATATATAAAACATGTGATTTTAAAATCTGGGCCCACGCCAAAAGCTTTCAGTAGGTCCTACCTACCTGTAGTCGCTTACGTAAATACGTCAGGACTGCTCGGTCCGGTCGAGTTGTTGGCACTTACGCTTGTGACTGACCGTCTTCATACATCATGACTATACGATGAAAGACATACCTACCTATGTACATCCAAGTGGAGACGTGTTGTTTGACTATCACTTTTGTAAAGTCTACGGCCGGATCTCTTCGGAACTCAGTAATGTTTCCGCAAATAAAATAAAGACCGCCGTTTGTTTATTGGATAGTAAAGTAAATAAAATGTCGCAGACGGAGCTAAGCGAGGTGGTGGGAGGTTCACGAAGCGAATCGTAACCGGATACAGTCGCTGGGCCATTTATAATCATAATGTTACGTCGTAACGCTTTTTAACAATCTGTTATTTCAGGTACGTTGCTGGCTAGGGTTGGATTCCACCTGTCAGTACGGATCAGCCTTTAGACTGATGGTACATTGTCCTTCACTTTCATACATAAGCCTAGCTGCATTGAGCCCTTCAAAGCCTAAGCGTTCACCAACTATATATGAAGTAAAGTACATATGTACTAAACACATATTACGCATACGTTTGCATCGAAAAGTGATCATGGAAATACGCAAATATCTATGTGTTCAAATAACGGCCAGCCTTTTGTTTAATACTAAGAAAATAAATGAGTTGTGTTGGACACTTGCACATCGGATATTGGTAACAATTTGACTCTGTTGTGGTCTCTAACTTGATCCAGTGTGTGGGGGTGCGCGCTAATACAAAATAGTGGAGTAGTTGGTGTTAAACTAAGCTGACCTTTAATGCTGGTGAAGCTTGTTAGCAGTGACAGATATACGACAAAACATAACTGTCGAAATCGATTACAAAACGATCGCTAAGCGAAGTACAACATTTTATCACCGAACAAAAAAGTCAGTAAATTAAAAACACAAGTTTGGTAAACTCCAAACCTTCTTCGATGCGATGCAGCTATGTGCTGAGTGTGTCGTGAGCTCGGTTAAAACCTGCGTTCTTCAAGTGGAGAGGGCGCCAAGTGGCGCCCCAGAACCTCCTCGAGAGTGGCCCTAACCTGCAGCGTCCGTTAAAAACAACGGATTGGAAAGGTGGACCAATGTCATTTAATGTGCGGTCGTATACTGACTCCGTAGCTGACTATACAAACAGCAAAAACTTTGTATAAGGTACTTGATTTCGTCTAATCGAGTGATTTGACCTGCAGGTACGTGTATTTATCATACCAAATAATAGAGTTTTCTAAGGAGTATTGTAATTTGTACAAATGAAACTGTCAGAAAAGTTAAAAAAAAATCACCAACCAACATACACAACATATTAAAAATACTTATTATAGAAATAAACTGTTCACCATCAGCTGAGGTGACTCACAGCTGCTCTGAACAGATATTTTGCTGCTACAAAGGTTGGGTCGGACAAAATTTTGTTTATAACATCTATATCATATACGTATGAGTTGTAACAATAATTGTAGATGATAATTTTGAATTACCAAACTCAGTATGAGGAGGCTCACACTGAATGGCCTTATAGGAAATTACCTTTTCCGAAGGGCTCACATCAATGTGTTGTGACAACTATTCTGTTGCCCCCATAGTTTCGAAGGGCGGAAGGACACGGAAGGGGTTGAAATATTCGTACACGTGTGTAGAAACAGCGCGGTGCCGTAAACATACAGCCTTGCTTAGCGGGGTGATTTATGAAATGTGAAATATAGGGCGCGATATCGATGGATCGGTAAGTCGGTCCGTGTGTTTTCAGTTTGCACGTCCTAAGTTATCCTGAAAGTGATTCATAGCTGTCGCAGCAACTCAGCACGATAATAAATACGTAAAGTGCCAGTTGTAGTCGATACATATAAAAGATGTATGCCATCCTACGATATAAAGCCTTTCTATTTGGACTGCTGCAGTGTGCCTGTGGTTGCTTTATTTCCAATAACTTGCTGCACGCGGTTCCACTCGTAGTCCATAGATATTGCAAGTGCGTGAGTGGCGACTATCGCACATGCGTCATACGGACAATTCCTCTCAATTCTAGTTGCGGACGGACGTGTCGTGATTGTTTAGAAATGCTAATTTAAATTGGTTTCGTAAATTTACCATTGGTGTTTAAAGTGATTTTCGTTTCTTGCTTTCTCTTGAAGTGTTTTTATGGGTGGACTGAAGAATGAGAAACTAGATCACACTGAGCCACCGAAATTCGCTCAGATATTTATATGTAAATTTAATTATATCCTACTAATATTACAAACGCGAAAGTTTGTAAGTATGTATGGATGGGTGGATGGATGGATGGATGGATGAATGGATGGATGTTTGTTACTCCTTCACGCAAAAACTACTGGATGGATTTAAATGAAACTTTACAATAATATAGCTTTTACATCAGATTAACACATAGGGTACTTTTTATCCCGGAATTTCCGCGGGAACTCTGAAATTAACGCGGGTGAAACCGCGGGGAACAACTAGTAAAATATAAAGACACAGAAATGCTTGTGCGTTGTTATTATTGGTGTAAGATTATTTATGATTGCGTCGCAGATTTTTTAAATAATATCGTGCGATTTATAATCGCAGTGCAGGCACTCCCACTCCCACCCGGGCGCGATCGGCCGTCGTCGGCTCGAATCGAACAACACTCACAAGAAGGAAGTGGGCTGGTATACTTTATGGAGCACGACAGACAAATTGTTTCCAACAAGTTCCAGCTAATCGCTGAAACGGCTGGACTGATTTTAATGGAACTTTCACTGGCAGATAGCTGATGTTATAAAAAGTAAGTTAGGCTTTTTTATGTCATAGGGGGCAAACGGGCAAGTGGTACACCTGATGGTAAGTGATTACCGCCGCCCATATACATCTCCAACATCAGAAGGCACGCAGGTGCGTTGCCGACCTGGAATGGGGATGGGAACTGGCTACTTTCATTTTAGAAAAAAAATGTTCCTGGAGGAATTCCGAAACTCACGCGGGAAAAACCGCGGGGCACAGCTAGTTCGTTAATAATAATAGTTAGCCATCTCAACTTCAGGAAAGACATCAGTAAAGCATAGAACCTCTGTTGCCAGTCGCGTCTCGAGTCTCGACTACTCTCGACTGTCTAGTGCAGGGTGTCGCGGGGGTGAGGGGAGCGACACGCGACGGGCGGGGGGGGGAGGCGACGAGGCGCGAGCTGTTTGTTGACAAGCGAGGCTTTTAGCGGCGACACGGCGGCGGGCGGCGGGAGGCGGGCGGTAGGCGCCCAAACATAACTACAACCTGCGTAGTTACGCTCGCTGACTGCACAGAAACTATGCTAGTCGGGGAGGGGGCCCTAAACCACGAATACTTAAACCTATCGTACCCGCGATGAGGGTAAAATGGAGATTGTATTTTTTGATTATTTTTGTATGTATTGCCTATTCTGTTCTACTTTTTTATAGTTTAATGTTTAAATTATATTATTCAGAGCATGTTGTGGGCTGGCCTGTGGCCATCTGTATGTAATACGCATACAAGAGTTTGAGTTCATTCGTAAGAACGCGTTAATTAATAATTTCTTTTTTACTATCATTTGTTTTTCTAATTATTTGTGTTTTCAATTGCGATTATCGTCAGGTGAACTGTTTTTTGCGTGACTATTAATCCCGCATACATAACGAACTCGAATGTAACAAACGAAAACACCTTCAAGTTGCAAATCTGTCGCCAAGCACCTAACGGTGTGTTCCGGCAGCCCCACTTGAAAGCCATTTCCCATCCCCATTCCAGGTCGGCAACGCACCTGCATGCCTTCTGGTGTTGCAGATGTTTATGGACGGCGGTAATCACTTACCATCAGGTGTACCACTTGCCCGTTTGCCCCCTATGGCATAAAAAAAAACAGAGCTCATACAGGATTGTAAAAGAGTTACGTGTTTTGACTCCTTGAAAAGATGTTGCAGATGGCTGACTTTTAAGGAAAATTTTAAGCAAAGGTGAATTATACATTTTGATACTCCATCGGCTCGGTGCCCCCTTCTCTGCTAACTTTATAATTATTAAAGAGTAGTCTAAACAGCCGGCTGTTTGTCACACAACAGAGTTATCTAATGTATCGCGACAAACTTTGTAACACTACACCGAGCCTATCGAGACGTTTGTTCCTGTTTGTGTATTTACGCTAAGTGCCGAGTCAGGGGGCCGATCGCGCTATGTCATAAACATATTATCAAAACCAAAACTTTGAAACATCAAGTATTAAATTAGTTGTGGTTGGTGTTTGCTGTCTGGTGTTTTATTGTATAATATGGTACCTGTATGATATTAGAAAATAAATTATAGCAACTACCTACCTAGCTCACAAATTAAAATAAAAAAATCAGATGCGACACCAATAAGCCCTTTCGGGCTTAAGTGTCATGTATAATGTTGTTAATGTATTTGTTTTTTTTCTGAAGTAAATAAATAATAAAAAAAAAGTTTAAGCAATTTCGTATTGCCTTGATTATTATTTTAAAGATGACGATTTAATTCGTATCTTCAAGGCAATGTTGGTTAACCTTTGAACGAACTTGGACGAGCGTCAGGACCTAAAGAAATCTAAAAATAAATATCTGACATTTCCTGGTTTTGTCTTGGTAATATATATCGTTCGAACATTTTGAACGACTAGTAGTAGTAGTAGTAGTAGTAGTCTACTACTACGAAATGACGATAAAGTTTCGGTAAAATTCGGATCTTTTTTCTTTCTGATCGGTCAGTCGGGTCGCGGTCCAATCCAAACGGATTGTTGGACCGACCGAATGTTCCACTGAATTATAGATAAACGCATTCTGAAGACTAAACATTTATTAAATTATTAGCCGGGCAATTATTTCGACATGGGGAAAAAAAAGAAGAAAAAGTTTTTGTTTTGAGATTGTAACTCATCAAAATTACAGATAATGTAAACTTTAGAAGATGATGGAAACAAATAAGCTTGAAATGTGAAACATAAAAAACACACCCAACAAAAGTGGATATAACGATTTTCATCGACACAAAAAGAAATATAACCTCCATCTTCGATTCCCGCCAAAAACTCTAGCGCGATATTTGCACATTGACTCGGGTACCTGCAGAATATAGGAATGTTCTCCTTTATATGAGGATCATACTCATGCAATACTGAAGATTATTCGCACTCTTCGATAAACAAGTATGGCGGCTCGCACAGCGCCGCGCTGTGTCTCGCCCACAGAACCGATATTATGTAGAAGGGGCATCGACTAAGTTTAGTATGGAAACATAATAATATGAAAAACAGTGCCACCAGGTGATTTTAACACAACCATAACACAATTCATAGTTTTGAGTATATTGTGGAAAATACGTGTATGCAAGCTAAGGAAGTTTTGGGAAAGTTCCTGAAATATAATGTACACGACCTGGTTTAATACACATTCTAAGAGACAGCTTGGTCTGTATATGGTGAACATCACAGGACCAATAATGTGGTAGAAAGTTGATCCTGACTGATTAAGGAAGTAAAAAAGGGACCTCTGATATCTTCTGCTTTTACTTAACGTTTTAAATGAAAAAGACATAAGCTATAAGCGAAGAGGCTAAAAAAAGACGCCATGAGTATATTTACTGCGATGATTTCATTAAAAATTGTCAAATGGAGCTCATACGTGGAGAAATTAGTATTGGTTTTTTTCCTAGAAGAATTGCGATAAAAGTTTCCTTATTCTAAGTTCAATATTTGCGTTTTTTTATTTTTTTCTACAAGAGGTGCCAAAGTGATAGGATGACTACGAGGACATTCTCCAACTTGCTTTGTGACGGCCGGCGCGGCGGCGCGCCCGTCCCGCCCACATGGCCTCTCTAGTCCATATATTATTTCCTCCTTGGTAGCGCCCCATACATGTAATATATCACACGTATTACCGCAGGCGATTCCGAGTCGCGCGTCGCGAGATCGCTCTTTGGGCGAGGGATTTATTGAATTTTCAATTTTTCTGCTGCGAGATATTCCCATGTTATTTGCACTTTGAAATGGTGTCGGCGCCGCGGGGACTCGCTAAAAATAGGTTTGTTTTAAGTAGGAAGAAATATAAGTTATGAAGTTACCAACCGTAACTAGTAAATTGGAGACCTTTATAAGGGAGGATTTTTGGCCGAAGGGTGTGGTCTACCGGCGATTCCCGGGCAGGATACCGACAGCCACCACCAGAGCGACACAGTGTCTAACAAGCAATGATTTTATATTTGTATATATGTTAGTTTGTAAGGTATATTTTATCTATGGGCATATGTTGCCTGAAAACAAACAATAAATAAAATAAATATATAACGGGTCTCACTGATTAATTAAAGGCAAAAATTCATGTATTTGTACAGCCACCTACAGATACAAATAGGTATATGAAAATATACATATTTATATTACTTATATTTATATAGTATATTGTACCTTCGCGTAGGTAAGTAATAATAATATGTATGTATGTATGTAATATATTTATTCAGAAAAGGTTATCACACTTTCACTTAAACCATGCCCCGCAAAACTGCTTACGCAGTTTGACTGCAGGTAACTCGCTTTATGTAAACATAGATTATAAATTATTAAACTAGGATATCTTAAAACAGTTAATCTACATAAGTAAATGGTTACAACGTGCTTAACAAGTGTTGTTTTAATAATCTTTTAAATTTAGCAAGTGTAGGCTCACGTCTTATGTCCTCGGGTAAACTATTGAGTAAATATGGAACTCGTTTTTTTAACGTTCTATCGTCAATAACCGTTCCCCCTCCGCGCCCGCACCCGCGCCCGCCCCCGCAGGGTGCACCCGGCGAGGATGTCGCAAATTGCATCCGCGCTCCGCCGCCCCCGCCGTTAAGGGCGCATACACTGCATACAGCTTTTAGCGTGCATTTGCTCGCTCGTCTGTTGCCGATGACGTTTTGAACCGGGCGGTTTTATGATATACTAGCTGTGCCCCGTGATTTCACTCGCGTGAGTTTCGCAGGAACTGCAAACTTCTATCATATTCTTGTTCCACTAACAAATACAACAAAAAAAGAATTAGCGGAATTGGTCCAGCCGCTAACGCGTGATGCCGTGACCAAAGGAAATAGGGATTAATTTTTATTAAATAAAATAAGCTACTGAATTTCAATGTTTTTTAGCTGAGTACTTACCTATTTTTTGAATAATTTGAAACGTGACTATTATTTATAACTAATGACTAAATAGAATTTTAAATTTTCATAGCTCGTCACAATGCTTATACAAGGGCGGTACACATCATGCAAAATAAATGCTCTAGGGAGGTGTCCATTAATCACGTGGTGCTTTTTTAACCCCCTACCCCTAGTCTGTATCCATCCTAAACTGCGCAGCGAAGGACTGCACAAAAGGCAACTTTGCCGAGTCTCTGAGTATCTTGGTCACCTAATTGTCGGGCATTGTGCCGTCCCCCTGGCTCGCTCGAGCGACCATGCAATATGACTGAGTTATTTCGCGAAACAAATATTACCTATGTACTAGGTGTTCCCCACGTCACCCGCGTCATTTTGGAGTTTCCGCAGGAATTCCAGCATAAAAGTATTTTATGTACCCCAGACAACGTGTATGCAAAATTTCATGATGATCGGTTGAGTAGTTAAGGCGTGAAAGCCTAACGAAAAACAAACATACCAACAAACAGACTCACACTCGCAATTATATTATAAGCTGTCCCCCGCGGTTTCAATCGCGGTAATTTCGAAGTTCCCGCAGGAGTTCTAGGATAAAATATAAATATAAACCTTGCTCATGAATCACTCTATATCTATTGGTGAAAACCGTATGGCATATATAGGGATAAATAGCGGGAAGCGATTTTGTTTTATACTATAATACATAGTGATGGGGTCAAGAGAATCCCATTCCCGGTAATTTTATGACGCACAAACCTCAGTAATGTCGGATAAATATTAAATAAGCATTAATCCGCAATAACTCCATCGCTTGAGAGAGTGTCCGCGCAGGTGTGTGCTAACGGCGCGGCGCGGCGCGGCGCGTGACGGAGTGCGTGCGAGAAGTGCGACCCACTTCGTCTTTGTTTATTGGATTCCCGGAGATGTGAGCTGAAGAGTTCACCGCGGTAATGAGGTTACGCGTCCGTCCGCTCGGATTATTTGCACGAGGTTAAAGCAACTTATATCTAACCTTTATACTTTCAGCATTGATGCGTTTTCCTTCCGCCTGTAACAGGCGAGAATTCTGCCTCTGGACTACCACGTCTTCTATCGCCAATCTAACTGCTTGTCTTCTATCTGTGGCTATATCTAACTATATATTATGTACATAGTTGAAGCAAATTTGCTGTTATCTAGTCTGAACGTTGTTAATTTACAAATAACATACGAGACCTAATCGTTTACAGTTAGACGAATGAAAAACACGTGTTTTTGCCGTAATGAATGTAAAAAAAACCCGGTTGGGCGCGCGTGACCGAGACGAGGGGTGAGGGGGTGAGCAGTGCGGGTGGGAGGGTTGGGGGGTGAGGTCACGGACACTGGCGAGCAACTCGATTAGTTCCGAACAAAACGGCCGGCTTGCCTGTCATAACAACCAAACTCGATTTGAGTGTACGCGCGATACGCAGCGGGCACGCAGCGGGCACGCAGCGACGCCCATCACGTCACACCGGTGTGCCGCCTCGCCGCGCCTCCCCGCTCTCAACTTCACAACATAGGTACGAGTATAACGATGTTACGTAATTCGTTATAATAACGATGTTACATCGTGAGCTCCATTTGTGGGATTACACGAGGTATCGTAGGTACTTATCACTAGCTGGTGCCTTCGGTAACACTCGCAGGCATGACAGGATTTCCTCAGGTACTCTGACCCACCAGGATAAAAAGTATCCTATACTATATATTGACCTATCTAGGCGATGAGCTGATGCCACGTTATGATCAGCCATGTTATATTAAAATATGATTTATGCGTGATGCATGTTTATACAAACCAAGAAATTCTTAAATCCGCGGAAAATATCATGTCCTTTTCTGTACCCCTGACAACGTGTATGCAAAATTTCATGATGATGGGTTGACTGGTTAGGATGTGAAAGCGTACTAAACAAACAAACTCACATTCTCAATAGTAATATTAGGATCAGCGTTTACCAACTAAAAATATGTGAAAACAAAGATAATATGTAGAATTAATTAAACGTACGTAGATTACTTAGAAATTAAGTCGCTCAGAAAGTTCAAACACACAAAGAAGTCGTCAAATAGTCAGCGACTAAACACACACCGTTTAGTAATTACTGAAAGTTGTAGCAAAAGCTAGCGTTGCTCGAGTCAAAGCGTGTAGTCGCGCATAGTTGGGAACAGTTGCACCACCAGACACCCGCGGTGTCACTCTGTCACCTTGTCACACACACTAATGAGGCTAGCAACTTTGTGCTTCCACCAGCTGCACTAAATACTACTTACTACTCGCTAGTTTGGTCCCACGTCGCATAGCCGGGCGCGTAGCGTGTCGTAGATGCTGCGTAGAACACCTAACTAGTTTTGCGTAGCACTTCTAGGAGCGTTACGTCGTAGCACTTAGCTTTTACAAGTATTTTTAGAAACATTTTGTGGCACTTTTTACTATTCAAACGTTGAAAATTGTCAGTTAAACAGCGTGTATATAGTAAATGGTGAGTGTTATGTAATAAGAGGTTATTGTTCGTTCAGAAACGGTTGAGCGATTCACGTGGGAGCCAGTTAACGGGTGACGCCATAACGGAGGATGCTTAGACGCAGTAAGGGCCCATATACATGCAAATGAAATATTGACGCGTGGTTCTACCATCCTTGTACACGAGTATAGTTAATGACAAAATTTGCCGCTCAGGCCTTTGTGACGCCAACCTCGCTATAAAGTTCAAAGTGAAGAGAGAGGCTAAAATGATGTTAATATTATCCTTTGAAACATTAGTACTTTGCGGATTTAACGATTTAATCCTTTCGCAGTCCGTCACCTTTTCACGATCTACCCTCACTTCGCAACAGCGAAATAATAATAACTATCACCACTTGTGGATTTACTCCCATAAACTAGTACGCAGTAACTATCCTACTGCGCATACATATAAAACTCAACTTTTTGCGTGACTGATTGGTCAGACATTTGTCCATAATCTCGCCTGATTGTAAGCGTAGATATGAACTAAGGTGTTACACGTCTGCCAATTAAGTACTTGTTCACTCTGCTCTTGAAGAGGTCCAAATTGTAGTTCGGGGGAAACAGACTCCGGCAGGTCATTCCAATCCCTAGCGGTACGCATGTTCGTTCACGCATTGGTTCGTCAAAAAACAAGAGTAATCGTGTGTTATTTAAATCTAATACAACATAAAAGTCGCTACAAAGATAGATCTACAGGTGGAACTAACGCCGTCGACAACATCTCTTATACGCTAACAAATCGGAAATAGGACATACCTACTTACCTTATATTAATAATATGCTAAAACTAAGCATAGGATAATCCATCTTAAAAGAGGGCTCCTATTAATGAAGCGCCCCGTGCAGCCCGCGCCACTGCGGGGCGGGCGGGGCGGGGCGGGCAAGGGCGGGCAGGGGCGGGTGGTTAACGGGCTAATGCAATAAGCCCGGCCGGCCGCACACGGACGGCTTTCGCATCCGGTTTTCTAATAAGGTTAGGTAAGCCGAAGCGTAGCTAGGTAACCAAAGGCCCTAGTGCAAAAAATACTGAGCCCCGAACTGAAATGTTTAGGTTTGATCAGGTCAATATATAAATACCTATGTATAAAAACTTTAAAGGTGCGAAGCTACTTTGTCATCATCTCTTTAACGTGCACTGCAGGGCACTTTCTCTCAAATTACTTTCCATAGTTAAAGTCGTTTGCAACCTATTTTATATTTTAATCTAAATAAAATAGATGGGAAAATTTTTTGCTACTTAAATTTGGGGTTTGCTGGTCATGGTCCGAGGACTCCATGAGCTTGGGGTGCACGGGACCGTCTAGCCCTTTGATAGCTACGCCATTGACCTGAAGGTCATTTTATTGGTATGGAATTAACGCCTTATCCCTTGGCTACAGCAGCGCCGCCCTCAGGCGATACTAATCTGCAAACCTTATCAAGGTACCGAAAACCGTCCGTGTGCGACCGAGCTAAAGCACAGAAGAGGTTCCCATCGAAATCCTTATTGGTTTAACCATTGATGAGCAAGGAAATGATCTCATGTGGGTGTATACTGTGTCTGTACATACGGTAGGTACATGATAACAATCTTACCATACAAAGTTCGGATCGTGTCTGTCCCGGTCGAATATTAATATTTAGTCTATTTAGCCTAGCTGTGTTTTTACCGCGGTTTCGTCCACGTGAACTTCTAAAAAAATCATGACTCATAATCCTTCGCTTTGAGAAAAAAAGGCGAAATACGACCGTTGTTTTGTGTAATCGTTGTTTTTGTGTAATCGAAATACCTAGAACGTATACAAAAGTTCTAGTTTCCCCGTAAGTTTGCTATTAATTGGGGAGCACTTTGATAACCCGAGATAAAAATTTCCTTTGAGATATTTCTACGAGACTTTCCTTATATCTATACTTGTGAATTTGTGAATTATGTAAGATTTAAGTAATAATTATTAATCTAAACTTAACATAACCTATTGTGAGTTTGTGACGTTGTAGGGGGTAATCTCTGGATATACTGAACAGATTTTGAAAATTATTTCATAAGTGACATAGGATACATTTTATCCCAAAATTCCCACGGGAACTCCGAAATTACCGCGGCTGAAACCGCGGAGACAGCTAGTATGTACATCCTTACTGCGATGTAAATGCAAAATTTAGTTTGTTTATTTGTTTGTTTGTTAGTTTGTTACGCTTTCACGACTTATGGCTTAACCGGTAATAATGAAATTTAGCATACACGTTGTCAGGGCTGGGGAGGACAGGGAAGGACATAGGGTCATTTTTATCCCGGAACTCCAAACTTATTGCAGGTGAAACCGCGGGGAATATCTGGTATGTTTATAATATGACCGGTCACGATGATATGCAGAAACGAACCGTCGAATCGAACGTGCTCGTTGCAAATCTCTACAGTCGTCGACAGACGGCGACGCGACGCCTAACGCGCGCTCGGCTCGTGACGTCACGCATAACGACACGCATAAAGCCTGTCTTCGCGACGTCGTATTAGCATCTGCGGTTTATTGCGTGTGCGCTTGACTGCCCCCGTCGAGTCTCGCTGAGCCCTAACTGCCTCACACAATTGGGCGCGAATTGATTTTGACGTTCCGATTCTCTCAATATCACGACCTTATCATAATTTCTTACATGACAGACTGTTGTTGTTTTGCCTTTTGTTTATGTGGGTTTATTCTGATAATAATTTTACAGTACACTGGCACCTGGCATTCCTAAAATAAACAATTATGAAAATGAATAATAAAAAAACAGGTTTGATTAAGATCAAAGCAATAATAAAATCGAACAGTCAAGTTCTTGCTTTAATATTTGATCTAGAAATTTGATCATTAGGTACTCGTACCTACTTGTAATTAGTCTTAAATCTTTGCGTACAGATTACAAAAGATTTACACAATATAATGTGGTGTATTGATAAATATATTTAGAAAACCATATTGAAAGTGTTATATTAACTCCTAAAAGGTCTAAGTCGTAATGTTTGGGATTATCTCTGACGGTAACGTTGCGGTGGACGACCTTCGCAAATAATTTCGGACCTCCCTAATAAAAGCCGGCGAAACTTCGGCACTAAACCTCTTTCGAGCCTACTCGCAATCCAATCGGTTTGCGGCGGAGCAGCCGCGAGCCGCCCTTTTGCCCATCGGTATCAATTACCACTTCCCAGAACTTCGCTCCCGTACATCGGCAGTAAGCATCACGTGCTCGCTGCGCCGCGCCCCCCGCAGCGACCGGCGACTCCAGCGCGAACCGTAATGGATGGCTAGGAATGCTGGAGGAGCGCAGCCCGAGGAGATATAGGTCATTTTATCCGTACGAGTAAGTAGCGCGATGCCGAGTGATGGCTGCGGTGCCGCGCGGGGCACGTAGGAGTGCGGTCGCTGCGATGATTCAGAATTTCATCGAAATCAAGTTATTATTTGTTTTATTTAATTTTCAACGTTCATTGTAAGTTGCCAGTACTTTTCTTCAAAATTTTCAAACAATTTTTCATTTGATTAAGATGAAATTCAGCATTGGTACTTCTGTAAATTCCTTGACAGTGCAATATTATGGTATCTGATGGTGGAATCAGAATATGAAGACTGAAATTTAATGATGGCAAATGATAGGGTAGTCGAACTTGAGCTAGTTTGTTATGCTGTCAATGTTGTCCTGAATAGGTACTTTCCATTACATAATTATGGCACCTTCAGAACTAAGGTAATCTATGTACCTAACTCAAGATTCTTGTAACTTCTGATTTTGCTTTATATAGAAACTGATCAAAAAAGCCTAATCTAAACACCTGTGGTGAAGAAGGGTCCAAATCATTGTGAATACATGGCATCGATCTATCGGTCTTGACTGTGATGTATGTTTTGTGAAAAATGGGCAAGAATGTCTTCTTGCTCATTTCGAAATGCAATTTTTGAGTTGGGTCACTTTAATTCTGAAGGTGCGATACGATGACGAGGGTTTTAAAGATGGACCTAGAAGATTGCCACTCGAACTCCATAATAGAAACTGCAAAGATAGTCTTATTTTCTGTATTCATTTGTTTTGTTCTCATGAACATAAGCTTTTTAGATCGACTTATGTTATGTAGTTTCTAATTGTAACATAATTATCGTCATCAATTTTCTTAACGTTAGAATTTCTCGTGTCTTTATGGAGCAATAAGCAGATTTACTCTGTAAGCGGTGAGTAGGCTGCGGGGCGAGGGCCGCGGGGTGCGGGGTGTGGGATGCAGGGTGCGGGGCGTGCGGGGCGCGGGGCGAGGGGCGCGTGCGGTGGCGGTCAGTGGATGCTGAGTTATGGCGGTCATTATTCAGGCTGGAGAGTAAGAAGCAGTCGCCACAGCTTAGCCTCCTTTTTTAAAGGGTTGTCTTGTCAGAATATTATCTAGGCCTATTATCAGATAGAGTATGTAGGACGTAGGTATTACACGTACTGTTATGTATAACACGACGACCCTATTCGAGCTGTTTTTATCGCTTTCATGACTTCGCTCTCTTTTATGGTAATGGTATTAAATTTAAAACATGTTAAGGCTACTTGCTACAATATATACGAAGGCTTTACATTAAAAGGTTCTGAAAGAGGGGTTCAAAAGTGCAAATTTTACTGATCACCCCCTGACTGACTCATCAACATTATAAATCACTTTCCCTCGGGCCTGGTGAAAGGCAACATGACAATGAAAAAAAATAAGCGATTTATAAATAAATAGCTTTGATAAACTTTGGGAACATTTTTATATAATTGACTAGCTTTTCCTCGCGGTTTCACTCGTGGTAATTTTGGAGTTTCGGGAATTAAAATATAGCTTATGTTATTCAGGGATAATGTAGTATTATAATAGTGAAAGAATTTTTCAGATCAGTACAGTAGTTTTTGAGTTAAATCATTACAAACAAACAAAAAAAAAATCAAATCTTTCTCCTTTATAACACTTAATAATTAGATTTCCAGATAGACGACTTTACCATCTATTGATTATGTTTATCTCATAGTCAATATAAAAACTTTAAAATATTTTTGTTTTCATACACGTGTCAAGCTAATATTGATAATAACAAGATAATATTGGCTAGAGGCTAGTAGGTTCTCACTAGTTTTATGGGTTGGAACTCAAAATTTTACCTAACTTAGGTTTTTTGTAGTAAACGGCAAGAGAAATGTGTTTGAATATTCAAGCATTTGGTCACGATTTAATAATATTACTCCACATAAGACTTTCGCTTATACACGTACGCAATGGAACTAAGAGTATATAACTATTTATTATATTATTATATTATATATTTTTGTCCAAAATTCTACATGGTTTGGTGGATTGTCCGACTGTTCTGCAGAAACTCTCTTTTGCAGTTCCGCGCGTATCAAGCAGACTCCACAATAGGAGAACCTTCCACCTCCCTAGATGTAGAACTAACTACGGTCAGCACTCTCCTATTTACAGAATGTGCTCAGCGTACAACCACGTTTCAAACGAATTCGACATATTTGGTGCATCGATCATCGCCATTAAGAAATGCTTATTGCACTGTTAAAGCACTTTTATAGATGTTTTTTAACTTTTTTTTTTTTTAGGATTCATTTATTCATCGATCCTTTTATTTTATTTTGTTTTTTGGATACCAAATATTCTGTATAAATTTTCTTTTTGTTAAAACTGAATCTTATGAATTGTGATCGCACGCTGTGTTCACTTCTAGTAGGATGTACACGACATGCATGACATTTGTATTTAATTTTTGCCTATGTACGACAATAATGTGTATCATCCGGTTTAGTGAACCTTTAATAAAAAAAAAAAAAACTAAAAAAAACTACCAGGACTACATAGGTAGGCGCAATGTGTCCTATAAAACAGTGGATCATATTGAGCAAATTCCGCGCGTAATGACGCATTCACACAATCACAATACGAGCACTCACAAGTAAAGTTTATATCCATGCACGACCGGGTAAGAGCTGCGTTCTCGTACTTTGGCTGAGGGACTCGTACGTCAGCGGCGTCTCCCGCTGGTTAAATATGTAGTAGGTACTATGAGCCTCGCTTTTCGCTTAGCCATAAATATGTATTCCCGTATCAAATATGAAAATCACCGCTGAGGTCCTCGACCTCGGCATTGTGCTGAGTCAGCGTCCTTTTCAGCATCACACCACTACACATTCTACATACTGGTACGATTTTTAGGGATCCGGTCCCAAAGGGTAAAAAGGGTTACTCAGACTCCGCTTCCGTCCGTCTGTCCGTCTGTCATTAGGTTGTATCTCATAAACCGTGATAGTTAGACAGTTGAAATTTTCACAGATGATGTATTTCTGTTGCCGCTATAAAAACAAATACTAAAAAACAGAATAAAATATTTAAGGGGGCTCCCATACAATAAACGTGATTTTTTTTGCCTTTTATACTAGATTATGGTACGGAACCACGAAGAATCCGACTCGAACTTGGCCGATTTGTATGTATAATTATTTTATAACTAACTGCCCCGGCAATTAACTAGCTAACTTCTTCCGGAGTTCTTGCGAGAATTCCGGGATAAACTATACCTATGAACCTTCCTCTGGAATCACTCTATCTATTGGTGAAAACCGCATAGAAATACGTTCAGTAAATTTTGAGTTTATTGCCAGCAGACATGCAGACCAACAGACGCGGCGAAGGTTTGTTTTATAATAAGTAAGGATAGATAATTACAGGTCTTATGTGCTGTTTTTTTTTTTTCTGAATAAATATTTTCTGTGTCTATGTTTAAATGTGTAATCGTATTGATGTTAAAATACACTTTAAAAAGGCTCGAACGAGTCTCAAACCGATGCTGAAAAAATCGCAGCAGCAAGCGGCGATAATATCGAGAGAGGAATCGTTTCCTTATTAAAATGAGATCGTAATAGAATTTGCAGCTTTATCGTAATTCGCTCCGTGCATGCCCTATCTCCATCTTTGCAACGCGACGCGCGACGGTTCGTTATGCGTTATGGGTGTCGACTGTCCGTTACGATGGAAAAAGGAAACACTTCGCTAAATAAATGCTGCGTCTATTATCATCGAAGTAATAACTTCCAAATAACTTTTCTTACTTCTGCGAGTTTGGACATTGAAGTACACGTACAAGAACGTATGGCAGGGCGTCAGATAGTCACATCACTTTATTCGATTCGAACAGTTGTTGTTCGAATTTCAGTCTGTCTGGTTTGGTTTGTTTATGTGCGCCTCGTAGCAAATTTAGCGAATGGAAATGAATGGAGTTTACTAACACTATCCTATTTAAATCCAAATAAACTTTATTGCCCCAGTATAGTAAACCGAAGACAAATATAAGAAAAGACATAGCAAAAGACGGCCTTATTGCTAGATACAATATTTTCAAGGCAACCTTTAATTTAATAGTTATGACATATGAAACATCAGACTTTACGACTTTAGATATAACGATGAACTCCATATCACCACACAGGCAGAGCCGTGGATGAAAGCTAGTTGAGATAGATATCCGGGAGGTCCGCGAGTCGTCGGGCAGACCGCTTTAATTGTGGAAGCCATTGCCAGTCGCCAATTTTATTGAGAAACGGTCGTAAATCCCCATAATATCTTTATTTGGCTGCATAAACAATATCTATCTTTAAAAATGAGTAACAACTGTTAAATTTAAGTGGTTCAGAGTTGTAAAATTTGATAATTTTCTGCTTTGATTTTTTGTATCTGTGACGAATTCAGAAAAGAGTCGTTTCATAAATTTTTATTAGTCTCAAGGAACCGTTAGTATTCAAGAATGAAAAGTTGAAAAGCTATCCGTAACATTTTCAATACAATCAGCTCCTGATGTGAGATTTTAAAGCATTGCAGAATAGAAAATAATGAAGACGATTTCTTCACTTTAATGTTGAATCTGTCATATTTTATCTGCTTATGAACCAGTTTGTTTAAATATCTTCAATGTGCACTTATTTCTAGTTGTAGTGAAAATATGTAAAGATCCACTCTTACATGGACGCAGATAAGCAATAACATATTAACCCACAAATTTACGTTAGAGATTCAGAACGATTTATTGAGAGTTAGGGAACATTTTTTTATTGTATTACATTGCTTAAATATGTAACTAAATATTTAACATAAAAAATGAAGACACAAAATGGCGCTAAACTTTTAAAACACGATTTACTCAAGACTTCTCCAGTGTGGGTTAACGCACTATTGCTTATCTATGTCCACATGTATATTCCGGTTTCCCTGAAGCGGTGTTATAAAGTAACCTTGCTTAGTATCTGTGCGGACCACACTACGGTTCCGAGTTCTCAGCAGAGCGCCTAGCGCCGCGCCGTGCCGGCGCTCGCTGGCGCTGCTCAGCTCCCGACCACGCAACCACCACTTAACAACCCATTACACTTGTCAGCGCGGCGCAAGCTATTACACACCTTACTACACTAGACGTAAAGACAAAGTTTCTGTGTTATACGCAACTTATACGGTAGTGTTTCCAAATGTTCGTCTAACCTATTTGTATTGGATCCGAGCGTCGGTTCCAACATTGGGAATTGTTTCAGCCAACTCACTATTTTAATTTAAATCGCTCGAAATGTTACGTGTGTAGTTGCGAATGTGGGATTATTAAAGTATTCGTACATTGAGTTGAGGTTTAATCCAATCTAAATGTTGATTTATTTAAATCCAACCGATTAATAGAGCGCATAATCGTAATAATGCGATTAATAGAAATATAAAAATATAGTTTCGACGTAAAAACAGTTTACGTGACGTAGAAAAGAATCGTATATATGTATACTATCTAATTTGACAATTGTTTTTTAAAGTTCGCATGTACAGATGACTACAAATATTTCTCCCTTTGTAAGTGCCACGAAGGTCGACGGCACAAAGGAGCGAGGGCTTTGTCCGACTTGGTCCGTCTGATAAGCTATCCATCGGACGCGCTCCAGAGAAATTGGATTCTTTCGTAGCACTTTGTCACAAATCGTCCGGACTCCGGACCTCAGATCTGCGATAGCGCGCTCATTGTGTGCGCTGTTGTTGGGTTTTTGTACGAATACAAGTTATGTGACCGTCATGATGGAGAAACTTTCAACTGGTATATTTGCTGAAGCGATAAAGATTATTATTGCAATAATGATAATCGTACCTTATCATACTGTATTGAATCTGACTCTAGGGTCCCGAGTACTATCATTTGGTCATTCGTGGCCAATGTTCGTGGCAATGACCATTACCTACTTCACCTTAAGTTGTCTGTTACAAGTTCACCGAACGTCACTGCTTGGACACTGAATATTGTGCCAGCGCTTGCTTAATTTACTATATATACATTCTTCGTTAGTGACCCGGCGCCTTTGTGGGCCTACTCACAGATAAGGCAAAGTATATCTGATATAATTAGATACCATTTACTCCACTAAAGTAAGCACAAATGGCGAAATTAGTACTTCAAGCCCTGCACACCAGCGCGGTTTCGCGATATGTCTCTTTGATCACCCTCCCCTCCCCCACCTCGCGCTCCCTCACCTCACTGCTCATCCAACTAATTCCACATTCACAACACCTTGCGTTTTGCTCACGCCCGAGTGGAATTCATAAACAGCTCGTGCGAGAAAAATGTGACATAATCGGTGTAAAGTGCGACATCGTGACGTCAGTGGAGACGGCGGCGCGGGGGGGGACGATAAATCGTTTAAAGTAACGATCGCTTTTGAATAATGCTGCGTATTCAGGGAGGAGCTTTGATCTGCTGTTATAAACACTTACTCACTTTGGTCGATGATGCGTGAAACTATCGCTTAATGCAATGAGCGAGGTTGAGGCGATGCGATGATAGGTTAGCGACAGTTTTCGCTGCATCGACGGCAATGGCTTCGATTCCCATTGACACCATACTAGTTTACAAGCTATAGTTAGAAGTAGCTATCCAAAAACATATAAAATTACATATAAAAATATGTCAAATGAATACACATTGAATGAGGGACGTCGTTGCCGACCGTACCTGTGCTCGTTCTGCCGTAACATAATTAAAGCGTCCAAAACGCGAGTGTTTCATTGCGCGAATCCCGCCGTAATGCTATTCGTGGGGCGGATTTAATAAGCTCCGCCGAGTGCCGAGTGCCTGCGCCTAGGGGCGCGGGCGGGGCACACTGTCCTGCGATGTTGTGGAAGTGCAAATTACCTTTCATCACGATGTGATCCAAATAATAGGGATGTTGACGACTTTTGAAAATAAAAATTCTAATTAGTCCGACAGTTAGAAAAAAAAAATAATGGACACGTATTTATTGCTTTTTCAACTTAATGACAATATATATAGATATACTATAAGTAGTACGTTAACGTTTAGGATGGGGGCTAGTGACGTCATTACCCGCTAAGCCCCCATACAAACTGCACCGGATAGTGACATCACACGAAATTTCAAATCAATGTATCGCCGTTTTTTTTTATTAACTACGTAAAAAAAGAAAAAATACGTGTCCAAATATTTTTTCAACCTACAAACCGGACTAAAAAAAATTAGTCAACTAGCCCATTGCGGGGATTTCACGATCTATGCCCATAATAGGGTTTTATCTAGTTCGGAAGTCATATGTGAAGTGTATGTAGCCACATGTCAAGTGTGTCTTTTCTCCTTTCTATTAATTCCCTATGTACATAAAATTATAAATATAAAAGTGTGTTTGCTTATCTAGTTGGTACGTTGCAGTTAAATAACGGACTGACTTCATTTAATAAATACTTTATATCCTGAATGTGATACTTTGTGTGTTCTGCAGAAATGATATTTTCTTCTTTTTGATATCTACTTGTTAGTTTATATCAACAAATCCGTTTTACTGCTGTAATTTTTTATTTTATGTACTTTTCGTTCTTCAAAGCCATCGAGATATACGACTCGGCTCCTTATACGGTTGTTAGGATTTTCGTAATCGCCTTCCAGTATTTTCCCGCTAAGCCCATACACTATTACATTTTTGTTTCAAGGGTGAACACATTTTTCGCACAAACAATCCATATCATAAATAATAGACTACGTTTCTCTACACCGAGCGCGGCACGATTATAAAGAAGTTCAGTTCAATGTGACAGAGTTAAATCGTTGTTAGAAAATAATGAAATGCTTACCTATATTTAAGCTATTTATTAGCATCCCACTCCGAAAAACAGTCTCAGGTTCAAACTCCCCTAAACCGGGCCGTAGGAAAGCGGCTCGATCGCGTAAATCGCTGTCGAAAGCAGTGTTCGGTTTCACGCAGTGGACCGAACACCAAGACTGTGCCGTTCACACAATAATCACAAGAATCAACTAGACATATTCGGTGCATCACTACCTCAATTTAAGAGGCAAGTCCGAGCGCTACCTGAGTGAAATATCCTTCTGCAGTTGGTTACTTTTTGTGATATTATCCAAGCTATTCTCTTCCTACGTTCTTTTACTAATAAGTAACTTATTTATGTAAAAAACCTGTATTGCCTTCTTTAAAATTGCATGTAGTGTTTACCTATAAAAGTTGTACATTTAGATTTAAAGTATTTTCTGTTAATATACATTTATAATGTTAAGCATTGGACTTGACCGTGCCTATTTTCGTGGAATTCCACGACTATTACCTGTATTTATCAAGTAGATACTTGCGCTGAGATGGAGGTGTCAATGGGTCATGTACTGCCGTCCCTTGAACCCTTGAAACAAGTACTTTTAACAAACTTAAGTACTGCATAGTATCCAAAACAGATACCCGTATAGGTGGCCCGGCACACGGCACTGTGTCACTGTCGTCACACGTCACTCTCGAGTGACAGTTACCGCGTCACACAGGCGCGAGGCTGGTGACAGCCGGTACAGCCGGTTACGTTTGATCGGAAATGATGGGAGCCGATATTAGGGTTCTCTTTTTTATAGTAAAACTAGCTGCCCCCCGCGATTTCATCCGCGGTAATTTCGGAGTTCCCGCGGTAATTCCGGGAAAAAAATGCTGTAGTTTACGGTGATAAGCAGTTCCCTGCATTAATTCCGGAGTTCCCGCGGGAATTCCGGGATAAAAACTATCCTATCTTTCAAGTAGGGCCAAATACAACATAGTGACCAAATTTCATCATAATCGATCCTATAGTTTCGGAGTCCATCGCGGACAAACAACGTGACACGTGATTTATATATATTAGATAATAAAATAGCTCTGCCCCGTTTCACCCGCGAGAGTTTCTGAATTCCCGCAGGAACTCCAAAGTAGCCTAATTAACTTCTTACACCATCAGCTAATTTGCAGTGAAAGTCACGTCAAAATCGGTCTAACCGCTTCGGAGATTAACCCGCGTGATTTTCGGAATTCTCGCAGGAACTCCAAAATGCTTTCATATTCTTCTTCTCCTTACAACACAACAAAAAAATAGCGAAATTGGTTCAGCCGGTCACGCGTGATGCCGTAGGAATTTATTTTTATATACATACTAGCTGTCCCCCGCGATTTCATCCGCGGTAATTTCGGAGTTCCCGCGGGAATTCTGGGAAAAAGTGCTCTACGTCCTTCTTTGTACCCCTGAGTTTTGGAGTTCCCGCGGGAATTCCGGGATAAAAACTATCCTATCTTTTAAGTTGGACCATTTTATGAATGGTTACAAAATTTTATCAAAATTCGTTCAGTAGTTTCGGAGTCCATCGCGAACAAACAACATGACACGTGATTTATATATATTAGATATAGAAAAGAAATATTATTTTAATTTATATTATGTTAAGTGGCGGGCGAAACCGCTGGAGGACAAGCGTGGCAATCACTAAAATACATGCAGACAATAAAGAAAATTAAATGATAAATCAATATTAATCATTAAGCAATTAATATTTAATTACGCAATAAATAATAAGTACGTAAGTGCCTTTACAATTATGTATTTTAACAATATTCCTCATCCCAATACAATGATGCGCATACTTCGACATCTATGGAATATTTTCTCTTCATATACCTAGTTGTAGCCTCTATGCTTTATGCATAGGTACAGTTATAAAGTCGGTGCCTCTCAACCGCGCCCGTAGCGTGGCGTCGCGTCGCCTGTCACTTCAGTGCACCGTTTCGAAACTTTCAACACTGAATGATTTACCGCACACAGTTGCTTTATACAAGGCTGGCTGAAAATCGGGTACCTATACTAGTTTCTATGACGAATACACTCGCTAATAATTTACTCCAAAAGTAAACTGCATTTTTAAGAAAGAGAATAAATCCTGTTTATTCTTTAAGTCTGCTAAAATCTCACTTAGTCAAAAGGTTGTCCGTTTGTACACTTGTGCAATAAAGTTTTTTAGTAAATAAATAGGTTTTCCGAGATCAAAAACGAAAACGAACGATTAAATTGCCTTGCCTTCATTCCGTTTCGTTATTTTCGACAAATTTTATCGCTGTCTGTTCAAATTTCATTACTGTTGACCGCACACAGCACACACATAAGCTGAACCCGCTACCCGCTGCCGGCACCCGGCGCGGTCGGCCCGCATTAACGCAACGGCGAACAACGCGCACTTATGCAATACTAGCTTTTCCCCGCGGTTCCACGGGAATTCTCGGATAAAAACAAGTACTCTATGTCGTTCTCTGCACCCCTGACAATGTGTATGAAAAATATTATGATGATCGGTTGAGTAGGCAAGGTGTGAAAAGACAACAAACAGAGTTACTTTCACATGTATAGGTAAGTATGGATTATGGATTTTGTACTTTCCCTCGACAGACATATAAAAGGATGTATGTAAAAGGATTTAGTTCCAATCTGTATATAAAGGGCTAGTAACGTTGTTATATAAAGTCGTAGGTAGAGAGCAATGCTTGAGTGAGCGCGGTACGCGATAGTTCAGTGGGAATTCTTTGGATCTCAAACGATATCACATTTATTTATTTATACAATGTTTACTTGTGGACACTTGTGGACTTGCGTAGGCATCGTTAGCCCTTCAAATATTGCTCTACGTTCGTTCTTAAATTACCTCGTTACCACTCATGACTAATCTCAGGCTTCATTCGAATAGGAGAAACTAGCTGACGATCAGTACACAGCCCAAACGGCTGTTCCTACAAACTTAATTTGTGCAAGGCATCTTTTAAAACATAGGCAAGCATTAAGGAGTTTTTTGGAAATTTAACTACCTAGGAGGCAAATTCCAGCATAAGGATGGACGAATTCGCTGAAGGTTTGGCACAGATTTATAATCTAGAGAGTTCTCGAAGGACTAGGGGGCAAACTCACGGGGAAAATGTAGAGGCAGTACGTTAGTTTAAGCGAAATCTCCTGTTTTTCTGCACCTTATTCCTCATACTCCTTGTATATGGATGCATTGATGTCCCCATGTACACCTGTGTCAGATTTTGAACTGTATCACTATTGTAATAAGACTCAATGTCTATAAAACGTGTTAATATATTTCAGCTGGTGACTGTCCAATGATAGTTGTGATGGTCAGCTAAATGAATCAAATGTTGGTGCATCGCACTAAATGGATCTCGTGTGTAGCTGTTTGAAGCGTGTCTGGGGATTTAGCTTCAAATTACGGAGCAGCCTGTGGTCGCAAATTAATGCACGGTGCTGTCTGTCCGGTTGTCCGTCGGAGGGCGCGGGGAGGCGCGGGGCGGGAAGGGGAGGGCGGGGCGGACTGTCGTTTAAGCAGAAACAGTACCGCGTAGTTAATTAAAAATCACACAATCATCAGTCTTTGATGTTGCTGTCCATGACATTGCTTGCACTGTCTCTTCCACTTTAATTTTCAACTGTCTGGATTAGGTCAATGCAGTATTAAGAAGCCTGAATGCTTTGCATCCCTCGCCTATGAATTCGCATCTTCCAATAGGCACATGTCTATGAAATTCTTCTGTACAGAGAATCATAAATTGTAACACAGATTATAAAACATATAAAACACATGATAGCTGGTAAGTCCTAGGAAGGAGGCGCGGCGCGTGGAGGCACGCACGCACGCACGTCACGCAGAACAAGTACCCTTTGAAACGAGGGCGAATTAATTTAAACGTACAATTTCCTCAGCTTTCAGAAATCAACTTCAGTGCCACGACGTGATACAAATGCACGGAATTAATTACCAACCTCGCACGCCTGAGCGAGCAGAGCAGCCGTGTTGCCAGTTCTCCTTATTAAAATTACAATTTGGGCGAAAATTATCACAGCGTTTGCCCACCGAAGTGCATCAAGCGAAAGGAGTTAAAATTATTTCGTTCAATTTACATCTCTAACTTCGTTGCGAACATCTTTAGGAAATTTGCGCTGCGCCGACCGCCTTAATCTGAGGATAAAAAATAGCGTCCATTCCTTCCACGACACCTGGTGTCGAGCGCCCCTAGCGCCCCTAGCGCCCCTAGCGCCCCTAGCGCCCCTAGCGCCCCTAGCGCCCCTAGCGCCCCTAGCGCCCCTAGCGCCCCTCCTCCCCTATCCGTCCTTCGCTGGCTTGGGTTAGTTGTTGAAAAATTCAAGCTCACGAACTGTATGTTAGGTGGGTACACCTAGAAACATTAAGTCAATATTTGAAACAATTGTTTGAAACAATTACAATAGGTAGGTAGTGCCACCAATCAACCATTTTTTTTTCTAAATGATTCTAAATGATGAGACCCATTACCCAAGGGGTAAATCATTTTAACACAATCTAGTTTTATGACTAATAAGTATATCTTTGACCTAAACTTTTAAAACGGCTAAGAATGTGTCCAGTAACACTTTTCTTATTGTATCTATTAAGGGGAAGACACCGTGTTTGCGTTCTTTGAAGTACCAATCAATAATAATAATATTGATCTAATCTATTTTTAAGGCTCAAGGTTTGCTCAATGATCTCAATTTGACTGTTGCCTTAATTACGCATTTCTTTGCACCCAGCAGGGCCCTTATTCACTATGACCAAC
Organism: Zygaena filipendulae; assembly: GCA_907165275.2. Taxonomy (NCBI): domain Eukaryota; kingdom Metazoa; phylum Arthropoda; class Insecta; order Lepidoptera; family Zygaenidae; genus Zygaena; species Zygaena filipendulae. The sequence continues at coordinate 197,598 of OU015650.1, forward strand.
AACATTCCTTACCCATAACGCGCGTCCTAAAAATGCATTTCCAAACGTTCTAGATGTCAAAATATAAAAAAAAAAAAATTATGCCATAAGCAACTTTGCAAAGGTATTTTTTTGGAGTTAAATTTCTTTGATTACGAGGGAAAGACAATTTTTGTGGCGTCTTATCGTGGCGTCTTATCTTAACGAGGCGTGTTAAAGTCATAGTGAATAAGGGCCCTGGGCTGCAGCCTGCAGGCGGCCGCGCCCGCCCGAGTCCGAACGATGCGACGCCGCACCGCGCCGTCCGGTTGAAGGTGGAAATTGAAATTTTAATGGGAATGCTGAGCTGAGGCACTGCGCCGCTGTTTGCGAGACATTTAATTGCTTGCCAGCGATGTTGTAAGCTCACCACTACAGCAGCCATAGCAGGCCGTTTGATATTTAGTTATTTCATATTTAAATACAAAATTACAATATTGAATAAGACTATAATAAGACTTAACCAATTACATGTGTTCAGTTACTGTTACTGAACACGTCACCTCAATCAAATAGCGCGCCCCTGTTCCCTTAGCCAAGTTGACAATCTCTCCCGTTTTGATTTGCCATTTTGCTTTAAATTGACTAAAACATTGTCGTTGAAAAAAGCGTGGAGACTACAGAAGTTCCGGGTTCCATTCTTAGTGGGGAGATGACTGTGTGATAAACACAAGGTTCTAATTTTCAGTCCTGACGTGTTTATTTACCTAAACTGACTGACTGATCGCTCAACGCACAGCTGAAACCGCTGGGTCTAGAACCATGAAATTATGCACAAATATTCCTTAAGTGACGTAGGTGTGCACTAAGACAGGATATTTGAAAATTAAAATTAAACCCCTAAGGGGTGAAAAAGGGTTGCAAAATTTGTATGGAACAATAGGGATGTGGACTACTTTTAAAAATCAAAATTTTAATTAGTGCGTCTTTTAGAAAATTAAAAATCATTAGACACGTATTTTTTATTTTTCAAATAAATGAAAATACACAGAGATAAAGCGCATTAAAGTTTAGGGTGGGGGCTCGTGACGTCACTTACCACTACAAGCCGCCGTACAAACTGCACTAGTTAGTGACGTCACGCGAAATTTCAACTCAATGTATCGCTGTTATTTTTTGATTACGTACAAAAAGAAAAAATACGTGTCCAATATTTTTTATTAATCTACATTATTTATTTAATAATATTTTTTTATTATCGCGGAAATTCCGCAATTATCGCGGGTGAAACCGTGCGGGTCAGCTAGTATAGTATTTTAAAACGATTCTTTGGTTTCTACGACACAATTTTTTGTCTTGGTGTGGGATTAAGTACATTTGTGCGTTTTGCCGTTTTATATTTTATTATTTTCGATCGTAGCGTGTACATACCTACCTACTACACAAGTGTAACCCAATAGCGTAGTTTTCGGGGTATGAAAATCAAAATTCTATTTAGTCCGTCAATATTAATACATTTATTAGTTACTATTAATTGTAATCTGTTAATTTTGATTTCTTAATAAAAGTAAAATACGATATTTCTTACAAAGATGTTGCGAGAGATTACAGGTGTGAACTCTGTGTGTACAATGTACTACCACAATTTTTTTCTCTTAATGACCTGTAAACATGTTTACCAATAAAAACTTTAACTTTGTTAGATAATAAAAAAAATAGACACGTATTTTTTGCTTTTTTAAAACATTGAAAAATACTAAGATAAAACGCATTAAAGTTTAGGGGGTCTTGACGTCATAACGTGCTGTAAACTGTAGCACGGCGTGACGTCACGCGACATTTCGACTTAATTCATCTCCATTATTTTTTCATTACTTAAAATATAAAAAAAAACATGTCCAATATTTTTTATTAATCTACAAGACGGACTAAAAACTAAAATTTGACCGACAAGCCCATTCACTCTATACATAATAACGTTACAAGTTTCAACCTAAAATAACCCAAGCTTTAATCTGCGTGTACCGAGCGGTTATCATGGAAGTTGCAACTAAAAGTTCCGAGTTCCCAGCTTACACGAGTAAGGGTAGGTTTCCCGGGGCGGTTATTTCGTGCGCAGGTTTTATGTACGAACGAAATAAGTTTAACAGCTTTTAGGGGTTAACAAGGGAACTGTTAACTAAATAATATTTTGAAAACTGTTCATAAATAAAATTATGTATAAAATACGCTTAATTTCTTGCTCGAGGTGCAGCCGACGGTATCCAGCGGATATCAAGAACCGTAGTCAATGTGGCGTCTCGGCATGGATTGAAGCACTTTTATTTTTTACTACCACTTCGTGAATTCCGGGATAAAAATTATCCTGTTCTTATTGTAGGTACCTCTGACAACGTGTATGCAATTTATGATGCTCGATTGAGTAGTTAAAGCGTAAAAGTGTAACAAACAAACAAACTCACTTTCGCATTTATAATATTAACTAGCTGTGCCTCGCGGTTTCACCCGCGTGATTTTCAGAACCTCCGCAGAAACTCCAGAATAGCCTAATTTACTTCTTATAACACCAGCTAATAAGCAATGAAAGTCCCGTCAAAATAGGTCCAACCGTTTCGGAGATTCACCCGCGTGAGTTTTGAAATTCCCTCAAGAACTTCAAATTTCTTTCATATTCTTCTCCTCCAACAACAACAAAACACAACCAAAAAGAATTAGCAAAATTGGTCCAGCCGTTCACGCGCGATGCCGTGACCAAGGGAAATAGGGATTCATTTTTGTATATAATAGATAAGGATACAGAAGAGGATAACAGATTTGTAAAAATAGTAAGGAAATTATTTAGTTTAGTACAAAACAGGTCCAATTGCCCCCCTGGCGAAAGGACCCGGCAGCGCTCTGACGGACCTTACCCGAGCGAGTTCCCCCGGAGCGAGGTAACCCGGGCGAATGTTCCTCTTTCAAGGCCGTTAGTAGTTTAGTATGATATTAATCGCGGCGCGGACCGCCCGGGGCGCTTCTGGTGAGCACTGCGCGCCCATCGCGGGGTCTGAGCGGGCGGCTAATTAGGTGATTAGTTGTTACAGCACTATTTAGTGTTGTACCTGACGTGCGGGCTCGGCCCGCGCCCACAGCTTCAGGGCTACCTGCCATTAACACTGAATATTCGGAACATACGTATAATGAACAACCTGTTCCCTAAGTTAATTTTATAGCTCCCGCGGGAAATCCGGGATGACGAGTGCCCTGTATCCTTTTCCGTACACAGGAAAATGTGAATGCAAAATTTCATGCTCATCGGTTGAGTAGTTAAGGCGTTAAAGGTAACAGACAAACAAATAAATAAACTCACATTCATATTTAGAATAGCAAGGATATATTATGTAGACGTGCTACATGATATTATGTGGATGTTAGATTTAGTCTAACCAATAAGTAGCCACAATTGTACAGTGCACATGTTGTATTTAGTGTTTATCCATCGATAGGCTTGAATTAGAAAAAAAGTATCAGTTTATAAAACATCATTAGATTGTTTTGCAATATTTTCTTTTAGCAGCTAAACCATTTCGTTCGCGTTACAGTTACTGAAAAGGGAATAAACACCCATCGACGCCATCTTTCAATAAATGCAAACCGCTCCGACCTTCATCGAAACCAGAGTTTCGAATGCTGATTTCTTTTTACTTGCACGATAGAAGAATCATGCCATTTTCTAACTAATTAGTCACTTGAACCAACAAGAAACCCCTCAAACGGCGACAGTGTCGATCGGCGTGACGTATAAGGACCATCGTTCATTGGCTTAGTAACGACGCAGCGAGTCCGCCCGCGCCGCGCTGATGATATCTCGGCCGAACGGGCGAGAATCGCTCTTAAGCACAGATGGTTCCGCACCTTACACTGTCAACGAGTAAGATAGTGCAACGATGCATGAGAGGTTATTTAAACCCTCGAAAACTCTCGTTTAGTTGTAAATAAAAGTAGTTTAAATAAACTGAAAAAATAAATAAGAATAAGTAACGTATGATGCACGAAAAAACAGCAGTGCACATGCACATGCAGTGCTTTTAAACTGGATGAATAAAATGAATAAAAAAAAACGTGGATTACGCGGGTCAATGAACGAAATAAAAATAGTTTTGCAAAAGAGTAATCTTCTTTATAAATAAAAATGAATGTTTGTATGTCTGCCCTCCAAGCGTTTCGAAACCATTGGTCCGATTGTGATGAAACTTTGGCGGGTTGTTCTGCCTGCGTCCGCAAAGGTTCCTGAACCCAAAACTCACGCCGGTGAAACCACGGGGCACAGCTAGTATAATATAACAGAAGAAATAAGAGACGCTTTTAGATACATAATACATAATTATGTATTTTCATTGAATTTCTTTGGTCGTGGAACACTATCAAGTAATATTCATGTTCTTGGTCTAAAACTTACGAATGTTTTGTGTGAAATTCTCAGAAAAAGAACTTGAGATCAGTCAAAAATGGGACCTTGGCCCGTGGATCCCTGAGCACCTGAGCCGCCTCGCCGCCCGGGGCGCCCGAGACAGATCGCCGCACATCACTTACGGCGGGAGGATTTCGCGCTGAATATCGGTGCATCACTCACGGGCACGGATAGGGACGAGCCGCGCCCGGGGCGACGCCACATATTGTCTAGGGCGGTCGCCGGCCACTAGGGCGCCAGGAAGTTTATAGATCGGCGTTATTAACCCTCTTATACTTACATGTGAAGAAAGATGGACGGGATTTTTTTTATTTCCTTCGCTTTACTGACAAGAACAGTAGGTAATATGAAAGTTATTTTTAAGATTTGGATAAAAGATAGAAGTATAAGCTAAAATTAAATTAAAAAAGGCATTATCCTTTAACGACATGTAGTGAAAACTGACTTTAAAAGGGTTAAAAAAATATGCGTAACAAAATAATTAAACTTTTATAAAAACAAAAAAGTTCATAGATGATCTCAAATTATAATTATAGTCCTAGGGCACAAAACAAAAAAAAAAACGTCTAGCGTGACGAATCGTGAGCACCCACAGTCGTCGCTGCACGTCCAACCATCGAATATCTACATCAATATAATATATTATCATTTCTTGCGTTTGTACAGCCAGCATCAGAAATATGTAATCACTTTTGACGTAGTTTAATCTACTACGCAGTAATATAATAATGAACTACGTATACTATAATAACATTAATAAAATTCACCGCCTGATAAAAGTATTTACATATTCTTGATGCTGACTGTACACGAGACAAAAGCAGCATTTTTTTTTTTAATTCGAATATAAATTCAGTACTAATTCGCTGTTAGTTTTGGGTTCAATTTAGTTTGAAGAGTGGCGAACAGATTCGCCCCCGGTTTGTATCCAATTTACCGCTATAATCCCGTTGATAGCTAAGACAAAAGATAGCGGGCGGCAATCCCCCGGGATTACCGCCGCCATGGCCGCCCCGCGAGATTAGCAACACGGTTAATCCGTTAAAACAACGTTCAGAACAATTACTATAATACGATTCTAATTTAGGTCCTATTTCCGGTTGAAAACGAAATGACACGTGTAAGCCGCTGGGATATTTGGACGCAGATAAGCAATAACATGTTAACCCACAAAATTAAGTTATTGATTCAGAACGATTTATTGACAGTTAGGGTACGTTTTTTAATAGTGTGTTTACCTTATAACATTGCTTAAATATGTAACTAAATATTGAACATAAAAATGTTGACACAAAATGGCGCTCCTGCTTTTAAAACACGATTTACTCAAAATTTCTCCAGTGTGAGTTAACACCCTATTGCTTATCTATGTCCATTTGTTACCCATCTCGAGTGATTGCTGCCAATGTAATTGGGTTAAAAAACAACCCCCAAATAGCTTTAAAACATATTTAAAGAATAGCTAAACTACAAGTGCAGGTTTAAAAATATGGTTGAAACACAAAATTCAGTTTCAAACAGGAAGTTTGAAAATTGAACAAAGGCTTCAACCACATAGATTTGAATCTTAACCCATGAATAAATAAATATTTATTGCAGAAAATCAAAAGCATTATTATGATTAAAAAAAATCTCCGGTTGTTAACTTCATATCGTCGTTCTCAATTTAAAATAATTTTATTACAAACGCGTCAAAAAATGAATCCGTATAAATAAAAGTTAACAAAACAACAAGAAAGGAACAATACGTAAATCAACGGGCCCGACGAAATTAGTAAAGTAACAGCCAAGTTCCCCGCGTCGGTGCACAAACCTACACAATATCAGCTTAATAAGAGAAACAGGCAGCAAAGGTTATAAATAACGGAAAAAAAAACTATAATTAGAATTGTTTTTTATATCGGTTTGGAACGTATTTTTTTTTTCAGTTTTTTGTTTTTTACTTACCTAATGGTTTTTATAGTGTTTTGAGGCATTGTCCTCGTGACTTTAGGTACCTAACTCTTATCAGATTATCAGTATACTATGGCACTTCACACTAAATATACCTTTGTGCAGAAAATTATCCGTTCTCACATAAAAGCCGTAGAACAGACAAACACTCACCCTTTCGCATTTATAATTCATACTAATATTACAAAAGCGAAAGTAACTCGGTCTGTCTGTTTATCTGCCTGTTTATCTGTCTGTTACTTTTTCAGTTTTTACGCCTATCTTTTATGTACACGTTTTTAGGGGTAAAAGGACATAGGGTACTATTTATCCCGGATTCACTGCGGGAATTATAAAATTAACGCGGGTGAAACTGCGGGAAACAGCTAGTATGTACTATATTGACTAATCCGCCACGCCCGCACGCTTAAATTTCAAATTATAGTAATCTAGGTATTTACATACTTTTGCCGTAAGTCGATTACGATGAAAAAAAGCCACTTTCATTATTTAATTTATTATTTGGTTCAAGTAATTTATTTTGGCATAAAATTTCATACTCAGAAGAATATTAATACCTAGCTGTGCCTCATGGTTTCACCCGCGTTAATTTCAGAGTTCCCGCGGGGATCCCGGGACAAAAAGGTTCGACCTATGTCCTTTTTTGTACCCCTGGCAACGTGTGAGAAGCACACAAATAAACAAAAAACTTACATTCACATTTATCAAATGACAACGATATTAAAATAACAACAATAAAATGGACCAGACGAGTCCAAGCAGTGTTCTTAATAATTTTGATTCGAGTAGGTAACTTTATACGATATTTTATGTTTGTTGTTTGCACGAGTGAGCAAGCAACTGTAATAAATCTGTTCTAATTCATAGTAGTTTTTCAGTCAATGTTATATAAGGCTCAGTAAATGCAATATAAACGAAAGATAAACGAAAATTTACTTTTGTAAGGTTCGGTTATATAATATGTAACACAGATTTCTCGGATTATAATTTCAAATGTTTCATTAAATTGAAGTGCGTTCAAGGGTGTTCGATTCGAAAAGTGAATAATATCGTCAGGCTGCGCGTTGCCTTTATTAGATTTATTAAAATGCTCCTGACGGATCGTAATCCTTGCTACCTCCCCCGCCCCTGCCTCTCACCACCCTCAGCCCCCCACCCGCCCTCGCCGGCCGCCCAGCGTTGGCTCGCGATATCACAACGCATGTAAACAATTAACAAGAGTCAATATACAAAGCGGATTGTATTCGGGGCCTCGACGTGTATTGTTCTCGAGTCGAAAAGATCAAAGGATGGTGTGTTTGAGGTAGGTAGGACATTCCTACCTTCTCCATGAGGTAGGTAGGACTCCTACCGTGGGAGGTTGTTACTGTTTCATAGGTCACAGCAGTGAGTCACTATGTGGAAGGTACAGTTTCACCGGAGGGCCACGGATGTCCCGGATTGGTTTCAGCGACAGTTTCTCGGCCGCGCATCAAAGAAAAGCTACCATACGTAGCCTACCGCATTCATATAACGAGTATACAATATCGCTGATGGAACACAAAACCCAAAACATATTTACTGACATTATTTCATCACAATCAGTCCACAGAAAGAGGTGATACGACAATTTGTTATCTAAAGAGTAAAGTAGTCACAAAGACACAAAGCATACAACGCGACGCCCTGAAGCCAAGCCGCGGGCAATAGCTAGTTGATCAGTATAATAGAGGTACCTACCTTTATTCACATATTGTTCACATATTGTTCTACGATCTATTGTAGTGCAACAATTTAGTGTTTTCGTTTAATCGTTATAAATCTGCGGAAAACGAACCAAAACGAAACATGAAAACAATTTATAGGTACATCAATTTGCAATCACTAGCAAGCACCTGGCACACACACACACACACACATGTTAAGTCACGAACTAGCCCGTAATGTATTGTTAGAGTGGCAGCCGGCACTGCAGAGTGAGCACAGTAACTCTGTTAGTCACACGGTCACAGGTTCAATCCGGCACACAAATCACCGCGCCTCTTTGCGCTGCAAACTGTTAATGGAGACAAACAAACAAGGCTGTTGATTAGAGCTGAACACGACACAGACCTGAGTCCGAGTACATCCGCTGGTACATGTCGTCGCGATCTGTCGGAGCACAACGTTACAGTTATTAATAACTTGGAGCCGAGGACGTTCCACTTCGCTGGGATTATTTTGGGGAAAGCCAGGAGCAAAAGTATGTAAACACTTTAACAGACATTAAATCTTATTGAAATTGAAATACATAGATAGGTACGAAATTCCGTAAATTATGAGAGATATTGAACATTTTGTAGCATCAACGGGTACGTTGATATGACAAGGCAAAGGGGAAAAAATTCTCAAAAGCGCAGTGTTGTATTTCATTCTCGTTAAAGGTAATTGGAACGTGTAATTCCGTAACACTTGCGTTGCGTACTTATAAATGATGAAAATTTAGGCCCTCAGAGTGCTGTTACAGAGTAATCCATTGCATATAACATGATGTTCAATAGTCGACGCTGTTTGTAGAACTTCTGAAAGTATCTAAACGCGCGCCGCGGTAACAATCTCGCTTCCGCAAATAACAAAACTTCCTTCATATTTACTTATTTCGGTTCGCTCGTAAGATGAAAACGTGTTTTCGGATTGAGGTGGAGCAATCACAATTTGCGCCCTCGCCGCCCGCCGCCCGCCCGGCGTCCGGCCGGCCGCCCGGGGCGCCCCGCTTGCCCGGCGAGGCGAACCGACCCGCAACCCCGACCACCGGGCGCAGCGCGAGTGAAATCATCCGTTATGCTCACAAAAAGGCACCCACCGATCAAATTATTCACCCATCGCTATGTGCACGTATGAGGTTATAAAACTGTATCAGCATTTTCATTTTCCCGCCAGCGGTACGTCCGGACAGAGATTCTGCCGCGATATGTTCTCGTATTTGATTTCAATCCGCGCATTTGGGTAAATACATACAATCGAGTGATGAATTCGGTCGCCGGGCCGGGCTGGGCCGGGCTGGGCCGGGACGCCGCGCGCCGCCTGCCGCTTTTATCTCCGGATAAACAAGAGATTGCTGTTTCGGGTGCGAGGAGCGCCCGATTAATTCGAAGCACGCCTGTCCGCCCCAATAAATATGTTAAAACGTTCCGTGACAATGGTTCGGTGCCGATTTCGCATCGCATTTTCGAGTTGTCGTTTTGTGAAATTATTTGCACTCCCTCCATCCCCCCTATCCAATGGCCCGCACCCCGCCCGCCCCCCGGGGCGGAACGGAGCACAAACACGGGCCGGCGCGGTGTAGATACTCGCGTATCAAGTGGTAGATAAACCGAGCTGCGACGATAGCAAACCGCAGATTACTCATAGTTACTTCGGCCGAACGCAAAACAACACCACCATCAACTCTGTTTTATGACCGATAGAAGAGAGTTGATGGTTAGTTATCCATCGAGATTGAATACAGAAATAGAAGTAGGTATTGTAAAAAATATTGGTGAGCATATTATGTGAACTACTAAATAACAAGTAAAACCGAGGGCCGATTGAAAGTGCGAATAGTGTATTTACATATTTATTTGTTTTGAACGTTTTCTTTTTTAATTTTTCAGTTGAGAGTTGCAGTTGAGATTAGTTGAAACTAACCACAAAAGGCTTATCTACGATCACATTCAAATTCCAATAATTACCCTTAATTGTCATAATAAACGCCAATAACATAGACGGCGTTCGTTTTGAATTTAAAAACGAAACATAAGAAATTAAATAAAGCGACGCACACGTAGGATAAAGTTAGTGAGCTCTACAATCCCACTCAATTGTTTAGTACAAAGCGCTGTGTATTTAGCACCTTAGCACTTTTTTGGGTTCATTGATCAACGAGCGCATCCCAATCAGTCTATACGTGCAAGAGTGGCGCATTCGGCAGACTCTCCCGCTCGCTACACACGAGACTCAAACAACGTCGAGTGCTGGTACACGGACCATAGCGAAGCGGCTGTTTTGTGCCTCTACACTTATTTGAACTGGAGGTTAGAGGCGCATCTGAGCTTTGAACGAAAAATATTTCAAGCACTGTTCAAACTAACTAACTGAAGCCGGCGGGCGAGTGCGCCATTTTTGCAGTTTCGTGTTTGCACTCGTTTTAACAGGTCTATTCGAAATGTATCGCTTACGTTATAATCCCAGTATATTTTCTATAATACTCCCAAAACTGTGAGTTTTGAAATCAGTGAGTAAATCAAAACTCGCCAAATTGTGTTTAAAACTTTTATTACGTTAATGCACGTTTTGTTCGTATTGAATAGTTTTGTGTACGAAAATTATCCTGTGACCCGTTTTCCATTTGTTTTCATATTAAATTTAGTCGATGCCCCTTCTACGTACTTATATGTGTTCTGTGTTAGTGGCCCTTTAGCAATAGTTCGGAGGTAACATTCGTTTACTTATTTGTAAAGCGCTTATTACACCGTGCAATATCAGGGCACCAATTTAGGGCTCTAAATCGGATACAATTTAGGGTCGGTGAGTGAGAGAAATTGGTGCCCTGAAATTGAAAGGTGTACCTACTAAGAAGATGTGCGAACTCACCGACAACGTGCAGCGTCACGAAGAAGGAGCGCACCGGCTGCGTGGAGACCTGGCACTCGTAGACGCCGGCGTCGCGCTGCTGGGCCCACTTGATGTGCAGCGTCCAGTCCTCGGTCTGCGGGGAGTGCGTCGCCTGGAAGCGCTGGTCCGACGTGTACGTGTACCCGCCCACCGTCAGGATGTGCAGGTCGCGGTGCCGGATCCACGACACCTGCACACAACAAAACACAATCTATTAAATAATGGGGATGTTGACTGCTTTTGAAAATCAAAATTCTAACTAGTCCGTCAGTTAGAAAATAAAAAACAATAGGTAGACACGTATTTTTTGCTTTTTCAAATAAATTTAAATATACAGAGAAAAAGCGCATTAAAGTGTAGGGTAAGGGGGTCGTGACGTCACTAACCGCTAAAACCGCCATACAAACTGTCAGAATAGTGAAGTCACGCGAAATTTTAACTCAATATATCGCCGTTATTTTTTTATTACGTATATATATGATGACTGCTATTGCGCAAATACAAACTCGAAAGAGCTTAAATGTGCGCTGTAATAACCAACGGTATATTGTAACTTTTTTATATATTAATAAAAAAAAAAAGAAAAAATACGTATTCAATATTTTGTATTAATCTATACGACGGGCGAAAAAAATTACTCAACATGCCCATTGTGGTAATCCTATAAACGACTCTGCATCTTAGTTTGTGACAGTCACGGATCTGTGTTCTCGTATAATTAATCGGAATACGAGTAAACATTAGTATCATATATATCAACTTTAAACTGACAGCGCGCTGTACTGGGGAGTTTGTTGCACGGCTTCTCTCCAGCCATAGCGCTAAGAAGCTTTGGATGGCGTATATTTTATGGATGCTGTCACAATTATAGTAATTTTATTACGTTAAAAAGAGCCATATTTATGGCCTAACTTTAAATAAAATTATTTGACTTAGCCTTTATTTACAACACCTCGTCAGCAGACTATTTCAGTGAGGTCCAGTAACGTCTAAGCGTCCGATCATAAACATATTCAATAAAAAAAAAATCCATCAAAACTATCCTTCCCAAAGTTTTTTTGTCTAACTGATGTCTAACTTTTCGTTTTATTCATGAAATATATATTTTCAAAGATACCTGTATAGATAGTTATTACGTCGAATAACTGCAAGATAAACATACGTTGTATTGTTTCTCTGTCTTATGCGATTTTTATTTTGTGTGACTTGAATAAATTGAGTAGCAAATAAGATATAAAATGAGAATTTTTAATTTATAGGTACTTCGGGTTTTGATCAAATAGCGTTATCCAGCGCTAACCCCTAGGGTTGCGTACCGATGTTTCTTCCTGTCGGCTTGTTTGATGTTGCTCCAGAGCCCTGAGCCGCTCCCCTAGGTCGGCAAAGCTTCGTTTCTAGTCTTGACGGCACACACTCGCAAGAAGGATTACCATTAGCTCAAGAAAACTTCAATATCGGGTATGGAATTTGTGTAGTTTCACGAACGCGATGAGTCCATTCTCCGGTGGCGTTAGTTAGTTCGATCATATAATCATTAGTATTATTTAATAGTACTATACATTCTTTGCGGTTGAATGGTTAAAGTTTAAAAGCTTAGCAAACAAAAAAAAACTTACTTGTTAGTTAGGTATATTATTAAAGTTAAAATCTCCACTAGATTTGAGCTAGTAGAACAGTAGCCTAATTTAGGTTAATAGTATAAAGTTTATAGTTTTTTTTTTAATTGCGAACAGGCTAGTATCCGATTAAGATGTGGGCTAGGATAGGTTACGATAGGTTAAGATAAATGTAGTATAATACTCAAATTGTAAAATTAGTAAATTTAAATAAAAGTAATGTTGTAAATAATTTGGTGTAAATAATTTAATGGTCAGTAGCTATATCTACAGGTGTTATTCCTCCAGAGGGCACTGTGTATGCCTTCTATCTCGGCGACTCTGTAATGTCACGCAAACTTATCTAAGTTTAGTGACATAAAGATTATGATTTCTGTACCTTTTTCTTGAATAAATTAATAAATAAAAAAAACTTGCTAGGAATACCGAAAAACATGGACGTGTGGTGACCCTACCCGCGAGATGCTCGTGATATATCAGGCGGTAGTCGGTCGCGGGCATTGACATGCAAATCGCCCGGCTCCGCTCTAATAAGGTGCTCGCTCCGTCCCGCGTTACGAGAGCACCCACCCTCACCTTGGCGGACCTACAGCGGCTGCCGCGGCAGCTAATTACAAGTCACTTATATTAACATCACGTGTGCAAGGTTTCCTAGATCAAGGTCAAGTCTAGGTCACCGTAATTTGACTTCGTTATCTTAACTGATATTATAATTAATCCAAATGTGAGTTTGTTTGTTACGCATTCACTTCATACCTACTCCACCCATTGTCATGAAATGTTGCATCGGTACCCGTTTTCAGAGTTACAGAAAAGGATATATGGTACTTTTTATCCCAGAATTTTCGCGGGAACTCCAAACTTTACGCGGGTGAAACAGCGGGCAACGACTAGTAAGTACCTACAAATTCCGTTGGGTCCGTGTTGGTAATCAGGTTTCGTAATGGGCATGTTGACTAATTTTTATTTTTTAGTCCGTCTTGTAGATTATTAAAAAATATTGGACACGTATTTTTTCTTTTTTTACGTAATCAAAAAATAACGGCGATATATTGAGTTGAAATTTCGCGTGACGTCACTATTCTGACAGTTTGTACGGCGGTTTTGTGGTTAGTGACGTCACGACCTCCTCATCCTAAACTTTAATGCGTTTTATCTCTGTATATTTAAATTTATTTAAAAAAGCAAAAAATATTTTCGTGAATGGCTGAGTAGTTTACATAACATACATACATAACAAATACACAAGTAAACAAACTCACATTCACATTTATAATACACTAGCTGTGCCCCGTGGTTTCACCCGCGGTAATATCGAACTTCCCGCGAGAATTCCAGGATAAAAAGTACCCTATGTCCTTCTCTGTACCCCTGACAACGTGCATGCTAAATTTCATCCCAATCCATTCAGCCGTTTATGCGTGATTGAGTAACAAACATCCAAACATCTAAACATCCAAACATCCACACTTTCACATTTATAATATTAGTAGGATATTGGGATTGTATTGTGTACAGATACGTATGTCGATGAAACATAAGAACGAGAAGCTATAGCATTTGGAGTTCTCATAGTTTTAACTAACAGGCAATAGACTTTTATTTATAAAAAGCTCTCTTTCATTATTTTACTGCGTAGTTTCGCGCTGTGCTCGTGTATTCGACAATATCGCACGCGGTGGGCGCGCAATATGGGCGCGTGTAACTGCCTAGCTAAGTATCGGCAATTCGCAACAACATGTGGGCATTGAATTGGCTCGCATTTGCGTACCTACTCCACTGCGAGACTGGGTCACTACCCAGGTACTGACCATGAGTTGAAGAGTTTTAGCTGGTAACATTAAAAATTGTATGAATTTGTATCACTGGTGCGATTTTAATGACAGTTCTGTCGTTCTGAAATATTATGAAATTGCTAGAAGTTTTTACTAATATACAGGGTGTTACAGTACAGGTGTAGTCACTTTTGACGATCATGTTCACGTTGTTATCTGCAATGATTTTTTTTTTAAATAAACTCATATTCACATTTAATCACATGGGTAGAGATGATGAGTCTCGACGTTTAATTAAAATCCCTACTAATATTATAAATGTGAAAGTAACTCTGTCTATCTGTCTGTCTGTTACGCTTCCATGCCTAGACGACTCAACCGATCATTATGAAATTATGCATACACGTTGTCAGGGATACAGAGAAGGACATAGAGTAGTTTTTATCCTGAAATACCTACGGGAACTCTGAAATTAAATTGGGTAAAGCTGGATAGAATTTTGCATACGCCCATTGTTAGGGGTACAAAAAGGATAAAGGTTACTTTTTATACCGAAGTTCTCGCGGGATCTCCGAAATTAATGCGGATGAAACCGCAGGGGAAAGCTAGTATTAAAATAAATGTAGCCAACCTCACAGTGAGGCTGCATTAGTCCACACTCAGGGCACAGGTGCGAGTCTGCAGGTGGTCTGTGGCCGGCTATTATCTTTTAAATGTTTGGCGAACCATTTTTATTGTGCTTTTAATAAAAAATCATATCTAGTAAAAAAGAAATTGTTAGTAGAATAATATTATGTAAAATGTATTTGAACATGATATCTTTCGCTATTCAATATTTTTTATACTGCTCACAATAAAGATGACAAATATTCAGACAGCAACCTAATTTCCCGATATATATTCAACTTCCTAACGCACAAAAACGCTACGAAGTATTCCAATTGTTAAAAAGAATATTATTTTCTCTCAATAACGTAGATTCCATTACGATTTTTCGTACAACTTCTAAATATAACGATCGTTATTGCTCGCGCCGCGCCGCGCCGTGCTGCGGCGATCGCCTCAACTCAATACACATGCCATCCCGCCGTGTCTGTTACTACGTACGTACCATAAACATATATCAACTGTCTTTTTTTTTTTTTTTTTTTATAATAATCCACATCACAATACACAGATCTACTTGATCCCACAGTAAGCTATTATTAGCTTGTGTAGTGGAAACCAAGCAAACGTGGTATACACTACATAGAATTACTTATATATTATAGGTACTATAGATATATAAACATACCCAGACTGGAAAATGGAACCCTGTGTTCATCACACAAAGTCCACCCCCACCGGGAATCGAACCCGGAACCCCTTGATTAGCGGGCAGGCATGGTAACCTTTATGTACAGGAAAACGTTTTATAGTTATTTAATACCGACCCCGCGGTTTGAACCGCGCCATTTCCGGAGTTCCCGCGGGAATTCCGGAGTAGAAGTGCCCTATTTATTTTTCTGTATCCCTGACAATGTATGCAAAATTTCAAGATGATCGGTTAAGTCCTTTAAGCGTTAAATCATAAAAAACAAACTAACAAACTCACATTTGAATTTGTTATAATAGTTACGATAATAGGTAATAAATGAAAAACGAAAAACGATTGTAGCTCACTTGTCTATTAATAAGTTCTTGAACTTAAAAGTACCCTATGTGTTAATCAGATGTGAAAGCTATATTATTGTAAAGTTTCATTTAAATCCATCCAGTAGTTTTTACGTGAAAGAGTAACAAACATCTATCCATACATACAAACTTTCGCATTTATAATATTAGTAAGAACTTCTTTACATAGTAGTAGTATGTACTAATTTCTTTCTATAGTTTAATCTGGAATTCCCGCGGGAACTCCGATATTATCGCGGGCGACACCGCGGGGGACAGCTAGTATTGTATAAAATAAATGAAAAGCTCAAGAAATAGAGATTGCTGTTCATAAAAAGACGAATCCATTTTAACTACACATTTTAACAATTTATTGTAGTTTGCACTAGCATATCTCTTCCACATATCAGAAACATATGAGGAAATATTTTTTTTATTGTATTCCTTTACAGCGCATATTCTATAATAATCTTAAACAGTGTACGTGCTTACGTTATATTCATATGATAATACCTATAACTGATTCTACGAGCGTAGCACACACTCTCGTAGCCCGTAGGTGGGTCTACGCAAAGCTAAAACTATCCAGTAGCTAGTCATGCATAACGTATCGGGATGATGTATGCAAAGCGGCTGGGTGTGAAACACGTAGCAGGGGCAGCGCCGCCGGGCGGGCCGCTACCTCCCGACTAGGGCTGCCGCACGTGCTAATGGAACTATCTGACGAATTCTGGCGTCCGTACTTGTGTTGTTTATTCTTTATTATTATTGATGATATTTAAATTTAATATTTTAATAAATAAAGATACGTGCGAATAAGTGTGCAGTGGAACACCGAAGCAAATAACTTGGTTTTTTCATAAAACTAGGTACCTACTGTTTTTTATTGTTCATGTTATGACGGAAGCTAAAGTCATAAATTGACTCCTAAAAACGTGAGCTACAGTAAATTTATTTAATTTTTCTACACGAATAATATAAACGCAATTTAACTTACTTGCTTTTCTAAATAAATCAGAAAAACTTCCTTTTTGAAAAAAGTATGTACGTTTGACAGCCCTTACTTACACCTACTTGAGTAGTAAGAAAGATTTTGTGTTTAATATAAGCTGTATATTCGTAGTTCTTGCTAAGACGTCACCGGTACGTTCAGTTACCTTTGCGACCGATGACCGGAGCGGTCCGGTCTTAGTCCGGCTCCGGACGGATCACTCCGGCAACGGACCCCCGGGGCCGGACACTGAGAGGATTCAGCTCCCTCGCCGTGGAGTCAAGTTAGTCCGACAAGATTTATTTCGTCTTGCCAACTCCATTTAAGTAAGTTTGATGGAAATATAATTATTCTACCTCGTCGTTTTAGAGCCAAGGGTCGCAGTAATGTTGTTACGGTACTCGTTGCTTGTGCAATGACAACCCTAAAACACGATTTGTTCAAAGTCAGTTTATTGAAAACGTGACAAAATTTTTCAAAAATGTGTGTGCAGCACGATAATTATGATTAAAAATAAATTTGTATTATGTAGGTATTATATTTTACTCGAATATTCCCAAAATCACTATATTTTTTGCAATATTTTAAATAAATTACTTACTATTTTGCTTCAAAAAAGGTGGCAACTCTAATAACATGATGATACAAGAGATAGTAATGTAGGCACTTATAAGTCCGCGCCCGCGCCCGCCGCCGCGCCCGCCCGCCCCGCGGCCGCGCCCCACGACGCTCCGACCCGCTCCGAAATGGGATCGCAGGACCCTTGATTTTAATTTCGCGAGAAAGGATGTTGACTTTCATTCGAATTCGATTTCACAGTGTTACGGACATTTTTGTTAGTATAATGGAATATAGTGACCAGCGGCCCACTTTACTTTTATGCTCTCCGCCGGAGTCAATGTAGGTATATTTTGTTTCCTTTGTGCCGTGGTTGCGCGCGGGTCGCTGTGCGAGTGCTCCCACCTCCGCACCTCCCCACCTCCTCACCTAGACCATTATTACCTTTTCGGTTGTGGATTTTTATTCTTTCAAAGATTTCTTTTAATGTTAGTTCTGTAGATATTTTCGAGTGACATTACACTTCGGTGTGCATCGTTGATCATCGACAAGTGTAATAAATTTATTTTCACACCACATGCTCGACAATGCCGAATTATATGTCATGTAAACCTTACCGAAAGCAAGACATTATATCTCTTGGCTTTAGCCGGGTTATAATGTTCTATTGAATTTCATTATAACCCGCTGGTCAATAATGTGATTTTCACTTTCATAATTCTTATTGCTATGTCCATAACGTCTCATTTCGCTAAACAGAATGTGTTCTCAGCGGGCGCGGCCAACTCGATTTTCGAAGACCGAAGCCGTGGCCCACTAGATTCGCAGTGAGACGAACTTCATTTGTTTGTCAAATCGAGTAGGCCACGCCAACTGAAAGAAGTGGCTATATAGGATCTACTAAGCCTGGTTTTTTATTGTCTCGCATTATGTGAGAAAAGTAGAGTATACACCACAGGGATAAAACTGTTTTTTTCTTGGGCGCTTGAATCCCTCACTGCACTCAGGACTCAATCTTAATTCCCTCCCTTTGGTCGGGAATTAACTTATAACACCCTCGCTGCGCTCGGGAGTTAAATTTGGAGTCCTTCGTTATGTTCAGGATTCAATGTAGCGCCCGTGACATAAAACAGTGCTTTATCCCCTTGGTGTATAATCTACTATTATATCATCTTTGTCGAATTAATAGAATTTTTGACTGAAAATTTAGTAACTTCGTGTCGCGAATGAATTATAAAAAAAACATTCACAACATCAATAGGATAATGGCGTTTAATATTTTTGCCAAAAGTAAATTACATGCAGGTGCAAAAATTTATGGGCTCATATTATAATATTTAAGTAGTAGTAAGTACGTATTGAAGTTCCGAGATATGAGCCACTGCTATTATCTATACCAATAGACTAGTCTATGGGGGCACACTATCGGTTCTGGCTGCAGTCTATTATCGTTCCCTCGGGACCCTTTGTGGGAAGCTTGTTCCAATATCGCTCGCACACTCTCTCTGCTCTATGCTCTATTGAGGAAGCTCAGTGCTAATCAATCCAACGCTGTATCAAAGGCTAATGGATATCTTATATTATAAATATTATTAATCTTTCTCTGTAGTGTAGACTAAATATATCGATAAATTACGACGTTCTGAATTTCGAAAATATTACCAGCTTAAATGACAAATTTTTGCGTGTGGTCAGTTTTGATTTCGTTCACCTCAGTTCATTGTCAAGCATATCTCATTCTTCACAAAAAGCGGTCATTAAAATATTTATATTCGTATCTTCGTTTCTGTCTTAAGTAAATACACATTTTATTTCCGCCATCCCATTTAATGACAACAAGGAAGCTCGCCGCCCGAGCCGCTAACAAACAGACTGGAGCGTACTCAGCGCTTTATTAAACACATAACGCGCGGTGGACTTTTTTTTGCTTCCTCAAAAATATCCCATTTTCGTCGGCGCGTCAAATGAGCGCGGGGTAATCCAAACAAATACGCGGCCACAATAAGACACGGCACATAAAACCGAATGGCGGATATTAGCGGCGAGCGGGCGCCGGCGCCGGGGGCGGGGGCGGGGGCGGGGGCGGCTACAAGCGGACCGTGAGCGGACTCGACTCACGACGATTCGAGTCTATTTAAGTCGATAGAGTACTACAGAACTGACTCTAACTTCACAATTTAATTTTAAATAGTCAAAACCAAGGAAAGGTTTTTTATGACTCGTCGTAATTTGTCTCCTTACAAGGAAATCTAAATAAAAAATAAATTACAAAGCACACTAAAACACACTGCTTCCTGTTCTTCTGTCGACTTGTTGGAACTTTTTGATCCGCTACCGGCCAGCCCCCCTAGCCAACTACATTCTACCATTCTACTATACCATTTAACGCATAGAAAACTAACTGACGAATCCTCATGTTACTTAATCAGCCAATCAAAACTTTAGTTTTGCGTGACCGGGTGAAAACTAGTTTCATTGACTGACCAAGTGACATCTCGATTCGTCATTTTAGTTTTCTATGCGTTAACGATTGTAGAATGTCAGTTTGGCTAACGGTGCTATTTCGCGAGAAACCTGAACTGTAGGCAAAGACTAGGTATTTTATAGAAATGTAGACCTCAACACGTCAGGTCATTGCACCGTATTTCTCTATTATAACTTTTCCCATTCAAACGAATAAAGTATATATATAACTCGGTTTGAGTCTGAGTCGATTAGGGCTCATGGAAGTCGATCATTACTCGACTCGCTCGCTAAGCGTCACATCACTAGCGGCGACGGGCGACGACGTCGAAAAGGTGGGCGATAAAGTCAGATGAGAGGCTCTGATCACGTCAGATAAGTCCCCGTGACGTCACGAGGCCCACTCGCACGGATGAGCGACACTCGTACCACGGTTCCGCGCTTTTTAATCGGATTATTTATGTTTTATGTAAAATAAGGGTGTTCCATTCGGCGAAGCGGGGTCTGTGATGTTCGACTTATTGTCCTTCTAATAAATGATAATAAGACCCGTTCGGAGATTATAAAGGGTTTAATGATCACCTTGTAATATCATTTGACGGCGGCGGTGTTTGTAGGATGACGTCATCGACCGCGGACAATGTTCCGCACTTTGCGCAGACCTTTGTGAAATCTGATCGAAGTCTAATTCACTACTCGGCGTGCGAGACAATAGGCGGGTAGAGCCGGGGGCGGGCGATGTCCGGGACGCTCATAATTACGTTAATAACCGGTCGGACGGCCATCGACCGTGCTGCGGGTCGCTTGAACCTGCGCGACTTCAACTGAGAGAGCAAGAAGGATGAATGGATTCAATGAGTACTCTCGCTCACTCAGCAGAACTTGGGAGACTGAAAGCGTCACTGCAAAGCTTCGATTTGCCCCATTGTTGTGTGGTCGGGCGCGACTTGACGTCGACATAGATATTTAATATTCCAGCAGAGAGGGCGGAGAGAGGGCGGCAGCCGAAAGGTTACCAGTTTCCGTTCGGAAGTGTATCAAATAATATGAATTCGCAGAAACGTATATAAATGCCATTATATCACGCCGTCTTGTTGGAATAATTTCAAATCAATATCGAGAAATCCAGCGAGAGCATCCGCTTGTAAATATGAATTAATGTTTTGAAATACCTTTGCAATTTTAAATTATTATACTAGGTGCTGCCCATGACTCCGCTCGTTTAGTGGCACTCAAAGAAGCCCGGACGTCCGTTCCAAGTTCATTGTTCTGTAACGTTTCAAATTGTGGAAACTCGGTGACGTTGTAAATTGGATGTTATTTAATTATGAACAAAACCCTATTTCCCTTGGTCGACATCACGCGTGCACGGCTGGCCGAATTTCGCTAATTCTTTTTGTTGTTTATTGTAAGGATAAGAAGAATAAAAGAAGTTTGGAGTCCCTGCGGGAATTCCGAAACTCTAGCGGGTTAATCTCCGAAACGGTTGGACCGATTTTGACGGGACTTTCACTTCTAATTAGCTGATGTTATAAGCAGTAAATTAGGCTACTTTGGTGTTCCTAAGGGAATCCCAAAATTCACACGAGTGAAACCACCGGGCACAGCTACTATACGTATAAATACCAGATTGTGTGTAAACTGGATGGAACAATATAATAATAGGAATACTCGGACATCATCGCACAGCGCCACCTGGTACCAAATTCAGATTCAGAAGAGCTTGCAGTATACCCATATTACTTAAAAATACTTATCTACTTAATTTTGTTCATATGAATAAAGTTTTAATGATATTGCACAATTTAAAAATAGTTATATCCTTACATATTATAAAACAAAGTCCTTCGTCGTGTCTGTCTGTCTGTCTGTTCACGATGAACTCAAAGACTATTGTACGGGTTTTCATGCGGTTTTGTTTGTTTTTTTTAGAACGAGAACTTTACGAGCATGGGTAGGGATTGGTTTTTATTTTAGATTTCGTTTTTCGACATTTAATGTCAGAGAACACGTAGCCATATCGTAGCTTCGAAAGAACACAAGAGATGAATAATGGACGAGTTAAAATTACAAAATCGATTGGAGACGACGATTTATTTTCGCTCATCAGCGGAACTCGTGTGGAGGTCACCCGAGCGTGTCCCCGCTCCGTTTCCTAAGTGGTGTATTTATATTCGACAGCACGTGCCAGCTCGCCGCGCAGCGCGGGGGCGGGCGGGCGGGGCGACCTGCTCGCGGGATATCGCCCGTTTCTTGATAATTTTGTAGATCAACAACGGTTTCCAATAACCAAATTTGTTCGATGTTTATATAAGATGTGATAAAATTAGCAGCAAATATTTACAGGGCTGAAAGTATACGTTATAACAAACAGGATCAATGAAAAAATAATATTATAAGTTTGGTAGTTCTTCAGAATATAAGGAAAATAAATCCATTGAAAAACATTACAACTATATTCGTAAGGTGGGTAAACAATACACGTAGGTAGCTCACTAATACGTATACAAGGCACGCGCCACGCACTCAGAAAGCGATGCATCAGCTGTTCAGCTCAGTCGAGCGACGATCGAGGCCATTGATATTAAGATAACGGCGCATGGCGATGTGTATGCAAAACAATTGAGCAGCAAGCGCCTTCTCAGGTTGTTTTCTTTTTGATTGATTTTATTTATTTGAATTTTTTTAATAATTTTTATTTTATGAACATGTTTATAACGATGTATGGTTTCAAACCTATAAATATTTGCAACTAATCTTACCACACCTTATATAAAGGTTATTCAGAACCCTACAACAGTATTAGAGGGAAACTTCTTTATCTTTTATTAGTCATAATCTAACTATAATCTAATAATATTGAAAATGCCATCCCATCCCCATTCCAGGTCGGCAACGCACCTGCATGCCTTCTGGTGTTGCAGATGTCTATGGGCGGCGGTAATCACTTACCATCAGGTGTGCCACCTGCCCGTTTGCCCCCTATGACATAAAAAAAAAAAAAAATGCATTGCTCGATGTCGCAACGAGACTGCTACGCAACGCGGTGTTGTAATCCACAGTGCTACGTGGCGCTACGCGGGTTGCTACGGACGTAGCTTCGTTGGCGTTGTAAAGAAAGTCTCTGTGGAAAAAAGTCAGTTCCCCAAACTTAAGTCCAATGTAATCATGGCTTTTTACTTTGTCAGAAAACCATTGTTCTCAAAGTTTCATTCGAAGATTTTTGTGTGGAGTTGTGGATCTTTTTTTTAACGTAGGGTCTGCTGCGATTTTTTCACACTCCAGAAAAAAGCCTGAGATGAGATCTAACTTCCAAACTTTGAATAAAGACATGAATTCTAGCTGCTCAGCTTACATACAATAGCACACTATAGCTTTTTTACATAGGAAGGCACCTACCTGTTACGAAATGATTTAACATTCACCATCTGTTACAGTCAAATTTGAATTTTTTATCAACCGAAGGGAAAAAATCTCTTCTAATACGGACTTCATTAGATCTATTATCATAATCCGTGGATTGGTGTGGCTCGCGAGGGGATGAGGACTGTATTACCGAGCGATACGGGGGCAATTTGCATGACAATGGCTCCGCGCGCGTCGGCTCGTAATTTGATTTATTATATCGGAATCTTTGTGATTCGGGCGCGCTCGTGTGTCAGCGCCGCTCGCCGCGCCGCTCGCCGAGCTAACGAGCGAAAAGGCAAAGTTGAAAGTTTTGAAGATTTATCTCTGCATTTTAATGTTTCGTGAACGAATGACTTGATAAGTTAAAAAAAAAAATCTCATCTACTTCTTTCTAACACACTTACAAGTTAAGGTATTAGCTTCACTTGTAACTAAAAATCTAATGAAATCTTAAAAATACATTAAACTCCTTCTAATCGTCTCCCCGTAATAAGTGGAATTTCGATGTGGACTACTTTTGAAAATCAAAATCCTAATTAGGACTAATTCAGGTAGAAAATAAGAAAACAATAGACACGTATTTTTTGCTTTTTCAAATAAATTAAAATATACAGAGATAAACCGCATTAAAGTTTAGGGTGAGGGGGTCGTGATGTCACTAACCGATAAAACCGCCATACAAACTGTCAGAATAGTGACGTCACGCGAAATTTCACCTCAATATATCGCCGTTATTTTTTTATTACGTAAAAAAAGAAAAAATACGTGTCCAATATTTTTTAATAATCTACAAGACGGACTAAAAAATAAAAATTAGTCAACATGCCCATTAGCTGTATTGGTCCAGCCGCTAACGCGTGATGCCGTGACCAAAGGAAATAGGGATTCATTTTCTATATACATATGTATAAGACATAGATATAGATTACAGTTTTATACGAGTAAAACAAATCTATTAAAACTTGGACAAGTTTTCTTGTTTATTCCATCTATAGCTGAACGCCAGTTATCACGGACGATTGTTGGAAGCCAATCGGTTTAGAATACTTAATGGGAAAGCTATCGTTCAACATTACCGTTCCGCCCCACCGGGACGACATATTAGGGCGGCGTCACAGTCTCGGCGGCGGCGGTGGCGGCAAAAACAAATGCTAGACAACATAAGAAGGCGGCCACAGCTCGCGCCGCTGATAGCTGTGGCCGGCTTCTTATGTTGTGTACCATTTGTTTTTGCCGCCACCGCCGCCACCGAGACTGTGGCCAAGGGGTCAGACACGCGAAACTTTGAAACCATTAAACTTCAGTGATTCACGATGCGATATAACAAAAGCTCGAAAGTTATCTGTTGCGCCCATTAAGCGTAGTTCGCTTAGTTTTGAACGCGTTTCTGTTCTGTAGAATCGTATGGAACAATTTACTGGATCAGTAGAATGGACTTTCATAACCGAAGAATACAACGGTCGGCTGTTAAAGCTCTATTTTTATTTAGCAACAAAACATTTTCACAATTTGTCATACGCAACTGATATATTGGTACGTCCTTTCTCATACTTTTTGCGTCGCATTTTCCTCTCGCGATCCTCCGCGACCGTTCGTGCAATCTGACAGTAATACAATTATTTTGAAAAAAACATACAGCAATAGCATTAGCTGGAGGGAATGTTTTCCATTTGTTGATTGGTTCCTGAGTTATTAATGTGTTCGGTCGAGTGTGTGTAACAAGGCGGAGAGCTCAGCCTTGTGTTATTGTAGCCGAGACCGAGCAGATGACGCGTCCTTCGGACCATCGGCATCGGCTACCGTTGAGCGAGCCGAAAACAAATTATTTTTACATAAATCCCCCTTACTAATATTATAAATGCGAAAGTAACTCTGTCTGTCTGTATATCTGTCTATTACGCTTTCACGCTACAACAGCTAAACGGATCATCATGAAAGTTTGCATACACAGGGTACATAGGGTATTTTTATCTCGGAATTCCCTCGGGAACTCCGAAATTAACGCCGGTGAAACTGCATAAAATTTTGCATACCTACTAGATACTCGTTGTCAGGGAAAAAGTTATAGAGTAGATACCTACTTTTATTGCGAAATTCCCACGGGAACTCCGAAATTACCGCGAGTGAAACCGCGGGGCATAGCCAGTACCTATAAAGAAGTCTCAATTACATTAACGTAGAACGAGTATCGAGCGTATCGAGCAAACTTTGAAACACACACGTACCTATGTACACGTATAGGTTGGCCGGACTAGGCCCGCGAGTCCCGGAGAGTTTTAAAGGAGTTTTTGGTAAAGATAAACGTTCTGCTCTGCCACAGTATTCTCACTTTAATGTCTAATTACTTACAAATCACTGGTTTTCAGTTTTGATCATTCAACTCATAAGCATTCATGTTAGCACTAAATGAATCCCTACTAATATATAAACGCGAAAATAACTATCTCTATCTAGCTATCTATCTGTCCGTCTATCTTTTACGCTTTCACGCCTCACCGGCTCAACCGATTATCATGAAATTTTTTACACACGTTTTCAGAAATACAGAGAAGAACATAAGGTACTTTTTATTTTTATTTATTTATTTATAAAAAACTAACTTTACAGCACATTAAAAGAAACAATTAACCAATAAGAATTATTCACAATAGTGCCAATGACATTATCCCGGAATTCCTGCGGGAACTCCAAAATTTCCGCGGGTGAAATCGGGACGCACAGATAGTATAAAATAAATAAAAAAAAATCATAATTCAACCTACAGATGTTGCTGTGAATGTAGAAAAAATATAGATACATATAATTTATTTTATTATGTACTAAACTTCGCTCGCGGATCTAGAATGAAATTTTTATGTCATAACTCGTGCTCAGGGGCGCAGCCACTACCATATCAGTCGTGTCAATGATACGGGCCCCCTGGGCTACAGGCTACAGGGGCCCATAACGGTGTAATTTGTAAATTTTAGAAACTCTGACACCGTCTTCAGCTATAGAAGACTTAATAAATCAATTTGCTGAAAAAAGCAAGAAAAGTGTAAGTATATATTTAATTTGCATTGTGTGGCTAGCTCAATTTCCAGGATAAAGCTAAACTTATAATCAATAAATACTTATTTCAATTCAATACAAGCATTTTTGTTTCTTTTGTGAGAAATCTTTACGCTTCATTTTGGGCCCCCGAACCAATTTTGATACAGGGCCCCTCTAAGGCACGCTACGCCACTGCTCATGCTTATACAGTAATATAACGTTGGAAATAAAATACATAGCCGCATTTCGTTAGCACATCAAATAGAAATAGAAGAGAGTACAAATTGATAACATGAATAATAGATATCGCGGCGAGGAGCCACGGTCGAGTGGTATCGAAACTCGACGAGTTTAGTTTGCGATAAGAGTCCATAGTCTAGACTCAGCTTCGGCGTGATTAGAAGCTTGCTGGAGCTATCCGAGGTCGCGCCCGGCGTGGGGGCGTGGGGGGACGGGGAAGGGGGGTTCAGATGGTCATTGAGGGACTAATCCGTGTCGCAGCTCCGGATAGCACAAAATTACGATACTAGTTTCATGCGACGAGATTAAAGCTCGATAAAGCTAACAGGCTTGTGGAAGATGAATTTTATTTACTTATATTTTTATCTATTTAAATAGTTATGAAGGCATATTTTGGTAAAAAAAAAACATTAGGTATATTACTCACTGACATTCGGGCTTCAACGAAATAACGGCTTTTTATGTTAAAGGAATATTGGAGATTATAGCTCAATTGAGTTACTCGAAGGCAATAGCAATTCACCTATTATATATTTTATATAAAAAAGTACCTTTTTCATCAATGAATCGCGTGATATTAAATATACCGCCTACAAAAGCTTCGATGTGATTAATTGATGTCTAGATGCAAAAAGATTATTTAAAAATCTCTGCGAGCAAATTATGCAATGGAATTCTTATAAAGTGGCGGTAATAATAAAATAAGTGACGTCAATATGTCACGTGACTACAGTCATCGTTCGGACGGAAGGTGACAAAAATCAAAAAGCTGACAAAAAAAGCAAAAAGCTACTCTGTATTAAGTACACTCTGTGACAGTAAGTAAGTAAACTGGCAAAATGTTTTAAATCATAAATTTAAAGGAACAAATTGATTTTAAAAGTCTTCCGCTCGAAACTTGATATGGGTACCTACTTCAAAATACAATATTTGATTAGTTATGTTAGGAAAAAAAGATTTTATAAAAGACAGTTGTTATAACATGGTCAAGTCATAAACCATTTAGGCGTAGGATCCATTTGCGCTTACGGATACAAACACGAATCGATAGAAGATTCTCTTATTTATTTGCGGTTTATAGAACTGCATTTTAATGACCAGATTGGCGCAGTATAGTATGAGGTCACCGTTTCTACCCGCTAATTCGGGGTTCGATTCCTAGTGGGGGTTGCCTTTGTGTGACAAACCCCGGGTTCCAACTTCCAGTCGGGGCGTTTATCTATCTAGACTATAATATTATATGTGATAGTATATATTAAATACTACGTGTTGCTTAACTTTTACGACACAAGCTTATAGCTTAGTGTGGGAATCTGTGTATTGTGAAGTGTTATCTTTACTAATCCTACTAATATTATAAATGTGAAAGTGTGGATGTTTGGATGTTTGTTACTCAATCACGCAAAAACGGCTGAACGGATTTGGATGAAATATGGCTTGCACGTTTTCAGGGCTACAGAGAAGGACATAGGGTACTTTTGATCCTAGAATTCCCGCGGGAACTTTGAAATTACCGCAGGTGAAACCGCGGGGCACAGCTAGTTGCTATTATAAATGCCAATGTGAGTTTATTAGAGGTTTATATGTTAAGCTTTCATGGTATAACCACTCAACCGATCATCATGAAATTTTGCATACACGTTGTCAGGAACATAGAAAGGACATAGGACATAATTTTTATACCGGAATTCCGGCGGGAACTCCAAAATCTACCTGCGGAGAACAGCTAGCTTAAAAAATAAAAAAAATCCCCTTGATCCTCTCGACTTCCACGCCTGCCTGTACCCGCGGGCCGCAGCTGAAGGTTGCGGCTCCCCGGGGAGCCATCGTAGCGCGAGTACGCGCGCTGATATATTGCGGTTGACAAATGTCAACCTACCAAAGAAGAGCTTTAAAAGTCCCCGAATATTGCTCGTAAAGTGAGGTACGTATACTTACTGTACGTGGTTATGTGAAGGATCTCACAGATAT
Organism: Zygaena filipendulae; assembly: GCA_907165275.2. Lineage (NCBI taxonomy): Eukaryota > Metazoa > Arthropoda > Insecta > Lepidoptera > Zygaenidae > Zygaena > Zygaena filipendulae. The sequence continues at coordinate 226,278 of OU015650.1, forward strand.
CAAGCAGTCCATTTTGACAACTCGAATAACGACGCACACTCGCCGAGTCACGGCAAATTCAGCGATTTGTTTAAAACGCATACAGGAGTGATACTAACGGCATCCGCTATAAAAATCATACCTATATTTGAGAACATTTCATTTGAAATAAAAATGGATTTAGATTGTAGAATATGTACATTAGAATCGAGTAAATACATTTCTATTAATATTGTGATAATTCTGCGGTAGGTACTAATAAAACAATATATAAAAGGAGAGTTAAAAATCACCAAATGTGGCGCGTTTTGGCACTGTATGTTTCAACTTTTTGTTATACCGTTTGCTACAGAATTATCATCACAAGTCTACCTATACATATTCTACTACCGATTTCTTTTAAAATGATATATGTTACAGGATATGACTTTTTATAGCAGATGGCGCTGATTTCACTCCTGTATGCTCCTTAATAATAACAATTTTAATAACACTTTGCATGAAGCTGATCTCTGCTAAGAAATCGGGGGTGCTCTCTTCTACAATATATTCAGTTGAAAAGTGACGGTATTTTTACATCATCGTAATCTCTATAAACCTGATGAATATGCGCTCATCAACTGGGTCCCGATGTAAGCCGGACCGGAAATAGGCCTCTACGTAAAAGGAAGAGTCATTAGGTGGCCATTAGCGAATTCCGCAACCATCTTTATTATGAGGATCCCTATTCAAAGTTGACAGTGGTATCACATTTCCACCGGTCAAGGGCCAAGACCCTTATTCACTACGACCATAACACGTCGCGTTAAGATAACGCGCCACGAAAATGCGCCGCGTCTTTCCCGCGTGTTCAAAGAAGTTTCACTTCAAAAAATACATTTATAACGTGCCTTATGGCATTACAGAATATTAATGGGCTTGTCAACCGAATTTTAGTTTTTAGTCCGTCTTGTAGATTAATAAAACATTTTTGACACGTATTTTTGAATTTTTACGTAATAAAAAAATAACGGAGATACATTACGTCCAAATGTCGCGTGACGTCACGCCGCGCCATGCTAAAATTTATAGCACGTTATGACGTCAACAGCTCCTACTCCTAAACTTTAATGCGTTTAATCTTGTAATTTTTCAATAATTTGAAAAAGTAAAAAATACGTGTCCATTATTTTTTGTTATCTAACTGACGGGCTAAATAGAATTTTGATTTTCGTACCCCGGAAACTACCCTCTGATATTTTGGCGTCTGGAGCGTTTGGGATTGTGGTTTTGGGACGCGCTTTATGGGCAAGGAATGTTGTTGGCCATAGTGAATAAGGGCCCAGATCGCCCGGCGGCATCTGTCAGTTCACTCCAGCCCGGCCGCTCGGCAGCCGACACCCGCGACTACACGCGTATCCAGCGAGTATCGAGTGTCGTGCGAGACAAAGCCATACATCCTTCTCGCTCAATTAACGCCACAAATTATTTGCCGCAGACGCGCGTCATTTGTCAGGAAACAAAAACGTCTCTCCGCCTCCCCGAATCCCCCTCCGCCCGGGGCGCTCGCGCCAAGGGTAATGACTTGGACACACTGGTGCGAGTCATTAAAAAAAAAAAAAAAATTTTTGGGAAATAAAAAGTTTAAACTGACTTAAAATTTTAACCGGATCTTAACCGAAATATAGAACATTTTATTAGACTTAGACCTATTAGACCTTTGAACACACAAATACATATTATGGTTACGACACGGTAGAAGTAACGCAAAATAATCTTTACTGATTTTCTATCACGCAATTAATGACGCTAAGTTTAATTCAAGTCAGAAACTTCAATCCAACCCACTAACAATAACTGTGATAGCACAATATTTTAAGTTAAATGCTCCAAGAAAGAATATTTTCTTTGAAACTGTCTCCATTTGAGAGTTACTGCACAACTGCGCCAGTCAGCTTAACAAACAACATCAGAAAGACCATTAAAAACTGATAATGTAAAACGATTATAAGTTTTAAAAACGTCTTACAAAAATACGGAAAACATAAGTTACGATATGCACAAACCTTTTGAACACTTCATTGTGACGTAACAGTTCAACGTTATTAGTAACATAAGAGACTACAGAGAAGTAACGTACGACACAAATGAAATATGGGGTCTAAGTTGGTGGATGTATAAAGCGGTTGGATGAAAGCATGCCTCAACTGGGCAATGTGGCAGTGAGAGTGGACCTTCGAGCACAACAAACTACATCCGACTGATGATGATGACGTTGCCCAACGATGAAGTCAGATGTAGCGTCTAGCTTATATTGTGGTCGAATAAGATAGCCTATTGCTTCAGTAATGCAAAAGGTTTTTAAAAAAGTATGTACAAGTCGGTAGTTAGACCACTAACTAATTGGTAATTAACTGGTCTAACGGCCGCACTCAGAGTCGACTTTAATGATTACTTAGTTAAGTATTGATTTAAAAAAAAACTGCCGCAATTAGAGACGTTCAGTAAATTAATGTTAATTGGCATTTAATGAGGTGTAACTTAATTAGTTAAATGCCAATTAACATAAATTTATCAAACTTATCTGATTGCGGCAGTTTTGTTTTAAAAATCTATACTTAACTAAGTAATCATTAAAGTCAACTCTGAGTGCGGCCGTAAGTACCGACTGAACCAATTTTTTTCGTATTTTATAAGGGTTTACTTCCAAAATCATCTCGTACTCTGTTAAAAATTTAAATAACTATTTCAGGAATTCCAAAACTAACGCAGGTGAATCTCGCGTTTGGATTTTGACGAGACTTTCACTGCTGAATTAGCTGGTGTTCTAAGGAGTAACTTAGGCTACCTACTTTGGAGTTCCTGGGGGAATTCCAAAACTCAGGCGGGTGAAACCGCAGGGCACAGCTAGTCTCTTGATGAATAAATTAATATTTATAAATGCGAAAGTGAGTTTGTTTGTTTGTTACGCTTTCACGCCTTAACGACTCAACCACAGAACAGAAAATAACAAATGGAAGGGACATCAACTTAGTTTAGTATGAAAACAGATGGAAACCAGCCACGTCGCCGGGTGATTTTCGCACACAAAACTATTCATCACGCACTAAAAAATTCACTAACGTAAAGAAATGTATTAAACACTTTAATTATGGTTGTTTTTACTTAGTTACTGTATTCAAAACTCACAGTTTTGGGAATATTGTGGTAAATATACTTGAGAAGGCAGCAAAAGAAGTTTCGGGCAAGTTAGAGCATTTGAGCATTTGCTCTAGCTTCCTTCGCAACGGTAGCGCGCCTGCCCCACCTGCATGTCCTCTCTAGTTAATTTATTTGCTCTGCGGGCTCAACCAATGGCCGTGAAATTTTGCACACACGTTGTCAGGGGTACAGAGAAGGACATAAGGTACTTTCTATCCCGGGATTCCCGTAAAAACTCCGAAATTTACGAGGGTGAAACTGCGGCGAACAGCTAGTGGTGGAATATTTATAACGAGACGACTCTACTGACCGTACGATCCTAAGTAGGTAAATTTATCACCCGACAACGGCGTTGTTAAGTGGGTGCGCCGCACTCGCGGCCGTGGGACGCATTACAACAGGTTCAGCGAGAATTCGTTACTGAACGGAAGCTACCGCCGATGAGCTTTGACCAGTTTTCGGAATTTGATCAATAGAAAACCACTTCGTTGAAAGGCATTGCTGATTCAATTAGAGCTGTAGTAATATATCTAGTAGGTAAAATTTCTATGCATGATTTGCGATTTGGTACATGGAATTATTTTAGACTAAGTATATTTAACCACGCTTGCGTGGCGCGTGCGGCTTCCGTTGGGCTTTATTAGTCAAAGTTTGTAATAAACAGTTCACGTGCCAGAAGCCAAATCATGCGCAAAAAGATCAAAAGAACTTTTTATTAAATTGTAATTTTCGTACAAGTCCATTTGTTACTGGTTAAAAATTAACTTTGATAACAGGTTATGGTTTGTTTTCAAACATTTAGTTTGGGTAATCGAAATTTTTTTGTAGTCAGTTAAGATGACTATCATTCATCGGTCAAGCTAAGTATTGAAAACAAACTTGTTCTGTACAAACTTAATTGCAAATATCGATTCAGTATGTAAATTTTTTGTAAGAAAATTTGTAAGTAGATAATTTTTGTTAATTATTATAATGCCTTTGCACGGGGGCACGTACAGGCACGTAATTAACCTATATCCTAAACAATGAATGGATTACTTGTGTCTTGGTACAGAATATTACATAACATCATGAAAAAAAAAATGTATCGTTCCCGAGTACCTATCGTAGATAGATAGATAGATATCGTAATATTCCTTTATTATGTAGAATGTCTTTGGTAATATTGTATTATTACACAGATGACTGCTATTGCGCAAATACAAACTCGAAAGAGTTAAAATGTGCGCTGTAATAACCAACGGTATATTGTAACTTTTATATTGATTATTAAATAAAAAAAAAAATAGTTACTCCTGAAATTGCGAGGGTGAAAAAGTAGATTCTACTATTAGGCTAATAGTTACTTACTTACGTATATAAATTTAAGCCCTCTCATTTAACCGCCATTAAGCACGCAAATCTCAAGTCACCTCGTTACTATCTCGCGACTGAGCAGATTAGTAGTTACAAAAGTTAATTTCGCAATACGTAACTATCTAGACAGCTAACTGAACTACATAATCCCGCTGATCCACCCGCCCCGCCCTGCCCCGCCCCGCCCCGCGCCGTACCTGGCCGTGCCGTCTCTCCCCCGCGCCCATACTTTCGAAGTGGGATTAAAGTCATCATATATTACAAACACATTGCCCTTGATAACCACAAGCCGCAGTCCCCCCCACTCTCCCCCTCCCCCGTCCCCTCCTCTCGGCCTAACATGAAGATATCGCCGCTGCTGAGTTCCAACCAGAACAGGGTTGTCAGGCGCCAAAATCAAGACGCAATTTTTACGAAACTAAGCTACAAGGCTGAACGTGAACCAGTGTTTATGATAAGTCTGGAATGTGTCACCCTTTTTAAATCTGACAGTTAAAACTTTGACATTCAGTAACCGGATGCTATCTTCTTACGCACCGCTTCCGTTTAGGTACCTACTCTTACCAAACAATTATGACAAAGAATTATGACTTTAAAACTGAACATCAATGACAGTCGGTTTTTGTTTTATTGGTAGGTATTTTGATATAACATATTATCACTACATAATATAAAACAAAGTCGCTTCCCGCTGTCTGTATGTCCCTATTCATGTTTAGATATTTAAATTTAAGCAACGGATTTTCATGCGGTTTTCACGGTTGTTAGAGTGATTCATGAGGAAGGTTCATATCTATATTTGATCCTGGAATTCCCGCGGGAACTCCAAAATTACCGCGGGTCAAGACCCAAGAATAAGAGAAAAATTCACTTAAATCTTTTTCTTTTCTTTTTGTGAACACAACGGATAAACAGGCACGTTCGACAACCCTAGCCCAAAAGTGCGAGTAGCGGCCTTTCACCGCATTCACCGAGCAGCGTTCAGCGTTCACATCAGACGACAGATATGGGCCCGGGACTGTAATTAGCAGGTTTTTATAATAGCATGAAAGCGAAGCGCTATGCAAAGCTCCTCTACGTACAAACAGATAAGATAAAACGATAATATGAGAGTAAAAGATCCCCCAAGATAATACTGCGAAATTCACAGAAAAGTTCTTTTCATTTTTTCAATTTTGTTTTTACATCGCACAAAAACATAGGCCTTCTTTCCATTCAAGGGCCTCCGCTCTTCCAGGCCGAGCATCGACGTGAGTGACAGCTGTTTACGGCGGCCGCGCAAAATAACGTTCGGAAACTTCGGGAATGTGATTTATTGAGAGCCAATTTATTTATTCAGTTTTTGATTTTTACTGACAAATTAAATGTAGAATACGTTTTGATTAGAACACATAACAGGATTTAACGTGGTCGACTTTGGGTGCATGGAAGTCGTCCCGAGTGCTCACACTAGCTGCTTCAGCAAACAGCAGATTTTGTAGGAGTAAGGTACAGCTTCTTGCAAGAGAACCTTGTTTTTTAATCTGAATTACGTTTAAGTTTTACTTACACGTGGTATATATTTTTAATGTCATTATTACAAACTATCGGCAAAATTGTTTGCGATAAACCGCCTATAGATTATTAGCATGATTTGTCGTCTTATAGACTTATATCACATTATCACGTAAAAAAAAATTATAAAAAGGGTTTTTAAACTTTTACAGCTAGATCAAGATAAAAGGCAATAAAATGAAGAGCCCGGTGTAATAGCCTCTATGGCTCTTTGGTACGTAGGTATAGGACAGGTTCGCCATTGTAGACGCCATTAACAGCACAAAATAAATAAAGGTTTTGCGCATAAAACTGTCGAAACTCTATGATATATTTTACCAGTGATCACTAGACAAAGTCTATTTGGTACATGGTACCCACTCAATTTGTCTAATGTATTCCGTTCGGAGAATTGTGATATTCGTAAAGACTTTATTCGGACTACATAAATAAATAAAATACTAGCTGTTTCCCGCGGTTTCACCTGCGTTAATTTTGGAGTTCCCGCGGGAATTCTGGGATAGAAATTACCCTAAGTCCTTCTCTGTACCCTCGATTACGTGTTTTTTTTTTATGTCATAGGGGGCAAACGGGCACGTGGCACACCTGATGATAAGTGATTACCGCCGCCCACAGACATCTGCAACACCAGAACGCAGAATCTGTACGCAGTATTTTATGATGAGTAGTAGTTAAGGCGTAAAAGCGTTTCAAACAAACATACGAATAACCTCAAAATAGCATTTATAAATATTTAGTAAGGATTTTCGTGGAGGAAACTGGAATCTACCTACAAATTCGTACCCGCAACCTTCCTCTACCGACTGGATGTTATTTTTAAAGAAATGAATGAGCGGTGGAGCGGCAATTCTTTCTTTTTTTTAAATATTAAAATGGCTGTTCCAGGGAACATTGAGGCGAGATGGCGACGCGACCATCCAGAGATTAGAGGGTCGACTCTAGCGGCAGGGCGGGCGGGAGTGGGGAGGGTTCATGTTTATTGCTGCGTTCATACACATTTACCCAGCGCGGCATTCAGTGATACTAAAGGTAGTGTCACACAAGCGGAAATACCACGCTTGTCGGAATTGCGTCCTAATTTTTTTTTTTAAATAATAATTTGTGAGTGCGGTTGGAGATTGTAATGTCGCTTTGTTTACACACCACCCTATAATACACTGTCTATATAATATAGGGCTTTCAATAACAGAACAAAAAAGGTAATAATCGAAAAATTTGAGCCTCTACGTGATACCCACAACCGGATATTGGAAGTCTTTTTTTATTAACAACTGAGCAGATATTAATACGTTGATATTGCCGAATGATAACCGAGTATTGGGAGTATCAAGAAGTCACGTACTTGCGCTCAGGAAAACCTATAGATGAGGCTTTCAGTATATTTCAGTTGCGAAAAGCGACCATCTGCCTTGAAAACAATAAAGGTGAGCTGGTGTGACTAGAATGTTTTTTTTTTTTTTTTTTTAAATTTTATTATTATTATTATTATTTTTTTATGTCATAGGGGGCAAATGGGCAGGTGGCATACCTGATGGTGCGTTGCCGACCTGGAATGGGGTTGGGATGTGTTCGCACTAGGGAGGTTACGAAGGTTGTTTTATTGGAACCACAGTCGGAGTCGGAGGTGGTGGCAGAAAAGAGACGTATTAATCTTTTATATCCATACTAGCTGATCCGCGCGGTTACACCCGCGATAATTTCAAAGTTCCCGCCGAGTTGTTCCATACAAACTTTGCGACCCCTTTTCATCCCCTTGGGGGTGGAGTTTCAAAAAACCCTTTCTCATCGGATGCCTACGTCATACAAAGAACACACCCTCCAAATTTCAGCTCTCTACGATCAGCGGTTTGGACTGTGCGTTGATCCATCAGTCATTCAGGACAAAGGATTTTATATATATAGATTGCGTAACAACAAGTGAAAGAATAGTCGATGACAGAAAGCACGTGGGGAGAGGGGTTCCCCGCCCAACATGCATAAACCTCCGATTACAACCTCAGATTTAAAAATGTCGAATCCGTAGGCGGACGGAACTGGAGGTGTAATATCAATCGGTAGTTCGGTAGCCGGTAGTCGGAGTGGAAGCTCCGTAACATGCTTAGTTCGCTCATGATTAATACGATAATTAATGAAGACGTCCAAATGTTGGTTCGGTGACAGACGGCCGTGCGTTCCGGACGCGTCGCAGTGGGCTGCGGGCGGGCGGGCGGGCGGGCGGGGCGACTGCGCCTCGGCCGCTTAATTGCGGGCCGGACTCCGGACTCCGGACGCATTCCGCGACCGGGTACTTATGTAGCGTCGACTTGTTAAGTGGAGTTTTAACTTTTTGTTTATTACCGTTTTCTAGCGGTCACTATCCAACTACTGGAGCGGAGCCAAAACTTTTAACAACGGTACGGTTGCGAAATTGAAGTTAATTGGTCGGAAACATTGGAGTTAGGATCGGTGTGAGTTTTATTTGTGAATTTGAAATCAGCGTACCCCGTAGAGATAGGATTACAACACAAAAATATAGAGTAGCTTGTGGAAATTACTAGAGCTAAGTTTAAAGTCAGTTCCCATTCCAGGCTAGGTGTGTTCACAATCTTCGGCCACATCCCTTACTGTCACTGTCAAGCGAGCTGTGGCCGAATGCCTGGCCTGTTAATAATCTATCTATATATATATAAAATGCTTTGTCCTGAACGACTGATGGATCAACGCACAGCCTCAACCGCTGACCGTAGAGACCTGAAACTTGGAGGATCAGGGGGTCGATTTTTGAATCGCTCGAATTACTTTCACGCACGGAATCGCGAATTCACGTGCGAATTTAAGCATTCACGCGTGAATCTTGCAATTCCGTGTGCGAATAGTTAATTCGAGCGATTCAAAAATCGACCCCCTGTTCTTTGTATGACGTAGGCATCGGATACAAAAGGATTTCTGAAAATTCAACCTCTAAGGGGATGAAAAAGGGGTTGCAAAGTTTGTATGGAACAAATTCCGTGGGAACTTCGAAATTACCGCAGGTGAAACCGCGCGGGACAGCTAGTTAATAACAAAAAAAAAACTAATTTCGTCAACACTCGCTAGTAAAGGCGAACGATGTCTCTTCATTTTGTATATTCGATGGTGTCTCGGACGACGCGCACGTATTTCAAATTACCTTTATAGCCTCGTCTACGGAAGGAACAAGCCATTAAACAGGGCACCGGAGGCACGACACGAGGAAAAAACCCTCCCGCTCTTGTAAAATATTTAATGACCCCCGAATACGTCTCGACGCGGGGCGCACACAATCTCAAACTAATTTTATTACCAGAGTGATAAAGTTCAATTTTGTTTTCATTGCATCGAGAGTGGAGCCGCCGTGGATGCTAGAGAACTCGACGTGGTTCTACCCACTCACAACTACATACATACGTAGGTATAGCTAAAGCAACGCAATATGTAAGGCTCATTTTGCTGCAATAATAATAATAATAATAATAATAATAATAAATATTTATTTCTTTCTTTCTTACATCTAAATAGTACAAGGTTGAGGTCCCCTTTTAAGTAGAAAAGTACCTGTATCAGGAGACCTCGCTCTTACATAACAAATATTATATTAATCGAACCAAGAAAAAGAAATAACCAGATAACAAAAATAACTAATAATTAAAAACTAGGATTGCTTGGGTGTATTGTATGTGTGTGTGTGTGTGAGTGTGTGAGTGTGTGTGGGTGAGTGTCTAGTATGTAGTAGATACTGGCTCTACATCAGTACCTTGAACAATTGCTTGGATAGGTAAATAAAATTAAAGTCAGTAATGAAAGGCAACTTCTTTTCTTGTAGAATGTACTAGCGCCACTTGATAAATAAGTCTTCTATATGATATTTCATCCATATATTATTACTAGCTGTCCCCCGCGATTTCATCCGCGGTAATTTCGGAGTTCCCGCGGAGGTTGCGGGAAAAAAGTACTCTATGTCCTTCAGTTCCCGAGGGAATTTCGCGATAAAAACTATCCTATCTTTTAAGTTGGACCATATTATAAATGGTTGCAAAATTTTATCAAAATCCATTCAGTAGTTTCGGAGTCCATCGCGGACAAACACGTGATTTATATATATTAGATTTATATGTAAATGCAAATGCGAGTTTGTTTGTTTGCTACGCTTTTAAGCCTAAAGTACTGAAACGATGATCACCATCATCATCATAGTTAGCAGATATAGAGATACTTTTTATCAAAGGGATTCCCGCGGAAATTCCGAAATGAACGCAAAATTCCATGATCGGTTGGGCAGTTAAGGCGCGAAAGCGTGACAAACAAACAAATAAAACTGCGTTCGCATTTGTAATATTAGTTAAGATAACTATGGTTTATAAAGCGAGCGTCGTCAATTACAATCTCGTCGCAACAGCAGTTTGTTTGTTCGTCAGGCGACCGGAAGCCCGGCCCACCGTGCCACGTCGCACGCAATGCCGGCCGCGGCTGGCGCACATCAGAACCTAGTAAAGGACGAGTTTCTAAAACTACTACAATACGTATAAAGTTAACTGTTAAACAGGTATTGAATGCGTTTTAAAAAAATCTATAGTAGATAGAACTTGTCTAAGCTAAAATGACGCGCCCCTCCATCGGGCATACGCGCACACACAACCTTTACTACTGGGGCCTTCTCATGCTGCACCCCCCGACGGGGAGGCAACAGAGGAGATTGTGCCGGGGCTGAGCCCCCTACAATGGGGAATCCTACGCTCTCCGCTAAAAAACGAACAGGTGATTGGGGGGTCCTACGGACTTACTGGATCGCCTGGGCGAGAGCCGATGCCACTAAGCAGTAGCATCAAGGCTTCGCCCCGTCAACCTTTAAAATATCGATACGACACATATAAATCTAGTTTAAAACTGCTAATTATGTAGTGGGGCGCGTCATTTTAGTTTAGATAAGCTCTAAAATATCGCGTCTATAGCGTGTCTAATATAGAAATATATTCAACGTCTGTTTAACGTTTTCTACGGAGCAGATTTCTAAGATTAATATTTAAGACTTATGCAGTGAAGTTTTGCATACTGCCAGGTGTATTATGAATCAAACATACCTACTCACATCATACATAACGAGGCAGACGCAGGTAATCAAAAGATGATCGTTTACAGCTTCAGTATGTAGTGAATAAAATATCGATGTTATTCGCTAAAAATTTCAAATTCAAATATACTTTATTGCCCCAAAAGAAATAGTAAAACTAAATAGAAGAAAAGGCAGAGCAAAATTTACTAAAGTTCTTTACCAGGTTTTGCCACGTACCAGTCGGACAACTATAAACGAGTATTAATTTGACTTAAAGGCCCATTTATGGAACAAGAAATGTCACTAATTTTGATTATACTAAAAAGGTAGGTGAATGTCCAAGTTTTTATAATAATATTAGTACCAATCACATTATTTCCCTCCTAAAAATTTTTACGTTTCGACTTAGTTTAATACCTAGTTGTAATCCTACTAATATTATAAATGCGAAAGTTTGTAAGAATGTATGGCTGGATGGATGTTTGTTACTCTTTCATGCAAAAACTACTGGATGGATTTAAATGAAACTTTACAATAATATAGCTTATACATCAGATTAACACATAGGGTACTTTTTATCCCGAAATTCCCGCGGGAACTCTGAAATTAACACGGGTGAAACCGAGGGGCACAACTAGTTAATAATATTTCAGCTTATTAAGATCATATTCATAGATTTTTTTGGTTCAATAGCTGGTTCATTGCTTTATGTGTTCAAAAGAGAATTTCGAAATCGATGCTGGTGAAATCGCGGTGAACAGCTAGTTATTATCAATGCTCCATGTTCATCTTAGACGACCTTATATCATTCATCCGATAGCGATGAAACTTTGTCAAATTGGTAGGATAAGGGTCTGACAAAATAAAATCCAATGAAGTTTTCTTTATGTCCGGGCAACATTAGTTTGAAACACAGTTAAATTTAGTAATTGTCTAAATTACTACAACAGCTAAAAACAACAAATTACCTTCTATAATCTTTTAGCCTTATCCCATATAAACTCAACGTGCTTATGACCGTACGTATAAAACAAAATTTTAACAAAAAAATAAAAACCGAAGCCGGTTTTTATTTTTTTGTTAAAATTTTGTTTATTTCTTGCTTTTCAGTGGGTTGGCTGTCAATACCCAAATCGCTATAGGTGTGCTCGGGATTCTACTTTAGAATCCTTTGCTTCGGTCTGGATTTAAAATAACGCCCTCGCCCTAAAAATCTAGACACGCCGGTAGCGTGTCAAGCCGAAGTTCTCAAGCTGACAGAACTGGCGAGCCGCACCGTGTGTAATATTACACGAACCATTTGGAGCCACTTTTCACCCCGCCATAATTCAAAAACTATTTAACATAAACATGTCAAATTTGGCTCATGTATTAAGACTCGCGAGATAAACATGTGCTCCAAATTTCATAAGCACACCTCATACGGGCTTTTAGATATTAACGTCCAAAAATCGTGATTTTTATCACTGACTGACCTATAGACCAAAATTATAACCGACTTCCAGATGACCTAGGAACTTGATATTTGGCATCAAGGTAGACTTTTAGGCGTAAATAAAGGGAAAAATCTGAAAACTGGAAAAACTTTAAAAAAAATGATAATTATCAATATCTTCAGTTTTTAGATATATCCTTATCAAGAAGGTAATATAACAAAGTCGAATATTGAAGTATATAACTGGCTAATCAAAATTTTGAAGTATTCTTAATGATGTATTTTACGTCACTCCATTAAACTGAGTCAAACATTGACAATTAATACTTTCGTTATCAGCACGAATTTTTCTGTGGTTTTTACGTATAAAACTAGCTATTCTCAAGTTAAAAGTAAATCAGCGTTTGTTTTACGTACGACGTAAATAATTTATGAATATCTGTGAATATTTTCATCAGTTCACGCAAATATCCATTACATATTATTCACATTTGACAAAGAAAGTTCTGTATGTAAAAATGATGAATAAATAATTATTTTTCAAGAATAAAACTGCTTCTGGATAGAGACGGTTATTTGGTTCTTTCGTCCGCCTACGAGTGCGACGTATAATCCTCGAACAGAAACTGTACAGGTACTGTCTAGATGATTTTGACAGCAATATAGAGATATACATGTAGGCGAGTTTTCTGAGCGACATAGGGTAGGGTAGGGTAGGGGTTTTTATCCCGGAATTACTAAGGAAACTCCAAAATTAGCGCGGGTGAAACAGCGGGCAACAGCTAGTGTGCAATAAAATTGTGTATTGTGCAATAAATTTTTGACCTCCTCAAAAATTTCAGGCTGTGACAGTACAGAAGAATCTCGTTACATTAACGGCATAATCCAGCAATTCTTCTCACTTGGAATGGCAACATGGATTTAAAAGGCAGCTGTATAATTGCAGTCATGTACACTGTGCAAGATTTAGCCGATATAGGCAAAGTTATGGAAGATACTTCAATAGCTGCGATTCTAGTTCGCCTTCTAGGAGGCTTAAGTCCTCAATATGCTCCTTTATGCGCATGGTGACGTAATGTATCGTGCTACTGGAGTTTGTTGCGCAGCTTTTTCTCTTCAGCCATAGCGCTAGGAAGCTGTGAAGGGTGGATATTTTATGGGTGCTGGCTGCTGTCATAATAACTGTAATTTTATTGACGTCAATAAGATACACATTATTGGCCAAATTTGATTAAACAATTTGACTATGACTTTGATTTTGACTTGTCGCAAAAGAATTGATGAAGTGAAGTCCGATCTCTTTTATCATTTTAGAAATAAAAAATAGTGTCACTTGGTTGTCTTGTAGATGATACGAAGTTCACCGGGTCTTCTAGTGTATTCTTTTAGTGTCGTCTTCGTCTTGATCGTCTTAAATATTACATATATTATATATATTGTACAATGAGTCGTACAATCGAATTACTGGTGGGTGACACTTTTACGTTACTCCAAATCATTTACGTTGGACTTTCCAGAGTTAAAACCTTAGATGGAGTACATCTTATTAATTTAGATCCAAGTCAAATCAAGGCACAAGAGAGCTCTATTGTAGAGTACAACCGCCTGCGCACGTTATACCGCCCTGACTTGGCCAAATTAACTATAAACAGAAAACGCGTAAAAAAAAAAAAAACCGGATACTGAATGGGCAATTCACTCAAACATTTTAAACGTCCAAGAAAATACAGAAAACACAAAAAAGATAGTTATACCACGGAAACGTAGGAAAATAAACTAAATTGACAAAAACCATTTTATTATGAATAATATGTATTCATTTATCCATTTCTGTTAATATACAATAATATTGTGACCTATATATCTAGACACGCAGTAGCGTGTCAAGCCAAGTTCAGGCTAATAGAACTGGCGAGCAGCACCGTGTGTAACTTTTGACCCTGTCATAACTCAAAAACTATTTCACATAAACATGTCAATATGAATCACGTATTCTCAAATAGAAGCTCTGATTCTTCACTCGTTAGTACGTCACGCGATAGGAGCGATGCAGGATCAGGGGGAAAAAAATATAATCGTTTATGGTGGTGGTGTCTGTCGATAAGAGTTGTAGTGTCATGTCTCCAAAATATTTTACTGCATGCGGTGTTTTCCTTAAATGTAAGCAAAATACGTTTTAATTATAAATGTAACTATTTTTATTCGTGTTTGTTTTATTTATTATTTTATCTATTGAATCTAGACACGCTGTAGCATGTTAAGCCGAGTTCAAGCTAACAACTGGCGAGCAGCACTGTGTGTAATATTACACGAACCCTTACTTATTCTGCCTGTAATGTAAGAATCATCAATCAAAATTGATGACAGCCGGTCTTTGGATTTTATGGTCTTTAAATATTTATGTATATGTTTATGTGTTATGGTCTTTACATAGTTGGTATTCCACTCGTTTTATATTCATAAAACGAATGGAATACCAACCTTGATTTGTTTTAAATCCAAACATTAGTTTCAGTAAATACTTACTACCACGTAAACCGATTGAAATACAATAGATCAACAGAGACCATTTGGTATTAATTTTATTATGAACAAGTACCTAATACCTACTAGTAATTTCTGTACAAAAAGTAGTGATATCCCATCAAAAACATAAATGTGAAAGTGGAAGCCAAAGTTCAGTATTAGCTTAAGCTTAGTTGTCGACTTCGCCGACAAAAGAATTGATATCTAAATAGGTGCCAAGTTCTGTAGATAATCCTGAAATATATTCAAAGGAGCATAGAACTCGGCTAGTTTTCACATTGAAGTTATCTTTAGCTACTCGAATTATGTATCTTCTTTATATTATTATGAGCAAGTTACTGTTTTTATACTGTAAGGTCAAGGTATAGATCTCACCCCTTTAATATTTGGTTTGCTGGTTTATACTATAGTTTTTAGGCAAATATAAGATAACTTGAATGTGAAAACTAGCCAAGTTCTATGCTCCTTTGAATATATTTCAGGATTATCTACAGAACTTGGCACCTATTTAGATATCAATTCTTTTGTCGGCGAAGTCGACAACTAAGCTTAAGCTAATACTGAACTTTGGCTTCCACTTTCACATTTATGTTTTTGATGGGATACAATTTAATACCTTGTGATACAATCTACTATTTCCAACAAAAAGTTTTTAAGTCGGCTACTAAATGTTTCGTCATTCTCTTCATGCTTTATGTCACACTGAAATATACACTGAACACGGGGAGAGAGATGTGAACGTGCCCCGTCGGCTGTCACGCTAACAATACGCGAGACGTCAGTCACGTGCGTAAAGAACTGTTCCAACTGAAACGAATCGCTAAACTTTGATAGCGCCGTATGCATTCAATTTTGCGGCAATGCGAGGTCGCGCTCTAGTACAAACTGTCGCAAACTACCTGAATACGAAACAAGCGGCGCGATGCTACGGAGACGGGAGTTGTTATCAGGGCCCTTATTCACTGTGACCAACAACATTCCTTACCCATAACGTACATCCCAAAAACGCATTTCCAAACGTTCTAGATGCCAAGATATAAGAAGTTATTATACTTTATGCCATAAGCAACGTAACAAATGTATTTTTTTGCAGTAAAACTTATTTAATTACGTGGGAAAGACAGTTTTGGCGACGTCTTATCGTAGCGCGGCGTGTTATGGTCATAGTGAATAAGGGCCCTGAAGTGAAACGAAATTTCGATGTAACGTCGCGCCACGACAAGCCCCAGCTCACCTGCTCACCCGACCAACACCAACCCTCATAGCAAACCCAACTCAATATACGTAGGTACGAGATCTGATCGGCCAAGCCACATATGAGTGACTGACGCATACTGTCGACTGAGCTTCTCAAATCATATAACTAAAACTAAAAATCATATTCATAATAATTCATTGATAATATAGTATTATTAAAGTGATAGAGATCATAGTATTAAAGTGATAGAGATCTTAAAAAAAATTTTTGTCCACAACTCTTTATACATTTTACACTTTTTATCTAATTGTGAATTCCGCGAATGGCTGTTGTCTGCCATTTTATATATTTAATTTTGTTACATTAGCCGTAAGGTTTTCCTCCAAAATAAAATAAAAATAAAATAAAAAATAAGAATATTTTTGGTCATATAGGTATCCTGTACTCTTTGTAAACACGCAGACAAAAATTTCACCCTCTTTCCTTTAACATTCGTGCGAGGTTTATTTGCTCAACTGTACCAACATGATCAATCGACTTTATCCATGACTCGGCTACGAATAAAGAAGTAGATTTTCTACTGTGATGCCGAGTTTTTTGTGAAAATGATGCAACTCATGTCGCGTAGGGCGTAATTTGGTAAGATACCGGTTTTTCAATTCCGGTATCGAATGTTTAGGTAACCAGTTTCAGTTAAGACAATATGTACGTATAATTTTACTCGTTGTATAGACACTAACCGCCGCACTCAGAGTAGTTTAATGATTACTTAATTTTAAGTAAAGGTTTTAAAAACAAAACTGCCGCACCTAAGTTAATTTAGTTATAATACCATTAATATACCAATACCAATAATTAACATTATTTTAATGAACGTCGATGAGTGCGACAGTTTTGTTTTTAAAACCCTTATTTAAAATTAAGTAATCATTAAAACGACTATCAGTGTAGCCGTTAGATGAGGAGTTAGATACGTTACTATTAAAATATATTTATTTATTTATTTATTTAACAATTAATGCACACAAGGACAAGATAAAAAGAAAGAAAGTATAAAAGTAAACATGTACAAGGGCCATACAATTGTAATTTCTCTTGATATTAGTGTTATATTTAGTATTATATTTCATAGTGATACAAATAATACGTAAGTAGTGTGAAGCTCTCGTAAATCTTACACGAATGCGGTAAATGAGGCGTCACACATAGGTATAAACCTATTGCACAATCTGTGACGCCACTCCCTATACTAGCAGGTACGGCGGCGTGCATGGAACTGTACTATGACGTCATGGCCCCATGGCTGTGGCTCCAGCGAGGCGGTGGCCACACTGCGCCGGCGGTGTGTACACAAACGCAGCCACCGCAGGGTTGACACTTCACTGTGCTTTTTCATTTTTAACTAGCATGGTCCTCACAGTGTTGCACCTTCCGCAAAACATCTTTATATCCGGGCCAAATTACTCAGTTTTTCTTATTCTACGGGCTCAATTACTCGTAATCATAAACCAAACAGCTGTTCCTACAGTTTCAGGTAATCGTTGGGATTATTTTTTTATGAATACTTTATTTAGGAAGTCTTGTGCATAATTTCAAGTTTCTCGACTCACATCAATCCGTAGTTTGGTCTACGCAGTGATGAATTAGTTAGTCGGGACCCATAATTTTGTATGTATAGACTATGTGTTAATTGGACATAGATAAGCAATAGTGTGTTAACCCACACTGGAGAAATTTTGAGTAAATCGTGTTTTAAAAGTAGGAGCACCATTTTGTATCAACATTTTTTATGTTCAATATTTAGTTACATATTTAAGTAATGTAATAAGGTAAACACATAATAAAAAAACGTTCCCTAACTCTCAATAAATCGTTCTGAATCAATAACTTAATTTTGTGGGTTAACATTTTATTGCTTATCGGCGTCCTTATATCAACCGTAAACACATTACCTAATTCGTTACTGATTTTCAATGTTATGAGAACGAAGACTCAATTGAACAAGTGAATTTCAACCCTTAAAAATTTATGTTACTTCTCGACACAGGTGAAATAAATGTTTGGGTACTGTAGAATTGTTTGCTTCGCATGTAGAGTCCAATTCACGTTGTAGTTAATCTAGTTATGTTCATAACATAGATTTACATTCCAGTGCGGTGTCAACTGCCAACCCTGTGCTAAGACCACAGCCGCTGGCTCCGCTAGGCGGCTGCAGCCCGCCCGCGCCGCACTCGGGCGCGCTGCAAAGTGAATCCGTGATTTCACACCTCGTGTGAAATTCAAAATAAAATCCGTTACGACGGCGAAATTTAAACGTTTCGCATTCGGTGGCGAACGAAATTGGAATTGCGGAGCGCCGTACAACTGAGCGTTTATTTATTTTCGTACCACGAAACGTTTGTCGGGGGACAACTTCGTAGCACGTGTGTCCGCCGCCCGTAGCAGCGTAGCGGCGTAGCAGTAACGAGTTGCCATTCATCATAGTAGTTTCAGATACAGTTGGATTGGGTGGAAAACAGATTCGAAGTATTTTCACAGCAAGTTGTATACTATTTTAAAGTTTTTATTGTATATGTTTGGATGTAAATATCGAAGCTGCGTAATTTTAAAATTCTCGTAGCATTTTACGATTTGTAGAGACGCGAGCGCTACGAATAGTAAAATGGCGTTTCCGTTCCACAGAAACTTCTCCCTCGGAACGTCGTTTGCAGACAAACTTGACGTGTACAATTTTCAGGTAACACCTTATTTACTTTCGGTAAAACGATATGACTATATTTGGTTGGAAAAAGTGCTTTTACTTTGACTACCTTTTGCCGTCTAGTTTTGTTTTTTTGGCTTCCCTAATATGAATAGACGGTGAAAAAATTAAAAATTGTATAATTACCTCTTTTTATAAAAACCTTAAAATTAAAACGGTACTTAAGATAATTTCCTTGTTTGGTTTCAGTCCTTTCTTACTTTTTACAGTTAAAGCGAGCACTATATTTTTTTTGTGAATACAAAGTTGCACCATTATACTGCAGGTTCGAATTTTATAAGGCTCTGTGTGCTCGGTATAAATAAGGATCGGAACTGGGAGTATAGCTCCAATAAATCTACAAAAGACGCGCTTGATTCAGCCTGTGACTCCAGTCGCGTCGCGGGGCGGGCGGGGCGGCGCGGGGGCGGCGCGGTATTACACTGTTTACTCAGAGTCCGACTGAACTGTACTGCAGCGAGGCAGAATACGTAATAATGTCTTTTATAGTTAAACCAGCTTTAAGCGAATGCACCGAAGCGCTGAATGATCTAGAGTTTTATTGGTTATACTGTTACTAGCTATTGCATGCGGTTTTACCCGCGTGAACGGTATTCCCTCATCAAATATGTCGATGTAGCCTTATAAAAAGCCATAATGTGTGTATGTTTTTGGAACGAAATTTCTTATGGTAGGTACGGTACGGATGGGGATTGGGGGCCAGTAGGCCTAAGATGCGCGCCACGATATGTTTATCGAACGAAAGATAAAATTGTTGATCCGATAAATATTTGTGGGCGTCCAAGCAAAAAATTTCAGTAGTGGGGTATTGCGTAAAAACTAGATTCGGTTAAACATTTTTTGCTGCCGGTAGACAAAATGATATAATTTGTCGACGTGAATCGACAAAATGGCGCGATAAAATTGTATCGTATTCACATGTTAACTCTGCAGGTGAAATAGCGTGAAAGAAATTTTTCGTCATGGCGTCATAGGTAAATATTTTTTAACATTACCTATCTAGTCTAGACATATAAATAAAATTGAAGTGTCTTTTTGTAATTTTAAATTAACAGCTTTTCACTAAATGCATACGAAATTACATACGGTACTAACATCAAAAATCTATTTTTAAAATTTTTCTCTGTCAATCTGTCTGTCGGTCTGTCTGTCTGTTTATTTCGAGTAATCTCTGAAACGGCTAAACCGATTTTAACAAGACTCACTGGCAGATAGCTGATATATATAAGGAGTAACTTAGGCTACTTTTTATCCCGGAATTCCTGCGGGATCTGTGAAATTAACGCAAGTGAAACTGCGGAGCACAGCTAGTCATATAATAAAATGCAGAGTCGTTGAGCTTTTATTAAAAAAAATAAAGTTGAATAAAGTCGGTTACGGCTACGATGTGTGCCGTTGGAAACTTTCCTTCAGAAAGTTAAATGAAGCAAGTTATAAGCCATGTCGTGACCGCGATGGGGCGAGTGGGAGCCTTAGCTGCTGTTACTCTTTGAAATTGAAGCAACTACGTTTTAATATTGTCTTTGCTAGAATTTCAGTGGAAGAAAAACATTTGGCACCCCTAGGACTCTTTTGCAGTACTTAAAAAAATAACCAGTCAAGCGCATGTCAAAACATTCAAGGGGAAGGACATTCAGCTATAATATACTTTTTTGCTTTCTTTTAATGCCAAAGCTACATGCTATCTCAGATTCAAACCAATTTACGTTAAAGTATGTTGTAGATTCTATTTAATTGAATAACCGATATTTTTTCATACATACTTTTCACTAGTTTAACTCTGTATATTTAAGCTATTTATTTCACCGATTGTGAAATGTTATTATAATTTTTCAAGACCTATCAAAGATACCTCAAATGTATAAGTGCACTGAATGTCTTTATTTCCTACTTACACGTATGGAGTGCAAGCACTAATTTAGTTTTGTTTCGTAACTAGCTGTGCCCAGTGGTTTCACTCGCGTTAATTTAATGCTCGATCCGCTCCTATTGGTCTTACGGCCAAGGGTGATATTATATACCGTTCCTCAACAAATGAACTATCCAACACAAAAATACTTTTTTCATTTCGAACCAGTAGTTCCTGAGAATAGTGCCTTCAACGTGTTCAAACAAACTTGTAGCTTTGTAGCTTTGTAGGTAATATTAGTATTAGTATAGATTTAACTATACTATTATTCATATTTCAAGTTTCACGCAGGTATTTATTGCTTACTAAGTGTACATAATATGAATTAATGAGGGCTTAAATATTATTACAGTGGGCTTTCAACTTAGCTACCTTTTACAGTTGTTGCAATAATATTACAACATGACTCAAATACATCTCAGTTCAATTATAATACAAAATTATTTGGATATTTTTTTATACATATGTCATTTTAGATTACTACATATATTAAATGCCTATTTATCATAAATTATTTCATGTACATATGTCTCAGGTTCAGACATCTATATATTTCTAAAAGTCTCCAAGTGATATACGAACGGAAGGACGGACACAACGGTCTGCACTCGGAAGAGCTCTTCAAGACAAGTATTTAATTGGCAGACGCGTTCTTTATCGTAGTTTGACAGCGAGAGAGAATAGACGAAGTTAGTTAAAAGTGAGAGGGCTTAGGGAGTTTACCGTCATCGTTGCCCTCGTCTACATCTCGATTAGATTAAAGACGTGACAATACAAAGACGATGACGACAAACAAAACAAAAGTTGTAAACAACGAAGGTTCAAAACGCCGCAGGCTGTCTCCTCGATGGCAGATCAATAGGCAATCGGGTAATAAAGCGCACGAGCTCATCAGCCGGAGTAATCAAAACAGACCCCGACAGTACAGTCAGCAACCAAATACATAAACACTCATAACAGTCGTTGTACTTTGAACTTTATTAATAATGCAATAGGATTGAATCAAAAATGATTTCATATTTCTGATGCCGGCTGTACGCACTCGCTTTCCCACAGCACACATCGCGACACAGTTTCCAGAGTTACATCGCCGGGGCCCTTAAATTCCGGGTAACGACGGCCGGGTCATTAATGCCCGGGTAGATTACACCCGGGGGACGGGACAGGCCGGGGAAAGCCCGCGTCAGCCGGGCCCGACCACCTGCGCTGTGCTGACGCCGCGCCGGCGAGATTTTTTATACGAATATTCACTCGAATAACTCACGTAATAAAACCCGGTCGGGAAAAAAAAGAACGACGTTAACACGCAACGAAATTGAATTGCGATTGTCGTGGCTGCGGGAGGTTTGTAATGGTGGGCTTATGGGCGAAGTTTTGATGGAGGGTTCGGACACTGGGCTGGGTGGTCTCTGGGAGTGTCGTCATGGCATAACCCTGTAGTTATTTTACATATCGCAATCACTGGGTCTGAGTAGATGTGTTATAGGATACAGATATGAACCTGTAATTTCTCCATTCAATATCGTAAATGTGAGTTTGGTACAAAAAATTAGCTTAACAACATCTTTGTCGGTCTTCATCACATGAGGTTGAATTGTTCAGATTGAATTTTCTGTGAAAAAAAGTTTTTATGCAAAACTGATTGCATTCATGTCAAAATTGATTTATCATTCTTAAAACATGAACGTATAACATATCCTAAAATTGTTACAAGCGCATGTTATCACCATTGCCATAAACAAGATTAATTCTTTCTAAAGTAACAGAATTTAAATATAAAAAGAGTGAAGTCCTAAATAACTTCTCAAATAGACAATGAAGATCAGTTCCCGTACTAACACTATTCACATTTCCCTACGCTCAGTCCTTCCGCTCGCATCCGCGAGTGGCGGCCTTCGTTAATCAGCCGAGGATCGCAATTTGAGCTCGTCACCCGGAACAAAGGAGATCTATCCGATCGCGGACAAAGCGAGCGGGGCGGGCGGCGCGGGCGGCGGTCGTTACATTGAAAAACGCCGATATCGCCCAGATAGCACGAGTTACTTGAAAGCACAAGGCACAGGGGAGTGGCAGGAGACTGCAAGGCGGCGGCGGGAGGGAGAGCGGCGAGGGCGGGGGGGCTAAGTACCAGTTACTCTTCGCGGAAAGCTTTTGTTGCCGACACCTTTGAAACAGAGCGCGGCAGCGGCGGATCATTGTATTTGCTAAGTTGGAACGTTTTATTACTCCCGCGCTACACAAAGAGTTGCGATCGTTCGTTGTTTTCTGTATTTCGAACGAAGTACCTATTCACAATAAGCTACCTTTTTTAACGATCTAGAGGTGCATAACTGTATCATTATATTAGCCAGCCAATGCGGCTTTACCCTTTTCATTCTTTAGAATTACTAAGTACCTTAAAGTATTTCTTTATTTGGAAAGAAGAACCCAAATAACAATTTTCATGACTCTAACTTCAAAACTACCTCTAACTTCAAAACTTTCACCCTAATATTCTTCTTTGAGTTTCCAAAAATCCTACTTGAGTGAAACTTTAGAACGCGAAAGGGAATTCCTGTTAAAATTTTGTGTTTATAACTTCAGTCGTTACTCGTTGCGGCTGGATCATCGAGGAAGCTTGTTTATTTAAATATACGTAGGAAATCATGGAAAAATGAAGCATCAAGCTGGGCGGAGAAAAATTTACACCCAAAACACATTGATTAAAAAATACGTGGACGTTTTCTAAAGTCAATACTACATAGTTTAAGGGAAGAAGTAATCGAAAAAAGTAGAGGCAACCAAGAGAAAACGAAATCTAAATCTATATCCAATGCAAAAGTACCCACATAACAAGTGTTTTTAATGTAGCTCGCTGGGAGTAAATACATTCGTAAACTGTCGATTCGATAAACTATCGAACTATCGAATGCATCCGCTTAGTACTCGAAGCAAATCAGTGTTCCCAGTCACTTGAGTCACGCCGCGATAATTGGTCTGCGCTCACGGCGCCGTTGGCACGCGTGGGCGCATCAGTGGGCGTGGGCGAGCATAAGTGGGCGGCCGTTAAAAATATCGCCTCGTAACGAGAGTAACGCGTGCGACGAAGTGCGGCAATTTCCGTGCCTGTCGACAGATTGGTGTTGATGAAGCGTGTCCGTGACGCGTCCGGACCGCTTCCGGGACGGCGCCTGCATCTAATGCGACGCTATTTACGAGGGATACATTCAGCGCGTGTCGCGGAGATAACTAGCGCTTTAACTAGGGGCTTTGTGTTGAAACGAGTCGCAATAAACTGATGCATTCGAATTATACAGGGCGTTAGGTTGGACGATGGGTTTATTCATACCCTCGATAACTTGTTTACATGTAAATATTAGAGACATTAATTAATAAAGATTTGTAAACAAATAACAGAGAAAACCTTAATTAAAACATGCAATTTTACGCGGATGATGGAACTTTACATTAGATTTGGCGCGTTAATGGCAGTACAAAGGAAACGGGAGCTGAATGACCTTTAGGGTAAGATCTTGAATATTTTTATTACGTATTTCAAATGAGTCTCTCGTTTAAGCTTACACCCTTTATATTATTATCTAAACCTGTTTGCACCTGTCAGTATAGTGATACTTATCCTATTATTTGATGCTAATTTGTTTTTTTACTGTAAGTGTTAGTGTTCACTATGTTGGTGTAACTTTTAAATAAATAAATAAATATTGCATGGAAATAAAAAATACGTAATGCGTGGAACGTACCTCATAATCTCCGAGCCTTTTCCTCCCAAGAACATCGTAGAGGGCTACAATTACATTTAACCAACAGACTAACAGATTGAAAGTAATGTCGGACGTGAGGGATGGTGATGGAAATAAAAGTCGTGACACTGTGGAACGGTGTAGCGGTGCAGCTACGTGGATGCGGGATGGCCCCTGAGGGTCGTTCTCTTGTCCACAATAAATTGACAGTGGAAATGTCGATGACACTCCTCCCAACGAACGGCCGACGCGGCGGCGGCTTGTGCATTTGAACGCGACTGTACCCCCATGGGTCGCCGTGTTGTGTACACTCGGTTACAAAAGGCCTGGTGTGAGGACAATTCGATGTTTTTACCGAGTACAGGAGAGTCACCGAAGAGAGCAAGAGTCCTACACAATAATAATAGTAGGTAAAGCTTTATGAAAAACTATGCTTTATTAAAAGCCATTGATGCTGAAAGTGCAGGACCGGTCGTTTTGGAGATCCTTGCGGGAGGCCTATGTCCAGTGGTGGACGTCTTTGGACTGATATGATGATCATGATTAAATACTAGTGGATCCAATGCAGCTTCCTGTAAGTGATATTTTTCTAAAAGTCGGTTAGGTACTTTCGAGTTTATCTATTATTACAAAAAAACTTACAAAAATGGAGCCTTTCGAATTAATACAATTACTAGCTGTGCCCCGCGGTTTCACCCGCGGTAATTTCGGAGTTCCTGAGGGAATTCCAGGATAAAAGTACCCTACGTCCTTCTCTGTACCCCTGACAACGTGCATGCCAAATTTCATCCAAATCCGTTCAGCCGTTTTTGCGTGGTTAGTAACAAACATTCAATTCTTTCTTTCAATTCAATTCAATTCAAACATCCAAAAATCCACACTTTCACATTTATAATATTAGTAGGATTATTCAAGTATAAACTGCATAGATCTTCGATAGCTTTTACAATTTTGGAATCATATTAATAATAATAATCTATTTAAATGTATGCTTTTATGGTCGCCACTGAAAATCAGCGTCGTGGCACTAGGTAGTTCCACGACATAAAATATGCTAATTGGCGGCCATTTTTGTACCTTGTCTATTTTAAAATTATTTAAGTTTGTGTTTAATTTTAGTACCAAAAAACCTCTATTCTATTCTATTCCAAATATAAAAAGATACTTCAAATTAAGTCAAAATTATAAAGACTAGATCAGTCGTGTGCTTAAATAAATAAATAGAGCTGTATCCTTACTGAAAAGTTTATGCGTCGACTATTTAAATTTCAGGAAACTTTTAAAGCAACTGCAAAGTTTAAGCTGTGAGGACTGGACTAGAAGTTTTTAATTGCTAAAAAACAGTAAGAAAAAATGTCAACATCTTTCTTGAAGTGAAATTTTATTTGAACGTAACACAATTAACTTTTAAAATGCCTTTTGATACTTACATAGTTATTATACAGGATGGAAACTTGAGTTCAGAGGATTATTTAGTTAATCTAAAGGTATGGTTCCCGAGGGAACTCCGAAAATAACGCGGGTGAAACCGCGGACAAATACAGGTATAGCTAAACTTCAGGACGAACGAAGAATAAATCAATGTGGCTAATTGATTGGCATAATGATATGATCTCGCTTGGAACAACTAAAATGTAGAGGTCCGTAAATTGGGTAGCAGTGGAGTGCAAACAAATTAAACCGCACAGCACGCACTGTATTGTGTGCAATATCCCAACAAGCGGATAACACGCAAATATTGCCACAAATGTTCTGCGTGGTTTACGTATATAAATGGAGCAACCAATTATACAATACGTTACAAAAATAGCAGATCAAAGAAAAATAGACCGGAAATATTATGTCGGCAAAAAGGCTATATTTCTTACATATTAGATATGTATAAAGGAAGATTATCCTGTTCAGCTGTACATATTAGCTATATTAATGTAATAAAGAGAAAATATAAGATTTTTGTATGTATTTTTACTGTTTGTAATAAGGTAAACTCAAAAACTACGTAACCGATTTAAAAAAATATTTCATTTATAGCAAGCTGCAGTTCCTGAGCAAAATAAATTACTTTTTACCTGAGAATTCTTACGCGAACTCCGAAATTAACGCGAGTGAAACAGTGGGCGATCGACTACTTGGTGAAATTTTCTTTTTCAGGAAAACATCTTGAAATCCACCCTGATAAAACCGGGAAAGCAGCCAGTGCGGACTACCGTCCGGGTTCGTAGGTTTATACCTTGCTAGCTGTTCCCCGAGGTTTCAACCCTGTAATTTCAAGGTTCCCATGAGCATTCCGGGATAAAAAGTACCCTATGTCCTAGTCCATACTATAATCTATCTCTGTGCCAAATTCCAATCAATTCCGTTCAGTCTTTCACACACATCTATACTATAATAAAAGAGTATAGAATCCGCGTGTCTCTTCACGCTAATCTCCAGAACTACCTACTGAACGTATTATCATGCGGTTTTCAAAGGTAGATGAAGCTTAGCCGAGAGCAACAAATAGGCTTTGCTTTATTAGAAAAAAGTTGTTGTATAAAAGCGTTTACGCGGGTGAAACCGCGGGGCACAGCTAGTTTACAATATTAGTGTAAGTATAGATACGTTATGCTTATGACTGATTACACAAAGCCACATTAGCAAAATAAATACGGAGTGGAGTCCGCCTCATATTTGTTTCGTTAGAGCCAGATTACACACCATCAGTTGTCAATACTCGTATAGACATGGATGCCGGGAGCCGGAATATAAGTGTGTAGCTTACATGTTTGTCTTGTTGTTGTAATCTTGCTTCAAGGCTGTGGCCAATAAAAGTAGTTTTTTATGTGTTTTTGGAGTAGTGTCTTATCGCAATACATTTGGTATTCAGGAGAAGGGAAACGTCAAAAATGGAAGGCCACACGGTGGGCAAAAGAGATTATATAGAAATTGTAACTAAAAAAATATATGAAATATTTTTGGTATTATTGATTGGATTTTGCAAACCATGCCTAAAAAAATTCTTCTTTCGGGAGAAACAAAACAACTCACGTTGTTTTCTTTAATATCACCAATGCGTTTCCGCATAGTGGTGAATTCTATTGATATTTGATTACATTTTGATTAATTTGTATTAAAATTGTAAAGCTTCATCAGTTTAAAAAAAAATACAATCGTTGAAAATATTTCTTTGATTATATTGTAGGTTAGGTATCAGAACTAAATACACTGATGCCTAATGAACCGCTGATGCAGCGGAAACACTTCTAAATGGAACTTACTATTTTACGCTAAAATTATTTAACGGGCTCCCCAATTTCACGTGTATGTAGTAAAACGTTATAGCCGCAGTGAAATGGTCGCGCGTATAACAACCGGACGGCCGTCGGCCGGCACTCCGCCGATTACCCGGCGCCCGGACGCGTGCAGTGTGCACCCGGCCTTAGCAAATTAGCAACTAATGTTTACAGCAAACATTTGACCGCAACCGCCAACGTCAATAATGACACGGGCCGTCACGGCAGCTCATGTCATTATATTGACGTAGAAATAGCCCTCTTCTTAGGGATTATGACGGTTGTTGACGAGTGAAAGCCGTATCGAAAACACGCGTGTCACGTTTTTCGTTATATCAGTCACTTTTCAGCATCTATTTTGGACCCTGAGCAGGAAACTGACTTTCAAGAGAGCCATGTTTTAACTTGGGGAACAATCTAACATTGTCATTGGCGATTCGCCATAATTGAAGAAGTAGATGAAGAGATTGTTATTATTAAGAAACATTGTCATTGGCAAATTATAATTATAGATTCTATTATTAAAGAAGAAGAAGAAGGGATTCTGACAACAATCTTTCCGAATCTGTTCATATTCTGTCCTAACAAATACTTATTTGCTTTTTGTAATTGTCCACTATTTTCTCTGACTGACATTAGCATGAATAGTGCGCCTCCCTATCCAAGGCGTCTGTTGCCATATTGAAAAAAGAAGAAGAAGAAGTCATACTAGTTTAGTTCCGTCGGGACTCGGGACGCAACGGCGAACGTTGTTTCGATAGTCGCGAATAAAATAATGGGAAACTTATTGAAAATAAGTTAAAAAAAAAACACGCTTTAGAGGAAACCGAATTAAAAAGTCATTATTTAGGACCATTCCAAGACCAGTCAAACGAGGCCCAACTCGATGGGGTTGCGTCGTTTAATTACAGTTCCCATGATCATCTTCTGACTCCATCGTCAGATCAGCTCCCGCCGTGACATAATAATATTATATTTTCATCCGAACTAGATAATATATTACTAAAATTTTATTACATTGTTAGTTACAAGCGAAGCTATTATCTTCTGTATAAATAGAAATGAATGCTTGTATGTCCGTCCTCTATGTGTTTCGAAACCATTCGTCCGATTGTAATGAAACCTTGGCGGGTTCTTCTGCCTGCGTCCGCAGAGGTCCGAAACTCCCATCCCAAGATCCCAAAACTCACGTGGATAAACCGCGGGCACAGCTAGTAATATATAAAGCGTGTTAAAAATTTAGGATTTTGATTAATCCGGCGCAGGGTTTTGACTAGTCCGGTATATCTATGGTACATCATCAATTCTCAATTCCTAATATTGATACAACTGCATGAACAATATTCGTAAATATTAGTATATATTGTGGGCTTTTAAATGGTGTGCCATATTGTATGTGTTTTTGTATCCACATGAATGTACGCAACTTATGAACTTAGCATTTCCTTACTCTCTATCGTCCACTCTCGAACATATCGCGGGCAATGCAACCCAGAAATCATGAGAGACTTTTATTAGGACAACATTATGCTAAAGAAAGTCACTTAAAGATAACCCGAGCGGCAATAAATGTTACAATTTCAGGGGTTTATTTCATTTATTCGTCAGCGAGCGGCCGTAAAGTGGGCGTATCGAGGCTGCGCACATAAAAAATATTGTGTTAGGATCAGATAAGTTTATTACGAGCGCAGAGCGAGGGGAGGCGTGGGGAGCGGCAGGGAGGGGGGGAGGAGGCTCGACCGCTCGCTCGGAACAAGTGCGGGGCGACGGGGCGTCCGGCGTAGCCAGCGCCGGGGGCGATTATAATATCTCTAAGTATACACGTTTTAATTGTAACCAGAGACAAAGCTGTACATCAAAAATACTAAAAAGAAATTCACTACCTACTGAATATTACATAGTGAAAAAAAATCACGATTTGTATGTTTGTTTGTTTTTAATGTAGGTATAAACTCAAAAACAACAGTTTTCAGCGCTCAAATTTTTTTAGTGCACACTAAAAAGATACTTATTATAACAGCTGTTATAGGTATAAAATGTAACATTGAAAAATACAAAGACTCGTGTTAGAGCGATGAATTCTGTCCTCTCCGCCTTGTGCCGAGGATGAGAATGAAATTAATAAAGCCCCTTTTACATACAACCTACGAAATACAAGCGAACGTTTTCCAGCCGGAAATTACCGTACAGAGCTCTCTGAAATACTTTCACCGTGAAATGTGTTCTCTCCAAAGTAAATATTATAGTTTCGAAGACCGGCTTTGGCGGTTAATGTGGAACAAAGGTGGAATCCGGATAGTGTTGTGAGAGCAAATTCAGCTGCGGTGCATGCATGCAGGCGGAGCGCGGCGCGGCGCGGCGCGGCATTCTGGGACGTTCAATACGATACTCACGTGATGAACTGCACGTGAATTAGTGTATTTTAGAAGTAAAAGTAACGCTGATAATTAATCTGTACATATTATAACGAAGCTAAGTGGCTTATTAACGGCCAGTTGAAACTGCTAAACCTAAAAACATGAAATTTGGATAGCAGTTTATACATAAATAGTCGTTAAGACAGGATTTTGAAAAAATCAACCCCTAAGTAAATGATAAAAATGTAAAAATGAAGGTACCTCCGTTTTAAAGGGACTCTTCTTTTCAAATAAAGAAACACGTATTTTAGGGATTATTGATGATTCCATTTATAAATGGAAAAGGTTTTATCACAATAAAACTGCAATCCTGCATATATTCATTAAAAGGCTAGAATAAAGGACAAGACAAACAAGCTTTACGACTTTAGATTTTATGGTTTTTTCGTAATTAGATCTGAGGCGGGTGAAAATTAAAAAAATCGACTAAGTACGTAGATATTATAAATTTTTATTAAATGAAATCGTTTTGAATATCTGATAACTTTTTAGTCAAGTTTTAGACTAAGACTCTTATAAAAGATGATAGTTTGGCGGTTGGGAAAACTAACCCATAAATAAAATCAATGATGTTGTACCTAGTCACATATTCAATGAATGATGAATGAAAAGTCAACGAATTAGTTTTACTCCTATTCTGAAAACTACCAAACATATAACATTATTTTTTCGCTTATCCTGTTTATTATAACGTACACTTTCAGCCCTGTAAATATTTGCAGCAAATTTTGCCATACCTTATATAATGCGCACAATGATATTAATTTGTACATACAAGTGTATATGTCAGAATAATGGAGATTTTCAATTAAAATTAAATGAAAGCTAAAGTTGCAATTGTAATATTCTAATACGTACTATCTAAATCCATGCTAAAGTTATTTTCTAACCCAATAGATTAAGTTAACTGATATTGTTTTAGAATTCGAAATACGGTTATTTTGCAACAGAGTTTGTGGCTCTTGGCGGAAGTGAAGTGAAATAAGCGAATGACAGTAGAATAGTTTAGCGGGTCACTCGATGTCGTGGCTTATCGATCACTCGCCCGCGCAGTCGCACTCGCCCTTGACTCAACAAATAATAACACCGTCTACTGCGCGCCTCGCGCCGCAAAGGTGGCTAGTCGTGTGTTCCGACCGCGCAATGTATGCGTAACTCGCGGATTTATCAACAGAGAACCGCTGACGAAGATCGGTTAGTAATCCGATGAACTTTAGCAACTGCAACCATCGCTTTGCTCTTGTTGGGGAACTGAATTTATGTAGGTTATATCAACCATTACATGCACACAAACAGTATTTTATAGGTTTTGAATAATATTTTATTGAAATATGTAGGTACATAGTTTAGGTTAGTATAGTAATTTTATGTAAATGTGGTAAAATTGCGAAGTTTTTTTTTATAATAATAATAACAAAGCATTATGTATCGCTTGGAGAAATACACCGACCTTTCTAGAAGCTCTCTGGCTTATCACCACTGTTATTGATATCGGACTAATACCGTTCGAGGAAGATACAATAACACCCGAAGACCGGGACGCGCCAGCACCGGCTCGCTATCCGGGACTCCGCGCGCCGTCCGCTTTGCTTTCCACGCTTCTAGAAATCGAGCTGCCGTCGAGCGCTACTTCACATTGATTATATTCGCAAAGTGTTATTGGTTACTGTAGCGGCGATACACCCGAGAGTGTTATGATGTTTCTCGAAATAAATATAGTCTATTTTCGACGAACAGTATATTTTCACGTGATGTGAACGAAAATTCTGTGTATCTAGATTTCTAGTACTAAAAAAAATTTAGTACAAAAGTACCTAATAAATTAAATTCGCTATGCCAAACGTGATTGAATTGAATTGAAATGAAAAAAAAAATATCTGACATAACACAAAATTACATCACACGTTTCTTGATTTCAGGTTTCTAGGCTGTGGAGGAAGGGAAGGTATAAAAAATTAATACGTATTAGTACATGTCTAATATACCTATTTTTTTCATTAAGTACATGCTGATCACACTGAAAGAATAATCCTACTAATATTATAAATGTGAGAGTGTGGATGTTTGGATGTTTGTTACTCAATCACGGAAAAACGGCTGCATGGATTTGGATGAAATTTGGCATGCACGTTGTCAGGGGTACAGAGAAGGACATAGGGTACTTTTTATCCCGGAATTCTTGCGGAAACTCTGAAATTACCGCGGGTGAAACTGCGGGGTACAGCTAGTAATAAATAAAATACAAAAATAAAGGATAAATTAAACCATATTCTGCCCAAAGCCTCTACAGGGTCAACATAAAAAGGATTATTATAAAAACTAATAAGTTCGTCATACTTATTGTGAGTTAAAGATAGTTCCACAGCGTAGAATTTCAAAAATAAAGGTCAAACTTTATTATTATCCGTATTAGGAAAAAAAAGGAAGTTATTCGATGTTCGAGGAACTCTAGATATAGGCGATGAAATTATCGGTATTTTATTAAATTGAAAAGAGATGATCAAATGGGATAAGGTACGGAAGAGACGCAATATGCATAATTTTCTAACGAAATCGGATCGGAGACGATATTTGAGACGTTAGTGAAACTTGAAAACGTGTTCATATTTGCGTAATCCGAATATGAAACTAATACAAAGATTTGTAATTTCGTTTTTCTCTGATAGAGGTTGACAAAATTTGTTAGCGAGACCAAGAGGAAAATATGCAGATTATATTATACTTGTACGATGACACGGGGTTAAATTTAGAGCTAATTTGCTGTTCATGCTAGAAATACGTAATATTAAATTATAAATCTTTATAATATTTTATGATATAGTATTATTAGTATTATAATACCAATTCATAGTATAAATCTTTTGTTTTTGTGCTATCTGGAAGAGATCGTTAGTAAAGCGATAAGACCGTCTTTTGCATGCCTTAATTTATAAGATTTTTTTTTGTAAACACACTGTAACATTATTTTGGTGTACTATAAAGAGCATTCTATTCTATTCTATTCCTATAAAGAGTATGAATTTTCCACGTTTTAGAAATGGTTCTAAAGAAAAAGAAAAAAAAAATCAATTGAATCTAGATCTACCGAAATAACTTATAGAAAAGTAACTGGTTACTTAGAACGTATTTCGTAGGCGGCCGAAGGGATTCTAAAAATGCAGTACTATCTAGTATTGCTACGTATCGGCTACGAGCGCTACGCGCGCTACGGTACGGCTACTGAGCAATTTAGACGGATTTTTATAGCTATTAACCGCCTTTTATTATATTAGTTTATCTAAAAAAATATATATGATATACGTATACGTTCACTTATCAGTTCCGACTAACCGCGTGCTTCAATAAAATTAAATATTTAATTATAAAATAATTTACTGACTGACAAAATGATTGACTGCAGGAATCGGAAAAAGGTATAACTTGCGTAAAAAAATTACTATTTTCACTTAGATTTCACGCGAAGCGTTAAAAATACGTACAATGAAATAGCAACAACGCTGTGCTAAAGCTAACTAGAAAAGCCTCGGAAGTGGGACGCCTAATAACCTAATAAGCTATACCATATTTTACCACAGTCTATTAATGCTATTAGCCGAGCCGCGTACCAGGCTAGCATAAGAGTAGCGGGCATTAGCGGAGCGACGTACGGCAACATCCCCTCTCCCCGCGCAATCCCACCATTAGGCGGGGTAAAGGAGCCGTAGCGATCGGCTGCGCTCAGCGGGGTAATGTGGGTAAATCCTGGTATTTAGTGACGCTATTCATATACTGAACAATGTGAACAAGATGCCTTTATTTAGTTTTTAGTTAGAGCTAGCTAGAGGTCAAAAGTTCAAAGATACAAGTACGTTTTGTACTATGTTCTATGAACATGTTCTATGAACCTCCTCCTGGAGGTTCTATGTTCGATTGTGTGTATGTTTTTTTTTGTATTATTTTATGATTCCTGTTCTACCTATATATATACCAAATCAACATATAAATTTTCTGTTTTGTCCTATCCACCCAAAGGTTGTCTGGAAGAGATCGCTAATAAAGCGATAAGACCGCCTTTTGTATGCCTTTAGTTATAAGTTTTTGTAAACACACTGTAACATTATTTTGGTGTACAATAAAGTGTATTCTATTCTATTCTATTCTATTCTACGTTTTGTATGAGTAAAATGATACTTGCTATAGTTAGCGAAAGAGGTTGTCTACCCCAAAAGCCCTCCTCAGACCTCAGGTCTACGAGCAACGGCCACGAGCTATGTGATTCTTTCAACTGTAATGAATGTGTGACTTTGAAATCAACAAAAGAAAATAATAGGTATACGTTACGTTACGTTACGTTACAAAAGTGAATACGTGAAATACGTTATTATTGAGGCTGGATTTAATCTTATTTTTCTTGGTTATATTTCTTTCATTAAATTATAAAGTTTATCATATATACTAGATGTTCCCTGCGATTTCACTCGCGGTAATTTCGAAGTTCCCACGAGAATTCCGGGGAAAATAACCCACTTTCGGATTTATAATAATAGTAAAGATATGTTCGGTATGCTCGATCGGGTTGTTCTCCGGGAACCTGCCGAAACAAAACCACAAACAAAAATGTCGCGTTAAGGACATTTTCGTATTGCGTTAAATACCTATTTAAAACAATGTTTCAACTCTCATAAGGAAAACACGTCGGTGAACGATCACCCGTATGGAATTAGTCATGAAACTAAAACAGCAAAATTGGTTGGTTCCATGATCGTTTACAGTGCGATAGTCTATGGCTCTAAACGTGTCTTTTGTAGAAGTTATTAATAATTTCGTTCAGAAAAAGTTAAGCGCTTTGTACCTGCGTATTTTCTAAATCCTGTGCGAAGTGCGTTCTTTTGCGGGTTAGCATGTCGTGACGTCACAACCCACGCTAATTATGTTTTAATTATTGCAATATTTTCGTTTCGGCGGCGGCTACAAACAACATCCATTTGTCAGTGTCGCGCGCCGCGGCGCCGCACTCTCGCCACACATTTGTTCGGAGTCGGTATGCAAATTTTCAGTCGACATTTATACGTAAACTGTGGAATAATAATTGCCATTCTGAATTTAGTATCACTACGCACAATTAGGACTGTATAGTAGTTATTAAAAATAATAATGATAATTTTACTAATGTAAAGAATTTAACGAAGCTAAGTAATTAATGCTCTGTTGAATGCTTTAAATTTAACTTTCTAATTTCAGTATAGTACTCGAGGCAGTCAATATTTATGAGCGCGCCGCACATAATAATTGATCTGGTAACTTATTAATTAGCGCACGTGGGAGGAGAAAGGGTTACGTCGGGGGGGAGGGGAGCGGGGGAGAAGGGTGCGACCGCTCTCTGAGTTCCGTCAGCGAGTGAACCCGACGCTAGAAACACTTTAAAACTCCCAAACAACTTATTGGTTTTACTCAATTCGCCATGGATCGTTTAAACGAGACAATCGCTAGCGCCAGTCGAGTTGGTTAGAGGATTAGGCCCTCCAATTTTCATCTCAAATGAACAAAAGCTTTGCTTATTACTGTACATTAGCAATAATTTTTATAAAAATAAATTGCACCCTTGCAGGAGTCAAAAAATCCGCAATAAAAAACGACATGATTTGATTATAAATAAGGATAAACACTATTTTAAATAAATCCGATTTTATATATTTACATTATTTTATACATGATACATAAATTTTGAGAGCCAAAGTACAATTTGTGTCGTAATTAGTCGCCAAGTACGCAAGGCAAGTCAACAGACCCATTCGAACGCTGCACAGGCGTCGTGAAAACGAAACGAAACTTGTTGTTGAAATATAACGGCATCACATCGGAATTCCTTAGAGCGAATGGGTGCAAAATTAAATTCGCAGAGCAGAGTCGCGGCGCGAGAGCCCGGCTCGCGGCGCCGAGAGCTGCTGCTCGGATTATTTCGGCGATAAATCAATTTGCTCCTAATGGCCCCCATGTTCGATTTTGTACATTAAACAAGTTGAACACCCGGAGCGATCGAGACCATTTCAGCCATTCTCATTATGTCATGATTTAATTACAATCGGGGGCGCAGCTCTTCGACGGAGATGGGTCGGTGGAGAAATATGGTCAAATCGAATTATTAATATAATTAAACTAGGTATAGCTGTTGCTCGCGGTGAGATTTGCGGGAGTTTTTATATCTTTTGCGATTAATTTCGATGGTCAGCTACATTATTTGCCACTGGTTTTATACAAAATTTCGTGTAAATCAGTTGATCATTGGTTCAAAGATGACGTTTACCTATCGAAGTCTAAGGGCGTCTTAAGAAAGGCTCATAACACTAAGAATAGGGAATATATACCTAACATATAGTTAGGACGGCAAGTTACAACTCGTGGAAATGAGCATACAAAGTGGGTGGCAGTGAAGGAGGCGTTTTAAAGTCTTGTGACGACAGGCGGGCAAATCTCAATATTTTCCAATAAAACCTAAGATTTACCAAGTGCTCTAATAGTTAAAGCCTTAACTGTTACGTGATCATCGTACATTAAAACATCAATCAGTAAGTATTCATTGGTAAATCTTAGGTTTTCTTAAGAAACACGGTAGAAGAGTACAATAGAATTAGACGTATTTTTAGCACAAATTACACTTAGAGCACCTGAACATGCTAAGTTAGGTTAGGTTACTCCAATTTTTTTTTTTTACTGTATTTATACTTTTTTATTTTATTTTTATCAATATATACATTACACAACAATAACAATAGGTACTTATCATCTAGGAAACTGGAGGTTGAACTAAGCGAAGCCTGTATTTCAACTCTCCAGTGCTCCACAACGCGCGTCTGACCATGCGAACCAGCTAATATATAATATGAATAGGGTGCTTTATGCTATATCACTGCGAGTGGTCATGATTATTCCTCTCATCAGACAGAACACACCCTTATTCCGTATTTAAATACGGTTTTGTTTTTTTTCATACATGTGGATATTCCGCTGAACCGGTATCGAAAATAACTACAACATAATATTCGAGCTATTCAAGCACCGAGCGGGCGTCGGTATTTATTCATTCGACGATAATCAAAATCCAGTCAGATGGTTTTTTTTTCCCAATGCACAATCCTCACTGCCGGTGCGAGCCGCCGCGCCGCGCCGCCTGCGAGCCGCGCGAGTTCACATCCGAACCCCGCCGCACCGTTCCCGTCAGTTCTATTGACAGTGTCTCCGAGCAAATATTCAGGTCGTATGGGAGGTTGGATCAAATATTTGCGCCAACGTTCACGCGGCGGTTGCGGGGCGGCTGAGTTTCATTGCTCATTTGTCGAATCGAGAGCTGTTTTATGGCGGTGCGCGGAATGGGCCCGCACCTCTTACGCCTAATCTTTATGTTGGAATAAAACGAAACACTAAATGTGCCTTCGAACATCGTGATGGTGTGCGGGGAGGCGGGGAGGCACATCGTAAAAGGGCGAGTACTGTCTGGTTACTGAGCGTTTAATTTGAGACTCCTGCAATTCATATAACAGAGACGTTAAACACCATTACGTTAAACTTTATACACCGTAGGTAAGACAAGTACATATAGGTATTAATTATATTTTCATGTGCTTTCACACATTTTGTTAAATCTTCTGAGCAATAAATTATATTAAGCTTTCGATAGGCATCTGAATAATCCAAACGAAACCGAGTGATGTAGGTATATTTTCTTGTTGTCAATGCTAATACCAATACATGTAGTGGTTTAAAAATATACCGAAATTTCAAAATTAAATATAGTAGTAATAAAATATTTCAAATAATTTTAACGGAAAAAATTTATCCCCTTTGAAGGTTGTACCTATTACAAATTCGCTAGGAGTAGATACTCAGCGAAGGTTTCATTAATTTTAAAACTCATCAGCGTTCATTAAGATGAGTTTTACTCGTGCCTGGAAGACTTAAGGAGGTGCAAATAAAATTTTACTTCATGAAACAACTTGGATTATTGTCCGTCTGTAGTTTGTACCTGGCTTCTCATCAAGTTGTAATTAATCAATTACACCGTCACGGAAAAAAATTCTCTATTTTAAAATATTAAATTTAAAGTTTTATCTGATATATAAAAATCTCGTGTTTACTACCAAACTCCTCCGAAAGGCCTTGAGCGATTTTAATGAAATTTTTTGTGTAGGTATTTAATTAGTAGGCCTGTCAATAGATCGTTAACTATTATTATACCCCTCGGTGATAAGGGTAGCCCTCTCCAGAATTTTTTAATTTTTTGAACAAAGTTTTTCTTGGAGTTCCTGTGGGAATTCTGGAACACGCGGGTGAAACCGCGGTGTACAGCTAGTAATTTTATAAAATTTCACATTTTCAAGATCAATGTGGGCTTTAAAAGGTGCCTGCATTTTTTTTAACAGTCTTTTATTATTTATTAAGAATCTGCTGACTGTCGTTCATGCGTTACTTCAATCAACAGTTTGCTGATAAATAACGAGAACACTACACTCTTGAATCCATACAAACTTTAAGTAAACCAGCCATGATACGTATAGCCTGAAAGTACGAGGCTCACATAAACGTTGTAGTGGCTGTGTGGCACTGACTTTACGTATACATGGACACAGCGTCAGCGGTGGAAGGTTTGCACTGTACCCGTCATCGTGTACAACAGTGTGTTATTGCTTGACCTGCATTTGCACTCTAGAGCGCTATGTTACCCTCGTACCAACTGACGAACATTGCTACCTACTTGCAAAACATGTACTGTCACCGAAAAACGAGGAGTAAGTATATGGATTTTATTGTACATGATGCGTTTCTATTTCTAACAACTTGTTTTCTTTACTGAAGTTTTGCCTTTTTTCTATGTTGTACAGTTGTAATTTTAATTTACAATCTATGGTGCTAATACCGCAATAACATTTTCGGGGCTCTCGGCAGTTAAAGAGGAAATAACCTTTTCTCAATCCAGCTCTGCAATACACCAAATACACGATGAACTTTTTTTTATTAAAACAATAAAACGTTTGGTTCTCGCCAAAAATTTCTCTTTTTTTCTTTGTTCTTGCACTACAAAGACGGACCGATGTGGAAATGAAAGTACGTTTACGTAATGATAGAGACAAAACGTATGCTGCAACTGCATTGAGGTCACCTTTGTGCTGGATCGCCAATCAGAGAGGTAAAATACGCTCTTATTTCAAATTTTAATTCAGGCAATAGCTATAACACAGCTGACCCGACGTAATCGAGTGGTAACTCATGATCGCTCGCCAGTTATAACATCGCAGATTGTTGCAAAATCTGAACCCATCCGCTATCAGTGGCTGTAGCAAAATCATAACAATGATTATGTAAAAATCTTGCTATCCGCTGCGATTTTTTATCGGGCACTCTTAATTTTCTTTAATAAAAACCCTGACAATCACGAACACAACCAAAAATAAAAAGGAATAGTTATTTTATCGCATCCTAAAAGTGCTCGACGCGCCTAAAGAAGTTTTCACTTCAAAAATCATTAATTCCATTCAGAGAGTGTCATTATTTTCGAATCAGCATACGACTGAGCCCCGACCCGCTCCATTACACGATACATGTTCGCGTCTCGTCCGGTCTGCCAGCGGTTCCGGACCGGCGGTGTCCGGACGCGCTAATTAATTCCGGACGTCCGGACACACGGGTGACTAATGCTTATTATAGAGCGAGCGGTGAGCGGTGAGCTAAACGCGATTATACAGGGCTATCTGCTTAATTGTTGGCGTTAATGTGATTTGTACATTTCGTTGGTTCGCCGGAGAAACTGCGGAGGTAGCTCAATGAAACGACTCACCTCTGCCCACCCTAATATACTTACTTCGCTAATATATTTACTCGTGTCTCGTATATAACACTCAATGAAATTATAATTATAGTTGAGTAGGAAATTGAAGGCAGAGATATATTACACAGAGAGCGATAGTCTCATCCAAAATTCCGTTATAAATTGAAGCACAAAATTCTTATTTTTTTTCGTTTATTTATCCTATATAGAGACGTGACAGATTCTAACGCACTTTCAATTCTATGGGCCATGCTGGGTGCAATGAATGCAGTTCTTTGCTATTAATAAAAATGAAGATAATGAATGTGATGCAGCGGGTCTTCTTCCTAAAGTCGTATCTTCTAACATAGTGAGCGACGTCAGAGAGTCCCTTAATACCACTAGCAGAATTCAAAACTATACGAACATTTAAATCCTCTAAGTTTGTCCACGTATCATGCAAAAACTACTCAACGAAATTGGACAAAGCTTTCGCGTTTACTTTGCTTATAGTAAAACTTAAGACATAAGCTTTGTAGCATCGCAATTCAGCGGAAGGGAGAGTTGTAAGATATGAGACTTACAGCGTTGCAACAGTGGCCCCACTATTCGAGCGAAGTCGTGGGTACTATTCGATGTTCATGTTTGTTAGTCTGACTTTAAAACTCGTAATAAAGCAATGGGATATATGACGTGGTTTCCTGTACAAAGATAATTAAAATCTAATCAATACAATTATTATGTATTAACATAAAAAAATCCGATTCGTGCTCTTTACTGAAAGTCATGGATTTGCCCATTTTGCAAACCTTTGGCGGAGATGGATTTGCGAGAACCTTAACTACGCACGAGTTAGGCCACAATGAAAATTCTTATCTGGATGTCTCTGAGCTGACTAAAATAACTGAGCACTCGCAATTGATGGATAGTTCTTGACAACAAATTGATCGACGTATTCAACATTTTAGCATAGTCCAAGGCATACACAAATTCATCCTACGATATAAATAACCATTAATTATTGTAAAAAAATGTTGCGTTAGAGAATACTAGCTGTGCCCCGCGGTTTCACCTGCAGTAATTTCGAAGTTCCCGCGGGAACTCTAGGATCAAAAGTATCTTATGTCCTTTTCTGTACCTCTGACAACACGCATGACAAATTTCATCCAAATTCGTTCAGCCGTTTTTGCGTGATTGAGTAACAAACATCCAAACATCTAAACATCCAAAAATTCACATTTTCTTTTCAACTTTCAAATTTATAATATTAGTAGGATTTCGCAAACATTCTATGATTTTCAACCATTATTGTCACTTGTATCTATATCCATTGACAGATTACTCGTAGAATATTTTTTAACTATCGTATTACTAATTAACTGTTCATTAATATTACCATATTTATTGTTTAAACACACGCAACGAGACCTATAATGAATGAACCATTCATTTGCATAACAAATATTGTAAATACAATAAACGGGCTTTAACTCTGACATTTTAAGCAATTTGGGTCGGGATTGTACCACAAACGATAATTGGGTCAATTTGACGTGACCACGTGACAGATCCCTAGCACCCCTCTCCCTCCCCCACCCTCGGGGGCGTAGGCCCCGGACCTACAGGCATTTGAGCAATCATTCCGGCATAACGAGATCATGTCTAGCACGCAGTGTTGTGTAACCGGCTCCAACACGACCCTTGAAGCGTCCATCGGTACATGCTCTTGTGAAAACTTGCCATAACAGAGTTCTCTCTTATACCCATACGATAGGTACGGCTTATACAAGTGACGCCAAAATAAGCGTTTTATTAATACTATAAACTTGCGACATCTGAACTTTGAATATATAGGCAAAAATAATAGTAATGCAAAATAAATAAATGCTCATTAGGGACCATCCGTAAAGTAAGTCACACGCTAAGGGGGATCCCTGCCTCCTGAAGGTCGACAAAGTATGAAATTATCTGTGAGTGGGGTCCTAAGTTCCGTGACGTCACTTTTCCAAATCCTATACATTTAACAATAACTTAAAATGCCATATTTGAATAGATTGTATATTTTATTTTGTTTTATTTTATTTTGTTTTGTTTTATTTTATTATCATTTTATTGCTGAATTATTTAGAAGTACAACTACTAATACATAATATTAGAAGTCTGTACTTTGCTTGGGAGTGGCAACATTTTGTCATTTTATCATGGGTCTGACTTGCTTTTTATCCTCTACGTTTTTTTTTCATTAGAGTTTTAATTTGAGTTTCCAATTTAAGTTTTTTTATTAAGTTTCTGCAGTACTATGTTGCTTTGTAAAGTTTATTTTAATATCTATTTTATGTTGGTACGTCTAAATGACAGGTCACAGTAGAATCATATACTTTGTAAAACATCACACCAGTACCGTACCTGTGATCACAAACTAGTAATAAATAAAATAAATAACGAATAACTAAACAATATTTCCAACTTACACCAGATGACTCAGGGCAAACACAAATATTTATCATAATACACGTAAGTAAAGTTTACCCCGATGCAAGAATCGAACCTGGGATATACTTACTCATCAATTTAATAATATTATAATATTATATTACAATATATTATAATATTATAATTACTCATTACTAATTATTATATTATACTTACTCATCAATTTAATAATATTATAATATTATAATATTACAATATATTATAATATTACAATATTATAATATTATTAAATTGATGAGCTTTTTAAAGGTCCATTACTCTATTAATTGATATAAGTAGATATATGCTTGAATATTTTTATGGAAAAACAAATCGCCTATTAGGCATAAAAGCATAATATTTAATTGACATTCACTTTATTTTTCAGTCACGTAAAATATATCGAATAACTATTAGGGTATACAGTGTTAATAAGAACCAATACAATTTGTTAAGTGTTTTGTCAATCAGCGTTATTATTTATAATGAAAAAAGGAAAATAAATGGAACCAATCGCATTAATAGAATTCGTTGCATCATCAGGATAATTGCTTTCGAATCTACTTCGATCAAGATAATTATTTTCTAGTCTGATACAAGTTCAATATTTTCCTAGTCGATCCCCCACGGACACGGTTCTGTGTTGGAATTAAAACATAACTGATGCAAGTCTTCCAGTGTACAGACAGCTTATTTATCGACATTAAAAATGGTGATATATCCGTAAAAGGCAAAAGCAAAGGAAATCGAACAGATCAAGAAATTCTTCTCTGACCGCAAACACAAATTGCAATAACCTTCCCCGATAAAACGGTAAAAAGTCGAAGTGTATTAAACTTACTAATCTAAGAAAAAAACAGACGAATATAAACTCTAACTCTCAAATAATAGAGGTTAGAGTGACGATGATAGTAAAGTTGTCGATGAGAAAGTTTGGCAAATGTTGGGGAGCACGCATATGTTCGGTGGAAAGCAATTCATTCCACATTAGCGGGGTCGGAGGGCTTTTTATATTAATTGCAGACGTCGTTACGGGACTGTATGGACTTCGGAAGTTCACGCTCATTCGTCACATACACAGCTATCTTTCACATAATGGTATACTAACTACGCTATATAGTATACTAGCTGTCCCCCGCGATTTCATCCGCGGTAATTTCGGAGTTAATTCTGGGAAAAAAGTAGGTACTCTACGTCCTTCTTTGTACCCCTTACAGTTGTTTACGGCGATTAGCTGTCCCCGCATTAATTCCGGAGTTCCTGCGGGAATTCCGGGATTAAAACTATCCTATCTTTTAAGTTGGACCATATTATAAATGGTTACAAAATTTTATCAAAATCCGTTCAGTAGTTTCGGAGTCCATCGCGGACAAACAACGTGACAACGTGATTTATATATATTAAAGATAAAGATAGTGTTCTGCCTTTATCAATACAGAAGATAGCATTTTACTGTTTTGGTGATGAACTAATTGAAAAATGACAAGGTGTAAAAATCAAAATTCTATTTAGTCCGTACTCCGTCAGTTAGTAAAAAAATAATAGACATGTATATTTTAGTTTTTAAAATTAATGCAAAAATACTTAGATGAAGCGCATCGAAGTTTACGAGTGGGAGGTCGCGACGTCATAACTATGTTTAATAAAGTGTACCTAGGTGTGATGTCACACGGAATTTCAACTCAATGTATCTCCGTTATTTTTTGATTAAGTATGTAAAAAAAGGAAAAATACGTGTCCATTATTTTTTATTAATCTACAAGACGGACTGAAAATTTAAAATTAGTCATCATGCCCTTGTTGTTTGAGTTTTTCGGTTCGATCCACAGAGGAATGATAACTTTTTTGCAAGCTTTACTTCTAACAAAAATGACGTTACCGGATTGGATTAGTTTAATCAATACACAAGATATAAACTTATTGGATTCTAATCTTTACTAATATTATTATTATGCGAAAGTGAGTTTGTTTCTTTGTTTGTTACGCTTTCACAGCTGAACGGCTCAACCGATTACCACAAAGTTTTGCATGCACGTTATCACGGATAAATAGAAGGACATAGGCTACTTTTTATCCCGGAATTCCCACGGGAACTCCGAAAGTAACTTGGAAGAAACTACATTAAATATTGCATACTACCTACATGCTGTCAAGGGTAGGTACAGAAAAAAATATAGGGCAGTAAGTACTTGTATCTCGGAATACCCGCGGGATCTCTGAAAGTAAAGCGGGTGAAACCGCGGGGAAGAGCTAGTACAGAATGAGTAAAATTTATTTGTATATTAATTTTC
Organism: Zygaena filipendulae; assembly: GCA_907165275.2. Classification (NCBI taxonomy): domain Eukaryota; kingdom Metazoa; phylum Arthropoda; class Insecta; order Lepidoptera; family Zygaenidae; genus Zygaena; species Zygaena filipendulae. The sequence continues at coordinate 271,193 of OU015650.1, forward strand.
TTCGACGTTGTTTTATGTTATTTTAGCCATAGTTATTTAATTTCTGTTTTGTATTCAGAGTTTCAGTAAAGTATTCATAAGGCGAATTTAAATTTCTAAAATTTATTCACAATTTGCACGTTATCTCGATTGCGTTCTGTCGTTGAACGGGCGAATTTGGCTTTTAATATTAGCATTTAAATACACGATAACTGTTTTCAAAGTCGTTAAAGGTAGGCAGTAATGATATTTCAGGGACAGCCAGTCAGTTCGTGACCCTGATCAAACTGTGGGTTACTTCACCTACCTACTGCCATTAATCTGTAGAGCTATTATTGTGACTATCTCTACCTTCTACGAACTTACTTCACTAGCAGGCACACAGTAGCCATATTAATTACACAATCAATTATAACTTTAGTTTTGCGCGCGACTCCGTTCCCCTTGTCTTTGGCCCGTATTTATAAACGCTACTTCAAGTTTCGACTGGAAATACGGACGCAGATAAGCAATAACATGTTAACCCACAAAATTAAGTTATTGATTCAGAATGTTTTATTGAGAGTTAGGGAACATTTTTTAATTATGTGTTTACCTTATTACATTGTGTAAATATGTACCTAAATATTGAACATAAAAAATGTTGACAAAAAATGGCGCTCCTACTTTTAAAACACGATTTACTCAAAATTTCTCCAGTGTGGGTTAACACACTACTGCTTATCTATGTCCATACGCTCTCAAGTTATTCTTCATCTCGCTTACTGCGCTGGAAAATGAAGAAGACAAAACACACGAGAGCGTATCAAGTTTGAGTGGTGTTTATAAATACGATCCATACATTTTACCCCGGTAATGGGAGATTTTCCGGTGGTAACAGTCGACGTGTGTACTGTTTACTACGCAATCGTAATAATCGAAAACGATTTGTCGGCCATTAACGAGATTCATTGTCCAATTCAAAATATTTGCGTCGGTTATTGAAAAGCATCTACGATCTACATTTGTGATTATTTTCACAAATAGTCTGTCAAGTAAAAACGTTCATATTCCATACAGCCGAATGCAGAACCTCCGCCTTTTTGGAAGTAAGAAGAAACGGCAAATATTTATGCGTGAATATCGATGAAAAATAGGTAGGTGTATACTCATAGATACCGGTCTACTTCCCTTTTTAACCGACTTCCAAAAAGGAGGAGGTTCTATGTTCGATTGTATGTATGTTTTTTTTTTTTTTTTTTTTTTTTTTTTTTTATGTATGTTCACCGATTACTCGAAGACGGTTGGACCGATTTGAAAAATTCTTTTTTTGTTTGAAAGGGTTTACTCCCAATTAGGTCCCATTGCCACCAAGTCGGGATCTGATGATGGGATCTTGGAGAAATCGAGGGAACTCTTCAAAAATTATAGGCACACCTATAGCGATTTGGGTATTTTTTATAGTAAATCGTTCATTTGCTTTCGAAAAGCTAAATTTGAAGAAGTGGAACTGATGATGAAGACCACAGATGGTCATCGGAACTACTCAACAATAATACGTATTTCACGGGTTCCGATTGAAGCGATTTCGAAAATTGTTTTTTTGTTTGAAATGGGATACTCCCAAATTGATTCCATTGTCACCAAGTCGAGATCTGATGATGGGATCTTGGAGTAATCAAGGGAACTCTTCAAAAATTATAGGTACACCTATAGCGATTTTTGTATTTTTTATAGTAAAACGTTTCTTTGCTTTCGGAAAGCAAAATTTGAAGAAGAGCAACTGATGATGAAGACCACAGATGGTTATCGGAATTACTCAATAATGGGTATTGCACGGGTTCCGAATCGTTAACTTTAATATGGTTTCTAAACAATTTATGCCCGTCACAATGTATATGGTGAAGTGGAACTGATGGTGATGTACTAGGAGAACTCCTCAACAATTAACGTCCCTGCGTCGGGAAAAGCAATATTTAGTAAAAGGTGATGAGCAGTTGACATTAAGCTATTGTAACTTAGAGAAATTACGAACTAAGTCACTTAAAAGCAAGAAATAAACAAAATTTTAACAAAAAAATTAAAACCGACTTCCAAAAACACAAAACTAAAAAACTAAAAATAAAAAGCTAAAAATAATAAAATACCGATTTAATCCAAAAGACAAAAACACACGTAATATTATTATTGGTTTGTGCTACCACTGATCGGTATGAAGTCGGTGACAAGCCAAATATGGAGGGGGAAGATGGGCTAAGTCGACTCCCGCCACCAGCTCTTCGTGAGCAGAACAACCCAAGTGGGCAGACACCAGCGGGCTTGTCGCCGAATTCAAACCGATCAGTGGTAGCACAAACCAATAATAATATTACGTGTGTTTTTGTCTTTTGGATTAAATCGGTATTTTATTATTTTTAGCTTTTTATTTTTAGTTTTTTAGTTTTGTGTTTTTGGAAGTCGGTTTTAATTTTTTTGTTAAAATTTTGTTTGAAGTTACTTTAAAAGTAGCCCGCGACCACTTTTAAACACTTTTTATAACTTATTTCACAGACAAATAGATAGGAAAAAAAAATATCAACGTTAACCATGACTAATGGAAAAATAAATCAAAATTCCAAACTGTTAAATACATTCCCATATGTATACTAAAATACTATACTGAAGATTATTGCAAGAGATTAGGAATTGAGGTCTTTGACTCAAACATTTGTCTAGGTCTGATCTTAGTTGTAGTTAATTAGGGTTGCTATCCCCAAATATAGAAATCCAGGATTTCAAAGTGGAAATACCAAGACACAACTGCTTAAAAACAGGACGCGGCATTAGTATTAGAACAGTCTTTAATAGTAACAATGAAAACAGGGTCAAAATTAAATAACTGTTATTATTTAAATCTTCAATTAAATTTAAGACTGGAGGCAATAGTGTTGCGTGAATTTTGAAAACAGGATACTTAAAAAAACCCAGGAAGCTACTTAAAAAGTATCCAGCACACCCCAGGAAGCCCCAAAAACCAGGACATGTCCTGGGAAAACAGGACGGTTGGCAACTCTATAGTTAATACACAATTCCTTAAGTATCATAAACAAAAACAAAACCATGTCCTCCACAAATCTTTCCCCAAGGAGCTGTGACTGTGTGCCACAACGACACGGCGGCCCCGAGTCAACTAATTCCGAGTTAACTCGTCACTCTACCGTAACTCAATATCGCAGCTCAAGTGCGCGGTACTCAGCCAACTTCCCTCCACCTCGCGCTACTCTACCGCGCCCCCACGGTCCGCCCGGCCCCGGCTAGCGGCTTGTTGACGACATCCGACCACTTTCCCACTATTTGTTTAGGCGAACTCCCTCAGCGGCGCGCTGATAAATTATTACGTCGGCCGTATTAGTGGCTGATACAAGCCAACTTTGTTTTGTTGTTTTTATATGATTGTAGATACTCGCAGTGCCCTGAGTTATGTGGCGGCTAAGCTCGATTTACAAGTTTTGTACGTTTATCTCATAAGCTAGCTGATGAGCGCAGATTACCTCGAGAACTACAATACATTATCGCTAGGTCTTTTGTCGGCTCTCTAATTATATTTGTGCAAAAAAATTCTTTGCTCCGTTACGTCCACAGACCTGGTAAGTACAATATATGTAATCCTACTAATATTATAAATGTGAAAGTGTGGATGTTTGGATGTTTAGATGTTTGGATGTTTGTTACTCAATCACGCAAAAACGGCTGAAAGGATTTGGATGAAATTTGGCACGTGTTTGGATATTTAGATGTTTGGATGTTTGTTACTCAATCATGCAAAAACGGCTGAAAGGATTTGGATGAAATTTGGCACGCATGTAGCCTTTGACATGGAAAAGAACATAGGCTACCTTTTATCCAGGAATTCTTGCGGGATCTCCGACATTAACGCGGGTGAAACCGCGGGGCACAGCTAGTATATGATATATTTCTGTGGTTACATCCCAAAAGAGGAGTAGTAGATAGTTAGAAAAAAAATACAAAAATTATCTATCAGTTTATGTTACAGATATAACCGTCAGTTATTCAAGTGTATACTTACTACCACGGTAGTTCATAGTTACCTATAAAGCTAGAAACAAATAAAGAGAGGGGTCACCCAATTCGAGTTATTAAATTCTCTTTGTCGTTATCTAGGTGATGTCAATTATCTGTGAAAATCATTATAGGTAACGCATCAATAGTAAGAACGGTTTGTGATGGTTTGTTGTCGGATGGAAGTCTTATCGAGTCTTCCAACCTTCATTTAGCAGCCATTTGGTTTACCTTGAGAAAGAAATTCTATTTTTCGAGAGAGAAGTGAGAACCGTATTTTATCTTGGAGGACAATCCAATATTTTTGTCGGAGCTTCGCCATAATTAAACAAGTACGGAGCCACAACGCATCAATGGAAATAAATTATGAAACCATCGGACAAACGAAAATTTATTATGTAACACAACACAACATTAAGAAACCATTTCCAATCAAAGCGAAACAGCGCAGATGGCTCGTTAATACATAATATAACCTATGTGTTACTTTCGAGTGTTGATGATACCAGTGTAGTCAGTATATAGTAGTCGAAGAGCTGTCGTTTACACCGAACACCAGAAGAACGAGTGCACCCATCAAGTGCGGGATAGGTTTACGACGCGGCGTGGTATCTGTTCTCTTTGATGGTTTGCCGCCTGCTGTTCATAAAACAAATGTCCATATTTATGTATATATTAAAGTTAGGTACATATGGCAGTGATGGACGGTAGGTATTTGTCTGTTATATTATTTAATACGAAATTATTTTAAGAAATGGTAGAACTGAACGTTTTTGTAGTCAGTGCAGGGTTAACTTGGCCCATCGTCGACTACCCATTGGATGTATGCTCAAAGTACGTGGACGTCACGCTCCGACGTGATGCAAACTAGCAAGTGAACCAATAAAAGTTTTCACGTTAGAAGCTCGTAAGCTTACATAGTCAAAAATGTTTTGAACTTTAAAAATTGAAATATTTCAGGCTTCCAGCTCTGCGCTTTCACAAAAAGTAGGCTGGTATTATAATTAGGGAGCATACGTCGTAATTGTAGACTAAATATTGTTGTTGTCTCCCTCTCTCCGGCGGCGGCTGGAATAAATTATTTATTTGATACACGTCGCTAACGAGACGTGACGGGACGCGTTCCAGATGCTTGCGAGTGGGACGCATCTCGCGGGTGTCTGAGGGTCGACAGTATGCTGTTTTTTTTTTGTTTTTCTTGATGATAAAAGGATTTCGACCTACATATGCAGCAATGAAAAAGTATAAACGTGACCAGATATTTAACCTATTACCTATACTTTTTGTCCCGAACGACTGAAACGTTTAGTGGTTGTAAAAAGCTGTTAAAGCTATTATATATATTTACTAGTTGTGCCCCGCGGTTTCACCCGCGTTAATTTCAGAGTTTCCGCGGGAATTCCGGGATAAAAGTACCCTATGTGTTAATCTGATGTATAAGCTATATTATTGTCAAGGTTCATTTACATCTATCCAGTAGTTTTTGCGTGAAAGAGTAACAAACAAACAAACATCCATCCATAAATACTTACAAACTTTCGCGTTTATAATATTAGTAGGATATTATTTTGTACATTATTTTATACATGTGCGTTGTGATGTACTGTTTGTCGTAATAAACACTTTTCAATTTCAAAACATGGGCAGGTACCTACGCATTTAATGAGTGACGCGCCGTAACGAAAATATTTCTATCCCAAATAAATTTCACTTTAAAATAAATTAGATAGATCATAGAATCGATTCCGGTCCGAGTGGCAGCGGATCGGAACTGGCACCGAGCGGTGACCGGTAACCGAAACGAATCGATTTCACTGAAATATGCGCAACGGTCCGCCCGGCGCGGCGCGGCGCGGCGCTTCGCTATACAATACGGTTGTCAACTTGTCACCGACAAAAGACCATTGGTCCTATTTGAACGAGCCCTGTCCTACATCGGCACGATCCGGGATCTATTGACATGCTAAACGAATCCGGCCTGTGACATCAGACCGGAGTCCGGAGTCCGGAGTCCGGATCGTGCGGCACCTGAGCACACACGGCGGGTGTGTAATTGTCAGCGCGCCTCTGCCGGGCACTCACCAGCCACCAGCGGAATCCAATATTTACTTGTCGTAACTATGTATGTTTAAGAGTTATTAAGTATACCTGTTTCCCCGCGGTTTCTCGGTTCGGAGTTCTCGTAGGAATTTCGGAATAAAAAGTACCCTATTTCACTCAGGACTACCGTAGCTTCCTATATGTGAAAGAATTTCCAAAATCGGTTGAGTAGACCCAGAGATTACCCCCTACAACGTCACAAACTCACAATTCACAAACTCACAAACTTTAGCTCTTTATAATATTAATTTAAATAATTAAGTTCTTCGAAGAAACTACGAAAGTTTGCGTTCAAGTATAACTCACTAATAATAAATTTATGGTACGAGAGAGACATCTTTAGTCTTTTCACATAAAAAAAATATTTGGAAAATGTGTACCGAATTTAAGCTCGGGATTTACAAATTTAAATATTTTGTTTGATATAGGTACCTACTTCTGTATACCTACAGTGTTGTTTAAACGTATATAAGAAAGTTCCAAACTTGGGCTATCTTAAATATCTAGTGTCAAATAATATACAAAATAACAAATTATACCATGTATCAACGCTTTAAAATATAAAATTTTCTAAGTCACAATTTGATTTTACTGCCGTATTTATAAGGATTTTCTGCTAGTTTAACAAAGAATCGCCTGTAACGTTACACTTGGTTTTGTTATATCCCTAGCTTTGCTATTGACGGTATGTGATAAAATGTATGACGCATTATTTTCGCTTGAGCCGAAAGCGAACACCAAATGACGCGAATCCTGAGTAATTCGTTGCGAAATGACGCGAGCGGCTGTCGAGTGTCGAAGCGAAGTTCCCGCGGGGGATCACATCAAACATTTCCACGGACATTTCTCGAGGAAAAATATAGATTTGTATGAAAAATAAATTATCTATAATAATTTTCAAATACATTCCAAAACAACCAGTAACGAGACAAAACAGAAGAAGAAGAAGAAGAAGAAGAAAATACATTTATTTCAGCACAACACACAAGAAAAAGATACAAACACAAGCAATGCCTAATCTAAATTTGTACACAAACACTAAATGATGTGCGAAATCAATTAATAATAATTGATTCGATTTGGTACGTAATTTAATAATATAATCGATCATGCCCGATCATTTAAGGTAAACTTGTATTATTTATTCGATTATGTATATAATTAATATTTAAACTGTACTAACAGTAGACATAAAATAAAAACTAAATCGATTATAACCGATCATAGTAATTATGGATTAATTGATTATTTACAATAATAGCTAGGACTATCAGTTGCGTCGAGACGTGGCGCTTTGTTGCGGTTCAAGCTTTTCTTACATTTGGGTTCATGATTTAAAAAAAAGTCCAGGTAGGTACTTAGCTATACCGAAACCGACAACATTCACGTCGTTGGCATGCGACTTCAGTAGAAAGTTCGATAGAAAAACTGAATTTATTTACCTTTTGCTGTTTATTTTTTGCCCAGTCAAAAGTAAAGTAACAAATGACAAGGGTTGCCAGCCCCCGACGAGACGTCATTTGTTTTTGCGCGAACTGTACGCGACACGGGCTCGATATAAATTGCGCCCGACAACTAACTATCGATAAAGAACGGCGCCGAGCATCGATTATCGATTATCGATACTGCGTGAACGTGACCCGAGTGTCAACGGGGGAACACAATATTTACCGGCGCATTAAATGCCTCGAGAAAGATTATTAGTTTTTGTATGAATAATTTATGACGGTTGAACGCGGTAAACAACACTCCAACTCTACCAGCACTTACAGCACTCGCAGGCGATGGAGCCTCAGAGCACCTGGCCCTCGCGTGATGGCAGCTCTAGTGGGAACGTTGCTTAGTTTATTTTTTATTTTGCATAGACTCATGTTCCTGTCACCATGCTAATGCTAGTAGTTTATAATGTAACTTAACTGTGGGAAAGTTTAGGACATAAGTTGTCATGTCTAGTTGTAAGTTTTCTTATTCGGTAACTATATTTATTTATTTATTCTTTATTGCACGGTAAGTACAAATGGCGAACTTAATGCCTTGCGGCATTCTCTTCCAGTTAACCATTGGGTAGACGGAGAGATATAGAACTTATATCCCAACTTGTGTCTGTTTTTTCCCCAATAAATAAATAAATAGACGCCTTTTGACATTTAATATCTCAGTGGGAAGGTTTAGGACATAAGTGATCTTGTTTTACTGTTAATTTTTATAATGTTAACGTATTCCGACTTGTGCTTGTTTTTTCTCCAATAAATAAATAAAACTTCTTTTAAAAGACTTCTACGTCACCACTTTTTATACAGTAGCCTTATTTACTTCTCCAACCTTTCCTAAGCTTCTACAAATATTTTAAGATTTAAATTAGTCAAATCGGTCCAGCCATTCACGAGTTTTAGCGACACAAACGAACAGCAATTCATTATTATGTATATACGAGTATATAGATTTAATGTTATATGTAACTGTAAAGTAATAGGTGTATGAACGCTATATTCAGTTTTATAGCATCATTTATAAGTTATGAGCTATTATTTCTTTTATAATTATAGCAAATAACTTAACCTGACTAACAGAAAATACCTTGAAACTTAAAACATCGTTGCCTATTTCCCGAAAGGGCAAAGGGAAAATATAAATAGATTTATTATGATTAAAATATTAATTAAACGTAGAAATTTATCGAGTTTGATAACTCACAAAGCTTTATCTTTCATAACGAATGTACCACCATTTGTTAGCGCGCGCCAAAACAATAGTCTAAGAGACGAGTGCTAAAGAAATAAAAGCAATCGCTTAATGAATTGGCTTGGGCTCTCGTAAATCACCGGAGAGGCCTCTGCGCTAAGTGTATTGCCTACGCGTACCATAGGTACCGTCGGTTCCAATTATATTATCAGTTATTAAGCCTCTTTGTTTTAATCTTTGTAACCTATTTCTAAAGGAGGCACGAGCGAGCCGCGAGAAAGCAAGACGGCACTACACAGTATCCAAGATCCATACACAGCTTTCCCTTTCTAGTATAGAAAAGCAATAATATTTCCATAACTTATTTAATTACTCACGAATTTGTTAACGTAGATAGTTTGCCGACGCATGATTAGTCACTCACCTGAAACAAACAAATATAATATTTTAAAGTGAAGTGTCGAGACTTCAAAAACGTGAGTTTCGAAATTACCGCAGAAACTATTTTTTTCTAAAGTAAAACTAGCCCAAGTTAATCTTTCTAACATCAGCTATCTGCTAGTGAAAGTCCCGTTAAAATCGGTTCAGCAGTTTTAGTGATTAGCCGGAACAAACAGACAGAGAGACAAAAATTTTAAAAAAATATTTTCTCATGTAATTACCGTATAAACTTTAATATGCATTTAGTGAAAAGCTCTTACTTTGGAATTACAAACGGGTACTTCAATTTTATTTATATGTAGAGATACGAAAAAACATATATTTCTCTCCAACTAAAATGTGAAAGCTTACAAATAAAAGAATTTTTTATATTTGCAGATGCAGATGAAGCGATTACAGACCAGCCGTGAAAAAATAAGGGAGAAAATTTACATCGTCTTTTCAGACTATTCCCGAATTATAAAAATGGAATTTTTCCCCTTTCTGGATTAATAAAAAAGCTGATCGCGCATTGCATAATATGAATAATAATGTTTTGTGGAGCGGTTGCCAGTTGCCGCCCACCTCAGTCGCCCCGAATAAGGTTAAACATTACTTTTTGAATAATACGACGGAGTGTAGGTAACAAAAAAAATGTCGACTTGGGAAATCTTGGAGCACACAGCGCGGAGAGAGGGCACCACTCCACCCGACGTGTATGGGCGGAATACTTAACTCTACCGACACACTGAATACTTTATATACCTCTACATACCCTATGACAACATGTTCGCCATACTGTGCTGTCATCGTACGAAGTAGGTAAGTCTTTATTAACTATTATATGTCGACTGATCATAACACACTTTAAATAGCGTCAAAATGAATAATTTTCAACGCTTCTGACATAGGCCTATTTTTCAGGTAGATACTATCTTTCAGAGAGGAGGCTATAAGCATGTGTTTTGTTTTTACAATGGTAAAAAAATTTGAATTTTTTCAAAACGGGTAGCTAAAAAATATCCGTGGTGTCAGTAACTTACAAGCGTGGGATTGGGAAATCGGACCACTGAATTTGTAGGACTATACCATTTCATTTATTAATCTGATACAAATATTTACTAAGCTGCATATAAAAATTCAGCATGTTATTAAAAAAGTTTATGACTTCGTCATTTGTAAATATTCGGAATGGAAGACTCTCCAGTCAAATCAACCATTTTGGAAGACGATTATTTTTCAGGGTTTATTATCCAATTATCTTAACATTTCAATAAAAAATCTTACTGTTACTCACACAATTTCGACACCCCACCTAGACTCGAAATGTTTTTCACCTGCTACTTCATTAGCTACCCGTTCAGAGAATTCTTCGGCGTCTCGTCGAACTGAAGTTACTCACAAACTTTCAGCCTGTTATTAGTCACTAAGAAAGCAAGGCGTGGGCTGCTGAACTAATAGAAATTCCTACGGAAAATATTGTGCCTACAGGTTTTCGAAACCGCTGCCAAGGCAACCCATCACAAAAATCCAAATTTAAATGTGACGTCACAAAACATCCGGTTAGCGCGCGCAGCTACTTCCCCCGGCCTCTTCCACAGAGCGAGCGCGCGGGCCGTAGGTAGTTATAAAACATCAGTTTTCAACTGTTTCACTTAAACAAGTAAACTGGAAGTTTGCGGAAGTGGCATTCGGTGGGGGTGGGCGGGGCAGCGCGGGGGGGGGGGAGGGGCAGGTGAGGGTGGACCGAAGATGTTTTTAACTGGGAAATGGCTCGGACTTATTTGCGTTTGTTGGCTCGCTCCGAGTAAATTATTCAATGTTACAAAAGAAAGTTTGCTTATTGTGCGCGGTGCGATCATCGCCATGTTCGTTCTCGTTCCGAACGGAGAGTTCCGTTAATTTTGTATTCGATAAATTTTATTTTCTGTTTGTCGATGAACGGCGTGTCATATAATTCAGTAACGCAATCACGAGTTGATTGTAATCATGTTCAAGCATCACTAGCTGTAACAGACCGAATGCGTAATTTGATAGGTTATAAATAATTTACAAATTATTATTACCTATGTACTTGTACATCTTAAGTATGTATATCTAAATGCGAACGTGAGTTTATTTGTTTGTTTGTTTCTTGTTCATGCCTCAACGGCGCAACTGATCATCATGAAATTTTGCGTAGGTACACGTTAGAGTACCTTTAATACCGGAATTTTCACGGGAATTCCAAAATAATGCCGGTAAAACCGCGGCAACAGCTAGTAACATTATAAATGCGATTGGGAATTTGTTTGTTTGTTTGCTGTCACGCCTCAACTTCTCAAATGTTCATCATGAACTGTCAGGAGTATAGAAAAGGAAATAGGGATTCATCCAGAAGAATAGCGTTCCCGAGGGATAAAAAAATTTATTGACAAAATAATAATATCACTCGGACGCAAAGGCAAGGACAATAAACCTTCACTGAACTCGCTACCGTCCCTATTTTATTTTACTTTGTAGGAAAACCTAATGTAATGGAAAGGCTAATGTAATAAAAGCATATATAAAAATGGCAAACAATGGCCATTTACGAAATTCACAAATAGGATTCGTTTCAAATGTATAGAGGGGTGCGGACAATAATTAATTTTCGGAACATGCTGTACCTAGGTGCTAATTCAAAAGCAACAAACACCGAATCTGATTAATTATTTTCCACTAGTTATAATAATTTGAGACGCTCGCGCTCAGTCGACAGCGTGAGCTTCAAGCCTGCTCTAAATATTAAACAGATCGACATCAATGTCTTATTGCCTATGTACCCACTAGCTGTGCCGCGCAGTTTCACCCGCGGTAATTTCGGAGTTTTCGCGGGAACTCCAGGATAAACTAGATTAAAATATTACTTCTAATATAATTTCCAACCAGTCTGGAAATAGACTTCCTTCTAAACGACGTCTAAGTCGCTTCCTGCTGTCTGTCTGTCCTTATATATGCTTAGATCTTCAACACTACCTACGCAACGGATTTTGATGCGGTTTTTTTTAATAGATAGTGTGATTCAAGAGGAAGGTTTGTATGTATAGTTTATCCTGAAATTCCCGCGGGAATTCCGAAATTACCGCGGTTGAAACCGCGGGGATAGCTAGTTAAGTATATTTCAATTTGAATTACTCACTCTTACTTATTGTTAGTTGAGTGATTTCTAAAACAATGATACGATATTATCAAGCTAAGTGAATATTATTATGACTTGTTTTAAAGCCCACTGTTGACCTCATTTGAAATACCTAAATAGACGAACAAAAGCTTGTTTTAAAATTTAAATTCTATTAAAAACAGAAACTAGGTCAAACCTGTACCCTTGGTATTGGCGGGTAACTATGCAACTATACGCCACAAGGAAGAAGTGCGATTGCTATTTATTATTTCACTAGTGTTCCCGCGGGAATTCTGGGATAAAAAGTACCCTATATCCTTCTCTGTACTCCTGACAATGTGCGTGCAAAATTTCATGATGATCGGTTCAGCCGTTCAAGCGTGAAAGTTTAACAAACAAATAAACAAACTCACTTCCACATCAATGATATTATTTAGGGTCACCCTTTTCTCCTCAGTTTCACCGGCTTTAATTTCGGCGTTTCCGCAGGCATGCCAGGATAGTACCCTACATCTTGTTATGCCTCTGATAACGTGTATATAAGTGTAACAAACAAGCTCACATTCACTATAGAGACTAAATTTTACTCAGTTAGTTAAATACCAATTAACATTAATTTAATGAAAGTCCCTGAGTGCGGCCGCTTTGTTTAAAAAATATTTAATTAAAATTTAGTAGTTAATCATTAAAACGACTCTGAGTGCGTCCGTGAGGATTACAGTTTAATGTTTACCCTCGAAGAGAGAGCTCATCCATTTATCCAAAGACATAACGACTAATCCATGAACAACGAACAAGCCGTATCGCTGGGTTTAGAAACTTGAAAGTAAAAGTAGGCACATACTTGGGAAGTCAAACCATACCCTCGGGGTTTTTTCCAAGTGCATTTCTCCTTTTCACCCCCGGGTGAAAAAGCAGGTGACCGAGGGGTAGATAGTAGTACTACGACAAGGGTACAACGATAGTTTGTATTGGTTAGTTATTGCTGTGTAATTATCTTAAATTATGTAGAGCGTCATTGGTCTTTGTAGATAGATAGTTTGGCATTTATTGACAAATCAAATCTTAACTAGTTATAACCTAAAATTTTCGGCAAATCAGTAAGTAATAAACTCTAATATTATATATATTTTATTTTTTAGTAAATATCTCTATTTCAAACACTATTAGGTAAGTAAGCTTTACGATGAAGAATGTAGGTGGGTATGTGTTTATATTTGAAAAATGTTTTTAAATTGTACTTTTGACGCGTTGAGAGTAAACTTCTAGCAGGCAAAGGAGGTGACGCCCTATAGTAGTTACCATCGCGTGACGTCATGCTAGTGGATTTTTAGTTCTTAGACATAATTGGTTTTATATCACTTCAAAAATTCCGTTAGTGCCATCTTACAGAGTCCCGCCCCGCGTGTCCTTCCCTGCTGCCCCGGCGCGGCGGCAGCGAGCGCGCCCCAAATCTGTCCGTATTAGAATTGATTATAATAAGGTTTTCGGGGATTTTTAACCTAAAATGGGATTTTTTTTATTCGTGAAAAGGATCGTTTTATTACGCAAGGATTACTAAGCGGGCCGACGCCAGCCGACTCGACGACGCCACCGGGCGCAAAAATTTAATAATGAGAAAACTTTTTTCGGGTTCTGTCACTTTGGTGTGTTGACATAGCTACTTATAGCACTGTCGCCGGCTCTTTGTAGGAAATTTAAAAAGGTTAGCGACGATCTCCCATGAATAATGTAGAGCCGGCTTACACAGAAACAAGCGTGGCGGAATGGGTTGAACACTTTGCTCGCACAAATTACGCTTTGACAATATTTACAAGTATTTAAAAATAATGGGTGCTTAGGTACAACACAATTCTAAAACCGAAATTTTCTAAACCAAAAATTTCGATATTTCCAATTTTCGGCAACAAACTTTTAGTTTAGTCTAAGGGAATATTGAAAGAATGTATAAATTTCAAAGATTTTTGAGAGAATGTATCTACAGTTACACAACAAAATATTTCTCAATTTATAAAATTGATTCGTTTAGTGACATCGCAATTCCGACAGTAAAATTTTAATGGATAAAATTATTATTTATAACTTATTATTAGATAAAATAATAAACTGTTAAGATTTCAGTTATGATCCACGAATATTATGAAAGCTTAACGTGTCTGTCTGTTTGTTAGTGCACAGAATACACAGAAATCACTGGACAAATCCGAATGGAACCTAGCTTTAATTCATAAACAATTTATCAACTCTCTTAAGATAGTCAAATTGGTTAGTTGTAAGTGATTAATCAAATTGTACGTTTGTGTGTAGGCGATAATCTCCGGAATTACAGCACTGATTCTTAAAATTATTTAAAAAATAGAAAGTCTCTGAGTCAAAAATAGAAAGTCTCTGAGTGGATACAAAGAGTTCTTAAGGAATATTACAATTTTCACGGGTGAAACGGTGGGAGGAACAAATGGTATGCAATAAAGCCACAGGACATGTTCACCGTCACAGTCCAGCAGGTCTACTACGCTTGTGGAGAATATTTGATGCGGTGCAGCCGCGCTGTGGGTTTGCCAAATTGGATCCACTGATTTCCTTCATGCGACTGTGAAAATGCCGAGTGGCTAGAATTTTGGCTGCAAGACAATAAATTATTTGCTTGTGGACATGGTAGAACGATTACATTTTAAATTTATTTTCATACTAGCTGGATGTACCCTGGTATCTTTGTTGTATATGAAACTAGCTGTTGCCCGCGGTTTCACCCGTGTTAATTTCAGAGTTCCAACGGAAATTCCGAGATAAAAGTACTCTATACGTCCTTTTCTGTACCCTTTACAACGTGCCGGCTTAATTTTTTCCGACGTTTCCAACAATTATTATTGTAATTCAACTAATTTACACAAAAACTAAAAAAAAAAATTGTATTTATCGAGAACAGACAGACAATTAGACACGGTGGAGGACTTTTTTTATACATATATATGTAGTGATAGCATTTATATTTTATATAATATATAATGATAAAATGAAAACACATTTTATTGTTTACGGTGACGGCATGAGCAAATAAAGAGATCATGTACCTACCATGCGTCCGCCGCAACAAAGCCAATTTAAAACTATCTGCACTTGATTTAAAAGGACGTAGACAAGTTACATATACCTATACCCTAATAAAGACTTCATTTAATTTTTCATTTTGTAGTATTTACTTCAGTTAACCCTAATAAATAGAGAATTGACGCGAGTATTGTAACATTAAACGGATGTGTACGTCTGCAGAAACAGGTATGTAATAACTTTTGACAGTTGGCAAATCTAATTGCAAAAGTAATAAAGTTAGACGTTTACGTATTTTTGTTGCTGAATGTACTATACATATTGTTACAATCTACAAACCGCCGGTTAAAATTGATCGCAACTAAAGCTCCGGTACGAAGCGACGTGATTATCCAATTAAAACAGCCAGCCATTAATTAAGCAGGTGAACTTAATCAGGGAACGACGAAATTGTTTGATTAGCTACTATATAATTAACGAGAGTGGATAAATAAATATAATCATAGAAGTCTGTAATGTGTTCCTGACAAATAAATTTTTATTTAATTTCATTGCTCATCCATCCTTCACATTTATGGAGTTATTATGCAATACTATAGAGAAAATTAAAAGATGGCCTGTGACTTCAGACAAAAGCGAAGCTTCTCACACTTCCATTATTTATTAATAATAATAATAATCGATTGCCCTATGTATGATAGAGCATCACTTGCGAACGGCTAGACCAATTTGGATAATTGTTTTTGGAAAAATGCGGGGGAAAAGTCGAAATCTTGAACAATATTTTCAATATGAAAACTCACCGCTTAATCAATAAATAAATAAAAACTTGAGCTGTGAAGCTGAAATTTTGGCGAGGTCAGTTTATATTGAGTAAACATCGGCAGATAAGAAATGATTTTCATCCCGGGGTTCCCAAATTGATCCAAAAATTCACGCAGGTGAAACCGCGGGGGCAACTAGTTGTTTAAGAAACGATGTTTCGATAACACGTGCCGCAAGGCAAATCCTCATTCTAAACAAAAAAATTCCCAAAATAACATTGTGAGAAAAGTAGAAAACCATAGAATAGTGCTGGGACACGTTCTAGTGGCATGCTGGCTCTAGCTACCCTCTAGTATATATGAGCCGGAAAAATGCAATACATTTATATCAAAGAAAATAATACTCTCTGACGAATTTATATTAACACGTAAACAGTCAGTTTTCGCCAACCTTTTCACGAAGTCAATGCATGGTGATATCGCCAGCAAATAAATTCAAACGCAACGCCATCGAGCGCCCGCCGCCCGATCCCCGACATCGTCGACTCACAGCGGACCGGGGCCGGGCTCGTAATCCTCTCTTGTCGTGGGAAGACTTATCCCCGGCCGATAGGGGGATTATCCGGGACAAACATGGAGACGACTCGATCGACTCGCCGGTGCCGCCTTCGTACTGTCCGGTCACGTCTTAAAATGATGGGCAATGTCTTCAGTTAATTGGCACAAGTTGGTAGCTATAATGTCTCTGGTCAACCTTATTTTATTAACCGGACTGTTTCAATCGCAAAAATATGGAGAACTGCCAATTAATGCAGACACGTTTATCTAGAACAGGATTTCTTGTGAAAATCTGGAGTGAAAATCTGTGAAAATGTATTTATCTCTGTTAATCGCAGTAACTAAAGAAATGACAGCACTATTGGTCTAGCTAGAGAGTGGTTACCAAACCTAACTGCTACGACAGGCGTCGCGAGTTCTTATCTCGAACTAACCTAGCGATTCCCATGATCCCCGATGAAGGAGTCCCATCCTTGTTGGATAAGGTGTCCATCACAGACATATTATCCTACTAATATTATAAATGCGAAAGTTTGTAAGTATGTATGGATGGATGGATGGATGGATGTTTGTTACTCTTTCATGCAAGAACTACTGAATGGATTTAAATGAAACTTTACAATAATATAGCTCATTCATCAGATTAACACATAGGGTACTTTTTTCCCGCGGGAACTCCGATTTTACCGCGGGTGAAACCGCGGGGCACAGCTAGTATCTGTATATAGGTCCGTCTTGTGTATAGTAAAATAGATATCAACATAATGTCCTACAATAACATGGCAAACAACATGGCGATCAAAACATATTTTTAAATTTTTTAAAATAAAATTACTTCTACATAATATTTCTTACATAAAACTAAGATATTCAATTACAGTATGCGTAAATACTGTAAAAAACTATTTCTATTTAGTCATTTTTAAGCCAATAGTTTAGCGAACTTGTAAAACCCTACCCTACCCGTCAAATGCATAAATCATTTTTATTTCTTTGAACAAATAGTTCAACCTTCCAACTAAATACGCGGTACCCAAGTCTAAAAAAACAGTCGTTTCTTATTCAAATTATTCAATTCGTTCACTCCACAGCCGACAATTGATATCGTATTTCTTTTTTGTCGCAAAAAATAAAATAACCCACGTTTGATGTTACACAAAGAAATATTATACAATCGAGTACAAGTAACCTGACACTCCATTGGGAATACGGCGTACAAAAAGCTACGATCTGTGGCATCGGCAAGTCTGATGGAGGTGTTTTGTCTTATATAGTGGAGATTATACTAGGTGGAGTGAAGTGTTGCAGTCATGTCCATAGCGTATGTTATTGTTTGTTGAGTATTGGCTCATGGATCGCGGAAGCTCCGAGTGAGCTGAGATAAGCCCCCTTACCTGAGTTCACAATGTATGTATAATAAGTAGTTACCGCATAGAAAACTAAGGAGCGGATGTTTATGTCACGTGGTCACGCAAAACCCGGACTTTTAATTGGACGATTTTAGGTGAACACGTGACATGACGATTCGTTTCTTAGTTTTTTATTTATGTATTTATTTCACTGTCACTCAGGATCACTGCAGCTTTTTAAAAGTGAAAGAATTTTCAAAATCGGTTCAGTAGATCCCGAGATTACCCCCTACAACGTCACAAACTCACAAACTCCCAAACTTTTGCTCTTTATAATATTAGTATAGATTTGAAGTAAGTAGGTACCTATACTCACTTTTATTCTTTGTGTTGTCGCATTAACAACTTACAACACAAAAAAATATTTATTATTGTATAGTATTTATTGAATGCGAGCAAGGTATGAAGCAATGCCATCATTTGACAAATAAACTCTAAATACATTTATAATCGGTTGATGTTTGGAACAAATATATCCAGTTGTACGTATTCATAGTATTTATGAGGTAATATTTTATTTATGAGCCGAAAATGTTTTAATATTTCACAAGGATTTCTTTCATGAAATGTAAGGTACTCGAGTATTAATTTCTATTTGTGTAATTTGATATTTCTTGATGTTTCCTCTGCTCGGGTGTTTGCTACGTTCACCTTAAAAGCTGGAGATATTATTAAATAATAACAGGAAATCTTTTTTCATTTATAGCTAATACTGCGTAACAAGCCAAGGTAATAATAACAAGAGCTGATAGAATTCCACTGTTGGAAAAATGCCTCTCCCGACGATACCTCCCTCCAGTTTGGCTCAGTTATAGTTAATACTAGGTGTGACCCGTGGTTTCACCCGCGTGATTTTTGTAATACGTATAAAAATGAAAGTAGCCTAAGTTGCTCTTTATGACATTGGCTGTCTGCCAGTGCAAGTTCCGTTAAAATTGGTCCAGCCGTTTCAGGGATTAGCCGGAAAAGACAGACGGACAGACAAAAATAAACAACATTGATTTATATATGTGCCTATCTAAGTACCTACCGTATATATACTTTTGTATGTAATTAGTGAAAAGTTGTCAGTTTGGAATTACAAACAGACACTTTATTTTTATTTATAAGTACGTATATATAGATGTATAAATAGATAAAGACTAGCTGTTGCCCGCGTTTTTACCCGCGTTAGTTTCGATGTCCTCTCGAGAATTCTGGGTTAAAAGTACCCTATGTCTTTTTTTGAACACCTGACGTGTCAGTACTAAAAATTTCATGCTGTTCCTGCGAGAATTCCGAGATACCAGTACCTACCTACCCTTCTCTGTATCCGTGAAACCGTGTATGTAAGATTTCACGGTGATCCATTAAATAGTTAAGGCGTGAAAGCGTAACAAACAAATAAACTCACTTTCACATTTGTTACAATTATATATAGTACCTAACGTAAATTAAATAAAATCTGTTTCTATCGGAATCAAGCACAACCGTACGTGAAATCGACACTCGTACCTACAATAATATCAAGGCAGCGTCGCGCCGCCTCTCCGTTCGACGGAATTCAATATGCGGGAGTTAAGTGATACCGTCGCGTCGCTCGCATAATATATCAAAATGAGCTACACACGAGCCCCCGCGTATCGTTTTATTTGTCCAAATATCTTCAGTACACGTCGACGGCGCGAATGTGAGGGAATGGGGGGGGGGGGGGGGGGCAGGTCGATTACAGCCTCCACGATATCTGGCTCTACCTCCGAGGCCGCGAGATTTGTCACCGCGACGCGACGGTCGGCCGCTCTCGCAAACGCTCCACGTTTTATTTCAAACGCGTTCTGAACACTTATATTTGTGACGTTTTATAAATGTCCAAAGAGAAAAAAAAAAATTGCGTGACGCGACACGCAATTTTCCGTGTTCCAGTTACATCCCTCAACATGACACCCTGAGGTTATCACGTGAGAAAGAGATGGAAACGCGGATATTTTATTACTGTAGTAATATCAGGCGTGATATTGCAAAAACTTGAACAAACTCAAAGACTATGACAATATGTATACTTATCTATACTTACTGCAATTATTATTGGTATGTATATTATGAAGAGATAAAATTTGTTTTTTTTTTGTTGTAAAGAATAATCTCTGAAATTAATGAACCGATTCAAAAAATTGTTTCACTTTCTAGAGTTCCCGGAAGTTACCCCGGAATTTCCACGAGAACTCCGAAATTACCGCAGGTAAAACTGCGGAGCTAGTCCTACTATTATAAATGTGAAAGTGTGGATGTTTAGATGTTTGGATGTTTGTTACTCAATCACGCAAAAACGGCTGAACGGATTTGGATGAAATTTGGCATGCACGTTGTCAAGGGTACAAAAAAGAACATAGGGTACTTTTTATCCCGGAATTCCCGCGGGAACTCCGAAATTACCGCGGGTGAAACCGCAGGGTACAGCTAGTAGTAATATAATGGGCACAGATACTTAATTTAATATGTATAATAGATTTTTATCGCTAGTTAACGTAATGCAGGTGATAAAGTACGGTTTACGAACGCACTACGTAAGATTTACGGAATGGTTGTAGATAAAGTAAATAATGTGATAATCCAATGTAATTATCCGGGAGCAGCGGCTTGAATGCCAACGACGGGGAAATGGCGAAACGTCACCGCTGGGAGGCAAAGAAACGAGGCTGGATGCCGCCAATAATCATCCTAATTGTCGCGATTAGTGTCTAAACGGCGCTCGAGCTAATCTGTCCCCGGACTCGGATGTGAAGTTGTGATGGTCCCGGGGCGAGCGCAGTGAGCGGAATGAGCGGCGTGTGCGGAGCGAGCGGCGCTACGAGCCGCCGGGGAGCCGTCGCCGACGCGTGACAAGACCTAATCCAGTTCACATCCAACCTTAGTATGATATGACGGCGTTTATGTTCGGAGTTTGAATGAATCTAAGAACATAAGTACACACACCGGCAGAATTAGCGGAACAAAAAAGGCAGAGTAGGCATAGAAATAATAACGTATGTATATTAAAACAAATAATAATCAGACATGAAGTAACAAACTAATACACATCTTTTAACACTTTAAAAGTTTATCATTCAAATTTTATTAATAATAATAAAAAAAAACACTTTTTTATTAAAGAACACTAAATAAATAAAAGATTGATAACGTGTGATTCCCCCTCGTGCTCTAACTTTAATTTGCAACATTGTTTGTGTCCCCACAAACTAGAGAAAAAAAGTTTTTTTATTTTTATTTTGATTATTTTGAATAAAAATTAACTAAAAACTTCTTAAAGTCGATGTTAAAAGGTGTATATTAGTTTGTTACTTCATGTCTGATTATTATTTGTTTTAATATAATATAAACGTTATTATTTCTATACTCTGCCTTTTTATGTTCCGCTGATTTTGTAAAAATGACTTTTGTCACCTAGACTTACAGACTTACAGAACTAGCTTTTTATCACTTTTCATACTTTCAGGTTGTCAGTCAAGTTAGTTAAGAAATTCCGCAGGGTAAATTTAAAGTACCCCATATCATTTTTTGTATCCATATCAACGTGTATGCAAAATTTTAAGATGATCGGTTGTGTAGTTCAAGCGTGAAAGCGTAACAAAAGAACGGACATTCACATTTATAATATCAGGATAAGGTACTGATGAACCACCTGAAGTTTTTAATTCTGTGCCTATGAAAAAATATATAGGTAGAACGAAAGGTTTTTTAAAAAAGGGGGACTAGAGTTCAAATTTTGTATTGAATTGGGAAAGGCCTTCCCGCGCTTTCGGAAATCCTTAGGAAATTCTGATCCGGGACAAATTATAAGTAAATTGCAACTTTATGTTTTAGTTATTAATTATTAGTGTCTAGTATTAAGTATATTAATTATTGTTTTGTTTGCACACCCCATCTTCTATATCTCTCTGTCAACCCAATGGTTAACTGGTAGAGAATGCCGCAAGGCATTAAGTTCGCCATTTGTACACACTGTGCAATAAAGAATAAATAAATAAATAAATCACAAAACTATCCTATCTTACTCAGGAACACCGATCTTTATTATCTTCGGTCCTCTTCGGTCGCCTACGCAACCAGTTCTATGCAACCGGTTTCGTAGAGCCGTACAGTATGATTTTGTCCTTCACTAGTTGTGCCCCGCGGTTTCACCCGCGTTAATTTTAGAGTTCCCGCGGGAATACCGGGATAAAAAGTACCCTATGTGTTAATCTGATGTATAAGCCATATTATTGTAAAGTTTCATTTAAATCCATCCAGTAGTTTTTGCGTGAAAGAGTAACAAACATCCATCCATCCATCCATCCATACATAGGTACTTACAAACTTTCGCGTTTACAATATTAGTAAGATAACACGAACGTGATAGGAGATCTTTTCGTAATTCGGGGATGGTGCTTACAGTACTGTAGGTATACTTATCTAAATCATTTAAATTCGTGGCATCCATACATTTGATTAACATAATAATTAAACAGGGGCGATATGTCATTAAAAGCGTGAAGCACTCGCTAATTGAGTCGCGGAGCCGCACACGCCACGTGCGGTCTGAAGCCGTTTATTTACCTATTGGGGAATTGTGAAACGCTGTACATTAGCTTCACTTGTAACTAACAAACAATACGATAAAATCTTAGAATTCAATTTTAACCTACTTCTAATAGTTGTAAATGGGACTTTCTGTATACGCATACATATTATGTTGTTCGTATGACAAGGCAATATTATTATGACACTAGTTGTGCCCCGCGGTTTCACCCGCGTTAATTTCAGAGTTCCCGCGGAAATTCCGGGACAAAAAGTACCCTAGTGTTAATCTGATGTATAAGCTATATTATTGTAAAGTTTCATTTAAATCCATTCAGTAGTTTTTGCGTGAAAGAGTAACAAACATCCATCCATCCATACATTCTTACAAACTTTCGCGTTTATAATATTAGTAGGATTGAGCTAATTTGACAATCGATTCGAAAGATGCCCATGGGAACTCTAATTAAACGACGGAACCCCATCGAGTTGGGGCTCGTTGATTGGTCTTTACAACGACTCAGGGTCTGCAGTTTCGACACACTTAATGATCTACCTATGTAATCTCCTATAGATCGAAACCGACCGTTTACCGAAAAAAATCGCTTGCCGTATCGAGATTATCGTAAAATGCATGGCTCTACTGTGAATGTTGTCAAAAGATTTTCTGCGTAGGTAAAACTTATCAATAGAAAGCGTTAATTTGACAGCTGTGTTCGATACTATAGCGAGAAAAATCGATTTTTGTAAATTGTAGAGACTACGAAAAATCTATATGTATGGCGAGACTGCGGCTCCTGGTCCTTAGATGATTACTACTTTGATTGATTACTTCTTTGATTGATTACTACTTTTTAGTTCAATTTACTCTTGAATAATGTTTTTTAAAACTATTTGAACCTGTTTGTTCTTCTTTTGGGACACGTCAATATTAATCATTCTTGAGAATCGTAGAAATTAAAAAAAAAAGTGTAACTGGCACCAAACAAATTGGCGCAAATGAAAATGAAAATGGATCGGACACTCTAGTAGGTATATGCGGTTTTTTTTTTAGATTTAATAAAAACACTGTTGAGGCGGTTTTGATTTCGTGTAAAGTAGTGCTTTGACTTGGTAGAGAATGCTTCTCGGAGGGATGCGATTCGACTCGTGAATCGAAACCGTAATAAGTATTAACATTATTTGAACTGTAATCGAATACCGCATTCGCTCTGAAAGGATTGCCATGAAATTCGTTTCGCTGCAAACACCAATAAAATTTGATTGTGTCGCCGATGTGTCTGGCAATCACAAATATATTACGCAGATTTAAAGTAAAAATTAAAGTATTTTCGCAATTTTCGTATGAATAAATCCGATTGAAGAATTTATCGTTAATCGCTGAACGTTTAACTGTTTTTGTTCTGATAGCTGTTCGCCGCGGTTTTACTCGCGTTAATTTCAGAGTTCTCGCAAGGGACTAAAAGTACCTCTGTACCCCTGACAACGTGTGTGCAAAACTTCATGGTGATCGGTTGAGCCATTAAAGCGTGAAGCGTAACAAACAAACAAATAAACTTATTTTCGTCTATTAATAGTACAAGGATAAAGTGTTGCATAAGAGATAGAGTTCTAATTTAAACTTTTAGTATAAACAATTGAAATTCAAATACATAAAAACTCTCTTTGGAAACATAAAGATTAATAAACTATAGTCTTTTGAATTTGAGAACTGATTTTGAAAAATCTTGCAAAGATGGGAATTCCAGAGTAGGTATCAAAAACATTATAAGACAATAGACGAACAATACAAACTTTTACTATGCAATCCATTTTTGCGGGGGGAATGATCAAAATAAAAACCAATCACATCGTTGCGACGCAATCAAATACCAGTCACCACAAAGTACATTTCAAATAGTCAATCACATTGTTTTCCGTCAGGTGGTATCTACAGACAATAGTCTCTGCTAGCCAACGGCGTTTTGTTAGCATGAGATCATTTGACCGCTGCGTGGTTCAAGGGTTAAGCTTAGCGGCCGAGCGTATTGTCAATCTATTCTCTTTCAATATCTTTGGTAGGTATGTATAATTGTATATACAGGATATTTTTTATCTTGGAACAAAGAAATGCCGAGGTAGTCCCGAAGCGGACGCGGCTGAAACCGAGGGGGAGCAGTTACTCGTTCATTAGTTGGGTGAATAGCCAAACTAATTAGTAGCGAAATCTATACAAACAGCCTGAGTGCGTGTGTAAAATAGAAACTAAACAAATTTCAATCTGGTGTTGAGGCGGCTCTGCTTAATGTCATTACAAATTACGGCACGTTCTTAATAACTATTAAGGGAAGCGGTTTAGTTTTAATAATAAACACTTGCCGCCCTACGTACGACGCGGCGGTGCCTTATGGAGGTGATTTCGCGTGATTTAGCACGCTATCTAAGCACCTCTAGGTAGCTAGCTCCGCGGGGTTAGGTTTTACTGGCAAATTAACAGCGCTAAGCAAACTTGTGCAGCTGAATAATAGATGAAGTGAGTGGTACGCATATATGAGTTAAGAAGAGAATGAAGGGAAAACTAGATGTCAGGTGCTAGGTGTATGCGTTGCAATTTATCCTTAGTATTATAAATGCGAAAGTGAGTTTGTTTATTACGTTTTCACGCCTTAACGGCTCTACCGATCACCGTGAAATTTTGCATGCACGTTGTCAGGGGCACAGTGAAGGACATAGGGCACTTTTTATCCCGGACTTCCTGTGGGAACTTCGAAATTAATAGGAGTGAAACAGCATGAAATTGTACATACGTTGTTAGATGTGCTGAAGATAACATCATGAAAAAACCCCTTTCAGTAAAGACAAAAAAGTATAGCTCTTATATATATTCGGTTCGCAGCAGATGTCGTTAGTGACGGCAATCACACCAGTGGGATAAAAGTCTCCGTTTTTAATATAAACCTTCACGTTCCGCTTCGAAACTAGCTAAGTTTAAGCTATCACTTAGTATACGGAAGTTTTAAGTTTCAATAGGGATGTTGACTTTTGAAAATCAAAATTCTAATTAGTTCAGAGTTCAGAGAGTTTTGTCAGTTAGAAAATAAAATAAAAAACAATAGACACGTATTTTTTGCACCGAATAGTAACGTCACGCTAACTCAATGTATCACCATTATTTTTGGATTACGTAAAAAAAGAAAAAAAATACGTGTCTAATATTTTTTATTAATCTACAAGACGGACTAAAAAAAAATTAGTCAACTAGCCTTATTTCCAATTTCACAATTTGAGTGTTATTGAAAACTGCGGTGTATCCACCAGCATAATTGAATATTAATTAGGGTACTAGTCATCAAGGACTCTTACGTATACATTTTAAGTTTCATTTAAATCCATCCATGCATTCCATGCAGGAGATACCACGGACACACCGACAAAAATACCAAAACGGATCACAATTCACAATGCTTTAAGCCACTTATCCACCCCCCTCCCCCAACGCTAAGGGAGCGCATAGAAACAAAGAACCATTCATTTTTATGATGCTGGTGTACCTACAACTGCGCCATTACACCCGCATGTCAAACCATATCACCAAAAACTCCGAAATACGTGTTACTTTATTTATCATATTACGCGGAGTTCCCACGGAAGTTCTGGGACAAAAAGCACCCTATGTCCTTCTCTGTACTACGTGTAGTAGTAGTAGTTATGTAGTGGTGTATTAACAACGTGTAGTTAAAAAAATTTAATGCACTTTTTCCTATAATTCCAACAAGACAATCGTATTCCAACGAATATCCACCAAAAAATAACAATCTATTACCTAGTGAAAAACGCTTGATAAAACGTTTAGTAGTTAAATATTCATAGGTTTGAAAGTATACACGGTTCTTAACATGTTCATAAAAATAAAAAAGATAAAAACACAAAAAGTTTTAAACAAAATAAGTCAATCAAAAAGAAAACCTGTGAAGGCGCTCACCGCTCCATCACTTTACACACACATCGTTCCGCGCTGGTATCTTAAGATCAATGACCTCGATCGTCCTTCGATCGAGTTGAACAGCTGATGCATCCATTGCTCGCTGTGTGCGTGACGCGTGCCTGGGTATACGTATTAGTGAGCTACGTGTATTGTGTACCTTACGAATGTAGTTGTAATGCTTATTCAATGAATTTTCATCGTATTCTGAAAAAAATACCTTATTCTTTCGCTTATCCAGTTTCAGCTCTGTAAATATTTGCAGCTAATTTTAGCACATCTTATATATGTATGAAAAGGAAAATTTTCAGTAGTCCTTTGTTTCTGTAACACACTTAAAGGCCAAGGTTGTTTAAATAAAGTAGAACAAAAACAATGTGTTTTACGTATACTCTATATATTTATTAAGTACAGCGTAACTCCTACTCGGAGAGGGCGGGCCAGGTGAGTGGGCCGCTACAAGACCTAGATTAAAGCTCAGATTGTATGCCCTGGGGACGCGACGTTAGTTAGTCGCCTACTTGAGGCGAGGTATGACTCCAAAATCGTGTTAAGCATCGAGGTCATCTTAGAAATAATACGATTATATAACTAGACGATTGTAAAATTTAGTTCCGTAAACGATTAATTGCCAAGTTTAGAGGAAATAATAAGTCGGTAATTTAGGCTGTGTGTTTTTGTAAATTTTTGTATTTTTCATGATTGTAAAACAAAAGTTTGGTTGTTTTAAAAACAAACGAAAGATGGAACAAGGTTTCATGTAACGTAAAAAAATTACAAAATAGACTATTTTCTTACGGTTACATTGAGGTGGATTATGTTGACTATAGGTACCCATTACAAATATCAAATATAGGTATCAATAGTACGTATTAGAGATGCGCCGAGTACTCGGTTACTACTCGGTACTCGGTGTATTCGGTGGTTTTTTTAATACTCGTACTCGGTCGAATAACTCGGCTCAACTGCCGAGTACTCGTTTTAAATAAAGTGTTAAGGTTAATGTCATAGTAAAAACTACATTAAAAAGTAGTTACAGTAAACTCGTCAGTAACTACATTAAACTCGTCATCGAATTTAATTTTATAATCAGATCAAATGTTGAAACACTGAAACAGTATTGCATTTATAAAATACCTGTAATATTTATTGAATGACTGTCCACTACCGTTTCTTGTTGGCTGGCGTGAGTACAAACTGGTTTTCACACCATTAAGCTGCTAAACTTCGTAAAGACTGAACCGAGTTACTCGGCCGAGTACTCGGTACTCGGTAAAGTAAAACCGAATAATACTCGGTACTCGGTTACTCGGTAAATCTAGTACTCGGCCCATCACTAGTACGTATCTATAAGCAAAGCGTAATGTATTAAGTAAATGTTCTTAATGTCGATAGGGTTTTCTATTGCAGAATTAAGATCCATTTATATTTACTATCGCGCGGTTCATTTCTGTACATGTCTGTAGCTACATGTCGAGCAAATGAATAGAGCATCGGAACCGTACAGACATCTTTTGTAAATAAACGGTGTATGTTGGTTTTTCCTATATTTTTTTCTTGGCCCGTGTCTGGCACGTTCAATGTCTGTAGATATAAATGGACCTTTAGAAACCATGATCTTTAAAATTTATTTGTGACTATGTTTGTAATCGCACAGAACTAGAACCACGTAGTAAGAGTATTTGTGTTTCAAGAAATAAAATATGCAAATATAAATACAGGATACATAAGTAAATAATTGGGCTGGTTGATGTCTTGTAGTTGTTATAATACTTAAGGTATAACATATTTTACACAACTTAATGGTTTACCAAAAATGGTATAACACAATCTGCTATCTATACTATGATATTTAAAATTGCACAACCCATTACCCTACTTCGCTCACCGCTGTTGTGCACCGTTCCCCCGCCGCTCGGGACCCTGCCCACTGCGCCCTCATACTGCTCATCATCACGACACCTCGCATGCGGCGCGAGCGTTACTTCCGCGCTTCCGTGCAATAATCAAAGGACAACGACCGTCGTGTCGTGTCGTGTCGGGGGGGGGGGGGGGGGGGCACGACAACGATACGAACATTTCGCTCTGTATCAGTAGTTATTAAACTTTTATCTCAAATGAACCTTGATAGCGCCACCGTCTCTATAGGTACGTCAAATTCCAAATATTTTTTTTTAAAGCAATATTACTCCTAAAACAAGAATATCATCAACATCCCTGTTATAGTAAGCACAATAGAATTTGTTCAAAAACCTATGGGTGGATAACATGATAAAAATGAGTTTTATTTAACTTTACCAAACCCACCCTAGTGTATGGAGATTGCTATATTTGCCTCTATATGATAATGATTCATTTGTGAACTTAACCAGTCCCTTAAGCCAAGTTGAAAATCTTTGATCGTTTTCGTTAACGCTCGAGAAAACTAAGGAACGTATCGTTATGTCAAATGGTCACGAAAAACAACTGTTGATTGGATGATTTTACCTGACCACGTGAAATGACGATAATATTATGTCCCTCAGTTTTCTAAAGCGTTAACCAACGATCATAGATCGTCAACTTAGCTACGGAGGCGGCGCTCTTTTTCACTATGGCCATAACACGTCGCAACGCGCCAGTTTTTATAGCATAAAGCTGCGGGTAACCAAAAATTACGATTTTGACGCTATATTGCGAGATTGCGCAACCGCGATTTCTCAGACACTTTCCGCCTCGCACAACCGCTCTGTGAAATCAGCTTTCGCCGGCATTTTTTTCGAACGGATACGACCTGGGAACATTCAAAAAACGAGCCTTCTCCTTTCTTAAAGGCCTGCATGCCTTCTGGTGTTGCAGATGTCTATGGGCGGCGGTAATCACTTATCATCAGGTGTGCCACCTGCCCGTTTGCCCCCTATTCCATAAAAAAAAAAATATTACCCTTGAAAAGGCTCGATGGAGCACACCTAAACTATAAATCTGTTCACCAAAATGTGGCCTGGGTGAGATCGCTATAATCGACTAGTTATGCCCCGCGGTTTCACCCGCGTTAATTTCAGAGTTCCCGCAGAAATTCCGGGATAAAAAGTACCCTATGTGTTAAACTGATGTATAAGCTATATTATTGTAAAGTTTCATTTAAATCCATCCAGTAGTTTTTGCGTGCGCCATCCATCCATCCATCCATCCATCCATCCATACATACTTACAAACTTTCGCGTTTATAATATTAGTAGGATTAGGCCGCCTTTTTGTATACCTAAGATATTAATTTGTCAAAATTATGTTTTGGCGTACAATAAAGAGTTTATCCATCTACCTACATCCCGCGAAATCCAAGTGGAAAGCAAAGTTTTTGTTCGGCACCGATAACCTACTTCTGTACTTATCTTAGAAGTAACTAATTCGGTTATTGTGCTTAAGAAAGTTGAACAAATCCAATTTGTAGTTAAATAATTGTATTTTCTACGAAAACCATTTATCAAAATATCACAAACAGATAATAATGAATGAAGAAACGACATATATCGCCAACTGGGTGCTGAGTGATGATCATTTTTTTACTTTCTGTTTCTGGTGACAATAAAAAATATTTGATTTGATTTGGTAACTTTTGTTTTGGGATAGAATAGTTTTTATCCCGATAAGTATATTAAAGGAGTTTCTGAGCGCATACATAATAAGACTGCAGCTTTTTTAAACTTCGTCTATTAATCACTTTTGCAAAAAAAAACATTAAGTTAAAGATGATTTTTATTTTAAGATGGTATTCTAAACTTATTAGAATCTCACAATTTGGACTATATTTAGAAAATAAGTACCAATTACTTTTAAGTGTATCGAATTGGCTGTTGAGTTTTAAACAAATTTCAAATCTTATGAGCATTCGCAGAAGTACAAATAACTTGTCAGTCGTTAATTGAATGTTAATGTTTTAAAATGGCTAAAGTTGTAACAGCGTCACATGTAACGTTCATGATCCAAGTCGATCGTATTAAAATTCGCAGTCATGTAGTTTGCGTAAGCATTTTGTGAGATTCCTCTATATTTTAACCAAGGGTGGGCTCAAGAGAGCACGTGGCAGGGTTGCCACTTGTGTGCGACGGTCGTACCGTTTGAAACTGAAACTCAAAACCAATCGATGTACTGCTTAAAATCTTTGTCGTTTTATGCCCATTAATTCTTATTATGTATTTTCAATAGTCAATACCTAATAATTCTATTGCTTCCTTATTAAAGATTTTTAAAACTTGAATGTTTATAAGACATCATTTTAATGATGCCTTGGAACAAATACTAATACGATGACGTGGGGAGGGCATATCCAGCTGAGTGCTGCTATCTCATGTTCTACTACTCAGGTACGCGAAAGTAAATTTGCTATCGATTGAAAAGACCCACATCAGAATGTTTGTAAATATTTATGTTTTTGTCCATTTCGCAGCGGCAAGTTGGCAACCCTGCGAGCCAGTACAATGCGCTCGTTAGCCGTCTAGGTGACAGTGACGCGGACGGACGCCGCCATATTGTCTCCGCCATCTTGGCAGAAAAACTTTCCATCCCGCTTTTTGTTCGATCACTCTCCGAACTTAAGTTTTCGGTACTCTTTTTTATTCCCTATTTATTTTTTATAACGAGCAATTGTTAAAACTTGGCCGGCTGAAAGTTTCCGACTAACGTACAGTAACGAGCTGAAGCCGAAACAATTAATTGAGAACAATATTATTGTTACTTACTGTTTTTATTAGGAGAGACGAAAAGTTTGTTTATTAATTACCACAATACCCAATTTTGGCATTTATGGAATAGAAGTAGGTATTACCTCTCTAATATAAATTAAGTGTGATAATCCTGACAGAACATTATTAAATTGATGTGTTTGGTTTAATAACTGCTATAGGTAGATCGTAGAACAAACAAGTATCCAAAGAAGTATCAAATAGAATTTCTATTTTTTTTAAACGAAGAAAAAAAACACAAATTTACACTATTTTTAATTATTATATGGTATCTACAAGAAGTAATTTTGGCATGATGTATCAATTTGAACTATTAAAATTCTTTATAGTAATAATTAACTTAGCGAAATAAAGCGACTGTGTGTGTGCTTTTGAAGCATACAGTTAGAAGCTATGGATGTTTTAAAACCTTACATATAGATATGATAAGATAAGATAAGATACACTTTATTTAGAAAAGTAAACACATACACCATGCAACAACTATTTCATAATTTAAAGATAAATAAAACTATGTGGTGCAGTGCTTTGCTAAAAGGGACTCCACTCAGCATTTGCTGTGACCGTAGTGGTCCCAGCGCTGATTTTCAGTGGAGCCCCAGCGTTCCGCCTGCGAAATTGTCGGAGAGTATATATGATATAATTATATACGTATTATGCAATTATAATACTTATATGTATAATATTTGATATATTTAATAATTAATTATATCATATTAAATTAATTAGAATATATCATATTAAATTGAGAGTAGTATCATAAAATACTTTCCATTTATACCTGCCTAGTCTAAAATTTTAGTTCCGGGCGGTTTCACCCGAGTTCATTTCTGAGTTGTCTCGAGATTTCAAAAAAAAAAAACCATGTATCCCTTTCTGCACCCTTGACAACGTGTTTTGCGAAATTTCATGGTGATCGGTTGAGTAGTTAAGGAGTCAAAGTGTAACAACTAATCAACAAACAAATAAACTCACATTCGAAACATTAATATTGTAATAAGGAATCAGTGCCCAAAACGTTCAGTCTAAAAACGCTAAAACATTCATTAATCGTAACAATGTAACGCAATACCCAGCTCACAATGAAACTCGGGAACACGTCGACTTCATTGCCACTAACACAACGTACAACAAAACAGCTAGACAGGCTAATTAACCGAATATAATCCACTCATTTATTCGTGTCCTCCAACCGTGGCCGCGCTGGGCTGCAAGATTACACTAGTAAGCTGTCGTGTCAACTGGCTTAACGCAAACAGGATGTTTGTAAATATTAGGTACTACTGTGCCCCGCGGTTTCATCCGCAGTAATTTCGGAGTTTCCGAGGCAATTCCGGGATAAAAAGTACCCTATGTCCTTCTCTGTACCCCTGATAACGTGCATGCCAAATTTCATCCAAATCCGTTCAGCCGTTTTTGCGTGATTGAGTAACAAACATCCACACTTTCACATTTATAATATTAGTAGGATGACCAGCAGTTTTTTTCAATATCTCGAGTTCCAGATGGAATTTCGAAAAAATCGAAACATGAGTATCTAAGTTAGACCCTTAGCAATACACCAAAAAAACCGCATCTAATTTGGTGCAGCAGTTTTTGCGTAGCAAGAATACAAACATACAGACAGACAAAAATTCTAAAAACGGTATTTTTGGCTTCTATATCACTCATAGAGTCGCCTAAATTTATTTTTTCTTATTTATCTCCCATGTACAGACATCGCCCTGTTACAATTTTGTCATATGAATAGATGTTAAACTTCACCAAACTTTTTGGAGCTATAGATATCGGTAAGTGAGAGTCGTTGCAAGGGTCCTTGGGATCTGCTTGCCCCATGATGGAAGCATAAATATTTTGTGTATGTAATGCATAATGTAAATTAATGAATTAATGTCTTTGACAACTTTCGCCTTGTCGCTTCTGATGTGGAAAATCTCTTACCTTTGTCAGCTTTGGCAAGGTTATTAAAGATGTCACCGTAAAATTGTAAAAACCATGAGTTTGTAAACTAACGGTTTTGTAAAATGCTGAGGACAGAAAACTGTGAGGAAAGAAATTAGTACCGTCGGTACCATTTGACTCTGTTGTGGTCGCGTCGAATTTCGCGCAAATATCTCGGCAATGCCAACCTTTTATAATCTACCGGTTTTTACAATTTAACGGTGCTACTGATATTACTTGTGTAGTGTGTGAGTGTGTGTGCCGCCAGTGTCGCCGCCGCGCCATCAATCTTAGGAAACGTGACACAAACCGACACGAGCGGGTTGAGGCCAAACGTAATGCTTGCACACTTCCATTGTGAACGCTAGTTTTAACTAACATCACATGTGGTGAAGAGAATCTTCAGAAAGTTTAATAATACTAGCTGTCCCCCGCGGTTTCACCCGCAGTAATTTCGGAGTTCCCGTGGGACTTCCGGGATAAAAATTACCCTATGTCACTCAGGACTACCGCAGCTTCCTATAATTGAAAAAAAAAATCAAAATCGGTTCTGTGCATCCAGAGATTACCCCCTACAACGTCACAAACAAACTTTGCAGCTCTATTAGTATAGACCGGCTGTTTCTTGTGGTTTCACTCGCAACCGCGTTAATGTGGGAATTCCCGCAGGAACTCCTGAAAATCTGTTCTTAGTTGACGTCTCCTACCAACAAACTACTTTCCAAACTCGTCATCGCATCATAGGTCGAGTAGTTTTCAAGCTTTATACAGATTTCTACTTCTCTTAGTTATTGGGAATTCTTAGTAATTTTTTGTTGTAATAAATTTTACTTTATTATAGTTTACAAGAAAAGGTCTATTGTTGTATTTTTTCTTTTATGTTACTTGATGCTTTTGTAATTTGTTGGCATTAGCTTTTGTATCCGTGAGTTTTAATGCAGAGATCTCATCTAACAATCATAATACATATGTACATAATATGATCATATTGTACAAGTCCTAAACAAATCATATTGACCGGTTATATATGTAACATTTTCTGTGACACACAATTTATATTATGTTACTAGCTGTCCCCCGCGTATTCAACCGCGGCAATGTCCTTCTCTGTACCCCTGACAACGTCTATGTAAAATTTAATGGTCATCGGTCGAGCCGTTCACGCGTGATGCCCTGACCAAGAGAAACAGGAATATCTTATACACATAATTGAATGTACATTTTTATGTACACTGGAATTATTCAATAAGTCTCGTATTACTGACATTCCAACCGAAAGAGGACCAAAGTAATAGGCATACAACAAATTCCAAATTGCTGTGACGCGGCCATACCTATTACTTGGAGAGTTAACGACCGACAGACGTGATGTGGGCAAGATAGACCGATGATTCGATGAAGACTGTAAGGCTTAGCTGGATGAGGGCAGGGCAGGAGCCTTTTCCCAGCATTGGGCCACTATTCGCAGATAATAATGATGACAATGTCAAAGCCAAATAATTTTATTTAAAATTGGCCCTTATATTTTGAGGTTAACAAAGTCACGATAATTATGCCAGCACTCGTAAAATACCTGCTTTTCTCAGCTTCCTGGTGCTATGGCTGGAGAGAAGAAGCTGCGCAACAAACTCCCCAGTTAATCTATTGATATTCGGTACTAGGGATATCGCTTGCTTGAAGACCACATCGGCGCAAAATTAAAGTCTCATAGATCTTGGAGAGACCAGGTGAGCGTGAACCCTGCCCGTGTCTGTGGGGTCAAGAAGCCAATAGAGAGGTGGGACAAAGAGGCCTGTCACCAACAGCGCCGCTACAAAGACACGGCGATAAATCCACGAGTCTCTCGCAAGTGTCTAATGAAATGCTATGCGGGATTACGGCGTCGCCCGCTGTAATACATTCCGCTTTAATTATAACTCCGCAGCGGTTCGCGTCGCGTCGCAGCGCTGAATAATTTGCCACGCTCATTGTCGAGTGGTATTTGCGAGTTTTCTTAGGATTTACATTATACAGTCGGTAAAGACCAACGAAGTCTGTTGATAAACAACGCTCGTTTTCAGACCGCGTAAAGTTACAGAATAAACGAATTGGTTTTTAAAAAATTCTACAGTTTCAGACACTTTTAGTGCTTCAAAATATCAGAACTCATTGAGGCTGAATGTTCATTTGTTTCCTTTTTTGCAGTCGGTTTTGGAAATTTCGTACAACGTTTGAATCTACTTTCGTTGCTCACCGTACACAGACAATAGGAGTTACATAATCAAGTCGAGAACAAAAGACTGTTGTGGCGGTTTAACAAAAAAATAATGGTAAATAGGTTTTCAAAGCGGGAGGTTTCTGCGATTAAGTACGCGCTCGCAAACAATTGGGGTATCATTGTGCGGAGCTATTCCTTTGGAGAATCTAAAGGAAAAAAAAAAGGTGTTCTTTCGTTCTCATTCGCGGATGATAATATTTGAAGTGATACCAGACCGGTTTTAAAATGGATTTTACTTAATTCCTTTCGAGGAGTTTTTTTTTTGGTTGAGATGTTTTTTTTTCTAGACGTATTAATGAAATAATAGCTCATTTGCACAAACAGACACTGAGAACTGACAAAGAGCTGATTTATTATAAAAATATTGTAGTGTACATGAAGATGTATTATATATCCACAATATTTTATTTTTTCGCGTATTGTTTCACCCGTTTTGTGTTTGAAATTGAAACACATTGATACACATGAAGTTTCAAATTCATTATAACTTATTTCTTCTTGAAATAATTACAATGAATATTGATATTTTATGTTTCAATATAAGAAAATCACTAGATTTATAAATTATGAAATTTTGGTGTCTGTCCTGAATGTGGTAAATGGAACTGCTGACAAGCTGTACCCACACCTTTAATGACACTAATAGAAAATATAAAGCTGACTTGTACGAAATATGAGCGTTTAAAGTTTTTTAGCACAAATTTACAACCACTTATATATACATTACTAGCTATGCCCCGTGGCTTCACCCGCGTAAGTTTCGAAATTCCCGAAGGAACTCAAAAGTAGCCTAATTTAATCCTTATAACATCAGCTCGTCCAACCAGTCCGGCCGTTTCTGAGACTAACCTGCGTGAGTTTCAAAATTACCGCAGGAACTCCAAGCTTCTTCTTCTTCTTACACAACCACAACAAACACAACAAAAAAGAATTAACGAAATTGGTCCAGCCGTTCGCGTGATGCCGTGACCAATGGAAATGGGGATGCATTTTCATCTATACTTTTAGAACGCTACATTATCCCTGAGTAACATAGGCTATATTGTAATCCGGGATTCCCACGGGAACTTCGAAATTAACGCGGGTGAAACCGCGCGGAACAGCTAGTACATTACATAGATTACAATGGGCATGTTGACTAATTTTTATTTTTTAGTCCGTCTTGTAGATTATTAAAAAATATTGGACACGTATTTTTTCTTTTTTTACATAATCAAAAAATAACGGCGATATACTGAGTTGAAATTTCGCGTGACGCGTTCTGACATTTTGTATGGCGGTTTTGCGGTTAGTGACGTCACGACCCCCTCACCCTAAACTTTAATGCGCTTTATCTCTGTATATTTTAATTTATTTAAAAAATCAAAAAATACGTGTCTACTGTTTTTTATTTTCTAACTGACGGACTAATTAGAGTTTTGCTTTTCAAAAGTCGTCAACACCCCTATTATGCGATTCGTAATGCCGATAAATAAAAGATTCGATCACAATCTAGATTAACCTCAAACATTTAAATTTCGAATCGTGCGCAATAAGTAATGATTACTGTAGGGGGAGCACGAATTTTTTCGCTCTCGTCTAGTCGATATCGTCGTAATGTCAAAGCGTTTTTTTGTATGGAAAATGAACAACACTGGATAGGTGGCGCTGTTTATTTTCCATACAAAAAAATGCTCGATATCGACTAGACGAGAGCGAAAAAATTCGTGCTCCCCCTACTGATAAGCCTTTTAAAGGTAATGACAAATGACAAGTGGATGTAACATTGCACAGCAAGCGTTGATAAGTCGGCGCCGGTTCGCAGCGAGCCAGCGGCGCGGAAACCAACAATGCAATGTACTCGCAACAATCCGATCCCATTGTCCGTGCCCGAACACCGAGGTGATGGCGGCGGGAGCTCGCATCGAAAATCAACGTTTACATTCGAATCGGCTTTGTGATTCAATCATTAATTGTAACTTGGTGTTTTTTGAAAAAAAAAAAGGTATTTCACACTCGAGACAATAGGACGTGTAATATTTTTGTGGTTTTAATAAACTAGCATTTCTCTGGATAAGAAAAATTATCTCGAGAAAAATTATTTTTAAATACTCTTAGACAGGCCAGAGAGTAAAATATTTATGACTTTTATCAATTAGCAAGGAATTATACCACTTATAATTTATATAATTTCTTCTATTGTTAGTAAGTTATGTAACGGTATAGCGTTTGTGTGACCTTTCCGTAAGCAATCGGTTATAATAAAATATATTATATTAAAAGCTTTGTATAGAGCCATCTGGCAACCCTAATTTAAAGAATAATAAATGCGAATATGATATACCCGATCATCATGAAATTTTTCATATTACATGTTTTTAGGGGTAGGTAGCTAAGGTAGATAGATAGGACATAGCTAAGGTTCTTTTAATCCTGGAATTCCTGCAGGAACTCCGAAATTAACGCGGGCGAAACCGCAGGGAACAGCTAGTAGATCGTAAATCCCTACTAATAATATAAATGCGAAAGTAACTCTGTCTGTCTGTCTGTATGTTACGCTTTCACGCATCATCACGAAATTTTGCACACACGTTGTCAGGGGTATAGAAAAGGACATAGGGTACTTTTTATCCTGTAATTCCCGCGGGAACTCCAAAATTAACGCGGGTGAAGCCGCGGGGAACAACTAGTTATGAATAAACTGATGTGCGATGTATGTAATCATAAGAACGAAATACTAATTAACAAATATAAATAATTTGCATTAATAAACCTGAAAGGTCCGTTTTTTTTCCTTTAGCCTTTTCTTTATTTCTACAGTAAACATCTCAAATTTAATTCAAAGTCACACAAACCGAAAGAAAAATGCAAAGCGGCGTCCGCCATTATTTGGCAGCGCCATTGCCAGTTTAAAATGTTGCAGAGCCGTTTTAGTAATTGGATCCGAGGAGGAATACTTTGTTGGGAGCACGCTCCCTGATCCCTGACCAAGATTACCGAGGAGACTGTTTGTTCGGGCATCAGCCCTCGGGAACGGGAGAAACCTGTGAATCTGGTTTCAACTGGCGAGCTGGCTGAAAACTAAATTGTGTTTGCGTCGGAAACGGAAGACAGAGCTGCTTGTTAGCACTGCTTTTTATAATGCCTTCCAATTTAGCCTTGTCCGTTACGTTTATAGCGCAACAAAGCATCCCAGGCGGTGTTGGTCGGTGTATAATAGGCTAGGTGACTAAATTTTCCTTTAACTTTGTCATGTAGTTTAATAAAAAATATATCGGACAAGTATTTTTAATCAAAAAGTAACGACGATGCAATTGAGTCGCAATGTTACGGGTACGTGACGTTCAGAATTGGTACATTTTTATATGGGATTATGACGTCACAAGCCCCCACTCGTAAACTTTAATACGCTTTATCCGAGTATTTTATCATTAATTTGAAAAAGCAAAATATACGTGTCTATCATTTTTTTTTATTATCTAATTGACAGTAAAAATAATTTTGATTTTCATACCATGTACCTATATTGTCACGGTGCGTTGCTTTGAATTAGTTACGGTATGAATATAGACAAGTTCTTTGAAAATAATGTCAATCACTTGACGCTTATACTCGTATGTGAAGGATTTAACAGAAAGGTTTGATAGAAATGAATTAATATATTCATACTTAACTGTACCCGCGGTTTTACTTGTGTTAATTTCGTTTTCCCGCGGAGATTCCGAGATAAAAAGTACCCTATGTCCTTTTCTGTACCTCTGACAACGTGTATGCAAAATTTCATGATGGTCGGTTGAGCCGTTAAGGCGTGAAAGCGTAACAGACAGACAGACAGACAGAGTTACTTTCGCATGTATAATATTATTAGTTACCATGACTAATAATTAATTAATAATAATAATAACTACCACCACGGAATGGAGACCCCGGACGGGACGTAGGAGTGTGGCCACTAATAGACCACAATTTATTATACCAATTAGACTCTTTGAAATATATATTTTATACGCTTAACTAATGTATCATAATAATTTTAAATAAAAATCTTTTTGACTAATAAGAAAAATCATCAAAATCTTTTATTTGTCAATCACTTCTTTTTTACAAAAAAACTAGATATCTATATTATGAACATAGAGGTAGTATACCTACTACAGGAGTACGGGAAGACCGCGCATGAGGATGGGCCGATGACGTCGCTCGCGCTGCTGGGAAGACTTGGATGCGAGGAGCAAGGTGGCGGAGCGATTGGAAACGCCATGAGAAGGCCTACATCCAGCAGTGGATGGACATAGGCTGAAGAAGAAGAAGAATAAGAATATTATTAGTATTATGTTGTTTGAATATTGAACATTGAGAATTGTCTAATATAACTCCAGATACAAAATAGAAACTAGGTATGACTTTTGAACGCTCAATGTCCCTCCGATATTGAAGCGAGTTTAATAAAAGCTCTTTCACTATTATATGTACATAATAGTATATACTTTAGGCAGGTTCTGAGTAATTCTCAATAGATGTTTCTTAACTCATTATTATTATTTTACCATTAATATTTGATACAGTGATTGCTTATTTGGTCTGAGATGGACATTGGGTACCTACTATCATCCTGCTGTAATGTACATTGTACAATGTACATATAGAGATCCTGCGGGAATTCCAAACAGTTCGATCATCAAACCACTGGTGCGACTATGTAGTTGGAATAAACCTTCTAAAATTGACGCGGGTAAAATCTAAGAGAGATCAACTAGTCAGTTATACAATTAAAATACGAGAAGCAGCGATACCTAAATAACTGAGAGCGACGTTTTTCCAGTTTAGCAATTTTATAAAGTCTGCTGTTGGACTGAAGTTGGTAAATTAATTTAATTAGTACAGAGAGTTGAGTGAAACTTCAAAGATAATGTTTAAGTCGGAAACCGACGGTTTTCTCGTATCGCAGCGATCACCCATAATTTATGACGCTTTCTTCTGGCACTGTAATCTACAGTAGTTCTGTCACAGCTGTCAGTAATCTATACATCTATACATATAAATAAAGTTTAAGTATCTGTTTGTTATCTCAAATTAACAGCTTTTCACTATTGTATGCCAAAGTATATACGGTACTTACCTCAATTTTTTTTTTAATTTTTCTCTGTCTGTCTGCATGTCTTTTGGTTCCGGCTAATCTCTGAAATGGCTGGACCAATTCAAACGGGACCTTCACTAGTGATTAGCTGATGTTGTAAGGAGCAACTAAGACTACTTTTTATACCGAAATTCCCGCGAGATCTCTGAAATTAACGCGGGTGAAAGCGCGGGGCACAGCTAGTATAAAATAATAATGACACTTCACACAACACACAGATCTATTTGATCCCACGATAAGCTAAAAGCTTGTATCATGGAAACCAAGCAATACAATATGGTACCTTTTCCGCAACTGTTAAATCAGTAAGAATTTCGTTCCCGTCTGTAGATCATTAATTTATGTACTTTTACCTTTTTATTTTTTTCCATTTCACAAGCACTATTATCTACTTATTTATTAAAACCGCTGTGTGTAATTCAACATAGTATTTCCGTTTCTTCCAGGTGCGACGTGCGCCACGAACCATGACTATGTTATGAGCGGGCGGTATTAATAAACGCTATGAAAATCCTTTCAAACTGCTCCACTTTGAGTTCTAGAGCCCTTTTACACGTTGGGGGAACGCGCGAGCCCCACGCGATGCGTCGCCGGCTCGGCAAATGAGCTGTGAACCTCCGCGGCTGCGTTACGCATGGTTCGGTGCTGCGTATATCCTCACTAATATTATAGAAGGTGACTTTGTTTGTTTGTTACGCTTTCACGCCTTAACGGCTCAACCGATCCTCATGAAAACCCGCATGCGCATTGTCAGGGGTACAGACAAGGACATAGCGTACTTTTCATCCCGGAATCCCTGTGGGAACTCTGAAATTACCGCGGGTGAAACCGCGGGGAACACCTTGTACAGTTATAAACAGCAATATCTAAACACTTTTTCAGTCTTTATTAATATCGATAAGATTGAAATTGAAAAGAAATGACTGCCAATGTTCACATATTTTTGTTAGTGACCATACACTGGAGCGAACGACTGTAAAATATTTTATGGGTACGTACTACCTACAATCAGCTACGAAATTCCATTGACCCGGAGGGATCTAAAACAATTCACAGATTAATAAACTTAAGTACAAATATTGAAGTGTGCTGACACCCAGAATTAAATAAAGAAAATTGTTTTACGTTCTGTAAATAAAATCAGTAGGCGAAGAAAAAATAACAAAAGGTTATTAATAAAGCTTTGTTTGTATTTGCTTTGTTGGAATCACGAAATGTAGCGTGGAATATTATGTGGGCTTGTGTGATAAACAGAGGTTCAACTTTCCAGTCAGTGTTTATTTAAGATTAAGATTGCCTCTAGCAATAACCTTTTGACCACCTTTTGTTCTATCCTTTCTTCCTTTTTTTGTTTGTCAAATTTTTGTTTGTTTTGGGGGAATAAAGTATATTTTAATTCGAATATTAAGTCTCTAGAACAATAGCAAATCATTTATTTATGACAGAGTTTGCTTGGTGTCCACGACACAAGCTTATAAGTTAAGTGTGGGATCCAGTAGATCTATGTAGGTATTGTAAAGTTATTATTTATATACAAATAATACAAATCGAAATGAAAATTAATTATAGTCAGAGAGACGAATGTTCGAACGAGTTAAAATGCGTCAAACGAGTGTGTGGCTATGAATCCCTTATTTTTTGCGGCTTAAAAATAAAACAAGAGCACATCACCCGGTGACCGAGTTATTTTTATTATAATAGGGCAGTGTTTACGAGTGCACGAGGGGGCTAAGGCGGGCGGAGGGGGGAAGACGATAAGCGAAGTACACCTTTATACCCCCGCAACAGCGCCGACATACCCCCCGGCAATATTGCGCCAATTTCCTCCCAACATCAGTCCGGGGAAAAAAAGCCTTTTTTTAAACGCACGTCGAGTTTTGTGATCTTATCGTGTGTGGGAAATAAACTTTTTCTTTTGCAACTAAAATTTATTTCGTTACCCTTTTTTGTTTGGGGTTGTATTTTTTC
Source organism: Zygaena filipendulae (assembly GCA_907165275.2). Classification (NCBI taxonomy): domain Eukaryota; kingdom Metazoa; phylum Arthropoda; class Insecta; order Lepidoptera; family Zygaenidae; genus Zygaena; species Zygaena filipendulae. The sequence goes on from OU015650.1 coordinate 313,830, forward strand.
GGCACTCCGACGTCTGAACACGTAGAGGCTGATGGCGTAGATCGTTTGGAACTTAGAGGTAGACCGTTACACGCGTACGTTTACGTCGGGCATAGACAATCCTTAATCCTGCTAATATTATAAATGTGAAAGTGTGGATGTTTGTTACTCAATCACGCAAAAACGGCTGAACGGATTTGGATGAAAGGCATGCACGTTGTCAGGGGTACAGAGAAGGACATAGGGCACTTTTTATCCCGGAATCCCCGTGGGAACCCAAAAATCACAGCGAGTAAAACCGCGAGGCACAGCTAGTAATATTGCAAATGCGAAAGTAACTCTATCGGTCTGTGTGTTACGCTTTCTCGCCTTGACGGCTCAACCGATCATCATGACATTTTGAATACACATTGTCAAAGGTAGATACAGGAGAAGGATAGCGCACTTTGCGTCTCGGTATTCCCGCGGGAATTTCGAATCTACTGCGGGTGAAACCGCGGGGAACAGTATACTCTACTATACTCGTCAGATATTTATTTAGTGGATTCGTTTGATATACAGAAATTATTATCATCGTATGCATTTATTATTTAAAGCCTTTGTTAACTTTAATTTTAGCTTAAACTCATAAATAAATTTATTATAACTATTGTTATTATAGCCTTTATTTCACATTCAATTAACATTCAATTTACATGTTATAAATAAATCACTAGCCGTTTAATTTGAGAGTTCGCCAGACGTCTCCTACCTATATATTTATAAACAACAGCTGTGCCCCGCGTGAGTTTCGGAGTTCCCGCGGGAATTCCGGGATGAAAAATAGATAGTAGCCGATTCTCAGACCTACTGAATATGCATAAAAAATTTCACGAGAATCGGTCAAGCCGTTTCGGAGGAGTATGGGAACGAACATTGTGACACGAGAATTTTATATATTAGATCTACCTGATAAAAAATATGGGAACGAACATTGTGACACGAGAATTTTATATATTAGATCTACCTGATAAAAAATATGGGAACGAACATTGTGACACGAGAATTTTATATATTAGATCTACCTGATAAAAAATATGGGAACGAACATTGTGACACGAGAATTTTATATATTAGATCTACCTGATAAAAAATATGGGAACGAACATTGTGACACGAGAATTTTATATATTAGATCTACCTGATAAAAAATATGGGAACGAACATTGTGACATGAGAATTTTATATATTAGATCTACCTGATAAAAAATATGGGAACGAACATTGTGACACGAGAATTTTATATATTAGATCTACCTGATAAAAAATATGGGAACGAACATTGTGACACGAGAATTTTATATATTAGATCTACCTGATAAAAAATATGGGAACGAACATTGTGACACGAGAATTTTATATATTAGATCTACCTGATAAAAAATATGGGAACGAACATTGTGACACGAGAATTTTATATATTAGATCTACCTGATAAAAAATATGGGAACGAACATTGTGACACGAGAATTTTATATATTAGATCTACCTGATAAAAAATATGGGAACGAACATTGTGACACGAGAATTTTATATATTAGATCTACCTGATAAAAAATATGGGAACGAACATTGTGACACGAGAATTTTATATATTAGATCTACCTGATAAAAAATATGGGAACGAACATTGTGACACGAGAATTTTATATATTAGATCTACCTGATAAAAAATATGGGAACGAACATTGTGACACGAGAATTTTATATATTAGATCTACCTGATAAAAAATATGGGAACGAACATTGTGACACGAGAATTTTATATATTAGATCTACCTGATAAAAAATATGGGAACGAACATTGTGACACGAGAATTTTATATATTAGATCTACCTGATAAAAAATATGGGAACGAACATTGTGACACGAGAATTTTATATATTAGATCTACCTGATAAAAAATATGGGAACGAACATTGTGACACGAGAATTTTATATATTAGATCTACCTGATAAAAAATTAACCTATGTCCTTTTCTGTAACCCTGACAACGTGTTACACGCAAAATAACACCTTGATCGGTTGAGTAGTTAAAGTGTGAAAGCTTAATGAACCAACAAACAAACTCACTTTCGCATTTATATCTAACACTAACTCTTCCCTGTGGTTTCTTCCACGTTCATTTTACAGTCGATGGGAATACGGATGTTGACAACTTTTGAAAATCAAAATTTTAATTAGTCCGTCTTTTAGAAAATTAAAAATCATTAGACACGATTTTTTCATTTTTCAATTATATGAAAATACACAGAGATGAAGCGCATTAAAGTTTAGGGCGGTGGCTCGTGACGTCACTTACCGCTACAAGCCGCCATACAAACTGCACTAGTTAGTGACGTCACGCGAAATTTCAACTCAATGTATCGTTGTTATTTTTTGATTAAGTAAAAAAAGAAAAACTACGTGTCCAATATTTTTTATTAATCTACAAGACGGACTAAAAAAAAAATTAGTCAAATAGCCTATTCTGGGATTAAAAGTTCTCTGTGTCTTTTTCTGTATCCCAGACGACGTGTACGCAAAATCATGACGATCATGAAAAACAACCTCAAAATTTGCATCTATTTTTAATCCCCTCTACATGTTCTATCTGTGCTCTATATGTTGGCACCCGAGGCGTGGCTGTTTTGTTTCACTGCTCATTACGCTCAGGTGTCGGCGTGAAGCGACGCGCACAGCACGCGCCGCGGACGGATGGCCGGGGCTGGTTTATGTATATATAATATATCTTTTATATTTACCCAAGGGGTGTCCATTCGAATTTCAATGGCGATTTTATGATATGGTTCGTACTATAATAAAGGTAATAGAACTAGCGTACCTATAAATGGTTTCCATTTAATCTTTCTTCTACTTTCAACGTGTTTTAATAGACGATTCATTCCTTGGTTTTACTATGCGTTAAAGATCATAGCTTCTCAACTTGGCTAAGCGAGCTATTTCATAAGATAGACACTTTTAAAAAAGGAGGGAACAGCCGGTATTAGTAAAAATTACGAAAAACTTCATTAGTTTACGAGTAACGCAGCTGTCGTTTAATGAAAATGTGTATAATTTTTAATGAATGAAAAGAGATAAAACCACCCACCAACGCGCTTATACGACAAACGGGTGCGTTAAGCTTTGTGAACCACTTTTGAGTTAGGTCACAGTCGGAGCTCACAGGGTGGAAGTTGAGCTTGCCCAGGCTTTGAAGCTTTGACGCCCAACTAAGCGAACTTTTGCCTAATTACAGAAGAAAGAAGCCGCGAGAGTGTAACGGAAGAGCTCAGCAAGTAATCAGTATGTAGCTTATGTAGAGTTCAGTTTTGAAGTACATAATTTAGAATTTAACTTAAAAAAGCGGTTAAAAGAGTTAGTAATTTTAAGGGTCCGTTTGTTGAAATGATTACAGACCCTTAATAGATAATATAAATTATGTTGATGGGTCTTATAATGATGTGACTGTTTGACTACGTGGTATCTACTTGAAAGAGTTCCCTAAGAAGTCTCGAAATTTCCTCGAGAAAAACCGCGAGCAACAGTTGGCGGTAGATAATAATCCATTCATCGAATAGATAAAATAACCAAATCGGATTTCTCTGAACCATATTAACATTATTATTGTTAATCGATTCAGGCATTATATAGGACGATATTAGCATTTGAATAATCCGATAGGACCCACTGGTTTATTGGGTCCGCGGGGTCCATCCACCGGGCAACAGATTTGTGCTAACCGCCCGACAGCCTAATTGTGACGCCGCATTGTGTGCCGGTGGATCGCTGCATCTGCTTCTTTCGCTTCCAATTCAATCGATACCGATATTATTATGTCTGATACATCACGGGTATATTGCTTCTTGTATTATATACTAGCTGTTCCCCACGCTAGTTTCGGAGTTCTCGCGAGCGTTGACGACGCAAGCGGCTCGAGTTTAAGGATGTTCACGACTTTTGATAATAATCAAAATTCTAATAAGTCTCTCTCTCACTCACTGATCATAAATCGGAACCAACTGTTCTAACTTCGATTACACCTTCCGATTTCCTAGATTAGTGTCTGACAAATTGTAAAGTGTAATAAGCTTTCATCTGTTCATCATCCCAATTTTGTATGTATAAATGCAAATATGTGTTTGTTACGTTTTGCTTTTGACGCCTTAACTACTCAACCGATCAATATGTAATTTTACACACCTACACATTTTCAGTGGTAAAGAAAAGGAAATAGGGTCTTTTTATCTTGCAATTCCAGCGGCAACTCCGAAATAAATGTTGGTGGAACTACGAGTATAGGGAATAAATATTATATAAATGTACATCCTCCCGAAATTATGAAAAAGTAGGTTATATTTGGTTAAAGTAAATTTGTGGTAAAAATTAAATGAATCTGTAAAAATCTGTGTCAGCATTTTCGTTCTTATTTTCTCCATTATAATTTTAAATGTAGAAAGATTTTAATTAAAAATTTCAAATTAAATAATTCGAAGATTCTGGCGCGATTTGAAAACATTTTGGGACCACGATAATATATTTTATTCAAATCCATTTCAGTTATGCAAAATGTTTTATCGTCTATCTTGAATGAATAAATGATTGACAAGCTAATATTCTTGCTTTCGAACAACAAAGTATTATATTAATAGGTATACCATAAGCAATTTATACATGCTATATGCTAACACAACTCCGAACCTTATTTATCTTTTCTCTGAAGGGGCAATAGAAGTTAAAATTGTCCCATTATTTAGGTCATTATTTAAAACAAAAAAAAAACAGAAAAAGTATTCTAAAATGCCGCTGCGTGTCCCCCAACACCCCAACGATTTTGCAATCGCAAACGATAAGCGAGCGATTTATAACGCGGCGCGGCTTCATTGCGCCTTACGACGTAGCGTCACGCGAACCGTGTGTGGACTCCTTTAATTAGGTACCGACGTGCGACGGCTAAATCATATCTCCATGAATACGTTGGTCGTGAGTCGTGACTCGTGACACACACCAGTAACATTTTATCGCCGTTTTTATCGCGATGCAGTACCTAAAGCCAGGAAATTTTTATTCGGAGGGTTTAATGCGGAAGCTCCTGAAGTTATTGTAGCTGTCAGTCTATAATAGAAATGCTGACGGGTCTTTTCAAAATGATCCAACGTTTTCCGTTTAGCACTTTCTATATTTTCTATTATACCTACTAAATCTTTTTGTTTTATAGGTGGTAAGGAAAGGGTATGATAAAATTAAATTTAGACACTGCCGTACAATTAGTGTTTCTTTTTCTTTGTATTATTTTTGGAACAAACTCGTTGGATCATCAATAAATTAATGTGGGTCTATCCTGGAGATGGCGGAAGTTCTTTAATTAAAAACACAATAGTAATATATTACTGACGTACACACATAAATGTAGATCCAACAGTAACAGCATAATATTTAATAAACCCCAATGTTGCCTGATAACACAACAAATAAAATAATTTTCCCGATATTCACGTTTCGTAGAAGATATTAATTTTAATATTATTTTGTTTACAAGCAATAATTTTTTTTTATTAATTTCTTTAAAAAAGAACTAAAGAAATCTATCCTATATACTATACAATTGAATATAAAATCGACAGGTCATTCACTGACTGAACAGGAAATTTCAAAAACTATACTATTATACTACTACTACCTATAAAGCTGAAATTTCGCAGGTTTATCTATAGGTAGGAGACGTCAGTTAAAATGGAATAGCAGATTATTTAACATGGATAAATGCAAAGGTGCTACGCGTCCGACTCGCCCTTATCCTGTTAATTCTACTATTCAAGAAAAAACGCGAATCGCCGAGTACAAGTTTGTCCGCGTTCCAACACTGCCGTCGCTCCCTGCAAGCGGCATCCTATTTAAATTTTTAATTGACTAGGTACAACTTTATAAGAGCATCTTAGTGTGAAAAAACTTTGATTACGCGACAAAAGTAGATACTTATAATACAGCTGTTACTGTTTTACTATATATATTATGTATGTCTACTGTACACATTACCCTAGTACGTATAGACGTATAAATACGAAAATTTACTTATGTATTATCTAGATTCTAGGCTTATATCATAAAGAGATATAAAGTTGGTCAGTTTGAACGTAGGGATAATCTCTGAAACTGTTGGAATTTAAAAAAATTTGAAATGATTAGAGTAAATACCCATGGTTTCAAGTGGTATCCAAGCCTTATAGAGTTCTTTTCAGTCGAATTTCTTTCATGACAATGATGTTGGTGTACGGGGAAAAGAAGGCGAGCTGAATCGAAAGCGATTTGTGATTTTCCGCCCGAGTTATCGACACAAAGCGCCCGGCGCGGTGGGACAGGGGCTCTGCCGCCGTGGGACAGGAGCGGTGGGACAGATGCGGTGCTTAGGAAGAAAATGTTTTTTCATACAGCAATAACAGACGAGTTTATAAAGTAATAACAATAAAGAAATAACTTTGTCAAGTATCGCTAATGACCGAATAAAGAATTTAACGTATAAGATTGGAGTGACGTTTTGACTTGGGCAATTTGGGCATATACCTACTTTGATTGAAGCGAAAGTATTTGTTTGTTTGTTATGCTTTCAAGCCTAAACGACTCAATCGATCGTCATTAAATTTTGCATGGGTCAGGGGTACAGAGAAGGATATAGGTTGACGATCGGCCCCCACACAGCACACCCTTCTATTTCTTTCACAATATTTGTTAAAGTATCTATTTTTACTGTCTCTTATTTTGTACCTTTTATGTGGGGACCAATAAACTCCTTTTCTTTCTTTCTTTCTTTCTTCTAGGGTACTGTTATGCCGGAATCCCCACGGGAACTCCGAAATTAACGCGGAAGGAACTACCTTAAATTTTGCATACTTACTACGTACACATTGTCAAAGGTAGGTACAGAAAAAAATATAGGGTAGTATTACTACCTGAGTAGTTTTATCTCGTAATAATCGGGTGAAACCGTGGGGAACAGCTAGTAAGGACATAAAACGCAAGTCATTGCAAGGTTTTTATCATTAGATACCACATAAAATGTTATAATTTGTTGATCTCGCTGTCAAAGTTAACAATTATGGTAATATAATATAATCTAAACAACAAATGTGAGCCATTTCAATCCTTGTTTCCATCCAGTAAGATTCACAGCACTTGATGGTAGTAGGTAAATAATGTCTTCGCACATTCCCCTAAACGAAGATAAATGCGTTTTGTTGCGATACCCAAACACGTGTGTTGCGTGTATATATGTACTTGTACTAACCACAGCTAATACTCAATTAGTAAAGCTTCATATAGATATTATACGTAAATTCATAAACTTTATTAAATTAAATTTAACTTATGATTTAAACTCCAGCGAGCCTAAAGTTAATAGTAAAAGTAATAATTAGTGAACGATGTTCAAACACGTCATGATAACAAACAACATTTCCTTTTTTACCTCGGAAATTTTGTGAATGTTTTTCCCTACGATAGAACCCGTCAGTATGTTTTTGCAAACAATGGGCATGTGGATTAATTTTTATTTTTTAGTCCGTCTTGTAGATTATTAAAAAATATTGGACACGTATTTTTTCTTTTTTTACGTAATCAAAAAATAACGGCAATATATTGAGTTGAAATTTCGCGCGACGTCACTATTCTGACAGTTTGTATGGCGGTTTTAGCGGTTAGTGACGTCACGAGCCCCTCACCCTAAACTTTAATGCGCTTTATCTCTGTATATTTTAATTTATTTAAAAAAGCAAAAAATACGTGTCTATTGTTTTTTTATTTTCTAACCGACGGACTAATTAGAATTTTGATTTTCAAAAGTAGTCCACTTCCCTATTCTGAACAATATTGCACTAAACTCTAAAGCTCCGCCGAGTATGATGACAGTGCAGTGGGAGTTTGCCGCATCGTTCGCACTCGTGCCATACCAGAGTGACAGTTGCTAACTATATCACTTTGACAACTTCTGAAGTGGCTTTAATCCGAATTCACAACTACGAGTGAAGCCTTCGAAATTCAAAATTTCAATCTTTAGCACATGGACTGTAGATTTCAAATTGCAACGCTCGTGGTGGCGGAGTGCAAAAACGAACTGGCCAGGTTTGCCACCGCAGTTGACGGCTGGTGACGTTTGTTGTGACAAGTGTCCCGGAGCGCGGCGACGCGACGCCTCGCCGCACCCGGACCATTTGGACGCAGATAAGCAATAACATGTTAACCCACAAAATTAAGTTATTGATTCAGAACGATTTATTGAGAGTTAGGGAACGTTTTTTAATTATGTGTTTACCTTATTACATTGCTTAAATATGTAACTAAATATTGAACATAAAAAATGTTGATACAAAATGGTGCTCCTACTTTTAAAACACGATTTACTCAAAATTTCTCCATTGTGGGTTAACACACTATTGCTTATCTATGTCCATTTTAAAGGTGACACCCTGTGACAACTACTAGCAAATAATTCTGGTATGAATTTTTTTTTTAAAAGGTTCAGTTTTTATATAGGTAGGTATCTTTTTTGTGTTCTTGGGTGTGAATATTTTAGTTTAGTTTAAACTTAATGTATGGATGTGAACAGTAGATTTGAGCGTCATTTTTCTCTAATGACGACGACGTCTTTTAGTTAAATAATGGATTTACATACAAGTACTGAGACTATAAATAAGCTCTATTATAACAATTATGCTTGGACATTGTTACACAGCGCCACCTGGTCCAAAACAAAGCAGAGCTTGCAACATCTACCAGTACCAGATAACTGATATATTACTTATAATCTATTTTGTTGTTTTAAATACATACGTACTTGTACCTACTCATGATAAACACTCAAACTCGCTTGTCTATGTTTTACTAATTATTTTATTGCTCATATTATGTTTCTGTCCGTTCGATTATGTGTAATTTAGTCAAAACTTCCTACTAACATTATAAACGCGAAAGTTTGTAAGTATGTATGGATGGATTGATGGATGGATGGATGAATGTTTGTTAATCTTTCACGCAAAAAAACTACTGAATGGATTTAAATGAAACTTTGCAATAATCTTATACATCAGATTAACACATGGAGTACTTTTTATCCCGGAATTCCCGCGGGAACTCTGAAATTAACGCGGGTGAAACTGCGGGGCACAATTAGTAATATTACCTACTAAGTACTTACTCAACATATTATACTTCATAACAACGTAATCACGCCATCGACTGAACAGATTCCAATGAAATTCGATACACAGGCCGTCTTTTGCTATCACGGAAAATTATCGACCGTAGGATGTGATTTAAATTCGAAGTGAAAAATGAAATATTCAAATTAATATTGGCGCGATATAACGAATATTGGGCGACGAGTCGCGCGTTTTGTAAATACTATTTTTATTTTATCCAAAATTAAGATCACGATACCTAGAGAGTTTTTCTCCATCTCTTATAGTTTAGAATTTCCCCATATTGACCCGGAAAAAACTCACCGTGTACCTATATCTTAACAAAAATTGTCAGCACTTTTTAAGCGATACCGATGCCGATGTCGACAACCCTAGAGTCAAGGTTCGCCTCACACGCCACCGGCGTATCCTCAAATAGCTACCATAGCTATTTATATCGCTACTATTTTAATATTGTCGTAAATTTTAATGCGGCAATTTATATATGCTGTGAAACCTTTAGGGTTGGGCCGCGTGCTAGTTAACCTAGGCTCAGGTTACGTGACGATAGTTAAGACTAATGTTTATTAATATTTAAGGTACGTAGGTTATAAAATGTAAAACTGCTGACTTGAAAGTTCCGTGCCTGTCTCAAAGTTACCTAAATAAAATTGTTTGGTGTTTTATTAATAATAGAAGGTCTTCAGTACCTTTTGTATGAAAACAGATGAGAAACAGCGTCGCTGGATGATTCTCGCACACAGATCAACACACAGGCTCACGACCATTCTTCTTCTTCTTCTTTTTTATTAAATGGCAACTTCTAAGTAATTGTGCCAATGACAATGTGTGACTTGATAGACATAGCAACGCGATTGAATTAAAAAAAAACCGATATATTTTGAAATCATGAGATTTCCAAAATAAAATAAAGAACTAAGCAATTAAAAAATATTTACCTAACTACTATAATCAACAATATACAACCAACAACTTTATAAATTATACAAAAAACATAAGTAGGTATCTATACTAGTATTTGCCAAAAATAGCCAACTGAAAAGCCACGTTAAAGTTTTATTTAATTATCGCATAAGAATTTTCCAAGTATATTTACAAATGGAGTATTAACAAGCATTAGTAATGTTTTTATTTTTACAGGTCGGGAAATTTCAGGTGGTAGGATATCGTAAAGAGAGTAATTAAGGTTTTTACAGCTGAAAAAATATGATCTACGGTTCCTTCATCATACCCACATTCACAGAGGGAACTGTTTCACTAACGTGACGGAATGATACGGAATCGAAACTGACAGTTTAACGAAGTGATTACCTTCTCTCGGGGTAATACTGTAGAGTGTAGATATTCTATTCTCAAATGCCATCGAGTGTCAGCCACGGCAGGCCCATTAAATTATCGTTTGGCATCCTATGTATTTATCGGAACGATACTTCACTGATCGCCAAAGTGTTTCAGCTCCCCAGCAGATAATTATTTTTCGTATGTTTCTATAAATTTTGTTGAAGCGTCGTTATTTAGCCCAAAACGGCACCTGCGGGTCGAGGGCACTATTTGCAGGTGGCACGGCGCCGGGGCCCGGGGGCCGCCTGGGCCCAGGGATTAGGGGCCCAAGCCCCAGATCATGACGTTTCGGCATTCCCGCTAGTTCGTATTTTATTGCTAAATTGTTATTTACTCATGACAAGGGTAATACCAGCGGGTGTCGGTGTACGTTTCTATTTCTTACCTTTTTTGGTAGAAGTTCAGTTACCCCATTCGGAGAAGGCGAGGGAAACTAAGTCCATACAGCCAAGTCATGTATTTTCTTTTCTAAAGTCACATTGAAATGCATTATGTTGCTTCAACGGAGTTCATGTAAGCAACTCGTCACAGTTGAAACTAAAAAAGATGATCTGTGGGAGATTGTATTGTTAAAACCCCGGCGAAAGTCTCATTTCATAGCATTTCATCTTGTTTCACTGTTTCTACACACTATTCACTCTATCATCAATAGATCTATTCATCAATAGATCACTATTATACAAAATTCCATCACATTTACACAATATTAACTCAAAATTCACGATGACATAATCACGGGCTCCGGATAGATTTGTCAAAATAAACTTTTAAAAATTCACTTTCAACCTTTTGTTGAAAGTTTTAAAAAGAGAACGGAACTGATATTCTTTTTTTTTTAAGAACCCCAGTCGAACGATCGAATCTAATATCCGCAGGGCGACCGACGACCGACGCCGCTGATGGCCGACGGCAGCCCGGGCCCGGGAGCGATCCAATTCAATTTGCCGGCGGGATTCGAACGTGCACTTATCTAATTATGTAAATAGCTTGAAAATGGCTCGGTTAGCGCGCTCGCGTGATGTTTGCCCTGAACTCGACTCGAGGCGTAGCTCGTTGTCAAGCTTAGGCACTCTAGGAAACACTACGATTATCCATCATATTAGTATTACTAGCTCGGGGCACAGCTAGTTTCACCCGCGTGAAACGTTTTTATATAACAATTTTTTTTCCCGACATCCGATTTAAATGAAACAAAGCATCTAGGCTCCAGGCTAAGCTTAATGTTATATCTATGAAAACCGCATGACCAATGACCATCCATTCAGTAGATTATCGTGAAAAGACAGACAGACAGAAAATAATTTAAAAAACTCTTTTTCGTGGTTGGTTACTGTTCTTTTATCGCCCCCAGTCAACTTTTGTTAAATATATTCCATGTACCTACAGAATTGCTGATTACACTCTATTTAGCATATAGATAGATAGAAAAAAGTGTGTTTGTCTCTATGTTTGTTTGTCCAACTTCTTTTTCTGCTTATGGACTTTCCCATATAATGTATTCTATATGTATATCTATAATATAACATCGTTGTTCGGTTTGAAATTGCAAACCATGATATTATACCTAGTTATGTAGGTACAGTTTTAAAAATCTTTCTTTTTTTCTAAGGTTTAATCTGGTGCTTAGAAGAAATGTTAAAAATAGGCATAGTACCCATACCTTTGAAGAAAAAAATATACCAACCAAGATCGTACAAGATGGTACACTTTAACGAGCAATGCATGTTCAACGTATGAAAATAATAAATATGTATTTCCATAAAGTTGCGTTGCAGTCAAGAGCAAAGCATTGTTTCGCGCGGGTAGCTGCAGCCAAGTTCGAATTTTTACATTACAGCTAGGTATATGGCACGAAACAAGTTTTCAAATAACCGTAAATAACGTTTACCTGAAATTCGCAACTGAAACTTTCGCCGTCTCACTTACCTGAAATAGAAAACGATATTTTAATGATAAAATTTTTCATAGTATATTTTACGACTATAGCTATTCGCTGCGGTTTCCCCCGCGATAATTTCGGATAAAAATTATTTTAATTAGGATTAATTTACGTTTTTGATACAAACTATATATAGTTTCAGTCCTTACGGCAATGTCAACTTTTCATTTTTCTGAATAAAATTTCACATCAAATGTTATTCATGGCCTTCGTTTTATTTTTGATACTTTAGCAAAAAAATATCCTTAAGATGAAGCCTTTCGATCGGTATGATAAAGCTACAGGCTGCTTATTTTTCTCGTGTAACGGGTTCGATTAGCGGTTCAACCATGTAATTATTTAAATATCTATGAATGATGTTTAAATTGTTTTTTAAAGTCAAATAATGTCTTCTTTAAGTAAAATGTTCCATCTACAATATTCAAGGTACTTTCCCTGCTTGTGGCATATCCGTGGAACGCCCTGTAGGTATATACCTAATCAAAACGTAAAACAAAGGTTTGGATAAACTGTCTATTCTACAACTTAGAAGTGCGGAGACGGTGCAGATAAAAATATAAAACATTGCATCAACACGGGCCAACCATCCCGGCTGTGATGCAAAGGCCCACCAGTAACCACTTCCCTCCGCCTATAAAGCGAGGTGACCACTACAGAAACAAAACGCACCGTGTGGTCGGACGGTAGCTTGCATAAGGTACCAGGCACACATAACGCTCGAGGCACCGGTACAAATAGAACTATCAAGTGGTTATCGGATGAAATACTTATCAACATATCCACCAGGCCATCAAAGACCAAGAACGTACTGAAAGATGTATAATAAAAAACAGCCTGATATGTACCTAGCACTAAATAAAAAAGAAATTAATAAGTATCTATATTATTGTCCCATCAAAGAAAACAAAAATGGATAAAAAAGAACTTATTTAAATATTCGAGTAATGGCTTCGCTAATAAAAGATTAAGAAATCGAACTGGAAAGCAAGTTCTTTCGAAATTCCATAAATCATAGCTCCTGTCATCTTTAACATTCTTCGGTTGTTTTAAAAGAAAATTAGTTAGGTAGGTACTACTCTATAATGCGACTTTTCAAGTTTTCTCGTGTTTATCCAATTAAAGTTGAACTTATCATCTAATAAACAAAGTTAACTTACTGAGCAACAGAGAACATAACTTTCAAAATACATAATTTTTAAAAGATTTTTCGCATTTTCCACTACAGTGATCTTGCTATACGACTGCACCAACCTAGTGTTTTACAATATCTCTATACTCCATAAAGTAACCTAGGAGAAATCGCTTTATAAGGTCACTCGTTGGAGTCATTTTCTTTCCTGCTTTTAGTTTGATTTCAGTAAAGTGTTTCCACTAATTGCAAAACGATCCGATTGGCGCAATAGGTCACCACGCTTCGATTCCCGGTGAGGGTGGACTTTGTGTGATGAACACAAGGTTCTATTTTCCAGTCTGGGCGTGTATATATGTATATATCTATATTATATTACATAATGTAATAATATGTAGTATATACAACGTGTTAATGAATTGACTGAAAACTAGAAAGTAGTTTGTTCAGAATCGACTTCCGAATCGATCGCACCATGTTATAATATATTTTATATTTATTCATTTTTACCAGCCCTTGTCTAAATTATTTATAATACAATATTTGGCGCGCACGCCTCCCGCAGCAAAAAACTCGAATCAGTCGTTGACACGCAGGCGCGGTCGTAGCGCTTGAAATTTCGTAGATAGGTCACCAAACGAATGTTGAATAACTTAAGTCTATGAATTTTTTCGACATAATTTATATTTTAACCATATATTTTTTTAATGGGGTGTATCCGGTTTTTGGTCAATTCATTAATACGTTGTATACCACGTTCGCTTGGTTTTCACGACACAAGCTTTATGGCTTAGTGTGTAATCAAGTAGATCTGTGTGTTGTGAAGTGGATTGTTATTATGTGCAAACTGCAGAGTGCAGGTAGAGTTAGATTAATAGAGCAGGTTATTATTATTAATATTATTAATTCATTCATTATTGCGGTATTTATTTAACCGTAACTCTCTGTGCTTATCTCTTTCCGTGATTACAGGGAGTCGCTCATTAAAATTCAGCGGCGGTCGTTCTAGAACTCCTCGCGGCGCGTCAACAAAGAAACATGGCGGATAAATAAATTTAAACTTCCCGCATGACTCGTCTCCTTGGCACGAGTTATTTAATATTATTATATGTATAACGTATAGCGTACCTGGCTTTAATACACGACCCGCCTACCTTCAAACTCGAGCGGAATAATAAATATTTAAGTATGACTCGTTAACAACATGAGGCTACGTAATGAACACTAGAGAGTTTTAATTATTTTAAAAAATCCGTTCTGATATATACGTAATAGCTTTTGCTCACTCCATCTTTCCTAACCATCCTTTATACATGATTAACAGTTGTTTACCAAAGATTTAGTTACACGTTGGAAACTCAAAATTCCTTTGGAATTCCAATGGAAAGATGTCACTCTATAGTCTGTCGACCTGATAGGTACATAGTTCTGTCCGTCCGTTCCATCCGTAATTTCTGCGTGGTAAGCGTTTAAAGTTTAAACCCTTAAACGCAAACAGATTTTTTATATTATGTAGTCATATGGAAAATATTTTTAACAAATAGAGAATTGTTATTAAATAGATCGAAAGAAGAAAAAAATGAATATGGGACTACAATTTTTAATGCCTCGCATACTTATCGAAAAAGTATTGAACGAAAACATATCACGCAATTTGATCATAATATTTATTTTAATTTTTTTTTTCTTTTGCCATTAGCAGGCAACGGAAGTGACGCGCATGACGTATGCAACGAGCGCAACAGGTTTCTAGGTATGTCAAGGAAGTTAAAACTTCTTACACGTAAGTGGGTACTGCGTACATCAATACCCACGCTTCTTTTGCAAACAGTGAAACTCGAAAGTCGAACTAAAAGGAAAGTAATTGCACATTTGAAGTGGATATTTATTTTTTGGCGTAATTAGCGATGGTGTTCCAACTTAAGACCATTCTTAACCATCACATTGAAGGACAATCGACGAACGAGACTCTATTGGCGATGATGACTTTAAAAAAAGGGTCGAACTGAGAACCTCCTCCTTTTTGGGAAAACGGTTAAAAAACGGAAACTCTGGCTTCGGTGAATAGTTCATCTTTGGTTATGTTACAATATAATATTATGTATTATTTCGATATTCGACCCGTGATCTTATAGATATAGTGTTTCATTATAATTCCTCGTCTATTTTATTAGGCCCATGTCTTTGAAGCGACGCGACACGGGCAGCAGTAAATCTGGCCGCTAATTAAATGTTACAACAGCGGGTATGTATCGGCCGATATTATCTGTGGGGCGTATTACTTAACAAGGCAGGTGCGGGTGTACTCTTACAATAGACGGGTCACGTATAGCCACATAAATTCTACATAAATTTATAAGGATCGTATTTTTTATAACTTTCAAGTAGTTTCAACCCTCGCCGTTTAGATTAAAGATTAGGTTCATTTCTGTACTATTTAGAACTATAGCTGATGCCCGCGGTTACTTACAATACTTATACATACTTGCGATAATTTGGAGTTTCCGCGGGAACTCCGTGATAAAAAATACCTTACCCTGTGTCCTTTTCCATACCCCTGACAACGTGTATGCAAAGTTACATGACGATCGGTTGAGTCTTTGAAGCGTGAAAGCGTTACAAACAAACAAACTCACATTCGCATTTATAATATTAAAGATTTAAACACGTATGTCAAAGGATAACGTGATCGTCAGGCAGGTAAATTTCAGCATAAGTAAACGTCAGAATCCTTACCAATATCGTAAATGCGAAAGTAAATTTGTTTGTGTGTTTGTTACGCTTTCACGGCTAAACGGCTAAACCGATCACCAGAAAATTTTGCATACATATTGTCAGGGGTACACAGAAAGACATTGGCTACTTTTTATCCCGGAATTTTCACGGGAACTCCGAAATTAACGCGGAAGAAAATACATAAAATTTTGCATACTATACTACACATTGTCAAGGGTCAAAAAAAAAAAATAGGGTAGTCAGTACTTTTATCTCGCAATACCCGCGTAATCTCCGAAACTAACGCGATGAAACCGCAGGGAACAGCTGGTAAATAAACTAACACAAAATATATACACGATGTCAAAAATAAACAGAAATTAATGTCAAATAAACTAAAGTTTAACTAAAATAAAACATTGCCAAATGGAATAAAATGAAAGAAAAGATAAGAAAAGCTAAATGATGTATAGTCACGACATAGTTTCATTTCTCTTTTCTCTTTCAACGTCCTTTGTTTACTTGTAGAGTCAACATTGTTTGGCGTAGGTATTTAATTACTTAGTCTAATTGGGTATTTTCCAGGGTATGAAAATCGAAATTCTAAAAAATAATAGACACGTATTTTTTTGCTTTTTCAAAAACATAGATAAAGCGCTTTAAAGTTTGGGGTGGGGGACTAATGACGTCATTATTCATTATAAGCCCCGTACAAACTGCATCGGGTTGTGACGTCACGCGAAATTTCAACTCAATGTGTAGCCGTTATCTTCTGATTACATAAAGAAAAAATACGTGTCCAATATTTTATATTAATCTACACGACGGACTAAAATAAAAAATTCAGTCCAGCAGCCAATTGTAATTTCGATGTCATACTTTTATAATGGTGTATCGTTCCATGAATGTTAGGTATCTGTTAATCTATATATCGCTGTTTAAATTCATGACTACCAGAAATCAAAATTACACTTTTTTACAGAAGAACTACCTAATTAAAGAAAAAAATACGTTGTTTTTTTAATGCTTTATTATTTTGTAGCGAATATTTGTATATTACCTACACATTGTTAGAAGCGTATTTTTAAGCAGCATTAAATGTTATGAAGAGTTTTATAATAAACTGAATGCTAGAGGAGATATAAAAATAAATTTTGATTTGTGGTAGTTTTGAATTCAAGCTACGATATATAAAATCCTTCGTCCTGAATGACTGATGGATCAACGCACAGCCTAATCGTAGAGACCTGAAACTTGGGGGATGTGTTCTTTGTATGACGTAGGCATCCGATAAGAAAGGATTTTTGAAAATTTAACCCCTAAGGGGATGAAAAGTGGTTGCAAAGTTTGTATAGAACAATTCCGCGGGAACTTCGAAATTGACGCGGGTGAAACTCCATTAAATTTTTCATACGACACGTCAGGGGTATAGAGAAGGACATATTATGGTACTTTTTATCCCGGATTCCTGCAGGAACTCCGAAATTAACGTGGGTGAAACCGCAGGGAACAGCTAGTAGTAAATATCATAAAACTAAACACAAGCTGTTATGTTCTTTGAGTATGAGAATTTCATTATTAGTTTTCGTTTTTTTTCCTTTGTTCAACACAGAACAATTATAATGTTGTATTTAACGCATTAAATCCAACAAAAAATCGGAAATTAAGAAAATTTTTATATATTTATAGATGGATTTTGATTAAAAATAAATTTTCCTCATATTTTTCCCTGTTTATTATAATGAACAGGGATTTATTTAGATTCCAAGGAACATCCTCGTTATATTATTCATAAATTAAATATTGTGAAGTTAGAAGTTTACGCGGAAAATAAATTCGTTCACAATATTACAGCACAAAAGCAGAATACACGAGTGCTTTCCGTAAATATACAATAACATTTTATGAAAATTAATTGAAAGTTAGGATTTAAGCTTCTATTAATTTTTTTTGTAAGTCAATGCAAATTATATTTATAATCTTTATAATCAATATATATTTATAATCTCTTACTCAATAAAATTATAGCGCAAGTTCATAATCACTAGAATATTCTATGATATTTTAGTACCGAATAGTTAAAATTTATAGCACTTAATATTTTATCGTATGTCGAAACCAGACCCTGCAATCATATTGCAACAAAAAAAAAAATAGAAAACAAACCTAAAATTTTTATCTGATCTTCCCTTAGGTACGAGTATGCTGCTGCAACGGAAATAAAACCTTTAAAATCTTTATAATATTATAAATGCGAACGTGAGTTCGCTTATTTATTTGTTTGTTACGGTTTCAAGCTTTAACAACTCAACCGTTTAACATTTTTTTTAAGGGGCGAACGGGCAGGTGGTACACCTGATGGTAAGTGATTACTGCCGTTTTCCGGGATACAGAAAAAGACATAGAGCACTATCAAAAATTTCCCGCAGGAACTCCGAAACTACCGCGGGTGAAACCGCGAGGAGCAGCTAGTACAAAATAATTCTAAAAAAAATCGTTTCATAACAGACTGCGATATTACACGAACGGAGAAGCTCCTCCATCTCTGGAGTCAGTTAAAAACAATAGACAATTACCGGGGATTGATCATCAGCGCAACTCGCGACAAATGAACATGGCCTCTGTTAAAAAAAAAAAAAGAAAAACACACGCGGTGTCGGGTTGCGGTTTAATTGGCGGGCAGGGCGCGGGGGCAGGGCGCGGGGCGGGGCGCGGGAGACAATGAGTTTCCGGATTACAGAGTGAGGAATAAAAATATAGGCGAGCACGCAAACAAAGACTGAGACAAAGGGTGACGAGGGTTGTGTGCGCCTCTTATCTGCGCCACCAGTCGACGCCGCACTTTGTTCAATTGTGAAGCGCGAAAAAAAAGCCGGGAAAAATTCCGGGTCCGCAGCTAAAGTACAATGTTTTATTGGGCCCGCGCCTCGTCGCTGTCGGTGAATGAAACTAGTTTTTCAGGTGAGCCCACAAAGGATTCGCTGAAGGATATTTATGGCGCAAGTTACCGGCGACCGTTAGTCGCTAACTGATTGAGGAAAATGTAGGTAGTTCTTAAACACGTTCAGAGAAGTCTGTATTCAACACGAGTAAGTGTGCACGCGGGATGTGAAAAGTTGGATTGCTTCCATAGTAAACTGTTATAGTTTTGTAAAATGTTTCTCTACATTTTTTTATATTAGGTTAGTTGACTAAATTTCAGTTTTTAGTCTGTCATGTAGATTAATTAAAAATATTGGACACGTATAACGTTATTCTTTGATTACGTTATCAAAAAATAGCGCCGATAATTGAATAGAAACGTCGCGTCGCCTGACGTCACGCCTTGCTACAGTTTATAAGTAGTTATTATAATGTCACGACCCCAACTCCTCATTTTTATTATTTAACTAAGTATTTTTACATTAATTTGCAAAAGAAAAATAGACGTGTCTATTATCTTTTTATTCTCTAACTGACAGACTTAATTGAAATTTGATTTAGTTCAGAGCAAAAATAAACTTATGAAAATCTCGTGAAAATCTGTTTAGTAGATTCGGAGATAAGCGTAACAAACAGACAAAAAAAAATTAAAATAGCTTTTGGTAAATATATGCAATGTACAGACACGTGGATTCTACTATTTTATTTTAGTAGAGAAGACAGACAGATTTAAGGAACCAACGAAAAACATACATGTTGCCCAGGCACTAAAGGATAAACTATAAAGCTAGGACCTATGAGCTCAATTTTTTTTCAATATTATGTATTAGGAATGTATCTATATTTAATACCAATTCAACCATTCATTCGCAAGTTACACTGGTTTTAATGACTCTACTTCGTAGATGTGGCTACAAAAGTATAATCGTATTTATTTAGGGAAACACACCCAGTTACTATGGTACAAAAAGATTCGACATCACGATTTCCCTCCCACCGTACAGTCAGTAAGTGGTCATGGGATTGGTAAACAAGATTTATCTTAACACAACATCGGGGAGGCACTCGGGCGAATGAATCTGACTAGTGGGTGCCTGTGTACGTACCGACGAGCTACGCACCGCTCGAGTACGTGGGGTTTGTGTATGGCTTCTTTCTACGTGTGTACACACTCTTTTTGAGTGTGTATAACCCTTAATAAACAGAATGGACGTGGATACAACACAATGATAGCTAGCGGATGTGTGTCTAATTGTCGAATACTTAGTTTAGAAAATCTTTTTTTACACGCTGATAAAATTACCATATTTGCTTCACTTGTAGCTAAAGAACATTGTTATAAAATCTTAGAAGACAATTTTAATCTACTTTTAACTGTTGTAAACGGACCAAATTAATTTGAACACTCTAATTTACTCTAAAAGCGTGTTTTTAATTTTTTTTTTTTTAACTATTTGTACTTATTTAACACTAGAAGCGCGGGCGTCCCTTTGACCCATTTCGATGTTCTTTCTGCTCTAGTGTTTTATTGTGGGTAGAATCCAAATTTTTTATAAAAAAAAACAGAAAAAATTCAAAAAAGTCATAAATAAAGAAAAGAAAAGAAAGATTTATTCAAACGAAGGAGAAACACAACACAAATGAACACATACAGGACAACACAAATGAAAATAATTAAAGTATAACAAAATAAATAATATGAAATAAAGAAAAACAAAATAAAAAAAAAACAAAATAAAGAAAAACGAAATAAAACTAAACAAGAAACAATAACATATTTTGCCATTTGTGTGGTGTGTCTCCACGCTCGAAATGGTCCTTGACTCAGCATTATTATAAAAACTTATGAAATGACGGCAGTTTATAAATGGGCAAATTATCCGATTTGCCTGTGACATAATGTACTTGCTTCGTTGTCCTATTTTCACCCAACCTTTCCAAAGACTATGAATCATCTGAACGTTTCTCTAATCCCTGGTTTTTTTCCACATGTCTAATTGCTTATTTCGATTTTTTACTGTTTCGCGCCGTCGAGTCGACGTATGTACACACAGATGTACAAATGTACTAAGTATAATTTAAAAACCGCGCTACCAAGCAATGTCGCGTAGCAATAATTCCGCTGTGGAACCAAATAAAAAAGCATTTAGCTACCGCCATATTTCAAAAAGGTTTAAACAAGGAAAACAAAACGCACGCAGCAAAAAAGGGATGCGTATAGGGCAAGTGCTTACATACAGGGAATTGTTATGTATAAGACTGTGCGGAATGCGATCCCTGCTGTTAATTTCGCAATGTGGACATTGCTAAATGTTTTCACGTTTTATTTTTTTGTTTTTGTTTCAGGCAATGGACGCTTTCCAGCATAAACGTAGTGCGATAGTTTACCTACCTATTTTTTTAAATAGCTGAATTATTGGATCTTCGTGCACCGAGAACTAGTGAATAATGCTGCCGTACTGTAAACACAATATTAAAAGGTTTAATTGAAAACTGCCAAAAAGTTGGCGTTTTCGTTCAAACTTTTTCATATCACGATTAAAGCTGCAGAATTGTCATCAAAAGTTAGTAGATATTTGATATTTACCCTGGTTCCCGTAGGAGGTACCTGCCTATTTTTAGAAAACGACTATGATTTTTATAGCGGGTTTTATTTTCTATGCACCTTAAATTAAAGAAAATATTGTGAAAATTCAATGTCCGCCTTTCTACGCTTCTGTCAGTCCTATGAGCAAAGAGTATATTTAACCATTACGTTTAGATGCCATAATTGAAGATAAGAAGAAGAGATAGCAAACGTGAAAAGTGAACAACTAACGATTTCTCAAATAGAGTTCAATCTTGTTTAAAACGTGGTTAAGATACCTATGACTCCGGCCAAAGATCGAGAAGCATAATATAAGCTTCTTGTCAAAGATTAATTCCGTCCGTCACCCGCGCCGACACAGTCAGATGGCGGATAGACACAAGCAATTTAGTCTGACGTCAAACAATCACGAATGTCATGGAATCAACATTGAATCGATACAAATCGAATGGCAATTCCGATGTAACGAGCATAGTCTACGCAACGTCAGGGCGTGTGAGGGGCGCGGGGCGCGGGGCGCGGGGCGCGGGGCGCGGGGCGCGGGGCGCGGGGCGCGGGGCGCGGGGCGCGGGACGGCTCCTTTCCTATTTGCACATCGACAGACGATTAGCATATTTTCGTTTTATTCAATTTATTACATATCGCCCATGTCGGATTTTTTTCATTCAATAAATAAAAATGAAATTATATTTATTTGTCCTTTTAATGTATTCCAATTTCCATAATATAAAGAACAGAATAAACATAACATAGATACACAGGCAATACTGAACCTTACCTTTATTACCGAATCTAATAAAATCAGAATATAATAGGAATAAAACTTAAAAATATAATGTTGATTTAAGCTTTTTTAACTGTTGTTATCATTAGATATGTACGCCATATTTCATTTTATGTTACTATTAATAAACACGTAAATTTTGCTTTTTCGAATTTAATCAAAAAAAAAATTGGAGTGAGGTAGATTAAGTTTCGGTGTGGGGGCCCGTGACGTCATAACTTTGTAATAGGAGGAGGTTCTCAATTCGACTGTGCGTTTTTATTAATCTATGTACATGACGAACTAAAACAAAAAAAATGTCAACGAGCCTATTATTATACCCACTCGAAGTATAAAATAGATTTAGTTAGATAAGTATACTTGAGCAGCAGTGCTAGAGTAAGGAATCGATGCGGCATTACGGCGTTCCCGAGCCCGACGCGGCTGCCGGGTCACCGCTCGCCGCTCGTAAATAAATGAGTGCCGCCAGCGCCCGCTCGGCCGTCCCATCACCTTTATTACCATTGAACATGGACTGTCCATTCTTTACTATCACACATTTACTTACTCTTTGTTTTATGACGGAGTTCTGCGTTAAGAGTCAGGTTAGTTTCTCCTGTTAAATAATTTATTAGGTACCTATAGTCTATACGTATTTATCTACTGATATTCGTAAGACTATTGTTTTATATTATTTTTTAATATTATCTGTGAGATTTATATATTTTAATTTCAAATAACATGTAGATATAAGCGTAGCTAGCAACAACAACTACACACATCAAAAGTGTCTAGGGATCAAGTACATTTTTTGCTATAAAAAGAAACCCAATAAATTTAAATCTAATCTAATTTTAATGACAGTTATGTTTTAAATTTTAAACAAAATTTGAATAAAATTCAATTTCATTAAAAAGTTTCAATAAGAATCCAGAAAAGTTACAATAATAATTCCGATTTGCGGCAATTCTCTAATATGTACTTGATCCCTAGACACTTTTGATGTGTGTATGTTTTTTCTTTTAAGTAGCACTAAACTAAACTTTATGTTTGCATTAGATCTTAATCATATGAGACCGAAGATAAACTTTTTTAACCGACTTCCAAAATGGAGGAAGTTCCATTCGTACTATGTTAGATATACGCACATAGGTATGTGCGTGCATAAGAAGTATCTAATTTTTAAATTTGGCATTAATGAAAAAAAACAATTTGAGATAGCAAACTTCCGAAGCTTATGATTTTTTTCATCTAACGCGTAAAAGATAAGTAGGTACCTTTATAATAATTAATAAATCAAAAATAATTATGGAAAAAAAATAAAAATCGGTGCTTAACTAACGGATACATGGTGTACTAGTTGTGCCCCGCGGTTTCACCCGCGTTAGTTTCAGAATTCCCGCGGGAATTCCGGGAAAAAAGGAACCTATGTGTTAATCTGATGTATAAGCTATATTATTGTAAAGTTTCATTTAAATCCATCCAGTAGTTTTTGCGTGAAAGAGTAACAAACATCCGTCCATCCATCCATACATACAAACTTTCGCGTTTATAATATTAGCAGGATGATTCATAAAACAAAAATTACAGACGAGTTGAGAACCTCCTCTTTCAGGATCAGAATAAAAGTCAGATACGAGCTGGTGAGGTAATATAAAACCGGCAGGTTACCGGTAATGGTGCCCGAGGTACCAACCCCAAGTGAAAACAACACAGACGTAGGATCGCGAAATAAATTCCCCGGAACAGTGTAAGTAAATATTATGTTTTACTGAAAAGCATTGTAAGGATCTGACAACAACGTCTGAGTAGCAAAATACACACATCAAAAGTGTCTAGGGATCAAGTACATTTTTTCAAGATTTTTAGCATGCCAAATCGCTGCGAATCTGTGATTCGTATCAATGGAAGGAACACAGAGTATTAATTTGCTTAGTTATTACAATATAAGTTTCAAAATCCCCTGTTTTTGCCTTTTTTTGCTATTTTATTGTCGACTTGGAATTGGTTCAATTTCTCACAACTTACAAAAAATGAAATTTTTCTTAATTTATTTAAAATGTGGGGATGAGTTATTATTTTAGATATGGGAAATAAGGTAGGCGGCCAGTCCAGAAGATTAAATTAGATTTAAATTAATTGAGTTTCGTTTTATAGCAAAAAATGTTCTTGATCCCTAGACACTTTTGATGTGTGTATGTCAGTAATAATGTACTCCGCGTATACCGTGATTTATTGGTTTTCATATCATATTACCACCCATATCCACATGTGAAAACATTATATTGTCTATGCTTAATAGATTTCTCGGGAGAAATAACACGTGACTGTGAAAACTACGAGATTCACCAGAGATGATAGATTGACCGAGAAATTTACTGCACGTGGATTGATCGTCGTGCAACATTCTCTCGGGAACGCTTTCACGCGCTAACGGTGTAACCAATCACCATACAATGTTGCATACACGTTGTCAGGAGTACCGAGAAGGACATAGGATACCTTAGAATTCCTGCGGGAACTCCGAAGCTATTGTGGCATGGAACAGCTACTCCATAATAATGCTATTAAGATGAAATGTCATTTACAAATCAAATTAAAAATAATTTCAAACTCGTAACTTAATCGCGATTATCACTCTCGTTGCCGCAGCAATCACGATAAAAGCTAACAGTCTATCAGCCTATCAGATTTACGAGACGTATGACTGAAATATCCCAAGCTTCGGTTACGAACTTACCTAGTCTCTATACAATTTGGAAGGCAGCCTAAGCAAACTCAATATCTACTCCATTCTCCCCCTTTTACCCCTCCCCGGCCGTCGCTCGCCTCGGGGAGTAATCTCGTAATTTGCACAGAGCCGTGGGAAACAATGTAGCTAGCTACCGACATTCGATTCGGCGCCGAATAGTTCAATTTGGAATCAGTGGGTAAAGTTAAGCGATTCCATTTTATT
The DNA here is from genome assembly GCA_907165275.2 of Zygaena filipendulae. Taxonomy (NCBI): domain Eukaryota; kingdom Metazoa; phylum Arthropoda; class Insecta; order Lepidoptera; family Zygaenidae; genus Zygaena; species Zygaena filipendulae. The sequence continues at coordinate 339,372 of OU015650.1, forward strand.
TGCTCCCTTGTATTGTATAAGAAGGGGATGGCCGCGCTGCCGACCCCGACCCGCTGCGAGCGGTGCGCGGTGAATACGTCATGACCGGTCACGGGAACGTTCGTATTCCTTTCCGTTTTGACATATCCAAGTAGAGAAAGAGTAAAATTTTACGTAATTATACAAACATGCAATTTTGGATCCAACAGATAGCTATTAGATACTATAAAAATTTAACCTTAATTCAAGTTTATTGTTAGAGTACCTGCAAAAAAATAAATGCATAATCTGCAATTTTGGTGGACATATACGACGTTATATTTTATAACTTACCCAATGCCTATAGCTTCGCCTGCGATAATTTCGAGGTTACCACGGGAATTCCGGAATAAAAATTTCACGTAACTAATCTAGTCAACGGGGCCTATTCTATCCAAATTGCAGGGAGGGCTGTTACGTATATTCAAGATTGTAGATTTTTCGATTTCGTAAAGTAGTGTAGTTTTAAGAACAAAATTGTGTTTATTTGTAAACGTTATTGTTGTTTTCTTGGTTTTTATAAATAAACAAAACAATATTGGAGTGATCATAAGAACAAGAAGCCAGAAGAGAGTCGATCGAGTCTGAGAAATACGTGCATATGTCAGGTAGAAGCCGTCCCCAGAAACGCAAATGTCAAGAGCAATAGGAAACGATGGGTACGTATGCGAAGTTATTATGGCAACACGAAAAGAAATTCGACACCAAAAGATCGTGACGCATCGAAACCAATAACAAAACTCCACGTTTCGAAGTACACGAGCAACAGATTTGTTGTGGATTTGCCGAAGCTTTGATCGCGCGGTGCGGAAATCCAACATCGATATGCCGATTGTCGTCCCTAAACAGTCACTGCGAGGTCAGCGGTGAACCTCGAGCTCGTTCAAAAGTTGCTATAAGCTATTTTTTTTATTTTTTTATTTATGAAACTACGGATTAACAATAACAGCTGTTATATTAAGTACAATGTTCCAAAACGGATACAAATTTTGGTTGCTGTTAAGTAAATCGTAAGGCAAAGATATAGGCTATTTCAATGATATATGATATTTCAATGATATTTCAATAATAGACTATTTCAATGATTACAATGAATTTGGTACGCACAAAAAAAAACCAAGAATATTTAACTTCGGTTTTATTTTGAAATCCGTACAACATGGTGAACGATTTTCTTCTCAAAACTCTGCATGCTATATTTGGCCAGAAAATGTAATTAAAATACCATCCTAAGATTAAACTTTTCATTAAGCTATTCAGTGTTTGATCCGCGCCGCGTCTCAAATATGTAAAAAAAACACAAACTTAGGGTTCAACGCCCCTTATCTCTTCATTGCGACTGACGCATCGACCAATCAAAAGTAAGGTTCAATCACCCGCGTTTTTTATAAAGCTTTACTCGCGGTTTTACCCGCGATGTTTCGGAATCCCCGCGAGTTGAATAGGGATGTGGACTACTTTTGAAAATCAAAATTCTAATTAGTCCGTCAGTTAGAAAATAAAAAAAAACAATAGACACCTATTTTTTGCTTTTTCAAATAAATTAAAATATACAGAGATAAAGCGCACTAAAGTTTAGGGTGAGGGGGTCGTGACGTCACTAACCGCTAAAACCGCCTTACAAACTGCATAGAAAATTCAAATCAATATATCGCCGTAATTTTTAGATTACGTAAAAAAAGAAAAAATACGTGTCCAATATTTTTTAATAATCTACAAGACGGACTAAAAAATAAAAATTAGTCAACATGCCCATTCGTTACATGAAAGCATGGATCCTCACACCGTGTATTTGTGTTGTGCCTCATATTAATGGACCGGAATGTCCGCGTTGCATGCACCCAATCTATTTGCCGTGCGATTTATCACTCGCCCGTTGCAATTCACCCTTCATCGGGCGCCATGTTAAAGGCCTAGCATTAACCTAACTCTAATCAGGCTCCGCTGAGCTTGAAATATTGCGCCGTGGTTCTATTTTAAGCATCGTTTGTCACGTAATTTTTTATGTGTTTTTCATAACAATAAAATAAAACAAACCGTGCAGAAAAGGGAAAAAATAAACGAACGAATAAAATATGTGTAATAATTGTTTTCTTTCCAAATCACCTATTGAAATATTTAGTATTTTAATGTTGTTTTTTATTTTGTAAACGGTTGCACCAATTTTGAACTAAGTAGCTTTTGCTTGAAGTTTCGCTAGCGAGTTCTATGTTTCGATTTAGGTCAGGTTGTTAGGACGTAGGTTTATAGTCACCTATTTATTATTTATTTATATTAATCCTTTATTGCACATAAAATAACAATATTACAGTAGGTACCTAAGGAAAAGGAGAAAGCAAATGGCGGTCTTATCGCATAGTTGCGATCTCTTCCAGACAACCAATACTATGGCTGAACGGAGGACGTTCAGAAGAACCTCTCACTACTGTTTGTTAAAAATACTCTCATCCTTATAATAATATTATTATAATAATAGAGATAAATGCAGAATAAGTAGGTCTGTCTGTTACCTTTTTACGCCTAAACCACTGAGCGGTCTTCTATATTCGGCAGAGATAGATTGCATCCTGACGATGGATAACTTGGCTATTTTTATCCCGGAAAATTCTCGAGTTCTTGTTAATCCGAAAAAAGCGGGAAACTAGTAAAGCTAGTATATGCTACATACATATATGTTGACTGAAATTTTATTATTGCAGTAATTTTTGTTGGTTTTTATCTGTCTATGGTCTATGTAGGTAACGTGCTTTGCCTGCTATAAAATATTATTAAAATGATTATAATAAAATATTTTCATTACTCATGCTCGGAAAGTAGGTCTGAAGTTGCCTGAGAAGCGGGTTGAAAGTAGCCCTTTTCAGCCCTAGGGAGAATCGCTTTCAACTGACAACTGTCAAATTATTAAAAAAAAACTAGGTCTATTTTCACATTTCTATTGAACCATGTTTCAACTTTCTATACAGCCAGCGCGATGTAAAATTGAAATAACGTAAAGTTTAAGTAGGTATTAATTAAAATAAAATTCACTCACTTTTTCTTAAGCTAATTCCTATTTATATTTTTTTATTTTCTTTAATTAATACTTAATAATTAAAGAAAATATTTTTTTTAGGTCGCCACAATGTAAATAAAAAATACTGGCTGAATAGCTAGCCGGCCAAAGAAAAAGAAATAGGTGGGAAAGTGTCAAGCGACTATCCGATCTTCACTAATTTTTTCTTTAGCTAATTCCTATTTTTATTTTGACTTTCCTTGCATTCGTAATGAAAAGCACAGTGTTACCCTCGGGAGAAAAACTTATTTAGTCCCTCGATCTATTGGCGCCCTCGCTATACGCTCGGGCGCCAAACCCCGTCTCGGGACTAAATACGTTACTTTCACCCCTAGGATAACAATGTACTATTATAAAATGATAATAAAAAAAAAACATTTTTCACGTCAAATCCTGATGCTGTGACTATTTTTCATTCCTTATAAAAACTCCTTAGTATCAATTTTCTTCCCTTTTCCTCATTACCTTCTTGATTACACCGCTACAAAGAGCGGGAAAAGGTTGCGTTGCTAGTATTATATCTCAATAGATTTTTAATCCACAACCCCTCTACTTCAGTCGTCCATTAACTGCTCTCGTTGGAAAAAAACCTTGCTCATTAAAGTATAAATACGTGCTCCCTTTTTTAAAAAAAAATATAGAAAGATGCACTGCGTTTTATATCTTTGAAGCAAATTTTAAAGCTTGGAAAATCCTTTATTTTATCTTTCACACACTCTCGGTAAAATGTGAGCGCTGTGAAATAGTGAAGCTAGGGGAAGAGAAAAAAGTACTTGGCACATACTTAGTCAAATATCAACGTCTGGGCCATTCATTCTAGTCTAGATAAAGAAATGTAAAAATGCAATTATGTCAGAAACTATAATGTGATGTTCATATTGTTATAAAATTCAAATGTAAAAGATTTATAGTCTTTCGTCTTTAAGAGCTTTTACTCATATCAGTAGGTACTCATCGTATTTTTATCTTCATGAATAAAAATACTTCGACTGATAACTTTTACAAAGAAAATTAAGCAATTGAATATTACGTTGAACCGTCAGAGTCCGCCAAATAATACATCCTGTAACATTAAAGTTAACCTTTCCGTAACTTAATCGAAAACTGAGACAAGTTTTGTTGATAGCTGGTCTACCTTGAATAATATAAAAGGTATCGGCTCAGAAATAATACGGCTAAAGGTAGCAAAAGAAACTTTTCATTCCGAACTATGTCTCGAGCTTTCTTAAGTATAGGGAATCGGAAAAAGCCTGATTGGTTATCGGCGATATCTCAAGTCGGCATGTACATACTGGTGTTATCCATCTACTCCCCTCCCTCACCGACCTCCCCTCTCATCCGTGTATATGTTCCTGATATCACTTCTAATAATAAATTTCAAGCCCCGCCCGCCATTCTTTGTTTGCTTTCAGATTTATCGCGTAGAGTGGAAGCAAAAGTGTAAAAGTTTAAATACCGTAAAAATTTAGAGCGAAAATCTGTACCATCGTGTCGGTGCAGTGGTACAACTTTTCCTATATGCAAAATTGTATAGTCATGAAAAAAGAAAACTAATCGGACCATTTTGATGAAGTTTGTAATACTTTTTATGTGGAACTAGTTGTGCCCCACGGTTTCATCCACGTTAATTTCAGAGTTCCCGCGGGAATTCTGAGATAAAAAGTACCCTATGTGTTAATCTGATGTATAAGCTATATTATTGTAAAGTTTCATTTAAATCCATCCAGTAGTTTTTGCGTGAAAGAGTAATAAACATCCATCCATCCATACATACTTACAAACTTTCGCGTTTATAATATCAGTAGGAAGTAGGTTGGTTGTTTTACATTTATTTGACAAAAAAAATGAACCTACTATGATGATCTGTCCTGTGTACCTATTTTGTTTGATGCAAAATAATTGTGTTGTGTACAACATCATTGTAAACACTCTAAATGCTTTCAAAACCATGCCTCCGATCAAAAGATTCATTTTTCTAAATTGTTTTACGAATATAATCCATGAACACACCACACGCCACACGCTAAACACTACACACCACATCACCTTACACTTCTCATCTACTTTCTTTTTTTAATCTTTTTCTTTTGTATTAACTTGTCAGTTCTATTTCGTTACGATTTGTATAACCTGTCATTGGCATATTGTAATTGGGTATTCTCCAAGGTATGAATATCGAAATTCTAATTAGTCCGTCAGTTAGAAAATAAAAAAATAATAGACACGTATTTTTTGCTTTTTCAATTTAATGAAAATGAACATAGATAAAGCGCATTAAAGTTTAGGGTGGGGGGCTCGTGACGTCAATATTCATTATAAGCGCCATACAAACCGCACAGAATTGTGACGTCACGCGAAATTTCAACTCAATGTATCTCTGTTATTTTTTGAGTACGTAAAAAAAGAAAAAATAGGTGTCCAATATTTTTTACTAATCTACACGAAGGACTAAAAAAAATTTTTTTGTCAAGTAGCCAATTCCTATTGGTTAATTGTTAATGTGCTGTAGAGTTAGCTTTCAATAAATACAAATTAAATAAAACAAAATAATTAAAGGATCAAATAGTAATAGTTTTTTTCACATCTCCCTATCATTGACCTCATTAATTTGGCTTGAAACCACCAAGTTTATAACGATAAACGCAACATAAAATAGTGATAATTTAATCATTGTATTAAATTTTCTCTCCACAGAATTTAACCGCAACCGAGATTAAGTTACAAACAACCACGCTTCGGAGTTAAAAATACAAACTCGATGCGAGCGAGATTAAAAACTATTAAGTAACGAACCTGGTTTAATTAAAAGCAGTAGCTCAATGCACTATCCTACTTCTTATGTGTTATATCTTAACAAGCCGTAGTTATGTAGTAGGTAGGTACTTACTATAAAAACCATGTGAACGTTCATGTAATAAATTATAAAAGCACGATGAACTATACAATTTGAGAATATCCATCTGATATATAAAATTCTCGTGTCACAATGTTCGTTCCCATACTCCTCCGAAACGGCTTGACCGATTCTCATGAAGTTTATTTATATGCATATTCAGTAGGTCTGAGAATCCGCTACTATCTATTTTTCATCCCCCTAAAGGGAGTTCCTGCGGGTATTCCGAAACTCACGCGGGTGAAACCGCGGGGCGCAGCTAGTATAATATATAAAAGCGAAAGGTCACTGACTTGAATCTGACTAAACTAAAAATCTTGAAAACTACGTGACCCATGTAGCTGAAATCTGGCAGGTATAGTTTGTAGGAAGGAGACGTTGGCTAAGAACGCCGGTGAGACCGCAGAGAAAATGTGATATTAAATACGTATACATATATTTTCATTTATTAAAGACTAGCTGTGCTCCGCGCTTTCCGTGTGTTTATGTAACAACTTTTTTCCCCATATCCGATTTGAATGAAACAAAATCTATATGTAGCTCCAGGCTAAGCCTAATCCACCTGTGAAAACCGCATGACAATCCGTTCAGTAGACTCGGAGACTATCGTCAACAGACAGGCAGACATAAAATAACTTTAAAAACTCTTTTTTGTGGTTGGTTACTCTTCTTTTATCGACCCCCTGTCGATTTTTGTTAAAAGTACCTAATATTCAATGTACAGAATCGCGGTTTCTACTCTTTCATTATCTGTACCCCGCGGTTTCACCTGCGGTAATTTAGGAGTTCCCGCGGGGATTGCGGGATAAAAAGTACCCTATGCCCTTTCTGTACCCCTGACAACGTGCATGCCAAATTTCATTCAAATCCGTTCAGCCGTTTTTGCGTGATTGAGTAAACGTATGCGAGGATAAGAGCTCGAAAGGATATTTTCATCCGACTTGCTTCAAATTTATCGTCACTGCTTAGCTTCTATGTGTCTTAGCGTTATGTTATATAGTCTATAACCTGCCCAGGAGTATGGACTACAATCGTACCAAGTTTGGTTAAAATCCCTTCAGTAGTTTTTGACCCATGCGTGCATATACAGACAGACAGACAGACAAAAAATTTACTGATTGCATTTTTGGCATCAGTATCGATCACCATTCATCCTCCAATATTAATTTTGAATATATATTCTATGTACAGAATTGACCTCTACAGTTTTATTATATGTATATAGATAGAGTAAAGATAAAGATTAAAGATTTATTTCAGACAGGTACAGGTCGTTTGAATTTGATATGTTCAATCGTTAGTTGTGTAACCAATAAACATCGCCACAAACGGTACAAAATTTTAAAAACAAACAAAACACTAAATATCAGCAAGAAGATATAAATACACACAAAGTAACAGTTTTATTGGTATGCACTTTGAAAAGTTGCAAACGATAACAAACGACACACAGCGAGTAACGTATAGGGACATACATAGTCGTAATGTTGGATCTGTGCAGAGCTCCTCGTGAATAGGGACAACAATGGAGGAATGCATTTACTTGGAATACGAACCGATAGCAGTGCTTTGTGGAGGCCACAAAAGAATTGCTTGTACAGTGTGTTACTGGCACTGCTGGAAATTGGTTAGGCGGTTATGGTACTTCCATGACTATTATAACTGTCAATTACTAACTAAGAGTCTTTATCAAATATTTTTATCCAAAGTAGCTCCTTTTGAGGTCGATAAAATTATGTACGATACCTTTGAAAAAGCTATCCCTTATAGTATCGTATAATTTAATATTAGAGAGTGATCGTCAGAATCACTATCATCGACAGGTGTACTAAGCCGAAATGGTATATGTAGCAGTATCCATGACTTTTTGGTTTTTGGGAAACCATAGTTACTTTTACAAATCTCACTTAATCAAAAAATTACTAAGTCAAAAACGCGTCCCACAATAGTATGATTATATCGCCAAATCTCCAACTACACTTTGAAATTGCACCAATCACCTAATATATGTAGCTTTTCAATATTATTGTATAACATCTATAGTCGCATAGTAATTGGATTATACAGGTGTTGACGTAATTTGAAACAGTCTCCGTAACTTACAAGTACGTTAGAAACACAGGAGTTGGCTCCGAAACGAGCGGTTGCTATCGAAGCGAGTCGTAAAATCAAAATGTCTACCCATAAAAGTGACAAAAGCGCAGATTCGAAATGTATTGCTAGAAATCGCTGGTCAGTCCACAATTCATTGCGTACTGCTACACGAGCACAAATATACCAATCACACATTACACATGGTATGACTATTTGATTTTCTTTAGCTTGTACTGTGATAATCGAATTAGAAACGAAATTCATCTAGCCAAGATTACATATCAAAAGTAATTTTAAATAAGAGACTTATTGCATCGATAATTCGTGCTTATTTAGTAAATTTAATAAAAATATATACATTAGAAATTACACTGATAAAACGCAGAGAAAAACCGACACTAACCAATCACTTCGATTTATGCACGTGATAGACCCACTTTGAATAAAATTTACTGACTTTGACTTTAATATTTGATTTGTCCAATCCTGATACAACGGGAAAAAGGTATTGAAAGACGCTAACAGTATGATTTGTCAGCGTATTGGTAATTTAAGCACCCAATTTTCATGAAAATTTGTAATGGAAATTACATTAAAATTGTTTTTTTTATATATATATATATATGCAATGAGAATCTAATTCTGAACACCCTCCTTCAGTACCTCCCTCGATTAACTTTCCACCGAGTACATCCGTTGAGTAGAGTCTCCTAAGTTTTTTACTCTGCTGCTATTTAAGTAGAAGACTTACGTATACCTATAATTTTGCCTTTTCCGCTCTCGCTCCCGTTTTCGTCATTATAAACGTAGCAAGTAAGCACAACTATTCACAAAACCGTCTCTCCTTCCTTCCTTTCTTCTCATACCCTCGCCGAACAATGCCAAGTCAGCGCTCCCCTAAATAAGAGAACTAACCGACCACCCCGTGGAGTGAAACACATTACCGCTGCACTTAAGAATGTTTACAAGCAATTTGCACTTAAAACCCAAGAGTTTTAAGTTGGATTTCCATTTGTTTACCTCGTTGACAGTGTTTTTTCCAGGTTTTCTTAAGTTAAATTATATTTGGGTTTAATTTGCCTAAATAGGTGTAAGTTGCGAGACCGTCGTCCGTTCTCTGCGGATATATTTTACTTATAAACAAGTGTGCTCATAATAATTTGGATATAAATTAAAAAGTGAAGATACAGTTTCAAAGATCGTTTTTCCAAGTACGTAGTATCCTTTCGCAATATATTTAAAGTAGATCAGCTCAAAACTTGCGATACAACATTGGCGAGTCTTCTAAGATTGAACATGGCTGTCAATTAAAGTGCCGCTGTAGGGGTAGAAATGTTATGGTGAAGTTTTTAACGTAACATTCAAAAGAAAAAGTAACTTTTTGATGAGAAGATAATGCCTCAGGAAGAGGTAACTTAAAAGAGTGACCCTTCGCATAAAGTACCTACCCTATAGAGACACGACAAAGAGGAAAAAAGACTTGTAAAATGGCGTCCCATACGTACGGAGGAAAAAATTAGAGCACCACAGAGCTACATTAGTAGTGTAGGTACGTTACTATAAATCACGGCATGTTTGGGACACGTACAGGTAACCATATAATTCAATGAGTCAAAGGGAATAAGGTTTGATAGTGAGTTAATATGAGCCAGGAGTTTCACTGGTTTTGTCGGTATTATACAATTATCTTCTTCTTAGTCGTCTGACTGAGGGTCGTGACTATTATGAACGACACGCTTCACCATGGCTCTCCAGGCAGCCCTATTCTCCGCCTGGTGCATGGATGCCTGGATGGTGCACTATATATAAATATTGTGTGAGCATAAATTTTAAAAACCGTTAGTTTGTAAATTAACGGTAATATTGTAAAATTTTGAGGACAGAGAATGCGTTTTGGTGGGTGCTCATACTACATGAGAAATTGACACCATCGATATACATGACTCTGTGGTGATCGCAATTCAAACCGTGTCAGATGCACGCATATACTTATGCAATGCCAAAAGATTACAAACTAACGTTTTTTGCAATTTTTCGGTAACTCGATACCTATATATTCTATATAATATAAAGCGAATGGTCACTGACTCACTGACTGAACACGAAATCTCGAAAAATACGTAACCTATGAAGCTGGGAAGATAAGTAGTTATTAAGCAGGAGATGACTGTCATCGAACGAGATTCCTGCGAACACTCCCTAATTTAACATGGGTGAGACCAAAGGGGATAGCTAGTATAAAATAAATGATTTGTGGTAGTTTTGTTGCCGTCATTTTCGTGTTTGCGTATATTTCGGGCAACTGTACCGAATTCAGAGCGCCATGTTTTTCAAAGAGCGACCGACTACAGATTAAGAGAGTGAATGCGTGTTTTGCCAAAAGCTGGTTGTGTCGAGAGTGGCTACATTTTGGAGCGTGACTTTAATTTGACCATACTTTTTATTTGCAACGAAATATGCAGTTTTTCGAACTGTTTTTCTGACCTTTTTTTTATTCTTCGCATTAAAAATAAGGAAAAAAAACAGAGACGAAACTGTCTCGCCTTTTTTTTTTCCTTATTTTTAATTTCTTATTTTTGGGACTCTATTGTTCGATGTCACTAAAAATTTTGTACTATTTCTAATATTTAGTATTCTTATTATTATTTTCAGTTTTTATTATTATTTTATCGTACATGAGCCTCGGACACCATAATTGCTAAATTATCGTGGGGTAAAAATGCATATATGACATGCATTTTTAACCTAAAATGTTGTACGTATACATATTAATTTACATGTTTTCCTACCGATTTATCTTTAAAGAAATCTCTTATTTTTTATATCTGTTAATTTCTCCACTGCAATATCTTTTGGGTAAATGTTTTATGAAATAGTCCCTGAAAAAATATCTAGCCCATTATCGATTCCCTTGTTTTGGGGTGGTCGCTTCATTGGCGGTGGTCTTGACAGTGAATTCGCTTCGGCTGGCTTCGGACGTGACCCGGGCGCCGAGTGCGATGCAAATGCGATGGTCAGTAATTAATAAAGTCCCACCGTCAGCGCACTACTGATTGTTGCCCACATTGTCCCTCGAAAGTAATACTTGTAGGCAAGTACGTATTACTTTCGGGATGGTAAAACCAAATGTTCCGTCAAACATTGTCAAGGACCATCCATTAGATGGCCTAAGTGGGAAAAGGATGCTAACGAGGCGAGATTCCATAACCTCTTTTGTAGACTCAATGCGGATAATTAAAAATCTCGGTCACAGGAAATGCCACTGACACGACTTGTGATTTCACAATTAATTCGGTGCTTATTTAAGCAATTTTATAATTTATTTTTATATTGTTGTGACTTTTCGTCAATTTATTTATTTATTTATTTATTTTTTAATTATTCCACTATCCATGTGCGAAAATCTGTAATCGGCTTTTTTGTTTGACACTCAAATGTTCATTATATTTTTGTAGCTGTTGATTTTCCAAATAAAGTAAAATAAAATAAAATAAAATTTCCTACAAGTGTTACGTACTCTCAACAGACGATAATACCCAATTCATTACATTTATTATGCTACATAAACACTTTAAAGTGATAAATTGGGGCCAACATTGCACAAATACGGAAAATAAATGAAAATTACTTTTTACCAATATCTAAATAAATGAGTCGCAAATTGCTAATCCGATGTGAGGGTCAAACCGATAAATAATCTGAATAATAAAGTTTAACAGTTTTAGCGAGCGCACGCGCAGTTCTTTAGCTACTGAACAAAAGCTATTTTGCGTATCCTACAATTTTTACAATGTTTTCGATGTCAAAGCACATTTTTTTTCCTTCACCATGGCAAAAAATCTTTAAATTGTCGAAATTACGCGGTACCTCTAACCAAAAAAAGAAAAACAAAGAAAATCCAACAACAATAGGCTAAAAGTATTATGCCACTTCCATTGTTAGCCACAACGGTCGGCTCTCGGCAACAGCAGATATAATGCACTTCATTGAAGCTTCAAGGAATCTGCTGCAGTTACTCCTACTATTAGTGAGGGAACACAATCGTCAATCAGCATAGAAATCCGTCTTCGAATCAGCCGCGTTCCAGGCCAGCCCCGATTGCGTCGTCGCTAGTCTAGATTCCCGCATTTCTATGTAGATTGGTGTTTGCCAAGGCGCTGCGGGATTGCTTATTGCAACACACAGTTCGGTATCTGCTTGTTGTTATTGTGTTTGCTGAGTCTGAGGCCCAAAAATCAGTCAGTATTGTTTCTGACGACGGTACGTTACTTTTTGGCACATTTTCAGGACTCACCGAAATTCAAGCGGGTGCACCTGATGTATTTTGCATCACATTATAAAAAAATTAATTAGGAATAATGTAAAACATTTTTTTTTATTTTCTTTAGCAATTTTATTTATATGATTTACAGTGCTCCACAGTTTCACCCGCGTTAATTTGAGGAAAAAACCTATTATTCTACAGCTAACCACTTACGCAGCGTACGCAACAGAAGCTTTAAAAGGAATATTTTTTACCGTTTCTTGCAACATTTTCATTGCTGCTCCGCTCTCATTGGTTTTAGCGTGATGATATTATATAGCCTATAGCCTTCCTCTATAAATGGGCTATCTAATACTATTTTTCTTTTTTTAAATCGGACCAGTAGTTCCTGAGATTAGCCCGTTCGAGTAAACAAACAAACTCTTCAGTTTTATAATATTAGTATAGATTAGTGCCTATAGATTCCCATCGAAATTATCTGAAAGTACGATTAATAGTTATATTCAAAAAAGACTTGCGTTAAATTTACATCTTCAAACTTTTTTAATGTCAAAACCAAGAGAGACAATTTTATACAAAGACAAAATTTTAAAGATTTCAAGACAAAAAAATAAAATTCATCAAGTTTTGCAGTAAAAATGAAATGAGCTTGTAGCTGTATTTAAGAAGAATTCTTTCACCATTTCATTAAAATGGACAAAACGGCAAACTATAAAAATATAATAAATGTACTAAGTAATACACGTCACACAAGCTCTAACATACTTTCAAAACGCATATACCTTTTATACATACATTCCGTCGGAGATAAGAAAAGGAAAAATTTCTAAACCAAGGGCACCCATATAAAGTGCCGAATGTCGGCGTTCGTTCGTTAGTTAATAATTTACCAAACGCTCATTAAGTTGGATTGACAGCTGCGAGATTGTGGCGCGGGTTTTAATTTCCGCATTGGAGCATTGCGGTTTCGTCTGAGTTGGCAGTTGTGATTAGGAGCACCCGGAACTTAGCGGAATGGGCAAAGGTACACCTCAGGGATCGTCGCGAGTGGAGGTGGTTGCCGTTACGGTGGATGTGATATGTCATAAAACTACTTTGTAAATATATTATCCCACCAAAAACATTTTCATGTAAAATGTTGCCAAGACGAGCCCATATGACTCGCACTGTCAAAAAGTTATCAGATCTCATGTAGAGCCAAGCTTCTAACACTACAATTGTAATTGTAATTGTTTATTTTTAAGTGGTGTTCAATAAAGAGTTTATTATTATTATTATTATTATTATTATTATTATTATTATTACACGCCCTAACTCTACAAGGCCTAACTTCACAAACTCTACACCTTAGTCAAAATTTATGTGGCTTGGCCATTTCGCTACATTCACATCGGCGTAAGGTGAAAAATTAATTCACTGTTCATTACTTTTGTGTTATACAATAGTTCTTGTAGTAACGAACGGCCAAGCCACATATTTTGACTAAGGTGTAGAGTTTGTGAAGTTAGGCCTTGTAGAGTTAGGGCGTGTAGTGTTAGAAGCTTGGCTCTACATGAGATCTGATAACTTTTTGACAGTGCGAGTCATATGGGCTCGTCTTGGCAACATTTTACATGAAAATGTTTTTGGTGGGATTTCATTTCTTTTTGTAAGTTGTTTGTAACAAAATTTTAATTTTTTTTTTTTTTTTTTTAACAAGGAGTACCTATACATATATATATCTAGGGGAACCAAGTTTTAGATTATTAGATTAGACCTCTAGCGTCATCAAAATTTAATTTAAAATTACAGGTCTCATACAAACTCCCATCCCCCAGTTTAAGGGGTTGGGGGATGAAAGTTACAAGTTTTATAATTTTTTTGTTGTTTGTGTGCTAATACTAGCTTACATACAAAATTTCAGCTTTCTAAGACATTAGGAAATACCTTAAGAATTTTGATGATCATCAGTGAGTCAGTGACGAAATTAGCGTTTTTTAGATATAAATAAAATCTGAAGTATAAAAGCTAATGTAATTAAAACTTAATATGTTCAATAAGTCCGCTATTGACAATATATCCCGAAAATTTTGTTGATCTAGCATAATCCAAACCCAAGTTATGAGGGTTCAAAAAAACGACGAAGCGCTTCGAGAAAAGGTAGATAGTGCCCGTGCGCTTCGCGTGGCTCGTCTTGGCGGGGGCACTACCGTGCCCCCAGATACGAGAAGCTTTCACATGTTCCGACATAACGCGTGACTTGTAACGTGTAAATGTGTTCACTTTTAAAAACAGGTGGCATATATAATTTGCACGCGTGACTTACTTTCGATGATTTGTGTTAATTGGAAAAATAATTGGAACCAAAATCAGTTAGTCGCTTTAGTTTAATGATTAGCCAACCGCGAGCCTACAACCGTAGTATTTATTTATTTATTTAAAGAACTTTATTGCACATTTATTTACAAAAGGCGGACTTAATGCCTAAGGCATTCTCTACCAGTCAACCTTTTGGCTAGTAGTAGGTTCAAACCCCGTGTTAGGGTGAATATTTATGTAATGAGCTTTACCTTAAGTTTATGTTCATATTTACAAAAACATAAATAAGCATTATTTCAGTTGTTTTGCATACTAATGCTACTTTGGGTCTCTTTTGGATAATATATTTCTCATATCGATTATCATATCGATACGCGATCATTTTGATATTGCGTCTATCAATCGTGATTGGATGTTTTGTCCATATTCTTTTCTCATTGACAGTTGATCTTCATCTTCTTCCAATGTGGCTACAGGCGCCTTGGTTATGTAGGAGCATTATATTCATGCCAGTGTCATTTATAGACATTAAAACACCTTTTTTTTTTGAGAAGACAGTGGACAGTTATAAAGAATGATTTAAGAGTGTCGTTCGTAGACACTATACAAGAGAAGATTATGAACATACATACATGTGTTTATCGGAACGTTAGATACATTCTTGATCATAAAACGATACTAGCCTTAACTCCCGTATCTCGATTCCCGAGGTCGCTTGTTATTCCATCGAGCCCTCTCGCCGATTGATACCTGACCCATTTCCGGAGAGGGTTGGTGCCTAGATTCGTTTTAATTACTGGTGCCTCTCCTCAGCTGGCCTCTTGACCTGCAAACCCTCGCGGCGAGTAGCAGAATGACCCGGACCCTAACAAATGACGTAAACAGAGAACAGAAACTAAATGATTATCTTTATAGTGTTGACTTTCCTTTTCATATTAACCTTACAGGCGGTTATTTCCTGCAGCTTTGCCTACGTGAAATTAGAATTGCGGGACCAAAATGTTAACCCCTAGGCAACCTTCCTTATATCCGCTGCGGTTTTGATAGGGTGGGAATTAGACTTTATAGACTTTATTAGTACATAGTTTTCATAACAGGAACTCAATGTCTTTTCCAAATTTTAGTGTCTAACTTCGGTAGTATCTCTTTTGCAGTCAGCTTGTAGTTTTAAAAGACCTAATGGTAAATTACGCAATAAAACCACGTAAAACACATCATCTTCATTATTTAGACAATTTGGGAAATCAGTAAATTTATTGAACTTTATAACATTTAATTATACTGCTGTTTTAACTAAATTCAATAAAATAAAAGCTACTTATTTGTATTATTTTTAGTATGTTTTACTCGACTTATCATATTTTATAACAATTTCTTTTTCTTTTTTACAATGCGATAATTTGAATCAGTTTTTTTTTAATCCTACAAATATTATAACCGCGAAAGTTTGTAAGTATGGATGGATGGATGGATGGATGGATGTTTGTTACTCTTTCACGCAAAAACTACTGGATGGATTTAAATGAAACTTTACAATAATATACCTTATACATCAGATTAACACATAGGGTACTTTGTATACCGAAATTCCCGCGGAGACTCTGAAATTAACGCGGGTGAAACCGTGGGGCGCAACGTAGTTCACAATAAGTGTCTACGGATACGCCGTCGCGTCGCGTCGTTGCGAACTACAATAGACGTTTGACGACTAACGCGTACTACATTGATGCAAAAAACGTATTTAATATAATACAATATAATATCAATGCGATGTATCAGTACAATGACTGGTCGATCGTAAAACCAAAGTACGTAAATTCTCCTGTAATGTTCGATAAACACATTAATTTCACATAATAAAGGAAAAATTAGTTCTACCACGCAACAATACGACCCGGTGAGAGATCGCCCCGCGCCCGTTAATCTCGGCGTTCGCAAAATGGAGTCAATATATGTAAGTAGCGATGTCGGGTGATACAAGATGATGTATGCGACATAATTTGTAACGTACCATGCACAATTATGTTGGTACGGTGTACAGTCGCCGCGAAAAGTATGTTATAGCCTTATTAGCTTGTTGTTACCAATTATTACCTTGTTGTTACCTAAGTATTATTACCTTGTTACCTTGCCTACTAGGCCAGCAGACACTATAGGAGTATCAAAAACAATGTGTTACTAATGATAGTTTCCTTCTCTATATCTCATTTTGTAACTGTAATTAGGTATGTTTTTATGAGAAAAGAAAACATACATACAATCGAACATATAACCTCCTCCTTTTTGGAAGTCGGTTAAAAATGACCTTTAGACCTAAAAGTCAATGTCGATAAAGCGACGAATTTTCGACTCACACTCTTTTTAACGATGGAAATCTACTCTTTTTTACCCGCTAACAAAATGTCGGAGCAATGACATTTATTTCTTATCCAAGTGTTAGGCAACAACAGATTGGTTCTGGTTTATTATAGAAATAACCTACTTTTCAAAAGAAATGAAACTCTTTGGTTTGGCACGAGTGACTAAATTGCGCAATTTGGACGACGTTGACGACTTGACGTCACGACATCTTCAAGCAATTTCTATACTAATTTACAGTTTATGGAAATGAAAAAGTTGCTTCATAATTATTACTTTTTTAGATACCTACCTTACTTACTAACTCAATACTCATTGCTCCGGAATTACTCCACTTGACTAGGCAATTATTGCCCGACAAGCAATTGATTAACATGCCTGTGCTAGAACGCCTTTAGGGACAAAAGATGTAGAAATTAAAAAAGTTACAGATTGAAAAATTCTTAATTTGAAAACGCCATAATCGCAAAAAGACCCTACACGGGCAGGAGAATCAATAACAAGTCGAGTGCAATATTCAGATCGTAATAACCGCTTGCGTTGTCGCCTGTACCCACAGGTAGAGGGTGCTCCGGCCCGCGAATTGATTTATGCGAGGAACGAAACGATTACCAGCCTCCTTATACACCACGTGACGTTCATAAGTACGACCTGTTCACTGCGGGGTGGGCTGCGTAATGGATGGACTGTATTCAGTTAAACGACTTTAATGTGGTTATTGTATTTAATAGGGATTCCGTTGAAGCGCATGCGATTGAATTATTGGATGTTAAATGTCTTCGAAAATTCCATTGACGATCAAAAAGGAAAGCCTCATTCTACTTAATTTTCCATACAACTGAAGAAGCTTCTTTGGAAATTCTGGAAATCTCAAATACGATTTAAATACTTAAATAAATACATATATATAACCTATGTAATCTATCCATCTTCTTCTTTACTACAACAAGAAAGAAAGAAAGAAAGTAAGATTTGTTGAAGCAAAACAGTACAATCCAAAATAGTACCTATACAGTACAGTATAAAAAGGAAAATGTAGGTAGGTACCTACGTATCAATGACAAAAATGTCTTCCATTATCGTCCATCTCATGTTTTCCAACGTTTATTAAAACTCCTTTGTAAGTTTTTGATCTCGTTGATCTGTTGGTTGGTGGTGGTGGATGGTTTCACTTGCGTAAATAAAATTAATAAGCTTCTTTTTATGTCATAGGGATCGAACGGGCAAGGTACACCTGATGGTAAGTGATTACCGCCGCCCATAGAAATCTGCAACAACAGGAGGCATGCAGGTGCGTTGCCGACCTGAAATGGGGATGGGAACTGGCTTTCAAGTGGGGCTGCCGGAACACGCCGTTAGGCGTATAATACGCGTTAATACGCTTTGCAACTTGAAGGTGGTAGCTAGCCAGCCTGGCACTAGAGAGCGCCCTACCACCATGCAAAAGCTTAACTAAGCTTAACTTAAGTGAAAAACAATTCAACAGCCCAGTGGATGCCCTAGCGATAACAATCAGCATACAGTGCTACTTACTACGTGTCTTAAATGATACACAATCGCACGCACTAAGTGTATGCGGCGCGCGTGTCTCCCGACATGGGAGCCGATAAAAACTGAAAAGGTCTTGGGGAAACTTTGCGGCGATCCCGGGCGCGGCGGCACATTCAATCAACGCCAATTCACCGCGCTTTCCATCCCCTCCACACCACAACCCACTCTCGTACCCATAGAACAGATAGAACGGATATCAACTCAATTTAGTATAGACTAGCTTTTGCCCGCGACTTCGTCCGAGAGTTCGGTTACATCGTAGCGTAACGTAGCGTAGGCGAGCGTTAAGAAAGGAAGTAGAAATTAGAATTAACTTAAAATTTAACCCCTTTTTCACCCCCAATTTTCAAAACCCTTTCTTAGCGGATGCCTACGTCATTATAATTATCAGTAAGTATGCCAAATTTCAGCGAAATCCGTTCAGTAGTTTCGGCTGTGCGTTGACAGATGAGTCAGTCAGGTTTGCCTTATTTAGATGTCGTGGCCACATCTAAAAATTTGGCCAATTCATGGTGTGCAATGGAGGCATTTCATGAAATGGTTGGCCACATGATGAACTATCGAATTTTGTCTTTGGCGACATGGTTACCAGTACAAACCTAACCGAACCAAGAATGTCGGGGTGATATACACCCTGCCTAAAGTCAAAAAGTAACGTTACCTACTTGTAACTAGACACAATTTGTAGTCAATTCTTAGATGCGGCCACGACATAGAAACAAAACCAGTGTGTGTGTCATGTCACAAAAATTTTAGAACATTTTAGAAAGTTAGAGCATTTGCTCTAATTTCTTTTGCAACCGTGGCGCGACGGCCTTGCCTCCTCTCTAATCCTCTCTAGTTAATATATTTTCTCCATGCTCGTACCACTTGATTTGAAAACGTGCCCACTGCCCAGCCAAACTCGAACTGGACCGACAAACCCTGTAGGTATGCCTGACGTCTAAGAGCTGGCAATGAAGGATTTTCCTCTTCTAAAGCAACCCTGTTTAAGAGTTTTTCTCTGTAAGAAGCCTTATTCATTATTCCGGTCAAATAGACACGCCCGCTTGTCGAGAGAAAAAGAAAGTTAAGCTTAATTCTATTAGTTGCGTGCGCCAGTGCCGCTTTACGGTCTAGTTTGTGCTCAGTTGGTGCGCGGCTCCGCTTGCTTTATGTGCGGAATATAAAACATACCCAACAATAGATTCAATCAACATAGATAACGTAGATAAGGCTCTTATCTTTATCATACAAAGTTATATTTAAAAAAAAACACCTTACCAATAAATTGTTGTTGTTCTTAATTTTTTTAATGTATTTTCGACTGGTTTATTTTGACAAATCACAATTTAATCACTCACCTACTTACAAGAGAATAGTTTTGTAGGTATGGAATTTGGCACACACATATGTCATATACCTATAATTTATCTACTTTTAAGGAATCCTACAATTCACACAAGGAAAACCGCAATGAGAAATGAGTAAAAGAATAGTAGCTATATGAATACGATATTACTTCTCAAGTACCTACTTATTAACATTTTCCACTGGAGTGGGCACTCGAGTAAATTATAATATGGTCAGTAGATATTTCTTGTTTTAAAACGAAAAACATAAAATTTCTTTCCGCCAGAGAGCGAAAATTCTTTGAAACGGCAAAAGAGCTAAAAAAGTTATTACACACTTTAACGTAAATGTGAAAAATAACATTGATGTTTTTTATTAAAAAAAAAAAACAAAGTTATTGAAGGGCCGATGGAAAGTTTTTTTTCCAACTGGCCAATTGTTTTTGTACTAAAGTCTGTGGAGCATCAATCATTATGCCCCCGGGCCGAAGGGCTGATAGCTTAACTAACGATAACAAACTTGGTTTGCACAAAGTTGCCAATAATAACACTGAATGAATTATGAGAGGAAAATTGGATCGTTCTCTTAGAACGGAATAGAGATCGATTTCAACGAGCCTCATCAACAATATAATTTCTTTTGTAAATATTAAAGATAATAACAATATTCTTAATTCCATGATATGGCTGTGTGACACTAAAGTTCCAAACGCAATATTTATTTATTTATTTATTTACTTTAATCCACAGCACTTAAAAACTAATTAACAGTACTTTTATACATTACTTACTGCCAATTACGGACTAACATTTTGTAAACTAAAGACATTAAAAAAAAATACCATTACAATTTGTTGACACCTAGTTAGAATACTAAGCCCCCAAATTAAACAGCACTATTATTATACATGAATAGATACAACGTACAACGAGAAAAAATGATAGTGTGTGTGTGTGTTTGTGTGCGTGCGTGTGTGTGCGTGCGTGTGTGTGTGTGCGCGTGCGTGCGAGTGTGCGTGTGTGTGCGTGTGTGTTCGTGCGCGTGTATGTTTTCATGAGTTTATGTATGTAAATCTTGCTCTCCCAAAATTTCGTTCAATCTACTTTTAAATGTAGATTTCGGGAGATTAAAAATATCTAAACTTGAAAAATGTGTGTTGTATGTATTTTTAATCGCAATGCCGAAGAGTTCCTAAAATATCGATCCCTCTTATACTTTTGATCAAATAATTTTATTGACACTTGTAATTGAACAAAAGTTAAAAGAGCAGGTACAACATAAGTGACTAAAAGCAATGAGCTAAAAGCTATAAAATTCTCGCAAATGGTCACCACACACCACTCCGCTTCGCAGTCAAGCAAATCAAGTGGTCATGGATTCGATACCTAGTAAGGACAGATTTAGAGTGATTATCACAGGATAGTATATTAATATTTAATACCAACAGCGATATGTAATACGCGCACACCTGAATTTTGAGCGGCAATAAAAATTAGGTTAGAACCTTTTTGTAACGTTGCTGGCTGGTTTTTATTTCGGCTAACAAATTGAAATTGAGAAAAATTTTACGTCACTTATTATGCTATTGTTTTAATTTATTACGTACTTATTACATAGATACATAATTTCGACTTGTGAGTCACAAGTTGTGACTTTAGTGTATCAAAACTGTTTTATTGTTTTTGTTTTCACCTCCACCTCCGTAATAAGACCCAATTATTAACATGAAAATCAGTATGTCGGCGTGTACCTACGTATAAATTATTATCATATTCGCTAAGTTTCCAAACTTGTACTTTAGCGTTGGAACAAGCTAATATCCATAACAACAATATGAACTTATCGTTGGGAAATTCGTTAGGAAATTCTACGTATAATTTTGTTTATCCCTAGTATGTGGGACCCTGACTGTTAAGAGGGCTGTACAAACTGAAGTGATACTATGTGATTAGTTTTATTTTTTTTGCTGTTTCAAATGTACAGTTTTGTATTTTATTTTATTTTGAAGGAAAACCTTACGGCTAATGTAACAAAATTAAATATATAAAATGGCAGACAACAACCATTCGCTGAATTCACAATTAGATAAAAATTGTAAAATGTATAAAGAGTTGTGGACAAAAGTTTTTTTTTTTTAGATCTCTATCACATCAATACAATATTATCAATGACTATAATTATGAATATGATTTTTAGTTTTAGTTATATGATTTGAGAAGCTCAGTCGACAGTATGAGTGTTGAAGTTGAACAGATCGATATTAGCGTCGTCACTTATTGAGTTGAACAGATTGTCATATGCGGATAAGGTAGCTATTCTGCCTGTAATTGGTGCTTGCTAAGGGAATATGCAGTCGTAATTTACTCCTAGCATTGACACTGCGCGGTACGAGAAGTCCAACGGATTCCAATGCCATTCACAATCTTATACAAATACGTCAGATCCGAGATGTCTCTTCGTACCGCAAGCGGGAGAATATGATGTCGTAGACACCGTGCTTTGTACGTGATGTCGTAAACTTTAGTTTTGTACTCTAAGTAACGCAAAAACCTCTTCTAAATTGACTCTAAACGCTCGGTATAAACCGAATATCTTGGACTCCATACCACGTATATATTTGCTCCTGTAATAGTGCAGTGTTGGAAGGGTTAAGAAATATCGATGGGTTACGACAGTTAAACATTGAAACAATCCGAATCGGCAGATACAATCCCTCAAGCTACATAAAAAAATGCTGAGCAAAGCTCCGATTTTGACTGGAGCACAATTATGGTTGTGGAAGAGGTCATTTTTTGTACCTCTGGCAGAGTCATGAAAAATTTCAAGGTGATAACTTAAGGGTCGGTCTTCGATAAAAGCATTTTTATAAAATGCTTACGACCTTTAGACTGTTTACGTGACCCATCTCTCTTCAATTACAGTGAAGGACGCTCAATCTTTCGACCAAGAATCGTTTGCCACAGCGTAGGTCTACACCCCTCACATTTCCCCACTCGGCAGCTCGTTGCCGTGGCCCGCCATTGATTCCAACAAAAACAAGCCATGTCCGCGCGCCAACTCGCCGAAATTGAATTCTAAGGCTGACAGCATAAATAAATTGAAAGTGTTGAGATAAAAGCCGGTCGCATTATCTGAAACAACAGCGTAAATCGGCGCTGTATTTTTTAGCTGTTTTGTTTGTTTAGATACTCGTTGATTCTGAGCCTGATTCTGAAACTTTTCTCTAGCGAGGAATTCACTATCAAAAGTATTATAACTATTATAAATTTTAACGTTGATCGAAGTAGACTCACGTATCACTGATAGAGTTTAAGAATAAATCCTGTCTAGGTACTAATTCGTTTAGTCAAAATAATTTCATCATTTCATTAAATTCCACGCATCGAAATACTTTTGATTTTTCATTCTTTGTTCGTTTATGAACATTGAAGAGTTAAAAACTTTTAAGGACGAAATTTCAAATGTATGGTTAAAATACCATGATAAATGAACATAACTATAAAATTGGTTTTAAATCTCCGATCGTTTTAAAAAATTATACTTAAGAGCAGACAAATGGATGATGATGCTCAGTTTAGGATTACTCAATATCTCTTTTAAAATTATATGAGTAAAATTTTGGGCAAATATGTCGTTAAAATACCACAACATAACGTAAAACATTTTGTTTTATATTTACAATAAATTATAAACATAATTATAGGTACAATACATCGCCTAAACAGTTCCTGCCTAGATTCAGTCAGTAGACTCAGTTACACGGCTTCAAGTAGGTCACAGTAGTTGTTTTATATGTCATCATGTGCATTGCAAGTTGAATTTTTCTTATTACTTGCCAGTGATAATTATAATGGTTGCTTGAATATATTTTGAACACTGTTTTGATATTATTTTTTTGATTGAGGTAAATATTTATATATCATGTCAACGTCAGTCTGCAGTGACGTGTTATAGACGGGTTTGTCTCCTAGGCACATCTCTTTTTTTTTCACGGATTCCAAACAAACTTTGATTACAATAAGTTCATGAGCATAAAGTCAAACTATACAAGATTTTGTTTAATTTGTGGCGTGTTCAGCGTTCTCTTTCAGAAATCCCTAATGCGAATGTGAGTTTATTTGTTGGTTTTTTTGTGACCGTTTCAAGCATTTCATGAAACTTTACAGTAGGTACACGTTGTCGAGGGTACAGAGAAGGACATAAGGTGCTTTTTATCCCGGAATCCGTGCGGAATCTACGAACTTTATCCGCGGGGAACTTTTAGTGTACCTACTATCATTTTAGATTATACATATAAACAGTTGAACATTTTCATAACAACTCTTTCGTGGAAACGTTGATTTGCAAAAAAATTTTCACGCTTCTATCTGAATTGATATTTTTACGGTAAAAAAGCGTTGGTGCGCTGGGCCCCCAAAATGCGCGGGGCCCGTAGCATTTGCTACTCTTGCTACGTGGCTAATCCGGCACTGGACATAATAAGTAACCTATGTCCGTTGATTCATTGTGATCGAGAAAAAGTGTTTCTAATGTGAGGCTTGAAGTGGGCCTCTATCGTGCTAACAAGTACAGTCAACTACCTACCTAAGTGCACGTCTTGGCGTGATGTCAGTTTTTTGTTCAAATTTGAATAATATAGAAGCATCACGAGAATCTGAGCACCGAGAGACCACTACGTGGGGTGATTCAGGCTTTATCATACTTAAACGGAATATTTTAGAGAGGTCTCAAGGCATCGGCATTTTTTTCGCATCACACACAGCCCATAAACCTCACGAGAGAGGCTATCTGGGGCCAGGTTCGTGTAAACGAAGTGAAAGGGGCCATAATTCAGTGCTGGAGGACTGCGGGGGAGCGGCGGCGGGTATTGATCCTTCGCGGGGGGCGGGCGGGGAGGGAATATAGGCTGGACACTTTCCAGAGGCGCGACGTTCCATTGACTAAGCGTTGACATTTGTTTAGAGTAAGTTACGTCACCCTGTATGTTTTTGTTGTAACTTTCATCTCATATAATCACAGGTCATCAATAAGCGAGTTAAGATGGAATAGCGGAATTAAATTTAAATTTACAAGTTACATTAAATTTAACCCTACTACCTATTTACAAGCGTCTAAGATCTTAATTTATCGTCACTTGAAAAGTCAATTGGATCTCGATATCGTGAACACAATATTATATTTACTGCTATATTCGAAGCAATCCCTTAGTTCATTCGTATTCTATCTTATTTTATATATTACCGTAATAATCTTAACTTTGGGTTCACTTTACTACAATTTTTATATTGTAAATAAACAATATCACTTTCTTTTAAATTTAATTCAATGGCTACCTTAAATATTTATTACCAGAACGCTAGAGGTTTGCGTACTAAAACCCATTCTTTTCTATCTAATGTACTGCGTAATGACTATGATATTATTTGTATTACGGAAACGTGGCTTTTGCCTGGGATCTACAGTAGCGAGCTGTTTGATAGTAGGTATACAGTATATAGGTGTGACCGTGACTACGACTCAACAGGACTGATGTACGGAGGCGGTGTGCTGATTGCAGTGCAGCGGACACTACGCGTGTGCCCCCCCCGACTCGCCCCGCTCCCTGCGTCACCAATACTCAAGACCGAGTTAATAACGGTTACTTTGTCACTTCAATCAAATACACTTCTTAGAATATTTGTGGTCTATTTTGCGCCACATCGTAACCAACCCGAATCCCAAATAGCTTTTTACGACTTTATTACAGATCTGAGAACTAGTTCCCCAAACGACGTATTCTTAATCCTGGGGGATTTCAATATCACGTACGCTCAGTGGTTCAAACCGGTAGACAGTCCTTATTTTTCTTTATCGAATCCCTCAAACGACAGCTTAGTCACGGCATTAGGTGATTTTTTAAATATCACAGATTTTAACCAATATAATAACTTTATAAATCACAATCAGCGAATTTTGGACTTAGTTATTAGTAATAACAATAGTTGTAAAGTAGGTGTCTGTGCCGATGCGTTGGCGCTTCCGGTTGACCAACACCATGTCACCCTCACATTAACAATGGACCTAGCTCTAACGAATCCCCTTGTAACACCACCACGATTAGTGTACTTATTTCATAACGCTGATTATGACCATATCGGTAAAGTGCTTACGAACTATAACTGGGTAGAGGAATTCCACAATCTCGCAGATGTTGACGAAATGCTTCTTCACTTTTATTCAATTTTACACAATATAATTAATGATTACGTTCCTTCAAAAATTGTCCGCTCCACTTCACGTTACCCTCCATGGTATACTCATTCGTTACATAAAATTATCAATGAAAAAAATAAGTATCATAAAAAATGGAAAATTTATAAACGTCAAAGTGACTATGATACTTTTTCTTTACTACGTAGTCGACAAAAAAGAGTAGAGCATCAATGCTATAATAATTATATTGTCATGGCTGAAAATAGCATCAAATCTTGCAGCAAAAATTTATTTCGTTTTTTTAAATCAAAGCGCAGTTGTGATGATATTCCAGATAGTATGTTTTTTGGCAACAATACAGTCTCTAGTGGCGCTGATATAGCCGAACTATTTAATGATTTCTTTAAATCAGTTTTTGAGCCTAGTCTTCGAGCTAATTCGTCATTGTCCCCAGGTCTTACTACTCATGATTGTAAAAACAGTTCTGTCAATATAGGTTCAATTACTTTGTATCCTGAACTGGTTCACAAATTTTTAAAATCTTTAGATGTCAACAAGGGCGCTGGCCCTGATGGACTGCATCCTTATTTTCTTCGCTCATGTGCGGACTTTATTTTTACTCCCCTCACCATTATTTACAATTATTCCTTATATAGTGGCAAATTTCCATCGGAATGGAAACGCTCCTATATTGTACCAATTTTCAAATCTGGCAACAAACATAACATTGAACAGTATCGCCCAATATCTAAATTGTCCATCTTGTCAAAGTTATTTGAGAAGCTTGTACTTCACAAGCTTTCTCCAATCCTGAATTCAGTCATCATCAATAATCAGCACGGCTTTATTCCAAAACGTTCTACTGAAACGAATCTTTGTGAATTTACTGATATGGTACTTACAGCCATGGATAAAGGTTATCAAGTAGATACAATCTATACAGATTATTCAAAAGCTTTTGACAAAATTTCACATTTCCTCTTAATAAACAAGCTCAAAGAACTAGGAATCCATGGTGATTTACTCCGCTGGCTCACCTCCTACCTAGAGAATAGATGCCAAGCAGTCTCGGTCAAGGGTTTTGTTTCATCTTTCGTTCCTGTCACATCCGGCGTGCCTCAAGGCTCCCATTTTGGGCCGCTGTTATTCAATTTATTCATCAATGATGTAACTAGAATCTTTACCAAGGCTAATCTCCTCATGTATGCTGATGATAAGAAAATATTTTCTCTTGTAAAAATGGCCTCCGATTGTTCAGCATTACAAAGCGAACTTGATCGTTTTTACCAGTACTGCCTAGAAAATAAATTATTTCTTAATATTGACAAGTGTACAGTTATCACTTACACTAGAAAACACAACTTTTTGACTTTTAACCATAAATTTAACAATATATCTATCAATAGGAGGACACAGGTTAAAGATCTTGGCATTATTCTGAACCATAAACTTACCTTTGACAAACACATAGACTTTATAACAAGCAAAGCTTATAGGATGTTAGGCTTCATAATGAGAAATTGCAAAGTTTTTAAAACTCAAGCTACTTTTAAAATTATTTTCTACGCATATGTGCGGAGTATCTTAGAGTATGGAAGTGCTGTCTGGAATCCCCAATACAATTGTCATATTGAACAATTAGAAAATATTCAAAAAAAATTTGTAAAATATTTCTTATACAAGTTTCCAAACACTAACAACGAGAAGGGTCCCTCAGGTTTCCAAAGTCTTAAAACTCGCCGTGAACTCCGTGATGTTACATTTCTTTACAAACTTTTAAACGGCCACCTCGATTCTGCTTATCTTCTCTCCCAAATTAACTTCCGATGTCCAAATAGTTTCACCAGATCCAGAGATCTGTTCGCTGTACCAACCTCCAGAACCAATTACGCTAAAAACTGTTACATTAGACGCTCTTGTGATCTTTATAATAAAAAGTTTTCTCACATTGACATGTTTAACATAAGCCTCTTTAAATTACATAATATTTTTAAATCAAACTCAACAGAAAATTAGTTGACCAGCTGTCCCACGCGGTTTCACCCGCGGTAATTTCGGACTTCCCGCGTGAATTTTAGAATTTTAGGACTTTTTCAACTATTCGCATCTTCCTCTTATTTCACTTTCTCTATTGGTCATTATTGATTTTTGAGTTTATCGTATACAAGCAGACAGACAGACGCGACGGATAACCTTGCCTTATATTCTGTACTGATAATTAAAATCTTACTCTTTCCCCTCTTGTATTCCTACTAATTTCGACACCCGCATCAACTCATCAACTTACCCTTTTATTAACAATATCAGGTTTGCATAACAAATTTAAAAAAATATTTAACATAGGTATACAATACATGCCTATATACATATACATATTATTAGTTGCTAGTTGTTGTTTGTAATTTTTTGCTAACGTCATGTACTCCTCTCGTAGGAAGTAATTCGAGTGCGTTTATTCAAAATTTATGTATACTTTTTTCTATATGTGGAAACTACTAGGTCTAAGAATTTTTTTATATGTTATTTTTAATTTGTATTTTATGTTGTACCGTTTGTTTCCCGAAAAATAAATAAATAAATAAATAAATAAATAGCGGAGCCCGGAGCCATGTAATCAAAAGATTTCCGAATTAATTGTAGGCAAGTACTCTTCTAACAGTAAAGAACCGGCGTAGAACTATTCATTTGTAGTATTGATACATAGCGGACCTGCAGTGTCGAAATTATTTAGCTATTTTATTTTTACTTTGTGACCTAATAAGGTCCTCATATCCTCTTGGAATTGGAATTGGATTGAAACCTTGTAATAGGAGATAGGGTAGTTTCATCTTGATATAAAGAGTTCCTGCGGAAATTCCGAAATTGACGAGGTGAAACCGCAGTAGCAGTAGTAGGCTGTGATGAAATGCTAAAATAAATTACATATTCCCACTTTTCTCTCGAAAAGGTAAAGTCACGGTCTTTATAAAATATGGTCATTCAATTATTACTTATATTGTGTAATGAACGTTTTTCCAAATTACCAAGATTCTAAAAATATAAGGCACCACAGTTTTGGTGGTGACTGTACTTACTCATCAGCCAGTTTTGTAGTTTTTTTTTTAAATACGCATTGTTTAGAAAATCAACTTTGATCGTAAGAAAACAGTAACTTACAAACTAGATTGGCTACTTCGTCTGCAACTTTTTTTTTAAATAAATCCTTACCAATATTATAAATGCGAAAGTGAGTTTGTTTGTTACGCTTTTACGCCTCAGCGGCTCAACGGATCATCATGCTTTTTTGCATACACGTTTTCAGGGATACAGAAAAGGACATATGGTACTTTTATCCCGGAATTCCCGCGGGAACTCCGAAATTACCGCGGGTGAAAATTGAAACCACGGGGTACAGCTATAGTAGTCTAATAATTAAAATTCCTATTTGGAACAATATCTAACCTACGTATACAAAAAAGTCATAATGTTACAGTATTGAAAAAAATTATTACGTTTTTTTACATCAAACTTTTAAGCCCAAAAATACTACGAAGTACTTACTGTAGTTTACGCATGTAAAATCTTATGTTACACAAGAGTTTAGCCGACCCTGTGGTCAGCGCCGGGCGGCGCCGCAGCTGAATATAAACGTTTGCTGAAGAAACAAAGGGCGGCCGCGCGCTCGAAACACTTTGATGTTGCGCCATTAAGCCTAAGAGCCAAAATGAAGACGCACATTCCAATTTGACCCTTAAAACTACTCAGTGTTAGCTCTAACTTCGCGTCAACAATCGCTGTGTATGAAAATACTAGTATCCTTGTATTAAAGTACTAAGGAATACAGTACGGTTTCAGACCCTTATTGGATTTTATGTTTCAGATGGAATATTCATAATAATATATTCATAATAATATATTAATAATATATGGAACATTCTTTGTAATTCTCGCAATGTGAGTATCAGACACACGCAAGAAGTGAAACTTCGAACAACAAACAAAAAGTTCGAAACCATGAGGTTTGCGCCAATCGCTCACTACATCCAGTCTAAATTGCCAGCTTAGACCACAAGTGCTAATTAGTGCTACTAGCTGTTCCCCGCGGTTTCACCCCCGGTAATTTCGGAGTTTCCGCGGGAATTCTGGGATAAAATTACCCTATGTCCTTCTCTGTACCCCTGACAACGTGTATGCAAAATTTCATGATGATTGGTTGAGCCGTTAAGGAGTGAAAGCGTAATAAACAAACAAACTCATTTTCGCATAAAAAATTTTAATACGTTGGTAGTTATTTATTGTACTAGTGACCTATGTAACTCCCCCCTTCCGTGCTCAAAGAAGTTTCACTATAAAAACTCCTATTATAATCTGATCAAAATCAAACGCCTTTCAAAGCTACCGAATGTGGACTTTACCCATCCGTTCTTGGAACCACTAATTTTGTCCACTTTACTTTCTCAGTCGATAGTGTATTCCACGTAATGAAGTCTTTGACTATTTTCAACAAAAGCTCACTAATAAAAATGAAGTAAAATCTTCTTTGTACTTTATATTTATTTCACTTGTTAAGTATCTTGGTTCCACTGTCGCACGAAAAGTACATAACACTGAAAGTTCACTAATGTATCTACCGGTTTTAAAGGATTTTAAACATTTTCATCAAAGACAAGCCGACCTACATTCGAAGTTTAATTAGAATCTGTCGGTCAACATAATGCTGTCCTGTCAGAAATAATTAAAAAAACAAGTTCAACTAAAGACCTGGTTCTTCGTAATATGACAACATATGTATGACAATTTAAAAGACAAAAAACAATAATTAAAAAGTCCCTGAATTGATTGTTAATTGCCATCTCGAAGAAAATTAAATTAATCTGAACTGAAACGTGTCACAATTAACGTATTAATGAAATTAAAGTTCGTTGTAATTTCTCAAGCTTTCCTAATATAATTTTACTAGCTGTGCCCCGCAGTTTCACCCGTGTGAGTTTTGGAATCAGGAACCTTTGCGGACGCAGAAAGATCAACCCGCCAAAGTTTCATCACTATTGGACCAATGGTTTCGAAACGCATAGAGGACAGACATACAAACATTAATTTTTATATAATTTTATTTTGAAGAAAAAGTTACCATACAACTATTTTATGAAGACGGGTCTTTAAATTAAAGAATGTTATACTTAAAAAAAGAATTAAGTACCTACCTACTGCATTTCCATGAAATTTATGAAGCGACACCGAGCTGGCACGTTGCCCGCCTACTTAAATTTACACATTTAAGTCACTTTACTAGCATTTTATAACTTAACTGGACATATTATTTCAACAGTGTTCCGCTTGTTTCTCCACGTTATTTCCACACCTTCGGGCTTCAACTCGTGTCGGATGAATATTCTCGGTGCATTAAATAAACACGCATCATCCTGTACGAGGCGTTAATTGGATTTAAATTGCAATTACAAAAAACACACTGGCTTTTCTCGTTTTCAACCGTAAGTCTCGACGGTAGGTGGTTTGGTGACAGGAAGCGCGGGAGCACGCGCAGCGGAAAGCGAGGGAGCGCGAACGGTGGCGTCACGCACCCCTTGCACCCGCACCGCACCCCCTCACTGCTCAATTACCGCGAGCAATTAGTCGCCCGAAAGGAATTATGTAGAACAGTACAACAGAACGCTACAGGACTTTACCAACTGACGCAAAACTTGAGCATCCATTTATGGAACCCTGGAGTTTATGGCGATCGTTCGTTGCCGATGCTTCTATGGCTTCACAATCTGAGTTCTACTGCAATAATGCACGCGTATTCTGGATCAAAATTACGTGAGTGGTTGTTGTAAAAATAAGTTTCGTCGGTCTTTTCGTTCACTGCTTGAAGTGAATAAAAGAACAACCCTGACATATGCTAAACTAATTTTCAAATTGTGCTTGTTAGACCATGATTCGCTATCTCTGTATACCTAGCGGCAGTTTATTGCGTCTATATCAGCTGGATATTAGCAAGTAACTGTCTAGATAGGAACCGATTACCTCGTTTTTAGTTCTGAGTCGTGTTAGTGGTTGGGTAAAATATGTACGTGACAATAATTTGAGTTTCTGCTCTAAATATTCGAGTGAGTTGTAACAGTCCTCGGCACCACAGCTTGAGATGACGCGACGCGCGACGTGCGTTTATCACGCGAGTCAGTCCCACTTTTTAGATGCAGAATACTCCTACCTCTCATTGTTTTTTTTTAATGTTGGCAAAGCGTTGGTTGATTTAGAGCCTAGACCGAGTCATTAGAAGAAGAAATTGTTCCTTTTTTGAAGCCTTTGATTAAATGTACCTATGCAAATAGAGAATAAGAGTTACATACATATTAATGTAAAATATACACTCACCGTTCTGTTCCCCAGATTCCTGACCCGACAGCTCAAGTAAGCGGACTTGCCGACGAGCGCGGTGACGTTGCGCAGGGTCGCCGCATCGAATGAGGGCGCCAGGCGAGCGCTTCCCGCTCCCGCTCCCGCACCAGCACCCGCGCCCGCGCCCGCCGGCAGCGAGTTCACGGAGCCCGCTCCGCCCGCCACGTCGCACGCGCCTTTAACAATAAAGGACATACATAAAGCTATTTATCCTTTGTCCTGAATGACTGATGGATCAACGCACAGCCTAAAACGCTGATCGTAGAGACCTGAAACTTGCCGGGTGTGTTTTTTGTGTGACGATAAGAAAGGATTTTTGAAAATTCAACCCCTAAGGGGATGAAGGGGTTGCAAAGTTTTCATGGAACAATTCCGCGGGAACTATGAAATTATCGCGGGTGAAACCGCGTGGGAAAGCTAGTACCTAATACCGTAAAATGGGGTGAATAGAAATACGGAGGTGAATGTGGAAAGGGACAAGTTCCATACATAATTTTATACTGGTCTCTATTCGCCCCCAGTATTTATATTCACCCCGTTTTACTGTATATAATAAAACCGACTTCCAAAAACACAAAACTGAAAAACTAAAAATAAAAAGCTAAAAATAACAAAATACCGATTTAATCCAAAAGACAAAAACACACGTAATATTATTATTGGTTTGTGCTACCACTGATCGGTTTGAATTCGTCGACAAGCCCGCTGGTGTCTGCCCACTTGGGTTGTCCTGCTCACGAAGAGCTGGTGGCGGGAGTCGACTTAGCCCATCTACCTCCTCCATATTTGGCTTGTCACCGACTTCATACCGATCAGTGGTAGCACAAACCAATAATAATATTACGTGTGTTTTTGTCTTTTGGATTAAATCGGTATTTTGTTATTTTTAGCTTTTTATTTTTAGTTTTTTAGTTTTGTGTTTTTGGAAGTCGGTTTTAATTTTTTTGTTAAAATTTTGTTTATTTCTCGCTTTTAAGTGACTTAGTTCGTAATTTCTCTAAGTTACAATAGCTTAATGTCAAGTGCTCATCACCTTTTACAAAATATTGCTTTTCCCGACGCAGGGACGTTAATTGTTGAGGAGTTCTCCTGGTACATCACCATCAGTTCCACTTCACCATATACATTGTGACGGGCATAAATTGTTTAGAAACCATATTAAAGTTAACGATTCGGAACCCGTGAAATACCCATTATTGAGTAGTTCCGATGACCATCTGTGGTCTTCATCATCAGTTGCTCTTCTTCAAATTTTGCTTTCCGAAAGCAAAGAAACGTTTTACTATAAAAAATACAAAAATCGCTATAAGTGTTCTCATAATTTTTGAAGAGTTCCCTCGATTACTCCAAGATCCCATCATCAGATCTCGACTTGGTGACAATGGAATCAATTTGGGAGTATCCCCTTTCAAACAAAAAAACAATTTTCGAAATCGCTTCAATCGGAACCCGTGAAATACGTATTATTTTTGAGTTGTTCCGATGACCATCTGTGGTCTTCAGCATCAGTTCCACTTCTTCAAATTATGCATACCGAAAGCAAATGAACGATTTACTATCAAAAATACCCAAATCGCTATAGGTGTGCCTATAATTTTTGAAGAGTTCCCTCGATTTCTCCAAGATCCCATCATCAGATCCCGACTTGGTGGCAATGGGACCTAATTGGGAGTATACCCTTTCAAACAAAAAAATAATTTTTCAAATCGGTCCAACCATCTTCGAGTAATCGGTGAACATACATATACAAACATACATTTTTTTTTTTTATATATATATAAAAAAAAAAAAAAAAAAAACACATACAATCGAACATAGAACCTCCTCCTTTTTGGAAGTCGGTTACATAATTCTGTGATAGTGTAACCCGAAAATTAGTCAATGGATTGATTTGAAATGACGTCGTTGCATTTTTCCCAAGAATGTTTGTTTATAGGTACATAGTACATACGTACAATTTGTATCCCGAAATCCCTAGGGAAACAATTTTTTTTTTAATCAAATGTAATATTTGATTTGAAAAATTGTTTATTGTTGTAATTCCGGGGCAAAAAATAACCTAAGTCCTTCGCTGTACTCCTGACAATGTGTATGCAAAATTTCATGATCATCGGTTCAGCCGTTAAGGCGTGAAAGCGTAACAGACAGACAGACAGAGTTTTTACATTTAAAATATTATATCTAGTAGGGATTTTTACTCACGTCGCAGTAATAACAGGCAGCACTTGTTAAACAAAACACAAAACGTATACGAGAAAGAAATTAAAATCTAATTTAGACGCGACCTTTTCGCCGTCATTCAAAGGGTCGAAAAAAGAAATTACAACGAACCCGTATTACCGAGTCGGGGCTGGCGGCTGGCGGCTGGCGGCTGGCGGCTGGCGGCTGGCGGCTGGCGGTTAGAGGAGGCGTGGTGGGTGAAGAGTTGAATTAAGTGGCGTTTTCGAGTTGTAACCCCGTGCCATTGTGTTTGAAGCTGTTGTAATTAAAGAGGCGAGCTGTAGGAGGCGCGCCCTTTGGCCCGGCGAGGCGTCCTTTATAATTTACACTTATTTAATCATTAATAGTCTTGTCAGTCGGTGCTTTGTTGTTGTCAATTACGTGTGGCGGGTGCGCACGTTATTACAGCTGTCAGCAAGCGAGTGGAATTGGACGAATTTTTGGAAACACAGCGCAAATTCAGTCACCTCGATGTCAAAGATGACAAATACAATACAAATAGATATAAAATGTGTCTGTTTGTGATTTTTTTTATTTATCGATTTTATCCAGATCGATCGTTGAAACATTTTTTGCCTATCTGTTTATCCATCTATCCATCTGACTGAAATTATTTAGCCAAGAAAAAAATTAAAACACATAACGTTATACCTAGTTTTTGGGACATTAGAATCAACAAAATATGCTACTTTTAAACTCAAAAGGAGAATTTGGTGCTTCCGAACAGTGACGTGAGCGCAGCTAAATCCTACTAATATTATAAATGTGAAAGTGTGGATGTTAGGATGTTTGTTACTGAATCACGCAAAAACGGCTGAACGGATTCGGATGAAATTTGGCATGAACGTTGTCAGAAGGACATAGGGTACTTTTTCCCCCGGAATTCCCGCGGGAACTCCGAAATTACCGCGGGTGAAACCGCGGGGCACAGCTAGTAATAAATAAACAAAAACATTGTCACTGTACAGTAGCTAGTGATCGGATTACACCGAAGTTGTTAGTAACAGTAAATCCGGCTTTACTAGTCATATACAAAACTGAACTATCTACACCATGTAGGTATGCTATGTAGGTATAGGTAGACTAGCTGTGCCCCGCGGTTTCAACCGCAGTAATTTCGGAGTTCCCGCCTAATTTACTCCTTATAACATCTGGTAGCATCAATTAGCAGTGAATATCCCGTCATGAGTTTCGGAATTCCCGCAGGGACTCCAAAATTATTTCATATTCTTCTTCTCCTTACAATAACAAACAACAAAAAGAGAATTAGCGAAATTAGTCCAGCCGTTCACGCGTTATGCAGTGACCAAGAGAAATATGGATTCATTTATATAATTTCTGTTAAGAGATGATTGCGCATTTGCTTCTAAATACGAATTGCCGCGCTCCGCACCAACTGCCATTTATTAATTTTTGTTAAACCCTTTTTTTTAATCTTCGACAGTAGCAGTAGCTAGTGTTGCTATTTCTTGCACGTGGTACAAGTGAGCACACAACACTCACGTTGCATCGAATACGTGGCGTGTGCATATGAGCTCAGTTTGCCTTTACCTTTATTGCATGCATCCTGCCAACATGTATTAGCGGCTTAACATATCCGAACGTTGAGCGCTAACAAACGAACTCTAAACTGATTAGCTCCGAATAATAGACGAGGCATGAGCGTTCACAGCGGAACATCCGCGATTCAAAGTGGTTGTTTAAAATTTTTGAAAAAATCATATTTAAGCGTGGTTCCGGCTGAAAACCAGCGCTGCCTCACACTGTTAAGTGTGTGAGGTAGCATTATGCTGAGCCGGGACCATTTTGTCAACATTTTTGTATTGTTTTTTATTGCAGTTGTATATTATGTGTTGGTTGACAAATAAATTTATTTTCTTTCTTCTTTTCTTTCTTTCTTCTTTCAAATTATTTAAACTCATTCGACTTCATATCAGCACGACAATACGGATTTAGAGCTCAAAGTAATACCACTGCTGCGGCAATAGATCTCATTACAAAAATAAAAACTAGTATAGATAAAAAGAGACTGGTTTTGGGTATATTTATAGATCTAAAAAAAGCTTTCGATACTGTAAGCCATAAACTACTAATCAACAAGTTAGAAAACATTGGTATCAAAGAAACTGCTCTCAATATCCTAAAATCATATTTAAAAAACAGGTATCAAGTAGTTAAATTAGAGAATGAAGAGAGTAGTCCATTGCCAGTGTCTTTTGGTGTCCCACAGGGATCAATTTTAGGCCCCCTATTATTTCTTGTTTACATTAACAGTATCACTAACCTCGGTCTTAATGGCGATGTAACTTTGTACGCTGACGATACATGTCTGTTTTATTTCGGGTCAAATATACACGATTTAATGCTACAAGCCCAAGAAGATCTGGACAAGCTCTCAGAATGGTTCGAGAAAAATCTTTTAACTATAAATGTAAACAAAACCAGTTACTTAATCTTCAAACCAAAAAATAAACAGATTCCGCTCTATGACCACCTAAAAATTAATATGATTCCTGTAGAGCAAAAATACAACGAAAAATATCTTGGCTTGAGAATAACTAGCGACTTAAGTTGGAACACCCAGATAGATCACATTAAAAGTAAAATTTCTTCTTTAATAGGTTCACTTCGCAATACAAACCAATGTATTCCTCGACAAATGCGCTTCACAATCTATAATTCTCTGGTTAAATCACATTTATTGTACCTAATTGAAATATGGGGCAGTGCATCCAAAACAAAAATTCGTCAACTACAAAGAACCCAAAATAAAATCATAAAAACACTATTCGGGTACCCTTTTTTAACAGCGTCTTATAAAATCTACGAAGAAACAAAAATAATGACGATTCGGCAACTATATGTGTACACTACTTGCATATTGATTAGGAAGATCATAAACAAAACAATTCACTCTAATTTAAATTTATTAAAAATATCACAAACAGGTAAACGCAGCACCAGAAGAGCAAGTTTACTTGCTCTGCCAAAGATTCGCACAAACTACGGTAAAAAAAACATAACCTATGAGGGAGCACAACTTTAACAACAAACTACCTGCTGATATAAAAAATGTAAACTCATTTAACGTATTTAAAAAAACATTGTCACAATATGTTTTAAAAAATCAGGCGCTTTTTAGCTGATATTGTTATAACGTAGTGGTTATATTATGATCTTTGATTACTATACGTTAATGAGATTCCTACCCATTACCTACTAATGTGACGACTTTGTTAATGTCTTACCGCCGCACTCAGAGTCGACTTTAATGATTACTTAGTTAAGTATAGATTTTTAAAACAAAACTGCCGAAATCAGAGACGTTCAGTAAATTAATGTTAATTGGCATTTAATGAGATGTAACTTAATTAGTTAAATTCCAATTAATATTAATTTATTAAACTTGTCTGATTGCAGCAGTTTTGTTTTAAAAATCTATACTTAACTAAGTAATCATTAAAGTCGACTCTGAGTGCGGCGGTTAGACTTTTATTTATATTCTCATGTAAGCGATGTTTATCTTTTTTGAGAATAAATTCTTCTTTAACCTTTGTGGTGGTGTGTGTGTGTGTGTTCCGCTTCGCTCCAATGGTTCCGCTATAACCGTTTCGCTTCCGATATTTGATTGACGCATAACGCTTACTGTACGTATAGGTTGCGTTTAGTGCAAAAACAAGTTCGAAAGGTGTTTTATGATTTACGATATATTTCCCAGCGATAATACAGAAATTAAGTTATATTTATCACTAGCATATTATGTAGTATGAAGACTTATTTCGCTGCTCGATTTGTTTGTGATAATTAACGCTAAGAACTACACACTCTAAAGTAACAGTAGAGGTATTTTCTTTTCTTTTTTCTAACGCAAATCAACTGTGTTATCTTGGCAGCCTTTATTTTATGTTGAACCTCCATCTGTTTGGAGCAGTAATAAAACTTCACTTTCAAGAGTCTTTGGAGCGTATATATTACAAAAATCTTCATTAATAACTTTACCTACTACAGCTGAATTTCATATTTCCATTTCTTTCAAACAGTCAGACAGTCTACGTTCCACGGTAAACAATAAATTATGTACGCCAAAAGATAGCGTTGTTCTTCATTACTTTCGCGATTTTGCTAAATTTGCCATTTAGCGCGCCTTAATTAAGAGAATTATAGTGGTATGTAGTCATATGTCTGATTTAGTTCCGCTCGAGCGGCGGAGATGAGACCTCTCTCGGTATTAATGAATAGTGGTACGGTTCCATCTCGGATCAATGAGACCTTTGACTAACGACTATTGCAGACACAGTCACATCCATAAATAGTTAGGTACATATTTGTCAGAAAGCGTATCCCCTTTTACTAACCTCCGCCTCCGCTCAGCGGCAAGTAGTTTAAAGCCCCTTTTACTGATGAATAAGTGAGAACACAAATATGTTTTTTTTTTAAAGATAAATATTTATATGACGACCAAAGTCGGTTACTATATTTTAGGCACCTATAATATAAACAAACTGATATATAGAAAAAAACCGGCCAAGTAGCCTAGTTTTTGGCACACAAAAAGAAACACAAACAATAAATGTACATCGTACAAGGTAACGATGCGGCGGATGAGCTGGCGCGTAGGGGTTCCGACACATGGCCCTTATAACAAGCATTTATACACTATAAATGTCACAGATAGCCCCCTCTGCAGGGCATGCATGAGGGCTGAGGAAACAGCTGCCCACATGCTACTCGAGTGCGATGGAGTAGCACCATACCGGGTCAAACACCTGGGAGCACCAAGTTCGCTCCCGGAAGCCTTCAGCGACATTAGGAAGTTGCTGGGCTTCCTGGAGGAGCTTGGCTGGTATGAATAAGCGGCGCAATCCCCACCACACGCAAAATAGGCGCCCAGTCGTCGAATTGCGGGAACCAGCCCGTTTACAAATACAAATACAAATCGTACAAGGTATACCTAACAGTAAAGGTAGGTACGTGCAAGGTAAAACTATGTAAAATATAAAATTATGGCCGCGTCTGTTCGCAATAAACTTAAAAACTACTGAACGGATTTTCATGCAGTTTTCACCGACAGATAGAGTGATTCAAGAGAAAAGGTTTATATGTATAGTTTTTCCTGGAATCCCCGCGGGAACTCTGAAAGTACCGCGGGGAACAGGATAATTGTAGTTTTATTCCATAAAGGCCAGTCGAAGCCAGTAGCAAAACTAATCTTAATCAGAAAATTAGAATAACGGATCTAGTTACTGTCACATAAGATTAAAAAAAATCGATTTCAAACAGGTGAGACTGAGGGCAAAATAATTACGTTTTAGTTACTTTGCATTAGCAAATTAAACGCTTCTTTTATTGGTATTGATTCTGTAGAAACATTACTAAATACCTTCAAGTTAAGCGAAAGCCTTGTACCTGTTGCCAATGAACTCGTATAGAAACCCGTTCAAATGGGGAAAAGAAGGAAAAAAAGATGGTACAAAAAAAGGTATATACCTACCTAGGTAGGTAATTTTTTTACGAGTATTTCCAATTCAGTGAAAAGAAAACAAGATGTATAATACAAAAGAGATGTAAGTACATTAAAGGCGAGATAATTAATGTGGCATTTAGAAAAGAGCTGGTTCAATTTATTTGACGATTTCAGACTGCTCTGTGAATGAAGATTAAAGAATTTGTGCTCAATTGAGATCACAAAACAGATAGAAGGTGCCTTATGTCATTTTGATATGAAAACAGATAGAAACCAGTGTCACCGGGTGATGTACATGTACGTGACGTCTTCGACGTTATTACTGGTTACCTAATACATAAAATATGTATTTATTAATATTATATTAATTGCCATTAAGTTACTATTTATTTCTTACTAGCTGTCCCGCGGTTTCACCCGCGATACGTTGGGAGTTCCTGCGGGAATTCCGGGATAAAAAGTACCCTATGTCCTTCTCTGTACCCCTGACAACCTGTATGCAAAATTTCATGATTGTCGGTTGGGACGTTAAGCCGTGAAAGCGTAACAGATAGACAGACAGAGTTACTTTCGCATATAATATTAGTAG
The DNA here is from genome assembly GCA_907165275.2 of Zygaena filipendulae. Classification (NCBI taxonomy): domain Eukaryota; kingdom Metazoa; phylum Arthropoda; class Insecta; order Lepidoptera; family Zygaenidae; genus Zygaena; species Zygaena filipendulae. The sequence continues at coordinate 380,078 of OU015650.1, forward strand.
GGACTAGATGTTTCCCGTGATTTAATCCGCGTTAATTTGGAAGTTCTCCCAGAAATTCCGGAACAAAAATTATTAACTAGATTGAATTAGATTAACTAGCTGTTCTCTGGATTTCAACTCAATATCCACTCTTCTGCCGATATTTTACAAGAGGTCTCGTGCAAATTTTTAAGTTTCTAGTCAGCCAGTGACGCAGTACCATTTCTTATTGGTACCATTCACGAGCTATTTGTCGCTGTTTTACCCATTTTTCACCCACTTAGCACTTAGTCGGTCGAATTTCCTAAAACACAGCGCATACATTAAAAGGAAGCTTCGTGTGAAAAACCCAGTGGTTGGGCTGGGGTATACAGTTCTATAGGTACAAAACCAAGTACAAAACGCACCGTGTGTAAATCGTATATTAACACTCGAAATGAATTTGACATGAGCCAAAAAGAAATAGGCGAGAGATTAATTGGAAAATTCGGGAGATGAAACGACGGATAATGTATTATAGAAATAATCAACAGTAAGTACTTAATTATTGCCAGTCCCAATCAATTCTCCGCTAACAAGGACCATCAATCTCTGCGGCGGAACGAAAAAATGACGCGCCACCAAACCTAATCAATGACCCATCGACATCGGCGCTGACGAACGTCGCCTTAATTAACCTTACTGCACCGACGCGACGACGCAACCATAATCAACTCTATGACAGACGTAATAAGAACTTTACCAATTGCAAATATTATTTGCGAATTCTTGTCGAATATTTCCACGATGCTTCGCGAATTTGAACTCTGAATGTAAAGCGATAAGAGCGTTGCGTGTGCGCGGGGCGCGCGGTCGGGAGACATATTGTGGACGTGATAGCTGAACGAGTGATGAATGGAGGTCCGCGGCCGACACCGTCCTCGATGACATGGCGCGTCTTTTAATTGATCTACGCCGTGATGGGATATTGAAAATTAAGGAAAATGGTTACTTATTAACGGTAATGATTATTATTTTAATTAAGATCTATGACTAAGGCAAGGCAATTTAATTTTGTCTATGTAGATGATATTTTAGTACTAGGTACTATTATAGTTGGACATAGATAAGCAATGGCCGGGTCCTATAGGCACTCGGAAAAGAGGGAGACCTGTAACTAGATGGGCAGACGATATCATACAAGTTGCAGGAAAAAACTGGATGACAGAAGCCAAAAACCGAGACTACTGGACTGCCGCGCTTACGAAAAACGCATTAAGTACCTTTTTGCAACATCCGAGAAAAAGGCGGTTAAAGTTTTTTTTATTATTTTACCTATATCTCCGGAACTTAGTTAGCTATTGATGTGCATCTTGGACTAAGAGGTGCAGCAGAGTGAAAAGTACACTTTCCTTTTTATAATAATGATTAACAAGTTAACATTAAATTTATAATTTAAAAAAAGAACTTATTGTTAGCAATTATTATGGTTTTATCCTAGTGACACTAATCACATAATGCAGTTTTGCTTAGCGGGTCATTACTCATTATAATACCCTTTACAATAGATATGTTAGTTAGATAGTTCAGTGTAGAACTGAAGTCTGCACTAACTGTACATGATGCGTTTTTAGTAAGTAAAATATTATTTATAACTATGTTAATGCGTTTAAGAGTACTGAAAAGCGGGATTTTATTAGGAATATTGAAATGGTATGTATGGGAAAGTAATAGAGCTCGTTTTTCTGATTCCGAATATCTATATAACTCTGTTTCACAAAAAATCGTAGATACATAATGCGTTTTTCGTAAGCGCGGCAGTGGAATTCTCTGGAGGAGGCCTTCACCCTCACATGAGGGGTTCATGCATGCCAACTTTATTTTTATATTTTACTTTTTATTTTTTTTTACAATTTTATTTTTTTATTTTAAATATTACAAATCAATAATTTTACAAATACAATTAAAATCATTCAAATCAAATTAAATTTATAAATTTACCTATCATTGTATTTTTTTTAAATAACCATAAGTGTCGGAAATTAAAAGTAAATGGAAATTTTCTTCTAAACCAATTATTATGAATTGATATATAATTTTAAATCATTGCCATTTTGTTTAAAATAATTGTACAAAGTCCTTCTTCGCATGAAATAAAAGGCTTTTTTATTTTATTTTATTTATAGATAAGCAATAGTGTGTTAACCCACAATGGAGGAATTTTGAGTAAATCGTGTTTTAAAAGTGGGAGCGCCATTTTGTATCAACATTTTCTATGTTCAATATTTAGTTACATATTTAAGCAATGTAATAAGGTAAACACATAATTAAAAAACGTTCTCTAACTTTCAATAAATCGTTCTGAATCAATAACTTAATTTTGTGGGTTAACATGTTATTGCTTATCTGCGTTCAGTTAAGACAATTTATAAATCACGTGTAGGCAATAAGTTAAATCGATGAGTATGTCGATTGATTGATTACTTATTACGATTTTATCACAAATTTTTTGACACGTAAAATTCACGATAATAAATAATAATAATTTATGTGTCAGCTCAGACCAAATAAAAACTAAAGACGGAACGTCTCGAACAACGAAGTGAAGCCGGTTGCACATGTGATGATTAGGAAAGTGTATGGATTTGCCAAGTTAACTTACTGCTGATAAGTGATTCCATGCTGTTTTTTATTTTGTGACGTGTGATTATTGCACCCGTTGACGACACAATATGGCATTTTATTTAATTGTTGCGTCACCTCCATTAGCGGGAGATGCTCAATCTAAAATAGATCACCCTTTTTCTTGTGTGTGCGTGTTTCTGTGTATGTGCATGGCACGGTGTCTTTTTCCGGGCTTCACTTAATTGTTCTACGCGTTCCGTCTTTATTTGGTCTGAGTGTGTCAGCATTACTTTTGATTAACGAGTAGAATAAAATAAGCTAATTCAATTTATCATCTACAAAAAAAAACTACATAGATATAAGTATAAATATAAAAGGCATCATCACTTTACTAGCACCGATCTTTTTCTGTCCACTTTCGTTCTCAAATCTATAGAAAGGATCGTGACCCAAATTTTTGTAATCGACATCAAATAGCAATCGACTGCAAATCATCGAACTAAATTCCTAGCTTCACTATAAATTAAAAAATTCCAACCGTTGGAGCTATGGACTTTATTCATTCAGTAAAACTAACTGGCAGTGTTGATATAAAAACTAAAAAAAAAATACTAGGTAGATGGGATAAAAATTATTTGCGAAGTGGTCAAAAAATATAGTAAACTGGATATGCCCTTTGATATTCAATATGAACAAAGGAAAATGGCGTAGGTGCGGTTCCGAATAACTAGACATGGAAATTCCAGGTTTTTAATATGTGTATATAATATGACAAAAAAAAAGAAAATGCGCCGATTCGTGGAAAGGGTTCTCGTAGTACATAGTTATTTCATAATAAATATGTAGTTTTGAAATACAAAAACAATCACAGCTATTTGTAATCACACGCACCTTTTTTTATATTATAACTATTTTTACCTAATTATATATATGTAGTAAAAGTGTAAACTTAGACGCATCTCTACATGGACAATACTTAACAAAAAAAACAGTGGGAGGCGATTGCGAATCTAAAATCATAAAAACTCGCCAGTTTATTGTATCGTTGTTTTATCGTGTCGTTATATTTTGTCGGTTTGTTTTATCACGCAAAAACTACAGGACAAAGCATGAAACTTAGTAATAGTTTGAGTCTTGACTTAACATTTAGCATTAAGTACAGGTATTGTTAGACAAACAGTGTACAGTCACGACTGTTTTACAGTTGTTTTTTTTTAAAAGAAATATATTTACATAGATTTTCTCGGATTATTTCGGAACGTACTATACGGAACCCATTATATAATTTTTTCAACTCGACAGCTTCTCCCTTATTTTTTTCTTATCACCCGCGAAAGACATTAGACAATCGCGGTACGTAATAACAAACGGTAAAACTGTCAGTGTGTTGCACTCAAGGGAATGGCTGGGGAATGGAGCGGGTCGGGGGTGAGACCCTTTAACTTGCTTTTTATAGCAGACGCAGTTCAAAATAACAGTTGATTCTTTTTGTAAAACATTTTTTTTTTTAATAAAGTATAATATAATTTTCTACCTTTACATTTTCGCATAGGCAATACTAAAATACTACCATAGTATTTTATCAATAAAATAAATTAAAAGCGACCGTAATGCGAGAAAATATCTATGTATTTGAATTCGTGTCATTTGTAAGTTACCAGCCCTCCTCAGTAAAGACCGTCCACCTTAATAAAGAACAAAAAAGAATAAATAAAAAATCATAAGTATATAGACTCGTAGACAATTTCACGCTTGAAAACTCTCTGCCGAGATTTCAGCCAATTCCTTTCAAATAAACTTCCCTTTTATTTCTAACGAAATTATTTCTAAGTCAGTAATCAACTCATCTCTCCATTGAATTGTTTTATCGCCCCTCCTCACTTAAAGCTCGATCGAGCGAGCAGCCGCTGAGCTTTTTTTATGACACGTAACGAGCTTGTTACTCGTTTATTTCTTCAAGACTTCATATTTGTCTGGACGATACATCTACAGTAACAGATCTGAAACCCGCAGCCTCCCCCGTGTTATATAAAGTTCTGTTACTTCAATTTATAATGAAGCTTCTAAATAACAAAACGAACACAGGTTTCATTGAATCTTTTTAAAGTTTGTTAGCGACCGAGCCGACCGATATAATTTGTTTCTTAACTCTCTTAACAAACTTGACAACGCAATTTTTTAAAATTCCCAGGGGTTTTTAGCGGAGTGGACAGAAGTCTCTGTCTAGACTAACAAGTCAAACCAAAAACGCTTTTTTTATTGTTTTATACGCGAACCAATTTATAAATGTAAATAAATATATAGCATTTTTCAAACACATGATGGATACTTCGTGTTTTTTTCAAGTATTATTTCTTTGTTCGGGAATCCAAATTGTAAAAACATTTTGGATGCCTATTATTGCATGAGATCTGTAGGGAATACTCTCCTTATAGTAATTGCCATTTATCTTTATACTGCGTAATGTGAAAGTTTCTGTATTTTGTTGAATGGATGAATATATCTATACACATAAAATGCTTTGTCCTGAATGACTGATGGATCAACGCACAGCCTAACCCGCTGATCGTAGAGACCTGAAACTTGGAGAGTGTGTTCTTTGTATGATGTAGGCATCCGATAAGAGTGGATTTTCCAAAGTTTTACCCCTAAGGAGGTGAAAAAGGGGGCAAAATTTGTATGGAACAATCCCGCGGGAACTCGCGCGTAGCCATGCGGGACAGCTATAAATATATAAAATATTAAAGCGAAATAAATCTGAATGTATGGAGAGATATATAAAAAAGATACGTCATGATCGAACGAAAGAATGATTTGTTATAAAAAAACAACAAAAGATTCCATTAGAGCATCGAGTTCTAGGCGGACACGCACGATCGCAATACTTCTTATGGTACCGTCAATAGTATCAATATGTGAACACTTCGGTCAGTCTTCGAGCCTTATTTTTATTACAATAAGATTCAATGACTGCTAATACTGTAGATATCTACCGAATGTGTATATCGTGGCCATCCAAAGTCAATCATAAACTGATAATTATATTACCACTAGAGCATAATTCTGAGCTGAGCAAGTCGCGCGAGCTGATGGCCGGCGATGCACCAAATACAAATGGTAATTTATTATCATCGATATCACCATATTTTGCTTCCATAGTTCATGAGTGGCCAATCATTAGATGTGGCCACGACATGTACCTATACAGAAACAAATCACGACTATCGGACCCTAACGTGAACCAAAGCATTAGCATTCGTCTAACGAAAATACACAAAAAATTATTACGCTCTTCGTCAACGATCAACGACCAATTAAATCTTGTTTTGTTATTATTATAATGTGAACAATTTCTCATAACGGCGTTGGATTCGGTATAATAGCGAATAGTTCCGTGCTCAATGGCGGTTGTTGTGTTGTCAAATAATTCATAACAGCCGAAAGTTATAGGTTTGTGCTTGCGTCACTCAAGTTGCCGCACCGACTACTACGGGTGGAAGTTTAACCATCACGTCACATGGAGTGATTTGCTCCCCCGAAGATTGGGAGCGAGGAGCGAGGGGTGGGCTGAGGGCTCGTACAAGCGAGCTGTAACGTGTTGGTTCGACAATTTATGCAGGCAGTCAGTAGTAAACCTATTATGGCCAATGTCGACTATAAGAACCTTTGACAGTGAGTTTTAGTTTACAAGCTCTTTAATACCAGGCCAAATTCTGAAAGTAGTCACGATCAATTTTGGCATAGTGCTGAAATCATGATCGTTAATACTGAAATAAATTATTTTATCAAGTGTTGTTTTCTTCATTTCATGTAACTATGTTCATTCAGACAACGCTGGTTCTAAACTAAGTTTTATTTGATAGTAAATACACTCATTTAGATATCTTTAAAAAAAAATTAAAATCGAAAATCGAAAATGAAAAGCGATTTTAGGTTTAGAAAGACAAACGGGCGAAATTCGCCGCCATGCGAATGGAATGGAATATTATCGTATTTTAAAAGTAGAGAGAAGTGAAAACGACGCGTAATTGAAATAGAAGGGAATAGGGTTTTGGTTTAGTTATATCCCTCATGTACTCGAACGCAAGTTTTTTTTTTTGTATGTCATAGGGGGCAAACGGGCAAGCGGTACATCTGATGGTAAGTGATCACCGCCGCCCATAGACATCTGCAACACCAGAAGGCTTGCAGGTGCGTTGCCGACCTGGAATGGGGATGGGATAATATTTTTGTGTGTGATAATAATTTTTATACTACTGATAGAAAAATTGGAATATTGTAACTACAGTCGATTATTCGCATCGTCGAAACAACAATATATCCAATGAATATCGAAAGCGAACAATCGAATTCCGCTGGATATCGGCAGCCCGGCCGGTGTCGGTTTGGTAACAGTCGTTCGGGCGACAGGTACGGCTAAATATTAATTTATCGGGATGATAAATGCGGCTTCGGCAAGAGAGAGTTTCAGTTTAATATCCTGCTATGCGGCGATGGTTCCCCCCCCTCGTTTCGAGCCCTCCCCGCTCTCACCACAATCTCTGAATAGTTGTACACACTATAACGTCCGTAGCGTCGCCGAGGAATTCCTGCCCGATCTCGCATTGATACCCCGTCGTTGCTCGAGGAATGCGCGGGTACCAACACAATACTGATACTAATATACCAGTCCCAAACGACCACGCGACACGAGTACGGAAATCGTATTTGGATAGGTGAAATTCTCTGTTCTCTTTTATATGTATTTTATGACGACCCGATTGGCGTAGTAGGTCACCATGCCTGCCCGCTAATCAAGAGGTTCCGGCTTCGATTCCCGGTGGGGGTGCACTTTGAGTGATGAACACAGGGTTCCACTTTCCAGTCTAGTCTGGGTATGTTTTTTTTTCAATAGTATAATACATATGTAATTCTATGTAGTATATATACCAGGTTTCCACGACACAAGCTAATTACTGCGGGATCAAGTATATCTGTGTGTTGTGAAGTGGATTATTATTATTATATAAAACTAACTGTTCATTTCGGAGTTCCCGTGGGAATTCCGGGATAAAAAATACCCTGTGTCCTTCTCTGTGCGCCTGACAACGTGCATGCAAAACTTCATGATGATCGGTTGAGCCGATGAGGCGTGAAAGCGTAACAAAACAAACAAACTCACTTTCGCATTTATAATACATATTAGAAATTCACAAATTATTACAAATACTAAACGTTACCGAATGAGTAGGTATGTAAATAATTAAAACTTTTGTATTTCTGATGGAAAAACAGCAAGAATAATTGTTCCCTATGTTACAAATAATAAAAAAAAAAACAAAATTCAAAAGCTATTTATTACTTAGGATTGGTTACAATCACTTGGTTCAATCGTCAGCTGGTTCTTAGCACTATAAATTACCGTCAGTTCGAAATACCTACGTCCTCTGCTGAAAAGAACTGACAAGAAACTCACTAATGTAATACTATCTATGTCTTTTTCTGTGTCCCAATCTGTGAAATTTTATGATTTATTCGTTGAAACGTTGTAATTTTTCTTTAAAGTGAAACTTCTTTGAACACGAGGGAAAAGCTTTTTAGGTGGCGCCTTATCTTTACGCGACGCGTTATGTTGATAGTGAATAAGGGTCCTGTTCTTGTAAGACAAGTATTTCTCCTCACAAGCACGGATCGCCCCTCACTCATCAGCAGAGATCCTCACGAGCTAATGGGTCCCGACACACGGCTAATATAAACGTGCTCAAGCGATAAATAAAAACGGCCTGCAGACGGTCCCTGCCGCGCTCTGTACTGAATAGTTAATATATCAGGAAAAGGTGGTTCTAGCTATGTCTTATTTATTGTGATCCCACTATATAGCGTATATTGTGTTCTATCTGATGGCCGCTGCTTTACTCACGTTTTCGGTATTCCCTTGGAAACACATTGATAAAAAAGTGATAAAAAGTATTCTCAATGACTCGGGGCGTATATTATGCGACTAATATTTCAGGATTTTGCGCGATACCACATATTATGTAGTTTAAATTTGGCTGGTTTTAATTTTTGTAGGGAGTAGAGTGTAGACGTTAGCTAAGAAAGGATATGCATGATATCCGGAGGTCCCGAGGAAATCCCTAAAATCACGCGGGTAAAACCTTTACTGAACCACTTGTAATGTACATAATTACTAGCTGTCCCCCGCGATTTCATCCGCGGTAATTTCGGAGTTCCCGCGGTAATTCCGGGATAAAGTGCTGTAGTTTACGGTGATAAGCAATTCCCCGCATTAATTCCGGAGTCCCCGCGGTAATTCCGGGAAAAAAACTATCCTATCTTTTAAGTTGGACCATATTATAAATGGTTACAAAATTTTATCAAAATCTGTTCAGTAGTTTCGGAGTCCATCGCGGACAAACAACGTGACACGTGATTTATATATATTAAGATTTATAATACGTGCAAAATATTCAAATAATCCCATCAATGAAAAACGAGCCTGAAATCAGGTGTTGAACACGAGTATAACAAGAAAAGCTCTGGGGCCTATCTCGGCCCGTTACGGGCAATGTTATGACATCTATTGAGCCTTAATGATAAGTTGGGTCGTCGGCGCGGTATCGCAGCCATCGAGTGTATATTGATGGGAAAACTTATCCCGGCCCCGTCGGGTCGCGGGCAGATACGGGCGACGGGCCGCGGGGGGGAGCCGAGCGGGCGGGAGCCGAGCGGGGGGGAGCCGAGCGAGGGGGGGCCGCGCGGGGCACTCATTTAGGTATAGATAAATGGAAGTATCTGGTTATAAATGGAAACAATCCGGAAAATACGTGCCCAATCCCGACCTCTTGATATTATCCTTAGTATTATAAAATCTAAAATATATAGATAACTTTTAATGTAATAATATTTTTAGGTAAGCCTTCTTCAATTTCCAAATAAATTATGAAAACAGACAAAAATGATAAACTTTCAATATAACAACACTTCTCGACGAACGACGATGCGACGGAATGACTTGCACACAGCGACCACTTCCGTAGTTCCGTCTCACGCGCCGACTGCTGTCATGGCGCTGCCCGTAGTGTTGCCGCTCTCCAAGCCGAGTCTCCCAACACGGCCTCTCCTGACACCCTGACGTCCTCGTCACGATCAATCTGATAAGGTCTTATCAGACTCGTCTCGCACATCCAGTACATGTAACAGATCGGTTAACAAGGGTCTCCAGACTGCATCCAATTTCGTCATAGCGATGCAACAAAGTTTAAACAACATTCGCAGATACAACAAAAGTGACAAGGTTTTAGGTACACAGTTAGGTTAGTTTCAGTTATATTCATCCAAATTAATATTCGTCACACAAATTACCAACACCAAAATAAAACCAAGATCTACGTCTACATCCACAACCACATGCAAAATAATCAACACTGAGCCGCACTGTGAGAGTCTCTTCGTCGCACGGTCGCACACTCTCACAGTCGCACTCAGCGACTCTTCGGCCTAGGCCATTACCGAAAAGCTTTCACACGCTGGGTAGTGATCAGGTACCACAGCGACTCTTCGCATAACGAAAAGGTTTCAACCCTGAGCAGGGATCCGGTGCCCAGTAACACTTCGCGCAACGAAGAATTCCACAACCATCATCATCATCTTCATCCTCATCGTCATCGCTATTCTCATCTTCATCGTCATCACCATCAAACGTAGCGACCCACTAGTAGGTTGGCTTCAAGATGACCTCAGTGCCATACAGTCGAAATGCAAAACAGTGCAGTGACGGTGACGCTTCGCCGACACAGACGCAACGGCGTGCTGTGACGCGATCTGTACAGCGACGATGAACGGTGGCGCGGTAATGTCGCCCACAAGACACAACACACAGCCTCAACTTGTACCAGCGCACTATAGCGTAGCGGTGCAGCAGCACGTCCGTGGCAGTACGGGCGTGTGCATACTGGAGTCCCACGTCGAACTCCTTTCAGACACTAATTGGTTCCAGCATTCGGTTCAGATATCCATCCTAAGAGTAAACTGCAAGTCGTAGAACTGACAATTGCATAACTTTAGTAATTTTAAGTAATTTCACAAGGGCTTCGATCTTTCTTGAGCTCGGCCTAACCTGACCATTTCTAACAAGTATTCAAGTATTTATTGCTTACTAAGTGTACATAGCACAACAGAGTCTTATACATTGTTACAGTGAGCTTAAGACTTAGCTATCTTTTACAGGTGTTCCAAAAATATTAGGACGCACTAGTAATTAAATTACTAGGCATCTACACAACTACATTTCAGTTCAACTACAACATTACATTACTCAGATTAATGTTTTTAAATACATCAGATGAACATTAAGCTTAACACTCAGAAGAATAGAGGCTTAACATTAGATCCACATCTAGATATCGGATTCACGTTTCAGGTTACATAAAATTAACATTAAATTCACATCTAGATATCAGATTCACATTTCGGATTACATAAACTTAACATTAAATTCACATCTAGATATCAGATTCACATTTCTGATTACATAAACTTAACATTAAATTCACATCTAGATATCAGATTCACATTTCTGATTACATAAACTTAACATGTAATTCATCACAAATTATTTCATCACAAGAGTCAAGCTCAGTCAAAATATCAGTATCAGTCATCAAAATATTCCTTCAATGAATAAAAACATAAGTTGCTAATTATTATTAGAATGAGCTTAATTAGCTCATATCTGCTCCTTTTTTCAATAAAATGCTTAGGTACAAGAAATATATAGGAGACACAAACTTGATAATTTCCATGCTACCTACATATATTTAACATGGATGTCCGATACCATTGAAAGCAACACTTGTGTGTACGCAGCTTTATAAATCTGTGATGAAATTTATTCAAAAGAAAATATCACACAACAACAATATGCAGGTAGGTACATACAGACAGACAATTTGTCTACTTATGGGCACAAATATTCATTTCATGTTTTTTAGAAATACAATTGTTAAGATGTAATTTATCCATTCAATGTTTTGTTTTCATCTTTTTTTACTTTGGTAGCTTACTCTTTGAGTTACATAAGTGATAATCTTCCTTCGGGTAACTTACAATGCAACATAAGTATTTAGTTACCTTAACCAATTCATTCAAAGTGTAGTGTGAAATTAATGGAATTTTGCATCGGCAGTCAACACCGATTGACCGATGTGTCTGTAGGTATCTAGTAAGTAATGGATACGTCTTACTCAATATTCGGCGATCATTAGCTCTTAAGAGCATATCCAGCACCTCGAACGCAGTATTGTCACCGTGAGACATGGTGATCTGCCCTGAGTCAGCTCCCAGGCAACTCCATCGCAGTGGCGCCAGACTGTCGCGCGCCAAGCAACGCGCCGCGAGGCGCTCTGCTAGCCCCGGCACGGAGCAACGGCAACGCTCTATCACGATTCAGTGACGCGGCGGCGCCTGCACTCGTGGCGCACGCACTCAATGTTTGCATCAACGTTTAAACTCCAATAAAAATGACAAACCATAAGTAACGGGTAGTTACACAAATATTAAATTGTCACGTCAGAATGCCAATACTTGTGGTCCGTGAGACAATCCCAATTCTGATTTTAGGTAAGCCTTCTTCAATTTCCAAATAAATTATGAAAACAGACAAAAATGATAAACTTTCAATATAACAACACTTCTCGACGAACGACGATGCGACGGAATGACTTGCACACAGCGACCACTTCCGTAGTTCCGTCTCACGCGCCGACTGCTGTCATGGCGCTGCCCGTAGTGTTGCCGCTCTCCAAGCCGAGTCTCCCAACAATATAAAATTAAAAAAATATAATAAGAAGTCTTTGGTGTAAAAGTATAGGTATTGTATTAGACAAGTCGATCCCCCACCGTGTACTTGCGTTAATTTTGTAGTTCCTGTGGGAATCCCGGGTTAAAAAGTACTTTATCTCACTCAGGAAAACTGTAGCTTCCTACGAGTGTACGTTTTTTTCGAATCGGTTAAGTAGTTCTTAAGATTATCCATTACAACAAACAAATATACAGAAAATGTAATCTTTCCTCTTTTTAATATTAATATTACAATTTCGTTACCACGAAATCGTAACACGGCATCCATGAATGGGAAACATTGTAACGTAATTACAAAGCTCCCGAACGTTCGGCAAACGAACGAAACTTGTGAAATATAAACGCCATCAACAACAGATATTAAATTCAATACCAACAAACACAATAGGACGTTTAGAGAGAAACACAATATCAGTGGCGCAAATTAATTTATTTACAAAACAACAAGTTGCACAAAGCGAACGCCGGCTATCGGATTCCGTCACGCGTCGCCCCGCAGCCTGCTGGGAACTTCGCCGCAGGCACTATTCCGAAATTATTTTCAAAAGCCATTTCAGGAAATTCGTCATTTCAGGAAAACGAAGTATTAATTTTAGGAAAGTGGACATTTTAGGAAAGTAGCCATTTTGGGAAAACTAATAAGTTTTAGGAAAGTGGTCATTTCCAACCTAAAGGACTATAGCGACCCCCTAGCTGCCTACATATTACATAACAATGCCACTGTGGCATTAAGTCCGCCTTTTGGACCATGATGTGCATAAAGTTTAAATAAATAAATAAATAATAACAAGTCCTACGTATTCGATTTCGTAGGATACATATTAATTATTTAAACATTACGACACGAACTTTTTACTGCGACTTCATGCACGTGCAATTTTTATTAAATACTCTATCCTCAATGCTCAACCTCATTTCTAACCTCTTTTTCTTGTGGAAAGTGGGTTGAAAATTTGATCAAATTTAGAATAACACTTGAAAAGGACACTTTAAATTCTTGGACATTGTCATCTTCTTCTTTATAAATAAAAATGAATGTTTGTATATCTGTCCTCTATGCGTTTCGAAACCATTCATCCGATTGTGAGGAAACTTTGGCGGGTTGTTCTGCCTGCGTCCGCAGAGGTTTCTGATCCCAAAACTCACGCGGGTAAAACCGCGGGGCACAGCTAGTTATAAATAAAAATGATTGTTTGTATGTCTGTCCTCTATGCGTTTCGAAACCATTGGTCCGATTGTGATGAAACTTTGGCGGGTTCTGCCTGCGTCCGCAAAGATACCTAATCCAGATATAAAGAGATCCTGCGGAAATTCCGAAATTCACGCGGATAAAACCACGGGGCACAGCTAGTATTGAATAAATAAATATGGACGCAAAATCTGATCCACTTACAATGTTAAAAATAAATATATAATCATTCAAATAGGGTTGTGGAATACGGCGTCGCAGCAGAGACACCGGCACCGCCGCAGCCAAACATACTACCCGCATCGAACAAAAGGCACAACTTCAAAGAGCAATTAATGTTTTCCGGAGAAATGAAATTTCCGTAAACTTCTTAGTGTTTGCTCTAATATCCGGGGAGATTCATTTGCAGAGAGCGATCGGGTGCGAACGCTATACCATCGTCCATTATACAGATTGATTCTCAGCGACCAAAGGTTATCTCGATATCCCCACTACACCACTAGTACTATTACAAAGGTTATCTCGATATCCCCACTTCACCACTAGTACTATTACAAAACCAATGATATTATCTATATTCTATACAATACATCTATATCTGTAAGTTCATATAAATAAAATTGCAGTGTCTGTTTGTAATTCAAAATTAATAGCTTTTCACTAGATGCATGATATGATGGTATATACTGTACTTACTCGTACATAATTTTTTTTTTTTTTTTCATTTCTCTGTCTGTCTGTTTGTTCCGGCTAATCTCTGGAATGGCTGGACCGATTTTAACGGTACTTTCACTGGTAGATAATTGATATTATAGGGAATGACTTAGGCATTAATTCCGAAACTCACGCGGGGCACAGCTAGTAAGTATTAAATACGATACAGTGTTTTTTTTTTATCTTTACACCACAAAGTTTTATTTCCCACACTAAACTGCTGAACACACCAAGATTGGTGAATTTTGAGGTAACCTGTATAGTTGCCAATAAATAACAGACTTGAAAAACATATAAGAAAGAAAAAGAGCGTGTTACAATTTTTCATACGTAATCGAGCTGTAGAGTAGGCAATAACACGAGTGGTATAACTTGTGCATGTATTTATTATACAAAATGTTGGAAGAGCGAGCTGGAACAAAGTTGCTCTTCGATGTGTTCCATAAGTAATAAGGAATGGCGGCGTGTGCTCGCCGCTGCAAGTTGCTGCCATTCGGCACTCGTAGCGCAGCGCCGGGAAGCAATCTAGTCTCGCTTCTGCTGAAGCCAGCCAAATGCATTAGTTAGCGCGTAGTGCAAGGACGTCGCAAATTACTCCGCTGAACGCCATCTAAGTAGATTCTTGTTATACGAGTATATTCCCGTCTTAGAAAAAGGAAGAAACTTTTTCAAAAAAGGAAAATTTAAAAACAATTTTTTATAAAAACATAAGAATTGAACTTTGGAGATTTATCACGGAATATTTTGGTACCTTAGATTATCATCAGAATATACAAAATTGTATTTTGTAAGAAGGCCATAATCTCTCTTAATTCGGTTCCTAAATTATTGATTCGACATCATTTTTAAGCTTACGTTCTTGGCTCTTGACGAAAAATAGAGAATAGAATAGGTATTAGGTATTAATAATAGTAATCTGCTGATGGCATTAATTATAGACATTATAAGAGAATAAATGAACAATACATACTTAAACTATATGGAATCCACGTCAACCAAATTTTCAAGATCAAAATAAAAACCAATCACATCGTTGCGACGCAATCAAATACCAGTCACCACAAAGTACATTTCAAATAGCCAATCACATCGCTTTCCGTCAAGCGGTGTCTATAGAAAAATGCAGTCTTTGCTAGCCAACGGCATTTTGTTAGCATGAGATCATTTGACCGCTGCGTGGTTCAAGGGGAAAGCTTAGCGGCCGAGCGTATTTTATTTCTATTCTCTTTCGATATCTTCAACTAACATTTCTAGGCAGCGCCATCTTTTAACAATCTGTTAAACTCACACGACAGCTGTCAGATAGCGAACCTTCCATTTAAGTGTAATCTGTCAATATTCCGTGTTTGATCTAGTTGCGAATCTAATTCCCTTTTTTCAGTCACATCAAAATAAGCAAATAGCTACAAACCCTTGGCGTTTTCACGCTTCTTTCGGCCTTCCAATGCCAAATACCGTCTGAAATCTCCTTCGTCTCGAAATATTTTCCTTGTAAATAATTTATTTCTGTGACAAAGGCACTTTGGCTGCGCGGTAGGTAGTTTACCGAATAATATCGCAGCGGTAATTGCCCGCCCCGGCTGCTAAGTGCTCCAATTAGCACGTTGCAATTATGTCTGCCGGCGGCCGACATTTTGCAATTGTTATCTTACACGCTGGTCCCTACCCTCGCTGAGGAGCTGAAGAATGCGACACAAACAAATGCTTGTCTGTTTACATTATTCGGATGTTTATTTTGTTCTTAATTTTTTTTTTTTCGCATCTGGTAACAATTCTCTAGTCATAATTTTTGTTTCACTAATAATTTAAAAAAATACAATATGTACATAATAATGTACATCTAGTTAAAGATGTTATGCATATTCTTAATATCTAAGAGGCCTTATTAGCTGCTAGTATCTTCGTAGCGACTTATTTGCATCAGTTAATAAAGTATCTTTGACACTTGGATTATTTTCAGTGTCTAACCAACTGTTTCAGAACCATTTTAGAGACCCACAGACGATAAAATCAAAGGACTTAAACAGTAAAGAAATAGTAATAATAATTTTGCAAACAGAGAACTACATAAATTTTATCTTTAGTAGGTATTTAAAAGTACGTTTCAAAAGTTGAAACAAACTCTGCTCACACGATATGTTTGTTTACCACCTGTGTACCTAATGGATAAAAAGAGCTGTTTTAAAAATATTTGACCGGTTTTATTAAAGTTGTTTTTATTTGTTGGGCACATTAAAATTAAAAGCAGTTTCTGCAAATCAATCTTTAGTAAGGAAAGTCACCTTTTTATTGGTGTTTTCGAAGTTGTTCCCGCGTTTTTGGAATTCCCTGCTATACCTACTCTTTCTACACCCAAATTATGTCTGTGACCACTGGGCGCTGGTTTTTCTTCTCGAACTTTACCCAGAGAAACTTCCCGATATAATTTTTTCGACGTTTGTAAGTATAGGTACGTCAAAGACTCGAAGTATGAGCGAAAGGCGACGGTGAAAATAATGTACTCCAGATATTATATACTCATATATCTGACTTAAAATTGGTCTTTATACTGAGAATCATATACCTGTATAAGTATTATTTAAGGATCGGTGCCACTTTGCTTTAAGCGCCTTGAGCGCAATATCAAAATGGAACTCCCGCTTCAGTGTTGAACTTAAACCACAACGCACAAAGCCCGCTTCCAGTCAGACTAACTATCTGTTGTGCAGCTAGTTCATACAACTCAAGTTTATTTGTATCCGCTTTGCTTGCCCCGTGCTTGCGGTGACGTATGCATGCATGCATGTGACGTCACGGGCTTGATCAAAGAGGCTCTACTGTATGTTGCCGAATGATACTGTGTACAAAGGAACGTTCGTTCTGCTTGAATATTAGATGTTTGGTAAATTATACATTGACATTAATCTGATATAATTTATGTTTAAAGTAAAGATTTTTTTTCTAAAAATCTCACTTACTCTGACTCCTTATGTTTCGTACCTCGCGAGTCGCTCTGACTCCTTATCTTAGTATCAACGATAAATTATTTATAAGAAATACTAGCTGTGCCCCGCGGTGTCACCCGCGTGAGTTTCGGAGTTCCCGCGGGAATTCCGGGATGAAAAATAGATAGTAGCCGATTCTCAAACCTACTGAATATGCATAAAAAATTTCATGAGAATCGGTCAAGCCGTTTCGGAGGAGTATGGGAACGAACATTGTGACACGAGAATTTTATAGGTATATTAGATTAATGACCTTGAAACTTTTAAGTCTGATATTTTCAATACTTAAATACGAGTAAGGTCTCTAAAAAATTTATATAGAAACTTTAAAAATGAACATTCCAAGTTAAAATACAAATTTTCTTTTGAGACACCTTATGAGAGCATGTTACTTCGGTTATAGCTTATAAACTATGCATAAACTTTATAAATATGCTTTAATCCACTATTCTCTCAATGATTAGATGTTTGTCGGTGATTTGCGATAAAAATCATAACTTAGCCTTCAACTACCACCACTTGTGTTGACATTGATCAAAACTAATTTATTAAAACCTTCTTGATGATGCTGCTTGATGATCTGAATGCTACCGGTCAAAGCGTTGTAATAGCCTTATACCTGACGATATAATCAATAATTTCTACTGATGAGCCGTCCGTCTGTTGCTATTAAATTAGTATGTATAGGTAATCATCGTGGTATTAATTGCATTCCCAGCTTAATAAATAACATACGTACGACTGATTTATATCAAAGGGAAATGCTTAGGCCCTTAGGGCTGATCCTAATACGTAAGGAGACAAACATGTTTGTAAACTTCTGATTAGTATTTAATGGAATAGGTAAGTAGTTATTAACAATATTTAACAGCTTTCCCCTACCGCTACGCTCTCGACATTTTCAGAATTCAATTAAAAAGTATATCCTATCCACAAGAAACTCCAGGGTAGATGTTCTTAGAAAAGAATCGCCTATATTTTTTAGGGTTCCATTCCTCAAAAATAAAAATGGAACCCGATTGCTCCACTACATACATCCTTACTAATATTATAAATGCGAAAGTTTGTATGTATGGATGGATGTTTGTTACTCTTTCACGCGAAAACTACTGGATGGATTTAAATGAAACTTTACAATAATATAGCTTATACATCAGATTAACACATAGGGTACTTTTTATCCCGGAATTCCCGCGGGAACTCTGAAATTAACGCGGGTGAAACCGCGGGGCACGACTAGTATTACATATATAGTATGCAGTAGTTTTACAATATCCATATCTATTTATATGAGAGTATTAGCGTTATTGATTTGTGGGCGAATTCGGTGACGTGCAGATGTGGCGAACGCTTCAAAGAAATGTGACCTAAATTATATTCATGACC
Source organism: Zygaena filipendulae (assembly GCA_907165275.2). Taxonomy (NCBI): domain Eukaryota; kingdom Metazoa; phylum Arthropoda; class Insecta; order Lepidoptera; family Zygaenidae; genus Zygaena; species Zygaena filipendulae. The sequence goes on from OU015650.1 coordinate 398,774, forward strand.
AAATGACCCAAATCCGATTAGGCACAATGGTCGCATCACCTCTGTTGGCATTTGCTTTACAAACAGAACCTACATTATTTGCTAGGTATCTACAATATTATATTGTTACATTATTCACTAGTAGCTGCTTACAAATTGACTGGCATACAATGGGAATGTTGACTAATTTTTATTCTTTAGTCCGTCTTGTAGATTATTAAAAAATAGTGGACACGTATTTTTTCTTTTTTTACGAAAACAAAAAATAACGGTGCTATATTGAGTTGAAATTTCGCGTGACGTCACTATTCTGACAGTTTGTATGGCGGTTTTATCGGTTAGTGACGTCACGACCCCCTCACCCTAAACTTTAATGCGCTTTATCTCTGTATATTTTAATTTATTTAAAAAAGCAAAACATACGTGTCTATTGTCTTTTTATTTTCTAACTGACGGACTAATTAGAATTATGATTTTCAAAAGTAGTCCACATCCCCATTCTGAATTCACGTGGTATCTCTTGGTATGTCCGCTCTTTGATGGATCAAGTTAAGATCTTCAGATGCATTGTACCGACCCAATACCCCTCCTACCTACTTATTATTACTAGCTGTTCCCCGCGGTTTCTTTCGCGTTAATTTCGGAGTTGCCGCGGGAATTCCAGGATAAAAGTACTTGTTCTTTCCTGTACCCCTGAAAACGTGTAAGCAAAATTCCGTGAGGATCGGTTGAGTAGTTAAGGCGTGAAAGCGTAACAAACAAACTAATAAACAGACATTCGCATTTATAATTTTAAAGATACCAACAAATTAAAATTTTGTTTACTGTTCATTATACATACATCTTGGCAATAGCCAATAGACAACTTATTTTATGTGGTCACCAACTACCGTAGTTAAGTTTATTTATTTATTTATTTTATTGGCACACCAACTGCTTACAGGCAAAGCATTATATCAATAACTAATTATAGGTAAACTAAGACAAGCCTATTCAAGACAAGTTCTTTGATACTCTATCGGATTTCTGATCCATTTTCGACTTAAGTATATTTGATAATAATATGAAGACACTCCAGAAGAGATTCCAATATAAAAGCAAATAGCGAGGTGAGGCACCGCTGTTCCCTACATCCATACTATTTCATAGACGGTAACTGAAATCCAGTTTAATTGATAGACAGAAATTTTCATATAGAACGTCCCTTTCGCTCTCGAGGTTAGAGCTTTGCGTTCGGTATCTCACTTCTCGCTTCTTTATACTCCGATAAGCTCTACTGACGCTGTATTGTCCTTCCACGACCATTATTATGAAAGTATGTCGATTTAGTAAGATTGCCAACGCGATAGATGGAGATATGAGACGGAGTTTTGCATAGAAATGTAGAGTAATATCTAACTGAAAATATTATGCTCGAAGTGTTAACTTTACAAAACTTCTTAGTCACGAATATTTATTATTATATAATTGTCAGTGAGACTTGAACACGACACTTTGTTTCTCTTACCTTTTTATAAAATTACAAGAGGCCCCCTAATGTCTCCTAAATTTATAATACAATAATTTCGTTAGAAATGCTATATGACAGCTACACTTTTATGTATGTACACTTTTGTATATTTTTTACGCCTTTGGGACTTTGAGACCTATATAATTCTGTTTCCTAATATTACAAACGCGAAAGTTCGTAAGAATGTATGGATGGATGGATGGATGGATGGATGGATGGATGGATGGATGTTTGTTTGTTACTCTTTCACGCAACAACTACTGGATGGATTTAAATGAAACTTAACAATAATATAGTTTATACATCAGATTAACACATAGGGTACTTTTATCCCGGAATTCCCGCGGGAACTCTGAAATTAACGCGGGTGAAACCGCGGGGCACAACTAGTAGTAAAATACTAATACTAAGTTTTTGAAAACTAAATTTAATAATATAAAGCGTGCAGAATTATTACTCGTATAGCTTGTAATATATTTTTTTACACGGTGGCGTGATAATCAAAATACTTATCACAAACGAACCCGCAAGAAACAAAGTCACCCTCCATCGTCGCGCTGTGCAGTGGAACCATCAATTCTAATGACAGCCGAGGAAATGACCGGCTCAGTGTAGCCAGTACACCAACAGTCATCACTTGGTAATTTTTCCTGCTTTGACTCTGGCAATACTAACGAGCCGACGCGACACTATCATTAATTTAATCAGTCGAGTGACGAAACAATTGACACGTAATTTATCTTTTGTTTCGGTGTGTCTGGATTCTTTATTTTCTATTTATAGACTTTCGCATTTAATGCATTAGCCAGTTTCAAGTGTACCTAATAAATTAGATAAATCTATACTATAATAAAAGAGTAGAATCCGCGATTCTGTACATTGAATATTTTTACCTAAAATTGAGAGGGGTGATAAAAGAAGAGTAACCAAGCACAAAAAAGTGTTTAAAATTCTTTTCTATCTGTCTGTCTGTCTGCTCGCGATAATCTCCGCATCTACTGAACTTGGATTGTCATGCATTTTTCGATAGTAGATTAAGCTAAGTCTGGAGCAACATATAGGCTTTGTTTCATCGAAATAGGACAAAGGGGAAAAGACTTCAGCGCAATGCAATGGTCGAAAGCTTCGATATAATGTTGCATAACGAACATGATATAGTATATTTCATTATAAGTGCGGAAAGCCTGTCATTGCAAAGAGTTCCGACAAATGTCTACCCGAGCCGAGGCGCAGCCGAAGGTGAGGGTTGACAGTCGGAACTAGTTGCAATGACGGTTCCGCACGTGTACTGAACAACTATTTTTAATACAGTTACGAAAAAATTAAGCAATTTAATAAAATATCAAAAACACAACAAACTCAACTAAGTTCCAACTGTGATCAAGAGATGGCGCTAGTCGTATTAGTAATGCGAAACCTACGTTTCGCAATGCAAAAAGTGTCAAAGTCGTGTCGCCGTTTTTGACAGTTGGCAAAGAGAACGCACGAGTTCGGGAAAGGTAAACAAAAAGCTCGAGTATGTAATAGCCCACATCCCGAACGCTAAACGTCCCTGCAATACGCCACTTTTTGAGCAACTGTATTAAAAAAACCTTTTTAGAGTTATGCATTTTTTTCTTTTGTATTGATTTTTCGCGAAGTGACAGTTTTATGGCTTGGAGCGACAGATGATGTGAATATAATATTTTCTTTGAGACGTTTTAAAGGAGTGAGAAAATCTAACGTCATTACTGTCATTGCAAGGGTCGAAAATTCACGCGGGTGAAACTGCGGGCACCAGCTAGTGTGTAATATGTATTAGCAATTAGCATCGTTGTACGGTTTGAAATTGCTATAAATTGCAAGAACTTTCTCGGAGCTCTTGGAGGATACCGAAGAAATCAGCTCGAAATGTAATTTATCTTCTTGAGTACATAAAAAACCGTCAATGTTAAAATTATTGTCCAATATAGTATCCACTAAATCTGTTTTTAACAATGTTTTATCGACACGAAAATAAAGAAGGAACCGCAATCTTTGATTGACTACTTTCGGGTTAGCAGAACGGATTTCAAGTACATTTTTACATTAAGCTGCCCGGTGACACTCCATAGAAATGAACTAATTCAAGTTACTTTCCCACAAGGAAGGACGGCCGCTTTGTACGTACACGTGTTGTGCGTGTGTGTAAAGTTGACAGCGAGCTGACAGTTGAAAACGTAGTGATTAGCTTCTCTCTGGTTGAAAGACAACTTCGCGCCGGGACGCCTCCCTCCTGTGGTCCATTATTCACTGAAACTACCACCAAACTTTTGCGGGGCATAAGGAGGCATCGAAACGGTGGGAGGCGGAGTGTCGCTTCTTTACGTATTTCCAATATTCTGTATTCTTTGCTTTAGGGTTCAAGAATAAGGCAAGGTTTAAGTGTATTATTAATCGCATTCATGGACATACCTACTACTATATATCTATCTGTTTCTATTTCATAATTTTATTTCTGTATTAGCTTTCTCATTCACATGTACTTATGTGAAAGCGGAACAATATTTGAACGCCGCGTAATATGAAGGTACCTTATGCTTGGTTAAAAATCATTAACTAGTATGGATAACGGATCTCCTTATCCTTCCAGCCACCTTAGTAGAAAATCGTGCAATCAAAAGTTCAATTTTTCCATACCACGCAATGATATTGAAGTACTTATAATATCATTGATACCACGTGCGTCGTGACATAACGATACATCCCTTGGTTTTCTCTCAGGTTTTCTATAGCTATACCGATAGACTGCCAACTCGGCTAAGGGGGCAGGCGGTAAAAACGACACACAGCGCAGCGCAAACAAAATGTCGGCCTGCCACAAAAGAGCTTTCAATGAAAAGAGCAATCCGATTACGTTCATTTCAAATTTATTTCGTCGATCTACTCATTCCATTCCGTTTTGCGGGCGGTCGATGCGTATCAACTCTTGAAACCAATTATTATTTTTAACCGACTTCCCAAAAAGGAGAAGGTTCTCAATTCGACTGCATATTGTTTTTTTTTTATATTGGTTACGCGATTACTAGAAGACGGCCAGATCGATTTGAAAAATTCTTTTTTTGTTTGAAAGGGTATCATGAAGTTAGGATCTGATGATGGGATCTTGGATAAATCGAGAGAACTCTTCAAATACCTATTACAGGCACAGCATAGCGATTTGGGTAGATAAATTATCACTTTATAAACCGACCCACTTAAAAGCGAAACATAAATAAAATTTTAACAAAAAAATAGAACCAACTTCAAACACACACAAAAATGCACTACACTAAAATGTTACAAATAACCTACGCATGTGCAGTCTTCTGATCGTTTTGGAGTCGGTGTTAATGTTCCTGAATGATATAGAGTTTACTTTTAATTCCGGAATAGGCTAGTTGACTAAACTTTTGTTTTCAGTCCGTCATGAAGATTAATAAAAAATATTGGACACGTATTTTTTTTTTTTAAATATCGTGTGACTACAGAATCCGGTACAGTTTATACGTGTATATCATGACGTCACGAGCCCCCACTCTTAAACTTAAATGCGCCTCATCTATGTATATTTTCATTAATTTTAAAAAGCAAAATATACGTGTCTATCTATTATTTTTTCATTTTCTTTCGGACTAATTAGAATTTTGTTTTTCATAAGCCGGCAACATGCCTAGAATTCCGAAGTTAACGCGAGTGAAACCGCGGGGTTCGACTAGTGTACGAAATATAGGATGGGATTACCGAACCCAAGTCGAAACCGATCCATCGGTGTCTCATTCATCAGACCCACACCGATCCGTCTTAGTCTTGCCGTTTACGTGCGTTTATACAATATTTCTACTTTATTACCCTTTAATCATAAAAAAGGAAGTTTTGTTTATAAATGACCATGAAAAGCACATTAATATTACAAATATTTACGGATATACATAGATGGACTCTACTTATCTGATGCTCCTGATGCATTTATCTACATGTTAAAAGACAAAGTCCTCCAGCTGCGTCTGTCTGTTCGCGATAAACTCTGCAACTGCACCTACTACTGAACGGATTTTCATGTGGTTTCAACAATATATAGAGTGACTAGCTGTCCCGCGCGGTTTCACCCGCAATAATTTCGAAGTTCTCACGGAATTGCTCCATAAAAACTTTGCAAACCCTTTATCATTTCCTTAGGGGTTAAATTTTTAAAAATCCCTCTTATCGGATGCCTATACGTTATACAAAGAACACGCCCTCTAAGTTTCAGGTCTCTACGATCAGCGGTTTAGGCTGTGCGTTGATCCATCACTCATTCAGGACAAAGCATTTTATATGTATAGATTGGTGAGGAAGATTTAGATATTTAATTTGTAAAGGTTTTGTGTAAATTTGTAGGAATATAACGATAATTGTCGAAAGGGTGTGAAAAAGTACATTAAATTTTTGATACTCCACGTTGCACGTTGTCAGGGTAAGTACAGCGAAAGTAATAGGGTGTTTGTGTCGCGGAATTCCCGCAGGAACTCCAAAACTAACGTGGGTGAAATCGCCTGGAACAGCTAGTTTAAACTAAATCAAAGCAATTACAAGATAAGTTAAATTTTTTAGTCAAACCTTATCAAATAATACTGTGAGGTCAAAGACTCAGCAAACAGCGCTGAAATTGTTAGTTTTTTAAAGTATTAGGTACACACATTACTCTATTTTGCAGACGATGAATAAAATAATATAAAACCTTATTAATAATATCATATTTAATATACTAAAGAACAACAGTAGCTTCGAAACAAGCGAGCGAGAAAGTTTTGTAATTATATGGGTAAGTTCATTAATTTAAATTCAATATAAACATTGGGAAAACATACACGAGCAAGAGCATGTCACGAAATACTTTGTAAAATATATCATCTACTCCCTTAATTCAATTTAAATCTCATAAATATTTTATATTAAAATTTCTACGCAATTTGATGATGTTTTAATCAAAAGCACTTCTTTCATATGTGTTATATTAGATAGATACGTTACGGATATAGTATATACGTATATATAATAACAATAATCCACTTCACAACACACAGATCTACTTGATCCCACAGTAAGCTAAATGCTTGTGTCGTGAAAACCAAGCAAACGTGATATACATATACACTACTTATTATTACATATACATTATACACGCCCAGACTGAAAAGTGGAACCCTGTGTTCCAAACAAAAATCCACCCCCAACGGGAATCGAACCCGAAACCTCTTGATTAGCGGGTAGGCAAATCGGGTCGACTTTGGATTAATACACGAGGTGATTAATCCACATTTTATCCCGGTGCAAAGGATTCTTGAACAAATTTTGAAATTCGTGCGCGTAAAACCGCAGGGAAAAGCCAGATTAAAACAAAAATATTGTTGGAAAATAAATAATAATAATAATCCACTTCACAACACACAGATTTACTTGATCCCACAATAAGCTTGTGTCGTGGAAACCAAGCGACACGTAGTATTACATGTTCTTACTTAAATACATATTATACTAGGTATCCCCATTCCCCATATTTAACTCCCTCAGACTGGAAATTCCACGCCCACAGGAAATCGAACCCGGAACCTCTTGATTAACGGCGAGCCACGATGACCGCTCTGTGCCAACCCGGTCGTCAACAAAGAAAAAGAACCCAACAAATGTGGCGAAATTCCACGCGGGAATACGCAATCAGCTAATTGGTCGAGCGAGCGGTATCAGCGTTATGTCACTATGGCGATTGTTTGCTCGACGTGTCAATACTTGGAGAGAAACAGGCGAGGGAGCGGGAAATGCCTCCCAAATTAACATCCGCGCGCCCTCCACGCCGCGCCGCCCGCCCAAAGAAATTAAAACAAACATAGTTGGCATAACGACGTTACCACTCTTAACTTTCCCCCCTATTTTTGGGTTCGGGAAACGAGAGCGAGAAAATTCACCAATGAAGACGTTGAGAGAAAGGCGTAAAAAGTGTGGGAACAGACGTGAGCAGAGATGGGTAAAGTGGTTTTGCCCGACAGGGCAACTGGAAAAATATGCTAAAAACAAATAAACATCCAAAGGGCCTATGACAGGGAGAAAATTGAAATTGTGTAGGTAATGAACTGCCAAAGTTATTAGACTTTTGTCTCTTTGAATAAAACAAGGTAAAAAATATAATCAAATGAAGTTAGTTGACGCCAATAGCAAAATAACTTGGCATTATTATTTAACACTTACAATGATTCCACCACAAACATTAACGTGGAAGAAAGCCATGTCCGTAACCAGAAACTTGCGAGTTAAGAACTCGGGCACTAGCATCGCTAATAAAAGAAATGAGATGCCAAATTCTTTCAAAGCCCCTTAAGTCATAGATTCCTAATCCTGTATTTAATAATTAATATTATAAATTTGAGAGTGTGGATGTTTGGATGTTTGTTACTCAATCACGCAAAAACGGCTGAACGGATTTGGATGAAATTTGGCATGCACGTTGTCAGGAGTACAGAGAAGGACATAGGATACTTTTTCTCTCGGAATTCCCGCGGGAACTCCGAAATTACCGCAGGTGAAACCGCGTGGGACAGCTAGTATAGTAATATGTTAGGAATAGGTTATTCGCATAAAAAACGTCACTGGATAATTGTAAAAAAATAAAATTTCTCGGTTACATTATCTTGTAAAAATAATATACCGTGTAAAAAAATATCGAACTCGCACTTGGCCCGGATTTTTCTGTAGCACGGACTCGTTTCAATGCGGCGCTGAAATCGGAAGCGAATCGGCCGTAATTAACTCAAGACTCAATTCATTAGGAATTTTTCTTGAATCTACTCTCTCTAGAGAAAGGGAGCTTTTGGTTTCACGCGGGCAGCTTTCAGTTAACCTCACCATATTTTCTTTCAGTGTTATTTTTCCACTTCGCTGTAGAGCGTGACGTAACATTCAGCGCATCTACTTTTGGATCCTTTTCAAAAAATTACTGAAAATCTCTGATTTATTACATTTCTCTCTACATCTGATTTATTCCACTGCAAGGGTTTCACTTTCCAGTCTGGTCGTGTATATATTATATGTATAATATGTATAATAATATATAATATGTAATTCTATGTAGTATATACCACGTTTGCTTGGTTTCCACGACACAAGCTAAGCTTATTGTGGGATCAAGTATATATGTGTGTTGTGAAGTGAATTAATATTATTATTGTTATTTAAATATTGTATTCAAAACGGATGCGCTCATAGTTAATAAATAGGGGCGGGGGGAAGGTGAGCGGTCTCACAAATATGACCAACTGTGATAAGGACGGGGAAATTAGTATGACGTATCTTATGGATGAACCCTATAATACCAACCATTAATGGAGATATAATACGTATATTATTTCACTTTTAATTTTACATATCTTAATATGTTTGGTACCTACATTTATTTTTATATATAGGAAACAAAAAAATTAACAATAATGCTTGTAAAAAAGATTAATACCTACATGATAATCCTAAATGTTTCCACATATTGATTGATACTTTAACCATAAACCAAATTTTGAATCCAAGAATCTACAATCGTGAGATATCAGTTCCTTTTGTTAAGAGAATCACTCCGATCCGAGACGCGTCGCGAGTAGGTATTTGCAAAAAGTCTATCTGTTTCATGCCGCTCTGCTACCCCCCTGGCGTCAACAACACAAACACAACATGCGCAAATTCTCACGCACACTAGGAAAGCAGCAGCGGGGGACGCGCGGGTGTGGGGGAGACGCGGCACCGCGCCGGCCGGCCGCGACTAAACTAAGCACGAGCCGCAAGGGCAGCAGTTACCTACCTACATTTATTCGAATTATTTCGTAGCCTGATTGAGTAACAAACATCCAAACATCCAAATATCCAAACATCCAAACATCCACACTTTTACATTTATAATATTAGTAGGATGCCCAGCATTTCTTTTTAATATCTCGAGTTGCAGATGGAATTTAGAAAAAATCAAAACATGAGTATCTAAGTTAAACCCTTCTCAATACAACAAAAAAAACCGCATTCAATTTGGTGCCGCAGTTTTTGCGTAGCACGAATACAAATGGACGCAGATAAGCAATAACATGTTAACCCACAAAATTAAGTTACCTATTCAGAACGATTTATTGAGAGTTAGGGAACGTTTTTTAATTATATGTTTACCTTATTACATTGTTTAAGTATGTAACAAAATATTGAACATATAAAATATTAACAGAAAATGGCGCTATAATTTTAAAACACGATTTACTCAAAATTTCTCCAGTGTGGGTTAACACACTATTGCTTATCTATGCCCAAATATACAGACAGATAGACAGACAGACAAAAATTCTAAAAACGATATTTTTGGCTTCTATATCACTCATAGAGTCACCAAAATTTATTTTTTCTTATTTATCTCCCATGTACAGACATCGACCTGTTACAATTTTATTATATGTATATATAGATGTTATGTTCAACTAAAATTATTTTATACTTTTTAGAATGGAAGAGAAATATAGAAGAGGAAAAACTACTAGCTAAACTACGTTTATCCACAAAACGAAAAAGATGCAATTTACTTTGTAAATCAAAAACATAACCAATAGAACGGGAGCTCTTGATGCTACATGGGGATTTACTCGAGCGTTGTTTAGATTTGGGACCCATTGGGTTTTGAAGATTGTAAATTCCTTGCTTTGTAAAAATTAATGAATACATAAATAAAAAAAATATGATTTTTTTTAGATTACTTAAGTTGATAAATAAAATGCAGCGAAAATTGCATTAAAATCAATAATATTTTTTTTTAATAATAGTACACATTCAGAAAAAATAAAGTAAAACAACAAAAAAAAAGTAAAAAAGTCACTAATATAAAAAACAAATTACGCGGTATATAGATTCACAGTTCCATACAAATTTTCCAACAAAAAAACATCGTCCGACATCAAAAATATAAAAACCTACCGATATAATCCATAACAATCCAAACGGTAGGCTTGGCACCAACTTGAACTGATCAGTGATCAGTGGGTCGGTTCAATACATACTTTTATAGAAAAAAGTTTTACCTAACTACCTTTACCACTTATTTTTGGAAGTCGGTTAAAATTACATTAAAATGAAAGGTGTACTAGTTACTACCTATAGCTTGATGTAATACTTGCCTGGAACTTATTTTAATATTCATTTTAACCGACTTCAAATAAGGAGGTTATCAATTTGACACGTTTAATGCCGTTTTATCCTGTGATGACGTCATGGCGATGGAAAGTAGTGTGAGGACGGTGCGAGAGTGTGATAGAAAAAAAGAGAAAGGGAAAGCAAGCCAGAGTGAGGAATACATGTTTCACTGCAGCATCTGCAGCTGCTCGTTCTAAACTTTATAGATGATTTTTGTTTCTTAGGCTCGTGGAAATCGGCAGATTATATTTTTCCCGCTATCCTTGAGTTATTTTACTTCCAAATGTAAAAAACATCAACCGCGTTCGAGAAAATCGAGATGACGGTTTTTTTTTGCAAGTTTGTGATCCTTTTTAAACTCCCTTACGTCATGTTCAAATCGCAGATTATTCATATACACAGTTTTCAGAATGTAATTAACCTACTATGTCTTAATCTGATGCGCTCGAGTATTTCCGGCTATCGTTTTTTTTTTATTATTCTGATCGGTTATTCTAGATGCGCCCCTCTGTGTCGAGGGCCTTTATTTGGTGGAGGTGCAAGATATGCCCCTTATGTTAATCTGACGCGCTTTAGTAAATCCATAAATTTCGTCTTGGACTCCCGTACTACAACCCAGTTAGCTAAAATCAACAGGTAAGTAGATACCTACACGTAGGTGCAAAAAAATTATAGGGTAGTAAGTACTTTTATCTCGGAATAACCGGGAGATCTCCGAAATTAACGTGGGTGAAACTGCAGGGAATAGCTAGTAATCAATAAAATTACCTATTCGTAGGCTTTTTTCATGATATTATTTGTGTAACCCTAATTAACCTTTCAATATCGATCGCTATATCGATATTCTCCACCCTAGGCTATAATAACATCGATAACACCTCGACATCGACATTACTACCTACACTACACAATGCTCCTACCGGGCCCTGCCCCCCGACCCGTATCGTGCGATAGAGAGACTTGCAGGACCTAGAGGCGAGTGCCTACTTTTTCCTTCTGAAATATTGTTTCGGGCCAAACCTTTTCTACCCCCCTAAACCTTCACTAAATGAGACAATTTTGGTGTCATTCGATTCAGTACACCTTAATCTAGGGCTGTACGTTTTTCTAATTTAGTAATTCAGTTTAGTTTAACTTTAATAAATTAAAAAGCTCGAGGAAGATTTTTTGTAAAAAATATGGATATTGAGATGCTAATAACTTTTGTTATAAGCAATATTTCTTTAAAATCAAAACGTACAGCCCTAGTTATCCAATACATCAATAACATATAAAAAAATCATCAAAATTGGTCTATGTTTAAGGGGAGATAAACGGTTTGGCTTTTTGTATGAAAATTTGCACGCACACGATCGTCTTAAAGAATACCTATTTGCCAAAATCTATATCTTTACTAATAATTTAAAGAGGAAAGATTTGATTTTTTGTTTTGTTTGTTTGTTTCTTACGATTTAACTCAAAAACTACTGAATTGATTTAAAAAATTCTTTCACCATTAGAAAGCTACATTATCCCTGAGTAACATGGCTATATTGTAATCCGGAATTCCCGCGGGAACTCCGAAATTAACGCAGGTGAAACCGCGGGAACAGCTAGTAAATAATATTTACGTAACACGTATTGTGACCAAGCACTTGCACAATATCTTAAAAAATATTAAACAAATTAGCATCACCAACTTATCTTGTAACTTTTTCCCAAAGATGCCGTTGGTTAATGTCACAACTTTGCTTTTGCATCACACCCCGCCTTAATAACAGGCATAGATCAATAGTGCACTGACGTTATTGTCTAGCCTAGGTCACCTGAACAACCTAGAACATCTATATCTAGGTGCCCTGAGGCTGCGACGCTCGGTTATTGTCTGCTGGTTTACCTACCTGTCACAAACACAACAAATCTATTTTATAGAAATAATTAAATCAACCACTTGAATTTTATTGTTCACTGACTTTAAAGAGAATAAATACTATCAAGTAGTAGTACTACTACTAACTAATATTAAAAAATCGAATGTGTGTTTCTTTGGTTGTCTTGTTTCAAGCCTCAACAACTACAAATTCAAATTGAAACGACATAATTATTCGAAGAAAACTCATTATACAAATATTTATATTATATTTATATTTAAATATTTGAGTACCACTGATAATTATAATATTATCACGAAATATAAAAGTAGTACATAAAATATAAAAGTAGGTACATCACTAGGTACATAGTATAAAACAAAGTCGCTTCCCGCGGTCTGTCTGTCCCTATGTATGATTAGATTTGAAATGATAGCTATGAAACGGCTTTCGATGCGTTCTTTTAATAGATAGAGTGATATAAGAGGAAGGTATATACGTATAGTTTATCCTGGAATTCCCGCAGGAACTCCGAAATTACCGCAGGTAAATAATAATAACAATAATAATAATAAAATCTTTATTTCAGACATTAAATCCATAAATGGTTAGTGAGGAGTTAATAACAAGTTCTGCTTACATTCTATGTTAGTATTATTAATATTTTATCAAACCAGAAAAAACATTAAATAAATTTCATGGTTGTGCACCATCAAGGCACACCCAGTGTCTCCGGAAGGGACAGTCCAGTCTGTGAGCTACCTCGAGGGATAGCTAGTAATATTATATTTCGAAAGTTTGCATATCGTCGATTTGTACAGATGTACATAATACATATGTCAACTTTCGCGACGTCACAACTCATTAGTTGTTGTCACGTAGTGTTCTTTGAGAATGGCATCAGTTGCGCGACGTTATTAGCTGCCCCCTTAGCCAAGTTGGCAATCTATTAAATTGTTAATAGAAAACTAAAGAACTAAAAAAGTTCGACTTTGTGTAGTCACGTGACATAATGATTCCGTTCCTTAGTTTAGTATGCGTTAACGATTTTGGATTGTCAACTTGGGTAAGGAGGCTGTGATGGCGGGCGGGCGGGCGGCGCCGCGCGTCTAGCCGCTGCCGACGGATCCCCACGTTATATTACGCCCTATTAACTTCTTTTGACATTACTTTGAGTTTGATAAATGTTTGCCCAGGTCTGCCACAAAAGTAATGAGGTTAATTCTTATCTATCATTATTATTAATCTATATATATTATTATTATCCGTGTTAATTTCAGAATTCCCGCGGGAATTCCGGGATAAAAAGTACCCTTTGTGTTAATCTGATCTATAAGCTATATTATTGTAAAGTTTCATTTAAATCCATCCAGTAGTTTTTCCGTGAAAGAGTAACAAACAAACATCCATCCATCCATCCATCCATCCATCCATCCATCCATCCATCCATCCATCCATCCATCCATCCATACATACTTACAAACTTTCGCGTTTATAATATTAGTAAGATATGTACATATAAAATCCTTTGTCCTGAATGACTGATGGATCAACGCACAGCCTAAATCGCTGATCGTAGAGATCTGAAACTTGGAGGGTGTGTTCTTTGTATGACGTAGGCATCCGATAAGAAAGGATTTTTGAAAATTCAACCCCCAAGGGTATGAAAAGGTATGAAAAGTTTGTAGGGAATAATTCCGCGGGAAGTTCGAAATTATCGCGGGTGAAACCGCGCGGGACAGCTAGTCTATAATAATCCTTACTGTTTATAAACGAGAAAGTGATTTGTGTGTATGTTTGTTATACTTTCACGCCAACTACTCAACCGATCATCACGAAGTTTTGCATACACGTAGACATAAGGCACTTTCATCCCGGCATTCCCGCCTAAACACCGAATAGGGAACTTTCATCCTGAAATTCCAGCGGAAACTCCGAAATTAACGCGGATGCCTCCGCTGGCAACAAATAGTAATTTTATGGGTCAATAGAAAAGATTGGATTTTTTGTACACTTGTTTGCAATGGGTTTACTCAAATACTACTAAACCGATTTAAGAAATTCTTTCACTTACAGGAAGCTTCAATGTTCCTGAGTGACATGGGAGACCCGAAATTAATGCGAGTAAAACCGCGGGGCATAAATAATTTACGATGAAATACAGACTTTTTATAATACTCGTTCAGAAAACGTAGTATTGATTCAGTTTCGCTTAATGTTTCTTTGTTATAATTTAAAACATAATTAATATAAAGCTGGAATTCTTTACGCCAACCACAATCGAAGATAATATCTCAAATATTCAATTCACTTAAGCTTTGAAACCATAAAAAGGAGTCATTCATCCAAATAATAGTAAAGGAATAATAAGATAACTCGGTTGAAGAAATTCCTTCTTTCACCGCACGCAACAGACCGCTTCGCCCGTCTGAAGTCTCTAAAAATTTAAATACACGGTAGTCGTAGCAGCCAAGTTCGGCAACAAAGAAAGGGCGGTAGGTTATATGCTACTAAATGGTTTAACTTCAAATAATTAATGGATATTTCTGAATATGTACCTACTTCACTTAATTGTGAAGAAGGAAAAAAAATATACGAGAGTACCTAAACATTATTTTCATGTATGAAAAAAAAGGTGTTTGAAAATCAGTTTTAATATTCAATTAGGTAAACTTGAATAAATGATATTTAAAAACTTAAAAAATATGAGTAAAAAATTAACAAGTTACTCCATAGTTACGCATATTAAAACAACAGAAACACACCGCATTGCATTCCTCAAACTTGGTGCTCATTTCATTTTGAAAGTCGTATGTGATGAACTTGGCTCCCTTTCACATTACCGTTATTGGTGGGATCAAGTTTACAGTGAATAAGCCGAGGATATAAGTTCCACTATCCGCTAGAGTCCTTTGTTCCCGTGGGATAGCCCTCGTCCTGGAGCCTATTGTGCTGCATTCACGCGTGACGGAAGGAAAATCGCCCACCTGCGACTCGCCCCTTGCTTGAGGTCGTCGAGAAGCCTCAAACACGCCAACTTTTTAAGTTACGGACGCCCCGACAGTTTTATTTTGGCCCGACTCGAAACTTGTACCTACCGAGACTAATAAAGAAAAGTTACACTTCTTCAACTGGAATGGACGGAGGATTTTTAACATTCTTAAAGTGTCAGCATCTAAAGTATTTGTGGCATTTTCCGTTGTTTTTTTTTCTTTATCGAACAGCAACTATCTGGTTCACGCGGTTTTACGTGTCACCCTTTTCTTACTCATAAACTATTAACAAATCATCTGTTATACATGTTGAATAGGAGACTACCGTAGCTTCATAAAAGTGAAATAGTTTTCAAAATCGGTTTAATAGTTCCAGAGATTACCCCCTACAACGTCATAAACTTACAAACTTTTGCTCTTTATAATATTAGCAGGTATAGATGTAAAAGTTACACGAGGGTCGTATTGAGTAAAATCCGAATAAATACCCCAGTGGATTAAGTAAGGCATCCATTTAGACGGAGGCTATTGGATTCTCGTCTCTAACTAAAAAAAAACACAAAACTTAATTACATTGAATTTTTGACCAAAAATTTCCTAAATATTGAGCGTGCAAGTTGCCGATGTGCCGTCGCGCGGCGGCGGACGGATCACACTCGGGACACATGACGCTCTTTTCCTTTTTATATATATTTGTGATTTTTTAGTGCTTTCTTGCTTTTACACATCGGACAACACACTTATTACTAGTATGGAAGAAGGAAATTACTCTCAACATTATCTTTTGAACTTTTACAGCTAATTAATGCAGCAAATTTTCGTGTAAGTACTCTTTTATCTTATATATATTCAGTATTTTTTGTATAGAATTTAGAATATACCTAATGTATAGTGATTAATTATTCCACTTTGCCTTTGATGTTAAGTTTACTAATTTTCCTTTAGCTATATTTTATTTTGCGCCAATAATAGTCATTCATTTCTCAATTAACAACGTTCACAGTGCGTGATTGTTATAGATTCTATTAATTAAAGAGAAGCAAAACAGTGAATTTCAAACATTTTCACCAAAATTGCTCATTTACTGTGCCGATTGGGAGCTGACAGATTTGTCACTGAGCGTGCGAATAGAAGAAAAAAGAAGTCTCTCGTGAAAATAATAAAATTTCACGGAATGAAAGTGTAATATAAGTATTTGAAAGCATTATGATGTTTTCTATTAATTTGGTTAGTTTATTAAACAGAGTTTTAAATTTTAATGAGCTTCACGCAAAAAAAACTACTACCTAACCGATATTTTTTTTTATCCCATTACAGTGAAGAGAACGCAAAAATACATTTCTCTCATTATTCCGCTGAGTAAAATAATTGAGTGAAGAATAAACAAAACCAACAACATTTTCGTTCTCATGTAACATTATCATTTTGTGTATTATTTATATTAAATGTACGAGAGAGAACCGCAACAATAATCCCTCAGTACAATTTTATTGAAACATGTGAAGTTTAAGACCAGATTAGAGGTTCAGAAAAGTATATAGCTAATAAAATATCCCAGTGAGTTTCGGCCGCGCGGCCCATAAATTACTAAGTCTGCAAAAGGTCTGATATCAAAAGAAAAAGGCCCTCTTATTTATGTGTCCGTCCACTTATCTAAAAGGAGCGGGTTGTGTAAAGTTTGAATTGACCCTACAGGCCTGCGCGCTGGGTCCGACGCTACAAAGGTCCGCCTTCACTAGTTAGGGATCGTGATTCTGGACACGCCATTTGTGTAATTATTATTGCTTTTTGCAAATCTTGAAATAATACCACACCAGTGAAAGAGTAGAAAATCCTAGGTAATATTTGATTTGATTTTTTGTTTGTTACGATTTAACTCAAAAATTACTGGAACGATTTCAAAAATGCTTTCACTATTAGAAAGCTACATTATCCCTGAGTAACATAGGATATATTGTAATCCGGAATTCCCGCGGGAACTCCGAAATTAATGTGGGCGAAACCGCGGGGAACAGCTATAGTTATTTATAAATGCGAAAGTGAGTTTGTTTGTTTGTTTGTTACGCTGAAAGCGTAGCTTTTGAGTTCTGAACCGATTATTATGTAATTTTGCATACACGTTTTCAGAGGTGTAGATAAGGACATACCAAATATGTTAGTTCTTCCTTTTTTTTCTCATCCTACCAAGCTGATTGGTCGGATGGTCGGTTTTTAAAACCTACTGACCATTATAAGTGATTGTACTAACCGAACCTAAGCAATAAAACTTTAAACCTGAAATTTTTTTGACTCTGAGCTCTGTGGAGACAGTAAATTTTCAAAATAATAATTATAATGCAAACAATTCCTGACTTGGACATTATCACACTATGGGTACCACATAACTGACATAATACCATAATTAACTATATCTAGTTATATCTAGGTAGATACACTTTTTATTTAAAACGCGGTTTCACCCGCGTGAGTTTCGGAATTCCCGCAGGAACACCAAAGTCACCTAATTTAATCCATATAACATAGCAGTTAAAGTCCCATCCAAATCGGTCCAACCGTTTCTGAGATTTTACAAACCGTGTCCTGACAATAACGAACACAAAAAGAAGAATTATCCAATTTGGTGCAGTCGTCTGGAAGTTATACGATCACATAACTTTTGGCGATTCATTTTTATTTATACTGATAATACCTAAACTCTGGCTAATAACAAATCTGTACCCTAATCTGGGAATCGAACCCGCAACTCACCGGTCAGTTTTGCTAACCACTTACCGTTATCATTTGATAGCACTATGTAGAGCGGGGCAATGCATATAGTGCAAGTCAAGTATAGCGTTCCCACCCGTACTATATTATACTATAGCTGTCCCCCGCGATTTCATCCGCGGTAATTTCGGAGTTCCCGCGGAGGTTGCGGGAAAAAAGTACTCTATGTCTTTCAGTTCCCGAGGGAATTCCGGGATAAAAACTATCCTATCTTTCAAGTTGGACCATATTATAAATGGTTGCATAACTTTATCAAAATCCGTTCAGTAGTTTCGGAGTCCATCGCGGACAAACAACGTGACACGTGATTTATATATATTAGATTTATATAGTATCGTACTGTTTTTCAATGTATCGTTATTATAGCCAAATAATTTAGCATGAAGAATACTATATTTTTATCGCCAATCCAATTTTCGCACTCTGTTTTGTATTAATTACGATAGGAACGCACCCGTAATGCGGCATGGGGAATTTCAGAACGTGGAAAAATAAATAATTAAAAATTCATTTGTATTACATAAGTACTATGTTTTTCCCGAAAATCCCCAAAAGAGCTATATTTTTCGCAATGTTTTGAATTAAATAAATACTATTTTTCTTCCAAACAAAAATGACAACCCTAAAGTGAAGCCTCGATGCCGCATAACGCAACAAACTCTGAACATACAACAAACTTTGCCCGTACGTCCGTACGCGATCAATATAAAATGAAACTCAATTCCACCAACACCTTATTTCGTTCTCAATTCTAGATCATGGAAAAGGGACAGCGCTATACGAAAATATGTGCACATCTTTCTCTATGGTTCGACAGGTTCATATACAGCGTGATGTGTTGGAGTATCGTCCACCGCAGAGGGAGTCTGGCAGGGTACACTGTACTTGTAGGTACGAAAAGGGTGCTCCCATAGGAGGTATCAATTCCTGGCAAACAGGCCCGGGGGATACAACTAGCTACACAACTCAGCGTTGTCTAGTCACCTCGCGTGTAGTACAAGGATCCCTATATTTACTCTCCTCCGAGTACAGTTAGCTACAGCAATATGTAAAAACTTTTATCAGTCTTTGAACTTTATTACCATTGCTATAATGAACACAACTTGTCTGATAATAAACATTTTTTTATATATTTTTTTTTATAAAGTATATTTGATTTGATTTCATGTTTCTTTTTAATAAGATTCAATTCATGATACTGACTGTACACTTTGTTGTAGGTACATGGTAAAAAGTTTAAGATACCTGTGTAATATTCACTTGTTAAGTAATACGTATACGTAGGTAGGTACATCATAACATCTGAATTCAGTCAAAATACAATATAATTATATATTTTTTTACATATTTTAACGCTCGCTCGGAAGGCAGATTTCCCAAGAGAGGAGACGAGCGAGAAACTCTTGGGTTGCTCTTCTCCAAGTTACAAGAATACGATATAAAATGTAAACCATAAGCTGAACACTATCGCTATCCTTACTAATATTGTAAATGCGAAAGTTTGCTTGTTTGTTTGTTTGTAACGCTTTCACGCCTTAACGCCGACAATCATGAAATTTTACATGCACGTTGTCAGGGATACAGATAACGAAATAGGGTACTTTTTATGCCGGAATTACCGTGGGAACTCCTAAATCACCGCGGGTGAAACCACGGGCAACAGTTAGTGTTATTTTAAAACCAAGTCCTCCGCCTCGTCTGTGTGTCTGTTCGCTACAAACTCAAAAACTACTCGACGGATTTTCATTCCGTTTTCACCAATAGAATGATTCTTGAAGAAGGTTTAAGTATAATCTGTCAAGGTTTTGTGATTATTGGAAACACAGAACAGTAGAACATCAACTCAGTTTAGTCGGAAAAAGTACACTTAGTTACGCTTTCACGCCTTTCACTACTCAACCGATTGTCATGAAATTTTTGCATACAAGTTGTCAGGGGTACAGAGAAAGACATAGAATACTTTTGTCCCGGAATTACCGCAGGATCTTCGAAATTAACGTGGGTGATAATTAAGGGGCCATCGTAAGTAATAATGAAATGGGAAGAACCCAATCTCAAGTTTTTTTTATCAGCAAGATAATTCGAGACTCTGTAGGTAAATAATATTACTATATTATTTATATTATTTGCTGTTAGTACAGCAGGTTGTATAGGTATGTATAGTCTTGAATTGGAATCAAATGTCATCCATTAGGTTGCTGATGTTTTTTGTCCTAACAAAATAAAGATTATTTTTGTGAGTATAACTTATTATTAGAATAACAACCGTGTAATAACAAAACCTTAATGGAGCAAGGGAGTAAAAAAAACTTGTTGTTTCCTCGTCATTATCTTGAACATCATTAAACAAGCAAACAAGCTTTTGTTCGGAGATAAAATTAGAATGTGTATTGTATTCATTATACAGGAATATTTTTTATTCAGTGCGCAAACTTTTACAAATTAAACTTAAAGGAGTTCTAATAAACACCTTATTTTTATTTTTATAAGTCTTAGTACAAAAAAAAGTTATCGTGAACGAAATATGTATACTTTGCAATTGATTTGTTAGCTACTCTATTCGCCGCCGCCACCGCTGCGCGCAAAGCGCTCGTTCGGCTATTCATAGCTGATCGTTCACCCCCGCTGCAACACCCCCGCGTACGCCGCACGGCGCGCGCACCAATTGATATTATTACGAATAGATAGTGTCCATATTTTGCTAATTTAAGGCCGGATAAAAAAATAAAAAAAGTTTTGAATAAATAATAGAAATATGTTCTATTACTGATACTGAACCACCAAATTTTTTTTACGCTTTGCTTAAAAAATATTCCTGTATAATAGACTAGCTGTACCCCGCAGTTACACTTGAGACAATATCTAGACTCCCTCGGAAATTCTAATTAATGTAATCCTATGACATTCAGACGTAATGTAGTTTTCTATAAAGTTAAAGCATTTTTGCAATCTAGGTATTCACTAGTTCCTAAGATTACCCCCTACAACCAAACTTAAAAAGTTTATAAACTGGATCATTAAAAAAATATTTTTTTAAAAATCAGTAGGTACCTACTTAAGTTTTATTTTTCAGTAGTCACTAGTCTCACGTCTGACCAATCGACTACTTAATGTTTTGCAAAAACGTTTTTTTTAATATTCAGATACAAAAAAGTAACTTGTAACGTACACCGAATTTTTTTTCCTACGAAGCCCAAAGAAATTTCACTTTAGTAGGTACGTACTACTAATAAGTAATAACTAAAAAAAAACCAGATTTACTCATAATATTTCTTTTATACCGCCCGCGCCCGAAGGCTGTAGAGACAGGAATCGACGCGGCTCGTGTTTGTAAAGTTTTTCAATTTCAGCGGTAATTAAAGGAGGCGACCGAACCGGCCGCGACCCGGCTGCAGGCGGCCGGCGTTTGATGTTGGAATTAATCAATCGATGCCTTCACAGAAATATATAGAACAGACCAGGCAAATAGGCAAGTGTGCTGTGATTAGGCTCTCCTGCGCCAATTACTAAACTCATATACCTAACTATACAAAAATAATATGAGTTAAGTAAACTAAAAACTGTGGCACGCGTGATGAAACACTGTAATAATAAACTAGACTAGGCTGAGCATATATAGGTATAACTGCTTTTTTTTATTGTATACAGGCTAGGCGTTTGACAACAGCTTGCACAAACCTAGCCTGGAATAGGAACTGGCTTTCAAGTGAGGCTGCCAGAACACACCGTTAGGTGCTCGGCGATAGATTTTCAACTTGAAGGTAGTAGCAAGCCAGCTGGGCACTAGATAGTGCCCAACTATGATCACACAAATGATCCGTGATCGAACCTGCGACACTTGGCGTTGTCACAGATAGAGAGTAGTAGAGTTGTAGTCAAGTTCGCTTACCACCAAATCAACGTTGCCATTAAATGCACAATGTTCGTGAACTTGCCGTATCTACTCTGATCTATGTCTGTGGATGTTTAGCTTGAAGTCCACCTCTGTCACCGCGGCTTACAAAGTATCCACTGACTTGAACATCGTAATTTATTCCGTTTTCATAGTCAAAGTCTGTTAGAACACGTGTTCAGTCGATTTATTTAATCTATACTTATATAAATATTTTATAAAGCTAAATAAAATGTTTGTTTGTCAGAAACTACTGTTTCGAAATGAAAAGTTCTTTTAGTGTTAGATAGCCCATTTATCGAGGAAGGCTATAGGCTATATATCATCACGCTACGAATAATAGGAGCGGAGCAGCAATGAAAAATGTTACAAAAACGGGAAAAAATATTCCTTTTGAGAGCTTACGTTGCGTACCTACGCTGCGTAAACGGTCAAAGTCACGCAACAGTCATGTATGACGGAGTTGTTTCCCTTTAAAAGTTTTAAAAATGTTTTTTTCCTTAAATTAACGCGGGTGAAACCGCGAGGCACAGCTATGTATATATTACGAGACTATAAAGAGAGTTTTAGACGAAAAATTATATTTATAAAATAAGTAAACATAGTTAGATAAGATATTTATAATGGAATAGAATTTTGTTAAAAGGGCAAATACATATTTTAATAGATATTTGAATGTTTATTTTCGTTTTCTAATTATATCAAAGTAGCAGTGGCGAAGCTACCATACAAGCCGATTCCCACCGGCTTCCCTTCAGAAGTTGGGAACACAACCACTCTCTCTACCGTAATTTAGAAATGGCACAATCAGTAATTTTTTGTAGTAAGTATTTCAGTAGAATCTACTGAAATACTACAAAAATTATATCTACTGAGTAGAAAACATTACAAAAAGCCTAAACTATCAACAAAATTTGC
The DNA here is from genome assembly GCA_907165275.2 of Zygaena filipendulae. Lineage (NCBI taxonomy): Eukaryota > Metazoa > Arthropoda > Insecta > Lepidoptera > Zygaenidae > Zygaena > Zygaena filipendulae. The sequence continues at coordinate 421,865 of OU015650.1, forward strand.
TCTTCAACAACAAATAGTTATAATATAAGCCGCTGGCGCGATCGGCTTTTTGGCAGTTAAACTTCCATACAAAATAATGCCGTGACGTCACATCAAGGTCGCAGGCAACCGGCTAAAATAGCTACTTTGGTAAGCCGCTTCAAATCGAGTTACTCTCTCCATTTCACTCACGCGCACGCATTTTCTATTACTGTCTCAACAAATATCCTTATTGGTCCTAGAAATTCGAAACGAAGCGGACTTTCTGAGATGACTGTTGACAGACAACTTGAGTTTATGACGAAAAAATTGAAAATTTGAATTTGTTAGTTAGTGTCACGTATTAGAATTTATTTCTTGGTATTAAATTAAATAGTGATTAGTATTAAAGTTGGACTTTTTTTTGCTGTGTGTAGTGATAGTGAAAGCAGTTACGCAGACGTACGTTGAAATTAGGTACCTATTTGCGGTAAGTAGATAGTTTAATAAGTTGAAATTACGTATTTATAGTAGGTACCAAATAGATTTCTGGCTTGCCTCTCTCAATATTTCACCCTTCGCCACTGCAAAGTAGGTATATACAAATAGAAGATAGAAGAATATACTCTGTCGCATTTAAAAAAATCTCACGTGAAATTAGGAGAGAGGTATGGGGGCAAGCAAAATCTCACCAAGGGAAGAGGAGGGGTGGTCGAAAAGTCGCCAAAATCACCTCACGTAACCATTTCATCCCCTGAGGTATTTCGTCCACAGTTTAGCTGATTTTACTGAAGGTGCGGATTTGTAAGATATTAAGTACCCACTTATCTTAGCAAAAACAAAGCGTGGCAACTCATACAGCGACTTTGGCAAAACAAACCCCTCGTAATTGGGGACTCCAGTAATAATGCAAGGTAGGGATCGCTAATCGGGGAACGACCGATAAAAATCGGAAATTTACGATGAGAAATTGAAAAATTCCCAAAACTTTCTCGCTCCGAACCCTCGGTACACTCGATCTATATTAATATCGAGTACTCCCCCGCCCCACTTACACCCCTACCTCTCTCTCACCCCGCGCCCCGCGCCCCCCGGCGCCGCCCCGTGAAACACTCAGGATCACTCCTATGAATAAACTCAATAAAATTTGCTTAATCATAAAAAGTTGGCAACACCGCCTGAATTCGTGCACTTTGTCATCGCTTGTTACCGTGCAACGGAGCGTGATTCGAGAAAATTGAACGTCTATCCGCGTATCGACGACGCTGTTACATTAAAATCTGATCCCAATAAGAATATGGAGAAAAATATGTATGTTAAAATGTGTATGTAAATATGTTTGCCGATTTCTAAAAAGGAAGCGGTTCCGATTTTTCATACTGTCCCTTTACTTTTCGTACAGGATGAGGATGTAATACGTTAAGAATAAAATAGAAAGCACTTCTTCCATGAGCTGTTAGCCGATTTTTTACAATTTTAACTACTAGCTGTTCCCTGCGGTTTCACCTGCGTTAATTTCGGAAATCCCGCTGGAATTCCTGAAAAAAATTACCTTATGTCCTCTCTGTACCCTTGACAACGTGCACGCAAAATTTGTTAAGGCGTGAAAGCATAACAAACAAACAAACTCACTTTCGCATTTATATTTAGTAAAGATTTCACAAACACACACAGGTACTCAACATGTCGTTTTAGGCGCTGTTGATAGCAAAATTTTAAACAGTTTACTATCATACCCTTCTTTGTTACCCCGTTCCACGCAACCTTGTATAGATCTGTGTAATCTGTGGATGGAAATATTCAAAAGCAACTTACCGGGCGGCAAGAGATGCGCTAGGGCGAAGAGCGCGAGGTGCAGCGCGGCGCTGCGTGTGCGCGTCATGACGCTAGCGGGCCGGCCCGCGCGCGCCGCCACCCGCCGCCCTGCGCATGCCACGCGCCCCACCGTCACGCGCACTGCCTCACCACGCGTCACACTTCGTCACGGCTCGCCACTTATTGTCACAACTTGTCACTTGCTATCACAACTCGTCACAACTCTCTGTCGCGACGCGTCACGCTGTCACAACTCGTCACGAAACGTCACGAAAAACACCCGCGTACCACGCTACAACGCACAGGATACACTCTCGACTCACGAATAATAACGCTCTTTTGATACCTGAAAGTTGAAAAATTAATTAAAGTTTTCATTCAAACATAATATCGGTAATATAAATTAATTGTGAATTTTCCATGAAATCGATTACTTAATTATGTTGAGAATTGCCATGTGTAGGTATTGTGTATTGCCTGACGAAGTTTTGAAGTATTCTCGTAAGTTTAATTTTACCTAGAAATTCGACTAAAGTTAATTACTTACGTGAAATTTCGAGGTTTTTTGTGACATACAAAAGATTTTACGTAGATACCTAATTATATACCTATTTACCAGTTACCTACATGGCATAAATACGTACTTGTTTGCATCAATTTCTACTGTGAATATCTATATGTATACATATCACCCGAATTTACATGCAACCAATTGTTTCCCATCCTCCTGATAACAAATGAATGCGCAATAGATAATTAAATTAGGCAACTTTGGAGAATTCTTAAGTAGGTAGTTCCGAGCATTCCTCCTCCCGAGAGTTCTTTTCCTCCGAACAGATCTACTTACCTTGCGCTGAACATAATTACAGAGTTGGGTCAAAATAAATAACACGCGAGCGAGTTCAACTAATTAGTTACGGTTGAGTTGAAAATCGAAGGTACCTTCCGTAATGAAATTCCCAAAGCGCCGGCCAATAAAACCGGGCCATAACCTCCTCGCCCCATCGTCCCTGAACCGCTCTCGCTCGGTTCGCTTCGCCAACTAGGGCTTCGACACCAGAGTTTGTGCGAGAATCGACTGGGTAAGTCGAGTAGGGGCCTTTCAATGGCCGATCGCGCTCAAAACCCAAGGTCAAACGTCAAATTTTGAAAAAATATTTTGAACATATTTCAATTATTTGGTGACTATCTCAGACCAAATAAAAACTAAAGACGGAACGTCTCGAACAACGAAGTGAAGCCGGTTGCGTACGCATGTGGTGATTAGGAAAGCGCCACAACGATTCTCAGGTGGTGTTTTTTCTTTTGTAAGTGCGTGCGTGTTTCTGTGTACGTGCACGGCGTGGTGTCGTTTTTTGGCATCACTTGTTTGTTCTACGCGTTCCGTCTAGTTTTTATTTGGTCTGAGGTGACTATTTTAAAGATGATTATTCAACTCTTATTTAGAAAATAATAAATTGTTTAACCTTTGTCCGAACTTGATCGAGCGTCAGGATCTAAAGAAATCTAAAAACAAACATTTGACGTTTCACTCTTCTGTTTTGGTAAGTAATATCAAAATTACCTTATATCGTTCAAAAATAGCGCAATCGGCCCCCTGTTGCATGAGATCGAATAAGTTTTGGTTAATATTTTGTTAAGTGTCAACCGATTTTACACCGATATTTTATTTTTAGCTTTTGATTTCTTTTATAACTTTTTAAGATCACCCTGTCATTAGCTATGTGCCTGTACATTTGAAGTACCTAAGTATCTCAAGAACCAGATTTGTAAATTTGAGAAAAATAGTAGAAACAACTTTGACAATTTGGTGCTGACTGAGTGTAGCTCCAAGCACCGAGCGGCCTTCAGAGGCTTAGCTAATTGTTGTTACACCGATTTGACCGGACGATATGATCAAAGATCGCTAGTGGACTGGAAATCTGTCTTTATTGTGTAAATGACGGTGTTTTAACATCCACTCGACCTCCAATAATTGCTCAACAAGTCGAAGCGTTCAAATGAAAAATAAACAGTTACTTGACGGTCGTAGACAACAAGAAGACAAACTAAAGATAGTTTTACTGAAGAATGTCATTTCCTTTTGACCATTCGTTCGTGTGAAATGTGACAAAAAAAATCGCAATCACAATTTTTAGAAATTTCCTCGGACCGACCGACCGACGACCCGTGGTTCCAATGGCTAGACTCACTAGTGGGTCCACGGTCCATTTTTACCAGCAGACCTCTTATAAGGTTTTGGTTCCAAACAAACCAACTTCCGTGGTAGTCAGTTTCATAGGTTTACAAAAAGTACCGGTTCACAAACGGACGCAGATAAGCAATAACATGTTAACCCACAAAATTAAGTTACCTATTCAGAATGATTTATTGAAAATTAGGGAACGTTTTTTAATTATGTGCTTACCTTATTACATTGTTTAAGTATGTAACTAAATATTGAACATGAAAAATGTTGACAGAAAATGGCGCTACAATTTTAAAACACGATTTACTCAAAATTTCTCCAGTGTGGGTTAACATACTGTTGCTTATCTATGTCCAAACATTCCCGATAGTTACCGCTGGATGCGTGCAGAGACAAAGAAATACGTCAAGTGACAGTTTTAATGTGGGTAGTGTTTATTGTTGTGCTGTGACCCACTGATGAAAAACAATTTGGTTGCTGAGATCACAAGTGGACGCAGATAAGCAATAACATGTTAACCCACAATATTAAATTATTAATTCAGAATGCTTTATTGAGTGTTACAAAACGTTTTTAATTATGTGTTTACCTTATTACATTGTTTAAATACCAACAAAATGTTAAACATATAAAAAATTAAAATAAAACGACGTTATGATTTTAAAACGCGATTTACTCAAAATTTCTCCAGTGTGGGTTAACACACTATTGCTTATCTATGTCCATATTGAAATAATGAAGTGAAACTTGAAGTCAAAACTGTTCATTAAGTTGAATACTAACAGTGCAGATTTTGTTAGTTTAAATTATTATATTCTCACAACCCACATAGACCACATCACCACAAAGATAATATATCGCAATTCGCAGCCAAATAATTATTATAGGTGTGTACCTATAATAATTATAACAGCCGGCGTTTTATATATTGCAGAGAACAGAAAACTCCGTTTTTTATTTGCAAGCACCCGGATGAGCTAGGTTAGGTTCGGTTTGAAGTGTGACCATAACAGAGTCAAATTCCCAATTTCTTTAAATCCCATTAAAAGCTCTGTAACTTTTATTGGACACTAAAAAGTTCGTTTATTTATTTATTTAAATAGTACCTATCTATAAATTTCCGTTGCACGACCATATTATATCACAACGCATTTTTTGTCCTTGGTATTATACAAAATGGCGGCCGTTGGTAAAGTAACGATTTATACAATATGGCGACAACATACAGCATGATTACATTCTCTGTAGAAGTTGCCAACTTTCAAGTTTCAGCTACTCCACACGCCTACGAAGCCATCAAGCCATTATCTTGCCAATAAATTTCAGGAGGAACAATAGATATCACACCGATTTTAGTATCATGGCCATTCTTGACGGCAACTTTCGTTACGTAGCCCAATAACCGTAACACAAATGTGACACTGAACATTTATGTCATACTAGCTGGCCCCGCGGTTTTACTTGCATCGATTTCGGGACCCTTTAGCAAGTGCGTGATACTCCCCATAAAATAGATACAATCTCAGTTTCATGGGACCAAGTATAAAAGTATATCTGTATATACCTATACAAACATTGAACTCCCATTTCCCCCATCTTATCTTAATCTGAATTTTGATAAATCCGTCCCTTAGTGCATGCCTTCGCTATATAAGGAACTCTTGTGCCAAATTTCAAGGTTCTACTTAGTAGTTTGGGCTGTACTTTGATATTGTTTCCGGCTGAAAACCAGCGCTGCTTCACATAGCGATAACAAATTATATGAAGTAGCATTATGCTGAGCCGGGACCATTTACACAACAATAACTATGTGCATAATATGTTTAAAATTTAGCATAGGTAACTAAAATCGTAATACAAATACATAAATACGAATAGTGCTACACTCTCTCTCTCTCTTTCTCTCTCTGGTCGTGGTCATCGTCGATTGAGGATGCTGGTGCCGCAATGCGTCTCACGATCTGCCTCCAACGGCGTCTGTCCATTGCCTCTTTGACAACCGAGCAGAACATAGTCGAGGGTGGGCCTTTCACTTGCTCCATCTGGTAGGGGACCGTCCGCGGGCTCGTTTGCTTTCGTGCTACACTTTCGCATTGGTTAAAAAACTGTATGGATGGATGTAATGTGGTTTTAAATAAATAAGCAACTTGAAAAGTAAAACTTCCTTTTCTTTCTCTCTGTTTTTTCTTAATTGTCAGTCAATCACTTTTTTCGAAATAAGTTTTTACTTATTTTTTAACTGCAGTTTCATCCGCGTCAATTTTCCTACTACGTTATCTCTATTTTTTAGAAACAACATTACAATAAAAAAACTGTCTCAAAATCTTTTGGACAACCGACAAAACTAATTGAGATTACAAAAAAAAACCAAAGTTTGAAAAAACCCAAAAGTTCGAAAATCATTAAAGAATTCTGAAATTCTTTCAGATTATGACCGAAGTGATCAACTTTTCAGCATGACGAATCATTTGTGAGGAGTCGGTTTGACAGTGCTCTCGGCGGAGTCACGTGCCCGTGAAATTTAATTAGGAATTTATTATTAAAAGGCTAGCGGGACGTTAAAAACGACGGGAACGTTAAATATTATTTGCCCGTGAAAAATATGCATGTGGCCAACGACGCGTGCCTTCGTGTGTGTATTGCGAACAGTTAGTGGAAATACGCACTCAGTTTTGAGAGGGTTGCACTTATTTCAGCGCTTGTTTAAATTAAAAGAACACTGACTTTGTTTTTCAATAACTGCTTTGTTATGTTATGTTAACCACAGAAGACAGAACAGATACATAGATCATAGAGGGGCATCCACTCAGTTTAGTATGAAAACATATTAAAACCACGTGTCTTCGGGTGATTTTCGCACACAAAATAATCATGCACAAAAACATTCATTAACATAATGGTGCTGTATTCCATTCGGTTACGTTTTTACGTAGTCGTACGTGTTTTCAAAATACCCATTTTTAGGAATATTATGGAGAATATACTTAAGGATTTCGGAGAAGGAAAGTTTTTGGGAATGTTAGAGCAAATGCTCTAAATTCCTTTGCAACCGTGGCCTCGTCTACATGACCTCTCTCGTCATCATCATTATCAGCCTGCAGCAGTCCACCGCTGGACATAGGCTTCTCCAAGAGTTCGCCAACTATCCTGATTCTTGGCCACTTGGCATCCAGTTGCTACCAGCCACCCGTCGCAGATCGTCACTCCATCTGGCAAGAGGGCGTCCTACACTACGCTCGTCTACGCTTGGTCTCCATTCCAGAACTCGCTTACTCCAGCGGTTGTCGGTTCTGCGACCGATGTGACCAGCCCATTGCCACTTCAGTTTGCTATTTTGAAGGGCAATGTCAGTGACTCCGGTTCTCCGGCGAATTTGCTCATTACGAATTCCATCAACATGGGCTCTCTAGTTAATATATTGTTTTCCCTGTGACGTCAACCATCCTGTGTAACCGGCGGCAAAGACGGCGGGTTCAATTGACAGGTTACGGATAACTTTGTTTTTTTGAACACACCCGAAATTGTTTCCGAGTCTGGTTATTTACTCAGTGTTAACCTCGTATGCTTCTGCTGTAATCGTAGCACAAACTAATATTTAAGAACGAGTGATATATTATCAAAATCGCTTTGAAATTTGCCTCAATTCACTAATACACTTCTTTATCGTGTTTTTAAAGTAGATCTAGAAAGCTACTGGAAAAACTACTCTAAAACGAAAAATACTATAAAAACCCAACTTAGTTTCGCAACTAATACTACTTATGTTATATTCCTAGAAGTCTTTTTAGTTAGCTTGTTAGATCTACGTTTATTTATTTAGTAATTTTAAAGTATTTTAGTAAAAAACCAAATTAAAGGAAGTCGCAAAGGGTGCAAAGTATGAAAATTCATCGCTGTAGAAATTAAGATGTTTTTAAACATAATTAAGCACAACATTAGTAACTTTACAACTTTCAACAGCAGAGAGGGGAAAAATTCTTCAAATTTTAATTCGGGACAAAAATATTCACGCATTCAAGTTTTCCTGACAAGATTGTCTTCCTGGGAGTGTTCTTTGTTTAGGATAAAATTATAAACTATAAAAGTTTGTAAGTATGTATGGATGGATGGATGGATGTTTGTTACTCTTTCACGCAAAAACTACTGAATGGATTTAAATGAAACTTTACAATAATATAGCTTATACATCAGATTAACACATAGGGTACTTTTTATCCCGGAATTACCGCGGGAACTCCGATTTTACCGCCGGTGAAACCGCGGGGCACAGCTAGTTTTTCTATAAACTGGCCTTGTATACTTGATAACATCATGATAACTATGCCCAATTAGGTCAACAACACAGAACTGACCTTTTCTTTTGATCATTTATTTTAGATATAATCTATCAAAGAAGAAAGTTCGTTGCCGAACCATTATGGTCCATATGACATACCTATAGAAATAGAATCTATCAGTAAATTGTATGTGCCATTGTGATACATTGATTTGCAATTACTTATTGTAGTAGGTATGAATGATGGAACTAAAACAAAAACAACGTTTAATTAAAGACATAGTAGATATAGACAGCAATAGGGGATCTTGTCGCTAAAAGGTGTCTACTGAGCAATCAGGTGGAGGAGAAAATTGACATGCTTGAATATTAAACAGATATACTAGTATGATATACTTAATGGAGAAAAATAAATAGACATGATAGTTCTTAATTCATAAACCCAATCCGACTTCGTTCATAAATAATTAAGCCTAGTCAATACTACCTTAACCTTACCTTAATCAAAAGCTGCAACGACGGTCTGACTTGAATTACAAAAATCTGAGATGCCAAGTTCCACAAAACAGTTTAATTTTGGAACAGCAGTTTTCCGCGCAGGTTTTCAAAGTAAATCCGTTCACGACAGGGAAGGACTTTGGTGAGCGATCGCAGCGCCGTGCAGATAGCTCACGTCCGGCCAACGGCAAAGCTGGAAATGTGTGACTCTAAAGTAGCTCCTCCCAGCTCACGAACAAAATTCCACCTTACTAAAAATTGCATGTCGAAAAGAAACTTTACGCTGAGACGAGTCTTGTATTATGCATTTATTAGCATAATATTATACCATGATCTGTTATAGTTATTTTTTATACTTTATTTTAAAATATTTTTGAGAAATAATTTTAGCAATTTTTTTTTTCACCCAATACCTAAGAGTGAAGCGTACATACCCATTATGTAAATATTTAATTTTAGAGGGACTCCTAACATTAAACGTAGTAATCCAGTCCTGATTGAAAATCAGCGCTAGGAAAGCCTGCAATCATAGCAACATGCTGAGGCAGTGAACGTTTTGGTCATGGGGATACACCACATAGGTAATACACACATAACTCATAATATTGTCATATTATGTATTTATTTTTTATTTTTTGTTAAATCATGTTTGTATAAAATAATCGTAATTGTGTTGTATCTTTGTTTTCAAATAAATGCCTTTTCTTTCATTCTTCTTTAATTATTATTAACGTTTGAACAGATAAACTTCAGATAAAACTGAATTAAACATCAAAAACACCAACCGCGAACTCGCAGATTAACGAAACATTAATAGGCAAGTAACTCTATAATATTGCGTTAAAACGAAGTAAAGAAGACAAGAAAACGAGCGGTAAGAATAACAAAAGTGCCAAGTGTCCTGACAGCTTGCTGGCAAGCCTGTCTCGGCATACTGTTAAAAAGATTTCCCGACAATGCACCAGATTTATTGCTCCAAAAACAAGTAGAAATTCCCAAACAAACACAACTTTTTAATTTGCTTTCAAACCGGTTTTCTGCACGAATTTTTGTTTTTTCTAACAATATTTTCAAACGTACCAACTTTTCAATCTGATTCGTGAACTTTGGTGAAGCGTTTTTCAGATGCTGTATTTAATCTCTTACGGAACCTAGTTGGGAAAAACTTTAGCGATGGACGGAAAAAATGTTGGAATACCGAAATGGGGTATCGTATCACGACGTTGTACAAATATACCAGCGAGTCGGCGCATGATGATTGACTTCCGTTGTCCATTAGAGACCGGAAACTTCCTCACTGTGCAAACATTTTTGCTTCAATGGTGGCTTTGAGTCGATGCGAAGTTATGAAAGATTTAGTTCACCGGTCGGTGGATATGATGGGAATTCTAATTTGTTGAACAAATACGTCTAGAATGTTGCTACGATGAAAGCTGTATGCTCCATTTTTTCTTTCAGCTGATGGATTTTGATATACGTTGGGAGATCAAAGACTGTTTTCAAACTGCGTGCTTTTGTTTAGTAATTTTTTGCTAAGTAAGAAACCAACGACTTTGTTTCTTTATTATCAAAATTATTTTGTACTAGCTGTTCCCCGCGGTGTCACCCGTGTTAATTTAGGAGTTCCCTCATGAATTTTGCGATAAGAGTCGGGTATTGAAAACGTGTATGCAAAATTTAATGATGATCGGTTGAGCAGTTAAGGCGTAATAGCGTAACCATCAAATAAACAAACTCACATTCGCATTTATAATTCCTACTAGCTGTTGCCGTGGTTTTACCCGCATTAACTACGGAGTTCCCAAGGCAATTCCGAAGTAAAAGTACCTACTCTATGTCCCCTAACGTGTATAGATGTGCAAAATTTTATAAGATTTTACCCACGTTAAATTCGGAATGCCCGCGGGAATTCCCTATGTCCTTCTCTGTACCTTTGTTAACGTGTGTGCAAAATTCAGGTTGAGCTGTTGAGGCGCAAAAGCACAAAAAACAATTAGGTAACAAACAAACTCACTTTCGCATTTATAATAATAGTAAGTACTTATTAGTAATATGTAAATCAAAGTGCATATTGTATTGTATATTTTGAAAAATTTGAAAAAAAAAAATAAGAAAAAAAAATTGTCACGACGCAAGCCACAAAACGTATTAATTGTATGGAACGTTGTAAAAGGTTATACTCGTTTTCGTAATAATAAAACAAATGGTTGCTTTGCTTATTGAGCAATTCAGAATTTTAATTGATTTATTACCAAAGATCATTCGTCTTCGAATCCCTACTACTGATGATATAGCGATAACGAATACTCGAATTTCTTCAGTTAATGAGAAGTTCGGGCGCGGGTCGTTAGTTGAAGTGACCCCGCACCTCGGTCTTTGTGTCGGCGATAGAAAAGAAATAAATAATAAACACTTGTAATAAACGGAGGGATATAAAAGCAATGTGCTGTAGCTGCTGATTGCTGTTCGGTTAGTGGAGATATTGGGCGTTGATTGCAGCAGATTGATGTTGAGGGTAGGTTACTCTATAAGAAATAATATATAGTTTGGAGAATCACTCTTATATAGGTCTATTGACATTTGTCATTCTATTAGAAAACAGCCGCCATACTCTTGACGCAATCGCGTTAGGATGAAATCGAACTCGAATCGAAATGAGATCGAAATGAGATTCAAATTTTGCTACTTTTTAAGCTTTGAGATCGCGTCTCTACCGTATTTATCTGTCAAATTTCTCGATTTCAATAAGTTGTCAACGAAAACAATCCATTTTTATTGAGTTGTCAAACATCATCTATAGACATTCCAAATACGATCTCAATTTGAACTCAAATCATAATCTAAATCAGCCTCAAATCATTTTTAAGGCAGCTCTGATCTTAGCAAAACAGGAAAATACAAACAAATAAATTCTTTTATTGTAAAAATAAACAGGTGGAGTATATCAGTATACGTGTAATAAAAAAAAGAACTAACTCTAAGTAACTCTGTCTGTCTGTCTGTAACGCTTTCACGCCGTAACGGCTCAACCGATCATCATGAAATTTTGCATACACGTTGTCAGAGGTACAGAGAAGGACATAGGGTACTTTTAGTCACAGAATGACCGCAGGAACTTCCAACTTATCGCGGGTGAAAACGCGGGGAACAGCTATAGTATATATAAAATAAGTCTCATAAAAACCATGAGGTTTGAACTGGCTCCCAAGGGGTTCTTTTTCGCAATGTCTATAATCATTACACTACAAATGCTGTTTATAAGTTTCACTGTGAAAAACTTACAATTATCATAGAAAAAGATAGTTTTCGGGGCCGACTAACACAACCGTCACGTAGCTGTATGTTCGTACTTATATTAATAAAGAGTTGTACAGAGCGGGCCATAAAACGGGCGTAAACAACTTGATCCGGCTGTTAAGTCGGGCCATAAAACGTGGCACGCCGCGCCGCCCGTAAGGCTGTGGCGTGGTCAGGAGACTCGAGCGACTCTACAATTGCCTGTTGACTCTCGGCTATATAAACAGGGTCATAAAATACCGGAAAACTTCGTAAAAAAATATTCTGTTTATTTACTTTACTTGTTACTCACAAGGAATGTAATTTGATTACTGTGAATGTAAAAAATCGTAAATTCGCACATATTAGGAGACATTGTTTGACATTTATTTTGTTTATACGTCATACCTATTATTTTTTCCGTCCTTCTGATAAGTACGTGTACAAAACATTTTATAGGTACGTTGTACAAAAATTTTTTAAATCGTCATAAATGATTCAATGTTAAAAGATATAAAAACAAAACGTTTGTCTCGGTAAAAGACATGAACACTATTTTTTTACATCAAGAGAAGAGACAGTTCGTCAATTATTTATGTATGTATACCAAAACCATTCTTATCGCTAGTTTAGTGGCCACTATTTTCAGTGGTTTTCGTATAATTCAACAGTCGGTAGCTGCAAGACCAGTCTGCCTCGGTCACACCTCACATTGCTGGTGATTATGTTGTAAATAAACTAATTAAATAAACACTTCTACATTGCAATCATCTACTAGCGCTCGTACGATATGAACAATGGAAAGAAAACGAATTACTTTCAACGCCATCCCCGAGAAAGACGTGCTCCTGAGACCATAAACGTAATATTAAGTCACGAAAAAACCACTGCACTGACTTCTATATTTATTAGATTAAATGATAGATATTAAGGCATTCCCAACACTAGGAGAAATTTTGACTAAAGAATATTATCTGGAGGTAATCACCATGTTTTTATAGCGTTAATGACCATGTTTTTATAGCCTTAACTTTTTATAAGAACACTTAACAAAAACGGTAAAAGGGTTAAATATACATTTCTTTATCACGATACATAAACCCTTTAATACAAAACGATATGACGCAAGTTGTTAACCGATATTTTAAATTAATGATTTGTTGTGATAATGATTTTAAAGGCAATTAATGAAAATCGATACTTTACGGTAACTTAATTATCTTTGCCGTAGAAAACAATTAAAACTTCTAACTTCGACAGTCGGAATAATACGGGAATAGAAATTAGAAATGGTTCGAATTCTTAAGCATAAAGTATGTATATTATTGTATCTTATTACGTAAATTCATGTCGTGGAGTGTAGTTGTATGTACGTTGATCTAAGAGTTTAGAGAAAAAGAATAGAGAACTTGACATTTTGACAACTAGATAGAATTGACTCTGATCTGATAACTATTTACGTAAGTACTTTACAGTAAATACTTTTTTTAACCTTAGTGGTTTGGGGTTTGGCCATTCACATCCACTTGAAAATATCGCAGTTCACAAATTCACTTAATAAATTTGGTATACTTGTTTAGAATTTCACGTAGCTCAACATGTACATAATATATTATCTAATTCCACAATATTAGTAGGTACATACATACATACGGGTTGAAACGATAACCTCCTTTTTTGGAGTCGGTTAAAAAGGAGAATGAAGTGTTACACATACATATTAGTAGGAGTCATATATGATCTCACATTAATAGATAAACATATATCACAATGATAATACTCAATATCTATCTAGTTTATAAATGCGTTTCTACCTATATAACAAAATCTAAACATCGTAACTTACTCCTACAGAGTATTAATATCCCATCCAATATGGAGACAACAAACTTCCGCTCCCGCCATGGAGTGTGTAGAACGTGTGATACTCCTCCAGGTAGAGTAACTTGTACACGTGTAATATCAGTAGTTTGCCAACTTCGTCTAGTTCACTTCGCCGTTGTCAACGGAACCCTATGAAAAATTCAGTGGTATTGAAGATATACTTGGTCTTCGATATTAGTCAATGTCTTGAGATATACACAATATTATTTATTTATATCAGTTTGTCGACAAACTGACGAAGTATACAACTATTTTGTTGAACAGCTTGTAACTGAATAGAAAATTCTTGGAATATGAAACTTAATAATTTTGTATTGTAGGTTGCCTATAATATCCTTACTACATCTATATTTATCTACTAGCTGCGCCCCGCGGTTTAACTCGCGGTAATTTTGAAGTTCCCGGTAATTTTGAAGTTCCCGTGGGAATCTCGGGATAAAAAGTACTCTATGTCCTTCTCTGTACCCCTGACAACGTGCATGCCAAATTTTATCCAAATCCGTTCTGCCGTTTTTGCGTGATTGAGTAACAAACATCCAAACATCTAAACATCCAAACATACACACTTTCACATTTATAATATTAGTAGGATATAGTAAAAATAATTCGCCAAATGTGTTACTAAACGCATAACTTCCAAACATCTGCACCAAATAGGATAATTCTTTTTTTTTGTGTTCGTTATTTTCAGGACAAGGTTTTTATAAAAGAAGTTTGGAGTTCCTGCAGGAAGTTTGTTTGTTGGTTACGCTTTTACGCATTAACGGCTCAACTGACCATCATGACATTTTTCATACACGTTGTCAAGAATACAGAGAAGGACACAGGATAATTTTTATCCCGGAATTGCCGCGGGATCTCCAAAACTACTGCTTTTATCTCTCTGTCAACCCAATGGTTAATTATCAGAGAATGCCGCAAGGCATTAAGTTCGCCATTTGTACTATTTTGTGCAAGAAGAATAAATAAATAAATAAACTATCATCGGTGAAACCACGGGGAACAGCTAGTCCTCAAATAATAATAATATTATAATTAAATTAAAAAAAAACATCGCTGTTTCTCGCGTCTCTGCTCGGCTCATTGTTTGGACCAAAACTAACATAGAACTTTAAGTTTTTAACCGTCGTGGTAACTACTCTCTTTTCGCAATCGATCAATGAAACAAAGGTTAACTTTTCAGTAACACTATTTATTTCAACTAGTAATTATAGAGTAGAAACACAATACATACAAGGTGAGATTATTGTCTCACCATATAATCTTTTTACTGTTTTACTATAAAAACATTTAATCGGAAAATATTAGGTAGGTACCGCATTAACCTCATAGTCGGTTAAAATTACAACACAAAGATGAAAATCAGACATAATAAATTCCAACCAACAATCTTTGAAGTCGGCAAATCATTTTAAGATGTTTATACTGAACTACTTCCCGAGTCAATCGAACACAAGAACATTCCGGAGTACCTACCTACGGGTTAAAAATATGATCACTTCTGCGATTTGTGGGCTCATTACACAAATTATCCGTACCCGAGTGCGATGCTAGTGTTTAGTAATGAATGTTATAAATCAGTGGGCCGCGTCGCCCGTCTCCCTGACGTCCGTCAGAGACATGGCCAGAAATACCCGCGGGTGATTAATACAACGTTAACTAGCCCGCGGCGGCGCGCGGGTTAAGTGGGGCGGGTACTGCCGCGCTATATTAAGAACAAAGTGTTTACAGAATGAAAACAGACGCACTGAAGTGTTAATGACATGTTACTATGAACTGGCATTGCTTTATCACCAGAAGAGCACTTTACCACAATGGGTTTAAAACGGTGCCCGACGACCCACCCGAATGATTGTGGATTTCTCGACTCATCGTTTGGGGAGTTACCTACACATTTTACTTATGGCAATTAGCCTCCTGTAGTAAGTAAGTATATGTACTGTATTTACTTTCAATTGGAAATTGTCTTGTAATGTTCCTTTTCCTCAAACCGATAACGATAGAAAAAGCCAATAATAATAATAAGTACCTAGGGTAATAAGTACCTAGGCTTAAGGGTCAGATGCAGAAGGCGGTAATTATCGACACGACCCGTATTGTACGGAGGTTCCTGTCGCTATGACCTTAACCATCGGTAGTTTGGTCTCTGCTCCGCTGCCGTAGCACACTAGGTTTAGGTTTTTTATAATATTTATAATTTTGTAACCTAAATTTAAGATTAATAAATGAATAATAATAATAATAACAATAATAATAATAATAATCCACTTCACAACACACAGATCAATGTTGTGTTTAGACTATTCTTTTAGGTATGCTGTGTGAAAATTCGATCCAGTTACTGGACAGTATCATAAAAGGAATTTTGCACAGTTTGACATGATGCGCGTAAAAGCAAACTAAAGTATTTCAAATAATCGTTGCTTTTGTTTTCTTCTATTTCTATAATGAAAAATGAAAATGAAAAATTAAAAAGCGTTTATTGAACAAAACAAGGATGATGGTTTGTATATGCAATAATCCATTATTGCATATACAAACTACACTACACACTAGTCCCTACTAGGATTCCTTGTGTTACAACACTATTTGTAAGGACTATTAGTCCTACAAATAGTTATCTGCTAACTTGCTGCTAACTAATAATATAATTAAAAATACAAGTTAAGATAAAGAGTAGGAGCACCGAATTGTTTTCTTTCAAATATTTTCAATATTGTTCCGATCATCACTCGAGACGAGCTTTGAGCGAGACTTCGCTAAGCTCTTGATTGTATCCTTTAAACTTTGAAGGAGGTATCATAAACGATGTCTACAATATTAATATTTCGATCGTCTACGAAAGTACGCTGTACGCGGGCCGAGATTAAGTGTTGTGACGGTGGAGATTAAGCCGTGAGCGGTGCTCGGTGGAGAGAACGGTGAGCTTGTGCGAGGACATTTGTAATTCAAATGTCAAAATATTCGGCCATTTTAACATAACGTCACCGGGGAAGTCCCCGAGCGAGATGTTCTTACTCGATGGCATCTCAAGCTTTGTTTTCTTCGAAGATGATTATGTATTCTTTTTGTTAATTATGAATAGGCTTTCGGGAACTAAATGCTCTAAATTGGTGAGCGCATCACTTGAGAACGGCTCGACTGATTTGGCTAATTTCTTTTTAAATGATCGTAATAATCCAGATGTTTTAAAGAAAAATATTGTGTGGTTATATTTGCCGGATAATCTGTTTATATCTGAAGATAATTTATTTTTAGATATTTTCTGAGGCGATTTTATGATTCGACTAACGGTACATATGTAGAACAGTGTACCCAGCTGTCCGTCTGTCTTAGTTCCCGCTAAAGAGACAAGGCAGCTAATAAATCACGTCGCTTCGTCGACACCATGTGGACTCGATAACTGAACACACTCTAAATAAATATCCTACACTCTATTGAGAATGTTACACCCGTTTGATAATGTACAGCCAGACTTAATCGGAATCGATGTAAATAAAAGTGAAAGTGCTCTAGTGTCAATTTGACCATAAGTAATTTTTTTTTATTCTGGTTACTGAGTAAGTATAAAAATTAAATTAAATGAAAATTAATGTATTTCAGGCAAAATAACCTATACAATTGCACAGAAAGAAAGTATAGAGTGGTATGATATCCTTATCGTACCATGCTCATATAGATACCAAAATAGAAATAAAGCAACTCTAAAATGTTTATTTGGACGCCGACAAGCAATAACATGTTAACCCACAAAATTCAGTTATGATACAGAACGCTTTATTGAGAGTTACAGAGCGTTTTTTAATTATGTGTTTACCTTATAACATTGTTTAAATATCAACAACATGTTGAACATAAAAAAATGTTGACACAAAATGGCGCTATAATTTTAAAACAAGATTTACTCATCACCAGTGTAGGTTAACACGCTATTACTTATCTATGTCCATTTGTCGATTGAAAAATCTGTCTTTAAGTATGTTGTTAACTTGTTACATATTTATAGATAAACTAGATAAACTATCCATGTGTCCATTTAATTTCGAAAAATACTTTCTAAAGTTTTGTTAAAGTGCAAAATTGACAAAAATCGAAGACACAAAGTACATACACGTGTTGTTAAGCTCACATACCCCATAAATTTGTTTGTGCCATTGGAATTTTACCTCAGGTGACGCTGTCTGGATGTAACATAACTACTGTATATGGATTATCGGAGTCGCTGCGAGTCGGCCGCACGCGCCACACACATGCACACACGCTCCGACCGTCGCACCGCATCCTTAATTGCTTTATTAATATCCACCCGTGTTATTCTAATTACTACCAACACTCACTCCGGTGTTTTCACTCACACGCTGTATCATGTGTAAGTAGTAAATATGATATGTGTTTATGCATTCAAATGATAAAATTTTCTAAATTTTAAGTGCCCTACCGATGTTACGTGTAAGCGGATGCATAGCTTACTGCGGTTTATCTCATATTTTTATGATGACTGTCGGTTTGATGATTTCGATTTTCGATATTAAGGAAGTGTTTGACCGCAGATGTATTTTAATAAATTTATAAATAACACTTTACAGTACATGTTATTTCAAGAAATCAAGCAAACTTGCATTGTAGTAAATCCTAAAACACTAATTACCCATCATCATTGTAAGTCTGACTCGAATGAAGGAAGGAACCCTGAAGTTTCAAACATATTTTTGATTTTTTACCAAATAATGTACTTGGTATATTTCAGTTTGCTCATGGTTCAAGAGCTTACACGATTGGCATTTGGTATATAAAAATAAAAGCTACGTGATTTAGTCAAGTACTCGTAATAATACTACGAGCTTTTTCAACTCAATTTGTGTTATGTGCCTACCTACTGTGTACTGACTAGCGAAACAGAACGTTACGCAAGTACGAAATCATAAAACAAACAAATAAACCTCATTTCTTCGTCAAAACAACCACGTGGAATACCGCTACAGTCAGACAGGGGGTACCAAGCCGCGAACATTTTAAAGTTTCTAATTTTTTATTTTTTTTTCATATTTAGTTATTTATTTTTTACAGTTTGTGATCACAGGTACGGTACAGGTGTGATGTTATTACAAAGTATATAATTCTATTAAAACAAAATTTTAAAATGTAACATAGTACAGACACTTGGTGAAAAAACTTAAATGAAAACTTAAATGTAAAATCAAATGAAAAATATAGAGGAGTAAGAAGTACTTTAAATACTTCGTAATTCATTCTGAAATATCGGATAGAATATTAATCATTTAGAATAATAATCTATCATCAGCTGTGTGCCGCTGTACAGCCAAATGCAAATACAAGCACAATTACTGCCAATCGATTTGAAATTTTGAAACGAAAAGATTCTGTGTCGATATTTGGGAAAAAATTTAATGATAAGATAAGGCGGAAACACTTATGTGTCGTGTCTTGTTGTGTCGACTTCGAGGGTGGACTTTGTGTGATGAACACAGGGTTCCATTTTCCAGTCTGGGTGTGTATTTATATATCTATACTATAATATATATGTTATAATATGTGTATGTACCACGTTTGCTTGGTTTCCACGACACAAGCTTAATAGCTTAGTGTGGGATCAAGTAGATCTGTGTGTTGTGAAGTGGATTATTATTATACTAAATGTATGAAA
Organism: Zygaena filipendulae; assembly: GCA_907165275.2. Classification (NCBI taxonomy): domain Eukaryota; kingdom Metazoa; phylum Arthropoda; class Insecta; order Lepidoptera; family Zygaenidae; genus Zygaena; species Zygaena filipendulae. The sequence goes on from OU015650.1 coordinate 441,425, forward strand.
CTGATATCGACACGTCACGACACATATGTGTGTTTCCACCTTTATTCTATTCGTTGTCCCATGGACATTCTCATTACTTTCATTTCGATATCCCTTCTCGACTGATCCCGTAAAAACTAGTACTCTACATGCTGGACCCACAGAGTTTTACTACCCTCAATAATAATTGTTCGAAGCGAAAAGTATTACAATAAAAACTTTAATAGTCCCGCATTTCGAACGCGGATCCAGTGCAGCCGTTATTAGAGTTATTCGCACCTTTATTAGCCTGACAGTAGGATGCGGGAGGGACGCGGGATTGACTCGCTCGCCAGTGTACAGGCAATAAACATTCGGTGGTGTAGAGCTGCGTAATGAGCGCAATCAAAACTTCGCCTGCACCGCAGTGTACGAGCGCTGCACTCGAGTAGACGAATGTGTATGTACAGTTCGCAAAACAAATACGTGCGAGATAGTCGCGGACAACATCTCGTCTACAAAACGCGCTGTGTAATGTACAATTTACCGAAAATGTTAGTTAAGAAGAAAATAGGTATGTCAATTGACCAGGTTTGTATAATTTACCACGGTCGCGTGGTTTGTAGGTCTAAAAAAATTAAAGAGCTCGTGAGAGGAAATTATTTTAATAACAATAATAATATACTAGGTATTATATAATAATAATGATCATTTATTCAAAGGCATAAAAAACCCAATATACGAAAATAAAGCATTAATACAATAGGTATATAATAAGAAACAAAAAGCTACTTCCGATTCAAGTCGCGGTGGATTGAAGTTGAACGCTAGAACCTGAAAATAGGACTGGAGGCCCCCTCACACACAACCCTGAGGAGCCGCCGCTTTTTGAGGCATGGAGCCGCCGCTAGAATGATGCTACACGCGCTCTTATAAGAGCGAAGAAATCTGGCACCCTAGCGTCAGCGAACATACCCCATGGCGCTGCACCATCGGGGCAGCCCCATGAGGATGCGGAAAGCATCATTGTACAGCACTTTAAAAATCCTAATATTCTAAATGTGATTGTGAGTAGGTTTGTTTATTTGTAACGCCCGACCTAAATGATCATCATGAAATTTTGCATACACTTTGTCAAGGGGTACTTTTTATCGCGGAATTCCCACGAAAACTCGCTCTCGCTGCGTCTCGTCTTCCTCAAGCTAAAACTCTACGCTCAGTAGGTATTGTTATAGAAGACCGGATGTATCGCTAACGTCATCTTATCTATTTCACCGACCGTACATTCAGTGTGCAAGGTCACATTGTTCCAGCAATAAAAGCTGGCGTGTGCTCCAAATATCCCACTCGAGTGTACATACAGTCAACAGCCGAAATATGCCACCACATTTGACAGATTGGATCTTATTGCAATAGTAATAAACCTCAACGTCTGTACAAGTGTGTGACTTTACATATTTATGCTGCTGACTCTACATATGTCAACGGTACGGCAAACGAACGAACGCGCGCTGCCGGCTGTATGGCGCGTACTCCGAATAAATATCCGAGGGCAAATTACTCTTTACATTTTAAACTGCAATAAAAACTCCAAATTGCATCGAAACGCTCCACTCGTCGCGAAGACGGGTCACGTGAAAGGGCAATTAGCTATGGTTCCGTATTATGACGTATTCCGAACTGACGGTAATTTATAGTTTTAAGAACCTGCTGACGATTACAAGTGATTGTAACCGATCCTAAGTAATAAAGAGCTTTTGAATTTTGAATTTTTTTTTTTGAATTTTTTACAAGCTCACAAAACGTGCTTTGCAATAAACGGTGGTTCATTTGAAGTTGCAACATTGCACCGGTGTGAAATACCTATGTAATTATTATAAACTAGCCGTTTGTTGTTCGTAGTTTAGGACACGCTAATTTTAGGATTCCTTCAGGAAGCTCTTAATACGAACGTACCAGGTATGATGCGTTCGTAGACAGACAAAAGAGTAATAAAAACTTGCAAGTAATGGTATTCCAAATTTCAGGTTTCTATGTTTATTTATTTATTTACTAGTTGCGCCCCGCGGTTTCACCCGCGTTAATTCCAGAGTTCCCGCGGGAATTCCGGGATAAAAAGTACCCTATGTGTTAATCTGATGTATAAGCTATATTATTGTAAAGTTTCATTTAAATCCATCCATCCATCCATACATACTTACAAATTTTCGCGTTTATAATATTAGTACGATTTAAATATTTAATAGAACGACCAACAAAGCATACACCGTAACATTGGTAGTGATATCATATTGGATATTATAATAGAAAAATTAAATTAAAGTTTAATTTTAAATTAAAAAATTTAATTAATTAAAGTTAACAAATTTACACAAAATAAAATAGGAAATTACCTACTCACTTTTCAAACTCAACATACAAAATCCTCTACGTTGGTCTAATTAACAGATGAATGAACTTTTTTATATGTAAATTATTTACCTACTTAGGCTTTGAGAAGGCTTAGTTTTTTTACAAGGGTTCCGTTTTTCCTTACTGATACGGAAATATGCTTCTATCCAATGATATAATAAGTATTAAAGGAGGCTTCTATCTATTTAGAAGAAAAAGAAAATTATAAAAAGATCCATCATTATGCTGAATTTCAAGATTCTTCGTAAGTTTTTGGGAAAAACTTCGGTGACAGATCCAAGGAATCCAAGGATAGGTACCGTTTTTCTTTACGGAATGGTACGGTTAGCAAATAATTACTAATTGCTTTGGCCTAAGTACATAATGCTAATTCCATTCAAATGCCCTTATTTATTATAAAAAAAAATTATAATATAATAACTATTTACAGACACGGCTCCGTTAGGGTTTTGATTTTTTTTTTTAAATTTCTTGCCACTATTTTATTGAAAAATAAAACTCCCTACTAACATTAATTTAGACTTTATATAGGAGCAGCAAACATCACGTCTAAAAGCTGTTGGTAACGGGTTTTTACCAAAATTAATAGAAAACTTTAATTTTTTTTTTCTTTTATTTTGTGTTTGTGGACAAATCTACCGAAACCAAAGAGGTCTGTTAAGAATTTCAAATATTAAAAAAATTATAATAATAATTCATTTATTTCAGGCAACATAACCCATTATGATAAAATAATAATAAAATAAATTGAATTAGATACATCAAATAGAATAAAAATAAAATTAAAATTAAATTCAATAAGCTAAATTAGACTAAATAAAAATTTCATTGAATAAATTAAATAAACTAAGTCGAATTAAATAAATGAAACTTCTTTAAAATCTGTAGGTAAATGTCCCACAAAAATATACAATAACAATAAGTACCTACCTATTTATCTAGTACCTTCCATTATATTAATGTTTGAAAGGCAACGAGCGCAACGTTAAAAATACGCTGGCACATAAAAAGAGCATTTGAAGAGATCTTCAATAAATCAGAGTATCGTCTCCTTAATACGCGCGCCAGGATATATAAAAATATACTATGTCTCACAGTTGATATATGAAATATGAAAATAATGCTGTTCCGACTCAAAAAACTCAAAATGAGATCAAATGTTTTTTGCCTAGCTAATCAGATACGCAGCTTATGGCGTTGAATATTATTTTAAGTTAGATACTGCTGGTTTGAAAACCAATAGTATACCAACCTACCTACCTACCAACCTACCCTGTACCGACTACTCATTGTAATTTCACACAGTAAATAAATTGAGCAAACTAAGCTAATAAAATACATAAAATGTATTAGGATTTAATCAATGTTTGCATCTATTCAAACTTCCAAACAATTTAAAATCCTTTTCTCAAGTAAATATTTTCTCATTTTAAACTCTTGAACTTGAAACTCAAATGAAATAACAAAACTTCTTCTTATAACAAGAAAGTTATGAGACATGTTGAAAACAAGACAATATTTCCCACTCCAGAAAAGGTTAATGACATTAATGTTAGCTTTTAAATTTCGTCGAGTCATAATTTTTATAGTCCATTAAACATGTTTTAAATCGTAAAATATTATAAACTAGCTGTTCCCCGCGGTTTCACCCGCGTTAATTTCACAGTTTCCGCATAAAAAGTACCCTATGTCTTTCTGTGTACCCCTGACGATGTCTATGTAAAATTTCCGCGCGAGATCGTCTGAGCTGTTAAGGCGTGAAAGCGTAACAGACAAGACAGACAGACAGAGTTATTTTCGCATTTATAATATTAATAGGGACTAGTAGGGATAATAAATTAGAAATACGTGAAGGTGGCAAAAACGCTGTGTAATATTATACACGATACATGCGTTGGTAGGAACTTGGCGCGGCACCCTGCCGTGTGCCTGGATATCCATATTATATTTTTTGCGAGTCTAATTTTCTTTATTGTCATCAAAAAAGCGAAGGCCGCGTTTGGTTTCCGGCGAGTGAAATTGGCTTGTTCCACATTCCTCGTTACATGAAATACATTAGGTTCGGGAAATACAATTTTCTTTGCAATATATTGTTCCCCTTTTTTTTCCTTCGATGTTCCTTTATATGGAGCAAGTATCACAAAGCTTCTTACATTTGAGGTTCTCTAGTCAAAAAATATTGTTACAAAGTCTTTATCATGCGCTGCAAAAATTTAAATGGTTGGAACTGCTTGCTATTGTAAAAAAGTGTCAAATTTTAGCATGTCTCGTTATCAATTTATTTAATTTATACTCTGACTCAAAACAGCTTTTCACCACAATAGGATTTGAAAGACCTGGATAGATGCAACACGGACACCATTGTGTTGTACGTGAGAGAAACCACAGGCACTTGTTTAGTCTATAAAATCCGTTAATAATGATATCATTAATGATGCAACTGATAACAAAATCCTATCAACTGGCGCCACAATCCAATCTAACGTTAATCCTATAACATTAATCAAAGAAATCAAAAAGCTATGAATTCTTAAGTAGTCTAACAAATCTAAAGCGGCCTTAAAGTCGCTGAAAGTTATAACGTTTATTAAACGTAACGGTTAAAACGAGACGCCTCGACATTGCCGCCAACTTGCTGTGACCTAACGTCCTTTAAAAACACTTGTCCCAATGTGTGAGAGAGATACACGTATGTGCAACGTAAAGCTCACTCTTTCCTTTATTGGAAATTGAGAGGTCATAACTATCACTTAGAACAAGGCTAAAAACTTATGGATAAGCAATTATAACGCCTAAAATGCGAGTCGATTACTACTTGTTCTCGACGATAAGAAATAACGATTGTAATACTTAAGATTGATGTTAAGAAAACTTCTTATCTCAAAGTTTTTGATGATTCATTTCTTGGTCGCAGTAATTGACCCACAATCTCTCCTAAATACTAAAATCAGAATCAAATTTTGAAAATGAAATGTTGTTCCTTTTACTTCATTGAATATGCGCTATTATTGGAAACCCGCACATATTTTATTTAATAAAGAAATATTTACCTACAACAAACAGAAACATGTAATTTTACCAAGTAGGTGTGTATAAATTAAGCAAAAACCTTTGAAATACAAAATAACATCCAATTAGCTTATGCAAAAACAAAAGTACACCATACATCTCGTGTAACTGCTTCTGGAATAGAATAGTACAGCACGAGAGCAATAAAGGTGTGCAAACACGGCGCGCTCATATAGTATTCATTGGAGCGAGCAGCGCCACTCGGCACTCGCGCGAGTGCTGCGCGACTAGAGCGAGAGTCGGCTGCAATATATTACACAACCCTAGTAGGGGCCCTAGCCTGTGATCAAATGTTATCATATTAACTATGCAGAGAGGTGAAATGTGGTTTAGAGTTTGCGTGAAACCAACTCTAGTAAATTGCCCTTGATTGAGGTGACTTATATATTTTGCGAAATTGTGAAAATGTGAACTGTGAAAAAATACAGGCAACGCCACCTTTTCTCTAAATAGAAGATCAATTGTAAAAACTTTTCCAAGTTTATAGGAAATATTATATAATGGGCTAATTTTTATACAAATATCCATAGATACAATATGGATGGATGTGGATGTGGTTTGGCCGTTTCGTCAGTAGATACAAGAACTATTGTTTCTATAGTTAACAGAAGTAGGTAATAAACAGTGGATAAATTTTTAACCTTACGCACATGTGAATGTAGTGAAATAGACAAGTCACATATTTTGACTAAGGTGTAGAGTTTGTGAAGCTAGGCCTTGTAGAGTTAGGGCGTGTAGAGTTAGAAGCTTGGCTCTACATGAGATCTGATAACTTAACCCCAAAACCCCCTGCATACTGAATTTCATGAAAACCGTTGGAGCCGTTTCCGAGATTCAGATTATATATATATATATATACAAGAATAGCTCGTTTAAAGATATGTTAAAGGTATTAATCTAAGTGCATGTCAAACGGTAATTGTGTATTGTCCTATTAATGTGAAATACTTGTTAATGTTGAAATAAAGAAAATTAAAATTAAAATAAAATAAAATGCTACGAATGAAAGATGAAAAGAAATGAAACTGTAAAATATAGAACCGAGTAATCAAAAGTTATGAAACAATGATAACTCCACTTCCTATTCAGATCTATCGGGGAGTCGGGGAGTGGTCGAGAGAGGCCGATCTGTAATGCAAATCTCGCGGCTCAATCCGGAGCTGGGAGCTTTGTGTCGGCAGCGGAAGCAAAAAGTTACCCAATGGAACTTGTGTGACATGTTCAATAATGTTGCCAACTTGAATCACAGCAGTAAATAAATCGTAACTAATATGTATTTTAAATACGAAATTGAGTTTGTTCGTTTGCTACCCTTTCAAACCTTAACTACTTAACCGATCGTAATGAAATTTTGCATACGCGTTGTCGACGGTACAAAAAAGAATCCAGAGTGCTTTTCATATCGTAATTTTTGCGGGAACCCCGAAATTAAAGCGAGTAAAACTTTCTTCTACTTCTTAATTCCTCGTTTTAGTACGTACTGAGAAGTAATTTTTTTTTTTATAAATTGAACCCCTAAAAGGGAAGAAAACAATAAAACGCGAGTATGAAATCGCTCAGAACAGATCTTTAACTTAATTATTCTGACTTATATGAAAATTAATGGAAATGGAAATAGGATATATTCGTTTTTAATGGAAATAGAGCACTTTACAAATTGTATAGAGAATAATCATCTTATATAAACAAACGTCTATATTCTACTGCTGTCAAATTAACATTCCCATCATAGAGTGTGTAGAATAGCAAAACAGTTAATCTATTGATGTTACAGTCGAAAGCCACAGCACTAACTGCGCTTTATTTTACAAGATCTAATTTATTTTTACTATCGTTTTATTGCAACAGTCGTAATTTGTGTAAAGTGCACAATTAAATATACGATCATTACACTACACAAAGTAGGTTCTACATTAGTTTCAACTGAAGAACCTTTATTTCAAGGTAAAAACAAGATGAACGTCAGTTCTATAATTTATTTCAATTACATTACTCTTTGCCGAGTGATGTAATTACAGATATTTTGTTATAACAGATAGCTTTACAAGTGGTATAGCCAAAAATGTTTTATTGAGTTTGTACCGCGGTCATTTTTATCCTTAGCTGAATGAATCCCGTCAACAAAAGGTTAATATAGTGAATAGGCTCAACCGATCATCATGAAATTTTGCACACATGTTGTCAAGGGTACAGAAAAGGACATAGTATATCGCGTTGAACAGCTAGCATGTACATATAAAAGCAAAAACTGACTGACTGGTCGATCAACGCACAGCGGAAACCGCTGGGTCTAAAACCATGTTTTTTTTTTAAATTTAACCCCTAAGGAGGTAAAAACGGGTTGCAAAGTTTGTATGGAACAATTCCGTGGGCAGGGAACTCCGAAATTATCGCGGGTGAAACTGCGCGGGACTGTTAGTACCTATAACTAATCGTAAAATTATGAACTTGCCTTATCTACTTTAATCTATGTCTATGGTGATGGATAAAAACTGAAATGTTTTAAATTTCAAATTATAAATGAAAAGCTTATTTAGTCATTTGGAGCGTGAAGATATTATTACGTTCGACATTATTAAAAAAAATTACGCAATTCAAATTGAAATGTAAAGAACAAAGAAGCGGGTAATCATTTTGTGAATATGAGTTATTATTGTCAAAAACGGGTCTTAAGTAAACAGCGTTCATAAAACATCAAACGTGTGTTCAACAGTGCTAGGAAGGCTGAACGGCTCAACTGATCGTAATGAAATTTTGCATAGACACTGACAGGGATACAGAAAAGGACAGGGTACTTTTTATCCTGGGAATCCCGCGGGAACTCCGAAATTAACCTGAGTGAAACTGCATCACATTTTTGACACTACACGTCAGAGGTACCTACAGAAAAGAATATACCGTACCTACTTTTATCCCGCAATTCCAACGGGATCTCCGAAATTAACACGGATGAAACGGAGAACGGCTAGTTTAAAATACAATTTTCGATGCTAACCGTACGCAGCTGTTTGCTCTCGAGTAAATCCAGTGCACTCGAGTAATTCAATCAAACAATAAACGGACGCAGATAAGCAATAACATGTTAACCCACAAAATTAAGTTACCTATTCAGAACAATTTATTGAGAGTTAGGGAACGTTTTTTAAATATATGTTCACTTTATTACATTGTTTAAGTATGTAACTAAATATTGAACATAAAAAATGTTGACAGAAAATGGCGCTATAATTTTAAAACACGATTTACTCAAAATTTCTCCAGTGTGGGTTAACACACTATTGCTTATCTATGTCCAAACATTAGGTGTTGCGGCGAGTTATAATTGCATCGGCGGAGAGCGGCCATGCAAATAACTAGCCCGGTCGGTCCGTGTTTCCCTAAACAACACGATAATATTATCATATTATAACTACTTATGCATTTGCTTCCCGCTTATAAACTAGTTGGTTATTGCCATCCTCTGTGTAGCAGGATTGACGACTGGATTGGCGCAGTGAGTGCAGTGAGCCAACCCGCTAACCAAGAGGTACTGAGTTCGATTCCCAATGCGAGTGGACTTTGCGTGATGAACAGACTGTTCCACTTTTTAGTCTGAACGTGTTTGTATATCTATATGGTAAATCTATAGTAATATTATAAGAGCAAAATTTGTGGGTTTTAGAGTTTGTGAGTTTGTGACGTTGTAGGGGCTAATCTCTGGATCTTCTGAACCGATTTTGAAAATTCTTTTACTTTTAGCTACGGTAGTCCTGAGTGACATAGGACACTCTTTATTCCGGAAGTCCCGCAGGAACTCCGAAGTAGGTGAGTTCGCGTGTTTGTGAGATTGTAGGGGGAAATCTCTGAATCTACTGGACCGATTTTAAAAATATTTCACTTATAAGAAGCTACAGTGATCCTGAGTGTCATAAGGTACTTTTTATTCAGGAATTTCCGCGGGAACTCCAAAATTACCGTGAGTGAAACCGGGGGGGTCAGCTATATAATATAATATGTAATAATGTAGTATATACTTAAGTATCACGTTTGCTTGGTTTCCACGACATTATAGCTTAGTGTGGGATCTAGTAGATCTTTGTATTATGAAGTATTTTTTCCTATGGTCAAAGCATTGTGTAAACAGGACCGAGTAAAAACAGGATTAAAACTAGTCTACGACACTTCCCGGCCCTCCAGCAATTTGGTGATTGAATCATTTCTAATAACACGGAACCCTCAGGAGAGCGAGTTCCATTCGCGCTTGACGGTTGCTTTTTATTAAATTCCGCGAATGTTACAGAAATCTAATATTAATTTGTAGGTTGTGTACTAAAGGGAGACGTATTCCCAGCAGTGGGACTCGGCTGGCTGTTACGGCTGTTCTTATTAACTCCTATGTTATATACTTATTTTTGGTTATATAATGTACATAGGTTCCTGCTTATAATAATAAGCCCCATGCTCGTTACACTCGGTTGTTTGACTCGCCCCCGGGAATACCGTTATAATGGCCGCGGATAGAAATTAGGTATAACGATGAGAAATAATAACAAAATGTCGATCGGTACAAATCGAGCCTTCCTTCGAATAAATATATTACTTTATGCCTTTTATATTTTAATTTATGCTGATTAAATTTCAAAAGGATTCATCTCTTTTTTTGATATTTGACCGGGACAAATGCTACATTATTTTTTTACATCTAGAATAGAATAGAATTACATTAATTACTGCACAAACGTAAACAAACATTAAATAAGTGCCTTATCTAAACCCATCTATCTATATGTCGTGGCTACCTCAAGTAATAATTGGCCAAAACATGATGTGGTCGGCCATTTCATGAAATGGTGGCATTACATGAAATCCTTTTACTATATTAATACCTACCACCAACTTTTCATCATACAGGTCAGTATACACAATTTCATTTGCGTTTCACCTTTTTCAATGCCCTTTTTTTCATAATACACTTTAAATAATAGAGAATGAAAAATGTAAAAAGAAACCAAGTCTTTCTTACTGGATTGGCTGGAACTCTATTAAATCAGCTCATATTTGGTTTTTGTGTAACTGTTTTTGTGATAGTTGCAATAAACAAAAATACCATTTGTTTTTCATTATTATTTGATAGAACGACCCCGATATTGTGCCGCTGGTGATTTGTTGCGCGAAAAACAAACGATTTCATGAATAGAATTACCTTTACTGATGAAGTACGGCCGGCGGAGGCGGGTGCTGTGGGAAATAAAGGACCACGTGGACAGGTTTCATTTCCCGTCACGGTCCTCCCCTACCGCAGACACACCAGGTTCTAATAGTTAGTTTTAAATAGAGTGAACCTTTTTCACGTCTCCAATGGATCTAAATGAAAATAAAATCAATTGCCTCATGTATAATGGAGGATCACTCCAGAACGACTCGACTGATTTGGCTGATTTCTATTTTATTGTGTTCGTACAGGCAAGATAAGGTTTTTATGAGAGAAATTTTTAGAAAAACCCACGGGAAGTGTTATCAGTCAAGATATTTAACACAACATGACACTTTATTTATAAAATTATTCTGCATCTCATAGACTATGGAATAGTATTATATTATCAGTGTAATTCAGGTAAATATTGCACCATAAAAAAGGTGCAATTAATTAATCAGTTTTATGGAATAAATTAGAATCCAATTACAATATCATTGTACTAAATCTACTACCAATTAAAAAAACAAAATAAACAAACATAAAATAAACCAAAAATAAAATTAAATAAATTATAATTAATTAATTAGAGTCGACTCGAATAATATCGCAATAATATTTCGTCTACAGAATATAAAGTTTGCTCGATTGACCAGCGCTTTAGTCTAATTTTAAAGATAGGTAAGCTACCATCAGACGTGACGGAATCTGGCAGCTTGTTGTCGTGTATAATTTCTAATATGAATTGAAATACCGCCATAAAGAATTCAAAGAAATTTCTTTTTTAATTCCTGCAAACTTGTTCGGGCCTTGCTGACAGACTAGCATCGGCCTTAACCTAGATTCTTAATGAAACATGATCTATATAAACCAGTCCCATCCGCGCCTCAACTCGGAGTATTCACCGAGTGCAACGTCGCATAAATAAAAATAAATAATATGCGCGACGTTTCTTATGCAAATTATACAATTTATGCCAGAAACAGTTATTTTATTATTATTATTATTTTTTTTTTTTTTTATTATTATTTTTATTATTATTATTATTATTATTATTATTATTTCTTTTGAAACGGCATTATTTTTAATCCATTCTGGAGTTTTAATTGAGTTAGTTGTTACGGAACTGAGAGAGTGCTGTGTACCGTTGACAAAAGCGCTATGCAAATATGAAACTGATTATAGTCATTGATTTTAAACAGTTGATACATTATACATGTACCTCATTCAATCACGAAATTGATCAATCAAGGTAAGGTAAGGATCAAGGTAAGGCAAGCATTAGGTAAGGATGCAGTAGAGAGCGAGTTTGTAGTTTTTAAAGCTTTCGTGTGCTAATATTTTTGAAAATACGCTGGCCATGCGCGGGAATTGAATCGACTGAAATACAAAAAAATAACATACTGTAAAATAGCACCAAAAAATTGGGCCAGACATAAGAATCAAATCTGTCCAGAAAACGAGGTAAATAAATTTAAAGGAAAACCATGAAGTGGAAACTCATAAAATTGTACACACAAGAAAATGGAGCACATTTCGAGTCGAGATGTACTTCATTTTTCTAGGATATATTATTATAGTCAACTACAGCCGATTTATTTAGTTTAAAGCTGTGGTTGGACAAACCAGGATGCAGCGATGTCTCAACTTTGGCCATAACGTTTGTTTTTTGCAGTCCGTACATAACTCGCGACGTGACACTTGACCTATAATTTGAACAGGCCCCGTAATACAGCCGCTTTTGAGTGCTTATTACAGGTTTTTCCTTTGACGGTGAGAAGTGCCACGGATAGAGTACATACGACAATCGCACACAATCATAAAAGAATACATGGACAATGGCAGTTTTGTATAAAATGTTTTAACAATATATACAAAGTGTTAATGAATTAACTGAAAACTAGACAGTAGTTTGCTCAGAATCGACTAGCGAATCGATCGCGCTATGTTTTAATATAGGTTAATTTTTTTCTTTTTTAGCCCATGTCTAAATTATTTATAATACAATATTTGTCGCGCACGCCGCCGCGCGCCGCAGCAGCAAAAAAAATTCGAACCGGTAGGCGCGGGCGTAGCGCTTGGAATTTCATAGATATGTCACCTCCAAACTAATGTTAAATAACTTTTGAAGTATAAATTTTTTCGACATAAAATATATTTTAATCATATTATTGTTTATTTTTTTAAATGGGGTGTATCAGGTTTTCAGTTAATTCATTAACACGTTGTATAAAATTGATAACTTTAAATTGCCATTTGGTTTTTAATTAGCTGTGCCGGGCGTTAATTGCAAACTTGCGAGTTGCGACGCAATGTTTTTGGAGTTTGCTCCTTAAGAATCGATTTACAATAAGCCCGGATAAAATTACATAGTATCTTTTTGAAAAACAAAATGACTGCAAATGGTGATTGAAATAATACGAGAGGCGTCCACTCATTACGACCTCCACCAGGGAACAATCGGACAAAGAGTATAAACTTCAGAAGAATAACTAAACCGAATCTGCAACCTGTCATTGTGACAGACAAAAACAAAGGACGCACAAGAGAGAAAATGTTAAATCAAAAACGTGAGGCGACAAACAAGCATCGCGGGAGATGAGAGGGGGCCGGGGATGGAGGAAGTGCTGGCAACAACGGGCTGGAGAGAGAGAGTCCGTGCTGAGATTTATGGCGTCCGCAGCGGGGGGTCGGGGCGTACTGAGAAGGGGGAAGCAGCGACGCGGACTGAGTGCAAAGGCTAAGGTTCGATTTAATCTCCGAATAAAGTCATTTAAAAAAGAAATTCGATAGATATCTACTTATAGTTGTCGAAGAAAATGTGTTTGCAGCTTTTGAATGCAATCGAAGTGGCTGACTTTGTATAACTCATACCTATACCAAACAGAAAAAACAGATTCGTTTATGTGTATGTGATGTTAAATATATTTATGAAAAATCCTTTGCTTGTCCATATAATAATAATAATCTTTATTTCTATTAAGCTTACAATTCGACTTACTTAATGTCTTACATAAAACTTATATGCAAATGTCTCTAACCATTTGATCACGACGCCTCATTACAAAAAAACGATTGAACGCATATTGTTCAAGAAATTGCGAACGAAAAAGTAACCAAAACGCAAAAGTAATCTGTCAGCATTTATACTTACATAATATTTCATATTATGAAACTTATTATGTCGTGTACATTGTTATTCCCTTTTTTGCGCTCGATTACCGCTATCCCCTTACAAAGACTGGGATAGTGGAGTAGCGGATACCTGTCTTTTTGTGTAGGTACCCGAATAATGGATAAGCATATAGTCGCCATTAAATCAAAGAAATATATCAGCAGGAAACAGTTGTTTTTTTTTATCTTGCACTCGTAGTGAGGCAGTGGAATTAGCAATATCTACGACGTGGCACGTAGCAATATCTACGACGTAGCGCGTAGACAAGACCCGGCTACGATATTTACTTCCGTCATACTAGTTCGTGGGAAAAAACGATTATGAAAGTTCTTCGCTTTGCGTAAGCTGCAGTATGATATTATCATGGACTTTTTTCATGAAATTTATCGTCAATGACGACTTTTGAAAATCTCAATTCTAATTAGTCCTTCGTCAGTTAGAAAAACAAAAAAAGAGATAAAAATATTTTTTGCCTTTTCAAATAAATGACAATATACAGAGATAAAACGCATTAAAGTTTGGGGTGGGGGCTCGTGACGTCACTAACCTTATTCCTGAGCACAATTACACGTTTTAAAAAAATATACATTGTCTTTCGAACGATGGAAAGTATTGCAGAATAATAACTTGAAAAATCAAATAACTGATCATAAAATACCTAAAACAATATTGCCGGTTACTTTGTGGCGTCGTTTGAAAATGATAATCATTCAAAATATGACTATCTATGTACAGTCAGCGACAGAAATATGTAACCAGTTTTAACAATCGTTGAAACTCATTGCAATAGTAATAAAGTTTATCGTCTGACCGAAGCATTTTTCTAGTTCTGACTAATAATAAAGCTTGCGTATATTTTCAAGTGGAACACAAAGTTCGATTAACACGCATTTTCCACTATACCCACACTACGCTTAACACATGCTTAACATTAATTGATGAAACAGAGAGCGTGTAACGCGCGTTTGAAGTAAAACTTCCTCTACATAATAACAGAATATAATACACTAATTAAACTAAAATAAAATAATAAAACTTATACAATTTGTAAAATAGACGATGATCCAATCGGAAAGTTTAGTACCTACTTATCTGGCGCTTCAAATAAATAATAACAACACCAATAATTCTTCAAAATTCAAGTTACAAAGTCAAAATAAAAGTAAAAACAAAACTTTTGAGAGTGAAGATTCGTGTAGTGATCGATCAAGTGCAAAATATGGTATAATCTGGATCGAGTGATCCATCACTAGTGGAGCCTCGGCTGCGGGAACTGATAGTCGTATTGACAGCTAAAAGTTGCCGATGTTACGCCATGATGCGTTGGTTTAAGGTCCGTTTATATCAACAGACATTGAGCGTGCCAGACACGTTCTGTGGCAGACAAAATAATTTTCTCCTGTATATTCGATCGCACTATGTTTTAATATAGGTTTTTTTTTTCATTTTTACTAGCTCATGTCTAAATTATTTATAATACAATATATGGCGCGTACGCCGCCCGCAGCAAAAAGATTCGAACTGGTAGGCGCGGGCGTAGCGCTTGGAATTTCGTAGATAGGACACCTCCAAACTAATGTTGAAAAACTTTTAAAAAGTATAATTTTTTTCGACATAAAATATATTTTAATCATATTATTGTTTATTTTTATAAATGGGGTGTATCAGGTTTTCAGTTAATTCATTAACACGTTGTATATATCGTGATACGGCCGCGCAGACGCCGACAGACACGGGCCGTGCCCCGCCAGTGTTCGCGGAAAGAATATTTTGTCTCGCGGTTCATTTCTGTACGTGTCTATGGCCACATGTCAAGCAGGGTGAATAGAGCATCGGAACCGTACAGACGTCATTTGTAAATAAACGGTGTCTGTTGGTTTCTGCCCACATTTTCGCTCTGGCACGTGTCTGGCACGGAACGTGTCTGGCATCGCTCAATGTCTGTAGATATAAACGGACCTTAAAGCGTCACAGGAATTGTATTTTCTTTATTATATTCTCTGATGTAAATATAATGTAAAGTCGAACCTAGATTAGACTGACTGTAAATTTTTTTGTTGGCATAAGTAAAATTCTACTCATGCATACGACATAACGCTGTTATTCTTACAAATCTTAAAATAACATTTTGCCATTTTTGACACACCAAACTGTACTAATAAAAAAACCTGAATACTGGTTATTTTATCGGGACATTTGATGTCTTCGACTGTGTATCTTTGGATCTTTTTTTTACCTAATTGTGCTAGAAGACAATTAATGCTTCTTGCTCCATTTAGATGAATGAGAGGAAACTAGCAAATTTTCGGGTTTTTGTATCTTAGAAAAACTTTTCACATTCTTTGTGATTGAGTTTAGGTGAAATTTAAAATACTTATTAGTCATTACTAGATTGGCTAGATTGTAATAATGATTTACCTCCTTGGGTATATCATTCAGAAAAAAAAAATCATTGTGATATTCTTGTATACTATATTGGTTTAGTACGATAATATTTTTTGCTAGCTGTCCCCCGCAGTTTCACCCGCGTTAACTTACAAAATATTATCTATCCCGAATAATTATATAATACTGAAATTTATAGTTATAATTGTTTTCATTAATTTCCCGTTTACCGGCAACTGTAGAAACTCAATCAGCAATAAAGTCACCGATGACAACAGAAGACGTTTGGATTGCGCACGTCAATCAAGACGTCAGTTTTGGTTGGTACGCGTCACTTTTCCCCCGCGGGAGTCGAAGGCGGTACCGGTCGGTGGCAGGCGCCGCTACACACCACTATTCCGAGCAATCCAATAAAGCGCAATTCTATTCACATTTTATATAGACGCTAATTGGATGATAGAGCACGCAATTACGCAGGACTTTGTAAAATACCTATATCTATACTATATTTTGAAAAAGTATAGGTATTATGTTCACGGTTTTAACTTCTTTTTATTGTAATATATATACAAAAATAAAGCTTATATGTTGACTAGATGTATTATACCCACACACCTACCAAGTTTCATTCAAATCAGCCCAGCAGCTTTTGCGTAACGCGTTCTTAATAAATCTACAAAAAATCCTTCCAAAAATTCAAATGTACTAGATAGTAAAAACGCAAGTAGCGAACAAAGTTCAAATTTTTATTACAAGTAGGTAGGTATATACATATACTATGTACCTACGAATATGTATATATATAGAGGGCAGATAAAAAGGCAAGTCTCGTACAATTTAGTGAATTGATTGTAGGTACTTTCATGGTTTTTCCTACTTAAGTAGGAACTTTGTAAGAAAAATCCACAAGTTAAATGAGTACTTAGTAATTTTTGAGATCGTTTTTACTGACAATGGACAATCTATACAAGCATTATTTTTATACTAGCTGTCTCGCGCGGTTACACCCGCGATAATTTAGAAGTTCCCGCGGAATTGTTCCATACAAAAGTTTCATCCCCTTTTCATCCTCTTAGGGGTTGAATTTTCAAAAATCCTTTCTTATAGGATGCCTACATCATACAAAGAAAACACCTTCCAAGTTTCAGGTCTCTACAATCAGCGGTTTAGGCTGTGCTTTGATCCATCAGTCATTCAGGACACAGCATTTAAAATCAAAGCATGGACGATAAATATATCCTTTGATCATATAAATTATATTAGGTGATTGTAAATCATGTTATAAATAATCTGTTTTACGTAAAACAGTATCCTGAAGGTCTAGTTCAGCGAGCGACCGCAACGGGGTTAAAGTGATCGAAAGGCAACAACCATAACTCCACCGGCGCGGCGGCAATACAATATTAATGATGGTTAGGGAAACTCATTCAAATTCGGGGTATTTCAAGGGCAGCTTATAACAAACCCGAATATCTTATACCGATACAACTTTATACACAAATTGAGTACAGCCAATTGGATAAATTGTTCATTTTGCATAAATCCTACTAATTTATAAATGGAAATACACACATCAAAAATGTCTAGGGATCAAGTGCATTTTAGAGAATTGCCGCCAATTGGGATTATTATTGTAACTTTTCTGGATCATTTTTGAAATTTTTTATTGAATTTCACCATTTCAATAAAGAATTTTATTCAAAAATTTGTTTAAACTTTTAAAAATAACTGTCATTAAAAATCCCTATAAAAGCGTGTGACGGCGGTTTTACAAAAACATTACAATTTCTGCATCGTAACTGAAAAAAATTGCATCGATATGGAGCGATGACACCAATTGCCTAGAGAAGAGATGCTGAGAGCCGTTGGAATGTTGGAAGCTGGCACCAGGCAACGCACTGTGGCTACTGCTGTTGGGACAAGGCAGAGCGTCATAAGCCGCCTATGGACACGCTATCGCATCACGGGCAGTCTGGCCAAGCGACATGGAGGGCGAACTCGTATCACCACTCGAAGACAGGACCGGTATATCCATAATACAGCGCGAAGAAATCGTACTATGACCGCCATGATGATAACTACGAGGCTCCACAGCGCTTCAGGCTTTCTGATAAGCGATCAAACCATACGTAATCGTTTAAGAGAAGTGGGTCTGCGATCCCGAAGGCCTCTGAGAGTTCCACCAATAGCGCCCCGCAATCGTAGAGCCCGTTTACAATGGGCTCGCAAAGACAGTAATTAGGAGGAAGAAGACTAGCGGGGTGTTTGCTTTTCCGAGGAATCTCGTTTCGGTATGAGGCCGGATACAAGACGTACATTAGTTTGGAGAAGTCCTGGACGTCAAGAACGATTGAAATTCTGTTAGGAAGTTCATCCATATGGAGGGGGAACAATGATGGTTTTAGCGGGTATTTAGATCGGTGAAAGAACCGATCTCATTTGGATCAGGGGCAACCTTAATGCTCGGATTTATGCGACAAGTATTGTATCAGATGTAATCATCCCTTTACGAAGCCAGTTGGGTGATTCGTTTCAACTTATGCACGACAATGCACGTCCACACACTGCTGGAGTCGTAATACGCACTCTTGCCAATGCTGATATCAACGTCCTGCCGTGGCCTGCTCAATCACCAGACTTAAATCCTACTGAGCACGCATGGGATATACTCCAAAGAAGAGCTCTGCCGAGTATGGACGCCGTAAATACCCCACAACAACTTTTTGACTTCTTACAAAGAACGTGGGTGGCCATTACTCAAAGTGATTTTGATGAACTGATTTTAAGCATACCAAATCGCTGCGAATGTGTGATTCGTGTCAATGGAAGGAACACAGATTATTTTAATTTGTTTATTCATTACAATAAAAGTTTCAAAAACCCCTGTCTTTGCCTTTTTTGCAATTTTATTGTCGACTTGGAATTGGTTCAATTTCTCACATCTTACAAAAAATGAATATTTTCTTAATTTATTCAAAATGTTGGGATTAGTTGTTAATTTAGATTTGGGAAATAAGGTAGGCAACAAGCCCAGAAGATTAGATTAGATTTAAATTAATTGGGTTTCTTTTTATAGCAAAAAATGCACTTGATCCCTAGACACTTTTGATGTGTGTAGATAAGCAATAGTGTGTTAACCCACACTGGAGAAGTTTTGAGTAAATCGTGTTTTAAAATTATAGCGACATTTTCTGTCAACATTTTTTATGTTCAATTAGTTAGTTACATACTTAAACAACGTAATTAGGTAAACACATAATTAAAAAACGTTCCCTAACTCTCAATAAATCGTTCTGAATAGGTAACTTAATTTTGTGGGTTAACATGTTATTGCTTGTATGCGTCCAAATGTGAAAGTGTGGATGTTTAGATGTTTGGATGTTTGTTACTCAATCACGTAAAAACGGCTAAATGGATTTGGATGAAATTTGGCGTGCACGTTGTCAGGGGCACAGAGAAAGACATAGGGTACTTTTTATCTCGGAATTCCTAAGGGAACTCTGAAATTACCGCGGGTGAAACCGCGGGGCACAGTGTGTATTTTATAATAAAAAAATTATTTATGTCAGCCTCCATTAGAATATGTACTATAAGTACTTTTATATAATATTAGAAATATATATTATGATATTGGATATTACATAGCAAACCCAGTTCATGCCTAAATTATTGTATACCTACATATTTCCTTGATGTACTCATATCATTTCTACACACAAAAAATTGAATCTGTACCAAATATATATTTTTTTTATTTATAATAATATATTGTACCTACGTAGGTACTTACATGACAATAAAAAAATGGATAACAAGAGTCTGCAATAACAGATTATTCATTGTTGAATCCCATTTTGTAACCCATTTATTTATCGAGAATATAGATAAGAATATAATAAAAAAAATGGTATAACTAAGTACGTACTATGTTATTGTTACTTTTATTTCTACTTTTAAGTTCTGTGTTTCTAAATTGTTATAGTTTTGTGTGCGTACTGCTAAATTCTGTAATTTATATAAGGGTAGGTAACTATTATTGGCTCATAGTGTAATTTTCGAATCTAAATCTGTTATATGTTTTTGTAGCTGTTGTTGTCCTGAATAAACGAAAATAAAATAAAATAAAAAGTAAAACAGATTCGAGGCTCAGCATATTTTATGATCACTTCGGGAAAACGGTGTTAATTTCATAACTCGCAAACAGATCGTTGACAGGTGCGAAACAAAAAAACATGAGTCTGTAAAAGGTTCAACGTTTGAATATACGTAAAATCCTAATATAGAAGAGAAATATTATATTTTTCATATTATCATTTTCAGGAATGATAACGGGTCGTTTCTGAAATTTATGAAATATTACAAAACAGAGTCGTTTTAAAATTTTTGCCGATCTACTAAGTACGTACCTAAGTTTAAGATATTCTTTACTTAAGCATCTACTTTGGAATTATTATTTAGTACCTGTAGATATCTACAGGTACAGTTTGTTACTCGCGTAATTTCTTAAATATGCGCCAACTTCGCTTACTCGGTTGGCACCTACATTATTTCATGACGAATCATCACAAATTTTGTTTTGTAAAAAACTGTGATAACTCGGTTAAACTCCTTTTTATAGTTTCTGCGTGATGCGAGTACAAACATATAGATAGAAATTGTAAAAAAATCTATTTTGGATTCTACTAATAATTCGTAGAGATGTAGGTATGGTACCTACATTGTAGCTTAAAGATATTATGTTACTCGAGTTGTTATTTATAAACTTATAGGTGATAGGTATGTTCAAAGTACCTACTCGTACTACCTACACCCTTTCATAAAGTGCATATTATATTATAATCCGATGAATCAAAATAAACCTCAGAGCAGACCTAGATCCATAACCCGATCGCCTCCCATCAAAGCTGAGATAGATATGTAGAGCAACAGCCTAGGTTCACCTGAACCACACACCTACATATTATGCGATGTAAATAAAATATTGGCAATACGTGCGTCCACCGGTCGCCGGGTCCCGGTGCGCTGGCACACGGCAATTCCCACATAAAAACACAGAGCACAACACAAAAATGCAATATCGTGGGACACACAGACGTTGGAAAGAACACAGTCGTACAAACACAGTATTTGTGTAATTCGTACCGTGTTAGCTATGCGCAGTGCACACGAACGCCCTCCCGCGGTGGATGGCAGGGGATCACTGCCGGAGCCCCGAGCCGGCGCCCTCACGCTCCCGCCCCGTCCCGCGCGCCGCCCTCCCGCCGCGGTCCACCTACCCTGGCGGATGCTGAGAAATTCAAAGATGGAATTTCACTGCATTTCCTTTAGTGTTGAATTTTACAAAAAGTTTCCAACGTAAAGCAAAATATGTCGAAGGATTGCTTTCGCGATGTTTATTTATACTAACTGTTGCCCTCCGTTTCATCCGCGCGGACCTCGACATTTCTTAAGGAGTTATACACTCTCATTAATTAAAGCCTCCAATATCATCAGCATAAGTTATCGTGGGTTTGAATAAGTCTTTCGTCGGTTTTTTTTTTGGCGGGAATCAAAGATGGCGGTTCGGTCATTTATTTTCATGTCGATAAAAAATGGTTAAAATGGATTTTGTTGTGTTTTATGGTGCTGTAATGGACAACAATTTTCACGGTGACGGTTTTTTATGTGATCAAGAAGATAAATGACATTTCGAACTGATTTCTTCGGTTTCCTCCATGAGATCCGAGAAAGTTCTTGCAAGCTATAGTACTGGGGCTTGCAATTTCAAACCGTATCATTTGAAATGAAAGGAAATGAAATTAACTTTATTTGTTACGACAACCGTTAATATATGCAATAACAAAAACAAGCACAACCAGCGTGTCGCAACAAAAAGGCAACCAGCTCAGCATAAGTCGGGAACCGGGGGGCCCGACGCTGATCTTTCTGATATTTTCAATAGAAAATATATTGATCTAATTAATTTTACTTGAAACTATATATATGCGATATGCATTATATTATGCGAAAGTCCATAAAAAAGAAGAAAGAAAGAAAGTCTCTCGTTCAACCTAACACTTCTCTTATTAAGTATGAAATAAAATTGATGTTATCTTCAGGTTTTTTTTTATATTTTCTAGATTCTAGCTTTCAGTCGAGCTTGAACTTTATGTCTTTACACGAAGTCCACCGCCACCGGAAATCGAATCTAGAATCACTTGATTAGCGGAGAGGGATGGTGACCACTGTGCCGGTCGTCACCTCAATTGACGTCAGATCTCGTCACTTGTCTACTATTTTCATTTCCAACTATAATAATAAAAAGCAGAAAATGTATAGATATGATGTAGATTGTAGATCCGAAACTTTAATAAGCTATATGAAACTTGAGAGAAAATTCCTGTCTCTTTGCGGTAAGGACTGACAGAAAGTTTACCGATTATATTGTGGACATCCTCAAAAAGGTCAACATCAATAGCTAACCGCAACGAGTGTGTACGCGGGAAATTATGGATGTGGACAGGTGAGGGAGGGGGGCTCATAATCTCAGCCTACCTCCCCCTCCCCCCCGGGAGACGAGCGGCAAGTAACGTTCAGGGCCCTTATACACTATGACCATAAAGGTCCGTTTATATCTACAGACATTGAGGGTGCCAGACACGTTCCGTGACAGACAAAATAATGTTCTCCTATACAGTGCGTATTGACCAGAGATGTGACATTTTAAAAATAACAGTATTTGAAATGCAAAATACAAAATACAAAATACCTATTTCCATTTTGTATTTAAATACTTTTTTTATAAAAGCATTTTATATTTTATTTGAAATACCTTTTAGGACATATTTTGTATTTGCAAAATGCAAAATACTTTTTGCTAAGTTTTGTAAACATCGAAGAATTAATAATTAATGTGTTACAATCTTCAATTAAAATCTTGTTACAATAAAAGAGCACTGTAAATAAAACACTATGTAATGTAACTTGGTCTGATCAGCTTCGTTTATTATCGACTCTATTCATATGAATTCGGGATTATTCGGTCACCTTACCGTGCGGTGAGTTTTCGTTCCCGAAAACGCTAATAGTAGTAATTATTTTATTAAAATCTGTTAAATAAATTTAATTTAAGTAAGTTATCAAAGTAAATTTACCAGCCTGTTAGCTGGCTAAAATAAATAAACTTTTCAACAAAATAAAGATAATTTAAAACTAAAAGTATTTTATTTTAATAAAGCATTTTGTAAATACGTATTTTGCATTTAGTATTTTAAATATAAAATGAAAAACTATTTTGTATTTTGTATTTGAAATAACAAAATACAAAAAGTATTTGCATTTTGCATTTAAATACATTTTATAACCTATTTTGCACATCTCTGGTATTGACGTGTTCACATCTATCGTAACGCGGCCGCGCAGACGCGGACAGACAGAGGCCAGTATTTTTGGAATTGAATTGAATTGAATTGAAAAAACTTTATTTGGAAAGAATATTTTGTCTCGCGGTTCATTTCTGTACGTGTCTGTGGCTACATCGAGCAGGGTGAATAGTGCACCGGAACCGTGCAGACGTCTTTTGTAAATAAACGGTGTCTTTTGGTTTCTGCCCACATTTCTGCCCTGGCACGTGTCTGGCACGGAACGTGTCTGGCACGCTCCGTGTCTGTAGATATAAACGGACCTTTACACATCGCGTTAAGTTAACGCGCCACCAAAATTTTCTTTCCTTTATGCTCAAAGAAGTTTCACTTCAAAAAAATACATTTACTTTTAACGTGTTTTATGGCATACAGAATGTTAATTTGCAAATTTGGCGTCTGGAGCGTTTGTGATGGTGTTTTTGGGACGCGCGTTATGGGCAAGCAGTGTTATTGGTCATAGTGAATAAGGACTCCGTTATATTGTGAGTCGGGGGAGATAGTAGGGTGTGGCGCTGGACTTACACGGCACCCGTCGGTGTATCCGACCGCTTACGATGAAATATTCACCGGGTGGAGGATGCAGGCCGTAAACAGCGAACGCGATTTCCAAATTCTCACGTAAGTAACGTGCTCACTTCGTCACACCTACGTGGGGGATTATCGTACGCGGGACCTCCGCGCCCGTTGAGTTTGGGGCGAAGTTTTAAACGATTCGTTGAGACTTCGAGTTGAAGACGGTGAAAGTGGTCTAATGTTTCTAATGTAAGTATAAGAGGATACGAGATTAAATGTGAATGTTATGTCTGGCACGTTCTCGGAAGCTCGACACTCAACTGGCAGCTGGAGTTTGCGTCGGAATACCGGTCTGTGCTAAGTATGCCCTCGAGAACGACTCCCACTACATATTATATAGAGCACTACCTGGTCCCCCCGCAGCCTCATTATTCAAGACTTGAATCACTCGTAATTATGCACGTTCCGCGGTTTCACCCGCATAAAATTCGGTATTCCTGCAGTAACTCGTCATCCCGAGGTGTATAAACATATCTTATATGTCACTCAAGGATACTGCAGCTTTCTATGAGTGAAATTTTAAAGACGGTTCAGTTTCCAAAGATTACATGCAACTTATAATACAATATTTTATTTATTATAATAAAAGAACAAGAAAATTTCTAGGCTGCTTCCTAGGACAACCTAAAATCACACTCAAAGATCACTCCGTTGAGAATCAAAGCCACAACTTCTGGCAAACGGTCCAACGCTTGTAACAACTACCAACTCATGCATGCGGGCGGTCGAAATTAAAAATAAATTCGTTTCGAAAATTGTTATTTCTTGATTTATTTATGTAGCGATGGTTTCGGGGCGAAGGGCGTAGTCGAGTGTTTAAAGAAAACTCCAACTTTCCTTGTGTTTGTAGCGGAGCTAGAGATCAAAGCGTTCGCAATTTCGCACGGCTGGAGAGGCTGCCGGTGCCGGTCCGCGCCCGTCCGCACTCATAATTGGATACCTTCCTAATTCTCTTTGGGAATTATTTTATTTTTAACAAACTCGCGGAGTCCCGGTTTTAAGATGTCATTTAATTCGTTGCGGCCTGATTTTGGCCCGGTCGGTGTAAAGATATCGCTATTGCGAAAGAAATTAAAGTTCAAATAATTTCAGTCTAACCTATATAGACTATTTATTTATTTAAGAAAATAATAAACAGTACAGTTTATGTACTTGATACAATTTTTTGAGGTGTTAAAAACCTTTGTGAATTTGTCTCAACACCGACATTCGTCGACAACACTACTTACATACCTACTTTATACCTAGACAAAGTCATACATATTTACATAAGCAACACTCGGAGCATAATTTTAAAATATTAGGATGTTAGGTAATAAAGTGAATGGAATTCTATTACAAATAAAAATATGTATCCTCCTCACCGGTAGGTGCAGAGTACATGTGCTATTACTACATAGTATAAAACAAAGTCACATTCTCTGCCCCTATATCCCTATGTAAGTATGCTTAAATCTTTAAAAATACGCAAAGGATTTTGATGGGGTTTTCACCAATAGATAGAGTGATTCATGAGGAAGGTTTATAACTATATTTCATCCTGGAATTCCTGCGGTAACTCCGAAATTACCGCGGGTGAAACCGCGCGGTTCAGCTAGTTACGACTAAAATATATACTTAGTTTTAAGAACTCTACAATATTTTCATATTGTAATTAAGTATTTCTGTTTATTTACAACTATTTACCTAACTGCAGCCCGCTACGAAACACAAATATGTGGTTTCGGGGTTTACGGTAAAAAAAAATATCAGGTTTATGTGGATAAATACTATGCTATTGTGTTAATCTAGAAGAATATTATTACAACAATATTAAATGCCGTAATCTGAAAGTACCTATACTATCCGAAATATACATGGGTACCTAACACTGACATTCTTATAACCCAGTTTTGGAACATTAGCTAGAATAAGTCAGAAAATACCGGAGGAACACCCTTGAAAGCTTTTAAAATCCAAATCTCATTTTCAGTCAGCTACAGCGAGGGCGGCGTTCCGGTGTGCGCGACGCGACGGGTGCACTTGCTGGGCGGCGCGGAGCCGGTCCGATTCACACCATTAACGCTCGGATGAACAAACTAAACACTACACTCCCTACTTACACTAATCGATGCAATGAACGTGTTATTCCGTATCGTATTTCAATTTTATTTAATCTCATTCAAGATACTACGATTATTTACATTCAATTTCAACTTTACTCAAACAAATCATCTAGATTCAAGTTACGATTTTTCTAAATCGAGATCAGTTTAAAACGCCCTAGTTAATTGCGTGAGGTAGAATAAAAAATTATAACGAAACGAACGCACCATTGCGAAATCCAATTCCTGCGGTTGTATCAGACATATCGAGTGATAAGTGATTAAAATATGAAAACGTTAGCATTTTCATTATAATATGTTTTCTAACGAAATGAGAGATGTCAATAATAAACAACAGTTTATTTTCGACAAGACGAGGGTCGACATGCAAATGTCCGCCTAATAAATTACAAATATAACAGAAAATAAAAGTAAATAACAAAACAAAAGACAGCTAGGCTTTTACTATAAGTGGACCGGGATTTTACTTATAACCACAAACACATTAGGAATCCTTACTTAATATTATAAATGCGAAAGTGAGTTTGTTTGTTTGTTTGTTACGCTTTCATGTCTTAACGGCTCAACCGATCATCATGAAAGTTTATAGTTAGATAATATACTGTGTTGTCTATCCATATATTCTTACTAATATTATAAATGTGGAAGTGAGTTTGTTTTGTATTTGTTTGTTTGTTACGCTTTCACGTCTTAACGGCTCAACCGATCATCATGAAATTTGGTAAACATATTGTAGGTATACAGAAAAGGGAAAGAGGGTACTTTGTATCCCGGAATTCTCGCGGGAACTCCGAAATTACCGAAACCGCGGTGGAAGCTAGTAGATCCTTACTAATATTATAAAATGTGGAAGTGAGTTTGTTTGTTTGTTACGCCTTCATGGCTTAACTACTCACCAATTGTCATTAAACTTTGCATACACATTGTCAAAACTACAGACACGGACATAGAGTACTGTTTGTCCCGGGATTCCCGCGGGAACTCCGAAATTACCGCGGAGAAAAGCTAGTAGTAGAATAAGTAGCGTGACATCAGCATCGCGGCTGCCACACCACTCGGCTAAAGCGCTTATTACACTTTACAATTTGTCAGACACCAATTTAGGAAATCAGAAGGTGTAAACGTTGGTTCCAGTTTAGGATCAGTGAGTGAGAGAGAGAGAGACCGAGTGACCACACTACTCTAAATTGTTTCATAAATCTACTAATTAGCGTACAATTTAGAGTAGTGTGATCACTCGCTCTCTCTCTCTCACTCACCAATCCTAGATTGGACACCTTCCGATTTCCTAGATTGGTATCTGACAATTTGTAAAGTGTAATAAGCCTTAGCGACGGACAATGAATCAATGGCCACACTCCGACCGCGTTCCAGTACGTCCCCAGTGCGCGGCCGGCTGTACTCGCTAATGGGACCTGAAGGGGTACTTAGGTTTTACGATCAACAGAGCATCGTTACCACGAATACGTCAAATGAAATAAGAAAATAAGATACTCAACGACGACAAGCACGCCCGTCAGCCACGATATCGAAACGATCGTGAAACAATACCTATTTTGTGTGATTATTATCCCAAAAAAACAACTATCCGATCAGGATTACCGGCCTATAATAAACCAGAGGCGTGTTTGTAGTTGGTAGGTACATCTACTATTACAAAGAGAGAATGTTTGTAGGAAAACGGGATACTATGATTCTTTGGAACTATACTTAATCCATTCTAAAAACTCTTTTACTGAGAGAAAGCTAAACTTTACACTACGGTCAAAAAATTTCGGGAATCACTCGTCGTCGCTATGTACCAAAACAATTTTGTCTCGGGTTGGTACGTTTCCTCGAAATTTTTGTCAAAGGTGAGTGTGATCTGTATCATCTTTTTCTTCTTGTTTTATTTACTAAATAGTTAGGTATAATGTATTGCTTTACTAAGAGCGATCCAGCCAATGACGATCAGTATCATCAGTACTAAAGTTTGGCGTATGTTTACATCTATACTAATATTATGAAGTGGAAAGATTTCATTTTTTGTTGGTTTGTTTGTTACGATTTAACTCAATAACTACTAGACCGATTTCAAAAATTCTTTCACCATTAGAAAGCTACACTATCCTTGAGTAACATAGGCTATATTGTAATCCAGAATGCCCGCGGGAACTCCAAAATTATCGCGGATGAAACCATGCGGGATAGCTAGTCACTCATGTTTTTGTACTTTAAAAATTGTACAAAGAATTAATGTTCGAAATATTGTACTTTAAATGAAATATTCTTGTGCAGATGCTTTAGAATACCACGGAAAGATTAAGGGAATTCTGCTCTTAAGAAAATACGAGTATAAGAATGGTAACATGATCCCAAAAAAGTTGAATAAGACCTTCTTAATGGACATTCTTTAACTTTGCTGATGACTTCAAATAAGTTCAGGTTATCATACTCGAAAATCATCATGCAAGCCTTAGAGAGATAACTGGTGCGTTCAACAGCACAGCACATTAGGATGGATATTTTGGGGATGAAACGTATTGCAGCATGACTTGTGCCAAAAGACCTCAACGCTCCATTTCACAAACCGCGCACTGTGACCGACCATTTGACAAAATACACCGGAATTAATACCATCCAATACGTACTGTACTCTCAGGCACTCTGTGAATTTTTCCTGTTCTGAAAAACTTATGTAAATTGCCGCTTCGTGGAAACGTGATTTTCGATCATCAATGAAATAAAATAATAACGACGAAGGCGTTATAATTCATTCCATATTCGCCCTTTGCAAATTTTATAATTAAGCGGGCTAAGCGTATGTGCATTGCTTTGCAGTTTAGACGGTTATGTTGGAGACAACTGTCTCATTTATCAATTCTCGAAACTTTCCTAGATTCCTAGTATGTGAGTTTTTGATGTACTAACAAACAAAATTCACCCAGGAATCTCAGAGATCAGCTAGCTATTTGATTAGTTTCTTTAAGTCTTCTAACAGGGCAAAGGTATTCATTTCTATAGAAATACATAGAGTTCCCGAAGGAATTCTGAAAGGAATGTGAGTGAAACTGCGGGGGGAAGAGCTAGTCGCAAATAAATCAGTTCGCGCGGCGGACAGCGGTTGATAGCGCGATGAAAAGATAGGCTTGCGCTAGAGCTGTGGGCGGCGTCGCCGGAACTAGCGTTTACAGTGCGGCTGGGCGGCGTAGCGATTGCGTTCACGCAACCGCAATCGCTCTATTGCTGTGTTAAATGCGATAGGCGTTGTAAAAACCCTGTTTTTAACCGTCAGCCGTAAATTAATTTAGCTGTAAAGTGCTTTCTGGAAACTGATGTAGTTTGAAGCCGTAGGGGGTGTAATTGGCAAAATGTTGCTTATCTTTATTTTTAACACGCTCATAAGTTTTAGTAGTAACTAACAAACAGTGTCATAAAATTTTAGAAGTCAGTTTTGATTTATGATTTCTTTTTTCTTTTGCCTTCTAATTGCCGTATCGAAATGAAAATTTTCATTTACATCTACCTAGTTCAGATGACAATGCACTATTATTATGAAACGGAGCGGATCGACGATGAAGCCGGAAGATGGTCATAGAAAATCTTTTATTAAACGACTAAACCCGTCGACTTGCCGATTTCACCCACAAAACAAGGAAAAAATAATAATTACTTGGTGATAGTACCTACCTACCTGTTTAGATAGGTACTTATATACATATACTTATATTATTAAGTACGTTAAAGCGAAGTGGTTAGGAGGCGCACGTGTGTGGGGCGGAAGTTTAATTTCCTCCAAACAAACGCGATCCGATCGGGTGAATACATTGACATGTTGATTAATAAGAATTAAGGCAATACATAAATCTCTAACCACATATTATAGCGTCATGTAATTCTGATAACGAGTATATAAGGGGTTGTAAATGTAATATGGCGCGTGGACGGACATTTTTTTTAAGAAGCTGGAGACTCCACACGCTCGTTTTCACCCACAGACGCTATGTTTTATATGATGATAAATTAATTATTTATTACTAGCTGTTCCCCGCGGTTTCACCGCGTTAATTTCGGATTTCCCGTGGGAATTCCGGGATAAATGTACCCTATGTCCTTCTATGTACCCCTGACAATGTGTATGCAAAACTTCATGATGTTCGGTTGAGCCGTTAAGGCGTGAAAGCGTAACAGATAGACAGACAGACAGAGTTACTTTCGCATTTATAATATTAGAAGGGATTTAATGATTTATAAATACAAAAAGTTTCGCCTTGATATCGTTCCAATACTACTAAAATGGTTTCAAATGACGCCAAATAAACTAATTGTCCTCTCCAAAGAAGACAAGTCCAAAGACGCTTTGTCCCCTAATTTTTATACCAATTTTGACAATGGGTGTTGTAAGTTATAACTTAAATACTATGGGACAGTAATCGTAAACTTATATGTTCGTATTTGATCACACATCTTTATTAGGGACTAGCTGTGCCCCGCGGTTTCACCCGCGTGAGTTTTGGGATCGGGAACCTTTGTGGACGCAGAATAACCCGCCAAACTTTAATCACAATCGGACCAACGGTTTCGAAACGCATAGAGAACAGACATACAAACATTCATTTTTATTTATAAAAAAGATTATGCAGTAAGTATTATCTTTGTAATACATACTTTTGGTGTATGATCAACGTATGCGAGAATAAGAACTCGAAAGCGCATTTTCATCCGACTTGCTTCAAATTTATCGCCACTGCTCAGCTCATGTGTGTCTCTGTCTATAGCCTACCTGCCCAGGAGTATGAGCTACAATCGTACCAAGTTTGGTTAAAATCCCTTCAGTAGTTTTTGACCCATGCGTGCATATACAGACAGACAGACGAAAAATTTACTGATCTCTACTCTACTCTACCAATATATGTAACTTAGCCGGTTTAGTCGAATCGGTCAGACTGGTCGATCCCTTCACAGGCAGAACGTCATCGGTTGGACGCGCGGGGAATTCTAGATCGTTGCTCCAAGAAATTCCATTGTCGGTGTAATTCCAGTGAGAAAGGTGGTTTGCCTTCAAATTCTATCGCAATCCGTAGATAAGATTTTCGTGAAAAATCGAAACTAACTGTATAATTTCCCGGTGCCCCCTGGAAAACACCGTGCTTTATCGTGGGTTCAATCCTTGGAAAGCAAAAATATACTAAAGTAATAAAATTATTATAAATTAATAATAATATATAAATCTGTGGCTTTGTCTGATATTAATTATTAGCTTTTGCCCGCAACTTCGTCCGCGTAGAAGTCCAAAATGGTTCTAATAGGATTTTTAATTGGTTTGTTACTTTATATTAGACCAAGGAATCACGTTGTCCCATACAAACTTTGCTTAGGGGTAGAATTTCGGAAAATCCTTTTATATCGTATGCATACAAAGAACACACCCTCCAAGCTTCAGGGCCCTTATTCACTACGACCATAACATGGCGCGTTAAGTTAACACACCACAAAAATTGTCTTTTCCTCGTTCTCAAAGAACTTTCACTTCAAAAACACACATTTACAACGTTTCTTATGGCATACAGAACACTAATTTCTAATGTTTGGGCACCTGGAACGTATGGCATTGCGTCTTTGGGAAGCGCATTGTGGGCAAGGATTTCATACGCTTTACCAAATTAATATAACAACGAATAACCAAAGTACATATGTAATAAAGGCTGTACTCTCGGAATGTGTAATATGTTAAACAAAAATTAGTTATGAGGAGCGGAGTCTCCTGGCACAGGCATATTTATGCTTAAAAGGAGGCTCCAGTTATTTATTTAGTTATAAGTATACATTGTGAAAGTAAATAAATAATTTTGTTTTTTTTTGTTTTTTTTTTTATAGTGAATAGTGGCGTTGAGATGTTGGGGGCGCTGCATTCCGCCGAAGTGTTAGGAAGGTTTATTTTTATTTTATTTTTTGTTTATTTCTATTAGTAGTTTTATATTGCAATATGTAACACATTACGAGGCTGGCTTGGCGCATGAG
Source organism: Zygaena filipendulae (assembly GCA_907165275.2). Classification (NCBI taxonomy): domain Eukaryota; kingdom Metazoa; phylum Arthropoda; class Insecta; order Lepidoptera; family Zygaenidae; genus Zygaena; species Zygaena filipendulae. The sequence goes on from OU015650.1 coordinate 473,678, forward strand.
CGTAAAAAGCCTCACTAAATAAATGATTTAAAAAAAAAAGGGCCCAGTTCTCTACGATCAGCGGTTTAGGCTGTGCGTTGATCCGTCAGTCAATCATTCAGGACAAAACATTTTATATGTGTAGATTAGGAGAGTATAAAAAAAAAATTAAATAAAAAAATTCGTTCCCGCGGATAGTTGTTCGAACAAATTTTAGTCAATTATTATGTTATGCGATAAATTGTTAATTCTTACGTCAACAGATAAAAAAACACGCTTTAAGAGTAAACTGAAATAGAAAGTAATAATCTAAGACCAGATTCCTTGTCAAGACCAATCACATAACATCACGATCTACGAAAGACGTGCTTACTAAAGTACACAACACAGTAATCTTAGTCCTTACAGAAACACAGACACACACACACACAGTTCCAGTTTTATAATTAAGTACCTATTCGATTTAATAATCGATTTTAAGAATTCCCAACACTTGGAGAAATCGTGCCTCAAGCGTGGCGCTGGAGGAATGTTAAGACAAAACATGGCGGTGAAAGAGTTGATTAAGTAAAACACAAACATGTTTATTCAATACAAACTAAACATAATAAGAAAATTGCCTCTGAAAGAAATGTAGGTAAGTTACTCAACTTTCCCTCGCCGCACGCGCGCACGGAGCAAACCAGATTCCCTCAAGTTACAGACAGCTGGAGCTTTCTTCGCTTTGTTTTTGTTACGTTTTGTTCTCCACCGACTAAGTATGTGAGCACGCACTTGGGGTATCTTTTGAAAACTCACAAAAGAACAAACTCCCTTGCGGGCTGCGGCGCGGGTCCGTATAGAAAGATGGATGCTGATAGATAACGTTGGAACATAATTTAATTTAATTAACCAAGTTATTTTCGTAGAGCTCGAGTTTAATTTTCATTAACATTGCGAGGTTTCCAATTTTATCCTCAATAGCTGTTGCCTGCTACCTGGTAGTCTCGCGTTATTTTTTTATGTTTGCGCCGCCAAGTGCCAACCGCGTCATCCCTTAAGGTACTTTTATGTCATCTCTTTTAACATTATCACAACTATTCCTGCAATCAAATAAAGTCTGTGTGTTTTCAGTTAAATTTTAGAAGTACTTAAGCACTAAACACGTCATAAGGCAAGTGTCTGTGTAGTATTTGAAAGAAAGAAAGAAAGAAAAGAGATTTTTAAAGGAGATTGGGCTAATATAATATGAGCTCCGCCCCAACTCTTTATGTGGATGACTGTGTTTAAAGATATCAAATAACACCTGCAGGGTATAAATTTTTACAATATTTGGGATGAAATGGACCACAAGTCTTTATAACACGCCGAAGTTACAGTTGATAAAATAATAATATGACGCTTTTAAATTTTTTTTTTTATTTACTTTCACGAATACAAACAACACATACAAAAGATTTACAAAAATATGGTAAAGTGAGTGTTTAGAATACATAAAGGAGGGTAGATAATAAAAACCTAATGATAATTGCATAGTGGCTTTTATAAATTTTGTGTCGGGTAGGTAGAACAAATTGAGACTTGAATCGGATAGCTAGGTGGAGATCGGTCGGCTCCCTAGTTTTATTACTATTAATTCGGTTACTAAGGGTTAAAAGCAATTCAGTGTATTTTCGGGGTATTATTATAAAATAGTAGATGATAGATTGTATAAAAGTGCTCAGTGAATCCAAATTAGTGGTGTCAAGCAAGAAGACTGGGGCCCCACGAAGCGGATACCACCACCATCAAAGGTAACTGACGCACTTTAGATTATATTCTTAGCTCCGCGCCATCGCGGACTTAACATTTCTGGTAGCAGAGCGTAGTTTTAGTTAGTCGGGGTTTATATTTTAGTAAAACATAAAATTATTTTAAAGTGATTATCGAAATTTTGTATAGGTTAAAAATATAGGTTAGTTATAAAAAAAAAAAAAAAATTGTACCTAACGTGTTCGAGTATTAGAGTGACGTCATTACGTATTTGTCATTATCAAATAATTGTCAATTTCAATTGTGTCAAAGTCAATTGAAATTTCTGTCATGTCAATTTGAAGGTGATGTTATGATTGTCATTTGAAGGTGACGCATACTATAGTGTTGCCATTCGGAAAATTCTTCGATATTTGGTAGTTTTTCGATACTGATTGGGACTTTTGAGAAAATAAAATACGGATAAATATTTAATAGTTAATGCGTATACAAGGTGGTTATTATACTATATTTTTTTTTTTATTCGGATATTGTATTGGTTGACTCCTACGGGGTTGACAGCTTATGCATCTATTTTCGGATATGTATTGTTGGGTTGTATTAAAAACGATAGCGGTTATCCTACATGTATTGTAAATGAATCGGGCGTTGTAGCGCTTTCTATTATGGATTCTCTACAGCGGTTTTGGGAGTTAGAGGAATTACCTCCAACTTTGTTTTCGGCTCCACTCGATGACGTGTGTGAGACTTTTTATAAAAAAAATACGGTTCGGATGGATGACGGGAAATTTAGGACAAAATTGCCGTTTTTACCAACGCGACCAGAGTTAGGTCATTCTAAAGAAATAGCTTATCGTAGATTTATTTCCTTGGAGCGTAGGCTTTCTAAAAATGCAGTACTCAAAGAAAAGTATATACAGTTTATGCGGGAGTATAAAGGCTACGGCCATATGTCGGTATCGGATTTTGATTTCGGATCGGGGCTTGAATATTACGTTATTCCTCATCATGCGGTTATGAAAGATGCAAATTCAAAATTAAGGGTCGTATTCGATGGTAGCTGTGCTACGTCTAATGGGGTTTCATTAAACGAATGTCTTATGGCTGGACCTAAGCTACATAAGGATATTACTGAAATATTAATAAATTTTCGGAGACATAAGATTGTGTTTGTTACCGATATAAAAATGATGTTTCGGCAGACTTTGATTGATAAAGAAGATCGTAGGTATCAGTTGATATTTTGGAGAGAGTCACCAGATGAGTCGTTACTCACGTATGAGTTGAACACCAATACGTATGGCTTAAAATCTGGCCCCTTCGTAGCGATTCGCACATTATTAGAACTTGCTCGGCAGGAGCGGGATCGCTTTCCTCGGGTGGCTAGGGTTTTGGAAAACGATGTGTATGTCGACGATATTCTTTCAGGAATGGAAACTTAGTCAGAGGCTCTTGAACTTCAACAAGAGTTAATTGAAGTCATGAAGTCAGCGGGGTATGAATTACGGAAATGGATATCAAATGATCCTATTTTATTGAGGGATTTACCGGAAGATCATCAACAGATGCCTCACTTGTTCGATGCACCTGAAGGTGATCATTTTGTTGCCGTTTTAGGAGTACAATATAATCCCATAAAGGATGTATTTTCCTATACAAATTCGACGACTTTAGAAGACACGGTAACGAAGCGCACCATACTTTCTACGGTTGCTCGTATGTACGATCCTAGCGGTTGGATTTGTCCAGTAATATTTTGGGCTAAGTGCCTGCTTCAACGCTTGTGGGTTGAGAAATTTACCTGGGATGAACCATTACCGGACTACTTAAGAAGGCCGTGGTTAACATTTAAACAGGACCTAAAAAATATTGATAAGGTCGAGATTCCACGATGGTTCTTTACTGATGATGTGCAGGGTTTGACGGTTCACGGATTTAGCGATGCCTCGGAAGCAGGATATTCGGCTGTCGTATACCTCCGTAGCGTATCTAAGGATGGTTTAGTTCTGGTTAATTTAGTTATGGCTAAAAGTAAAGTTGCCCCCCTCAGAACACGACTCACTATTCCAAAATTGGAATTATGTGGAGCCGTGCTTCTACAAAAGCTTATACATCACGTTTGTCTTTGTTTGCAAAGAACCGTTCATGTAGAGCATGTGTTTGGTTGGACCGATAGTTCCATTGTTTTGGCTTGGATTAACACTCCACCTCATACTCTTCAAGTATTCGAGGCTAATAGGATTTCTCTCATTCAAAATTCTACGGTTCCAATTACGTGGCGACATGTCTCGGGGACACTGAATCCTGCCGATTGTGCATCTCGGGGATGTAGCGCATCTGCGCTAGTCAATAATAGCCTATGGTGGCAACCGAATTGGTTGCGACAATCCGAATCGTTTTGGCCTGTTAATACCGTTGAACTTCCTTCGGAAATGCCAGGCTTAAATGCAGAAACGGAACTAGACTTCAACTTTCTATTGGAGCGGTACAGCTCATTAGATAAATTAATTTCGGTCACGGCTTGGATAAAACGGTTTATAACAAATTGTAGGAAAGATGGTATTAAACGGAAAGATAGTTTTATTTCGGTATCGGAACGACGAGAAGCTATGCATCTATGGATATATTTAGTTCAGAAAGAAAATTTTAATTCGGCGATGACTGCGTTACGAGAAAAAATACAGTTAAAGGGATATCTTAAACGTTTGAACCCTTTCATTGATTCGGATGGCTTTCTTCGGGTCGGAGGCCGGCTTCGAAACTCGGACTTAAGCTACGATGCTCGGCATCCATTGTTGCTTCCAAAATCAGGTCGGTTTGTACAACTTTTGATATCGGACTTGCATGTAAAAAATATGCATGCTGGACTAAATTCTCTCGTAGCGATACTGCAGAGAGATTATTGGGTTATCTCGGCAAGACGGGAAATAAGAAGTATAATTTTTAAATGCATACCATGCTATAAGTTAACGGGGTCTACGGTTCAACCAATAATGGGTGATTTGCCTCGGAATCGGGTTTTAGCTTCTCGTCCATTTCAAGGAGTAGGAACTGATTTTGCGGGGCTATTCCTTAAACGGTCACCTAAATTGCGGAATAGTTCATTGGCGTTACCTTCAATTGCATGATAGATTTTAGTTCTTTTTTTGTGCTTAAAGCAGTTGAGAACTGCTTGGGCGGGGGGATTGTTTAGAATACATAAAGGAGGGTAGATAATAAAAACCTAATGATAATTGCATAGTGGCTTTTATAAATTTTGTGTCGGGTAGGTAGAACAAATTGAGACTTGAATCGGATAGCTAGGTGGAGATCGGTCGGCTCCCTAGTTTTATTACTATTAATTCGGTTACTAAGGGTTAAAAGCAATTCAGTGTATTTTCGGGGTATTATTATAAAATAGTAGATGATAGATTGTATAAAAGTGCTCAGTGAATCCAAATTAGTGGTGTCAAGCAAGAAGACTGGGGCCCCACGAAGCGGATACCACCACCATCAAAGGTAACTGACGCACTTTAGATTATATTCTTAGCTCCGCGCCATCGCGGACTTAACAGTGAGTTTTTAATATGTGTCAACAACGTATTCACCAACTGATTGAAAAGTTTTTGACGAAAAATTATAAAAATATTTGCACGAGTTCCAGCGCTGATGTCATTTAAAATATGTTTAACTCTTCCGGGCACACCTCCAAATGATAAAATTTAAATGATAATTTTTTTAAATAAAAAAATTAAAATTTGCGAGTTTTTTTTTTCCTATTGTTTTTTAACTATTTCTATATCTTGAGAAAAACCATTGGATTAGTTAGAGGTAATCTTAAATGAACCCATTAGAGCCTGAGTTTTTGAAACTATGTTTTTTGATTTTATGCTTACATTAAAGTTGCGCGCCAGATTGAAGTCAGCAAATTGGTGTTGTTTTTCTGCTTGAGGTCTGCTGGACCCCATATGACCACAAAGGGTTAATATTTTAAGCTGTTTAAACAAGTCACTTATGTCGTAAAGCGTTACAACATTTAAGACGGATCCGCCCATACTTATTTTCAAAGTCGGGTAATCGGTTTTTAGATGAAGCTGATGTTATGCCCTGACCTCACAATAATGACCTCAAAATTTAAACGCATCCTCTCACACTTTCTCAATATACTATCTTAAGTTCATTTCCGGGTGTAACAATTAAACGAAATTGAAAATACTGATTAATAAATATAAAATCCTATATATATAAACGTGGGTTTACGCCTGACCTTTTTATTCAGTTGGCTCGCGCGTCAGCGACATGTAGGTACATACAACCTGCCCGTTTTTTTTAAGACGGTAAAAAGACGCGCTGAATGACCATGGGTTTATGCGTCAGCTAACCGGAAAATTGCGAGTAAAATGATTTTCTTAAATAATTGAGACTAGAATTCAATACTGAATACTTTCCTACGATACTTCACTTGCTTGTTTCATTAAACAAAAAAATACCTATAAGTACCTATGTATAGTGATTTCTCTAAATTTAAGTCTGTCGTAATCACAGTAAAAGCAGAATACGCAATAAGATCGCTTATACTTTCTTATTTACAATCGAAAATAATGGGAACAAACGAAATCAAAGGACACAAACGTACCCGGTGTTCCCGGATAAGGCTTCGCGGGTCGCCCAGCGCCCGGAGTGTCTCGACCGCGGCGCGATAGGGGCGCGCGGGCGAGTGTCCGGGGGCGGTAAATCAGGCGACGACGCGCCACCGAGCGCACCCGGCCCAGATAAACAAAAACAATTACTCCCAGAGATTTATTCACAGCTGTAATTACATTAACCCAGGCCTTCGCCCCTCGGCTAGGGCTTCGCCGCTGATTAGACACTCTCTCCGCCGTCACTTGCAGTGCTTATTCGACGTAAGTGCCTACTTATATTTGAATTTAATTAGATAAATTCGAAATATAATTTAAAGTTCCGTGAAACATTATTTTATGACCGTATTTGGACATAGATAAGCAATAGTGTGTTATCCCACACTGGAGAAATTTTGAGTAAATCGTGTTTTAAAATCATAGCGCCATTTTGTGTCAACATTTTTTTTTATGTTCATCATATTGTTACATATTTAAACAAAGGTAAACACATAATTAAAAAACGTATTCTAGCTCGCAATAAATCGTTCTGTATCAGTAACTTAATTTTGTGGGTTAACATGTTATTGCTTATCTGCATCGATTCAAGAACTCACTCACTGAAAGAGTACCGAAGAGTTGGAAACATCTCGAGCCGATGTGAGTACCTAGATACCTATATGTATAAACCGCTATAGATATTAGAGTTAACGAGTACAAAATACTTGATACATATTACTAAAGATTTATAAAGCAGTAAATAGGTACATTATTTTTCAAGACAAATTATTATTGCCCCCTCAGACGCAGTGCACCTAATCAGCTCGATCGGATTAGTGTAGTATTGTTAATTATCTATCTGTGGTTAGGTTAATTTAGACGAATACCGAATAGTGAAGTGAAAAAGATAATCGTGTATGGAAGAAATAGATTGTCGTGTTTTTGTAGAAAATACAATGGTTGGTTGATGTTCTTGGAAAATATAAATTGATATAACCACCAATATAAATTGAACCAATTCCAATCCAGTTATGTACCGGCAGTGCGTGTAACCTATAACTTTTAAAACATAAATATTATATTAATTACAAGATCTCTATTAAAGAAAGTTTTTGATCCGTATACGCTATAGATACGACGCTACAACGAACCTCTGCCGACGAGTAAAAAATATAATCTTTAACTGCCTACGAAAATTAGGTATAATATCTCGAAACAAAAAAAAAGGAGAACAAACTTGACAGAATAAAAAATTAAAATGGATTAGCACAAGAATAAGTAATTAACACTTTGCCGTTTCGCATAATTGTAAAATTTCATGATTAATCTTGCCCACGTTTCATAAAAGGGCCGGGGTCCGGGGAACACCCCGCCGGTTCTAAGCGAACAAAGCCCATAATTTTAACAAGTTTCGCGAAGGTGCCCAACGTCTAAATAATTTAACAATCTAACCGTTAAAGTTACTTTTACTTCGCCCGGTACAGAATAAGCCAGATTAGATTTAGGAGTTACGGCAGCGAACGTAATAATAATAACGCTCGGACAGTAGGTAGGTACCATGCAACTGATAGGCGTTTAATAATAGTAGATTAGTAGCCAAGGGCAAGGCATGCTCAACCCGAGCTAACTACTCTGCTTGTTTGTGATATTACTCTGCTTGATTGTGAGGTAAGTAGGTCTGTAGTAACCCAAAAGGATTCAAATGTGGCGCGTTCGACACAGCGACCAGTCCGCGCCACTCGTGGGTGTAAACCCCACCGTTTTGTCGAGTGACGCGGTCCGTGATTCGCGGAAAGCTGTAAAGCGCCCTCTGCAGGATGATGGCAGGGGTTGAGTAGCGTCACACACCGGTTCGCTTCTGTCACTCTGTTATTTTCGTGTTTTGAATGGCGTCGCATCCTTTTTGTTATGATTAAGAGTTTTGCTTTAATATAATATGATACCAATCTCGTGTGACCGTGTTTTACTAAGTGGCCCCTAGACAATACTGGCGCCCAACGATAAAAAAGAAGTTTTGGGGACATTTAAACAGTGTTAAGTGTTTTTGTACGTGTGCCGCACCGACGCGATGAATACGCGCGCAAGACCATGTACGACGACGCCTCCGCAGCAAGCTTCGGGTGGATCCGTCAACGAGGGCGACGCCGCCGCCTCGCCTTCGAACACAGTAACGATGTCACAGGAGATGCTTGCTAATTTGATCTCAACAATGAATCAGTCGCAAGCAGAGTTTTGCCAACAACTCCTTCGCGAGGTACGCACATCTACGCCGCAACTGCCGCCGCAAGGTTTCAACGGGAATTTTGCAAAGTGTTGTAGTAAATACGGCGGCCGCACAGAGGAGTCCCTCGACAATTTTATCGATGCGATCCTCTCATACAAAGATTGTGTCAACATGACCGATGAGAACGCACTCAGAGGGTTGTCAATGCTGTTGGAGGGACCTGCTGCGGTATGGTGGCAAGGTGTCAAACCATCGACCACCTCATGGCCAGACGCCCTATCCCGCCTGAGGTCGGCTTTCGGGGATCATGACCCGCCATATCTGATTTATAAAAAAATATTCTTGTTGGAGCAAGGTAACGAACACACCGACCTATTCATTGCGAAGATACGCGCCCTATTTGCGAAATTACCAGCAGGCGAGTTGACCGAAAAAATTCAACTCGATATGTCATTCGGACTCCTCGACCGCCGCATCCGGAAGAGAATCAACAGAGACAACATTCACACCTTCCGTGAATTATTAGAATCGGCGAGACAGATCGAAGATGCTCTAAAAGAAAGCAAGCAGGTTTCATCGACGCCCGCTACTGTCGGCGTGCCAACGACGGCGCCCCGGCGACAAGCCGCCGCGAGCGCGCCGCCATTTTCGAGCAGCGCGACCGCCGCGCCCGCGCCAGGTGCGCGAGCGTTTCGCGCGCCGCCGTTCCCGAGCAGCGCGGCCGCCGCGCCTGGGCCAGTCGCCCGAGCGGGCCGCGCGCCATCTGCCGCCGCCAGCGAGCCCGCCGCCAGTGCCCACAGCGCCCCGGCTCGCGTCGGTGCCCCGCCCGCCCCTACCGGCTTCCCCGCGGAGAACAGCAGAGACCGGCAACCTCGTCCTTTCTGCGCGTACTGCCGTAGATACGGCCATACGAAGGACGATTGCCGTAAGCTAAGTACCAAACCGGAGATGCGAGGTGAGTTCCATGCTGCTTCCAATACAAATGACATTATGTGCTATCAGTGCGGTGCAAGAGGCACCACTCGTGACAAGTGTTCAAAGTGTTCGAATAATGCATTTTACAGTGTAACATCAGACTCTAAAGTTAGTCTTAGCTTAAGTCACGTTCGCTGTATTGATGATAAGATTTTCCCTTTACAAAATATGCACCAAAGCACTGATAATAAATATAACATAAACAATAATAAAAATAGTAATATACAGCACACAGTTACACATAGTAATACCATGCATTATATGCGTGGTGAAAAATTTCAAAAATGCAATTGCACCCATGTACATAACAAAAATAACTGTACATGTGTGTGTATGTATTCTAGCTTACCTAAGATAGATGTAAAGTCAATACTAGATAATAATAACCATTATTGTGATGATATTTATAATGAGAACTGCCAAAATATTAAGTGTGAACAAAATGTTTTTAACAACAGCAGTGATATGTGTATATCCAATAAGATGTTGAATGTACCCTGTGATGAATCAAGTGTGATGCCATTTAACCTGCTTGAATGTCCTAAAGCTTTGCGTCCAATATTTAATATTGAGATTTTAGGTGCCCGGGGAACCGCTCTTATTGATACAGCTGCTAAACAATCCATTGCTGGTCATACGTTACACGCCCTCCTCAAGTCCGTAGGTCATTTTATGTACCCCACAAGAATGAATGTGAAACTCGCTGATGGTCATGCTCGTGAGATGGATATACTGGAGACTCGAGTCGAAGTAAGATTATTAAACAAAATTGTTATGGTCCCATTCATCATATTCCCAGAATCAGATAATAATGAATCTCTCCTCGGAATTGACTTCCTTACTTCAGCTGGAGTTGTGATTGATTTTTCAAAGAGTACCTGGCATTTTTCAGAAGAACCATGCTCACTACAACAACTTCACTTCGAGCCTCCGACGCTCATACCAAGGGCCACCTGCGCTGCGATCCAGGTGTTGCGACCTGATGAAGGAGTTACACTTACCGGAGATGAGAGAGACCAACTCGCCCAGCTGCTTCATCACAACGAGGATATCTTCAGGTCAGGGGGAGCACCGACGCCTTTTGCAGAACATCGGATAGACACAGGTGAACACCCTCCCATTGCAGTACCTCCCTATCGAATGACTCCTGCCAAGAAGGCCATCATGGATGAGGAGATCAATAAGATGCTGCAAGATGGAATTATAGAAGAGTGTGAGTCTGCCTGGGCTGCACCTGTTGTCCTAATACCAAAGAAAGATGGTACTTATCGGTTCTGTGTGGATTACCGGCGCCTGAACGCTGTGACGAAATCAGATACATACCCATTACCGGTCATCGAAGACCTACTTCATGGCACTCAGAGGAGCTGCTTCATTAGTACCATAGACTTGAAATCAAGCTACTGGTTTGTTAAAGTACATCCTGAGGACAAGGATAAAACAGCATTCATCACACCCTCTGGTACGTACCGATTCACGAGAATGCCATTTGGCCTTAAGAACGCACCGGCTACATTTCAACGACTGATGAATCGATTCCGTTCTGGTACCAGTCTTCGAGATGTCACACTCCTGGCATTCCTGGATGACCTGATGATCTTATCACCGACCTTCGATAAGCACAAAGAGGATCTACAAGCAGTCTTTGATAGATTACGCACTTTCAAACTCAATGCTAACCGCACCAAGTGCTCCTTTGCATGCAAAGAAGTGAAATACCTGGGACACTTAATTACACCAGAAGGAATCAAGCCGGATAATGACAAAGTACAGGCAATATTAAAAATGGAACATCCAAAAAACATCAAACACCTGCGCACCTTTCTACAGACATGCAGCTGGTTCCGTAAGTTCATACAAAATTTTTCAAAAATTGCCCAACCTCTCACATGCCTCACGAAGAAAGACGCACCGTGGACATGGAGTGATCAACAACACACCTCCTTCGAGGAACTCAAGAAGAGTTTGACGACCGCACCTATTCTCATCCAGCCGGACTACGAGAAACCTTTTGTAGTACGTACGGATGCAAGTAACTATGCCATCGGCGCCGCGCTCATGCAAGGAGAGGGCCATGACGAGCGCCCCATCGAGTACGCGAGTCGCCTGCTGTCCGCCGCCGAGCGCAACTACACCACGACGGAGCGTGAAGCACTAGCTGTAGTCTGGGCTGTCGAGAAGTTCCGTCCGTACATCGAAGGACACCCCGTCATTGTAAGAAGCGACCACCAGCCTCTCCGCTGGTTACTTACTCTGAAATCGCCAACAGGACGACTAGTAAGATGGGCGCTCAAACTACAAGCGTTCGACATCAAGTATGAACACGTACCAGGAAAAGCTAATGTACTAGCAGATACACTGAGCCGGCCATTCTGCACAGATGTAAGTAAGGACACTTGTGGTATTTGCACAGTGATTGTTGACCTGCCTACTAGAAACGCCGAAGATCTGCGCACAAAACAACTCCTTGACAATGAAGTCAAGAAAATTATTACTGACCTAGAGAGCGCTGATGAGTTGCAATCCCAGAAATGGACGGAGAGAGGATACCTGCTGAGCCACGGAGTGTTGTACCGCTATAATCCGGACTCGGAAAGTGAAACCGCCCAGCTTGTCGTACCACAGAGCCTCCACGAAGAAATATTGAAAGAATGCCATGACTCTGAACTATCAGGACACCCCGGAATAGACAGAACATATTATAAAATGTCACAGCTTTATTATTTCACAGGAATGCGAAGACGAGTCGCCGACTACATAAAAGCCTGCATTCACTGCCAGCGGTACAAGGCGACCAACTCTAAACCCATGGGACTGCTGCAAACGCCACTCCTAAATCAGCGAAATGAAGTGCTCGCTGTAGATCTTTTCGGTCCACTTCCAGAAGGAGCAAATGGAGAGCGATGGGTGCTCATCGTAGAGGACACGGCGACGCGCTGGATAGAGCTATTCGCGCTGCGCGACGCCACGGCGGAGGCCTGCGCGCGCACCCTCATCGAAGAATACTTCCTGCGCTACGGCCTACCGCGACGGATTGTCTCTGACAATGGAGTTCAATTTATATCCGCGGTTATGCAGCAAACGATGTACATATTAGGTATTAATCAGAACCTTATCCCCTTGTACCACGCTCAAGCGAATCCTGCCGAAAGGAAGAATCGGGATTTAAAGGCACAGCTGTCCCAGCTCGTCGGCACCGACCACAGCTCCTGGCCCCAAAAGTTACACACCGTAAGATACGCTTTAAATGGCGCAGTATGCCGAACAACCGGTGTCACCCCAGCATACCTGATGTTCGCTCGCGAAATGAGGTCTCCGACCGGAGTACGTAATGACCTACGCGCCATTCTGAACAAGGAAAACTTCGTGCCTCAAATTACTCCGTACCTACGGGACTTTATTTCCTCACTTACCTCTATTAGAGAGAGAGTCGAGAAACAACAAGACAAGTCCAAAGAATATGCGGATAAATCTAGACAGCCGGCCCCAACTTTTGAAAGCGGAGACAAAGTTTTACTCAAAACACATGTCCTGAGTCAAGCATCAAAAGGAATTACGTCCAAGTTTATTCCCAAAAGAGACGGACCATATATGATTCTTAAGAAGGTAAGCCCGACTACCTATTTAATATCCTCACTAAACAACCCTCAGGAAACTATCGGAAAGTATCACGTCAGCGACCTGACTCGATATTTCGCTGCTAGTGCTGAAGATCGGCAGCAGACTCCGATGGTGCCTATCCGGAGCCGAGGACGGCCCAAGAAATCAGTCTCCGAAGTTCCGCAAGCCCAGAAACGAGGACGTGACCCATCTGGACTTGAGGGGGAGGGTGTAGTAACCCAAAAGGATTCAAATGTGGCGCGTTCGACACAGCGACCAGTCCGCGCCACTCGTGGGTGTAAACCCCACCGTTTTGTCGAGTGACGCGGTCCGTGATTCGCGGAAAGCTGTAAAGCGCCCTCTGCAGGATGATGGCAGGGGTTGAGTAGCGTCACACACCGGTTCGCTTCTGTCACTCTGTTATTTTCGTGTTTTGAATGGCGTCGCATCCTTTTTGTTATGATTAAGAGTTTTGCTTTAATATAATATGATACCAATCTCGTGTGACCGTGTTTTACTAAGTGGCCCCTAGACAATAGGTCTTTATTACTCCCAAATGGGGCTTGTAGATGACCAATTAGCGCTCTAGGGTAATAATGTAACTAGAAAACTGCCAACTGCTGCCAACTGAAAACCAGCGCTAGGTGTTCCCACACCTAGCTAATGCTGAGTTGGTGACCCCTTTCGGCAGAGCATGCAAGAGATATTATCTATGTTTCTTTAGATTAGGCACTGTTGATGTTTGTTTCTTTTTCTTGTGTGTTGTGCTGAAATAAATGTATTTTCTTCTTCTTCTTCTCAAAAGCCCTGAAAGTGCTGCACCATGGATCAAATCCCGGTCAATTTGACATACTAGGTACGTACCTATAGCTCAAATGGAAACGTGCCTAGGTGTTGTGCCACCAGGCACCATCAACTACTATTTGATCATGCAGATTCCCACCAACTCGGCACTACATTCCGATACTCGATTAAAACTAATCGCTTGTTGTCTATTGCTTGTCGTTTACTTTGTAACAAAAACAAGTCCACCCCAAGTTTGAATGGAAGATAACCCGCCATATTGCTTTCTGTCCACTGCCCTAAATACACAAATTTTGGGGTAACATTCACGCCCAAGCGAAGCAAAAGCGGGTTGAATTGAAAGAAATCACGAAGATGAGTGTTTCCAATTGTTCGCTTGTGGACAAGGACCTTTCTACCTTGTAAGGCGTGACAAATTGGACCACAATGCAAGAACTGTATAGAGTGAGCCTCTTTTCCCAATGCCAATTATCTGAAACGGCCGCAAACTGAGTTTCCACTTTTCACACACACATTACCAACCATAGTACCTTTAAAAGGTTCCCACTTTCCAGTGGTAGGTACTGTTTAAGGTACCTACCTCTACCTACCTACTATCCTTAATCTACTCAGAAATTTCGTGATTAATTAGTGAACAGACAAGGGAGTTTTGCATATAAGAATTATATAGGGTACCTACTTGTATATTGTCACTCAAGACCAATAGACTTTGCAGATCTTTTTATTGTAGACTAACTTTTACGTAATACAGTTGATGTAAAAAATTATTAATATTTGAAAGTTCAATAATATGGCTACTTTAATAAGTATATCTGGCTTCTACGTATAGATACTTATAGTATAGTACGTTATCTACGCTAAGAACTAAAATATTACTGACGTTTCACCCGCGGCAATTTCGGAGTTCCCTCGGGAATTCCGGGATAAAAAGTACCTATGTTACTCAGGATCACTGTAGCTTCCTGTAATTGAAAGAGTTTTTAAAATCGGTTCAGTAGATCCAGAGATGGCTGTTCCGCGCATTTTCACCCGCGGTAATTTCGGAGTTCCCGCGGGAATTCCGGATTACAATATAGCCTTTATTAATCAGTGATAAATTTAGCATTCAAATGGTGAAAGAATTTCTTAAATCGGTCCAGTACTTTTTGAGCCAATTCGTTACAAACATACAAACCTTTCCTCTTTATAATATTAGTATAGATATAGATTTGCGTGACACCTAGGAGTCGAGTGCAAAATAACGAGGACCCTCAGTTTACACGTCGGGTGCAGCTGTTATGGGAAAAGACATTATTACTACGTAGCTCGTAGTACCATGTCTGATCAATCACATACATTTTAAAAATAGTATAAAAGCGAAGACAAAAGATGTCGCTACATACATCGTTCAGACGTACGTAGTTATTTACTCTGAGGTGGTTCCTACATGTGGTCCGATTTGCTTTAGTTTCCAATAGATGTCGCTAGTGCAACTAATTTGGTACTTTTTAATTTGGCATGGACCAATTAAACTATTAATTGGTCCATGTCTTTGGTGATCTTGCGGCCTTGTAGGAGAACTAAACATAATATGATGATCATAAACCTGTTTTAAATATTTTATTACCAGGCTCACCTACCTGCGATTATGTTTATCATTAGGTAGGTAGATATTATAGCTTGTATATACTATCAATATTTTATAATTTTATACTAACTAGCTGTCCCGCGCGGTTTCACTCGCGATAATTTCGGAGTTCCCGCGGGAATTCCAGGAAAAAAGTACTCTATGTCCTTCTTTGTACCCCTGCCAGTAGTTTACGGTGATTAGCTGTTCCCGCATTAATTCCGGAGTTCCCGCTGGAATTCCGGGATAAAAACTATCCTATCTTTTAAGTTGGGCCAAATACAACATAGTGACCAAATTTCATCACGATCGATTCAGTAGTTTCGGAGTCCATCGCGGACAAACAACGTGACACGTGAATTTATATATATTAAAGATAAGATTTACTTTTACTTGATATTCTTAGAAAAAGTTTTCTAGAAATACCTACCTATCTACTAAAAATAACCAAAACTTCAACTCATATAAATTTTATAATATAATATCGTTTTGTTGACACAGGTACTTAAGTCTATTATACAAGAAAATACTAACAAAACATTCTTATACGAAAAAGTGTAAATGCATTAGGTACCTATATAAAACCATAATATAGGTAGGTACCTACGCTTTTATTTAGAAATTGTTTTCAAAATTGTGACTAGGAACAACATTGAAGCACCTTTAAAATTGTATTGTATGTAGTGTGAGTATACATTGAAGATTTTTAAAAGACAAAATATGACGCAGGGGATAGCGTTGTCGTAAACAAATATCACATAAAATTTCTGCAACCCAACAACGATCGTGCAATCCTCTTCCACAAAATGTCGCTTCAGTCATTCACTTGCCTTCGTATATTAGAAAGTCCTGAAAAGATAAAATCATTTACGATTTAAAAAAATTATAATCAACTATGCCTATAGTTAGTAATTTATGATCAATTACAATAAAAAAGGTAGCGCTGATCACAACAGCCTTGAAAGACGCGTCGAGGTCCGGAGGGAATTTGACTTCAAAATTGTCAGCTTGACTTAACAGTTCCTTCCTCCAGCCTGCCCAGGTCTTGGTGATCACACCCACTTGAGTCCCATCCAAAGAGTATATCTGGAAGAATTTATATCGATATTTATACTATTACGCTATACATACAAACGCTTACTAAACTCTGTGAGACAGTGCTATGCATGCACAATCATGGATATTACTAAATATGTATTCAATATCTCATTGAGCGGCGCAATAGCGTCTATTGATTCGATAGCTTTAAAAAGAACAAACCAAGAGTTTCTTGCCTTTCCCTTCTCTTGGGAAATCTGACTTCCATGCGGATAATAATATTGTATAAGTAAAGTAGTACCTGCTCTCGGCCAAATTCAAATGATTTGAATTTAAATTTTAAACTTGATGGGCGTATCATGGGGAAAAGTGATTCTTTATGACCTGACGGTGTTGTCACGGAGAATGACCGCTACAAGAGAAGATGACTTGCATAGTTCCCTTGGGTGAAACTGGAGGCTTTTAAATTAAAATCTTACGTAAAAATGATTTTCCACTTGCGACACCTTGTCAGCCTTGACCTTGAACACCCTGCAGTCCCTCGCGTCGTTGATGTACAGCACCGGTTTCAAGTAGGTCTTCTTCCGCCTGATGATGCTGATCAGTTGACCTGAGGCCAGTATCACTTTCATCTTGCCGGGGCCCCACGTCATCGGGCGGCGCATACTGAACACCTGGAACGAAGAACACCTTTCAACCATATAGCAATTGAATAAAAGAACTATCTACCTATACATATCTTGTCGATGGTGACAGCTATACTTAACCGAGTGATAGACGCATAGGTTTATGACATCATAAGCATCATGCCAGCTGACAGACGTCCACTGCTGGGTGTAGGCCTCTGCCAACGACATCCATTCCCTGTAGGTCTTTTTTGGTCTTATTTTCGGCCACTAAACATTTGTTTGATCTTTTTGTGTCGACTATTCATTGCGCCCTACTTTTATGTTAACTTGTTTCATTGTTAGCAGTTTTCAGTGAAGCGACTAATGGTGATAAAAAAGACGAAACACTCGCCAAAAAATTACATTCTCCTCATATAAGTACTTCTCTATTTGAAGTGTTTTCGATCCTAATTGCCTACCCAGAAGAAGTACGTAAGTATCCTTCCTATCCTTACCTTATGATGAAGAATCGCAGTGACTAGTAGAACGAAACTCTAGAGTCCATTGAAATGATACGAACCTCCAGATCATTGACGTCGAAGACTTGCATAGTGAAGCTCCTATCGTTTCCACCTCCACACAGCACGCTCATGTTAGTGGCGTCCTCTTTCACATTGTACAGCACTTGGCCCTCCTTCGTGTGGATCACGTACTGATTGACGATGCTTTTTCTCTGCGTCACCTTCACCTCTGTAAGCGGCACTAGTAGCTCGAGACCTTAAAATTATTCGTAAGTTGGTCAACAAAGATCTTTGTAAAGTTTTCCGTATCGCAAGTGCAAGAGTGAAAAGACGGATGAGAGTTGGATGGTGATCGGGGAAAGAAAAGTACCAATGCTCAGTCTTGTGTCTTGGAGCTCCTCACTACTGCTGCGGGCGAGCGGGGGGTACGTGGGGGAGACACGAAGTGTTGAGCGGGGTCTTCCAGGTTGCTATTTACTCCTACCGAGTCACGGAGTCGATGTCAATTGCTAGATAGTAGATTACCCTACTATTAAGTAGGTGTACAAACATTCATGAAAGTTAGTGAAGATCCATGCTCAACTCGAAACTGATGAGTGATGAGTACCTTTAGACAAGTTAGGTACAATATAGGTACGTAATGATTAATCAACCTTTAAAAAAATTTAAAACAATATTTTTAAAATACATATAAGCAGGTAGTACCTAAGTAGTTATTTCTTATGCTACTGCTCCACCTGCGTTAACGTTAACGTTGATGTTAATGTCTAACGTGGTAATGTTACCGCCGCACTCAGAGTCGACTTTAATGATTACTTATAGTTAAGTATAGATTTTTAAAACAAAACTGCCGCAATCAGAGACGTTCAGTAAATTAATGTTAATTGGCATTTAACGAAATGTTGCTTAATTAGTTAAATGCCAATTAGCATTAATTTATTAAACTTGTCTGATTGCGGCAGTTTTGTTTTAAAAATCTATACTTAACTAAGTAATCATTAAAGTCGACTCTGAGTGCGGCGGTTAGTAAGTTAACGCGTTAAAATGTTGGCCACATCTAAATTAGCGCACTAATTTACGCGTTAACACGCAGGTGGAGCGGTAGCATTAAAGACATGCATGGAAATATTGTCTAAGCTAAAATGGCGTTGGTCTTGCCATTCGTCCTCAGTTGCCGTTGCGTATAGTTGGTACTTGGTATAGTGATTAGTGTCGCCGCCCTCACACTATTAAAGAGATATTATCAATACATGATCTCACGCATCTAAAACTGCTTATTGAGTAGTGGGGCGCGTCATTTTAGTTTAGGTTTCAAAATAGGGATGTTGACGACTTATAAAAATCAAAATTCTAATTAGTCCGTTAAAAAAAAATTAAATAAAAAGTACCTTCATCCTTCGCCTTTAAGTTACTTACCGGGAACTGGTATTATTGGTGTCGCCATTCCTGTATTACCTACTCGAGTAACTTTTAATTTATTAAATGTTGAATATTATGTATTGTATTAATGTTGTACCTAGGTAGGTAGGTAGGTATGACTTCAATAGATAATCTCTAGATAATCTTAGATATAGATAATCTCTGCACTGTCATTTACTCTACTGTAGGTAAGTGATTTATTTAGATACCTGCCTAGTGCCTACCTATTTATTTGTCATTATAATTATGTAATCAAACCAAAAAAAAATTACTTTTTTATCAATCCTACTACCTAATATTATAAATCTGAAAGTGTGGATGTTTGAATGTTTAGATGTCTGTTACTCAATCACGCAAAAACGGCTGAACGGATTTGGATGAAATTTGGCATGCACGTTGTCAGGGGAACAGAGAAGGACATAGGGTACTTTTTATCCCGGAATTCCCGCGAAATTACCGCGGGTGAAACCGCCGGGCACAGCTAGTGATAAATAATTAATTGTTATAAGTACATACCTACCTATTAAAGATCATTGTATTCAAGTTTATAATTTATACAATACAGTCTTACATTACAGATTACGTCTTGTTCACAATTTTTACCGTAGGTACAATTTTTGAGACATTTTGTATTAAATTTTCTATTGATCAGTCATAGAAAGAAAGAAAGAAAGAAAGAAAAATGATTTTATTGGTCCTCACATAAAGATAAAAACTGCATATAGCACACTGTTAATAGTTATAATCACTATTGGTCACAATTCAAGTATTTTCTAGGCTGAACAGACTATCCGTTTGTGCGTTTGTTTACAATTCCACGACTAAACTAACGTAAGCGTAAACAACCTTGGAGTTACTCGTATTCATATCTATTTATTTCCATTTTTCTATTAATAAAAAAAGTGGAACAACGTCGAACCGCGGTCGTGAACGTTCACGTCAAGTTATTAGTTGACTGATTTAAAAGTACTCTTTCGTCGATTGCTGAGCTGACTGCTCCTGCTGACTGGACTGACAATGAGGTTTTTAAATCTAAACATAGGTGGCGCCATTCGAAGAACCTTGTAATAGGTAGGTATAGATCGTGTAGATGTAGGTATAGATCGTTTCATTCACGAAGACGCGCCCCACCATTTTCCGATTGAGGGAAGCGCGGGGTGCGGGGAGTTTCTCTTGTGTAAAGTTTTCTCCTGACTAATTCAATGATATTTTAAGTAGAATGTCTTTGTGATTAGGTCATTTATTTTAATGCAAGTACTCTCATAGGTAATGAGGGTAATAAGTATGTAGTGTGTACCGATAACATTCACAGACTAGCGAAAGCATGATGGATGATTAACGAACTTTATATTAGCTTCATCTACAATCTTATAAATATACTAGCTGTATATTCGCCCGTATGAAACGTTTTTATATTATACGAACTTTTTTTCCCGACATCTGATAAAACAATGCCTATTGTGTAGCTCCAGGCTAAGCTTAATCAACCTGTGAAAACCGCATGAGGATCCGTTCAGTAGATTCGGAGATTATCGTGAACAGACAGAGAAACAGAAAAGAATTTTGAAAACTTTTTTGTGGTTGGTTAGTGGTTACTCTTCTTTCTTCTTAAAAATATTCAATGTACAGAATTGTGGACTCTACTAATATTATAGTGTAGCTGATATGGGTCGAAAAAAATAAACCCGCCATCTCAGAATACAAAAACTTTATTTTATAATAACGTAATCACAGATAATATAATACTATACTAGTCCTACTGTTACCCCTTGGCTACAGTCTCAGGCACGTTTGGGAATGTGTTTTTAAGACGCACGTTATGGGCAAGAAATGTTGTTGGTCATACTGAATACGGGCCCTGGACTTTCATGAAAAGTCAGGATACAAAATGCCAAAATTTATGCGAAACAATTTATTTAGTTATTTGCATAAAATTTTAGTGTCATCATTGATACACGCACAAGTTCAATTTGGTACCTACTTATTTAAAAAAGCAAATATTATATTATATGCTTAGATAAATGCAGATTGGTCTCCGCTGCCAAAATAAA
This sequence comes from Zygaena filipendulae, assembly GCA_907165275.2. Classification (NCBI taxonomy): domain Eukaryota; kingdom Metazoa; phylum Arthropoda; class Insecta; order Lepidoptera; family Zygaenidae; genus Zygaena; species Zygaena filipendulae. The sequence goes on from OU015650.1 coordinate 494,832, forward strand.
TATGCATTACTGTAAAGTAAGCTCAGCAGTAGGTATACCTTATCTACACAAAAAGTGGTAATCACTGATAACAAAAATCATACAAAAACTTAGCTTACTTAGGGCCGCACTCAATAATATTATAATTAAGTAATTATTTAATAAAAAGAATGCCAGAATTATCAATTAATATAATAAACCGTTTGGTTCGTACGTGCCGAACAAATCTCTGCAAGTGCTGCTAGAGCCGTTTTAATAATTTTAAGTACCTACCTACCTACCTAAAGATTTTAAAAGCAAAACTAACGCACTCAGAGACGTTCATTAAATTAATGTTTTTAATTGGCATTTAGCAAAATTTAACTTTATTAGTTAATTGCCAATTTACAATAACTTAATGAACATCTCTCAGTGCGGCAGTTTTATTTTTATTTAATTTTTTTATAATCATTAAAACGATTCTGAGTGCGGCCGTTAGACAGTAATAGAATTATGCGAAAGAGAGAGACATCACATCCCACGCACATACCTAAATACATATATAGGTACGTAAGTACATCTTGTAACCTTTAAGTACTTAAACCGAAGATATTTTTTTTATTTCGTCTGGGTCCTTATGATGAGGCTTTATTTACGTAAAGCTGATGACAAAGAAAGGATATCACACATAAATAAGCCCTCCTGCAACGCGCCAACGTACAATTTGCCTTGACATGACTGAACTTTCGGTTGTCTTCAAAAGATCAGCGTTATTTCACTTGCCTTCGTAGAATAAGAAGTCATGAAACAATATAATATTATATAATTATGTATACCTACCTAATACGCAGTTACTTCGGTATGCCTACTTATGTAACTTATCCGCTGGTATTATATTACTAGCTGTGCCCCGCGGTTTCACCCGCAAGAAAGGTTTTTATACAACAACTTTTTTTCCTGACATCCGATTTCAATGAAACAAAGCCTATATGTAGCTCTAGGCTAAGCTTAATCTACCTGTGAAAACCGCATGACAATCGGTTCAGTAAATGCGGAGATTATCGCGAACAGACAGACAGATAGAAAAGAATTGTAAAAACTTTTTTTGGGCTCGGTTACTCTTCTTTTACCACCCCTCTCAATTTTAGGTAAAAATATTCAATGTACAAAATCGCGGATTCTACTCTTTTATCATAGTATAGATAGATATAGATAAGCTTGGAGAGTAGAACATCCTTACGTATTATAAAACAAAGTCTGTCATATTGTAATGAATTCCCATGGGAACTCCGAAATTATCGCGGGTGAAACCGCGGAGGAAAGCTAGTTAAAACTAAATACAAAATTTCGCCCAAACCGTTAGTCATTTACGAAAAACAAATGGAAAATTTGGAAAAATAGGAATTTCAATGAAACCAATTACCTAACCAAGCTTTTCGGTTTGCGCTTTTTTACGCTTCATTCGTTTATTTATTAACTAGCTGTTTAAGTTGCGGAATTCCCGCAAGAACTCTAAAAATTTACACCTTGTCAGCTGAAAAAGTCCCGTGTCAAAATCAACCCAAACATTTCGGAGATCAGCTGGAACAAACAGTCCAGACAGACAGACAAAAATTATAAGAATTTGTTATAAGTACCGAATATACTTTCATAATTATTATGCATTCAGTAAAAAGCTTTAATATGCATAGGTATGTATGAATTTCAAACTAAAAACAAAATGATGTAGGTATATACCTATATCTACCTAACTAATTGCATAATTATGTGCTTATGTGCGAGTCTGGGCTCCTTATATTTATGCTGTCTTAAATCATTTCAGCATTAAAAAAATTAACTTACGATCAAAAAGCAAGTGCTGATTACAACAGCCTTGAAAGACGCGTCGAGGTCTGGAGGGAACTGCACCTCGAAATTGTCAGCTTTGGAGAAGAATTCCCTCTTGATGCCCGCCCAATTCTTGCTGATCACACCCACCTGCTGGCCATCCGAAGAATATATCTGGAAGAACGTATATCACAAAAAGTTAGTGTGCTTTAGACCACACAACTGAAGTAAAACTCGCAACATACAGATCAAAGACATTAATGTCTTTGATACAGATATATAAGGTGTGGCAAAATTAGCTGCAAATATTTACAGGGCTGAAAGTACATGTTACAATAAACAGAGTAAGCGAAAAATAATGTGACAAGTTTGGTAGTTTTTCACAAAATAAGTAAAAGTATTTTTTTCTTGAAATGTTCGTGGGTTTTCATTAAAATGAATCAAAACATTTAGGTATATTAACTACTCCTTATCTTTCTGTCTTTGCCAACGTATATTATCTACCCTCTTTCGTTCGCGTCAACCGATTTGACCGACACTAATATTCCAAAGTAGTAAAGTTTGTGAACCGAGTCTAAAAAATTGGAGGGAATCCCAAAATTAAAGCGAAAAAGCTTGTTTCAAACAAAAACCTCACATAATAAAACCGACTTCCAAAAACACAAATCTAAAAAAGCTAAAATAAAAAGCTAAAAATAACAAAATACCGATTTAATCCAAAAGACGAAAACACACGTAATATTATGATTGGTTTGTGCTACCACTGATCGGTTTGAATTCGGTGACAAGCCCGCTGGTGTCTGCCCACTTGAGTTGTTTTGCTCACGAAGAGCTGGTGGCAGGAGTCGACTTAGCCCATCTACCCCCTCCATATTTGGCTTGTCACCGACTTCATACCGATAAGTGGTAGCACAAACCAATCATAATATTACGTGTGTTTTCGTCTTTTGGATTAAATCGGTATTTTGTTATTTTTAGCTTTTTATTTTAGCTTTTTTAGATTTGTGTTTTTGGAAGTCGGTTTTAATTTTTTTGTTAAAAATTTGTTTATTTCTTGCTTTTTAGTGAGTCGGTTTGTAATTTAACTAAGTTACAATAGCCTACTGTCAACTGCTCATAACCTTTTACAAAATATTGCTTTTCCCGATGCAGGGACGTTAATTTTTGAGGAGTTCTGCTGGTACACCACCATCAGTTCCACTTCACCATATACATTGTGATGAACATAAATTGTTTAGAAACCACATTTAAGTTAACGAATCGGAATCTGTGAAATACCTATTATTTAGTAGTTCCGATGACCATCTGCGGTCTTCATCATCAGTTCCACTTCTTCAAATTTTACTTTCCAAAAGCAAATAAACGATTTACTATAAAAAATACCCAAATCGCCATAGGTGTGCCTATAAATTTTGAAGAGTTCCCTCGATTTCTCCAAGATCCCACCATCAGATCCTGACTTGGTGACAATGTGACCAATTCGGAAGTATCCCCTTTCAAACAAAAAAACAATTTTCCAAATCGCTCTAACTAGAACCCCTGAAATACGTATTATTGTTAAGTAGTTCCGATGACCATCTGTGGTCTTCATCATCAGTTCCACTTCTTCAAATTTTGCTTTTCAAAACCAAATGAACGATTTACTATAAAAAATACCCAAATCGCCATAGGTGTGCCTATAAATTTTGAAGAGTTCCCTCAATTTCTCCAAGATCCCACAATCAGATCCTGACTTGGTGACAATGTGACCAATTCGGAAGTATCCCCTTTCAAACAAAAAAACAATTTTCCAAATCGCTCTAACTAGAACTCCTGAAATACGTATTATTGTTAAGTAGTTCCGATGACCATCTGTGGTCTTCATCATCAGTTCCACTTCTTCAAATTTTGCTTTTCGAAAGCAAATGAACGATTTACTATAAAAAATACCCAAATCGCTATAGGTGTGCCTATAATTTTTGAAGAGTTCCCTCGATTTCTCCAAGATCCCATCATCAGATCCCGAATTGGTGGCAATGGGACCTAATTGGGAGTATACCCTTTCAAACAAAAAAAGAATTTTTGAAATCGGTCCAACCGTCTTCGAGTAATCGGTGAACATACATAAAAAAAAAAAAAAAAAAAAAAAAAAAAAAAAAAAAAAACATACATACAATCGAACATAGAACCTCCTCCTTTTTGGAAGTCGGTTAAAAATCGTTCTCCACTTGCGACACCGCGCTCTCTCCCTTGACCTTGAACACGCGGCAGTCTCTCGCGTCGTTGATATACAGCACCGGCTTGACGAAAGTCTGCTTCTGTCTGATGATGCTCACCAGCTGGCCTGTGGACAGCATCACCTCCATCTTGTCCGGGCCCCACATCATCGGACGGCGCATTCTGAACACCTAGAACGTTCAAATTGAGACGATTGACACACAGCAATAAAGTTGAAAAGTGTTAATTAAAAACTTTTTGAGATTTTCCGATGTATTGCGCTGAAACTTGTGAACAAACTGTAAAACGTATAACGGAAGAGACGTGCCTGCCCTCTTAGCCAAGTTGACAATAATAATAATCGATACCGCATAGAGAGTCAAGAGACAGAATCGTTACGTCACGTTATCACGCAAAACTGGACTTTTTATTGGACAATTTTAAGTGACCACGTGACATGGTGACTTAGTTAATCGTTACTTCATTTTTAGGGTTTCCGCACCTCGAAACAAAAAACCGGAACCCTTTGTTGTCCCTCCGTCCGTCTGTCAAGACCCTTTTTCTCAGGAACGCGTGAAGGAATCAAGCTAAAATTTATATCAAATACTCAGGTTAAGTGTCCCTTGGAGCTGTGAAAAAATCAAACTGCTACGTCAATCAAAAGATACAGCCATTTATGCCGCAAATTTCCGCAAAATTTTCAAAATTTTCGCAAGGGAATCAAAACCTACAGGGTGCTTCCCGTGAATTCAGAATCTTGAAATTTGGTACGAAGCAACGTCTTATAGTACAGATAAAGAAAAAGCTGCGAATACCGTAAATTTTTAGTTACATCATATAATAAAAATATTTTTAATAATTATTTTAAAGTTACTACCCCTTTCCTCATGAATATACCTACAGGTTTGTACGGAACCCTCGGTGCGCCAGTCCGACTCGCACTTGGCCGGTTTTTTTATAATTCCACTAGCTGTTCTCCGCTATTCCATTTTGACTAAGGTGTAGAGTTTGTGAAGTTAGACCTTGTAGAGTTAGGGCGTGTAGAGTTAGAAGCTTGGCTCTATATAAGATCTGATAACTTATTGAAAGTGCTGGTATATGGTCTTGTCTTGGTAACATTTTACATGAAAATGTTTTTGTTGGGATAACTATTACTGTAAGTAACTAGGCATAAAATACTCGTGTAAATCCTTTGTATAATGTTACCAACCTCCTGATCGTGTACGTCGAAAACTTGTATAGTGAAATTCCTGTTCTTGCCGGCTCCGAACAGCACGCCCATGGTGGTGGCGTCCTCTTTAGCGTGGTACAGCACCTGGCCCTCCCTCGTAGTGATCACGTACTGATTGACGATGCTGTTTTTCTGCTTCACCATCACCTCTTGAAGGGGGACCAGAAGCTCAAGACCTGGAAGTTGTTCAAACCGCATCCGGTTGATATGAGCACATAAACGATTTGTGTAAGTACATAAATATAATCAATATTTCAATACTGCTTTTGTTTCTCTGAAATAACATTTCACCTTCTCAGTTTATGATGTGCTTTCCAACGGAATGCGCGTTACTAGTGGTATAGTTAGTGTATAATTGTCTACTAGATGTACTGGAGGGGTCTGACTTTCATCTGATGATACTTGAAAGTATTTTTCTTGTTGGTTTTCATCTTACTAATATTGTAAGAGAAAAGACTTGACTCTTTGTATGTTCATTTGTTTGTAATGGGTAAATTTAAATGTACTTAAATAATTTTCAAAATTCTTTCATTGATACAAATAAGCTGCAATATTCTTGAGTGAGGCCGAGTGGCATGTATTATTTTTTATACTTTTTAGAGCTGCCGAGGGAGACCCACAATTTAGCGTGGTTGAAACCGCTTGGGAACCTCTAGACTTAAAATTTCCGATCTTTAACTAGAGTAACTCTACGCAGAGCTATGACTCATCGCCGGGGTCATGGAGAAGGTCATGTGGGGTGTGGTGGGTGGGTGCTGCGCGTTATCAGGCGCCCCATGAAACCGCTGATGTTTGTCCAACACACACAACCATGATTTACTTTTCTAATTGATTATTATAAATACGTAATAAAAAACTAAATAATTCATAGTTACCTACCTATTTGTTTAATTTCCAAAAGGAACCTCTAAACTCGCTAATATTATCATTGCTTTCTGAGGGTTGTAGCCTACTAATTTTTATTTAGTAAAATAACCTAAATTCAAAATTTACTTTTCTCCTTTTTAACCGACTTCCGATGTATCTATGTCTTTTTTTATCTTTACAATTTCCTGACCGATTTTACTACGGCTATCTATTAAGTACGGACTTCCTGACGGATCGTGAAAGTGACTGTTTTGTCAATTAATTTCTACTCTTTTATACCGATTTAATAAATACTAAACAGTACATTGTTACCCTGGGGGTGAAAGTAACTTATTCAGTACCGAAACGGGGTTTGGCGCTTGTAATAGTTCGAGGGACTAAATAAAGTCTTTAACCGAGGTAAACACCATGCTCATTACGAATACAAGAAAAGTAAAAATAACAACATGAATTAGCTAAAGAAAAAGTTTGAATTTTATTTTCCACTACTGCTTACTTCTCTTCTCTTATGATATCAGGCATTAAATCCATATCTTAATCAGATGAACTCATTGTGTTAAAACAAATTCTACTATGCGGAAGTATAGATAACTAAAACAAAACTAAACTCGAAAAAAAAAAACGAAGATCGGATTGCCGCTTTCTCACCTATTTTGTTTCTTTTTTCTGTGTCCGGTCAGCTATTCAGCTATTATTTTTCATTTCCATCATTGAAAAAATGGTAAATATTTTAAGGGGACTCATTACTCACCTCTATTGTATGAGAGATAAAAATTTTATTTAACCCTTTCACCGCCATAATATTTTGGTAACTTTAATTTTAATAGGGATGTTTACAATTTTTAAAAATCAAAATTTTAATTAGTCCGTCTTTTAGAAAATTAAAAATCATTAGACACGTATTTTTTTATTTTGCAAATACATGAAAATACACAGAGATAAAGTGCATTAAAGTTTAGGGTGGGGGCTCGTGACGTCACTTACCGCTACAAGCCGCCATACAAACTGCACTAGTAAGTGACGTCACGCGAAATTTCAACTCAATGTTTCGCTGTTATTTTTTGATTACGTAAAAAAAGAAAAAATACGTGTCCAATATTTTTTATTAATCTACAAGACGGACTAAAAAAAAATTTGTCAAATAGCCTATTGGCAAACACTTCTTGTATCTACTTCTAAAGTCTAACCGCCTTTACCAATCAACTAAGTAGGTAGGTATTTATTATAGTGAAACGAGTATGGCGTTTTGGCGAAGTGATGAAAAATCAAAACAGGTTCTAGGAGTAGGCAGGTATAATCTCAAACGAAATAAAATTGAATTCATAATCTTTCGTCGAACCTTTTTTTGTATTATGTTATGTACTCAGTTGAGATGGATAAAATAATTTCCAAAGAAAACTTTCTTGAAGCATTTAAATTTCGACTAAGGCACAGATTATAAGACTTACCGCCGCACTCAGAGTCGACTTTAATGATTACTTAGTTAAGTATAGATTTTTAAAACAAAACTGCCGCAATCAGACAAGTTTAATAAATTAATGTTAATTGGCATTTAACTAATTAAGTTACATCTCATTAAATGCCAACTAACATAAATTTACTGAACGTCTCTGATTGCGGCAGTTTTGTTTTAAAAATCTATACTTAACTAAGTAATCATTAAAGTCGACTCTGAGTGCGGCCGTCTCTGATTGCGGCAGTTTTGTTTTAAAAATCTATACTTAACTAAGTAATCATTAAAGTCGACTCTGAGGTTCGGAGTTTTTTAAATGTATGTTTACTATTAACTTACCAGGCACCGGTACAACTGCTGTCGCCATGCTGAGGAACTTAAAGTAGGTATAATATACCTCTTATAAATTCCTTAAAATTGGTTTTTAATATTGTGAATTTATGTACAAATTAAATCTTAAAATCTTTAATGCATCACATCACTAAAATAATGTCACATTTATGCCCTATCAATAGTTCAGACACAGTTGCTTCACTTCTCTAAGACGTCATTGTCTACTATTTATTGTTGTTCAATTATCACTTTTAAACTAGGTCAAATAAGACACAATATTGTAAGTCTACTAGAAAACTGTTCACCATATTCGACCTTGTTATTCTAAGGAGAGGTTACTGTATTTTTTATCACAAATAAACAAATTATTAGCACAAAATACGGCAAAGCGAGCGCTTCGAGCCATTGCTGATGTCGACTGTCGAGTGTCGACTACTATCGTGATACCTACTTGTGATTCCGATTTATTTAATAGGCTATTTTAGAGACAATAGTCGGTTACGGGTTATTTACATGCGTGCAGTTCTTGCTGCAACAGTCGCATGACGCTCACCATAGATAATACAATATATAGCTCACGCTCGCGCTACTACCAAATTATCTCTACGAATTTTCGCACATTTTGAGAGGTCTAAGTGCCTATGCTAGTTTAGTTCAGTTTTTTCATTTATATGTATACGTATAGTTTAGGAATGTTCATGTTCATGTTGTATATAGTTTAGGAATTTTCATGTTTTAGAGAAGTTAGAGAATACGAATGACAGTCCCTGTGAGAAAAGGATGACACTCTATAAATAACTAGCTGTGCCCCGCAGTTTCACCCGCGTGAATTTCAGAATTCCCGCAGGAACTCTTAGGTAGCCTAATTTACTCCGTATAACATCGATAGCATCAGTTAAATAGCGGGGAAGGTCCCGTCCAAATTGGTCCAACCGTTTTGGAGATCCACCCGCGTGAGTTTCAAACTCCCGCAGGAACTCCCAAACTTCTTTTATACAAACCTTGTCCATACAATAACGAACACAAAGAAATCGGTAAAAAAAAGAAATATCCAATTTGGGCAGTCGTTTGGAAGTTAAGCGATCACATTACATTTCGGCGATTCATTTTTACTTATATAATATGTAAATAGATAGCTGTGCCCCGCGGTTTCCGTAACCCGTCCGGTAACCCGTGTTAATTTGAGGAAAAAACTTACTAAAATTATATTCCACAGCTAACACACGCAGCGTGCGCAATGGAAGCTCTCAAAAGAAATACGTATTTTTTAGCGTTTTAGCAACATTTTTAATTGCTGCTCCGCTCCTATTGGTCTTAAGTTGATGATATATATACCTATAGCTTATAGCCTTCCTCGATAAATGGGCTATATAACACTGAAAGAAGTTTTCAAATCGGACCAGTAGTTCCTGATATTATCGCGTTCAAGCAAACAAACAAACAAACTCTTCAGCTCCCATCCTGCACAAAATATTGACGATTTCAAGAAAAGGTTTGCCCATGTCTGTGTTTTGCCCTAATTCAGCAGCTGCGCAGCCTGGCGCGTCTGGCGCCGCTCAACTTTGTGCGTCTGGCATTGTTTTGTTTGTTTAGATAGCTACCTACTTATAGTAGGTACTTACTAGTCGGGATATGGGCGTAATTGATACTTACGATACCTACTAGTTGTTATCCACCCGCCATATTGTCCATTCGCTAGTTATGACAAGTGATTAATCCAGAAACAATAGAATAGAAGTTTATTGAATTTTAAAAAGGTATTGACCGTGGTCTCGCCGCGGAGAGGTTTGGTCGATTCACACATATCATTGAAGCCATAATTCCGACACAGTACTCGGCACAGTATCTCTATACCCACTTGTCAGTGTCAGTGACGACACAGTGCTCTCGGTGCGCTCATAGGGTACCTAGATAGAGAATGTATAAAAGAATATTTCACACTTTGCCACTTTGCCACTGTGTTGGAACTGTGGCTTCACTCATATGTGTAAAACAGTGTGAATCGATGGCACCATTGTCGTATTAGGTAGTACTGTTACTTATTTTCGTGAACCGATTACAACAGAGGCGGATTTACCAGCAGGCTGAATAGAAAGCAGCCTAAAAACTATTTCTTGTGCAATCATACTAAAACGTTATGTTGCCCAAAAAATCTAGGAACTCACACATTCATTCACTAGTAGATAGGTACACAAATCAAGTTACAATAATTTCATTGATAATAAATTGCAAATCCGTCGCAATCAGAGACATTGATTAATAGGTATATGTTACGGTGAGTACGCCACAATAAGTAACATTGTTATTCAACATTGCAACATCATGACTGTACACATTAGAATAACAATATAATATAACAATGTTATATAACCATTGTCGTTTCTCGTTCTTCAGTGCCATGCTATCCACAATGTCGTCGCTGAGAAGACGTTTTACTAGCTGCGGCAGTGACTGTTGTACTTGTATATATGTATATTGTATATACTATATATGTATATTTATATTTTTAATATAAATACCAAAACAAAAATACTATCAATGTTAAATAACATGTTTTGTTATGTAGTCTGTACAACGGTTGGACCGATTTAGAAATTTTGTTTTTTGGTTTAAAGCGTTTACTTCCAAATTGGTCCCATTGTCACCAAGTCGAAATCTGATGATGGGATCTTGGAGAAATGGAGGGAACTCTTCAGATATTATACTTATAGCGATTTGGGTTTTAGTAAATCGTTCAATTGCTTTCGAAAAGCAAAATGTGGAGAGCTGATGATGAAGACCACAGATGTTCATCGGAAGTACTCAATAATACGTATTTCACGGGTTCCGATTCGATTACTTTAAAATGATTTGTAAATCATTTATGCTGGTCACAATGCATGTAACAAAGTTGAACTGATGGTGAAGTACCAGGGGAACTCCTCAACAATAAACGTCTCTACATCTGGAAAAGGTTGACATTAGGCTATTGTCTTATAGCATTAGGTAAACTGACTGAACCGTTAGAAAAATTGCATTCGTTCGTCCACGCGACTCCTCCCGTATGTTTTATCGTATTTTTCGCAACGAAGTTTTTGCTTAAATTTTTTAGGCTTCATCAAAACCTGAGCAAACTACTCTAAACTGACCACTAATATGGCTTTGTCATAGATGATTTTTACAAAGACAAAACCAGCTGAAGACTTGGTTTTCACTCAACTTACTGATGTAACTTCTACGTAATATTATTACATAATTATTACATATTAGTATATTGATGAAATCAGAATAAAAATTCCAAAAATAAAACATTTTAATATTTAGTTATTTGTATAAAACTTTAATTTCATCATTAGTCAAAACTAAATTTACACACAGTATCTTAAGGTCAATGACCTCGATCGAGCTGACCAGCTGCTGCATCGCTTACTGTGTGCGTGGCGCGTGCCTGTATTCGTATTAGTGAGCTACGTGTGTTGTGTACCGAGTGAATGTAATTGTAATGACTTTTCATTAAAAATTTCCTCATATTCTGAAAAACTACTGAAGTTATAATATTATTTTTTCATTTATCCTGTTTTTTATAACGAATACTTTCAGACCTGTAAATATTTGCAGTTACCACATGTTATATATAAGTACATCCTGTAATCTTAAAGTAGCTACTTTTAAAGGAAGATAGTAGCCAAAGCTGATAACAAAGATATCACACCTAATTCCTCCTGCAACGCAAATATTTCCTTGACATGATTGAACCTTCGTTTTGTCTTTCTAAAGATTATTTATTATCGTCTATTTCCCTTGCTTTCGTAGAATAGGAAGTCCTGAAACAATAATTAATATATAATACGTAGTTAAGTTGAGATATTTCGCCATACTTATCCGCTAGTTTTATATTTAATTTAAAAACAAATTTTCATCCAAACGGTCAGTCATTTACGAGAAGCAAATAGAAAATTTACAAAAATAGAAATTTTAATGATACCCACTACCCAAGATTTTCGAATTGCGCTTTTTTAACCGACTTCCCAAAAAGGAGGAGGTACTCAATTCGACACGTATGTTTTTTTTACGCTTCATTCGTTTATTTCTTAACTGGCTGTGCCCCGCAGTTTCACCCGCGTAGGTTTCGGAATTCCCGCAAGAGCATCAAAAAGTTACACCTTATCAGCTACGAAAGTCTATCAGCTATCAGCAATGAAAGTCCCATCAAAATCTATCCAACTGTTTCTGAGATCACTCTGAACAAACAGTCAGACAGACCGATAAAAGTTATTAGAATTGTTTTTTTATTATAAGTAACGAATATACTTTGATATTATGCATTTAGTGAAAATTATGCATTATTTTATGCATTTGGTAAAAAGCTGTTCTGACAGACACTTCATCTAACTAACATATACGTACCTACCTATATATGTGCTTTCACTGCTTACTGTCTAAAATCTAAATCATTTCAGCTAACTTACGATCAAAAAGCAAGTGCTGATTACAACAGCCTTGAAAGTCGCGTCGAGGTCCGGAGGGAACTTCACCTCGAAATTGTCAGCTAAGGTGAAGAATTCCCTCTTCACACCGGCCCATTTCTTGCTGATCACACCCACCTGCTGGCCGTCCCAAGAGTATATCTGGAAGAATTTATATAACAAAAAAGTGAGTGTGCCCACACAACTAAAGTAAAACTTTTTCGCAATATACAGATATAAGGTGTGGCAAAATTAACTAAAAATATTTACAAGGCTGGAAGTATACAATAAACAGGATAAACGAAAAAATAATATTATAAGTTTTGTAGTTTTTCAGAATATGAGGACATATTATATTATAAGTAAAAGATTTTTTTTCTTTAAACGTTCGTGGATTTTCATTAAAATGCATAACATAACAAATTACTCCATTTCTTTCTGTTTTTACCAACGCATATTATCTCCCTCTCAAGACTCAACTTTCGTTTGCCTTACCTAATCACAATTTTCATAATGCTTGCACCAGTTTACAACCCAAGCTCAGCGTGCGTATAGAAGTTTTACTTCAATTACTCTTGAAATTTATGTAGGCCTACTCTAGTACATAATAAAACTAAATTAAACTATGTTTTTAGTTTGTACACTATCTGTTACGAATACTTGCATTTATTTATTGATGATATATTCAAAAGCTTAGAGCAAATAAAGACTTTTATTTGGTCTGAGAGTGTTTATTTATTTATTTAATTGATTCACCAAAGTGTTTTCCAATAACTGGAGTTTGGCCATTCAGAAATTCTCAGTAATATCTAAAACATCTACACTAATATTCCAAAGCAGTAAAATTTTTATGTCTCAAATCTCAATCCAGAGAACTGGAAACACTAAACCAATTCTAAAAAAGAACAATTCTGAGGGGATCCCAAAATTTATACGGAAAAGCTAATTTCAAACAGAAACCTCACATAAAAATCCTTCTTCACTTGCGACACCGCGCTCTCTCCCTTGACCTTGAACACGCGGTAGTCTCTCGCGTCGTTGATGTACAGCACCGGCTTGAGGTAGGCGTGAGACGTCTCCTTCTGTCTGATGATGCCCACCAGCTGGCCCGTGGACAGCATCACCTCCATCTTGTCCGGACCCCGCATCCTCGGGCGGCGCATTCTGAACACCTAAAACATTCGAAATTAAACGATCCATTAGTATCACGTAATACCAATCAAGCAGAAAAGTGTTCCATGCTTTAAAAGCTTTCTAAAAAGTTAAGATGTTTTTCGGTGTATTATTAAAACTCAGCTTTGTTAAATACTAACCCTAGCATGTAAGACGATTGTTACTAACACTACTATGGACTCAGGTCTGAAATTAATCTATATTATTATTATTATTATTACATTGCGACTTGAGAATAAACTATAAAATCATATAATTATTATAACGGAGGGGACGCGCCTGCCCTCTTAGTCAAGTTGAAAATCTATAACCGTTACCGCATTTACAATTCCACTAGCTGTTCCCCGCGGTTTCACCTGCGTTAATTTTGGAGATCCAGCGGGAATTCCGGGGTATCTCCTCTGTACTACTATTTCAATGTAATCCTTATTACTATAGAAGCAAAACCTGTACTTACTGTTGCTGTAAACTGTAAGTAACTAGGCATAAAATACCAGTGTAGATCTTTTGTAATGTTACCAACCTCCTGATCGTGTACATCGAAAACTTGTATAGTGAAATTCCTGTCTTTGCCGCCTCCAAAAAGCACGTCCATGGCAGTGGCGTCTTCTTTGGCGTTGTACAGCACCTGGCCCTCCCTCGTGCTCACCACGTACTCGTTGATGATGCCGATTTTCTGCTTCACCATCACCTCTTGAAGAGGGACCAGAAGCTCAAGACCTGGAAGTTATTCAAATGTCCATGTACTTAAATATTTATTTTCAAATATAACACGTGTATAGTTTATGTGATTTTAAATAAGTATAAACCATTGCATAAACATATTCTATTATTTGACAACACAAACGGCCGCACTCAGAGTCGACTTTAATGATTACTTAGTTAAGTATAGATTTTTAAAACAAAACTGCCGCAATCAGAGACGTTCAGTAAATTAATGTTAGTTGGCATTTAATGAGATGTAACATAATTAGTTAAATGCCAATTAACATTTATTTATTAAACTTGTCTGATTGCGGCAGTTTTGTTTTAAAAATCTATACTTAACTATGTAATCATTAAAGTCGACTCTGAGTGCGGCGGTAAAACTTATTTCTTCTTGTAAGAAGAGTTATGAGCTTGTAGTGAGTATGGTGAATTTGCCACTTTGTTAATAAAAGTATTACCAGTGCTAAATAATGGCATACTTTTGATTTAAATGTGCTGGATATAGGCAAAGCTCACCTGAATTTTTGAAGTTTTCATGTATATGTGGCCGCAAATATTAACAGGGCTGAAAGTATACGTTAAAGCTAACAGGATCAGCGAAAAGTTCATAAAAGTTTGATAGTTTTTCAGAATATGAGGTACATAAAAGTATTTTTTTCATTGATTTATTTTGTTTGAAATAATTCTTTATTTTGTGAACATGTTTACTACAATTTATACTTGCAACCCTGTAAATATGTGCAACAAATTTTGCCACACCTTATATGTATAATCCCGGGGTATAAAAAATTATGGGGAGTAATATCAAACTTTCTCCGTTAACATAAGGGGGATATCTTGCACTATGTTGAATACCTCCACGAAATATAGGTCCTATAGGTACACAGAGTGGTATGTCTAGGATAGCCGATCAGAATAGTAAAAAAAACGATTGCTAGAACTACTCGATTGCGTCAGATTAAGATAATAAGGTTAATTACTTAGGTACTGAGAAATGTGCATATGATTAATCTGACATCCGCCATCTTTGATTCCCGCCAAAAACCATTATCCTACTTACTAACTACATGTGGTAAAATTAGCTGCAAATATTTACAGGGCTGAAAGTATACGTTATAAAAAACAGGATACGAGAAAAAATAATATTATAAGTTTGGTAGTTTTTCAGAACATGAGGAAAATAAATTCAATGAAAAAACATTACCACTACATTCACAATTTTTCTTATTGATTTATTTATTTTATATGATTTTTTTTATAATTTTATTTATTTTATGAACATGTTTCCAACGGTGTATACTTTCAACACTGTAGGTATTTCTTATATTTGCAGCAAGTGTCTGTTTGTAATTAAAAATTTTAATTAATAATTTTGCTAACGGTGCGTACACACTCCATAACATTGTGACAAGCCAAATATGGAGTGGGTAGATGGGCTAAGTCCACTCCCGCCACGAGCAGAACAACCCAAGTGAACAGACACAAGCGGGCTTGGCACCGAATTCAAACCAATAATAATATTACGTGTATTTTTGTCTTTGGATTAAATCGGTATTTTGTTATTTTTAGCTTTTTAGTTTTGTGTTTTTGGATGTCGGTTTTAATTATTTTGTTATTATTATTATTAATTATTTTGTTATGAGTCGCTGCCGCAGCTAGTGAAACGTCCTCTCAGCGACGTCATTGTGGATAGCATGGCACTGAAGAACGAGAAACGACAATAGTTATATGTATAACATTGTTATATTGCATTGTAATTGTAATGTGTACAGTCTTGTTTTATGTTGCAACTTGCAATGTTGCATAACAATGTTACATGATGTGGACGTGTTATATAACATGTTACATAAATTGTACGCACCGTACATGACTTCCTTCCTGAAGCATTCAAATTTTTCAACTAAGGTTAGGTGTTTTTTAGATGAGTGTTTACTAATTACTTGTAACTTACCAGGTACCGGTACAATTGCTGTCGCCATGCTGAGGAACTCAGTCAGTACTTAGGTATAATTTACCTCCTATAACTTCCTTAAAATTGGTTTTTAATATTGTGAGTTTATGTACAAAATAATATCTTAAAATCTTTAATGCATCACATCACTAAAATCATGTCACATTTATGTCCTATCACACAGTGACTTCACTTCTCTGACGTCATTACCTACTATTAAATTGTTGTTCAATAACTTTTAAAACTAGGTTAAATAAAACACAATATTGTAATTTGGCTGCAACATTATTCACTGTATTCGACCTCGTTATGAGAGGTTACATTTTTTATTACAAATATTATGAGCACAAATAAACAAAAGGCAAACCGGGCGCATGGCGGGCGCTCCGAGCCATTGCTGATTTCGACTGTCGACTAGATAGGTAGTAGGTACCTACTTGTGATTCGGGTTTCGCAAAATGTTTCTTTCTAGCTCAATGTTAATTCACTATTCCGAATTTAGAGACATCCGAGAGAAGGTCACTATGGACCATCTATGGACTATGGAGACAATGAAGAACCAGAGTCATAATGAATAGTGCAGAGTTAGTACAAAAAGATGTACCAAGCGGAAAACATGTTGCGACTTATAGGTACTTGTTATTTATTATTATTTTTTTTTAAATCGCAAATATTTATTTTCTTCCACAGGCAAGGTTAGAATAATTTTTCTACTAATCACGATATTATGTTTAAATTTTGTGATGAAACAATTAAGTTTAATAGGTTACGTAGGTATAATCGATACACTCTCTCGTTTTTTTTAATACCATCTACCTACCTATATGTATTTAGATCGACACAAAGACCTAAATCTTTTTGTCGGTTACGGCTTATTTACATGCTTGGCTGCAACATTCGCATTTCGCATGACGCTATACTTCTATTTTTATCTCCATGAATTTTCTCACAATTTTTACCTATGCTAGTCCCGTTCAGTGTTTTCATCGTCATAGGTTTAGTTACCTACCTATGTCCATGTTGCTTCAATAACTAACAAATTTTATACTTACCTGAGAGCATGAGTCGACAACCCGCGGCCCGCGCAAATAAAATCATTTCCAGTTTCCACACGAGTACCGCGGGCATTAATCAATTAACAAAAAAACTAAAACCGACCTCGAAAAACACAAAACTAAAAAGCTAAAAAAAAAAAAAAATACAGATTTAATCCAAAAGACAAAAATACACGTAGGTAATATTATTATTATTATTGGTTTGTGTACCACTGGTCGGTTTGAATTCGGTGCTAAGCCACTCCCATGGCTTGCCACCGACAAAGAGTACGGTCTAGGTATACTTAATAAACACTAGACTTCAAATCGATCAGCACAAACCAATAATAATATTAGGTGTATTTTTATTTATTTTTTATTAAATCTGTATTTTTAATTTTGTAATTTTTTTGCTTTTTAGTATAGTGAAATGGAATCAGAACCCATGAAATACGTAATATTGAGTAGTTCCGATGACCGTCTGTGGTCTTCTTCAGTTCTTCTTCAAATTTTGCTTTCCAAAAGCAAATGGAAGATTTACTATAAAAATTACCCAAATCGCTAATAGGTGCCTATAATTTTTGAAGTGTTCCCTCGATTTCTCCGATCCCATAATGGGATCCCGATTTGGTGACAAAGGGACCAACAATTAAACAATAACACAATTAAAAAAAAATCCAAATCAGTCCAACCATCTTCGAGTAATCGGTGAACATACATACAAAAAAATATACCTACATACAGCCGAACACGGAACCTCCAAATTGTAATTAAACATGGCGGCAAAATGTATTAGCCTACTGGCGGCAAATGTGTAAATCCGCCACTGGCTAAAATTATTATGAATTTACGTGTAAAATCTTTGAAGTTCCATTACCAAGTTTCCTAATAACTGCTGACAGGAAATCAAGTTACAATTAGAAAAATATATCGATGTTGATTTCGAGTACCTACGGCATTGATACTACGGATTACAAGGCACGACGAAAGTTGAAAATTAACAAATATTTTTGTAGTTCTTATGCTACTGCTCCACCTGCGTTATCGTTAACGTTGATGTTAATGTCTAACGTGGTAATGTTAGTAAGTTAATGCGTTAAAATGTTGACCACATCTACGTAATGCCTAAATTAGCGTAAGTAACTAATTTACGCGTTAACACGCAGGTGGAGCAGTAGCATTACGTTTAATAAGAAAATTCGACAAATCGTATTACAATCAACATAATTAGCAAATAAATAATTGTATTCACCTACCTACAACAATAACATTATTTAATATGTACTCATGCAGTAGTTTCACCATCAGATCGGTCGGTAGTCTTGGGGGCGTATGATATATCTTCGATGGGAACCTCTCTATCCGGGACTGGGTCCGCTCTAAAAGCCAGCAGGAGAAGTTTTCCCTTATCAAAGCGGCACACCACCCGCTCCGGCGGCAGACCGACCGGCAACATAAATTTTCGCTCGAACTCACGCCTGTCCCAATAATGGGAGTTTTGTCTTTCCGAAGCCTCTTCATCATACCGCTTCCTCAAGATCTCCTTCGCGCCTCGCACTTGCACCTCGTACCCAACAGTCTTCACTTCGAGATGCTCCGGCAAATAACCATGAACGTCCAAGAGTATTTCGATTTTTTTCTCGTCCGCTTTGATCTCGGAGTCCGCTTGAATCCCTATGACCCCGTGATGTTTGGATGCACGCCATTTTTTAAACTCGTACCACAGGTAGTGTAAGAATTGTTCCCGCTCTTCGGCACCTTCTCCGGTCACGAAATCTGTCAAGGCAAATGCCAAGGGCTCCGACGGAAAATAAGGGGATTTACTAAATCGCGAATAAAATGGATACAAATCTTTTAATGGCATTTTGTTCGGTAACAATGTAAAATGTACGCGTTGCTTCCGTGTTTGATTTTCCACCTACTCGGTATAGAAGGTTGGAACACAAATTAGAAATTATTATCATTGTACCTACCCGCCACTTGTAAAAAAATTATTACAGAAATGAGTGTAGGTAGTTAGAGATGGGACTGTTATTTACAATTGTATCGAATACGTATCGTAGGTATCGACTATTGATGAATATTCAACATTACTAGGTAATCATAAACAAAATTTTAACAAAAAAATAAAAACTGACTTCAAAACACAAAAATTTACTACACTAAAAAGTTGCAAATAATAAAATAGCGATTTAATGCGAAAGACAAAAATGCACGTAATATTTTTATTGGTATGTACCTACCTAGATGATCGTTTCGAAGTCGGTGCCAAGCCAAATACATAGGTAACAGGTAGTTATAGACTCAGGCGAGTGCTCAGCCCTTAATTTTGGGGGGGGGGAGGGGTCACCAAGTAAATTATTACTGAGGGAAAATAAAAAGGTATTAAGAGGATTGTGTAGCTGTAAATTTTTATACAAAAAACGAAAAAGTTTCCCCCCTTGAACAGTCCAATTTTGATAACTTTTTCTACAATATGTTGTTGATACATTGGATAATTACCGTACCGGGCCGTATGTTTTTATTTTAAACAAATATTGCTCATAACAAGAGTTATTAGCATCTCTTTATCCATAATTTTTTACAAAAAAGCTACCTCTAGCGTTTTAATTTATTTAAGTTTATGTTAAACTAAACCGAATTAAAAAAATAGGAAACTGTACAGCCCTAGATTAAGGTGTACTGAATCGAATGACACTAATATATCATTATTCGTAAAGGTTTAGGGGGGTGGAAACCAGGCGCGGCCGCAGCCTGAAATTTTGGAGGGGGTCACTAATAATAATAATTAGTCAAATATTATGTCGAGTGTTTATTGTACAATACTTCACAATTATATTGCATTCTCTATAAAACAAATGGATTTGGGGGTGGGATGTCATATCCCCTTGCCCCCCCTTCCCTCCCGCTTGAACCGCGCCTGGTGGAAACGGCATTATAGTGTAGTGATGTCGAAGGTGTTATCGATATTATTTTAGCCTAGGGTGGAGAAAGTAATATCGACATATTATATAGCGATCGATACTGAAAGGTTTATCAGGGTTACACCTCAGACGAAATAAGGTTACACAAATAATATCATGAATAATTTTATTGATTATATTTAGTCATGTAATTTTAAAGCCTTTTTCATACTTATCCCCAAAGACATTCTATATAATACATCATTGCTTATCCCATACATTTGGATCCCATACATTTGGGCCGAGCGCCTACCTACCATACAACTTGGCTTGTAGAAAAGGTGATGTACATAAACCACTGACAAACAAACACAAGTCTTAATGTATAGTGACATAATTAATTTGTATTAGTAAGAATTTATTTGTATTTTTCTGTCCAAAACTGGTCATCGCGCTCAATTTTTTCATATACCAAACCATGTAGCGTCCACACTAAAAAAAAAACAAAATTGTCTACCAGTGCAATCGACCCTGGACTTGAAAATAACAATCATTATTTCTTTTTTACATCATCTGTCTTTCTCGTAAAAAACAAAGTTTGATTCGTTTTCGGACGTGATAATTTTATCCTTATTACCGAGAGTACACTTGAATAAAAGAAACTTGCTGTTGTGTTTACTAATCTAGATTCTTTGTAAAATTTTAAATAAGAGAACTTGCAATCAAAAGTTTTGTTTTATTTTTGCAATACAATCAAATAAATGTTTTATTTCGACAAATCTACAATCTTCTCGTCTAACTCGGGTCCAATATTGGGTCCAGTTGGCTCGGCAGATGAAGACGGTGTAGTAGTACATGACATATTGTATTCTTTTCGATTTTCGTTGTGACATTCAATTTTCTTGTCAGTCGTAGAGTCACTAAAAAATAAATGGAGTAATATTAGTTCTTCGTTCGCGTTAATTCGCCGTAAAATATAATTCATCATCCTATTTGGTGAGTCGGAGATTGACAAGGAAATTGAATGTGACAAAGAGAATCGATGAGAATAAAAATACACCCAACTTCGATTGTCGAGCTGATTATTGAAACCGAGTCAGACGAAAATTAGCCAACAATATCGTATGAGGTAGGCGGGCAACCATACTTAGAACTAAAAAGTCTTATTTTTTGGGGATATGCATTAGCGCAAGGGTCCAAGAGCAATGCCCAAACTCGTCTAAAAGCTATATCCAGAGATGTTATTTGGCTATATCGATGGAATAGGACATAACAGTGGATGGTTTTCAATGAAACCTTGGAATACATGTCACGATTGGCGACGGCGATTCTGGCATCATAAATAAACTATAGATTTAAGCAGTTATAATCTTCTAGTAAAAAAAATTGGAACGTAATAATCACCTTTTGAGTAATGGGCAAGGAAACTAACAACCACAATGGTTACGAACCAGTGCTCAAAAGAAAAAAAGTTGAGAACAGTGTTCTGCGTCTCCGAAAAGCAGAGGTTGGCGCCATAAAACATTGTAAGAACGAAGATATTACTGATACGGAAAAAATCAAAAAGATAAAAATATATAATATACAAAACAGTGTCAATCATGTATTTGGCAAACACGATGATTGAGCAGGTAATTTTTGTAAACGTTGCGCTGAGCCTAACTTGTTCCAGAACTAGTTGAAAGTGGAATATCCACCATATCCAATTGGTTAAAAACGCAGGCAGTCTTTTGCTGGGCGTCACAAATAACTCAGCTAAGCAATTTAATTCAATAATTGCAAAATATCGGAGGAAAGGGGGTCTCCGGGGTCGCATCAAATATAATAATAATAGATACGGATAATTTAAACTCTATTGTTTGGAGATTCTTGAAGAAGAAATTTCCGCCGAGTTTCCGTAGCGAGTGGCGCTCGGCGCCCCCACAAAGCAAATAAATTAACTAGAGAGGACATGCAGGCGGAGCAGGCGCGCTACCGTTGCAAAGGAAGTTAGAGCAAATGCTCTAACTTGCCCAAAACTTCTTTTGCTGCCAACCCAACTATAATTACCACAATATTCCCAAAACTGTGAATTTTGAAAATAGTGTCTAAGTAAAAACATAACTATAAAGCGTTTAATACATTTCTTTACGTTAATAAATGTTTTAGTGCGTGATAAATAGTTTTGTGTGCGAAAATCACCCGGCGACACTGGTTTTCATCTGTTTTGATATTATGGTTTTCATACTAAACTAAGTTGATGTCCCTTCCATCTGTTATTCTCTGTTCTGTGGGCTCCCTAGGACTGTTGCGCGCCTGCGCCCGCGCCCGTGTGCAACGCACACTCTGCAGTCTGCACTGGTAGAGGTAGATGGAGACGCCTCTGCCCACCTACTTGTAATGTACGTGTAATCAATTTCGATCTAAAAGTAATATTATCTACAGACTACAGTAAACTCAGACCTAGAACCCATCAATAGTATTTTAGGTAGGTAGTAATGTAAGTAGGTAGGTACCTACTTACTGAGCTACTTACCTGTTGATTTTAGCTAACTGCGTTGGCCATTTTTTTGATTTACACAGCAAATTGCATTTTTTACGTTTTGTGCTTAAACGCAGTTTAGTTTTTTTTCCTCTTCTATAATATTTCTCTTCCATTCTAAAAAGTATAAGTAAAATTATTTTAGTTGAATACTCAGTTTCGTCTGAGGTTGAATATAACATTCATCATAAAACAGACATAAGACATACCTTAGTAGGCAAGTGTAGATAGGTAAACAGATACACTTAAATAAAAAAATAACAGCTCACTTCTATATCGTCTAAGGTATCTATAAGTTAGTAAAATATAATATTAGGTAGGTAATGTACGCAAGCAAGCCGTATGCTCAAAATACTGCGAATGAATGAAGCGAAGCACAAAGTACAAACTACTCGCCGCGGGCCGTTCGCACCGCGAGTCGCGCTGGGTGCCGCGCCCCCCACGACAGCGCGTGCCCCGCTGCTGAGAATTTGCGCATGTCAGGAGGGCCGAGGGAGGGAGGCAGAGCGGCGTGAAACAGACGAACAGAATTTAATTTTTGCAAAATATACCTACTTCAAACCGATGAAACCGATGCCCTTATTCACTATGACCAACAACATTTCTTGCCCATAACGCGCGTCCCAAAAACGCATTTCCAAACGTTCTAGATGCCAAGATATTAGAAATTCTTATTCTTTATGCCATAAGAAAAAAAAAATGTATGTATGTTGTAAATGTATTTTTTTGCAGTAAAACTTCTTTGATTACGAGGGAAGATAGTTTTTGCGGCGTCTTATCTTAGCGCGACATGTTATGGTCATAGTGAATAATTTTTGTCTTTCGCATTAAATCGATATTTTGTTTTTTTTAACTTTTTAGTGTAGTGCATTTTTGTGTTTTGAAGTCGGTTTTAATTAACATTTGCTACTGAATATCAACACCACGCATTTGCGATACCTACCGAGGTAGGTAGATACCAAAACGTTGGAACCAAAAACGCCCTGTGTTTTCTTTTGCGACACCGCCGCCATACATATATTATATCATTAATCCTTCGAGCCGTTTCGGTGCCACGATGGAACTCGTACTCGTAAATAACGCGATAGGTATTCAAAATTTTCCATTTTGTAAACTGAGTGACGCAAAGAAAAAACCAAAAGAGAAAAAAATAAATGAATTAGAGTTTTCAAAACACAAAAGCATGAGTAAATAACTGTATAAATTTGAAATTGGAATTCCTAACCATAGAGAAGATATTTGATATCAAAGTGGCCAGTACGACAAAACGCCAATTTCATAATTATGTAAGGGCCTAATACTTTGAAAGGATTTTGTTACCTATTATAGTTATTGATGATGAATAAAATGATTATTATTATTATCATTCAGACCCTTATGTTTTACCCTGGCACCTTCATTTATAGATACACTCAGCATACCAGCTATACATTGTTACAAAACTAGATTGAAATACGAAACACAAATCTCGACTTGCTTGCCCCGAAACGCTTCCGCCTGATCACTTGATTAGACCGTAGGTATCTACGTATGTGCGTCAACATACCACAAAGTGTTCACTGTTTGAGTTACTAATCAAGTTCACATTCACGTGGATTTAAGGGGTTAACTTATAAAATCACTTTTCGACATCTCACACACAATATCACAATCCATATTGATGATATTGCTAAAAGAACTCAAAGTAAACCAACTTTAGAAGTCATAGAGGCAAGGAGGACCATGAGTTAAGGTAGAAGAAAACTGTTGCGTTGAAATGAAACTTGAATCTTATTTCCCTACTGTACCACTTCTTTTAAACGTGAATTCGAAGTGTGTTTGTTTAGCCAGCTTTCATGTGCATTTTGCACAGAGATATTTTTGGAGGGCCAAGAAAGCTTTATTATTATTTTTTTGGAACGAAGTTCCTTTTTTATGCCAATTGGTATATTATTCTTGAAGGAATTCCAAAGTAACCGCAGAAGAAACCATAGGAAACTGTTAGTACAGAACATTATGTGTACTTTGAGCTATATATGAATACAATTTATTGTTTCCGCAAATAAGTAACATTTAATACAATATTTAACTTAATCATTATTGTGGTCAGTTACTGTTTGTGAGAAGCGAAACAAGCGAGTGGAAGGGATATTCAGATGTTATAAAGGTAGGGACATAGCCATCATAGCACTGTGAGAAGATAAGGAACTAGGTACGAAGAAAGAAATAGTGTTGAGTATGGCGAGTTTTTGTGTTGTTCTGGTGATAGCGGTGGTGTGCTGTGAGGGTTGGGGGAAACCGTTGAATACTGACGAAGAAATAAACCGTAAGATTAAGAAACTAAGTCTTTTAATAAACCGTAATTTCAACACTTGAGGAGCTTTCACATCTTCTGTAGATAGGTACCTACTTACAAATTGCGCACACCGTGCAAAAACTCACCAGCCGGGCTAAGATGCGCAAGACGACAAAATTTTATCGAGCCATTTTATCGATTCTCGTCGACATATTGTATGGCTTTGTCGACGAGAATCGATAAAATGGCTCGATAAAATTTTGTCGTCTTGCGCATCTTAGCCCCCCTGGGGGGCTAAGATGCGCAACACGTTAAAATTTTATCGAAATTTTTAGCCCGGCTGGAGATGAGGAAACATCGTTTCATTTCTGACTGGTGTCCTCAACACCTAAGCAGATACATTTATGCATTATGCGTATCACAAAACGTGTTATCTGAGTAATAAAGAAATATCATCAAGTCAACGCGTATACATATTTTTACTTCATCATCATCGATCGATATCATGATATGTGGTAGATACACAAGTCCATTGCTGCAGAAAAGTATACCTATCTTGCAACGGGGTTCCCGAAATAATATGGTACAGACTACAGGCCTACTTTGATTTGCTGAAACCCTTCTCTTTTAAAGCGCTTGATATGAGCGTCACCGGCAAACATCACAGCGTACAGAAAAGGTTCATCAACCCTGCGCTCACGGTGGGAGACTTCACCGGCAACGGCCTGTCTAAGATTAGAGCAAGACGCAAGTAAGTTATCATGTTTGATATTATTTACCCGAGAGCTTAGATCAGACCAAATCAATCTTGAGGATCGTCTAAGTACACTAGATAATATTATAAAAGAAAAAGGTTTGATCTTGAGATAATTGAAAATCTTGAGATAGCCCTGCCCACAGCAGTCTTTGAAAACTTCTTTAATACCTAGACTTTTCCCAATGCTGCAGTGCCGCAGAAGAATGTGAGAAGCTACAACTGTGCAAGCTGCACGCCAGATCCTCGCATAACTTTTTAGCGGCCTTCGAGCTCTACTTTGTCAAGTGAGTCCAATGTTTTTCCATATTTTACGTATATTATTTTGGTATAACACTATCTATGTAATATAACTGCCTGTAGTTTTATTTGCGTTGTTAGGCCCGGTGCACCAAAGCAGAGACAAGACGAGAGGTGTGTTTTGAAGTATAGTATTATATTATCTGTGGTTTTGAGAAACCGGGCCTGAGGGCCCTGATTTGCAGCTGACATGTTTTTTTGATCACATAATATTTTGCAGACGTGTGTACAGTCAGCAGCAAAAATATGTAGGTAGGTACACACTTTTGTCAGTCGTTGAACTTAGATTCTACTGTCAAAAGTGCGTTCATTTTTGTGAAAACTATTGTTTTGGATTTTTGGACCGAATTGTAGTTGTTCAGAAATACAGTAACCACACAGGAAAGACTGTACATACAGATGTTACAGAAACATAGATACTGATTGATACCTACGTTGTATTTTACTAACTAGGAACTATGTAGATTGTAGGTAGGTACACTGAAAAGCATGATAGATTTGTTAACTGAAATAATATGGTGTTGTTTGCAGCAAAGAGAATGCACGGCTGTGGGACCACAGATCGAGGTCCATTGCCGACTGCCATCGAAGATTCACCTGCTACAGATAAACATGGAAGATTTATTGATATTATAAATTATAATATCACTTGATTTTTCTAAATATTAACTCTAATGTTCTAAGTTATTATTAAATAGTCAACCTTGAAAACATCAGCTTTTAACATTACTATCGTAGTCTGTACCTCTAGACAGTCTAGACTATAATAATGGGCATGTTGACTAATTTTTATTTTAGTCCGTCTTGTAGATTATTAAAAAATATTGGACACGTATTTTTTCTTTTTTTACGTAATCAAAAAATAACGGCGATATATTGAGTTGAAATTTCGCGTGACGTCACTATTCTGACAGTTTGTATGGCGGTTTTGTGGTTAGTGACGTCACGACCTCCTCATCCTAAATTTTAATACGCTTTATCTCTGTATATTTTAATTTATTTAAAAAAGCAAAAAATACGTGTCTATTGTTTTTTTTATTTTCTAACTGACGGACTAATTAGAATTTTGATTTTCAATAGTAGTCAACATCCCTATTATGTATTAACTTTTCGACTCGTGTGCTTGACCCATGCCATCAAGGGTTTAGAGTTTTAGGGTAGGTAAAATTTTTGGGCATAGGTACCCAATAATATACCTACTTATAGAATGTTTTTGGGCATACCTAACTCCTACTAAAATAAATGAACGCAGATAAGCAATAAACATGTTAACCCACAAAATTAAGTTGTTGCGTAGTATACTATATTTACTCTGAGGTTATTGATTCAGAACGATTTATTGAGAGTTAAGGAACGTTTTTTAATTATGTGTTTACCTTATTATACTGCTTAAATATCTAACTAAATAACATAAAATACTTTTAAAACGCGATTTACTCAAAATTTCTCCAGTGTGGGTTAACACAGTATTGCTTATCTATGTCCAAATGTATGTCTAGGTTAGGTACCTACCTACGCAGTGGTTCCTAATCTTAGTAAAATTCCAGAACATTCTCGAACATTTTCCAAAAACTCGAGAAATTCGGAAACATTCTCGAAGTTTCTAGTTAGTCCTTTCCCGAAATTCATTGATGCGATACCTATCTCCCTTCTCACCCGTATCTCAAAACCAACCTGCAACCTCTGCAGCTGGAGCTCCGAAAACCTCTTCATGGATGGGGGGCGGAGGGAGGGCGTATAGTTTACCCTTTGATTCCCGCGGGAACTCCGAAATCATCGCGGTTGAAACCGCGGGAGACGGCTAGCTTAGGATATTATAATTTATTATTATCAACCCTATATAGGTATTCCTTTATTGAAGTTTATTGATCATACGATCGATCTCAATTCCCAGATGCGTCATTCGTAATGTTTATAATGCCTAGGAAGAATGAAACAACTTGATTGCACAATAACTGTTATTATTGAGAATATTACAATCACAAAAGCTTGGTTATGAAAATCAATTAATAATACCTACTTATCTAGTTACCTACTGCAAATCGGAAAACATTGTGGGCACCAAGTAGGTAGGTACCCACTTATCCAAAAGGAACTATAATATGTATAACCTATCAGTCGAAACAAATATCACCTTTCCAGCTTCCTGCAGTAAACACTTAACTGTCTACAATAGGTAGGTAGGTACAGTAGTAGGTGTACCTACCTACCTATGCAACACACAAATTTATAAGTATTGGAAATTACTATTTATGTTCATGTAGACTTGCCGCCATCAGATTTATCTTGAATAGGTATCGTCCTCTCTTCGATAGGCTCCGAACGGAACGCCACCAACTTCAGCTTGCCCTTGTCCAAGTGGCACTCCACCCGCTCCGGGGGGAACCCTTCCGGCAGCAGGAACCTTCGCTCGAAGTGACTCCTAGTCCACCCGTCATCCCGTTTCAACTCCTTCTTGCCTTCCACTAAGATCTCATTTCCCACCGTTTTCACTTGGATCTGCTCTGGACTGAAATTCTGGACGTCCAAATGCACTTCGACTTTTTTCCCATCGGCTTTGATCTCCGAATCTGAGTAAATACCTTCGATGCCGTGATGAAGATCTTGATGTATAGCCGGCAGGGACTGCTTGAAAAACTTCAGCGGGTCGCGGAAGAATGGATCTTTTGCGAAGGTATCTTCGAGAACTCTGGTAATAGGATCCCGGTAGGCGAGGTTCCTCAGATGTCGCAACCAATACGGCGTTAGTGACATTTTTCAGTTTTGTAGATTGTTTACGTTGCTTTGGTTTCGCACTCGAAGTCGACTCGTATTTCAAAGATGTTTTTAACTTGAATGACGCAATATTCCCGCGTTTCGACCTTTATATAGTAACGCTGGTAGCGAGATCTGTCTTCGAGAAAACGAATGAATAATCGCGAAGTTTCTGGATAGTCTGCCATGACTGGGTAGTGAAAGTGACATCTATGGGGGAGTAGTAAAACTAGGTAGTTACTGCGTGTGCAGAGCCGACGTCATTTACGTCGACATCACACTAGCGTTACTAGTGGAATTTCTGGAAGCTTTATTATTCCAGTGGAGCTAACTGCGATAATATTGAATCCTGTCCTTTCTGAATCTGTTCATATTCTGTCCTAACAAATACTTATTTGCTTTTTGTAATTGTCCACTATTTTCTCTGACTGACATTAGCATGAATAGTGCGCCTCCCTATCCAAGGCGTCTGTTGCCATATTGAAAAAAGGACGCGCTGTCTTATTAGTTACTAGCTGTCTCCCGCGGTTACACCCGTGACCCGCGTTAATTTAGGAGTTCCCGTAGGAATTTTAGGATAAAAGTACCCTATGTCACTCAGGACTCCCGCAGTTTCTTATAAGTGAAATAATTTTCAAAATCGGTTCAGTAGATACAGAGATTACCCCAACCAACCTAACAAACTCACAATCCACCAACTTTACCTGTTTATGATATAATATTAGTATAGATTACATTTATAAATATAGAAAATGGAAATCTAATACCAGCCTTTAAACTATAACATATTCTGGAAGTTAGCTGTTTATCATAATAGGTAGATAAATACAATTTAAAAAATAACAACCACATGATTCTAACTGGATTATTCGAGAAGTAGAATAAAGGAACAAAACAAACAAGGAAAACAAATAACTGTGTAACAAAATTTGTTTTTTATTTATTATACTACTTACTACTTACTTGACTTAAATATTAAAAACATTAGGAATATCTAATTCGCACTACGCCTAAAACTAAATGCGAGAAAATAAATGAATGCCTTTGTCTTAGCGGACAAAGTGGTGGTTAAGCGACAAAGCCCTTTAGATAAAAAAAAATGCTTGAAAACAACAACGATTGTAAACTTCAGTGTTCTATTATCTAGTGATTGCTCAAAAATTCATAATCGCTAGAAATAAATAAAAATAACAACTTTATTCAACCTCAGGTTCTGGCGTTTTAATAGTACATATTTGTATCTAATAAATACGCATGATAAAAAAAAAATAACTACTTCGGAAGAACGAAGGTTTAAGAAATTTTCCATTATGCCTGTCGTAAAAGTAACTTCATAAGG
The DNA here is from genome assembly GCA_907165275.2 of Zygaena filipendulae. Classification (NCBI taxonomy): domain Eukaryota; kingdom Metazoa; phylum Arthropoda; class Insecta; order Lepidoptera; family Zygaenidae; genus Zygaena; species Zygaena filipendulae. The sequence continues at coordinate 524,854 of OU015650.1, forward strand.
TTACTTGTATATTCTGTTACTAGAGATAGCACTGGCCCAGTACTCGCAGCGACGAAAAATTCGTTCCGTTATAACTTTCAGTATACTGACGCAGTATCGGCAGTAGGCAGTATGACGTCGTAATCGTCGCCTATTTTATTCTGAGCTGGCGTTATCGAGGTAAGGTGCTCTCTGTGGTTTGGTCACATCAACCTCGGACCAAATATTGGTCAATGAGTGGTCGACAGCGTGACATGACAGTGACATGAATACTGAAACGGCTGCGCAGTATGCTAAATTGACGTCATACCTCACAGCGCTATCAGTAATACCGGAACATACCCTATATTAAGTTATGCTAATAACTTTAGCTTTATTTACGCAAAACTAGCACCAGCTAGTACTTAGAGACAAAGAATCGTGAAACTATTGGTAGAAGCTTAAAACTGACCCCGTTTTAGCCTAATATTGGATACATTGGTCTGTTTTCCTTATTTGTAAAATATTTAAAATATAAATATAACACGCATTTATAAATAAAAGGGAAAAGAAAATAACATTTTGATTATTTTCTGTCTGTCTGTCTGTCGTCTACACGAGTCTCGGCACACTAGCGATTATTTAAGTTTGTTCAACGACGTGATATACAGCTGTAGGTCAGCTACTTACTTATTTTTACTTTGATCGTATTTGGTTTCAAGTAGCTATGTTTTTACATCGAATAAATTATTTACATGGACGCCGTAAGTGTATAACTTTACGGCTCTATGATACATTTTATCATATTATTTTAATCATAAAATAAGATATTACAAGGTCGTCGATGTAAAATGTTATTACATGAATGCCGCAATGCCGCTATAGCTAGATCGTAGGGTCGAGTACTCATTGGCATTTCTTATCAGTACAAGTATATCCTTATCAGTTCCATGTATAGATGGCAGTTAACCCAGTTATTAGGGTGAAACCCGATAAAAGCCTGCCACTTTCGGGTGTAAATCCGGGCTTAAACCCGAGAATGGCAGGCTTTTATCGGCTTGATTGCCCATCTATAGATTACATGTAAGCACGAATTATCGATTGCTCGAATACGTCGCACGTTCAAAAGTCTATCCCGTAAATATATATATATATATACTATACATAATAATATATCTAAATATGGGTGCAGTCCCATCCAGCCCCCCTAGTCAAATTGACATTCGACAATCGTAAGTCACACCGTAACGTTAAAATCCAATCAACTAGTTTCGCGTCACGCGTGACAACGTGACCTTTACGGCCACACTCAGAGTCGTTTGAGTACTTAACGATTTTTTAAAGTGAAAATGGAAAAAAGCTCTGCAGCATTTAACTAATGTTTTTATATTATAATGTCTCGTTTATGTCTGCGTGTTCACGTCCTCCGCTTGGGCTTGCGGGCGGCGCCGTCGACGGCGGCGAGTATGTGGTGGATGGCGGCGCGGTCGAGCAGCGCGGCGCGCTCCCGCTCGGCGCGCGCGGCGGGCGGCGGCCGCGCCGGGCGGCTCCCGCGCGCCGCGCCCGCCAGCGGGCCCAGCGCCGCCCACAGCTCGCGCGCCGCGCCCGCCAGCCGCGCGCGCGCCAGCAGCGCCAGCGCGCCCAGCCCCAGCGCCGCCAGCACCAGCAGCGACGACTGCCGCAGCTCCTGCTCCGACGCGCGCACCTGCGCACGCACGCACACACGCACACATGTACAGTCAACAGCTAAAGTAGATGATCCAAATCAAAAATTCAATACTAACGAGTTCGCGTCAAAACTGTGTGGCGTCGAAGTGATTCAAAAGTATGTGATTGTAAATTATACCAAACATTTACTACTAGTACAGCTGCCATATATTAGTGATCAGATTTGAAAAGTTATAAGCGGGAATTCCGAAATAAGAGTACTAGCCTATTTTTTTTCTGTACCTTCCATTGACAACGTGTAGTATGCAAAATTTAATGAATAATTATAATAGTTTCACGCCTGAACGGCTCAACCGATCATGATGAAATTTTGCCAAACACGTTGTCAAAAGTACAGAGAAGGGCATAGCGTACTTTTCGTCCCAAAATTCCGGCGGGAACTCCGAAATTTACGCGGGTAGCAATTTCGGGTAGTAGTTATCGATATACCAAGTAGCTTAATTCACCTTCGGCAATCTATAGGAGACTTACCTTCGGCAAGAAGTGCAGATCGAAGCTCTTGAACTTTCCGTCGGAGTTGAAGTAGACCACCTCCTCCTCGTACGAGTGCGTCGTTTTCGACAATGTGGACTCTAGCTGGAGGACATAGGAGCGGTTGTCGGCCGGCAGCCGCGGCAGCACGTGCATCACGCCGGGGTTGTTGTGGTCGCTGGAACGCACACGGCACACCCCGTACAATTGGATTTATTTATAGCAGATACTAGCTGTTACCCGCGATTTCACTCGCGTTAATTTCGAGTTCTCGGGGGTATTTCTGTACCTACTCTTCACAGCGCGTAGTGTGAAAAATTTAATGTAGTTTCACCCGCATTAATTTGAGAGTTCTCGTGGGAATTCCGAAACTGACGCGGGTGGAACCTGATGTCCTACAACATTGGGTACTTTTCGTTTCTGAATTCCTGCGGGAACTCTGAAACTAACGCGGGTGAAACTGCGAGGTACAGCTAGTAGATAAATAAAATTTTCGAGAGTTTTCTATCAAACTAACTCGTTTGTTTGCAAACAGATGGCGCTGTAAAATTTCTTAATTTATACCCGGTAACGGTCCCTCACCTGTACCCGGCGGCGTCGAGCTTGACGGAGTAGAGCGGAGCGCCGGGCGCCGCCTCCAGCGTGAGCGTGAGCCGCAGCGTGCGGTAGTGGTCGGCGGCGGGCGTGTACACGAGCGCGTTGCTGTCCGTCACCTGAGCGCCCTGCACCGCGATCAGCAGCACCTTCTCGATGTCCTTCTTGTCTGTTACCTGCGAGTTAGTAAGAGATGGCGCTGCTGTAGGCACGTAACAGTAGTGAATCGTCTGCGCCATCTAGTGGTGGATAGTTGAGCCGTTACTGATCGTACTGAAACAAGAACTTATGCCGCTCGCCAATAGATGTCATTTAATAAAAATAAGAGAAAAATGAACTCACCTCCAAAGTGTCTGGCGCTTGGACGAGTTTCAGTCCCGCCAGCTCAGGATTGGAAGAGTCTTTGAGGTGCAGCGTGTACACGCAGTCGGGCAGCAGACCGCGGATCCTAGGGTGTCACATCAAATAATTCACATGAAACCAAATTCAACAAGCACAATTAATATTACTTCATTACATTGATCCAAGGTATTTTAGGGTATTTTTTGCGAAGACATAATGCCAGTCCCGTTCTGCCAGCGAGTGCCGGTCACAGGATAGAAGGGAACACCGAAGAAATAGTTCGAAACAATTATAATAATAATTTCGTCATGCGCAAATAATTCCGTACATACAGCATATCTTGAAACGCAGCTTGGATGCGGAAAGCGCAGCAGCGGTCGCTGTGGCGATGCTTGGGGGAAGCTCGTGTGCAGCTGTGGACGTCTTTCCGCTGATATGATGACGATGAATATAGTTAGTTTGATTGTGTCGGTACCTGAACGCGCCGTTGGGGTCGGTGGTGGCCTCCTCGGGCGCGCAGCGCGGCGGCGCGCCGGCGGGCGGCGAGGGCGGCGACGGCAGGGGCAGGGCGGCCAGCGCCGCGCCCGCCCAGCCGCGCCCCGCCAGCGACGCCAGCCGCCCCGAGCACGACCACGCCACGCGGACCCCGCTGCACACACCACATATTATATGTACAACCGTTTAATTGGTCCATAATACAACTCACAAACTGAACAATAATGGGTTTGTTTGTTGTGTCAAAATAAACGCGATTGAATTGAAACCTCAGGGGATCGCCCGGCGACCTTGCAATGGGCATGTTGACTAAATTTTTTTTAGTCCGTCTCGTAAATTAATAAAAAATATTGGACACGTATTTTTTCTTTTTTTATGTAGGTGATCAGATAAAACGGCGATACATCGAGTTGAAATTTGGCGTGACGTCACTAACCGGTACAGTTGGTATGGCGGCTTATAGCGGTCAGTGACGTCACGAGCCCCCACGCTAAACTTTAATGCGCTTTATCTCTGTATATTTTCATTTATTTGGAAAAGCAAAAATACGTGTCCATTATTTTTTAATTTTCTAACAGACGGACTAATTAGAAAGTTGTCAACATCCATATCAGTGCCAACCCACACGATGCGGTGCGGCGCCGCAGCCCAAGCCATTTCGCGACAGAAAGAGTAGGCATGCCCATCGCTACGTGACAGTGCAGGACAAACAACAGCGAGCCGCTCACTCCCCTCCCCGCCCGGAGCGCGCCGCGCGGCGCCGTGTGGCCACAACGCATGTTGTATGTAATATACCGCAGCGGCTCAGGCGCCTGACCTGGGCCGCGCCGCACCGCGTGGGTTGGCTCTAACGGAGGCGGGCCGTACCGCAGCGTGACGGGGTGCGAGCGGCCCTCGCGCACGTCGACCAGCAGGTGCGGCGGCTCGAAGCGGTACTCCTTCATGAGCGGCTTCACGTAGTACTGCGCCGGCGCCAGCGACGGGAAGCGCAGCGCCGCGCCGCCCTCCGCGCCCGCGCCCGCCCCCGCCCCCGCGCCCGCCGCCAGGTTGCGCCGGTAGCTGCCGCCCGACACCGACACCACGCCGCCCTGCGCCACGCGACGGACGCGCCATCGCAGGACACAAAGTAACAGACAGATAGAAGGGACATCAACTTAGTTTAGTAAAAAAACAGATGAAAACCAGTGTCACCGGGTTGATTTTGGCACACAAAACTATTCATCACGCACTAAAACATTTACTGACGTAAAGAAATGTATTAAACGCTTTTTTGTTATATTTTTACTTTTTTCAAAATTCACAATTTTGGGAATATGTATTGTGGTAAATATACTACGACACAGGCCTCCCCTAAGGACCGCCACGACGGCCGCCCCTGCGCTTAGCGCCCAATGACCTTCACCGAGTGGCCGCGCCGGTCCACCTTGTAGTGGGCAGTAGTGTATAATAAATAGCATGTAATAGTGTTCAGTAGTGTGCCGTAGTGTGCACTAGTGGGCAACAGTGTCCAGTAGTGTACAATTCTACTAATATTATTAATGTGAAAATGTGAATGTTTGTTACTCAATCACGCAAAAACGGCTGAACGGATTTGGATGAAATTTGGCATGTACATTTGTCAGGGGTACAGAGAAGGACATAGGGTACTTTTTATCTCGGAATTCCCGCGGGAACTCCGAAATTACCGCGGGGTACAGCTAGTAGTGTATAATAATGTCCAGTAGTGTGCACTAGTGGGCAGTAGCGTTAAATAGTATGTAATAGTGTTCAATAATGTACACTAGTGGACAGTAGTGTATAATAGCGTGTTTTAATAGTGTCCCGTCCGACCTGCAGCGGCGCGCCGCTGTCCTTGTCCAGCAGCAGCACGCTGATCTCGGCCAGGCGCTGCGCGGCGATGTCCCCGCGCGCGTCCCGCTCGCCGAACGCGTACGACTCCTTGTGCGCGCGCACCGCGTACGGCCGCGCCGCGTCCAGCGGCCCGAAGCGGTACAAGCCGTCCGCGCCCGTCGTCTGCGACAGCGACACGCCCTCTGCGCAGAGGGCACACGCGCCGCCGGCTCGTCACTCGTGTCGCACTGTGTTACAGGCTACGGCGCTACGGCGGAGTGGATGCGCACCGCCGGTGAGCGTGACCACGACGCCGGCGACGGGCGGCCGGATGCGGCCCTGCAGCAGCAGCGCGCGCCGCGCCCGCAGCCGCGCCGCCTCCGGCTGGCACTCGGCGCGCCCCACCACCTGCAGCGGCGCCGCCGGCGAGAACAGCAGCCGCGACGAGCGCGCCGACACCACCGCCACCTCGCCCTGCGGACGCACAGGCACAGGTCAATGGTCACACGTCATAGGTCATTCTTCACACTACACACGTTATCGCCAGCATGTCACGAATTTATTTTCATCAAAGAGCGCCAAGGCGATAGCCATACGCAGTAATAGACTTAAAAGGTCCTGACAAGGATCCAACTTGCGGCATCCGCTATAAAAAATATATCCTTCAAGATATTTCATTTCAAATTACACTATATACCTACTAAGAGAACAAAATAGGCATATAAATAATTTTAATAGTTCTGCAACAATAGGGTACTTGCATGAATTTTTTTTTTCAGTCTATTTTAAAGATATATGCCCTACTTAAACAAAGCAAGAAAAAGAAAAAAAATATATGCATAAATTAAAGAAATAGAGCGTTTCAAAGTTCCTACTTTAGACCTTACCGCCGAAACGCGGAATGACGTCACTTGTTCAAAATTACGCCTTATTAATCTGTGATAAAAATGTCAATGTCGTATTGACAGGGTCATGTGACACTGACAGATAGATAACTTCAATATCCAAAAGCGAAATTAAGGTTGAACTGTGTCGATTTACTTCCAAAAGTCCCAGTAAAGAATCGAAATGCATGTTACCGATGCATTTTAAAGTAAAAAACTTCAGAAAATGAAAAATATGCGTTGACTGTATGCACTTAGTTTCTTTTGCCTTCTCTGAAAGAGGTAAATGTTCCCAAAAAAAAATAAAGGTGACGTCATGTGTTAAGCTTGGCTGTGATTGGTGTTTCGTTGCAACGTTCCGTTTCACAAAATTAAAAGTTGAATATTTTGGAAACTATTGAAATTTTTTTAGTAAATCTTTCACGATAACGCTTTTCTAAGGCTCTATTTTTGAAATATTGACACAATTTCTTATTATAAATTTCATGCAAGTACCCTATTATTGCAATATAACATAAAGGATTTTTATTTAAAAGTACCAAAAATGACCATTTTTAGGGAAATTTTGTTATCAAGTTCAGATGCTGCGGCTTCATCTTCATTTCGAAATCAGCCTATCAAAAGATTTGTACAGAACCCCCCCGCCCACCTCGGCCAGATACAGCGTGTGCTCGTAGAGGTACTCCCCGTCGGGCGCGGCGGCGGGGGCGGCGGCGGCGGGGGCGGCGGCGAGCGGGCCCACCAGCTCGGGCGCGCGCCCGTCGCGCTCCACGCGCAGCGTCAGGTCGTCCACCGGCTCGGGCGCCGCCACGCGCACCGTGGCCGCGTGCGCCACCGCCTTGAAGTACACCGTCTGGAATGCGGAGGCAGGCCGCGTTCGGTAATGTAATAATAAAAAAGTTTTTTATTAAAGGCAAAAAAACCCAATCTACACAGTAAAAGTGTCACAACATACATACATAATACACATACACAATACAAACATAGCTCTTACCCCTTGGCCACAGTCTCGGCGGCGGCGGTGGCGGCGGCGGCAGCGGCGAAAACAAATGGTAGGCAACATAAGAAGTAGGCCACAGCTCGCGCCGCTGATATAGCTGTGGCCTACTCTGTATGTTGTCTACCATTTGTTTTTGCCGCCACCGCCGCCGAGACTGTGGCGCCGCCCTTACTGTACTTAATAATTATTTATTATTATTATTATTAACCGACTTCCTAAAAGGAAAAGGTTCTATGTTCGGATATGTATGTTTTTTCTTAATGGATTTACTAGTTGTCCTCCGCGGTGCATGTGTGTATGCGTGTGCGTGTGTCTATGCGTGTATGTGTGCGTGTGTGTATGCGTGTATGTGTGATCGTGGGTTATGCGTGTATATGCGCGCGTGTGTGTGTGTATGCGTGTATATGCGCGCGTGCGTGTGTATGCGTGTATATGCGCGCGTGTGTGTGTATGCATGTGCGTGCGCTTGCATGTGAGTCGCGCAACTGACCGGCGCGCGCTCGGCGGCCGCGCTCACGTCGACGTGCGCGGCGGCGGGCTGCAGCAGGTGGCAGCCGCGCGGCGTCAGCACGTAGCGGCCGGGCGCCGGCACGCAGCCCGCCGCCTCGCCGCCGCTCACCGTCAGCGTGCCGCCCCCGCCGCCCCCACCGCCCCCGCCACCCGCCGGGCTGTACTCCACCTGCCGACGGAGCGCACACCAAATATAATATAGTTTTTGGCGGGCGTCGAAGATGGCGGTTCAGTCATTTATTTTCGTGTCAATAAAAAATTGTTAAAAGTGGATTTTATTGCATTTTATGGTGCTGTATTGGACAATAATTTTCAGTGGCAGTTTTTTGTGTGCTCAAGAAAATATAACTATGACGTTTCGAGCTGATTTCTTCGGTATCCTCAGAGAGCTTCGAGAAAGTTCTCGTAATCTATTCAGTACCATGGCCTCCAAGTTCAAACCATATAACGATGCTATACGCAAGTTTTATTTTATTTTATTTTACTTTATTTGAAAAATCAACAGTTACAAAAATATAATGAACATTTGAGTGTCAAACAAAAAAGCCGATTACAGAGTTTCGCACATGGGTAGTGGAATAATAAAAAATAAACCAATTGCTCAATAGGCAGCAGCAACTTACATAGTGGGAACTAAGTCCGACTATGTACTATTTTTTGGTTACAAAAAACGAATTTTCTAATAATCGTCTCGCCGACTCACAGCTAGTGTTAAATAGATCAAAATCATAATCCTTGGATAATTTATTGAAATTGTCACTCGCTCGCCAGATAAAGGAATTCTGCCTGTAGTTGGTGGAGACTAGTTCAGTGTGCAGCGGCGGATTGTATCTGCAGCTTCTGGCAGGTACCTTTAGCGCAATAAGGGACAGGAGCTCAGAACAGTCAATCGTGCCGTTGCCTATCTTCAGGAAAAAAGAGAGAGAGAAGAGAGAGAGAAGAGAGAGAGAAATTTGTGCACTTAACTAACTTATGTTACTTGAAGCTGGCTAAATGCATTATATGCGAGAGCCAATAAGAAGAAAGAAAGCGAGTAGAAACTGTGACCGGAGGCAGCGCTGGGCGCACACGGCACGCACCTGCACGTCGTCGGCGGAGTCGAGGCGCACGTGCAGCCGGTACCCGACGTGGCGGAAGGGCGGCAGCTCGGCGCGCGCCGCCGCCACCAGCGCCGCGTGCGCCGCCTCGCGCCAGCACAGCCGCTGCGCCGGCACCGACGCCTCCACCGCGCCGGGCAGCACGTCCGAGAACGAGTACTTGCCGTCTGCGCGTATATATATATAAGATGTGGTAACACTAGCTGGAAATATTTACAATCTTATAAAATATAAACCTGTTCATAAATTAAAAATAATAAAAAAAAAACAATTATTTTTCAAACAGAATAAATCAATCAAAGGAAAGCGTGTGAAGGCGTTCGCCGCTCAGCCGCTTTACACACACATCGCCGTGCGTCAGTAGCTTAAGGTCAATGACCTTGATAGAGCCGACCAGCTGATGCATCGCTCGCTGTGCGCGTGGCGCATGCCACTGCAACGTAGTTATGTTTTTTTTTATTGAATTTATTTTCCTCATATTCTGGAAAAACTACCGAAAATATAATATTATTTATGCTGTTATTATTATGCTGTTTGTTATAACGTATACTTTCAGCCCTGTAAATATTTGCAGCTAATTTTACCACGTCGTATTGCTAGCTGGTCCTCGCGGTTTCGCCCGCGTTAATTTCGAAGATCCCGCGGGAATTCCAGGATACGATATATTTTATGTACCCGTGGAAACGTGTAGTATACAAAGTTCCACCCGCATTTATTTCGGAGGCATGCAGGTGACCAGGTGACCAGGTGACCAGGTGAGGTACTGCGCCAACCGACCTTGAACGAGCGCGGTGAGCGTCGGGCCGTGGTAGTCGCCGCTGGGCGCGCGGGCCCGCAGGCGCACGCGCAGCCCGGCGCAGGCCTCCGCCTGCAGGCACGCCACCTCGCCGCGCACCTCCGCCTTCAGCTGCGAGAACGACACGCCGCCCACGCCCGCCGCGCCCACCGCCACTTGCTGGCTCAGCGGGTAATATCTGGTGCCGGGCGCCGAACGGACAATGGATCAAATCGTATTCGATTTATAAAATACAGACAAGAAAAAAAAATACTATATCCAAAATTGTAAAAATTGTACTTTAACTACAATGGGCATGTGGACTAATTTTTATTTTTTAGTCCGTCTTGTAGATTATTTTAAAATATTGGACACGTATTTTTTTATTTTTTAACGTAATCAAAAAATAACGGCGATATATTGAATTGAAATTTCGCGTGACGTCACTATTCGGACAGTTTGTATGGCGGTTTTATCGGTTAGTGACGTCACGACCCCCTCACCCTAAACTTTAATGCGCTTTATCTCTGTATATTTTAAATTATTTGAAAAAGCAAAAAATACATATCTATTGTTTTTTTATTTTCTAACTGACGGACTAATTAGAATTTTGATTTTTAAAAGTAGTCCATATCCCTATTGTCTAAATAAGTATGTAGTATAGGTACATACACCCTATAGGCCCACTGATACATAAGCAGGTTCGATTCCCGTGTCATGTGAAAAAAAAAACAATAGCTGTACAGTGGCCTGGGCATTGGGTTTCACTACATAGTATAAAAAAGTAGCTTCCCGCTGTCTGTCTGTCCCTATGTATGCTTAGATCTTTAAAACTACGCAACGAATTTGATGCGGTTTTTTTAATAGATACGAGTCATTGAAGAGGAAAGTTTATACGTATAGTCATGTATAGTTTATCCTGCATTTCCCGCGGGAACTCAGAAATTACCAAACGAACAAACTCACTTTCGGCTCTACAATAGTAAAGATACCACACAGCACCAATAAAACATCTGTTAAGTAATAATAACAATAATGTAGACCAGCATAATGAAGATGCACTCACTGCAAGCCGTCCCGCAGCTCCTGGTCGGAGACCTCGACCTTCGCCGTGTACACGCCGGGCCGCAGGAACGTGCACCACTTGCCTGACACGGAAACATGGAAACAAATTCATTCGGCACTCCTATAGTAATCTACACAAATAACAAGCAGTAGTAAGTGACCTACTTACTGTCTCTGTGCCTCATTTTCTCAATTGTTACTCAACAGAACAGAAACAGAAACAAGTGCCAAGTGCGTAATTACCTACCTAAATTCTTGTTGTAATTATCTAAAGAACCCACAGAATTATATGTCAGTGAAATACCCTTTTAAGGTGCATAGAGGAGTGAAATTAGAGCATTGCCAACTTTTCGTTATATAGGTATTCCAACGATTTTTTTAAATATGTAATAAAAAAAAATATTTAGAAGATTCTGAAGACAAAAAACGATTTTCTGTAGGAGGTGGCGGTAATTTCTTAAATTTTATTGAGGTGCTAGCTGTTTCCCGCTGTTTAACCCGCGTTAATTTCGGTGTTATCATGAGAATTCGGAAATAGAAAGTACTCTATGTCACTCAGGTACACGTACAGTAGCTTCCTATAACACAGACAGAATTTTTCAAATTGATTAAATGGTTTTTGAGTTTATCCATTACAAACGGGCATACAGAAAATCAAATATATTTTGTTAATAATATTACTAGCTGTTCCCCGCGGTTTCACTCGCGTTAATTTCGGAGTTCCCGCGGGAATTCCGGATTACAATATAGCCTAGGTTACTTAGGGATAATGTAGCTTTCTAATGGTGGAAATTTTTTTGAAATTGGTCCAGTTCAGTTCCAGTCCAGTCCAGAGTCCAGTTTTTGGGTTAAAGCGTAACAAACAAACAAACAATAAATCAAATCTTTCCTCTTTATAATATTAGTAGAGATTTGTGATATCAAGGTAGCACTACTCACCGTCGGCGCCGACGTCGACGGTCAGCTTGGCGCCGTCCGGCCCGGCCAGCGCGACGCGGCGCGGCGGCGGCGCGCCAGGTGGCGCCGCGGCGAAGGAGGCGGGCGCCACGGAGCCGCACACGCGCCAGCGCGCCGCGCGCGCCGCCGGCAGCCGCACCGCGCCGCCGCCCGATATCGTCGCCGTCACGTCCTCCACCTCGCATTGCTCTGCGCGCCGAGCATACACGAAACTATTTGCAACGTCTCTTATTCTATCACTATCGCTAGGAACACCCCGCGGTTTCACCGGCATTAATTTCCGCGGGAATCCCGGGACAAAGAGTACCCAATTTCATAATAGGTTGAACCGTTAGGATGTGAAAGCGTAACAAACAGACAAACAATCAAATAAAGTCACATTCGCCATTAAAATATTAATTTTTTTATTGCACAAAAAGATACAAATGGCGAACTTAACGCCTCGCGGCATTCTCTAACAGTAAACCATAATGTGAGAGTATACAATATCATACCTACACCAATGTGGATACATAGAAATATAGCTGTTCCGTGTTTGATCCAGTTTTATTCTGTTTTACAAACAGATTAGAGCAGAGGTCACCATACTTATCCATTAGTTGAGAGTTCTGGGGTCAGACACAAAAACCCAGCAGGGTTTATTCTTGTTAATGTGTTGCTTGGTTTCCAAGATACTAGCTTACAGCTTAGTGTGGGGGCCCAAATAGATCTGTATTGTGATGTGTCATGAGTATGATTCGGTTGCATTGACCACTGAGCACACTCACCGTGGCGGAAGCTGACGGTGTACTCGCCGGGCAGCAGCGCCGGCAGCGTGTACTTGCCGGCCGCGTCCGTGCTGCCCGCCGGCTCGCCGTCCAGCAGCACCTGCACCGCGGGGATGCCGCTGCCCCCGGCCGCTGACAACACCGTGCCCACCAACGTATAACCCGTAACCTGTGAAGATACCTTTAAACTAAAACCCTGACATACAATGGGCATGTTGACTAATTTTATTTTTTAGTCCGTCTTGTAGATTATTAAAAAATATTGGACACGTATTTTTTCTTTTTTTACGTAATCAAAAAATAACGGCGATATATTGAGTTGAAATTTCGCGTGACGTCACTATTCTGACAGTTTGTATGGCGGTTTTGCGGTTAGTGACGTGACGACCTCCTCATCCTAAACTTTAATGCGCTTTATCTCTGTATATTTTAATTTATTTAAAAAAGCAAAAAATACGTGTCTATTGTTTTTTTATTTTCTAACTGACGGACTAATTAGAATTTTGATATTCAATAGTAGTCAACATCCCTATTAACCATATCGACAGTTGAAAGCTTATTTGATCTAAGCAACAAAAAATTAAAGTTATAATTAAATTACACAGATAAACACTTTTTTGCTAATAGAGTGATTGCACCTAAACCAGCGCTAGGTGTTCCAGCACCTAGCTAATGCTGAGTTGGTGACCCTTTCGGCAGAGCATGCAAGATCTATGTCTCTTTAGATTAGGCACTGTTGATATTTGTTTCTTTTTCTTGTGTGTTGTGCTGAAATAAATGTATTTTCTTCTTCTTCTTCACCTTGGAATGGGCTACCGGAAGAAGTAGTCTTGGCACCTAACATTAAAATATTGGAAAACAGATGACAGACACCTATCAGTTGCTTCAACTGAACTATGAACTGCCTGAATTATAAATAAAACATAAGATTTTTATTGTAAAATAAGGAAATTAAGTAGATTAAGTTATGTCTAATATACACACCTCAAATGCATTTTTGATATAAAGACTGTCATGTCTAACAGTGAAAGGCACAGTCTCAGGCCTAATGTTATAACTGACAGTAGCCTGTCCCGGTCGCTTGGTCAGGGCTAGCAGCCGGTACTCCCCCGCTGGCACCAAGCCAAAGCTAAACTCTCCATTTGTATCCGTGACAGAGTGACAGATCGGGGAACCAGGCACACCTTGAAGGAGAGCTGTGTTGCATCCTTCAACACGGTATTTTGGACTTTCCTGTTAGATAAAATATTTTTAAGTATAAAAATAATCCATTTCGTTTTCAGGAAGAGATCGAATTTTAGTAATAAGGTGCCTATTGGATATGGTATCCGATAAAGTTTTCATTCCTTCATTCATTCATAATTATGTTGCACGAATTGCTGTTCCCCACGGTTACACCGAATTTCAGACTTCCCACGGGGATTCCGGGATAGCAAATACCCTAAGTCCTTTTCCAAATTCCTTAAAACGTGTATACAAAATTTCATGATGATCTGTTCAGCCGTTCAAGTGTGAAAGCATAACAAACAAACAAACTCACTTTCGCATTTATAATAGTAAGAATTTTTTGTACTGGTAAAAAAGACAAGTAAATCCTAACTAATAATATTAATGTTAAAGTAACTCTGTCTGTCTGTTATGCTTTCACTCTTTAACAGCTCGACCGATCATTACAAAATTTTGCACACACGTTGTCAGGGGTACAGAGAAGGACACAGGGTACTTTTTATTCCAGAATTCCTGCATGATCTCCAAAATTGATGCAGGTGAAACAGCAGGGAACAGCTAATTATAAGGTAGTTACCTCTTTTGAATACAGCACAATATACAGACCACCAATAGGATGGCCAAATGAAGTGACAGAGCCTTTGACATCATAGCCCTTCACAGCCAAAACACCCACTGGCAGGGCAGTGTTGCCCTCCTTCACCTGAACCACAGCTTGAGAAGGGTCCAGCTTCCATCTACAAGACATGACATGCTTATGAAATATACAGTGAAAACTATGGCTCCAACAAGGAAAAGAAAAATCTAATAGCACAAAACTACTCTTTAATTGGCATAACCAATGCAAAACTTGTGTGAACATGAACTTTGGTACTGATACCGTAAGATCTCTGCTTACCTTGGATGGGATGCTTTCACAACATATTTTCCTGGTATAACAGGAGTGAACGTGAAATCACCACCTGCAGCAGTGATTGTATCTCTAACTTCCCCTTTTTCATTCACCAATTGAACCGATATCCCACTAGGACCTTGGTTTTGCCCAACAGTGATCACTTTACCAGCTATTCCAAACCCGTTAAAGGCAAAGTTTATATCTTGCCCTGTAGAACACTGGTCAGCAACACCATCTACTAATAATTCTACTTTAGAAGGCTCAAAACTCCATCCAGCCGGAGGATGTACTTTTAAAACATATTCTCCCTTTTCATAAAGTGGTAAGAAATAGTATCCATTTGTAGGTGCACATTCAGTTTTTTCTTTCAGTGTTCCTTCTTTGGTGTACCTAAAATGAACATCAGAAGGCTGTATGGACTGATATCTTTAACCTAATTAATATAAGACCAAACCAAATGATATGACGGAAATGTTATTTTGAATTAAAATTTTACTTGTACTGAAAATCTTATTTGAAAATGAGCTTTTGCACAATTGTTCTTGCAATTGATAATAGTAAATTAGATAAGACGGAACTAAATAATTAAATTATTATAAATGCTTATAGGTTAACTTACAAACCGATCTCAATTTTCGAATAGTCCAATGAGACGTGACTTTTAACAAATCCTCCACATCCTAGGATATCGTTTGCACTACATAACGTGATCAATGTTAAAAGTAAAACAAAATAAATCATCTTAGAAAGTACAATCGCCATCGCCATTATTTGACGCATGACGAATGACTTTAGGCGCGTTCCGTGGATTCGCACGAATGTACTCGAGTCTCGAATGCGCTCGAGCGCGCTCAGGTGTGCGTTCCGTGGCTTCGCACGAATGCGCTCGAGCGCGCTCTGAACCCGTTCTGTGGCTTGGTGAAATTTTACTCTGACAACTGTCAGAGCGTAGTTTCACCCGTTCCGTGGCTTAGAGTGCAGCAACCAAACAACCATCTCCGAAGCAGGTTAATTTTCACTCTGACAGCTATGTATTGTTTAAGAAGTGTCAAAGTTTGCGCCAAAAACCGGATTCGTTGAAAAAGAAATTAATCGGAGTTCTTACGAACAAAGGGGAGGTGTCGTAGTCACAAAAAGTTTATAATTGGATGTAAAACAGTCTTATTTGGAATGTGAGTTGAGAGAAAACAAATGGCGCCTGAAATTTCAAATATTTTGAGGTTATAAAAACGACTCGATCGTTTTGTGGCTTGGTTGCAACTCAAACGAGTGAATTTTTAACCGAACAACTGCGCCCAAATCCACGGAACGCACAGTGTGCGTTCCGTGGATTCGCACGAATGCACTCGAACGCGCTCGAGACCGCTCTGGTGTGCGTTCCGTGGCTTCGCACGAATGCACTCGAACGCGCTCGAGCGCGCTCTGAACCCGTTCTGTGGCTTGGTGAAATTTTACTCCGACAACTGTCAGAGTGTAGTTTCACGCGTTCCGTGGCTCAGAGTGCAGCAACCAAACAACCATCTCCGAAGCAGGTTAATTTTCACTCTGACATGTATTGTTTGAAGTGTCAAAGTTTGCGCCAAAAACCGGATTCGTTGAAAAAGAAATTAATCGGAGTTCTTACGAACAAAGGGGAGGTGTCGTAGTCACAATTGGATGTAAAACAGTCTTATTTGCAATGTGAGTTGAGAGAAAACCAATGGCGCCTGAAATTTCAAATATTTTGAGGTTATAAAAACAACTCGATCGTTCTGTGGCTTGGTTGCAACTCAAACGAGTGAAATTTTAACCGAACAACTGCGCCCAAACCCACGGAACGCACACCTGTCAGTGTCACATGACGCTGTCAACACGACAGACGAGTGACATCTCCACATTTCTATCACAGATTAATAAGGAGATTAATGGCCTGCGTTTTGGCGGTAAGGTCAAAAGACGTAGGAACTTAGAACCACAAACTACTTAGAACCGCTCTAAGTAGAGCTCTATTTTAATTGATTTAAGGCCGATCCGCACACAACAGTGCCGGCACAGTGCCGACACGTGCCGTTCAGTCAGTGTCAGTGAAATATGATATTGTAGCATACATTTTGTACGACGCTATCCGCACTCGTCAGTGACAGTGACGTTCAGTGATGTCAGTGCTGCTCCGGCATTCGCCGTGATCCGACGTGAATTTGTGGCGGACAATATTTTGCCTGATACGGTCGCAGTGTTTCAAGATGGACGACGAAAAGTTAATTGAATTGGTCCGTGTACACCCTGCTATTCATTAAGTTTAGATAAAAGTATGTCGAAAGAATATTTTGACATCCTGAAATACTCAAAAAACTTTAATTCATCATCTATCAGATGCTTATAAAGGGTGGCGAACTCTCCTTCGTCTTCCCTTTTCCTCCACGCGTTATGAACCCATTTCTTTCTTCTCACATTTTCTTCGCCTTCATCTAATAATAAAGCAATCGCAGCTAACTGTGATCTTGAATATCGAGGCATTTTACTAGCACGTCAAACTGCTGCAAGGTAGGTACTAAAAATCACTGCACGCCTCGCGTCGGTACTGACATGTGCGAATAGCACTTCACGGAACGGTACGGTACGGAACTGTCCGTCACGTGTCGGCACTGTTGTGTGCGGATCGGCCTTTAAGCATACATAATTTTCGTTTTATTTATTTTTTTGTATAACTGTAAGACTGAAAAAAAAATTCATGCGAGTACCCCAACGTCAAATCAACTTTTTTAAATTAGTGAACTGATTCGTCTTCAATCCTAATTTTCTTACCACCAATAATAAGTACAATGTAGTGAGTTTTTTCTCCTTCTCTTGTAAAGCTTCCTATTCTTTGCCTATACCAGATAAGTTTAAATGGAAAAAAAAAAAACATTAGAAATGAACACACCTTAAGTTTGTATAAAATATTTAAAAATATATAAGAACCAGAAAAAGCTGTATAAAACACCATAGTGTGAAATACAACAGTTTGTAAATTATTAAGGTGCTCTAAAAATCTATTTGCGGTCAGTGACAATGTTTTTGGGTAATAATTATTGTTAAAAACACAGAACAAAAAATAGACTTAAAAATTACTCTTTTACTAAAGTATTTACTAGAGTAAAAAAACACATTCCCATACTAGTTGTGCCAAATACGCTTTATGTTGCTACTGCAGTTTTAACCTTGTTCTGTATTGGCAAGAATAGTTTAAATTCTGCCGGTAGCTCATCCTCAGAATACAATCTGTCTGAAAAATAAACTCTTCTTATCCGACAGTTTGCATGTATTTGCACCCTGAGTGTTTCTACATAATTGGTGCCGTATGCTCTTCGTGTGAAGTCAGCCAAATTAAACTGTATTTGGTTCCACCCCTCATCAAGACGCATTGGCATTGTACATATAAATGGTTTAACTCTTGTGGTGGATTGGTAATTGCTCGCTCTAAATCTCCGTCGTACATTCTTATCATCCAACACCTGGTAACAAGTTGAAGAAATAGTTTTTTTAAAGAAAACAACAAGTTATTACCTCAATTTAACATCCTTAGAGTGAAGTAACCAGATATTACTTACATTTTGACTTATAATAAACAACATTTAACATAAAGTATGTTTTCTTGAAGGGTAGCAAGAAAAAGACAACTATCTTACAAAATTTATTTAGGTATTTAAACAAATCTGCATTTACTCACCTGTACTTCGAATGTGAAATACTTTTTGAGGTTCTTTATGATCATAACCAAAAAGGGCAGTTTGATGCCAAGGGTCTTTTTAGGGTCGGCAGGGCACGTGATATACGTGGTGCTGACATTGGTGCCAACTATCTCGAGCACCAGGCTCTGGATGTCGTTGTCCGTGATCCTCTTTATGTGCCCATTGCGAACTTTTTTGTCCCAAATTTGCAAAGGCTTGCTGCCTATGCTGTAAAGAATTGATAGGAAACCCGACTGAAAAGTATTCTTGAACATGTCTATCGAACTCTTTCGTAATGTCGGTGTACTCTTACATTTAGGTGAACGTTAACTACGAATGTTTAATCGATAAAGAAAATTCTTTTGCGGTTGCATTGAGAACTTGACAGAATGACAGTAAATACTAAACACCGGGAATTTTGAACACGGCCATTGGCCATGCGTTTATTGTCAAGGCATCACCATAGCAACGAAAACGTCAAAACAAATGTCATCACTTTCAGTTTTGTTAGTGCTTAAAAATCCGAATCTTTTTAATCTAAATCTTATAATCTAATCTTTTGATATCTCTTTTTAAAAACTAGTGTGTTATTCTACTAATGTGTTGCAGATTTGATGTTTTTCTTTACTTAATACCCAAAACAAAATTATTTGTACGCTTGATTATTGTTGCAAAATTGAATAACAAAACGCATTTGACAATTTGAAAATACTTAGGTATTTTAATCTGTGGATTATATGCAGCTCGAGTTGTATGTGCGTTTCCGATTTATTTTTGTAATATAAATATAATTTCGTTATATTTCCTCATTACATACTTTAAATGTGATGGTTTTGGTGATAATGAACTTTAGATAATACAGTATATTTTATTTTGTTTGGTTTTGAAAGATATAGTTTAAAATGACTAGCGAAATGTCTTCTAAGAGGTGAGAATGGCTTTGATATGATTTTTTTATTATGTAGGCATTATATACATTAGTTTTTGTTATTTTTCAATATTTCTTGAAAAATGTAATTTACCTGTCTCCGTACAGATTTTGAACGAAGAAGATTTGAACCTCCGGAAATTTGAACAGATCTAAATTTTTGTTTGCACTTTGATAACTTGATGACTAAAATTAGTATGAACCATATAAACAACAAAATGTGTTTCAGATTCAATAATTAAAAAAGGATTTCATGCCAAAATAATTTTAAAGAAATTAAAATAGTTGTATTTAAATTTAGTTTGTTAATACCAACATGTGGCCATACCTACTATAGACATTGTCAGAGTTGAATGACTTGAATGTATTTTGACAGAAATATCATTAATAATACCCACAACTTGCATTGAAAATTTAAAATAAGAACTATACTACCTCAAAACAATAACTTATTGTTCTGAGTGTACTACTTACTAAAGCGAATGTACCTACTTAAAAAATGAATGTCAATGTAGATGTCATAGGTATAGGTAGGTCACTACCTCAGAAGAATATGCTTAGTTATTCTTCTGAGGTAACTACCTATTATTGATGGGGTATTTTCTAATGCTACGTTCACACGCGCGCCGTGCAGCCCGGCGGGCTGCCTGGCGGGCTGCGCGGCATGCAGCCCGTCCCGGGCCGGCGGACATTCAAGCTGTTTACACGCACGCCGTCGTGTCAGTCAGTGCCAGAATGGCGAGCAGCGAGGATCTCGGTGTTGTTGCTGCCATATCCTTTGGCTTAACTTATTTTTATTGGAAAAAGAAACAAAATTATGACCATTCCGCCATGTTGTAATATCCGATCGTAGCGACTTTCTTAGCAACGTTGAATGAAGATCCACTCGTCGCGAAAGCGCGGGACAGACTGACTGCCCGCGCGCGTGTAAACAGTCACCGGGCGCCCGCACATTCATCCTTTGAACTTTGCCAAAAAACCGACACTTGCCCGATTCGCGGCATTCACGTTCACAGGCGCGTTCACGGGCTCGGGCGTACCGTTTACACGCTCGTGAATGTGAATGTGCACGTTGAATGTGGAGTTGAACGCACGCGTGTGAACGTAGCATAACAATCTGTTTAAAATAAATAAATAATCAATTACCACATGAATGCCTGAGCATGTTCCTTCACTGTTTTGGCTAGTTAACGTGTTGTTATTTTTGTCGTTTTACTACCAAACAAAGTTTGGTTTTTTTTTGTAAAATCCAATTGAACATTTAGAAATTTGGATAGTATTTTTATATGAAAACTCACTGAATACTTGATCTATGAGAGCTCAAAGGCAGCATGGTAGTTTATAAGGAGAAGACATCAGTTAAGAAAGGATTTCCTTCCTGGAATTCCAGCAGGAATCAGCAGGAATCCAGCAGAATTTCAGCTGAAAATTATTCGGGTAATTCTGCAGAAAACAACTGAAATGACTATGGCCTAGCCATATTTTTTGGTTTCATTACTTATTTAATTTTTTACATGGGCCTTCAGCCTGTCTACAAATAGAATAGTATTTTCATATGTAGATTTTATAATTTCAGTGTGATTTGATGTGGCACCAATCATGATGATACACAATGGTATAAGGTAGCACCCTTTCAATAGAATTCCGCCTGTCTACATTATAAAATTCTGTGACATGTAAAATCTATCTAATTGTAAGATACATCCTTACCTACTATTATAAAGGTGAAAGTGAGTTTGTTTGTTGACTTGTTTGTTACACTTTCACACCTCAACTGCTCAATAAAAAGTAAATTAGGCTACTTTGGAGTTACTGTGAGAATTCCGAAACTAATGCGGGTAAAACAACAGGGCACAGCTAGTATTATAATAAAACTGTTGACTTATGCATGTCTGTACGATGGAAATATAAAAAAAAATGTGCAAGTGTAAAAAAATTACTATTAAAATATTACTAGCACCAGTTTCAATGTTTATTTTGAAAATTATTGTTTTTAGTTATAGTTATGTTTGTCAATTTGTTTAAACTTGAATCTACTAAAAACTACAGAACAGCTTTAAATGAATCTTGACTTAATTACTGGCTTAACTTTTGTGAAACTTTTTTATCCTTAGAGAATCCCGAAATTAACCCACCACCGGCTGGAATCACCGGAAAACGGCTAGCTATTTTAATATCTTAGGTACACACTACCCGTTATTTCAATTTAATTTGATTTTTTGTATCAGTGGCAGACTCAAAAGTCTCCCTTCGAATTCGTCTCATAAAGTCGCTAAATTCAAGGGATACTTTGTGTGCCATCTACCTTATAGTCTACCTGTTTCGTGCATAAACTAATAAACATCTTTGGTCTAAAGAAAATCATAATATCATAATCAATCAGCGTTTTGAAGTCTTTCCAAGTGTAGGCTGAGCTACATTTCCATGGGACCGTTGTACATTGTTTAAAAGTTTAGAATGTAACCGATATATTCCCGCGCAATTCGTATCGCAAACGGTCAAACTTCAAAGCATTGTTCTTCGTGAAAGAAACGGAGTAAACCTACACAGGTATAAATAGGTACACTTATCAAAGAAAAAACAAATCATAAATTTCAAATAATTCTAAACAAACGGGAAAAACCTATGGGGGAAAACCGAATGATGTCCCGGTTGGAAAGAAGTGATGTAGAAATATTAGTAACTAGCTGTGCCCCGCTGTTTCACACGGTAATTTCGGAGTTCCCGCGGGAATTCAGAGATAAAAAGTACCTACCCTATGTCCTACAAAATGGCAGTGTGCCTACAAAATTTCATGATGATCGGTTGAGCCGTTAAGGTGTGAAAGCATAACAAAGAAACAGATAAACAAACAAACTCACTTTCGCATTATATTTAGTAAGGATAGCAAAAAAACCGGCTAACTATGCAAGATTATTAATTCTGCTGTTACGATTAGATAAAAATCGTTTGATTATAATATTATTGTCGTACAGTAGCTCCCGGATGGGAGTGACTACATATAGTGTCAAGTTGTTCACTCCAACTCAAAATTCATTCATTCATCTCAAAATTTAGGTAGGTATCTCAAAATAATTCAGTGTTAGATTGTGCCGAATTTTAAATAACGAACTTGTACAAATTGCTACCAGGACCCAGGTTAGCAGTATCAACTGAGAATCTGTCCTGCGACTCATGGCTTTCATTTCGTCGTCGGAACTCGGAGATTACACAAGATGTAATAATTTCTGGTGGATTTATATGTGGACATCAAGCTAGATACCTACCCTTTTTAACATAATTTCAACGATTTGCTTAGCTCCCATTTGTGAACTAAATCCTTGGAACAGGCTTCTGATTATGCGCGCAGGAATTGTTATTGCATTCTTGGTGTCGGTCCATTGTTTTAATGCTGCTTAGATGGAAATGGGAATGCGCTGTGACCGCTGCTGTGAGTCACGAGGCACGGCGCGGTTACCACGACGATTATATTTATGGTGACCGCCGCGCCGTTGTCCTGGTTATTGTTTTTAAGCGACTTCGTTTAACTAGAGACTAACGTAGAGCTTATCTAAGCTAAAATGACGCGCCCCTCCAACGGGCGTACGCACACGCACAACCGTTAAAATATCGATACGACACAAATGATTTTCTTGTCAGTTCTTCTCAGCAGAGGACGTATTCCGAACTGACGGTAATTTATAGTTCTAAGAACCTGCTGACAATTATAAGTGATTGTAACCAATCCTAAGTAATAAATAGCTTTTGAATTTTGAAATCTGGTATTGCCATTCGTCCTCAGTTGCCGCTTAGTGTGCCGCACTCACACTATTAAAGAGATATTACTACCGGTTAATCAAATCAATTCTATGCCGTGGCTTTTCAAACTGTGACATTGGCAGAATCATCGTCAAAACGGTGGAGCCATTAAAAACAACAAATTGGAATTGGAAAGAGATATTATCAAAACATGATATCGCACATCTAAAACTGCTTATTGAGTAGTGGGGCGTGTCATTTTAGTTTAGATAAGCTCTACCATAGTTTCAAATCCCTTGAAAATCTATACTATAATAAAAGAGTAGAATCCGCGATTCTGTACATTGAATATTTTTACCTAAAATTGAGAGGGGTGATAAAAGAAGAGTAACCAAGCCCAAAAAAAAGTTTTTAAAATTCTTTTCTGTCTGTCTGTCTCCGCATCTACTGAACCGATTGTCATGCGGTTTTCACAGGTAGATTAAGCTTAGCCTGGAGCTACATATAGGCTTTGTTTCATTGAAATCGGATGTCGGGAAAAAAGTTGTTGTATAAAAGCCTTTCATGCGGGCGAAACCGCGGGGCACAGCTAGTTCTCAAATAGTCGACAAATAATTCCCTAGTGTAGGTATTTAAAATACTATGAAGCCTAAAAGAACGTGTTTTAATAAATGGACGCCTAAACGATCTTTGAAATCCGAAACTAATAATTTTAAATTTGTTATAATTAACTAGTCAAATATTGGAGAATCAAGGACGTTTGTACAGGATTCATTGCAAAAATATAGATGAGGCAAATCAATTATTATATTATTTATAGATGTTATTAGTTAGTGTTAATGAATCGCTTTGTCTAACATTCAAATACACGCATTTGGCTTTTATTAGTTTACGTATTTTAGCGAAGCCAAAGCGTAGGGGTTTATCGGAAAGCGGTATTTGCGTAGTTTCTAGGTCGTCGATCTTAGCTGACCTGTCTGGGAGACTCGGCCCGAGCGCCCGAGGAAACGAGTGCTCTCTTTCCTGCATTTCTGCATATTTAGACAGTGACATAACAAACCCCATCAACACTTATGCTGTTCTGGGATATGCTATAATAATAATAATAATAATTATACAATATAATAATATAATATAATAATAATTATCGCGAACAGACAGACAGAAATTGTGGTTGGGTAGTCTTATTTTGTCGCCCCTTGTCAATTTTTGGTATGTATGTTAATGGTTTGATTTTTTTATAATGTTGATTGAATGAATGTTTAATAGTGGTATGATTTTCTTAATAATATGACATTTTTGTTGAAATAGATTATTTATTATTATTATTATTATTATTATAGCCTTCTGCTGTCTGGATATGTCAAGTTTTTTTCGCATGACAAACATGATTTGCTTTATCGTGGTATAGTTGGACATAGATAAGCAATAGTGTGTTAACCCACATTGGAGAAATTTTGAGTAAATCGTGTTTTAAAAGTATAGCGCCATTTTGTGTCAACATTTTTTATGTTCAATATTTAGTTAGATATTTAGGCAACGTAATAAGGTAAACACATAATTAAAAAACGTTCCCCAACTCTCAATAAATTGTTCTGAATCAATAACTTAATTTTGTGGATTGACATGTTATTGCTTATCTGCGTCCAGTTAATCTCCGAAAGGTACCAAGTTTCCTTTTATTATTTTGTTGCATTGCAAAGCGGTGTCGTGTTTTTGTATTTATACGAAAGAACGTTCGTTTCTCGCTGTTTAGGTATAATCGGCGCGAAAATGGTAGACTGTGTGTCTTCGCATGTTCAGTTCATTGTACGGCTTTGTACGGTGAATCGCGGCGGTAAAAATATCACGAACGGAAACTCAAATGTGTACGAGTATGTGTCAACCGCGAACGGCATTTATACCTATTGATGACGGTTTCCTTTTTGAACTATTAAATGAGCCCACGTGGACATGGGTATTCCGAATTCCTGTTGGTATTCTTTAAAAATAAATAACGCATATCTGTTGTATTTATGATACATTTTGCAGGGCTTCGTTGTTTTAGACTATGTGCTTTATCTTAAAATCTTCCTGATTATTATTATCACATATTATAACGATGTAAAAAAATATCATGGACGTGAATGTAACAGCTATGACGGGATATTTATAGACAGACCAACAGGCGGCTTATATTAACTAGAACACCGTAAGCAAATTTCGTGGCGCATCTGTTGTACCATGACAGATCACGTTAAAAACTTAATGACCTATTGTTATTAACGATCCACTAACTGTAGGTGGCTGAGCTGGGAATATAATATACGAGACTATAATAACGGTTTCTTTAGACTATTACTTATTTTCTTTAAACAGGTAAAGTTCACAGTACTTAGTAGAAAGTGTTCGAAAATTTAGTATCGCAATTTAGTTTATCATATTTTAATGAAATTTATGTTACCTTAGAAATCTTTAACCACGTAATTAAGTTACTAACTAGGTATAGGTAGGTACATATTGAGTGATTTTTTTATTTTATTTTTTGAACGTGATTAATGCTCCATGAATGCCAGCCAAGAGTCTAGATTACAACTTTCAGGTCCTGGCATTTATATGTATATTCGAGTTGAACACTCAATTTTAAAGTTGGAACATCAAAGGCTAGTCTTGTTTGAGACGCGGTGAAGAACGGTCGTCTTGTCGCATCGCTTCCCGACCGGTTATTACATGCAAAGGATACTCTCAGTTTATTTTGGGAGTTTAAACTTGTATTAATCGCTTTTGGAAGAGCGACCGACGGTTTGCTTACGTAAATCTTAGGATATGCGGTTCTCGTTGTTGGCATTGAACTTTGATAATTTTGTTGCGGATGAAAAAGATATACCTATAATATATTAATTATCCATGTTTGGAGATAATGTTATCCGTCGTAAACCACATGCGTCGTTCGGCGTACCCCAATTTCGAGATAAAACGTGTCTAATATTGAGAGAATAAACAAAGTTCCGGCTGTGTTTGTGTATTTACCGTGAAATGAGTGATAGGCTCGTGAAATACATCGGTGGAGTTCTTTGTGTTCGATGGAATTCAATGAAGCTTTTTAGTGTAAAGAAATCGTCGTCAAAATGCGGACGTTAATGTAAACAGTTTTCAATATAGTAAACTCTTATAAAATTGTGAAACTTGTAAATTGGTAGTACTTATATTCCTCAAAATATTTTTTTTTATGAAAAATTTCATTCTACGTCCATGCCAACGTTTATTGTGACGAGTGCCTTAGAAATGCTTTTGAAATGATGGCGATGGTAGCTCATGGATAGTGAGGGAAGATTGGTGTTCTGGAAGCGAGGTGTGTGGGAGGACGGTGCACCCACCCTTAGCTGTAATACTTGCAAGAAACGCCGCGCCGACAGGATGAATGCCAACGATCGTCCCCAAGGGTACGTTCTAGGTTCCAAAACCAACACTCAAACATCCAAGCCCTTTGTTTCACATCTAGAACCGGTTATGATATATTTTGTGCTTTAAGCCTCGAAATTTAATATCTGCTTATCGTTGTAGGTGCATTAATTTGTTTGCCTTATCCTTATACTTCGTTATGAGAATATAGCCACTACGTTTAGTGATGTGTAAGCTGGTGTATTTCTGTTGGCTGAATCAACAAAAAATATCTGTCAAATAGCTCAAAAGGACTATAATCTATTTAGTTTGCATAGGTTCTGTCAAGTTTGTTATTTATTTATTTATTTGTTTATTTATTTATTTATTTATTTATTCAAAACAAGAAAGGCTTACAGTGTTACAAGAAAGGCTTATACTTATTGTACTATGTTGTACTACAAATTTGCTGGTTCAGTACATACCTAATAAGGACAATAAAATAAAGGGAGCAATTCGTCTGCCAGCAAACTACTGTGCAGTTTGGCGGGTGTAAATTAAGAACAACGCTGATTTGTGTTAAATTGAATAAAAAAAATATTATTATTATTAGGTATCTGAAAGTGATGAGAAAAACGGATTGATTGGAACATGGTTCAAAACTTTAACTAGGTAAGTATAGAAAAAAAAACCCAACTACATTATATTAATCGTTACATATTTCGAACGGAATTTTATGAACTACAATGGATTCGTTAGTTAGTTTTTCCTTGTTTTCTTCAGTTTTAATCTCCGTATAGGTTTCATAATACTTATTTACTGCTTCAAACGTTGCATGCCTATAATAATAATAATATGTTGTGTAGAATTAATTCATTATGAACTGTATTTGTTCACAAGCCTTACCCAATGGTTTTAGTATTCAATATAATCGGTATTTTTGTAGGACTAAGTTTGTATAGGTCAACTTTCTGTTTACAATATATTTGCATTTTGCACGCATATAAATTATACGTAAAATCTTAAAAAAAAAAAAACTTTTTTATAAAACAAGCTTTTGTTCAAATGCGCTAAAAAAACTGAACCATGCATATTGCATTGTCATCGAAACTAAACGTGTATCTATAAGTTTCAGCTCAATCGGTTGAAGATATCTGCTTAAAAATTGATTTAAGATTCCACCCGTAGTACAAACATAAAGTTACATGCATACATTGCAAGTTGAATAAAAGCTTTCAAAAATACGTTTACTTTGATAGTTTTAGTTCATCAAGTTATATTACCTATGTTTTTAAATTGTTCAATATGGTCAATAAAATATTTCATATTCGTTTGATTACTCGATCATTATGCCTGATCAGTTTTCATGACGTTGAGTCTTTTTTTATTGGTCAGACGTATTTTGCCGGGAAATCCATGTTCATTAATAATTAAAGCTCTTAATATCAACTATCTGTTGCGATTGTTGACTCACCTGAACAATCAACTTTATCGATTTGTGTCGATCAATTCGTGATATGCTCTCAGAGCTCATTCAAACTCATTGATTACAATTTACATTACCTACATATTTTGATTTCTGAACGATGAATGGGTAGGTATTTGGTAATCATCAACATCCATTATTGTCTGTCTGATCTCCATGGTTTGTTTATGAAGCATGGTCTTTATTTTTGTTTCTTTGACTTAATGCGGTTTCGATATGTTTAATTTTGAATCCCTCCCATCTGTTTTTTGAGAACATTTTACTAGAATTTCAATACTTTTAAAGACAGTTACTAGTTAGTTATATGTATTAAATTACTAGCTGTTCTCCGTAGTTCACCCGCGTTAATTTCCGAGTTTCCGCAGGAATCCCGGAATAAAAATTATCCTATGAAGTATTTCTCTGTACCTCTGACAACATGTATGCGAAATTTCATACTTATCCGTTGAGTAGTTAAGAACACTCTTAACTACTACAAACAAACTCAATTTCGTATTTGTTACATCTTTAATTTTACTGTTGCATAATTTAATCGTTTTTTCATGATTGTTTAAATGTTTGGGAACAAGTATTTTAATGTTTTCTAAAAACTAAATTTTTAACTACCTAGGCCCCAGGCAGTAATCTATCTATACTAATATTAAAAAGAGCAAAAGTTTGTGAGTTTGTGAATTTGTGACGTTGTAGGGGGTAATCTCTGGATCTACTGAACTGATTTTGAAAATTCTTTCACTTATAGGAAGCTGCAGTGATCCTGAGTGTCATAGGGTATTTTTTATTCCGGAATTCCCGCAGGAGCTCCGAATTTCCCGCGGGTAAAACCACGGGGGAACAACTATCTCTAGATCTACTGTACCGATTTTGAAAATTCTTTCACTTATAGGAAGCTAAAGTGATCCAGAGTGATATAGGGTAAGTACTTTTTATCCCGGGGTTCGCGCGGGAACTCCGGAGTTTGTTAGTTCGTGTGATTGTAGTGGGTAATCTCTGGATTTACTGAACCGATTTTAAAAAATTCTTTCACTTATAAAAAGTTACAGTGATCTTGAGTGACATAGAGTACTTTTATTCCAGAATTCCCGCGGGAACTCCGGAGTTTGTGAGATTATAATCTCCGGATCTACTGAACCGATTTTGAAAATTCTTCCACTTATAGGAAGCTAAAGTGATCCTGAGTGACATAGGGTACTTTTTATCGCGGAATTCCCGCGAGTACGTACCTACCCCGAAATTACCGCGGGTGAAACCGCGGGGTCAGCTACTTTTGTATAAAGCTAGTCTAGACTATATCTCTAGCTGTTATGAAAACGACGACAAGGACGACGTCGTTTCTGTCCTTCATGAAACATAAAAGTAAATAAAGTTAAAATCTCTAAATAAGTCATCCCAACGGCTTATAAATAATCCTCGACATTCCACGCGACTTCACGCGAGACGTCAGTATTATTAGTTGCGTTTAAGGAAGACACGTTTCAGAATGTTTCTCTTTTATTAGAACGAAGTTCTTAATCGCACGGTACGGATGGGAGTCAAAATAAATTTTCCGTCACGCCGCGCCGTCATACGGCTGGAGCCGCTCTACGGAAAAACAAAGCAATTGTAATTTTTTTCGAAATGAGTTTTTTGCATTTGGCAAAAATCTAAATCTTTTCACGCATAACGGACTCAGATTACGGACAGAGATTCTAACCGAATGTTCCGCGATTCTCAAGCATTTTTGGACGAATGCACTTCGATTTTCTCAATGCTAATATATTAAAGTGATAACTTTTTAATTGAATTCGGATAAAATGATTATTTAGGTTATACTTTCACTTCAAAAACGTCATGACCTTTTTAGTTACATAAACATAATTACTCGTCGATCCCTCGAGGTTTCACTCGCGTTAACTTCGGAGTTTTAACACTATAGAGCACTAGAACACTAACACTATAGAAAAGCAAGAAGAGCACTACCTATATACAAAAGTCAGACCATTTTTCAAATCGTTTCTGTAGTTTTTGAGTCATCATCAGATCCATTACAAACAAACAAACATACAAAAAAATCTAATCTTTTCACCTTCCAAAGTTTCGCCTATTTTGTAAGATATAAAGCTTACGTTACGACCATTCCCTCTGAGTTTATTGGCGATGCGCCAGTGTGAGGGCTTATCTGTAGCGTCAGTAGCAAATGAGATTTATAGTTGGGGCTACGAAGCCTTATTTAAACTCACGTAGTATGGGAGGTTATCTAGCTTTTCTGTTAACACTGCGACAGGATTGCATCCCCTCTTTACGTATGTTAATAATTTACATTTTGTAATGATATATATTTTAATGGTTGTACATGTTGATAAACGATGTACTCATGAGTTATGTGATATATGTAGGGTCGGTAACCGGTTATCAATCACAGTTAAACGTTTTATGTACGATGACTTGTTCAGCCCTGTTCTGTAGGTATTTAAATCATAATTGTCATGTTTTTCTCCAATTTGTAATCCTTGAACACATAGTTTCAACATTAAAAATGATAAAATCATGAATGAATCGATATATTTTTTATATCTATCATCATAATATCATATATTTAAAAAAAAAGAAGTATCTCGTAATTTGGCAATACTCTAAGATAAGGATACAATTCCCTGTTATACTGTACGCCTGGTATAGTATACGCTGGTGCCTGTTATACTGTACTGTTGTCTGTTGTAGTACGCGGGTGCCTGTTATACTACACTGGTGCCTGCTATACTGTACTGGTGCCTGTTTTACTGTACTGGCGCCTGTTACACTGTACTGTGTGACTGAGTACTGAACAGTGTTCATTGTCTGTTTGCAGTGAGCTGAAAAAGCTCTCAGAAGAGAGCCTCACGAGGCAGCCCGAGGAGGTGTTTGATATCATATGCAAACTCGGCGAAGGCTCATATGGCAGCGTATATAAGGTACGACAACAACGCACTCTGCACGACTAGTGGATAAAGCCTTAAGGATAATTCTTTATAGTTGCACAAAGTTTCAGTTTACTCTGAGACACTGCGTTAGATTATGTACTTTATGGTAATGCAATACAGAGTTTTATAGTCGTGACATCGTTGCTCGAGCAAGCCTAACCTCTTGACATATTTAAAGATACTGAGATGTCCATCTTTGAACGTTTCCACGACTGAGGACTCGTTATGTGTTAGTTTGTATGACGCAAGTTGTAGGTTCAAACTTAGACTCCGTTGAGGTCAGAAAACGTGCAGTTCTCGTCAAATCACAATCTCCGTATCCATATCCACATATTATCTGCGGCTCCATAGTTTTGGGCTAAGCGGCTAGCCTAATGTTATGGCTCCTTTCTTGTTATTGTTTTGTGCTACATCACAGAAGCAATGGTATTTTCCGAAATATCAGTTAAAAAAAATCTCATTGCAATGTACGTTATAATATTTCTACTCCATTTTGCCAGTTGTTATAACGGAAAAAACTAATCATTTTTCCATTATACATAAAATGACTACGCCGTTTCCACAATGCCACAGTTCACGCCATGCCTATAATAAAGCGAGCCATCCCTGTAGCCTCCAGCTTTTTCTGTGATTAATCGCTCTAGGATCCTCCACTACTGTCCTAGTGCAAGGTACATTCGACGACAAAACACTAAACGTATTTCTATCATGAAATCCATTGAATTTTTTGTCGCCAGTCTTCGTTACTATCGTTGCCCATGATAGTAACTTTAGTTTAGTTACACAATTTTATTAAAGGTCAAAAGCATATCAGTGACGGAATCTTTTTTCCTTATTTATTATAAAAGCGAATGTGAGTTTTTTGTTTGTTACGCTTTCACGCCTCAACTACGCAACCTATCATCATGAAATTTCGCATACACGTTGTCGGGGTTACAGAACCGACATAGAGTACTTTTATTCCAGAATTCCCGCGGGAACTCCGAAATTAACGCCAGTAAAATATAGCTAGTAGCCAATTAGAGCTATTTTAGGAGAAAGTGTGTTGATAAAGTAAAAGTTAATTCAGAGTTCAGACCCTAAAGTCATACGTAATAGCCTTCCTTTTTCATTGTTCCACTGTAATGTCTCCAGGCGTTGCACAAGGAGAGCGGGCAGGTGCTGGCCATCAAGCAGGTGCCGGTGGACACGGACCTGCAGGAGATCATCAAGGAGATCTCCATCATGCAGCAGTGCGACAGCCCGTACGTGGTCAAGTACTACGGCAGTTACTTCAAAAACACGGACTTGTGGGTATGGATGCTCTCGATCGACCCGTCTCCATCTTCTTAGTACCATTACTGTGTCAGTACTCTTGTGCTACTACTACTAATCTAATTCAGATAGATTAGATAGATTTTTTGTCTGTTTGTTTGCTACGCTTTCACGCCGTTACTACTATATTATGTATACTATATAAGAGACTTTCATATTATTAAGATATAGGTATAGGCTTACCTTTCATCAAGAACATCAACATCAACTGTATCGGTTGGTTTTATTTTTCGTTTTTATATCTACGTAATACGTATCCACTATCCATCGACGACAATTTCTTTAAAGTCATTTGTATGGAACTGTGCATCTGGGTACAACGTACTTTTTTACATTAATCAGGCAAATAAAAAATAATCTGTCTTTTGTACATTTCTGATGTTGACTGTATGTATAAAAATAATAAGTTTATTTATTAAATTACTAGCTGTGCCCTGCGGTGTCACCCGCGGTAATTTCGGAGTTCCCGCGGGAATTCCGGGATAAAAAGTACCCTATGTCCTTCTCTGTACCCTTGAAAACGTGCATGCCAAATTTCATCCAAATCCGTTCAGCCGTTTTTGCGTGATTGGAGTAACAAACATCCAAACATCCATACTTTCACATTTATAATATTAGTAGGATCTATATGTACGTGTCGGACGTTGACCCGTTGAGTGTGGACTGTGACTGACCGTTTATGACACCCATGGACGTGCATGGCCGCGGTGTGCGCAACTTGGGGTGCTTGCTGTACGAGCTGCACAAGCTGGCGAAGTCGAAAAAGCACACTCATATTATGGGCCCAGAAGTGTATAATAGGCTGCCCGAACAAATAATTGCGGCTCCTTTCCTGGCCTCTTTCAAAAATAGGCTCAAGAAATGGCTTCTCGAGCACACATTTTATAATTTTAAAGAGTTCATAAATTTTTTAAATGGACTAGCATAAGATAATTTATTATTTACATACTACATAAGATCTGTACTAAG
This sequence comes from Zygaena filipendulae, assembly GCA_907165275.2. NCBI lineage: Eukaryota > Metazoa > Arthropoda > Insecta > Lepidoptera > Zygaenidae > Zygaena > Zygaena filipendulae. The sequence continues at coordinate 557,869 of OU015650.1, forward strand.
TTTACAAGTACTTGATATTGCTTTTTTTCATGTTGTTTTCAACATGAAAACTTATATCTACCTACTATTATACTATCTACCTATAATATTATAAAACTTATGTATGACTTGTAATTCTATAAATATTACCAATAAATAAACTATGAACTATATCCGCGCACCCGGCACCCGGCACCGCCCAGATCGTGATGGAGTACTGCGGCGCGGGCTCCGTGTCGGACATCATGCGGCTGCGCAAGAAGACGCTGTCGGAGGACGAGATCGCGACCATCCTGTGCGACACGCTCAAGGGGCTGGAGTACCTGCACAAGCGGCGCAAGATCCACCGCGACATCAAGGCCGGCAACATCCTGCTCAACACCGAGGGGCACGCCAAGCTGGCCGACTTCGGCGTCGCCGGACAGCTGACGGTGACTATACTATACTATACAGTACAATAGTTACAATAGGATATGATATGTTAGAATTGAATGGAACTATTTTATTGCCGATCACACATTTTAAAAATAGCGGTGTAGACTGCTGTGTTTTGTCTTGAGAATTTTACAAGTTGAACGTGCAACTCTCCCCCCGCCGCTCGCCGCGCTCGCAGCAGTGGTGGGGAGTCGTTATATAATATTATATAAGTTATGGTAAAATTAGCTGCAAATATTTATAGAGCTGAAAGTATACGTTATAACAAACAGGATAAGCGAAAAAATAATAAAGTTCGGTAGTTTTTCAGAATATGAGGAAAATAAATTCAATGAAAAAACGTTACAACTACATTCACAAGGTACACAATACATGTAGCTCATTAATACAAGGCATGCGCCACGCGCACAGCGAGCGATGCATCATGCTCGTCACTGTCACCTCGATCGAGGTCATTGACCCTAAGGTACCGGCGCGCGGCGATGTGTGTGTAAAGCGATTGAGCGGCGAACGCTTTCACACGTTGTTTTCTTTTTGATTAATTTATTTTGTTTAATTTTTTTAATCTTTTTTATTTTATGAACTTGTTTATAACGGTGACGTATAGGAACTTTCAACCCTGTAAATATTTGCAGTTAATTTCAAATATACGCGGATATTATATCGTTAAAAATGGATAACCGCGGATACGGCTACACATATCCGGCACATAACTAGTGTGTCTGTTGCGGTGGTGGGCGCTGGGCAGGACACGATGGCGAAGCGCAACACGGTGATCGGCACGCCGTTCTGGATGGCGCCCGAGGTGATCCAGGAGATCGGCTACGACTGCGTGGCCGACGTGTGGTCGCTGGGCATCACCGCGCTGGAGATGGCCGAGGGCAAGCCGCCCTACGGCGACATACACCCCATGCGCGCCATCTTCATGATCCCCACCAAGCCGCCGCCGTCCTTCCGGTGAGTGAGACCCGCAGCTGCCTGTCCCTTAAGGTACACTAAGAGTGGGCATGATGACGGGGTATAAAAATCAAAATTCTATGTTTTTAGTCCGAAAAAATAGGCATGCATTTTTTGCTTTTTCTAATTATTGAAAAATACTTGGTGTTAGATAAAACACATTAAAATTTAGGAGTGGGAGCTCGTGACGTCATCATAACATAGTATTATATTATCTGTGTCATAACTAAGTTTAAAGTCTACCTACGCCACACGGATTTCAATTCAATGTATCGCCGTTATTTTTTGATTACGTAAAAAAAAGGAAAAATACGTGTCCAATATTTTTATTAATCTACAAGACGGACTAAAAATTAAAAATTTAATCATCATACCCATTTCGGAGTTCCCGCGGAATTCTAGCGTAAAAGGTACCACATATCCTATGCTGTACTCCATATCCTATGTGTATGCAATATTTCATGATGATCGGTTGAGCCGTTAAGGCGTCTTAACGTAAAAAACAAACAAACATCGCATTTATATTAGATACTAGCTCTGCCCCGCGATTTCACCCGCGTGAGTTTCGGGATTCCCGCAGGAACTATTTTTTTCAAAAATAAAAGTAGCGTAAGTTACTCCTTGTAACATCAGCTATCTGCCAGTGAAAGTCCCGTTAACATCGGTCCAGCCGTTTCAGTGATTAGTTCTCTTATTCGTCTGTGGTGATTAGCCGGAACAAACAGAAACACAAACTGAAAAATGTATTTTTTTATATGAGTACCGTTTTTTATATGAGTACCGTATATAATTTCATATGCATTTAGTGAAAAGCTGTTAATTTGGAATTGCAAAAAGGCACTTCAATTTTATTTATTTGTATAGATTATACATACATAGATAGATTTATAAAATATGTATAGAACTAGCTGTTCCGCGTGGTTCCACCCGCGATAATTTGGAAGTTCCCGCGGAATTGTTCTATACAAACTTTGCAACCCCTTTTCATCCCCTTGGGGGTTGAATTTTCAAAAATCCTTTCTTATCGGATGCCTACGTCATACAAAGAACACACCCTCCAAGTTTCAGGTCTCTACGATCAGCGGTTTAGGCTTTGCGTTGATCTATCGGTCATTCAGGATAAAGTATTTTATATATTTAGATTATAGATGTATAGATGATTACGTATGTGGTCGCAGGGAGCCGGACCAGTGGTCCCCCGAGTTCATCGACTTCGTGAGCCAGTGCCTCGTCAAGAACCCCGAGGAGCGCGCCACGGCCGAGTACCTGCTGGCGCACGAGTTCATCGGTGAGTGCCGAGTGGGCGGCGCGGCGCTGCGCTTGTGGTGTCTGTGTAGGGAAACTACGTCGTCACGCCTCTACAGGCCTCTCATTAGATAGTGATTTAGACAGGAACTAATTTTGATTTAGATATTTTACGAAAACCTATAATTTGCCGTCAATATCTAGTCGGTACTTACCCTATATTCTATAACAGTTTTAGCTTTTATTTTTGTGTTGATCCCTGTGCCATATTGAATTTAATACAGGTCAAAATATTATATTTGTATCCGGTTGGTGCAAGTTCTGATAAATATAAAACAATATCTCGTCAAAATCAATGTAGTTATGTTCAAAATATTCACATTTCCAGCTGTGATTTCGACAGTGGATAGTTTGATTTTTTGTTTGTTTGTTTATTACGATTTAACTCAAAAACTACTGGACCGATTTAAAAAATTCTTTCACCATTAGAATGCTACATTATTCCTGAGTAACATAGGCTAGGTGAAATTACCGCGGGTGAAATCGCGGGGAACTGTTAGTGCCTTATAAGGGCGGGTGGTAAAAACAAAAGAGGGGTGCTTTACTTCAGTGTGTTTGCGGTTATCGAATGATAACCTCAGACCAAATAAAAACTAACGACGGAACGCGTAAAACAAACAAGTAAAGCCCGGAAAAAGACACCATCGCCGTGCACGTACACATAAACACAAGAAAGAAAAAGACACCATAAATCCTAAGTAAACTTTGCGAATCCATACACTTTCCTAATCACCACATGCATACGCAACCGGCTTCACTTCGTTGTTCGAGACGTGCCGTCTTTAGTTTTTATTTGGTCTGAGATGATAACGATATTATCAAGTGTGACGTGGTGTGTACTGTGCGCGCGCAGGCAACGCGAAGCACCCGAGCATCCTGAGCGCCATGATCGCGGAGGCGCGCGAGATCCGCGAGAGCCAGGCCTTCAAGGGCGCCGCGCTCGCGGGCCACGCGCGCCCCTTCGCCGCCGCCGCCGCGGTCAGCACACCACAGTATTCACCCACACAACTCAAACACACACCTCACAAATTTAAACAATATTTGGTGCTTTCCCCCCAGTGTTTTCCCCATTAAATCAAACCAGTACAATTATAATTAATGCATGAAAAAATTGACCGTTTTTGGCACTTTTTGCTCTGTTATCAAGTAAAAATGTTGTAGAATTATCATGAGTATTCACTATTTACTCTATTATGCCTACCCTCCGTGTTCCATTAAACATATCTCGGTTTATGCGCGTGCGCAGGGCGAGCCGTACTCGGAGGCGACGATGCGGCAGCGCGAGGAGGGCACGCTGGTGCCGCGGCGCGCCGGCAGCGCGGAGCTGGCCGCCGACCTGGGCACCATGGTCATCAACGAGCCCGACGAGCCCGACCAGGACCTCGCCACCATGAAGCGTGAGTCGTCGCCGCGCCGCGTGCACACCGCCCACCGCCCACCGCCCACCGCGCCCTCACCATCCTCAGTATCCACTGCGTCCACTTCATCCACTGCATCCACCGCGCTCACTGCATCCACTACATGCACCGCGCCCACTTCATTCACTGCATCCACCGCGCCCACAGTATCCACTGCGCCCACTTCATCCACTGCATCCACTGCATCCACCGCGCTCACTGCATCCACTACATGCACCGCGCCCACTTCATTCACTGCATCCACCGCGCCCACAGTATCCACTGCGCCCACTTCATCCACTGCATCCACCGCGCTCACTGCATCCACTACATGCACCGCGCTCACTTCATTCACTGCATATACCGCGCTCACACTATCCACCGCGCCCACTTCATCCACTGCATCCACCGCGCCCACTTCATCCACTGCATCCACCGCGCTCACTCCATCCACTACATGCACCGCGCCCACTTCATTCACTGCATCCACTGCGCTCACACTATTCACCGCGCCCACTTCATCCACTGAATCCACAGTGCTCACTGCATCCACTACATGCACCGTGCCCATTTCATTTACTGCATCCATCGCGCCCATTTTTTCCACTGCATCCACCGTGCCCACTGCACCCACTACATCTCCTACACCCACTCATTAGAGAGTGTGCAAGCGGCGAGCGGCGAGCGGCGGGGAGAATTCCACATTCAAGTTGATATCGTCCGACACATACAGCAGCAACAGCCCGCCCCGCTGTCGCCTTTAGGCTCGCCGCTACTTCGTCGCAGGGCGCGGGGAGGCGCGGAGCCGAAGAGCGTTGCTTCCTTACGTTGTAATAGTCGGCCCTGTTCGCTAACGGTTCCGTTGCGTGCTCGGCAGGCCACGACACGGACCCGCTGGACACGAACCGGCCCAAGTACCGGCCGCTGTTCCTGGAGCACTTCGACGCGAAGGGCGGCGCGCCGCAGCCGCAGCCGCAGCCGCCGCTGCCGCCCGGCGCCAACGGGCTGCGCGCCGCGCCCGCCGCGCCGCCGCCGCACGCGCACCCGCACCCGCAGCCGCACGCGCACCCGCACGCGCACGCGCACGCGCACCCGCCCGCGCGCAACGACGACACCCTCCGGTAACGGCCACATAATAAAATGAAAATAGAATTATAATGACGAAGATAATATAGCGAAAAATTTAAACTATGATTGGAAGATTTTTCGTGACCACGACGTGACAACATCTTAAAGAACTTAGTTTTCTGTAGCGACAACGCTTAAATACTCTAGGACTAAATGCAGTTTTAGTTGGATACTGTCAAATAAAATGTCCTCCCTACCCGAGCTAATATTGTATCGCTTGTGCCAGGGCGGAGGGGCGCTCGATGGGCGTGGGGCTGGGCATGGCGCTGGGCGTGGGCGCGGGCGCGGGCGGCAACGGGGCCGGGCTGCGCGCGCTGCTGGACGACGCCAACCTGGAATTCGTAAGTCAGCTGCACGTCGTGACGCTGCTCGCGCTGCGTAAGTCCCGTCGGGCGCGCCCGAGTGTGCCCAAGTGTGCCCCAGTGTGCCCCAGTGTGCCCCAGTGTGCCCTCCCCGTGTGGCTTGCCAGTTACTAGTAGCGACGCTTCACTAAGCGGATGGGTGAACTAACACATCATACGTATAGAAATTGCGTTTCACGCTAGAAAATCACCCAAGATAAATTTTACCCAGTAGTGTATTTGAACAAGTTTAGCACATGGAATTCAAAACTCAAAGATGACGAGGTCGAGTAGGTATCCCGTATCGTATGTGTATTGAAAATTTGTAAATAGGAAATGAGTTTATAAATAGGAGGAAGTGAAATCCATTTAAAAAAAAAAAGAAAAGAAAGATTTATTCAAACGAAGAAAAAACCCAACACAAATGAACAATTTGAGCTAGAAAAAGGTATTTGTTACGTTACGTTGTATACAAAGCAAATATCCACTGACCAAATGTTTGCGACTCCAGTGGAGCTAGGATGCGCAACATGATAAAATTTTATCGAGCCATTTTATCGATTCTCGTCGACATAATATATCGTTTTGTCTACCAGTGGTAAAAATGTTTAACCGAATATAGTCTTAACTCAATACCCCACTACTGCACTTTTTTGCTTGGACGCCCACAAATATTTGTCGTGTCGACAATTTTATCTTTCGTTCGATAAACATATCATGTTGCGCATCCTAGCTCCGCAGGTTGCGCTCGATAAATTACTGTTTCTAGCTGTAAAACTAGGTGCTTTGCAACTAATATTGAATCTATAAATTAAACGTACCTAACTATTCGTTATAATACTTAATTATGCCTGTTACGTAGCACATCATCATCGTGTTGTTTATGTTTATTATAATTATCATGTTAATATTTTCATTTTTTTTTTTAAATCCGTACAGCCAAATTTAGGCTCAATTCAGTTGGTAACTCGCTAAAATAATCTCATGTCTTCTAAAGATATCTAAAAATAAACAGTAGGATGATATTTAAAATAGTGTAAATATGTAAATACATTTTGATATTTTTTTTTAAATATTATGATTTATGAAAATTAATCGATAATAGTACAGAATTTATTATAAATAAATTAACAGCTTGTTTTATATAGTATTAACTTAAATGAATGTGATTTTTATAGCAGATGGCTAGTTTTGATTGCTACTATAGATGGCAATCAGCTGGGTGTAAGCCCGGCGCGGCGCTTACATTAAGTGAACACCCAGTTTTCTAGGTGCTTAATGGTATTTATCGGGTTTTAATACCTAAGCACCGGGCTTAAACTTGGTTGAATGCCCATCCATAAAAATTAAATAATTACTAGCAGTTTCGCCCGCTTTGATTTCGGAGTCCCCACGGGAATTCCGGGATAAAAGTACCCAATGTTCTTCTCTGTCTCTATTACAACGTGCACGCAAAGTTTCATGATTATCGGTCGATTAGTTAAGGCATAAAAAAAAAATAAACTCACATTCACATCATAATAAGGATAATTGTTGCGAGTGTCTCAACGGTAACCATATTGTGTGGTGTGTGGTGTGCAGCTGAAGTACCTGCCGCTGGAGGAGCTGGAGTCGCGCATGGCGCGGCTGGACGGCGAGATGGAGCTGGAGATCGAGGCGCTGCGCGCGCGCTACCGGCACAAGCGGCAGCCCATCCTCGACGCCATCGACACCAAGCGCAAGCGCCAGCAGAACTTCTAGCCGCGCCCGCCGCGCGCCCGCCATCTAGCGGCTGCCAACAGAGCTTCTAGCCTCGCCCGCCCTGTTCCCGCCATCTAGCGGTTGCCAACAGAACTTCTAACTGCGCCCGCCGCGTGCCCGCCATCTAGCGGCCGCCTGCAGAACTTCAATCTAACCGAGACCACTATGCTCGTCGGGCCAACTCTCTCTTAAACGCCCTCTGGTTGACGATTACGATAGTTTCTGTGAAACGACGATCCCTGCGGCCGCGCCTCCTGTGCCATACCTGGGGCTCTTAGCCAAGTTGACACGCGTTGCCGTTAAAACAAAAACTAAGGAACGCATCGTCACGTCACGTGGTCACGCAAAATTGGACGACTGATTGGACGAAACGGTTAACGATTGTCAACTTGGCTAAGGGGGCTAGTCGCAAAAAGCGGCCGCGAATATCTCTCCTCTCTTTCTATCCCGGGGTCTCTACCGTTTTAAAGTATACCAATGAAATGCGTGAAGGCACGCAACAATACTCGTTCGGGGGCGATGCGTAAGGTCGTCTTTCACTTGGCATCGTAACATGATGTAATAGCACTATAATGATAGCAACGCGATTGTGTAACTGTGGTTGCTATCGTTTTGCGATTGCTTTCAGAAACGGTGGTTTTGAGATAAAAAAATGCATATTATTTCTGGCAATCGACCAATAACAACTTATTTGAAGAATCGTAGCTATTTAAACTTAATTGATTAATTTCGAAACCGCTATATTTCGGGCTGAAATGGAATAATTAATTAATTATATAGCATTTAAGTTACATAAAGTTTGTTATATAGAGAAGCAGCGTCCGTACGAATGTTGCCGTCGCTCGAGCCGCGTGCGTGTGATAATCGCATCACATTCGGTCGATTCGAGAGAACCAGTGTTCATAGTACTTTTTCCTATGAAACGACCAATATGCGGTGCTTAATTATATAAATTCAGTGCCAAAAGAAGCAACGCAAACTTTCAGTTCCTGTTTTGATAAAAAACTTTAAGGCCTAAATTGAAAGATGCTTGATAATGATATGTTTAATAGATTTATGCTCAAAACAAAAGTAAATTCAATAATAAAACATCTGTCGTTATCAACAATTTTATTTTAAAATTGATGAAATAATTTCTTAATTTTTTTTTTGTATCGCATAGTACTAATAATATTTTATACGTTCACTTGGACTTTAATGTTGACACAGTGTGTGAAATTGTGCTATATATGGACTTTACCCCGTGATAGATGCACCTTGAAGATAAATATAGGTTAATTTATGAATGGGTCAGTCACGGAACCATGGGTTCACTGGTTGAGCCTCAAACTAAGAAGATATCCTAAGGCCAAGTCGTAAGACCAAGACAAACTATATAAATACGAACGCGTGTTGAACTCACGACAAGTTATAAAAAATCATACAAATTGTAACCAGCCTTACCGCCGCACTCAGAGTCGACTTTAATGATTACTTAGTTAAGTATAGATTTTTAAAACAAAACAGCCGCAATCAGAGACGTTCAGTAAATTAATGTTAATTGGCATTCGATGAGATGTAACTTAATTAGTTAAATGCCAATTGACATTAATTTATTAAACTTGTCTGATTGCGGCAGTTTTGTTTTAAAAATCTATACTTAACTAAGTAATCATTAAAGTCGACTCTGAGTGCGGCGATTAGATCCTTACTAATTAGTTCGTTATTATAGATCCATATTTATATTCACTACTCAAGACCGGATCACCTCTCAAGATATTGTCTAGGTACTTAGCTGTCCCCCGCGATTTCACCCGCGGTAATTTCGGAGTTCCCGTGGGATTTCTGGATAAGAAAGTACCCTATGTGACTCAGGACCGCCGTAGCTTCGCAGCAGTGAAAGAATTTTCAAAATCGGTTCAGTAGATCCAGAGATTACCCCCTACAACGTCACAAACTCACGATTCACAAACTTTACCTCTTTATTATCCAGTTTGAGTAATGTTTATACTGGCCTTAGTGTAATTACATAAGTAGTGTTAATATATGATAGGAGAGCGAGACTCTAATGTAGTTCTTAAGATAAATGAATAAGGTTTATATAATTTTGTTAAATACGCCGATACATATCTGTTGGCTCAAATATTGACCGACACTTAGGGCATAATAGTGTTGTTATGGTAATGTTGTTAAAATAGCTTCAAATAGCTTGAACAAAAACTAAGTTGAGTTATTGGCTACATATTGTATATCGCCACCAAATGATCTAGGCCGAAGCTATGGCGCAGTATCTTCCTAGTTTGAAGTAAAACAAGTCCTAATAACAACTAGCTGTCCCGCGCGGTTTTACCCGCGATAACTTCGGAGTTCCCACTGGAATTCCGGATAACAATATAGCTTATTTTACTCAAGGATAATGTAGCTTTCTAATGGTGAAAGAATTTTTGAAATCGGTCTAGTAGTTTTTGAGTTAAATCGTAACATACAAAAAATCAAATCTTTCCTCTTTATAATATCTAGTATATATATAATGATCTGGTCACCGCATGTTGTATGAGTAATACAACCCCACCTTAAGAAATTGTATTGTAAATATCATGTAAGTACGCCCGCCCCACCCGGCACCCGGCTTGCACACTTGCGTTGCGAAATGAATTGTATAGTATTGTGTTCTATAGGCATTAATTAATTAGTTCCTTTATATTATAATTTTTAGATCTCAAATGTATCGGACTCGCATATCTATCGTATATTTGTAACATAACAAAGTTTATTCGCCGCGCAAACTCCACTGAGCGAGCGGGACACACGACGCGACTTTTGTCGACTGATGTTGTCCCTTTCTCTCACTGAATTTTGTTTAGCTTAAAATTTATCTACTCTATGGTTATTCATTCAAATTCGTATTGGCTCACCGGCCTGCCTCTAATAACTTCATTGTGAATAGTTAGGTCAGTTTCAGCTGTCTTGAGATAGTCTGGACCTAGTCTTAACATCTTAACACAGATATAAGGTGCCGGTTTTAGCTGGAAGACCCCTAAAAACAATCCGAAACGCCACTCAAATCTACCAAATTTCTAACTGAGCGATCAAAACGCAATTCCATCATCAGCAACCGTAAAAGACCCGTCCCTGATCCCGCTATATTTTGGGATCAGGTAGAACATAATTTTATTTTGTTATGCTAATTTGCCTGCTCATTATCTCATGAGAATCTGCTAAAAGTAGCCTAAAACTGAGAGCAAAATTCCCAAAATTCGTTAAACTTAATTGCTATACTACGAGTAGATACAGTCCAAGGTAAAACGGTTATGAATATAAAATCGCACGAAAATTCGTGCAAAACAAGTGAAAATAGTGTCAGTTGGCAACACTGAATGTGTGACATTTGGTTTTTATCATACCTCTTTGAATGCTAAGGGACTGATACAACATAGTGTAATCTTACAGGAGTCTGCGCTCGAATCGGCACCAATCTTTCAAACTTCTATAAGTAGTGGGTTGTGAGTTTTTATGAATTTACATTATGAAAAATATTATACATACAAATTACTGTAAAATGTTTACAATGAAATATGAGAATTTATATTTAAAAAGATCGGTAAGTTTCGAAACTTTAAGGTAGGTAACACTTAAGCAATATTTAGTTGATATCTGAAAGTTTTTATACAAAGTTTACGGAAAGACTAAAATCAAAACTTCTGAATGCATTATTTTAGACTTCGAATTATTGATGCATTGACACCATAAAGTGTTGGAAATCGCCTTTAGTAAAATGAAAATATTTTACTCATCTAGAGTCGGGTGCTGAAGGTTGAACAATTCTGCCTCAATCGTATCGAACTGATTTCCATTAACTTTGTATTTAGCTTTCTTAGTTGAGATTTAATGCATTTTCTCTTATTAATTAATTAATTATTAATAGTGGTTATTGTGTACAGTTCCATTGTAGAGTATTTGTATGAATTGTACCTAGTTATTAAGGAGCTTGTAAGGGCGACCTTCCTCCTCAAACGAACGGGGCGAATTTCATTATTGTATGAACATAAGTGTATTGAGATGCATCTAATCAGTGTTTAGTGAAATTGTTTTGAATTTTATTTTCCCAACAAAACTTTTAAATACTGTTGGAAAATTCCGTTGAAAAACATAACAATATTATTTTTTGTTTTATTGTATATTCGTATAGAATCTATTGGTTAGAATAACTTTGCTACTCGATGGACTGTGACTTGAGTTGGTTTATTTCTGAGTTGAATAAAACTTATCGGAGTTTACTCAATTCAGAAATTTGAGTTAGGAAATATACTCTTACGGCCGCACTCAGAGTCGACTTTAATGATTACTTAGTTAAGTATAGATTATTAAAACAAAACTGCCGCAATCAGAGACGTTCAGTAAATTAATGTTAATTGGCATTTAATGAGATGTAACTTAATTAGTTAAATGCCAATTAACATTAATTTATTAAACTTGTCTGATTGCGGCAGTTTTGTTTTAAAAAGCTATTCTTAACTAAGTAATCATTAAAGTCGACTCTGAGTGCGGCGGTTGGTAATTCTAATATTTTCTGCTCGGCTGGAAGGTTCGCTCCGCTCATTGCGCAATGGAAGGTTGCCCTAACTGAAGACTAGATTTATGGTTGATTTAAGTACAGACAAAATACATGTATGGTTATAATTGCCTTAAAAAATCAAAGAATATTTTGGTAAAAAAAAGTATCGTAGAGAAAGTCATTTCGCAAAAAAATCTTTACGTAATGATCTAGAAGTGCCATTAAATGATATGAGAAAATAAAACGTTATTTTCGTACTTGCAAGCAATAGCCGTAAGATTTTATAGTTAAAAAAAAGGAATTTCTTTGTTTATGATTTTCAATTTTCATGAATTTGGCAAACTTCTATATATTATAAGTTGTGCCATTCTGATCAAAGCGAAATTATATCGCAATTATTTAATTGTAACCAAAAACTTGTGAAATATTGGCGAAATTAAACTTCGAGTACTTTTGCTAATTTGTCTCTGGAGAATATTTTGTCTATAATTGTACAGGGTAAAAATATTGTAATTCACTTTGAATATTCGAAAGTTATCTATTATTATAACATTAGAATATGCTTTTTATTAAAAATATTTTTAAAATCTTACAAGGCCCTTGCACAATAAGTTCCAAAATCCTTAGTGATAAAACGACATCCATCTCTTTCACTAATGTTTTGACGTGTGATAAGGATGTAGATAGCTTTCATGTAGAATAGTTCCGATTTCGGAACAAGAAGTGATGCAAGCAGCTCAGTAGCTGCCCGTAGTGTGCTCTGAGGCTGTACAAAGGCCTGAAGTTATAGGCGATTAGAACAAGGCGAATGTAGAGATTTGTTGGTGTTTCGTTGAGTGTTCTCTCTATTGATAAGTTTGTTGTTGACGAGTGCTTAACAAAGCCATCAGTGTCCAGTCAGCGGCTGTGACATGACTGTGTCATTGTGTCGGTTTTGCCTTTTTTGTTTCGGGTGAAAATTCGTGGCAAATGACGTCACAGCCACCCGCGCTAAGCCTATTTGGTGGGCAAATTATATCACTGATGATTTCTACTTCTATCCCTCCGGCACAGGCAGGTGACAGAGCTGAAGATATTCGATGACATACGGCCGCACTCAGAGTCGACTTTAATGATTACCTAGTTAAGTATAGATTTTTAACACCAAACTGCCACAATCAGAGACGTTCAGTAAATTTATGTTAATTGGTATTTAATCAGATGTAACTTAATTAGTTAAATGCCAATTAACATTCATTTATTAAACTTGTCTGATTGCGGCAGTTTTGTTTTAAAAATCTATACTTAACTAAGTAATCATTAAAGTCGACTCTGAGTGCGGCCGTTAGTGTAATTAGGTTTAATTAGTTCACAGTTAGCTACACAGTCGTCGAGCGACTTTAGCTCTTGACACCTTGTGACAAAACTAAAGATTGTTCGAAGCTAATCCTGTTGTAAACTCGGCTACAGAAGTGCATTTTTTAACAGTCTATGGTCAATTTTTTTTTTCTTATGTATGTACTAAAATATATGAACTGGGCTGTACGACTGTATTTCAATTGCCTTTTTTAAATTTTTTGTTACCTGTTAATTTGAATACTAAATATATTTAAACAATATACGTCTAATAATTTATAATGCTTTTGTAAAAGTAGATCATTTATTTTTGCCCTCTGGCGACACGGCGAATGTTGTTGGAATCAATATTTCTCTAAGTAAAACAAATTTTGCTATGTGTGCACTTCTGTAGGCGAGTGACCTGCATCTGACATCTGCCTACATATTAGCGGAGTGGACCACTGTGTCTCGCGCAGTCTAGTTGTTCGGATTTCTCGCAAACCTTTTAAAGTTTCATTAGTGACATTAGTCGCAGTCACTGGCGCATGGCGACGCGTCGCCAGGCCGCGTTAGATACATGTTTCATAATAAAAATATTGTCACATAGCGTGGCGACGCGTCGCCACACCAACCTGTCTGACCCTCCGCATATTAATGTTTCACATTAAAAAAATTGAACGTAAGCAGTAAGCTCTTTTTGATTTTTATAGATCTGTCAGAATCAAATTGTTTACCAGAAAAATTTAATAAAAGTTATCGCGATAAATCCGCAAAGCTCAAGCGCCCTCTGCTGTCGCCGGGCGAGTGCGCCCGCGCATTATATTTTTGGACAAGACTCACTGATTGAATGAGTAAAATTAATAAATAACCAAAATTATAAGTTCTGAACTGTTTTATTTGTAAACAAAAATTCCTCAACACATTTAACAATAATAATTTGTGTAAGTATACAAATAGTTACCTACCTATCCAGTGATTCATTTTGACTAGTACAAATTTAGATTCCAATTTTATATTTCTACACTTATAAATAACGTCTAGGCTTCTTGAGAAATAACACACAATAGAACATAAACTATAATATAAAACGATATGGAATGATTATTTCTATACATATTCTGTACAGACAGCAAAACAAGCGCCGAGTACACTCTTCGGGACCTTGGACGTTAACTCGAAGTTATAATGGAAGCCAAAACACTTATAGGAACTTGATATAGAGTCTTAATTATCCAATTCAAATGCGTAGCATTACTATATCCATTGTAGGTTTAAATTTTGTGGTTCTTTTTGTGAGGACGTTTTGGCGTCTGAATCTAGTGAAAAGAATCTGTTTTGGGTACTTAGTGGTCCGGGTCCCATACATGTCCCATAGCCCTTGCTGGCTGTACCTACGACACGGTTCCGAATAAATCAAATAATACTTGTCGAAAATATTCTAAACCAATATTTTTGTTATTTTACTCTTACAATAATAATATATTTCATTGGTTTATCTTATTTATAATATCTATTTTCTTACAATATTAATCACAGATTGTATTTGCGAATGCTTAAACACAAATTACATACTTCAAGTACCTACCTAATAAGAAAATATATCGATCAAATGTTTTAACCAAAGATATTGAAAGGGAATATATTGACAATACGCTCGGCCGTTAAGCTTTCCCCTTGAACTACGCAGCGGTCAAATGATCTCATGCTAGCAAAATGTCGTTGGCTAGCAGAGACTATTGTCTATAGGTAGATACCACTTGACGGAAAGCGATGTGATTGGCTATTTGAAATGTACTTTGTGGTGACTGGTATTTGATTGCGTCGCAACGATGTGATTGGTTTTTATTTTCATCATGCCCCTCGCAAAAATTGGTTGACGTAAAAGTTTGTATTGTTCGTCTATTCTCTTATAATGTCTTCGGTTTTAACCATAAGAACAACAAATAAGATAAGACTTATACACGCATACACTTGTACCCGATGTTTAAAATTTTGCAACTCAAAATCACAAAGCAACCACCATTTTCGGAAGAATTCAATAAAGGCATTTTTTATGTCACTAACTAGTTAGTTACACGAAAATAAAATATTTCAATAAAAATATTGTAATAACGACGTAGCCAAAAGTCAGCTGTTGCACAGTTCAATACGAACAACCTACTTATATATACAACGTGTTAATGAATTAACTGAAAACCTGATACACCCCATTTAAAAAAATAAACAATAATATGATTAAAATATATTTTATGTCGAAAAAATGTATACTTTAAAAGTTATTCAACATTAATTTGGAGGTGAGCTATCTACGAAATTCCAAGCGCTACGCCCGCCTACCGGTTCGAATTATTTTGCTGCGGGCGGCGTACGCGCCAAATATTGTATTATAAATAATTTAGACATGGGCTAGTAAAAATGAAAAAAATATAACCTATATTAAAACATAGTGCGATCGATTCGCTAGTTGATTCTGAGCAAACTACTTTCTAGTTTTCAGTTAATTCATTAACACGTTGTATGTATTGTATATGGGCACTAGCCAAACAAAAAGCTTAATTCGGTGGGTTAGATGGACCGACCATAAATAGGCAGTCATCCAACAATATTGTACAAACTCTAAACAGTACGAGCTGTCATAATAATAAATCATTCATAACATAATAATAATAATAATTTTTACAACAAAAGTAAAAACCGCCTTCAAAATAATCGTAACCCAACTACTACTGACTACCCTGGAGGTAAGCAAAAACAAAACTACTATAAAAACTCCGTAACATCGTAAATATAAATGATCTGTCCGTTTACAAACGGCGTCGTCAGTCAGGCAAATTGTATAATCAATCGACACTAGCACCTGCACCCGGATACGCTCGGTCACAGTTTGGTGACTGTAGTATTTTCGCAATAGACTGATTTGAAATAGCACCTACCGCTTTCGGAGACGCAACTGTCACCATTACTGTCCATTAAAATTTATAGGGTATTATACAAAATGAAAATGCCAAACGGTCGAACTATACAAATTGCCTGCGACAGTTAGGCCCTTCGTACACAAGGCTCTACGGCTACGAAACTTCTAAAAAAAAAATACTTATAAACTTAAAAAAACGTTCCGACCCGCAAAGCTAGTTTACAAGCGCTATAAGTATCGTTTCGAAAATTTTCCTAATTTGTATGTTGGTTCAAATAAGTTATACTTCAAAAACAGGTACATTCAAAAAACCACGTTTTTGTAAGTCGGTTAAGAATGAAATAAAGAATAAAATAATCTCATAACACAAAATTCAATCACAGATATAAAGGAATGCGATAAGTGATTAGTTTCTAAACACTTTATATTCACAATTTAGGTACCCATACAAACATAGCACACGCCTGGCGACTGAACGTTGCACTTCCATTAATTACATAACTTGCATTCGTTGATAAAGGTTATTTCATCAGCCTTTAAATAACACTTAAAAGTACCTAATGCATTTAAGCTAAGTTATATATAATTTAAGCACCTCTATCTGACAAATTAATGTATACAGGTGTGTATATCGTTTATAAAATTATCTTAAAGGTGGAAATTTCCATGGACGTAAAATCAAATTAAGATTAAAATAATACTGCTATAACAGGTACTGCTGTTAAATTTGAGACGTTTTAAGTTAACGGGTCTCAGTAATCGAAACGTTAATTTATTAGATTATTAAATCTCGTAGTAAAGGGATAGATGTCTTCAATATCATAGGAAGGCCATGAAATCGAGCATTATCAATAGTGTCTCAAGTACCTAATTGAGGATTCGATAATTTAAAATTATTAATTTTGCACTGCACTCATTTCCTTTAAATTATTTATTTTACAATTTACAGACTCACCTCTAATTAGATTTATGTAATTCGAATCATTGTACGTTGCTGATAGAAATAGTTTACCAGTAGGTACATCGATTAGAATTGATACAATTTTGTTATATAATCTTGTTGATATGACCACTTATGTCGTCAAGTGCTATTAAAAAACATTAAATCAAACGATTCAGTTCAATTGACGAGCACAGGGGGACGCGACGTCGACTGAACAATTTTCGTTGGAAATACACGTTCGTGCAAATACTAGCTCGACCTACCACATATCTATTTAGTTTATAATATAAATTTATATTCTTAATTCGTGAATTCTACACCTACAATCTTTAACAAGTTATAATAATAGATTTAATAATTGTTTGTCTGGCCGTATACTAGTGTCTTAGTATCATCTGACAATACAGGAAGCTGTCCAACACTGAAAACAAAAGTTTATTTATATAAGTATTGGGTAACAAAAAAATGTGTATGTGTCCAAAATTGCTGAAGCATACTTTGATACTTTTTCAAATTGGTATACCTCTTTTTCTCGGATATATAATATATTATTCTGATAATAATTGGTTACTTGACTAGTTTGTTTTAGTCCGTCGTGTAGTATTATAAAAATTATTGGACACGTATTTTTTTCTTTTTTACGTATAATAAAGAAATAACGGCGATACATTTAATTGAAATTTCGCGTGACGCGGTTGTGACTTTAAGAGCGTTCATTCGTGACTTTGTGCGTGCAGTCGTACTTAAAGTGCGTGCGGTCGTACTTCAACTGCGTGCAGTCGTAAGCTGCGTGTAGTCGTGATTAAACTGCGTACAGTCGTGACCTGCGTGCAGTCGTACTTAAAGTGCGTGCGGTCGTACTTCAACTGCGTGCAGTCGTGATCTGCGTGCAGTCGTAACTTAACTGCGTACAGTCGTAATTAAAGTGCGTGCGGTCGTATTTCAACTGCGTGCAGTCGTGACCTGCTTGCAGTCGTGACTAAACTGCGTGCAGTCGTGACTAAACTGCGTGCAGTCGTGACTTAACTGCGTGCAGTCGTATTTAAAGTGCGTGCGGTCCTACTTCAACTGCATGCAGTCGTGAGCTGCGTGCAGTCGTGACTAAACTGCGTGCAGTCATGACCTACGTGCAGCCGTGACCTAACTGCGTGCAGTCGTGACTTAACTGCGTGCATTCGTACTTAAAGTGCGTGCGGTCGTACTTCAACTGCGTGCAGTCGTGACCTGCGTGCAGTTGTGATTTAACTGCGCGCAGTATCGACGTATGCTCGCCATCGTTGGTCGCATACAATTGCACACTAATAACGGATCTATTTACAGTGCAGGCTGCCTCATAGTGTCTTAATGGTATCATTACTATAAATGCGAATGTTAGTTTATTTGTTAGTTCTTTAGCCAGTCAACCGATCATCATGAAATTTGTCAGGGTACAGAGAAGGACATAGCGTACTTTTAATTCCGTAATTCCTGCGGGAACTCGGAAAATAACGCGGTTAAAACCGCAGGGAGTTACTGGTTATTATTATCTATAATGTGCTAGACGGTGATACCAACGGTACTGAGCGGCGCTGATGAGCAGGTCGTACAGCTGCAGCTCGCCGCGGCTGCGCAGCACGACGTGGCACACGAACACGTACACGACGCGCGTCGTCTCGAACACGGAGTCGAGCAGCAGCCACGTGGTGACGTAGCGCGCCGAGTCCGCGCCGCCGCCGCGCCGCACCGCCACCAGGCTGTTGAGCAGCCCCACGCCGCTCGCCGCCACCATCAGCCCCGTCACCAGGTAGTGGATCACTTGCCGACGCAACAATCAACTAGATTATGTTTTATCCACATTTACATACAAATCTGGATATGAAATGCATATGGTCGGATCTGAACATCCGAACACTAAAATAAAAATTTTAGAATAAAATATAAATTAACTTTTTTTAAAATATTTTGTATTTTTGTGTTAAAAAGTTAGTTTGGTGCCCAGAAATATGAACATATATTATGCTTAGTTCTATTTTTACTAATCGGAAAATTCAAATATACTTTACGGCCCCAAAAGAAACATAAAAAGACAAGGCAGGGAAAATGGTGATCGTAATTATAAATATCATTTCAAACCGATTTCGATAATTAAATTTTTGAATGTACTAAATTGAGACGAGCCACAGATTCTTCACAGAATTAAAATTTTGTGATTATTTTTTATGGACAATTTTGTGTTGCTGCTTATGTATATTGAGCATTTAGTATTACGATGTTGGTGATGGAATAAAATTTTGTTGCTGTAAATGGTAACTTACCCAGATTGGTGCCCACTAGGGCTTCAGAGTAAAACAAATTTGGGGTCAGCAGACGCAGTAATGCCAGCACTAGAGCAGTTGCAGAGGAAATCTGTAAAACAAATAATGGTATGCCTATGATACCATATAATGCATAATAAAACGTGGCAGTCAGTAGATAGGTCATTTTATAATAAAATACCTATTTATTTTTATTATTATAAACAAAATAATTATAGTAGAATGCTCTTCATTATCTAGTTATAACACACATAGTGGGTACATTGATACATCTTCTAATATATATAAATCACGTGTCACGTTGTTTGTCCGCGATGAACTCCGAAACTA
Organism: Zygaena filipendulae; assembly: GCA_907165275.2. NCBI lineage: Eukaryota > Metazoa > Arthropoda > Insecta > Lepidoptera > Zygaenidae > Zygaena > Zygaena filipendulae. The sequence continues at coordinate 577,483 of OU015650.1, forward strand.
CTGAACGGATTTTGATAAAATTTTGTAACCATTCATAAAATGGTCCAACTTAAAAGATAGGATAGTTTTTATCCCGGAATTCCCGCGGAAACTCCGGAACTCAGGGGTACAAAGAAGTACGTAGAGTACTTTTTCCCGGAATTCCAGCGGGAACTCCGAAATTACAGCGGATGAAATCGCGGGGGACAGCTAGTATATTATAATATATAGAAAGAGTTGTTTATTTTTCAGAAAATTATTCTTACAATAAAATATAAACAATTTAGGTAAATCATAAATCACAGGTAACTGCTGGTAATAATTATAAAGAAAGCTATTTCAGTAATGGTTAAATATTTACTTTGCAAATACAAATATAACATAATAGTAATGACTTCTATCTTATCTTTTAATATAGGTATTGTAAATAATATCTAACATATTTATATGCCTAATAGAAATATTAATGTGTTGTTTACATACTTATGTAAATGTGACATGATAGTATCCTAGTCCCTACTGCATTTAAGAGATAGGTAAATGTAAAAAATATATAATAATTATATTTAATGAATATTTTATAACAATACCTATGTATGACAAGGAAAACAAAATACTAATCGCGCTACAAAAGAAAGGTACCTATTTAAACTTTAATCGTATATTTTGCTAAAAGAAATACCTGGGTATTGCTTAGTTGAATGCGATTTTAGTATTGGGATTTGGGAGTAAAGATCTAAATGAATATTTACTCAACCCGAGAATATACAGTTTTTGATTCTAATCAACTATTTGTTTTTGTTTTATATTGCCATCAAAATACCAGAGGAAAAATGATCTTAAATGCGAAAGTAATCAGAAACTAATTAGTAATTAGAATCAGATTTCTTGAACACTCACCGAGAATACCGCAGCAACAACTTTCACGTACATCTTCAAGTCCAACACTGGCATAGTTTTTGATTGTGTTGACATCGAGATGAGATGAGGGTAATTAGAATTACAATAAACTTATTTGTAAAAGTCTATTAAAATGTTTGCCGATCGATATAAAAACCGTATTTACCCGCTCTACAAACTCGCAACAACTCGCAACTCGAAAAGTATCGACAAGTTCGACAGACGACAAAATTCTATGGTCTTGCCATTCGTCACTTTGTCTGTTGTCAGTTGATACACCACAGATGTGTAAGTAATATAGTATCTATATGAGCACAGTTAAAATAATAAATTACATTCTCTGTATGTTATGAATATTATTGAGCTTCAAATCATTTATTGGTATGTAGCATTTCTTGCGAAAAAAATCTTTGCAAACACTTGACAGCCAAATGGCAACCATTGGCAACCATGGAAAGTGGAAACCAACCATTGGCATAGGCTCAGGCTCAGAGTAATAAATGTACTAAGTGCGTAACCAGCGTCCTGCTTGTTTGTGCAAGCGTTCACAAGATGGAGTTAGCCGTTTCGTTTAGTTTGTTAAACCGTACTTTTTAACCAACTTCCAAAAAGGAGGAGGTTCTATGTTCGATTATTTTTTTTTTATGTATGTTCACCGATTACTCGAAGACGGTTGGATCGATTTAAAAAATTCTTTTTTTGTTTGAAAGGGGATACTCCCAAATTGATTCCATTGTCACCAAGTCGAGATCTGATGATGGGATCTTGGAGTAATCGAGGGAACTCGTCAAAAATTATAGGTTCTCCTATAGCGATTTTTGTATTTTTTATAGTAAATCGTTTATTTGCTTTCGGAAAGCAAAATTTAAAGAAGTGGAACTGATGATGAAGACCACAGATGGTCATCGGAACTACTTAATAGGTAATAGGTATTTCACGGGTTCCGATTCGTTAACTTTATATGGTTTCTAAACAATTTATGCTCGTCACAATGTGTATGGTGAAGTGGAACTGATGGTGATGTACTAGGAGAACTCCTCAACAATTAACGTCCCTGCATCGAGAAAAGCAATATTTTGCAAAAGGTGATGAGCAGTTGACATTAGGCTATTTTAATTTAGAGAAGTCACTTAAAAGCGAGAAATAAACAAAATTTTAACAAAAAAATTGAAACCGACTTCCAAAAACACAAAACTAAAAAGCTAAACATAAAAAGCTAATAATGAAAAAATACCGATTTACTTAATCCGAAAGACAAAAACACACGTAATATTATTATTGGTTTGTGCTACAACTGATCGGTATGAAGTCGGTGACAAGCCAAATATGGAGGGGATAGATGAGCTAAGTCTATTCTAGCCACCATGCTCTTCATGAGCAGAACAACGGACAACCCAAGTAGGCAGACACCAGCGGGCTTGTCACAGAATTCAAACCGATCATTTGTAGCACAAACCAATAATAATATTACGTGTGTTTTTGTCTTTTGGAGTAAATCGGTATTTTTTCATTATTAGCTTTTTATTTTTAGCTTTTTAGTTTTGTGTTTTTGGAAGTCGGTTTTTAAAACTGAGGCATCAAAAAAATAGTGCGCGTAAGCATTTGGGGTATTTATCGTTATTAGGTTTTGAAATATTATAATGATGCTGCAGAGTCTTGTAATAAATAAGTAGGTAAATCAATAGGTACCTAGTTGCAGAGATATTATGTACCTATGTACCTACCTAATAATCACAGTAGTAATATTAACGCGACTGCTCTACGAAAAAACAAAGCAACTGTAATTTATATTATGTAAAATTACGCGGGACTTGAACCTAATATAATGTGCTCAAAACGCGAAAATCTAAAAACTTTAACAACTGTAATTTTTTTCGAAATCGGTATTTTTATGTCATTTTTCACGCATATCGGACGTCGCTACATACAATCATCAAAAAAGGCTAAGAAAATCATTTAACTACAAAAAAATTGTTTTAAATAAGCGATTTCCGGTTTTTTGCTCCTCCATGCATGTAAAATTTATTCAGCTGCAATTACTAGGTACTTACTTTGTTTTACCGTAGGGCTGCCGAACGATAACAATGCCTGGACCTTCTATGGCTTGGTCACTATCCCACAGCGCCACCTGGTCCCAAACTTACAGAAGTACCTGTCTACCAGGATACCAGACCTCCTTACTATTATACATATTTGCGAATGTCAGTTTATTTGTTTGTTTGTAGCGCTTTAGCGTCGTAACTACTCAACCGGTCATGATATTTTGCAAACACGTGCTATTTGGTGCTAAAAAGTTTTCGAAGATTTAGATTACCTAGGTAGGTACCTACCTACAATGATACCAAATCCGTTAGAGACCTTCGCGCGACAGTTGTTTTAGAAGTTTCAACTAAATTATTGGATAGATATCTAAAAATATTAACCAGTAGGTAGGTATAACGAACTAAAAGTAGAACTGAATGAAAATAAATTAATGTTTATGAATTAATTCATTACTATTCATTAGATGCGATTAGACGCGGTGTACGATTAGTCGTCAAAAATTCAATTTATAAAAATGAATGCATACGTCATTATTGTGGGCGATTCAAAGTATAGCAGTTAATAAAAATATATTTCAATTTATAATTGCAGCCATCACGCCTGTCAACATATACATCTGTATACAGACATCAAATTTGATTTGCATACCACATAATATTTTTATACGCAACGGATTGATTTGTTGGTTAACAAACAAATAGACACGGACCAATATTATGTCTGTGGGTTTAGATTAGGTATTAGGTATCTAAATGCACTAGCTTTTGCACTAGTTGGAAACAGACAGATAGACATAATCTTGATTTGACAAATGGCTGTAGGTACCTACAGCCATTTCAATCTGAAATTCAATTCGGAAAATGACACGGGTGAATCCGCGAGGCACAGGTAGGTATAGGTATAGTGGGTATAGTAAACGAAATCCATCGACCCAACTTTACTTCTATATAATTTCTCCCACTGAACAGCGTTAGCATTTAAATTTAGAATAGCGGCAAAGTTAGTGATGGGGCGTTCACTGTTACAATAGAAGGAATCGCGTCGCTGCACGCGCTATCATTAACTCCCATTCATTGCGCCACCGCCCAATTCGATTAATTCGATTTCGTGCCAATTAATTCGATTATAAATTTACGACTTGTTGCCTGTTATAAATTTTTCGAATTTATCAAAATAAATAATGTTATATAAATGAGAATATCCTATTATAGACCGTTGATTTACCATTTGATTACAACTTGGGTAGTTTATGATTACATTTTCATGATCATACATCGTTCATAATTATTACGGAATAGGGGTGCCCTCGAGCCGAGGTGTTACAAAGGAAACCCTGCACTTTATTATTTATTTACAACATAACTTCCCAAGTCTCGTTCAATAAATATAATAGTTTACAACGCGACGGTAAGCAAGACAAACGTACCTTTAGGTATAAATTCATTAAATTCTTACGTAATTATCTTTAACAGCATAAACCATTTTTTTCGAAAACTGTATTAGGTACTTATTTTTTTTATTTTTTTTTTCTTTATTTAGGGCAACAAACAACTAGGGCCAAAAAAAAAACTACTTGGGTACCTACAGCTATTATGATTTTTTTGCGAATACGTAAGTAATTTGCTACTCCTCTTACCGACGCACTCAGAGTCGACTTTAATTATTACTTAGTTAAGTATAGATTTTGAAAACAAAACTGCCGCAATCAGAGACGTTCAGTAAATTAATGTTAATTGGCATTTAATGAGATGTAACTTAATTCGTTAAATGCCAATTAACATTAATTTATTAAACTTGTCTGATTGCGGCAGTTTTGTTTTGAAAATCTATACTTAACTAAGTAATCATTAAACGTTTTGAAAAAGAGGTGTCAGAAAGAAAACAAACCGGCAATCCTAGTAATTTTCAAGCAAACCCTCTGTATCAACTAAAACAATTTCAACTGAATTTATGTTAGTGGTCATCGACTAGTGTTTTCTTTGACCACTTGTTACGGATACCTTAAGTGGTCAGTTGCGTGGTCAGTGGGCATAATAAACTATTATCCCCTAGACAAACGAAATATACAAACGAAATTACACCTTGTCTCTTAAAAATAAAGTTGAATGTTGAACATTTTGGGAAGATATCATCGAAACCCTTGATCCATTGATACAGCGCGAGTTAATTGTTAAGCAATAAAGCGGTATGGTCAACCAAAAGCTTGTTCAGTTGGAGCTTTGATGCAATTTCTTTGTCCGTATTAGAATAATACCTACATACAATTGAAAATACGATTTGTGGGGATGGGAAAATTTGATACTCGAGGAGTAGGTATATAATATAGCCTTTGGCCTTTACAATATTTAGTTGTCATTAATGTATCTGTCAGTGTCTTAATTTAAATTATCTGCAAATTAAACAAAAGAAATATATTTAGGTATCGTAATACTTACTGATTTTAAGTGCAGATATTTAAAGAGAGTAGATACTATTATAATTATACATAATACATATTTATCTTACCTATTGTAAAAAAAGATAGGTAAGTAAGTAGATACATAAAGTAAATGTAATGTATGTACCTAGGTATATATAATTTGGGAAAATCTGATAATCACTGTATGTAAGTAATAGACAGTAGAAATAGGTATTATCGTTGTCGACTTAGGTCGTTTTTGTCTCAGACGATTTCGTCTGCGGTTATTGTTTATAATAATAATATGAGCTAATTTCATACCGATAAGTCACGTAATTTAGTTTAAGAGCAAAAAAAAGATTTTTCCTTCGTGCGCAAACAAGTTACTCTTAAAAAGACCAATTTCGCATTTGTAGTGAGTGATAAACAAAAAATAGGATGAATAAAACGGTTTAAAAAAGGAGCAGGAGGCGCAGGAGCAAGTATCAAAATCTATTTCGTTCACATTCCGCAAGGAATCAAGTGACTAAGTATCCACCGCAGATATTAAATAAGTCAATAATAAAATGACATGTGTGCTCCAGAGTTCAGACGAGTATTTATCACTTCACTCGCTATCACTTCGCCATAATGTATGCGCGGCAAACGGTTCGCGCTCACAATGTTTGCGCACATAACTCAGGGACACATAACAGGGGTCACAGCACACACCACACACGGACAGACACATGCAATTTGTATATTAATAAGCAATAACAATGACGAAACCACAATAAAAATAATATAGTTTTTCGGCAAGGGAAACTGAGAACGTCGGTAGTGTAGTGAAGACTCTTTATTAATTAACTATCATAACAACACGTTACAATTAGTCAAGAATTTATATAGAGCGCGTTAACACAAACATGAGTAGCGAGACGTGCGTGGCGCGGCGGACTAGTCCCGAGAGAGAGTTCTCCTACTCCCGAATCCTAATTAATCTCGCGGCGATAAGTAGGTGTGACTCACGAATGGTTACGTTACTCCCCGCATTCCTACAACATAATATGTTCCCGGAAACGCGCGGGGGTAAGGACGCGGCGGCTGGAGAAACGGTTTGCGACATACTCCCCCTCTAGTCTAGGAGGACGTCCTCGTTCCTGGGCTAGCTCATTTCCGGAGCGTTTCTTCGGACGTCCACGGCGTCGCTTGGGAATGACCGGTTTAGGAGGGGGTTCTGCTGTGTCATTAACTTCAACAAACGGAGTCAAATCTTGGGTATGGTACTTCCCTAAAGACTCGTCAGGATTTCCAACCGGTGAGATAAGATAAGTTGTAGGCGTCACCTTTTTGGTGATTGTATACGGTCCGTCCCGTTTAGGCACAAATTTTGAAGTCAGTCCTTTGCTTCCTTGGCTAAGGACATGCGACTTGACAAGTACCTTGTCTCCCACTTCAAACACATGACCAGGTCGGCGAGATTGGTCAGCGATCCGTTTTGTTTGATCTTGCTGTGTTTCTACCCGTTCTCTGACAGCGGAAAGAGAGCTAATAAAGGACCTCAGGTAAGGTGTGATCCGGGGAACGAAGTTCTCTTTGTCGAGTATAGCTCTAAGATCGTAGAGAACGTCCGTAGGAGATCTCATTTCTCTGGCGAAAGTAAGGTACGCAGGCGTAGCGCCTGTCGTGCGACACACGGAACTGTTCATGGCAAAACGAATCACAGCAAGTTTCTTGGGCCACGACGCATGATCATTTTCTACGAGCTGAGCGAGCTGAGCCTTAAGGTCCCGATTCTTTCGCTCGGCGGGGTTAGCCTCAGGATGATAAAGTGGAACAAAGTTCTGTTTAACCCCCAAGACGTACATACACTGTTGCATAACAGCTCCGATAAACTGTACGCCATTGTCGGAGATCACTCGTCGAGGGAAACCGTACCTGAGAAAGTATTCCTCTAGGAGAGTATGGGCGCAGGCTTCAGCGGTCGCTTCCTGAAGGGCATAGAGTTCAACCCAACGTGTGGCGGTGTCCTCTACGAGGAGAATCCATTTCTCGCCATTCTCACCTTCAGGCAAGGGACCGAATAAATCTATAGCCAAAACTTCATTGCGTTGCTGCAACACGGGCGTCTGGAGGAGACCAGGAGGTTTATTATTGGCAGCTTTATAGCGCTGGCAGTCCACACAGGATTTCACATAATCCGTGATAATCCTGCGCATTCCAGGAAAATAGTAAGATTTAGAGATCTTAAGGTACGTTCGATCTATTCCAGGATGTCCAGCAAGTGGTGCATCATGACATCCTTTCAAGATCTCGGCCCGGAGGGTAACGGGAATCACCAGTTGAGGAGTTTCACTTTCAGAATCGGGATTCAGTCTGTAGAGTACCCCTTGTTCCATAAGGTATCCACGCTCTGTCCACCGGCGAGCAGTCAGTTCATCGGGATTTTCCAACTCCTTGATGATTTTCTCCACTTCCGGGTCAGCAAGCTGTTCCTGTCTCATTTCTGTAGGGCATTTAGTAGGTAAGTCTACAGTCACAGAGCAGATACCGCAGTTGTCTCGAGTTCCGTCGGAGCAGTTCGGCCTACTCAGTGTGTCCGCTACTACGTTTGCTTTACCGGGGGTGTACTGGTATTGGATGTCGAATGATTGGAGCTTGAGAGCCCACCTTACTAGGCGTCCGGTGGGTGATTTAAGTGTCAACAGCCAGCGTAGAGGTTGATGATCGCTGCCGATTATTACCGGGTGTCCATCTAAGTAACATCTAAAACGCTCTACTGCCCACACTACGGCTAAGGCCTCTCGTTCAGTCGTGGAGTAATTACGCTCAGCAGAGCTCAAGAGACGGCTAGCATATTCGATGGGGTGCTCTTCTTTGTCCTCCCCCTGCAGTAAAACCGCCCCGACTGCGTAATTACTCGCGTCAGTGCGAAGAATAAAGGGGCGCTTGAAGTCAGCCTGGATTAGGATAGGCGCCGAGGTAAGAAGTCTTTTCAGCTCGTTGAATGCTGTTGTCTGAGCTGAACCCCAGGTCCAGGTCTGATCCTTCCTCGTTAACCTTGTGAGTGGTTCTGCTACCGAGGAGAAATTAGGTATGAACTTGCGAAACCAGGAACAGGTCTGCAAGAATGTTCGGAGATGCTTCAAATTTCCTGGTTCCATCATATCCAGCACTGCCTTTACCTTATCAGGGTCGGGAGAAACGCCTTGCTGGGTAATGACGTGTCCTAAATACTTAACACTTTCTCTGGCAAAAACACATTTCTCCCGATTGACTCGTAATTGGAATTCACGGAGGCGACTGAATACGGCTTCGAGGTCTTGCAGATGCTGTTGAAAACCTTCTGAGATGATCAGCAAGTCATCCAAATAGGCCAGAACAGTCACATTGGCTAAGGAAGAGCATGAGCGCAAGCGGTCAATTAGGCGCTGAAAAGTCGCGGGCGCATTCTTAAGGCCGAACGGCATTCGCTTAAAGCGGAAGGTGCCTAGTGGGCTTATAAAAGTTGTCTTGTCTCTATCTTGCTCATTAACAGCGACTTGCCAATATCCGGACCGAAGATCAAGAGTGCTCATGTAGCAGTTTCTCTTCGTTGACTGCAGCAATTCATCAATCAAAGGCATTGGGTAATGATCCGTCTTGGTGACGGCATTCAGGCGTCTATAATCCACGCAGAAACGAGTACTGCCGTTAGGCTTGGGGACCAAGAGAGCTGGAGAACACCAAGCGGACTCACACTCTTCAATGATGTCGTCCTTCAGCATTTTCTCGATTTCTTGACGCATCAGTTCCTTTTTGGCAGGAGTTAACCGATATGGGGGTACAGAAACAGGAGGATGCTCACCTGTATCAATACGGTGCTCAGCGAACGGGGTTGGCTCTCCCCCTAGCTGGAAGATGTCCGCATTGTCAACCAGCAACTGCGCGAGCAGGTCCCGGTCAGGTGGATGTAAAACTGTACCTTCGTCGTCCCTGAGTACATCCGTCGAGGAGCAAGAAACTACCGGTAAAGAAGTAGGTTCAAAACGCATGTAATACTGAACATCATGATTTTCAGAAAAATACCAGCATTCCCGAGAAAAATCCATGACTACTTTGGCCTTAAGCAGGAAATCCATGCCGAGCAATGTTTCGTTATTTCGCGCCTTAGGAAGTATCAAAAAGGGAATGTTAATCACCTTCTCATCTAAGTGCACATCGATAGTAGTCATGAGTACGTCTACGTCGCGAACCTGACCGTCGGCAAGTTTTATGAATCTTCTTGCAGGCTCGAGCGGATGTTCTTTGCTTAGCAGAAATGCGTGGAGTGAATGACCCGCGATACAATGTTTAGCCCCGGTGTCGACTAAAGCGGTTCCCGGCGATCCTAATATTTTTATGTCAAAAATCGGCCGTAAAACCGGTTGCAGATTCTGATCGGAACTATCCCCCACGCACGCGTTTTCAACATAATGAGAAAAATCATAACACTTTTCAGTGCGCTTGTACAAGTTACCATTCGTTAAAGTATCAAAAGAGAATTTTTCACAAATCTTTTCCTGAAAACAATCATTCTTTTGTACATAACTGTGCGAATTATCATTAAACGACATAATGTTATTATCATAACTAAAACTTTCATTTACAGGGTTATTGTAAAAATTATTATCGCACTTTTTAGGGCGAGTGTACAAATTATTATTATCAAACAGCACAGATGTGTTATTATCGTCAATGAAATTTTCATTAACAAAATTATCATAAAAACTATCATTACACTTTTTGTTGCGACTGTACGCGTGATCCTTCGACAAATGATCAGGTAAAAATTTGTTATCAACGGAAACTTTTAACTCATGACCCTTTTGATCGTGACTGTACTCATTAGTCGAATTATCACGGGAATGATATTTGTTATCATCATAGCCGCGAGAAAGTGAATAATCATTACAAACATAATATTTATCGTAGTATAACTTATCAAAATAAACGCTATCACTTGGAGTTAAAGAAGGAGAATTGCATGACACTTTTACACGATTGTTTATTTCCTGTGAAGTCGAGTTCGTGTCCACACTATAGAAACATTGATCGTTATTATTACACCGTTTGCAATGTTCGCGCGTTACGTTTTTCGACCCGCACTTATAACACGAAACAACCGGGTTCACAGGATTATTAATAGAATCGTCAGTCAACTCACCCTTATCCGTCGTATGCGTCAACTTACGACACTGGTCGCGTTGGTGTCCATATCGTTTACAGTAAACGCAAAACGGTCGTTGCTGTTTTGGCGCCGTGCAATCGTCTCGTTCCCGTGCTCGCGATGTCACCGGAGATCCAGCGGCGGCGCGGGTGCGGGCGTCGGCGGCGGACGACCGGGCAGGGGGGGCGGTGGGTGCATTCGCGGCGCTCGCCTGAGTCAGCGCGCGAAGTGAAGTGCCGGGGTGCGTCGTCGTTATCGCGTTGCGCATTCCTGGGTCCCAAGTACCGCTGCTACGCGAAGGCGTCGTTGCTACCCTGTGCGTTCCTGTGCTCGATGCAACGTTTGACCCGCGGCGCGTGTTGTACACTGCGGGTTGCGCAGCTGTTTCTGATGCGTTGCGCTTCGCACGCGGAGCATTGGATGTCGTATTTTGCGATGACTCTCCTATAGAGTCTTCTATTAATCTAGCTTTTGATAGCATTTCAGTAAAATTAGTGATGTCTTCTCTTCGCAATCTTTTCCGTATTCGTCGATGTAACAGACCGTAAATCATGTCCACCTGTACTTTAACGGACAAATCACTAGCTGGGAGTCTTGCGATGAGGGCTCGTTTTCGTGCTATGAAAATGTCAGTTCGTTCGTCATCCTGTTCGGATTTAAATATTTCTCTATAGATAAGATGCTCCGGGCGGCGGTCTCCGTAAGCATCGCGCAGGTGGGCAATAAATTCTGCCCATGATTTTACGTCTGCGCGGACGCTCTGCCACCAGGTAGCTGCTTCGTGGGTGAGGAGCATGGAAACGCCCTTGAGGGCGACTTCCTCTAATATGCCGGTGCATTCTTTATATGCTTCAATTGCATCTATGAAGCTTTCCACGTTCTCGTCGTGGTCTGTTGCTCCTGTGAATCTCGCCGTGCAACGTGCAAAGTTACCTGTCCTCTCTACCGTTGAGGTACTCAGCGGGGGCGTCGTGCTGGCCGGCTGGACGGGAGTGGACGGTGACAAATTTGCCAGACGTTCAAACATACGCTCGCAAATCTCGGTGTTAGTTTGTTGGATGGAACTTATTAGGGATGCCAACGTGTCTCGAGACATCGTGATGTTGGCATTGGTACTAACCTCCTCTTTTTCCAATCCACAATCAGATTGCCTTTTGCGTGGCATGATTACACTACACTCACTATTGACAGTTTCACTACTATGCACACAGTTTAGGTATAGGTATGTAGGTTCTCTATAGTCTTATAGGCCACAAAGTTGGGTCGCCATTTTTCGGCAAGGGAAACTGAGAACGTCGGTAGTGTAGTGAAGACTCTTTATTAATTAACTATCATAACAACACGTTACAATTAGTCAAGAATTTATATAGAGCGCGTTAACACAAACATGAGTAGCGAGACGTGCGTGGCGCGGCGGACTAGTCCCGAGAGAGAGTTCTCCTACTCCCGAATCCTAATTAATCTCGCGGCGATAAGTAGGTGTGACTCACGAATGGTTACGTTACTCCCCGCATTCCTACAACATAATATGTTCCCGGAAACGCGCGGGGGTAAGGACGCGGCGGCTGGAGAAACGGTTTGCGACAAGTTAACTTACTTTTGTTATTATTTCAGAAATTACAACATAGGTATAGGATAGGCACCTAAGTACCTACCTACATTTTTATGAGTCTTCTATATAGGAAGTTTTTAATGTAGATATAAAAAAATGTTACAGATGCATATAGGTAATAGGTAATAGGCGTATATTTGGAAATAGAGACACGAACCAAATAACAGTGAATTTGTACTTACTTACGAGTATAGGTACATACCTACATAGTATTTCTTCAGCACGAATAAAATGCTCAAATCCATTCATAAATTATTAAAGAACTGATAATCTCCGAACGTCTCGTCTGCATTAGGTATAAGTACAATAAGTAGCTAGCCTAAGAATAAAATTACCTATTTTCCGGGGAATCCCGATCCCGCCACGTCATGAACGAAGTTATCAGACCTTTTCTTCAACTCGGAATGTTGGTAGTTTGAAGAAAAGTTTGTATGGATTTATTCCGAATTAAAAGTGTGGTTTTTATTATTATGATCTACCTTTTTAATACTACTTAAAATATATTTTAAATTTCACTTGTTTACCTACATTCTAAAATACCTACTTAAAAATGACATATATTATAAAAATACCTAAAAACTTAATCAAAATCTGTTCATCTGTTTGGAAACACACCGATAAACAGGCAAAAATACACTGCAGGTGAAACTTATAGGCAAGTGCACAAACTACCTACTGGCAAGTGTCTATTCTAATCAAGTCTGTGATGCCAACAGAAGGACCATCCATATACCTAATATTATACTATATGGATACTTCTGTTGGCATTGGAGATTAAAAACGTTGTTTTTGATTCCGCTAGTTTAGCTAAACACTTTATGTATCTAGGTAACTTCCTATTACCTACGTATATCTACAGTTTAAACAAAATTTCATGATAATATAATAAAAAGAAGAGGGAAAGATCAATAAAAACATTTTATTAATTTTTAATTTAATAAAGTCCAACAATATCAGATGCTACGCACATGTTCGACCTCTTCCTTGATTGGCTGTCGAACGATATGATCGATGGTAAAAACGCATTTGTAACCAATTCGATTACGATTCGGCAATCGATTAACAATGCTGCGTAGAATCTTGTGCTCGTACCTACTGTGCTTTGTCACTTCTGTATAGAAACCATAGATCAATTTGATATAAACTAAATAAACAGATCTTATTACTTTACCTGTTATGCTTATTATTATAAAAGTGAAAGTGAGTTTATTTGTTTGTTTGTTACACTTTCACGCCTGAACGGCTCAACCGATCATTATGATTTTGCATAACACGTTACCAGGGGCACATAGAAGGACATAGGGTACTTTTTATCCTGGAATCCCCGCGGGAACTCCGAACTACTAATATAATACTTATCTAATAATTCCATCTAATTCTACTAGGAATTACCTATTTCTAGATAAGCAGCAGTTACGCTCGCGTTAATGTCGTAGATCCCGCGGATAATCCAAAAATAGAAGTAGGTACTAGGTACCCTATATTTTTTTCTGTACCTACCCTTCACAACATACAAAATTTTATGTAGTTTCAGCCGCATTAATTTCGGAGTTCCCATGGGAATTCCGGGATAAAGGTACCATATGTCCTTCTCTGTACCCCTGAAAACGTGTATGCGAAATTTCAGGACGATTGCCCTTACTGGAGTGTCGTCATCAATTTTATTTAAAAAATTATGCAGGAAACATTTATATCTGTACTCAGTGTCTGTACCAAAACCATCCGACTATACTAGTTTTCATTTGTTACCATACTAAACTGAGTTGATGCCCGCCCCTTCTCTCTGTTCTGGGGTTTGTACAATGAATATATAATAGTATAATAATAATAGTATACCTACTGTATGTATATAGGTACATAATATAAGCTTTGAAAGTTCTATGTAAATATAGTGCAATAATTTCGATACCAGCGCTAGCGGTTCCATGGTGTAATGGTTAGCACTCTGGACTCTGAATCCAGCGATCCGAGTTCAAATCTCGGTGGAACCTGTGCTTTTTGCTAGCAGATTTTATACTTGTGTAAACTAGAGAGACTTTTATCCCTGTTTAAAACTATAGAAATTTTGAAAAATTTTGACAATTTTTCAATGAAATTATAGATCTTTTCACATACGTCATAATCCTCTACAAAAGCTATGTTGCTAGGAAGCTATGTAGTTGGTAAGTGCATATTATTATTTACAGTTAGTTTCTCAGCGCCACGTGTCGAGCCACGCGACTCGTCGACGCTCGCTCTATTTACTCACTACTAATGAGCAAAAATGCTTAATTGCTTTTTGAAAAAGCTTTATGAATGTATTCGCGTTTCCAAGTCTAATCTCTTTGAGTGTTCGTTCAATAATAATAAATTAAGATTGACGTTGTTCTGCTATTATTATTCATATTATTATTATGACTTTGGCGACTATTTTTGTTGTATTTCTTCGCTTTTTACTGGCCCTAAATGGATTTTTTTAATAAAACGTTCACACGGTGAGTTCGGAGTCTATTTTCGGATAGACAGAAAGACAAAAAAGATTTTGATGTGAGAAGTTTTTATTGCGATTTAAAGTTTAATTAAAAATAGTCCCCTATAGTGAATACGGACGAAAAAATACCAGTTTTATTACCGGTAGCAAACAGTGATGGTAACATCGGGTACCTACTATGGGATCAGGGTCAAGGTCAACTCACAATGAGAAAAAAATGAAAATCACAATTTTACACAGTACCTACCTACAGGCGTTGGTGTTTTGGTCGCTAGCACCATTGTTTTAGTAATTATTTTTTTATATCAATCTTTGTTTTATTTATATTTTGACAGTAAACAAACAACGCTTTCAGGATATACCTTTACACCAAATTATACTATAATAGTTGGAAGAAATCTGTAAGGATGAAACGTGGGTTTAATGAATCACTATATAGTATGAAACAAAGTCGCTTCCCGCTGGTTTGTCTCTCTCTAGTAGGTATGTATGCTTAGATCTTTAAAACTATACGTAACGGATTTTGATCAAAAAAAAAAAATCAAAATCAAATATACTTTATTGCCCCAGAAGAGAAAATAAAAACTAAGACACATAAAAAGTAAATACAGAGCAAAAGGCGGCCTTATTGCTAGAGGCAATCTTTTCAAGGCAACCTTAAGGTGATAGAGAGCTGCAAATACAAACTAGAAGCGGGTGCTGGGTGCACAACGTAATACCTAGCTATATACTATATAAGGATAATACAACGCTAATACTTAGATATCCTAAATATAATACAACTTTATACACATACATACATATGCCATACATACATACACGTAGCAATAGGTGATATAATACACATATAAAAATAAAAATAAAATGATATTTTACACTACATACATTAATCATAATTGAGTTAAATAGTGCCTTTGAAGTGCAGCTTTAAAAGAGCCCAATGACTCTTTCTGTCTGAGCGAGTCGGGGAGGGAGTTCCACAGGCGTATACTTTCGACAGTGAAGGATTTTTCGAAAAACCGTGATTTATGGAAAGGGACAGCAATCAGTTTAAAAGTAGAGGAACGAGGAGCACGGCCACTACAGTCGGAGCAGAACTTAAATTGTTCTTTAAGGTAGGTAGGGGCCATGGGATCATGTAGTACCTTATATACTGTATGCAGGATATGCACATTGCGCCTCAATCGGATCGGGAGCCAGCCAAGCCTAACCCTGTATTCAGAAACATGGTCAAACTTACGCAATCCATATATGAAGCGGATACACACATTCTGCAACCGTTCGAGTTTGTCCAGCTATTCGACAGTGATGTTGGTGTA
This sequence comes from Zygaena filipendulae, assembly GCA_907165275.2. Lineage (NCBI taxonomy): Eukaryota > Metazoa > Arthropoda > Insecta > Lepidoptera > Zygaenidae > Zygaena > Zygaena filipendulae. The sequence continues at coordinate 593,371 of OU015650.1, forward strand.
ACAGACGTCGGCATAATCAAGGATGGGCAAAAGTAAGGATTGGGCAATGGTAATTTTGGTAGAGATGGGAAGAAAGTTGCGTAGCCGCCTTAAATAGCTCAATGAGGCAAACAGTTTCCTGCTTACTTCACCGATTTGGCGGGACCACGAGAAGGTGCGATCAAAATATACGCCAAGATTTTTAACGAACTCGCAATAAGGTATCCCATCAAAAACAAACTTGTAAAAAATCCAAGTCTCGCAACTCAGTTCTTCTACATTAAAAAGTTGTGAGATCAATGTAATACCAAGTCGGTTAATTTATTCAGTGCCTACTTAAGGGTCCTTCTGTCTAAAGTTATCATGTTATAAGCTAATCTAATAACATTTTATAGTGACCATATCAAATTTAAAAATCTTTTATGTTTTAGATAGATTGATTGGCTTGGCGATCACGTGAAAACACAATATATCTCACATGTAATACATAATTATGGTTCTAAACAATCTAATTTAATTATAATATGTATTACTTGTGAGATACATTGTGTTTTCATGTGATCGCCAAGCCAATCAATCTATTTAAAACATAAAAGATTTTTAAATTTGATATGGTCACTATAAAATGTTATTAGATTAGCTTATAACATGATAACTTTAGACAGAAGGACCCTTAAGTAGGCACTGAATAAATTAACCGACTTGGTATTACATTGATCTCACAACTTTTTAATGTAGAAGAACTGAGTTGCGAGACTTGGATTTTTTACAAGTTTGTTTTTGATGGGATCTCATTTCTTTTTGTAAATGGTCTTCCTCCTTTGAGCAATTTAGTCTATTTTAATAACTTGAAAGATTTTTTCTTGCTTTTTCATTCCGTTGACCATTGTACCTTTGAACATAATTATGTCTAGGTAACTATGTATCTACACTTTATATCTAGGTAGGTAACTAGCTACACTTATTATTATTATTTATTAATATCTGGGCAACCGAGCTTCGCTCGGCTTAAATAGCTGTTCCCCGCGGTTTAACCCACGTTAATTTCGGAGATCCCGCGGGTATTCTGAGATAAAAGTACTTACTACCCTATGACCTTTCCTGTACCCTTGACAACGTGTAGTATGCAATAATTAATTCACCCGCGTTGATATCAGAGTTCGCGCGGGAATTCCAGAAATGAATCCTAGCTAGATCGATTTATGGCCCCCGAAATCCCCTGTATACAAAATTTCATGAAAATCGTTGGAGCATTCAGATTAGGGTAATTTTATCTCGGAATTCCCGAAGGATCTCCGAAATTAACGCTGGTGAAATCTCATGACATTTTGCATGCACGTTGTCAGGGGTAAAGAAAACCTAGGGATATAGGGTACTAACTACTTTGCATTTCTGAATTCCCGCGGGATCTCCGAAATTATCGCGGGTGAAACCGCAGGGAACAGCTAGTCTCATATATTTATATGGGATTACAAAGTTATTTGTGCAGTTGGTACATATAACTGCATATATAACTTTGTAATTCCATACATTTATATGGGATTACAAAGTTATTTGTGCAGTTGGTGTATCTAGAAAACTGTACCGAAATTGCAAAATATTTCAATTTTTCCTTGATTTATACAATAAACACTAATTGTATTCTAAATTTCAAACTTCTATGTCTGCTAGAAGTGCCTTAGAGTTTTGATGATCGGTCAGTGAGTGAGTGAGTGACCTACAAAATTAAGAAACTTTGACTAGTTATAATTCTTAAACTACTGGTTCAAATCGAATGAAATTTAAATTATACCGTCTTTATACAATACCTGCTTGTTTACTAAAAATTCAGGCTTCTAGTTTTATCCACAACGAAGTTATAGGGGGTCGAAAATGGCCTGAATTGCTTCGAGAAAAGGATAGTACGGCCGTGCCGCTTTTGTTGCTCGACTTGGCGGGGGCACTGCCGTGCCCCCAGATAGGAACACCCTGAAAAGTAATAGGAAGAATAGAAGAACGATCAATAGCTGCAATTTGGCGGGGGCTACCTATGATGATTGCTTGGGACTTTTTTGGATTCACTGTAAGACCATGAGCCGCCGACCACGATGCAATCTTATGCAGATCCTCATTCATTGTATCTACAGCGTGCGCGATGTTGTTGATCGTCCCCTGCATATACAGCTGAAGATCATCCGCATAAAGATGAAATTTGGAAGAGAGAGTGGAAGTAATGGGATTGATGAAGATGGAGAACAACAGGGGAGAGAGGACTCCGCCTTGAGGGACGCCAGCAGTAGTACTACACAGGTTGGAACATTTATCGTCAATTTTGACCCGCTGCTGGCGCCCATCCAGGTAGCTACGGAACCAAAGTAAGGCGGGAGAGGATACATTGAGGGTTCCCATTAAGGATAGCAGGACGTCAAAGTCAACTGTGTTGAAAGCGTTGCTGAAGTCAAGAAGAGTAAGTATCTTCTGCTCTTCCATCCCCAGGCGAATGTCATCAGTAACTTTTATAAGGGCAGTAGCAGTACTATACCCAGGGCGGAATCCGGACTGGAACTCATTCATAAGGTTATTCTGAGAAAGAAACGTAGAGAGTTGATAGTGAACAAGGCGCTCAAGAACTTTGGACAGGAAGGGAAGAATAGAGATCGGTCGATAGTGTGAAAATGAAGATGGATCCTTGATCTTAGGTATAGGGATCACGGTGGCCTGCTTCCAGGCATCAGGAAAACAGGAAGAAGCTAGAGAAAGATTAACAATATGAGTGATAACAGGGAGCAGGATGTCAAGAAGCAGGATGATCATAGTCCTACCAATGTCGTTACTACCAACAGCATTAGAACAAATAGATTCAATATTCCTCTTAACATCATATTCCGATACAGGAGAGAAAGAAAAAGAATCATGTGAACAAGGTGGAGAGTTTGAATAGTGAGAGATGGTACTCACTTTGGTGGCAGCGTCGAAATCACAACTATTGCAAAAGTGACGATTTAATGCTTCGACATCCACATTTAGCGCACAAGTATCCTGTTTTTGTTTCCCGATGCCAACAGTGCTTAAGAATTTCCAGGTGGCAGAGGCGTCGCAAGGGTTGATAGAAGAATGGATATGGCGGCGCCGTGCATCCCTACAGGCTGTATTGCACCGGTTCCTAGCTTTATGGTACCTTAATTCGTTGATCTTTGTGCTGCTAATTTTGTATTTGTTCTTGGCCGAATCCTTCTTGGTTTTGAGGTCACGAATTTCAGGTGTTAGCCAAGGGGCAGGTACGTGTTTTATACGCACCGCTCGAACAGGGGCATGTTTGTCGTATAATTCAATGAGCAAGGAATTAAATATAGCGATAGCACTGTTAACATTTTCAGCGTTAAGCACTGCAGACCACGCCGATTTCACCGCATCATTTCTGAGCCCGTCAGCATCCACATCCTTAAAGTTACGGCGCAGCACTATTTTCGGTTTTGCTTTGGGAGGGCGGATTTTGTATGAGAGATGGATAAGGTCGTGGTATGAAAAGGCATCGGCATCTAGCTGGCCATACGAAGCCACATGATCAATTGACGACACAATACGTAGGTCAAGAAGGGATGGCTCACATCCGGGAGAGTGATGGGTAGGACCAGATGGAAGAAGGTGCAAGTCGGCTGCACGTACAAGGGAACATAGTTTGCGAGAGCGGAAATTATTTTTTAAAAGACAAGTGTTGAAATCGCCTAGAAGTATAAAGTGAGAATGAGTGGGAACAAAATTTTCAAGGAGGGATTCAAGAGACGCGAAATAATCAATATTGAGATTAGGGGAGTAATACACACCAAGCAGAACCTTAACGTGGGATAGCGTAACTTCTAGGAACAGGTGTTCAGCAGAGCCGGAATATTCCGAAGGAGATTTACTCACAATACAAAAAGGTATATGACTCCGGAGATAAATAGCTACACCTCCCCCACCCTTCCCAAGTCTGTCATTGCGAATCAGATGAAAACCAGGCAATTGGTAGAAGGAAGATGCTAAGGAAGGCTTGAGAAAGGTTTCAGAAATACAAATAGCACGGATGTTTTTGTGTTCAAAAGAAGCGAGGAGATCCGAATAATGAGCCGGGATACTTTGGGCATTGATGTGTATCACGTTGAAGTTCTTATCTGAATTAGAAAAACACGAGGAAACTCGCTCAGACAGATGTGCGTATGCACTATTAAAGCTTTCTTCGGCATTAGCACTCGAATCCGATTCTTTGGAGGAACAAGAATAGAAGTGTTCACTATTATCACTATCACTCTCCAGCATATTACAAATATTAAAGCTGCAAAATATTATTTGATGCTGTTTCTTTAATATATAGAGTGATTCGAGAGGAAGGTTTATGCGTATAGTTTACCCTGGAATTCCCGCGGGAACTCCGAAATTTCCTCGGGTGAAACCGCGGGGGACAGCTGTAGTTAGAAAATAATTGAGATTAAAAACCCAGCAGTGAAATAATTTAAGTAACGTTAAATTTAAACTGAACGTGCAAAAACTCCATGGGAAACTGCTGGTTTTTAACTTGACAAAGTGAAAACTTTATATAAATTACCTACATATTTTCCGAAAGCTCTCTTTAAAAGCGCCAGCCACATTTGAATTCTATGCTGACCACAATACGCTTTTAATTTCAACGTAAATAAATAAGCATAGTAAAAAGGGTGTGTTTTTAGAATTGAATGATTAATACCACGGCACGTGCTGCACGCCCGGCACAATGGCGCACCGCGCGGCGTGCGACCGGCGCGCGCGCCGCTTCCCACGACGCGCGACGCAGATCAAACACTGACTGGGGTAAACTGATACGCGAACTCTATTAAAATTGTCTTTGGTTTCGGTAGCTTTCATTTTTATTGCGTTTAGGACTCGAGCATTAGTATTAGGGGTTTTTATTGACTTTATTTGTACGTTTATATTATCTGTGGTCCGGCTTAGAATTGACTATACTTATTATGTCTGAACGACAGATATTAATATATTGCAAAGAACAGTACGTAGACCATCTATATATAAAAATGAATCTCTATTTAACTTGGCATCACGTGTGACCGGCTGGATCAATTTTTTTTTGTTGTGTTCCTATTGTAAGGAGAAGAAGAATAAAAGCAGTTTGGAGTTCCTGCGCGAATTCAGAAACTCACGCGGCACCAACCGTTTGGATCGATTTTGATGGGACTTTCACTGCTAAACAGCTGATGTTATAAGGAGTAAATTAGGCTGCTTTGGAGTTCGCGCGGGAATTCCGAAAATCACGCGGGTGAAACTGCAGGGCACAGCTAATCTCTATAAAAAAAAGCCTAAGAGGCATTCATATCTATTGAGATTGCCGAGATTATTGCTTTTGATGGTAAAGTTTGTGTCTTTGGGGAGGCACTGGAGGCAGACGAAGTATTCTGCGTAGGTATTGAAGTAGGGTTAAGTTTTGTGCACGTGTTGTGCACGCTACACACAGGCTTTCATATACGCCTAAGCTAGAAACACACTTGGTATGACGATGCATAAAGTCTACAATCGCGGCGTACGGACGCGGCTCACGTTGTAACTTTGTATCCGACCAATAGCATAATACGTAGAGGTGTCTACACTATATTATGCAATCTATATTAATTTCGGAGGTCCTGCGGAAATTCCAGGATAAAAGTACACTATGTGAAACAGTGACATGGTCTATGTCCCATTCTCTACCCCTGACAACGTCAAAACTTCTTGATCACCGGTCGAGTAGTTCAGGTATAAATGGGGAACAATCTAACATTGTCATTGGCGTTTCGCCATAATTGAAGAAGTGGATGAAGAGATTTTTATATTAAGAAACATTGTCATTGGCAAATTATAATTATAGACGCCATTATTAAAGAAGAAGAAGAACGTTACATACAAATGAATTCACATTCGCATTTACAATAGTACCAAGGATCTGACGTGCACCTGATTACTCGGACGTCGTCGTGGTATGCGCATTGTACACGCAAGTCGTGACCGTCACTCGCCAGTCGAGTTTTATAGTGTAACTAACTATGCCCCGCGGTTTCACCCGCGTTAATGTCGGAGGTCCCGCGGGAAATCCGGTATAAAAGTACCCTATGTCTTTTTCTGTACCTCTGACAACGTGTAGTATGCAATAATTAATTTTATTTCACCTGCGTTAATTTCGGAGATCCCGCGGGAATTCCGAGATAAAAGCTAGCCTATGTTCTTTTTCATGTCAAAGGCTACATGCATGCCAAATTTGATCCAAATCCGTTCAGCCGTTTTTGCGTGATTGAGTAACAAACATCCACACTTTAGGATGACCAGCATTTTTTTTTTAATATCTCCTGTTCCAGATGGAATTTCGAAAAAATCTAAACATGGTATCTAAGTTAGACCCTTAGAAATACAACAAAAAAACCGCATTCAATTTGGTGCACCAGTTTTTGGATAGCACGAATACAAACATACAGACAGACAGAGAGACACACAAAAATTCTAAAAACGGTATTTTTGGCTTCTATATCACTCATAGAGTCGCCTAAATTTATTTTTTCTTATTTATCTCCCATGTACAGACATCGACCTGTTACAATTTTATTATATGTATAGATTCTCGGTTTAAATTGCAATAAATGCGTTCCAATCCCCCGCACGGCGCACACAGGTGGCTGCAGGCGCCGCGCCGCGCCGCGCCGCACGGCGGGCGACCGACGGCGACATGCGCCCGGCAACGTGCACGGTGCACCGCGGCACGACCTGCCGGCTGCCACCACCTGCGCACAGTGCACACGACCCGGATTGATCGGTTATTTGTTTGACTTATATGCTAGTATTATAAATTGGGTATACTCCAAGGTCAAGGAAAATCAAAATTCTAATAAGTAATAAATGAAAATAAACATAGTTAAAGTGCATTAAACTTTAGGGTGGGGGACTCGAGACGTCATTATTCAGTATAAGCTCCGTACAGACTGCATCGGGTGGTGACGTCACGCGAAATTTCAACTCAATGTATCGCCGTTATTTTTTGATTACGTAATAAAAGAAAAAATACGCGTCCAACATTTACTAATCTACTCGATGGACTAAAAAAGCCAATTATAATGTGAGTTTTGTTTGTTACGATCATTATTAAGTTTTGTGTACACGTTGCAGTCATGGGTTACAGAAAATGAGGTTCCTATCTTTCATCCAGAAAAAGGTTCTTACACCGAGGGAAAATGATGCGAGCTAGTCCACTTTAAACTTAAAGCAAGCGAAAAAAAAACCTCAGGGATCAACTAGTTTTATTTATTTTTTTCAAATCATTCAAAAAATAAACAGTAAACCACCGCCGTAAGCAAAATATTGTTGGTCTCAGTAATATGACTTGCAAAACGAAAACGTAACGTAAACGTATGTCGTTTTGTCTGTACACTGAGCATATAAGCATAGTCTTTGTGTCTGTATGTGTTGTACTTTGTACGCGTATCACCCCGTACTAACTGAACGCGGTTTTCTTAGTTGACTGTTTAGTCTTTAGAGTCTAACGGTATCCTTTGTTTCGTTGGAACATGGCTTACAGTGGTGTTAGCGCACTTGCAAACAACAAGCGAACGGTGTCGCGAGCAAAAACTTGTATTACAAGAATTCTCTTCAATGTCTGTCTACTGAGGTCACCTCTCAAGATGTCTGCGCAATCCGCTAGAAAATGAAGTACGTCTTGAGAGCTTATCCAGTTCGAGTAGTTTTTATTAATGCGGACCAAAGAATCCAAACCTAATGTCAATGTCATTACAAAAATGCGAAATTTCTCTGTCCGTCTCTCTGTTTGTTACCTTTTCGCGCTTTAAGACTACTCAAACGACTATCATATTATTTTTATACCCAGGGATACAGAAAAGATACAGCGTATGGTTTTTATCCCCGAATTCCCACGGGAACTCCAAAGTTATTGCGATTGAAACTGCGAGGATCAGTTATATAGTATTCATATAATCAATACAGGCATAAAACTTTCGCTAGCAAAACCTAGTGGCCGGGCCAGAATGCCTAGGTACCTACTACCTACAAAGGTCACAAACTATACCTTTGATGGACAACACTGCTGTAGACAATAATAGATAATCGGTGGTGGATCTAGTCTACCCTATAGACGTCACGCGTGACCGACACACGAGCTTTCCACTTTAAAAGGTAACTGGTGTCGCGAAGCACCGCGAATTTGTGTATATGGTGAGTGGCTGACTTTAGTAACTCTGTGAGTCGATTTGTAATCAACTGTTTTTGTTTATGGCAACTTTTACCTGTTTATTTGACAGAACAGTTTTTGACGTTTGCATGAGGGTAGACGGTACATGACGTAGCGAGAATAGGTGAAGGCAGAGAGCGTTCTGGCAGTTATTATTGTTTCACCGCGGAGAGAAGAGGTACACAGGTGAGTCCCGATATTTTATCATTGGATAACTGTGTGATAGCCATCTCTAACTCGTTGTACCGTGACGGATGAAACTCTCGTAGCTTAAAGTGAATAATTGTGTAACGCGACCCTGGAGCTGTCGTATCAGCTCGGGTTAAGATCCGACGTATTGGATCCGGTGGTTTGGGCTGGCTGTGAGGGGTTTTGGAGGAGGCCAGTTAGGGCTGAGGCCCGTCGGGCTGACGTCGAGTTGACCAGCAATACCTACGCAACGCGTGAGCTTCAGGCTACGCGTGGTCTCGACGTTAGGTGCCATTTCAGGTGCTTTAGTATAATATTAATATAGATCTGTCTAATGAGCACACGGCGGCTTAAAGTATCTAGCTGTAGCCAGTGCAGACAGGTAGACTGCCTAATGAGTACACGGCGGCTTAAAGTATCTAGCTGTAGCCAGTACAGGCAGAGTAAAGAACGTAAAACGTTAGAAAGCCCTGATTCGATTTAAAGTAGTAACGTAATATCGTTAGTGTGAAATGTACACGAGAGGTTCATCCGACATATGTGATAAGTTACTTAATTGTGATAAGGATGTCGTGCATGCCAGAATGAGTTATCAGTTGTATTCCCCCTGTGGCGTGGCGACATTATGGTGGAGGTGCTGGGATCCGTCGCGTTTGTTGACGAACAGATGGGTCAAAGATTACCTAACGTTCGTTCAGTGTAATGCTGAATTAGACAAAGGTTTTACTAGCCAAAGTACCGGCTAAAGTTGCTCGACCATAACCGATCAACGGCGTGAGGATACCCAGGACAATTATTTATTTATCGTTTATCAGCGTAACCGAATTTATTACGTTTTACGGTTCGCGCGCGATTCGCATTATTTCGCGATTTTTTAATTTGCGTATTCATCTTTTGTTTACAATAAAAGGTAAAGAATCAAGGTAGGTGGGTATAAGAAATTCATACGGCAAAACAAAAAAAAATATTATTGTAAAACAACCCTCATAAATACCACCTAAAATTATTAGCGATTCGGCTGTATAAAATTGATTTCCTTTGTCTTTGCATAAAATATAAAATTAAAAAACTCCGAAAGGTGTACGGTTTATCGGTTGCGATCATAAAAAGTTAAAACTTGTCACAAAATATCGAAGTTATTTGTTTATTTTAACGTTCGCGGTAAAATAAGTGTTGCTATCAAGAAGCAAAAAAAAAAAAAAAAGGGTTATACAACAGTTTTAACTGAAGAAATTTAAGGTAAGTGCCTTCTCCAATAATTTCATTTCAGAACGCATTCTATTTTCCTTTGCACTTTGTATTACGGGAGCCAGGAACGCACAGTGTGATATTGTGCGACGCCGCAACATACAGCAGTATTTCATGGCCTGGGATTCGTATTCCAGGGTCGCCATTTCCAGTGCTGTACATTTACTCTTGCAGTTCCGGCGAACTGGGAAACTTTTCTATAACTTTCTTCCTACAAGCTAAAGCACGTGGTGAAAGTTATAAAGTCGTGAGTACTAATTCAAATTCTAGATAAAAGTTCAGTTAAATACAGTAAAAGGTTGTTTTTGTGTGATAAAAGTGTCTACATTACGAGAAAACTACCGGTTTAAGTTTTCATCAACAAAAGGTACGTTTTCAATATGTTCTCACAATTTAGGTATTCTATTCGGCGTCGTATTTTTCTTTCTTCTCGTATTCAACGCCACATATTAAGCGGCTAGAGACGCCGATTTAGAATAGTAAAGTAGAAATCTGACAGAATTGCGAAGACTAGATAATTTATTACAGGTTTTCTATTGAGTCATTCATGTTATATTAACATAAGATGCTTGTATCAACTACAGAATGGAAGAAGCAATGAAGATGAGGCTAACCCTGCGCTGCCAGAGTCTGAAGGATATCATAAAACAGGTGCAGGCCTTGACGGACACAGGTAAAGCCATAGATATCCATGATGTAACCCTTCTTAAAGTAAGCCTTAAAGGCGCTATTGAGGGGCTATCGAAAGAAACGTATATCTACTTAGAGAAAATTGGGATACATGCAGATGTAAAGGCTCATATGGAACTCCAACTAAAAGCCGAACAGACCCTGAGCTTTTTGGAATCTTCCTTACTATTAGCCCAGCCGTCTAAGCCGGCCAATGAGAACAGTACTTCACGTCTCCCGAAACTAGACGTGATTAAATTCAATGGCGATTTACTGAAGTTCCAAGAGTTTTGGGATCGATTTGAAGCTACTGTACACGTGAAAAATTTAAAAGATGTCGATAAGTTAGCTTATTTGATGGAATCCTTGGAGGGTGTTGCGTTGGAAACGGTGGAAGGAATGGGAACTACAAATCTTAATTACCCAGTTGCCGTCAATTTATTAAAAGAGCGCTTTGGTGACAAGGACCGAGTAGTCGATGCTCACTACAAGGCTCTGAATAGTATTGAAACGGCTAAAAATAATGCCACTGAGTGTCGGAAGAATTTAAATTTAATAGAAAGACACCTACGTGTCTTAACAGCGCTGAGCCAGGATGTTGAAGGTAGTCACTTAAGAGTGACCATAACCAGTAAGTTTCCAGCTCCTGTCATATATCAGGTTAAATTGCTGGAAAGGGACAATGGGATAAAGGAGTTGAGAGCAACACTGGATAAGGTTATCTCAGCAATGGAGCGTGCCGAGGTACCAGCAACTTCCTGCAGCGAAGCCGCTACTACTGCCACTACAACGGAGGTTCTTCACATCGCCTCAGAGATGGAACATCCTAGAAAACGGAAGGTTTACAAGCGTAAAAGGATTGGTAACCTCCGCAGACAGGGGTCAACATCGGATTTCCAACCAAAACGTGCAAAAAAGGAGTGCGCCTTTTGTAAAGAGGAACATTTTAGTGACCAGTGTAGCAAGTTTACGACCTTGGAGGAAAGGAAAGCTAAACTCAAGGGGGTCTGCTTCTTATGCTTGAAGTCTGGGCACATGGCAAGGAAGTGCAGGAATAAGAGGAATTGTATTTATTGTCGCCGGAATCACAATCGTGCTTTGTGCCCGAAGAAGCTTACCGTAGCTAGTACAAGTGAGTCAAGTAAAATTAATACTTCTCCTGTAGCTATTACCTGTTTTATGAGCAGATATCACTCCTACTTACAGACGGCAACGGCGAAGCTAAGGAGCAATAGAGGAGAAATTACGTGCAGGGTCCTCCTTGATTCCGGTAGTCAACGGAGCTACCTTACTGCCAAAGCTGCCGACCAACTTAAATTAGATACACAAGATGAAGATGTACTTGTAATTTTCACATTTGGTTCCAACGACCCAAGACGAGTGGTCAGCCCTTCGTCAGGAGTAACGTTAATTACAAAAAGGGGCATCCAAAGAGATTTGCGGGTTAACATTATACCACATATAACCAACAGAGTTCCCGTTGCAAAGGTGGACCCCTGTGTTACAGTTGACATTACTGCTGATGACGACTCCGTGGGCGAAGGTGTGGACTTACTAATCGGAAATGATTATTACTTTTCTTTCATAAGAAATGAACGCATAAAGTTGCAAGAGAAGCTGTATTTGGTTAATACCGACTTGGGTTGGATAGTATCAGGAAGCTGTGAGGAAACTGTGGAAAACGAAATGACTGTCGTGACTTACTGCCAGTGCCATGGGCCAGGATGTCCTTATTTTAGTGAACCTGATCTTCCTCTTCGATCCATCGATATGAAGTTTCTATGGAACTTAGAAAGCATTGGCATCACAGACTCTCCAAAAACGACTCGAGAAGAAGAAGCAGTCAAGCATTTCAATGATACGGTTAAATACTGCCATGGAAGATATGAGGTTAAATGGCCGTGGATTGACCAACCTGGAGTATTACCCACTAACTTCGGATTGGCGTATGGACGTTTGAAAGGCTTGCTGCGACGTTCAAATGAAGAGACTCTCAAGGATTACGCGGAAATCTTACAGGAGCAGCTGTCAGCAGGAATCATTGAAGTTGTGGATCACCAGTCAACGGGCAACGGTGTGACTGTTCACTATCTTCCGCACCACATGGTCAAGCAAGAAGGCAAAAGAGGGAGAATCGTATATGACGCGTCAGCCAAATGTAATGGACAAAAGAGCCTGAACGAATGTTTGTACAGAGGTCCCTCAATGATTGAAGATATGACAGCTTTGCTACTACAATTTAGATCAGGCAAGATCGGTATGGTAGCCGACGTAGAAAAGGCCTTTCTGCAAGTTGGGTTGCAGGAAGAAGATAGAGAAGTCACCAGGTTCCTGTGGGTTAAAGATACAAGTAAAGAACTGTCAGAGAACAACATAATACATCTGAGATTCTGCAGAGTGCCATTCGGTATTATATCAAGTCCCTTTTTACTCACTGCGACCATAAGATATCATTTTTCCCGAACTAACCAGTCGTTACTAAGTAAGATAGCTGACAGATGTTATATTGACAACCTGGTCACAACTGCTGACTCTGTGGGTGAAGCACATAAGATGTACCGAGATACCAGGGACGCATTTGAGGAATTATCCATGAATATCAGAGATTGGACCTCTAACTCCGAGGAATTCATGATGAACATACCCGAGCAACACAAAGCTAAAAGTGTTGATAAAATGAAGGTGCTTGGCCTATTATGGGATTTAAAGGAAGACACTCTGCAGCTGAAATTGAGTGATACTATGTTTGACGTGGAGAAAACCCAGAGAACCAGAACCAAAAGGGATGTTCTATGTATGCTGGCTCGTTTTTACGATCCCTGTGGTTTCATTTCCCCACTTATTCTACCAGCTAAACTTCTCTTTCAAGAACTCTGCATAAAAAAATTGAAGTGGGATGCGATTATGTCAGAGGATTGAAGGAAAAAGTGGGAACGAGTTGTTCATAACTTACAGGCAGCTAAAGATGTCCGTATAAAACGATATGCTGGTTTAAATAGTGCCAACACGGATGTCACAGGCACATATGAACTTCATGGGTTCACGGATGCATCTAAGAACGCCTATGCAGCTGTTGTTTACTTGAAGACCAATAAGGGCCAAGACTCTAAGGTTACTTTTATGATGTCAAAGTCCAGAGTGACACCGGTAGAAGACAAAAATGACCTGAAAATTCCACGACTGGAGTTACTCGGTTTCCTAATTGGAAGTAGGTTACTTAAGTATGTACAGAGCAGCCTAGACTTGAAAATAGAGAAATCCTTTTTGTGGACAGATAGCCTTATAGTGCTTAATTGGATGAACACAAGCAAGTTACTTCCACCTTTTGTATCAAGGCGTGTTAATGAAATTAAAAACAGTAAAGAGGTAGAGTTCTGTTACATAAACACAACCATGAACCCAGCCGACTTAGCGACTAGACCGGAGCTATGGGACCAGAAGAAAGATCTGTGGTTCAACGGGCCCACTTTCCTGTCTCTTGATGAAAAGGAGTGGCCGAGCAATAGAAAGCTGACAGTTCATACTTCTCTTGTGGCCGGGGAGGCTCTGGACGTTGTTGACGGTCCAGAAATGGTTGCAAAGGGATATGAGATGGCATATCCCGGTGAAGAGGTTGAGATGTCAGAAGATGAGCAACGTGAAGTAATCTCTCATAGCAATGAAGCTGAGAACTTAGACATGGGTCTGAATGCTAAGTTGGATGGAACGTTGTTAGACATAAAGAAGCTTCAAGCTGAACATTTCCCAGATGAAGTAACAGGGAAGGTTACTAATTTAACACGTAATCTGGGCCTCTTTATGGACATTGATGGAGTTCTCAGATGCAGAGGACGAATGTCTAACACGAACTGGATATACGACAAGAAGCATCCAATACTCCTTCCACGGAATTGTAATTTCACAAGTGACGTCATAAGAAAAACTCATGAGGATCAGTACCATGTTGGTGTATCACAAACACTGAGTATAGTCAGGCAAAAATATTGGGTGCCTCAGGGAAGAGTCGAAGTTCAGAAGGTGCTGAAAACATGCCCACAGTGCGTGAAGCATGGGGGTGGTCCGTACCAGTTGCCACAGACACCATCGCTGCCTCCTGAACGGGTGAACTACAGTGTCCCATTCACTTACACAGGAATGGACTACTTTGGTCCGATGCTGGTCAAGACATCAACAGGACCTGTAAAGCGGTGGATTTGCCTCTTCACGTGTCTAGCAGTGCGTGCAGTCCACTTGGAAGTGGTGATGAACTCGACGGCTGATGAGTGTTTGCTGGCTATCAGAAGGTTCACAGCCGCGAGAGGCATACCACTAAAGATCGTTAGTGACAACGCCCTTCAGTTCAAATTGATGAGTGAAGTTTTGACTAGTAGGTATTGCAAGGAAAAGGGTATACAGTGGAAGTTTATTCCTCAGTTGGCACCGTGGCACGGTGGATTCTATGAAAGATTAGTCGCACTTGCTAAGCATTGCCTTAAAAGAACTCTGGACAAGCACTTGTTAACAGACAGTCAACTGGTAACGGTTATAAAAGAGGTAGAAGCTGTTATAAACACACGCCCGTTGGTGCACGTTGGCTCAGAACCGGAGCACATACTGAAACCAGCCGACTTCTTGAACATGGGAGAGTGCTTACAAATGGATGCTGGAAATACGGATACAGTTGGTTCTTTAACGAAAGTAAATTTAATCGAAGGTTGGAAAAGAGGTCGGAAGATAATGGAAGAATTCGTTAAAATGTTTCAAGACCAGTATCTTCCCAGCCTGAGAGAGAGATATAGACACTCACATAAACAAGCGAGAGTAAAGTCGCACAGAGAGCCTCAATTAGGAGACCTTGTCCAAATTAAAGACGACTCTAACAGAAACCGATGTAACTGGAAGGTTGGCAAAATAGTGTCTTTAGTGAGGGGGAGTGACGGAGAGTGTCGTGTAGCAAAAGTAAAGGTCGGTGAGACTGACTTTACTCGTTCGATAGCTCACTTATATCCTCTAGAAGCGGAACAAGTAGCAGAGGAAGGAGAAACTGGTAACTCTTGTAGCTACGGACAGGAGCTGGCGGTTCAGTACGAGGACAGGCCTGAGAGTGTCCGTGAAAGCCTTCCTGCACTTTCAGAAGACAAAAGCGTAGAGGATCAGGCAGCTGTTGAAGTTCCAACACTACCTCCTAACCCTACACCCACCGTTCTTGAACAACCCACACAAGAGGGTGAAGCTCTGTGTGAAACGGTGGAAGATGCAATGGACACAAGCGATGTTCGAGAGGCAGAGAGCCACCCGGTAGAGAGTGGAGCTACTGCGGAGCATCATGAGCCTTGTGGGACTGAAGTAGCACAAGTACCGAGACAGAGAAGAGCCGCCGCCATAAGAGCGCGAGAGAAGATAGCTGAATGGACTAGTCAGCTTTTCACCTTGCTATAGGTATAGCAAGGCCTCGCCTTGGGGAGTGTCGCGAAGCACCGCGAATTTGTGTATATGGTGAGTGGCTGACTTTAGTAACTCTGTGAGTCGATTTGTAATCAACTGTTTTTGTTTATGGCAACTTTTACCTGTTTATTTGACAGAACAGTTTTTGACGTTTGCATGAGGGTAGACGGTACATGACGTAGCGAGAATAGGTGAAGGCAGAGAGCGTTCTGGCAGTTATTATTGTTTCACCGCGGAGAGAAGAGGTACACAGGTGAGTCCCGATATTTTATCATTGGATAACTGTGTGATAGCCATCTCTAACTCGTTGTACCGTGACGGATAAAACTCTCGTAGCTTAAAGTGAATAATTGTGTAACGCGACCCTGGAGCTGTCGTATCAGCTCGGGTTAAGATCCGACGTATTGGATCCGGTGGTTTGGGCTGGCTGTGAGGGGTTTTGGAGGAGGCCAGTTAGGGCTGAGGCCCGTCGGGCTGACGTCGAGTTGACCAGCAATACCTACGCAACGCGTGAGCTTCAGGCTACGCGTGGTCTCGACGTTAGGTGCCATTTCAGGTGCTTTAGTATAATATTAATATAGATCTGTCTAATGAGCACACGGCGGCTTAAAGTATCTAGCTGTAGCCAGTGCAGACAGGTAGACTGCCTAATGAGTACACGGCGGCTTAAAGTATCTAGCTGTAGCCAGTACAGGCAGAGTAAAGAACGTAAAACGTTAGAAAGCCCTGATTCGATTTAAAGTAGTAACGTAATATCGTTAGTGTGAAATGTACACGAGAGGTTCATCCGACATATGTGATAAGTTACTTAATTGTGATAAGGATGTCGTGCATGCCAGAATGAGTTATCAGTTGTATTCCCCCTGTGGCGTGGCGACAACTGGTATCTAAGTCAAAAGTAATTTCCATTCCCTTTTTAAATTGATCAGTAGCTTAGATAGGCAGGCAAGGCTATGAAAAAAAACTACAAATATACTTTTACTAGATGGATAATTTCACTCTCGAGCCCACACTCATATTGAACGCCAACGATACAGCGAAGCTAGCCCAAGGTTTCACTCCATGGTTTCATCCGCGTTAATGTCGGAGATCCCACGGGAATACCGGGATAAAAATACCCTATATCCTTTTCTATACCCCTGACAAAGTGTATGTAAAATTTCACGATGATTGGTTGAGCTGTCAAGGCATGAAAGCGTAACAAACAAACAAACTCACTTTCGCATTTATAATAGAAAGAAAGAAGAAGAAAGAAAATACATTTATTTCAGCACAACACACAAGAAAAAAAACAAACATAATTAAATAGTGCCTAATCTAAATTTGTGCATTTGAGATAATATCTCTTGCATGCTCTGCCGAAAGGGTCACCAACTCAGCATTAGTTAGGTGCGGGTACACCTAGCGCTGGTTTTCAGTTGGCAGCCCGTTGTCACGCACGGACGGGGTAACAAAAGAAGAGGAAATAATATATACTATCGTACTGTTTTTTGAATAAATATAAATGTAACCTAAAGGGCTGTCAAATGATGCAAATACTAGTTTTACTGGTAACTGATAGTTGATAGAATATCTATACGTAATTATAGTTGCGTAATAATATCTTGTAGGTCTACAAAATACTTCCCCCGACCTCCACTCGCCGTCGGCATTCGTAGGCATGGCTACGCGTCGTCGTAGATGGGTTACGCAGCTACGGCACGTGTTCGCCGGCGCGACGCTCGTGGCTCGAAGTGCAAGTGTCCTTCAAACTGTGGTCTGTGGGACCAAATAACTAAAGTAAAATATGTAAACATTACAATATTTACAATGCATTATTATGCAGACCCATTGCAATATCAATGTCAAATTGCCAATAATGATTAATTGATGTAAAAACAAAATGTAGAGATTGTACACCACAATATACATAAGTGATCATAATATTATTGGCCTCATTCTGTCGTAAAGCTAAACAAAAACGTTGTTTACTTGAAAATACGTTGTGCCTATCTAAAAATAAATACTTATCATCGTAAAGGGTATTTTTCTGAAGGGAACAGATTGAGAGTCCCTGGAATAGTTTATTACATGCAATATTTGTAAACGTGATCTAAATAAAATAGTTGACAAACTTGAAGAAATTTTTCGTGGATCATAATATCCATATGTGGCACAATATTATGTGTTGCAAATTTATAAGTATAAAAAAAAATGAATCGCTAAAATGTATGTGCGCTCATAACTTCGAAACGACTGCGCCAAATTGGATAATTCCTTTTTCGTGTTCTTTATTTTCAGAACAGGTTTGTCTTTTTTTTATTAAATTCTTTTATTCATATAAATAAAGTTTTATACAATTACATAACTTAATAACAGCTATATAACCTTATAAATATTTATAAATTACTTACAGGCTGAGCACCTTTTAAAGCTTATTACATTAAAATATAACACGTATCTTTACTGCAATTTTTTTTTCACATACTTCATGTCAGGATTTTATTAAGTTTGCTATTTTATTGTGACTAAATTAGCTTTTTACATAATTTACAAAATTTAGAATAATTTTTTTATACACACATACATATGCACATATATTTGGTAGGTAGAGAATAGGTCGTAGGCCATTATTTATATCCCTAGGTGATAAAGGTAGCCCTCTCCGGAATTTTTTATTTTTATTTTTTTCACAAAACTTTACTTTGGGTTTCGTGCGTGAATTCCGAAACTCGCGCGGGTGAAATCTGAAATCGCTAGGTATAATATGACATTGTAATATTATAAACATATAAATATAATTTTCCGACCGATCGTCATGTTTTGCATACACGTCATATACATATTTACAAAAAAAGTATATACCTAAGCATTATACCAATTGTCTGGTCCAAGTCCAAGTTTGGGACCAGGTGGCGCTGTGTGTTAATATCCAAACATTATTATTTATTATTATTACCTACGTTACAAAAACATACAATATATTATTATTTATAACTCCAACAATGTTCCCACGGTGATAGACCGACGCGCGACGTCATTGGGTAGCATGACCGCAATTTGCGTATTACAACTCAACCCCATATTTAAAATAAAAAAATAAAAAATACGTATTAAAATGTTAGGTCCACCTGTCCCTTGGTCGCTCAAGTGCGTACACCCGCCGCGGGGGAGGGCGGGGGCGGGGGCGGACTGTCGACTCGTCTACAGACTACGGCCCTCCGATGTTATTCCCTCTCTGCCCATCGAGAGAGACGCCCGCCGTATTCCACAACGCGTCGTCTAACAGCGGCTCGCGCGAACCGTTTTGTTTTGTTTACGAACAGAAGTGAGAGTGAAGAAAGAGAACGGTATAAAAGAAGATGGTGCTGACAGATTTCCTGACGGAAACCAGAAGGAAATGGTTGAAGGTGAGTTTGACACTTAATTTTTTTTTTTTTATTTGAAGCTTGACAACTTTTCCCGCGAATTGCTGGGCAGCTATAAATAGAATCATATTCTCCTTAATTACCTTGATCCCGCGGTTTTATCCGCGTAAATTTCAGAATTCCCGCGTTATATTTTATCTATATACGTAAGTACTTATACAAGGTGTTAATGAATTATCCCAAAACCTGGTAATCCCATTTAAAAAAATAAACAATAATTAATTCGTGGTAATATTATTCATATAAATATTATATATTTTTTCCTGTTCTGTAACATGCCAATAAAGTCCTTAAAATAATATGATTAAAATATAAATTATGTCGAAAAAATTAGGTATTAAATAGGTACTTTAAAAGTTACTCAAAATTAGTGTGAGGTGACCTATCTACGAAATTTAAAGCGCTACGGGCGCACTTACGTGCCAATGATCGATTCGAATTTTTTGCTACGGGCGGCGTGTAGGTACGTGACAAATATTATATTAAAAATCATTTAGACATGGGCTAATAAAAATGAAAAATAGAACCCATATTAAAACACTAGCTGTGCCCCGCGGTTTCACCCGTGTTAGTTTGGGAAAAAACTAACTAAAATATATTCTACAGCCAACCGTTAACGCAGCGTACGCAACGGAAGCTACGACCAACGGGAGCGGAGCATCAAATTAACGCGGATGAAACCGCGGGGCACAGTTAGTAGTATCAGGATAAAAGTACCCTCTATCTCCAAATATAGAATACACCAAAAAGGTGATCCTCCCGCGGTTTCACCAGCACGAATTTCGGTATCCCTGCGGGAATTCCGACATTAAAAAGTATCCTATGTCAGCCAGGAACACCGAATCTTTCTGTGACTGAAACAATTTTTAAAATCAGTTAAGAAATAAGTAGTTTTGGAGTTTCTCCATTACAAACAAACAAACATAAAAAAAATAAAATATTTTTATAATATTGTACTTGTAATATTATAAATAGAAGCGTAGATCAGATCGTCGAGTCTACAGATTTATTATTTGGATAAAATGTAAATTTAGTTTTTATGAAGGTAATTTATTTTTTATATTGAAGAATAGGTAATATTAACACCATAATATTATAAAAGCGAATGTGTTTGTTTATTTGTCATGGTTTCACGTCCTAGCTACTTAATCAATCATAATATTTTGCATACATGTTTTCAGGGGTATATGGTAGGTAGGTACTTTATCTCAGAACTGCCGTGAGAATTCCAATATGTAGGTAAATAGTTATGTTTGGATAAGTAAATAATTTGCCAAAATAAATCGATCCTTATTTTGCGATAACAAATTCAGTTGCAAATTATACTAAAAATTAGGTAATTAATTCCATAAAATGTTTTGTAAACAAGAACTTAAATATGTTTCTAGAAACACTTTATATTGTAAAGATATAGAAAACAAAAACCAAGCAATACCACAAGTACTAGTATAGTATTATATTATCAGTATCACAAGTAATGAAGTAGGTATGTAAGTATTGTTATTATCAGTTGTCCGGTAGTCGTAGTACAAGCTCTGCTTAGTTTGAGACTAGGTGGCGCTGTTTGATAATGTCCAAGCATTATCACATAATATCTATATAAATACACACATCAAAAGTGTCTAGGGATCAAGTGCATTTTTTGCTATAAAAAGAAACCCAATTAATTTAAATCTAATCTAATCTTCTGGGCTTGTTGCCTACCTTATTTCCCAAATCTAAATTAACAACTAATCCCCACATTTTGAATAAATTAAGAAAATATTAATTTTTTGTAAGATGTGAGAAATTGAACCAATTCCAAGTCGACAATAAAATTGCAAAAAAGGCAAAGACAGGGGTTTTTGAAACTTTTATTGTAATGAATAAACAAATTAAAATAATCTGTGTTCCTTCCATTGACACGAATCACACATTCGCAGCGATTTGGTATGCTTAAAATCAGTTCATCAAAATCACTTTGAGGAATGGCCACCCACGTTCTTTGTAAGAAGTCAAAAAGTTGTTGTGGGGTATTTACGGCGTCCATACTCGGCAGAGCTCTTCTTTGGAGTATAACCCATGCGTGCTCAGTAGGATTTAAGTCTGGTGATTGAGCAGGCCACGGCAGGACGTTGATATCAGCATTGGCAAGAGTGCGTATTACGACTCCAGCAGTGTGTGGACGTGCATTGTCGTGCATAAGTTGAAACGAATCACCCAACTGGCTTCGCAAAGGGATGATTACATCTGATACAATACTTGTCGCATAAATCCGAGCATTAAGGTTGCCCCTGATCCAAATGAGATCGGTTCTTCCACCGATCTTAATACCCGCTAAAACCATCATTTTTCACACGCTTTTATAGGGATTTTTAATGACAGTTATTTTTAAAAGTTTAAACAAAATTTGAATAAAATTCTTTATTGAAATGGTGAAATTCAATAAAAAATTTCAAAAAGGATCCAGAAAAGTTACAATAATAATCCCAATTGGCGGCAATTCTCTAAAATGCACTTGATCCCTAGACATTTTTGATGTGTGTAATATGGGCGACCGAGCTGCGCTCGTAGCGCCATCAGCGATACGGGGGCTTACTAAATTTCATGAAAATCGTTAAAGCCGTTTCTAGGATTCTGATTATATATATATATGCTAGCGAGCGATTTCACCCGCGGTAATTTCAGAGTTCCCGCGGGAATTCCGGGATAAAAACTATCCTATCTTTTAAGTTGGACCATATTATAAATGGTTACAAAATTTTATCAAAATCCGTTTAGTAGTTTCGGAGTCCATCGCGGACAAATAACGTGACACGTGATTTATATATATTAAGATAAATATATATGTTGTACAACGTACATATACAAATATATACAAGAATTGCTCGTTTAAAGATAGTAGATTCAAAAGAAAATTATGCAAGCCGTAAGAAAATTATCCAAGAGACGTACCTCAACCCAAAATCAAAATCTTGATTTTAGAGTTTGTGACGGTATGTAGGTATGTACCGACGCGCATCATGCAAAAACTTCGTGATGAAATTTAAACAAATTTGTCAACGATGACATGCTTATAGTTTAAAACCTGTGCCTTAATCTATTGAAATCGGTTCTAGGAATGAGTTATGAAAAATTTTAAGCTTTTCACCGCCACATTTTTGTATAGCCTTATCCTTAATAAGTTAGGCTACAAAAACATGGCCATTACCTTCAGACCACACGCTTTAGGCGTGATTTCTCAACAGGGAATGCTTAATTTCATTTAATCTATAATAATTATAAAAGTAAGTGCAGTGGTTTGTTAGCAACGTAATATTACGTTTCTGGCCCTAGGAGCACGTCTTCCGTAGGTCATGTTATTACGCGTATTGGCTTAAACGCTCGTGCACTTTCAATTATCACGTGAACAAAACCGCAGGAAACTGCTAGTAAGTATGTAAACTAGATTACGGCTAAACGAGATTACGTTAAAATATGCACGTTAATAAATAGGGCCGAGTTAATAGTTGACTAGGCGACCTAGTTAGGTATCTAGAGAGCGTACTGCTATCTTACTTGAATACTATACTCGCCGGGAATCGCAATTTGCAGTCGATTGTAAACAAACAATTTATAATCAATTTGTGCAACAATGCAGGCCTGGGCCCTTATTCACTTTGACCATAAGATAATTACCTCGTGATCAAAGAAGCTTCACTTAAAAAATATTTACAATGTGTCTTCTGGCATACTATACAGAATATTAATTTCTAATAGGCTTTTGACGTCATAACGTGCTATTAACTGTAGCACGGCGTTACGTCACGCGACATTTCAACTTATTGTATCTCCGTCAAAACTAAAAAAAATACGTGTCCAATATTTTTTATTATTCTACAAGATGGGCTAAAAATTAAAATTTGGTTGATAAGCCCATTCTTTTTTTGAGACGCTCGTTGTGCAAGGAATGTTGTTGGTCATAGTGAATAAGGGCTCTGCTGTGTGAGATCAGTGACCCTTTATCAGCCACACTTTGCGACGGAGGATACGCTACTCCGCCAGCCCCCTTAGCCAAGTTGACAATCTATAATCGTTATCACATGTTACGGTACCTACGTATTGTCATGTCATGTCAGTCAATTTTACAGTCAGCTTTACGTGACCAAGTGACATAAGGATTCCGTTCCTTAGCTTTCTATGCGTTAAAGATTGTAGACTGTCAACTTGTTTAAGGGGGCAGGGTGTTTATGTTTTTATTATTCTCAATTTGTAAAGGCTCAAAAGAATACTCAACTTTTTGCTTCTTCAGGAAGTTTAGGTACATTCAGAAACATTCGATCGTCTTGCGCAAAATGCAAAGTGGGGTCGTCACTAAACTTATCGCTTCGCATCTACTCGAAGATTTTGGCGCGTGCTCTTGTATCGAATTGTTAACAATAGAAGACAAAAAATACTGCACACATCTCCCTTCTCTTCTAGGTACCTATACCCTGCGAAGACATGGCTTAATCTTGGAGTGTAGAAGTTCTAGCCACTTTTAGCACTTGCCTACACATATTCTTCTTTATATTACTGTCGTTTTAATTTTGTTCATAACCTCGACAACACAAACATAACATGAAGGCTAAAAAGGACAAAACCTGAGTTAGTTTAGTGTACCTAGTTACCTACAGTGATGGTGTATTCAGTGCTGTGAGTTCTATAGGTGCCCAAAAAACACAAGAACAAAGTGTCTTCCCCTTAAAAGAGACAATAGTCTTTTTTAGAGGTTTAGGATGGGTTTAGGTCAAATTTAAAATACTCATTAGTCATAAGGTTAGATTGTATTATAATGATTTACCCCTTGGGGAGGTATATCATTTAGGAAAAAAAAATATCACCATTGCTTCTATAGAAATAAGACATTTTGCTCCGCATGATGTTTTTACATAAGCTATACGACATACGTATCGAATAACGAGGGTTGTTGCGGGGGCTAGCGTTATGCCTCTCACGTATTGCATATATTTGACTACGTGACTTCCGGGGAAATCCCTCGATATTTTACTGGTGGTTTTTTTACTTCGGTGTTATTCGTACACGGATGATATCGGTTGATAATTTCATTCGGATAGAACGAAATATGTAACACTAGCGGTCCCCCACGGTTCACCTGCAGTAATTTTGAAGTTTCCGCACGAATCCCAGGATAACCTATACGTTTAAACCTTCCTCTTGAATCACTCTATCTATTGTTGAAAACCGCATGAAAATCCGTTCAGTACTTTTTGAGCTTATAGTAATAGACAGACAGACACACGTGGCGGATGAATTTATATGTCGGAAAGAGCAGTTATAAATAAAACAGGTAACAAAGAGTGTTCTTAATGCTTAAGAGCAATTTCTTACAGGTAACAATAACTAAACCATAAACATATAATTTTGCGTTATATTACGTATAAAATGTAAAAATGAATAAAATGAAATAAGTAGGTAATGAAAAATTGACAAATGACCAATTTTTGAATCCGAAACCAACTCGATTACGGAGCATTGTAGCCGCGACTTTCGCCAGTCCGGCCGTCGGAAATTACACATTTATTTTTATTTCAACTTAATTAAATTTTCATGTAAATTTATACAGTGTGTTTATTTATAGCAGCTAAACTATAGCTCGCTCGATTAACAGTACCGCGAAGTCGCCACTCGCCGGTTGCGTCGGTCAGCTACCTTCTGATTGATTGCGTGTGAGACGTCATTCAAAATTCACGTAGAATTTTGTTTGGACATTTGCGTAATTATAATAATAGGTACTAGATCCTGACGCTCGTTCAAGTTCGGGTAAAGGTTAAACAATATTATTTTCTAAATAGGAGTTGAATCGACATCTTTAAAATAAAATCAGCGCGATATCAAATATGCTAAAAATATTATTTTAAAATTTGACGTTTGACGTTTGATTTTGTTTTGGTAATAGGTAATACTAATACTAATAGTAATACTAATAGGTAATACTATAGCAAGCTCTCTGTTGCCTCTGTTGCCTTGAAAAGAGCCTCTAGCAATAAGGCCATCTCTTGTTCTGACCTTTCTTTTTATGTTATTTGTCTAATTTTTAGTGTTTATTTTGGGGCAATAAATTACAATATATATGAATCTCAACTTGAAAAAGTAAAATGTACAATTTATGTACTACGTGTCTATTATTTTTTTTTATATCTAACAGACGGACTAAATATAGTTTTGATTTTCATACACCGAACATTTCTATTCTCACGTCTTATTCGGAGGGCAAATATTTGAACTTTGCTATGTATTCTCTGATCTGCCCCCTTAGCCAAGTTGATAAATAATCTATACATAATCGTCAACGCATAGACAACTGAAGAAAGGAATCGTTTTGTCACGTGGTCACGCAAAACTGAACCTTTGATGGACAGTTTTTTATCAAAATCCGTTCATTTGTTTCGGAGTCCATCGCGGACAAACAACGTGACACGTGATTTATATATATTAAGATGTCAAGTTAGGTAGGTTCTATTTGATTGATCGTGCGTCCGCTAAACTAGGTAAAGCAATTATTGACAGTACCGATCTATACTAATATTGCAAGGAGAAAGGATTGTATTATGTTAGGAAATGGATAAAAGCATAAGCAAAAGATAATTTATCGATTCAAAATTCTTCCACTTATAGGAAGCTACAGTATTTCTGATTGCCATATGGTACTTTCTTCCTGGAAAGTTGTGAAAGCGGGTGAAAATGCTGGGGGAATAACTAGAGTTTTAACATAACTTAAAATTAAAATAAATTTAATAATGATCGGTTGAGAAGTTAAGACGTAAAAGCGTAACAAACAACTAAACTCACATTCGCATTTATGGATTACAAAAGTATAAAGTGGCTGGTTCGCCAGCTCTATGTCAATATCCTTACACGAAGGTTTTAGAGGTTAGAAATTTTTAGAACGACGTTCTTTATCGCACGGTACGGATGGGGGCTAGGAATTCATGCGTGAAATAAATTTTCCGTCACGGCGTCATATAGATCCGCGCTTATTGTTTAATGGTTTTTGGAACGATTATTATTGGTTTGCTTATTGGTTATTTTGTTTCTCGGAAACTACGAGGCGCAGTAACTTCGTTCTATCTGAGTGTTCCACAACACTCGTGTATTTTTTACTGCCTAACTCTGTTAAAAATACATAATTTGTGTTTGTTGTGTGTGTAATTTTTCCTTATCTGCCTTAATCTTTATCACTTTCCGGTTTCCACATCCACGGAACCCCGAAGGTTGCAACGTCGCATTCAGCACGTTCAGTTATCAAGACACGAATTACATAGGTGTACAACGTGTTAATGAATTAACTGAAAACCTGATACACCCCATTTAAAAAAAAAAACAATAATATGATTAAAATATATTTTATGTTGAAAATATTTATACATCAAAAGTTATACAACATTAGTTTGGAGGTGACCTATCTACGAAATTCCAAGCGCTACGCCCGCGCCTACCGGTTCGATTTTTTTTTGCTGCGGGCGGCGTATGCGCCAAATATTGTATTATAAATAATTTAGACATGGGCTAGTAAAAATGAAAAAAACATAACCTATATTAAAACCTAGTGCAAACTACTTTCTAGTTTTCAGTTAATTCATTAACACGTTGTATATTTGTTCAATCTGTTATGATTATGATAGTAGGAACGGCGACCTTAGCAGACTTTATCAGTCTATGGTTTATACATGCAGAGGTTGATCTAGGTCGTGTACATAATTATTAGGTATTAACGAAAATCCATTTTACATGGCACAGAATGAGATTAACGTGTTATGAAACTGTGACTTATACAGGCTGTATAATTAGTATATAATATGTAGGGATTTGAGCCCTCGATAAGTCATGCTTACGAGCTTACTATAGTAAAAGTCTAATAAGAATCTACATATTTAAAAAAAATAGATAAATCACTGAAAAACCCAATAAAGAACATAATTTTTTGCTAGTGAGGTTTTTATGGATAAAACCCCCGCGGTTTCACACGCGGTAATTTTGGAGTCACCGCAGGAATTCTGGGATAAAAAGTACCCTATGTCCTTTTCTGTACTCCTGACAACGTGCATGCCAAATTTCATCCAAATCCGTTCAGCCGTTTTCGCGTGATTGAGTAACAAACATCCAAACATCCACACTTTCACATTTATAATATTAGTAGGATTACTTTAGAAATTAGGATAAGACATAATATGTATTATAAATGCGAAAGTGAGTTTTTAATACAGTTGCTCAAAAAGTGGCGTATTGCAGGGACGTTTAGCGTTCGGGATGTGGGCTATTACATACTCGAGCTTTTTGTTTACCTTTCCCGAACTCGTGCGTTCTCTTTGCCAACTGTCAAAAATGGCGACACGACTTTGACACACTTTTTACATTGCAAAACGTAGGTTTCGCATTACTAATACGACTAGCGCCATCTCTTGATCACAGTTGGAACTTAGTTGAGTTTGTTGTGTTTTTGATATTTTATTAAATTGCTTAATTTTTTCGTAACTGTATTAAAAATAGTTGTTCAGTACACGTGCGGAACCGTCATTGCAACTAGTTCCGACTGTCAACCCTCACCTTCGGCTGCGCCTCGGCTCGGGTAGACATTTGTCGGAACTCTTTGCAATGACAGGCTTTCCGCACTTATAATGAAATATACTATTGTTTGTTACCTTCACGCCTTAACGGCTCAACTGATCAACATGAAATTTTGCATACACGTTGTCAGGGGTACGAAAAGGACAAAGAGCATTTTCATCCCGGAATTCCCGCGGGAGCTCTGAAATTAACGCATGCGGAACTGCATTAAAATTTTGCATACTACTACATGCTGTCAGGCGCTACAGAAAAGGATATAGGATACTTTAATCTCGGAACCTCCGCGGGATTACCGAAATTAACGCGGGCCAAACCGCGGGAAACACCTAGTAAAACAATAAAGTGCTCCGACCCATTAAAATAATGGTTAAGCATTTAAGTCCAATTTTAACAGAGTACAACCTTGTATGGTATTTTGATACTAGAATACATTTGTTGGATTTTATCAACGGAACTATCGACGATGACGTGAAACTGAAATAATTGACGTGGTGGTCGTTACTGATGTATGCGATACGCCTTTGCTGACGTACAGCGTATTTGTTACGCTAATTAACTTTACCATGGAGGACGACTTTACACACCAAATGAACGCAATTATACAACTCTTTAATTATGAAGCTTCATAAACTATATGTGGGTAGGTACATTTGTTTGCACCACACTGGTATCCAACAAAATAGTTTTAATACAGTTTACAGATTTAAAATTTGAAATTTGAAATACCTACTTGTTTAGTCTTTGTAACTAACTTTGTACCTAAGTATAGTTTAGCTCCCCACGGTTTAAGTCACGTTAATTTCGGAGTTTTGTAGGAATTCCAGAATAAAAAGTGTTACTCAGGAACACTGTAGTCTCCTATAGGTGAAAGAAAGGAGTTTAAAATCGATTAAGAAAATTTGAGCTTATTCATACAGGAACACACAAAAAACTCTAATCTTTTCTCAGTATAGATATACGTAGGTATTATCACTAAACTAAAACACTAAACCGGTCAGTATAACTAGGTATTTTTAAATTCATATAATCAGAAACAAGTTTCAACACGTGAATTTCTTCTCCCGCAGGCCTTCAAACTGTTCAAGCGTCACAAATGCTGCCGCACCAGCCGGAACCGCATCTCGCCAGCTCTGATCAGGACGCCGTCTCCCAGCGACGCCCCAGACGCGACCGAGGTAGACCTGCAGCAGTTCTGCTCGTGTCGCCCCACGCCGCCGCTACACGTCGCCACCAACGACTCGTACGAAAACACATCCTACTACAGCAGCCTCAACAGCTACAACAGTTCGGGCGACGAGAGCCTGCCGAGTTACGGTTCAGACGCCCGAAACGATTCCGCTTACAACTCGGCTCGGTGCAGCCCCGAGAACGTGGGCACGATTTGTTACGCGACCGTCACTTACTTCAACGTCAACGACAGCGAGGACACAAGCAGCATCAGAACGGAGTACACCCTGCTCGACTATGACCCTGATGCGGAAGGCAACGAGCTAGCGGAGGACGAGGGGGCGCAGAATTTGATCAACGAAAGCATCGAACTCGTCAGCACGTTATGAACGGTTAGGGGTTAAGAATTGATACCTGCCCTCTTAGTTAAGTTGACCATCTCCAATATAACCGTTAAAGCATAGAAAACTAAGGAACGGCATGGTAATGTCACGTGGTCACGCAAACTGGTCTTTTAATTGGGTATTCTCCAGGGTAAAAAATCAAAATTCTAATTAATGCGTCAGTTAAAAATTAAAATAGACACGTATTTTTTGCTTTTTCAAATTATTGAAAATAAACATAGATAAAGCGCATTAAAGTTTAGGGTGGGGGACTCGTGACGTCATTATTCAGTATAAGCCCCGTACAGACTGCATCGGGTTGTGACGTCACGCGAATTGAATGGAATTTCGCGTTATTTTTTGATTACGTAAAAAAAGAAAAAATCCGCTTCCAATACTTTTTACTAATCTACATGACGAACTAAAAAAAGTTAGTCGAGTAGTCAATTGGAGAATTTTATGTGAACTCATGACATGACGATTTTTTCCTTAGTTTTCTATGCGTTAACGATTATACATATATTGTCAACTTGGGTAAGGGGCATAAGGGGGCTAGTATACAAAATGCATAAATAACGCTCACTGTTTGAAAACGATATGCTGCAGTTGGTCCCTCATATTATATAATGTTTCAATTATAGGTAAACATACCTAAGTAATATGGGATACATACAGGTGTATTGTGAATTTATATTAGGTAGTTTAGGTAATTTCCGGAGTAAGAAGAAAAAAAAAGCCTTTAAAAAAGAGATGGAAGAGACCCGACATCTTGAATCAGAAATTTCAATTTTGCAACTGACGCATGAGTTAGTCGAACCGGAGAAATCAAGTAGTTACTAACCGTATTTGATTAGCTTCTTTTAGATTCAAGATCCTTCTATTTTAATTATATAGATTAACTAACGATCGATCCGGACGGAAATGTGTGAGCTGTGAAAATGTACCAAAGTGATGTGATATTGTTAAGATTATGTTCCATGATAGAATTAAAATACTTTAATAGTATTTATTTAATACCTACCTATTAATTTTATTGATCTCAAATAAATTACAGATAGGTTAATTGTAATATATTCTTCAGCAAAAAGAATTGGTTTATGACCTTGCTGATAAGCCTGCAATGAATTTAAGGATGGATCAAGATTTCCTTTTGGGAATGTTTTCATTAAATTTTAAGATAAATTATTAATTATAATACAAACTATGTGTAGATATTAAATTAATTTGTGTATTAAATTGCTTGATCCATTTCATAGAGATTGACACCTTCCTATAACTAGAATTAAGTTTTGTAATTAGAGTTTATTGAATTATCGAAATAAATTTAAAAAAAATATATTATTATTTTATTTAACAAAGATAAATAACGGGCGCGTTTACGAACATGTAACCTTCAGCCGAGAAAGAATTAAAACTTTTTAATAATACTATTAATGTACATATAAAATGTATTATTTCTCTTCTGGCATACTTTTATGGTATTTCTATTCGTATTTTATGGGCCCTTAGAAATATTAAAAGAAATATTGAAGTAAACAAAATATAACAGATATTCAATGAAAAGATAACAAAAAAATAAAAACCGACTTCCAAAAACACAAAACTAAAAAGTTAAAAATAACAAAATACCGATTTAATGCAAAAGACATAAATACACGTAATATTATTATTGGTTTGTGCTACCATTGATCGGTTTGATTTCGGTGCCAAGCCCGCTTGTGTCTGCCCACTTGGGTTGTGCTGCTCACAACGAGCTCGTGGCGGGAGTGGACTTAGCTCATCTACACACATCTACTCCACATTTGGCTTGTTACTGACTTGCTTTCCGAGAGAAAATGAACGATTCACTATAAAAAAATACCCAAATCGCTATAGGTGTGCCTATAATTTTTGAAGAGTTTCCTCGATTTCTCCAAGATCCCATCATCAGATCCCGACTTTTCACGCAGTTAACAGTTATGAGGTTACCTACATAAAAAAACATACGCGTCGAATTGAGAACCTTCTCCTTTTTGGGAAGTCGGTTAAAAAAAAACCGAGCGCTTAAATTTAAAATTCGATTCAGATTTCAGGATTTCTAAAATTTTGTTTTGTTGTTGTTTATTGATCACGCAAATTCTAGGAATTTTGCTACCTACAGAGGTATAGTATTACCAAAAATGATAATTGATAATCTTAAAAGAAAAGTCATAGAGGAACTCCAACTAGGGAATCCTAGCTAGAGTCTAACACGTTTACCTTCACGTGCTTGATACGGTTACACCCACCTGAAACAAGAACCGTCCTCCGGGGCTTGGCAACTTTGGCAAGTAATCAAATGTGGGCCCGAACTTTGTGAGTCTCAAATTAGGAAAGTTATGGCAGTCAAGGAGCTTGTATTCAACTATTGAGACTGATGGCTGACAAAAAGTAAGTGATAACTAGATAAGGAATATAAGTACTTTTTTTTTCATAATGGTTTTCGTTCTGAGAGTTGTCGACAGTTTTCCATTTCATTATTTATTTTTTGATCACTTAAAGACTAATTAACAGTACTTTTATACATCACTTACTGCCAATTATGGATTAATAAAAAAGGATTACAATGTGCTGACACCGAATCAAAATATCAATGCATAATAATCAAATTCCACAGGGTTGTCAATGGAATTGGGACACAATGAAATCAGGTTATAACAAACTTATATACATTATTATTTATATATTATTATATATATACATTATTAGAAATAAACGCTACATTCCATCTATTGCATAGAATTAATAGGCACAGTGTGATTGAACAACTAGAGATCACGTGACTACGTCTTTTGACGCGAACCCATTTTAGCGCCGTTCCACGCTCAACGGCGTTCCATGATGAAATTCTATGATCTATTCTCATTTATTTATAATGTATTACTAAACAATTTTAAAATAATATAAAATATAATATCTACTCGTGTGAGACTCAAAAAATACCATTATATGTAACTTTAATTATGTTAGGCATAACTACTTACATAAAAGAAAATTCAGACATTATTAGGCATCTGTTAGTCCGAGTTGAACAAAGCGGCCGCAATCCCGTTCTGCGTAAGACCCAGTTCTAACTTATAACAAAGCGTCTGCAAATAAAGGCAGAATCCCAAAACTAGTATTACAGGTTTCACAACTGGATCTCCTATAGGCAAGTAAAGCTGACAATATTTTGTCAATAATTTTGAGCTGCTTGTAATATTTGTTACCGAACCATTACAATGGATTGTTTTGTTCATAAACACGTGTCAGTTTGTGTAAGAAGTGAATACCTAATTAGCGGAAAAATTTAAAGCTTCACTAATCAGCGTGTAGCAACCCTATAGATAATTGAGATGAAACAGCTCATAGCCGAGAGCGAATCGCACTTGTAAAAAAATATTGTTATCTGTATAAATACTGTAAAATATCTTTGGTGCAATAAAGTATATTGTATTATATTGTTTTGCAAAAATAAACTCTCCAAGTTAAATAAAAGAGTAAACTGCGGTGGGTCGGAGCTGGCGTTTGAAAAAGTGAAAAGTTTAAATCGTGCGAAGGTCAAAGCACGATCGCGCTTCCCTCGTTATAACATAAACATACCGACACACGGCTAACACACGAGCGGGTAAAAACTCTTACGTTTTTGCACCCTACGTCGCTTCCTACGGAAGTAACTCGCCAGAGCGGGACAGATGATTCGCGAGGCGCAAGTGCGAGAGAGAGGGTGTCCGTGGGAAACCTAGGGGTGGTGATATCCCATAGTTCCATACGATCATTGGAGCGCTGCGGTATTGAATTCATTTGTGCACGTAAATCGGTGGGCCTATTCTGGAAATTCGATTACGAAACTCCAGCGATGAAGTTTCCGTGAACTTGCAAAGCTTTTAAATATCTGGGCACAAACCTTGTAGTAACTTGAAGTATGGCTTAAAAAGGGTCAAATTTATGTACTGCCAATTGTAAAAAAAAAAACAATTCACAATTTTTAGCGCTTTTTTTAGTACAAAAGACACGGAATATTTCTTGTAGTGTAGTTTTAACTAATTTGCCTCTAAATTTAGAGGCATTATCCATTTTAGATTTAAAAAAATAAAAAAATTTCGAATTCCAAGTGAAGTTCGTATTAGCTTACAGAATAGCTTCGCGCCCAGTTTGACATCTGGCCAGGGTTGCCATGTTGCTGTTATTTTAATTGCCATTCGTAATTTCAACTAACCGTGCACCTGTGCGATGTTTATCGCATAATTTATTCTTTAACGGCAAATGGAGGTGTCGTTAATTTTACTGGTCGTTAATGTTTTTAACTGCCCCCTTTTTCGGTGCAATCTGTCACTGAACAGGAGTCTGTGGAGTGTAGGTCGAAAAGACAACCGTAGTTACTGAAATTCAAATATAGGTAGATCTAAGGTTAATATCGTTTAATTTCTAAGAATATTTTAATTATAAAATAAACTAATGTTACTTATATATTACGAACAAGCAACGAAGGGTTAGCAAAATAAAAAATTGAAATTAAAACTACAAGTTCTGAGTCATAAAATAATTTGTTCTTTTAATAAAAATAATCATAAGATCTCACAAACTATACACAGATTTCATGTAGGTATTTACAATATAAATAAATTATTCCACAGTACCGTATGGGTAACTGTCTGTATCTTCAATCTATTATATCTAAGTACATAGACTACGCAATATTTACACTAACAATTTACATAGCTTATACAAGTTGTATATAAAAATTCACAACCTCGAAAAACCACTTCCGGATAAATTAGCTTTTAGCATGTGTTCCGAACGTACAAAATTATCAAAATAAATTACAATATTAATTTAAAAAAAAAAATTAATTTAAAAAATATTATAAAGACAAAGACCATAACATAATTTTATGGTTTTTTTTTATCAGTTTTATTGGTATTATTAGAATATCATGGTTATTCTTCGTAACAGCGATGCCATGAAAAAATTTCCCAATCTCGAAATCTTTTTTTATCTTCAGAAATTATAAGCTGTCATAATTATAGTCGTGTTTGCGTTTTGGGACTTTCGTTTATTGCTAACGGCTAATTTAAAAGGAAGTTGTAAAAGCTCGTTGTTTCAAACAGAGCGAGCAAAGTGTGATATTCAAGTCTGCTTCTCACACCTTATCTAGAATCCAAACTTCACAATGGAAATGCAATCCAGACGAATCGCAGCTCTACTTTATAATAACACTGAACTCAAAGGTACATAGAGTTATAGTAGTTAGACTTGGAATTCGCCTGTCCCGAGACAATCGGATTATTATTGTTGTGTTGCAGTGTCGAATTCAGTTTACTTAGGGTTTATAATAAACTAACTAATGGATCTATATAATATTAAAGCTTGTTTTTGGTCCCATTGTTAACAAGTATCTAGTACTTAATAGGTATAATATTATTTTGTATTGCTATCACACAACTGATAAATTATTGCTTTATAAAATAATTTTATTTGTATAATACATATAGATCGTTTAAAATTTTCACACTAGCCGGCGTATGTTTACAAATACCTCATAAAACTTGCTTTTTGCCAATTAATAAGTTTATATTTTTGTTAAACTCTGAGATCGATCGTAACGAAAAGTCTTGTACTTAGTTCATTTGCTAAGGTTAGTATTAGGTAACTTATTATTAAGTTAATTAAATTCAGCCAACATAATCTATATTTTAATTAAGCTCATATTAGTACATAGTCGAGACAGAACACATTTATATCCGAGTCATAATGAAAAATATAAACATAAAATTACTAGTGAGCATTTTATTACAACTTAACCTTTGACATTTGAACTGTAAAGACTAGAATATAGGGTATATTTTGGAATGATTAAAAAACGCGAACTAATACGCTAGTTCTGCGCCCCAAGGTCGATAGGGCTTAGAGCTGTTCTGTGAGTACTGGTGCTGCGAGGGGTGGTGGGGGTACGGGGCGGGGTAGTGGGGTGCAGGCGGAGCAGGGTGCGGGCCGGGTGGCGCGGGGGGCGCGGGCGGCGCGGGCGGGTAGTGCGGGTAGCTGGGCGCCGCGGTGAGCGGGGCTATCGCCGTGGGCGCCGACACCGTGGTAGAAGCGGTCGACGTCGCCGTGTCCTGGCGCTGGCTGAGGTCCGTGTACCCGTGCTGGGGCTGCGGCGGCATCGGCGTGCTGGGGTACTGCGGGTAGCCCCAGTTGGCGGACTTGGCGGCCAGCTCCCGCTGCGCCGCGAAGCACTGCAGGTGGCTCATGAGCCGCAGGCGCAGTGGGTCCTGGATGTCGAGCCCCTCGCAGCTGACCAGGTAGCGGGCGACCTCGGCGGCGCACTCGCGGAATCCTATGCTGTGGTAGTCCATCGCGTACCGCTGCGGGTCGTACGCGAACGTGTCCAGCCCTGGAACAATGGAAGGGGATTTTTACTAAATAGTAAAAATGAAAGACCAATTGGAAACTGGAATATTTTAGACGACATTAAAAAAGAAAACCCTAATCAATACCTCTGATATTTCTATAGGTATTGCATTATCAAATATTTCGCGCCCCATATCGCAAGCTGGACGTTCCAGTCAGTAATGTGATATCAATCTGTACTCAGTAATTCCTCTATCGAGCAGCGCGCACGCAAACAGACTCTGTGTGTGTGCTCGGAGGGGCGGCCCGTGGGAACTCACCCCGGGGCGCAGTCCCAGCCGCCGCCCTCCGCCCCTGAGGGTCGCGTGAGACGCCGATTAGCGAACTAATACCGCTAACTTATGCCGACTCGCCATCACAACTTATTTACATCGCCGGCTCATCCCACGGGGACTAGCGGATCTGTTGTGCAAATCTGGGTATGACAGATTTAGGGATGGACACTATAATGGTAAGTTCTTTTGAATCCATTTTCATTAATTTGAGCTAACAAAGCGGCGACGTAAAAAGAAAGAATAAGTCTAATAAAAATTTACACTATTCTTCGTTGAAACTTCACATTCCAATCTCATTTTTTTTTCTTCAAAACTTATCCATACAAGAATCGAATAAATTATTTCCCCTTGCTATAGGTTTTTTTCTAAACCATATACGTAACACAAGGGCCTTGTATAATCTACGTCGATATGAACCTATCACGTGTCTTTCGTGTCATTGTGCACATTAGTGGCGACCGGAAGCGGTAGTGGATGGTTAGAGGATAGACGTGGATCGCGCAGTCGGGACGCGAAAGGGGTGTCGCACCGTCACCTGCGAGCTGCGCCTGCGCACAAGGAATACGAATGGGTAAAAAACCTTAATACTCATGCCAACTGCGGAGACGGAAGGAAGGGGATGGGACAATTAGTCGCTCCAAGTGGTTAAAGTTGTCTTGATAGCTTTTTAATATTTGGTGTTGCGGAAATAATAGAATTTTTTTTTTTTACATCAATGACTCGAAATGGTATTTTAAAATGCGATTAAGTGATTTCAAAAGATGAATCGTAGAAAGTGTACATCTATAATACAAAAATGAATGTCTATTCGTCCGTCTTTTATGTGATATTTACATTTCCTATATGCCACTCTTCCGATTATGAAGAAACTTAGCCAAATGAATAGTCGTGCACGCACTCGAAAGTTTCTGAACAAAAAATAATTAAAATCCTGATACACAGTAAGAATTCTCGAGGAATCTCGAAACTCACTTCGGTGATACTGCAGACAACAGCTAGTGTGAAATATTATAACGCGTGCCATTAAAATTAGTAAATTGGCGTTTAAATTCAACTTTAATCTTTTGATACAACATTTTGTAATTTGACCAATTAGGTAAATTTGTAAACACTTTTTTTTTTGGTGTACAATAAAGTGTTATCTATCTATCTAGATACGTATTTATATTTAGATACTTCGTAACTAAGGCCACAACATACTAATCAAAATAGATTTATTTTACGTGTAGGTACATAATATCGAAATAGAGACACTTGCATAAAAAAAATTTAAATAAATAATTTCGTACAGAACAAGTTTATACAGTAGGTAAACTTTGCACTATACATTTTTCCACCCTTCGCCTTGAAGCGCCGTGGCCCGGTGGCCCAGTAACCGACCAACCGCTCTACACCTCTGCGACGTCAATGAACACTTCCCCCTTCAGTATCCATTGAACACAACAAAAACCATCAAACAGACCATCTTATTCTGGTCAAAGAATCCCTAAGGAAGACGTCCGGAACTGAGGGTTCCCGTTACGTGAGACCCTCCATCCCTGTCTGGAGTTTGGTGAACCTCTATCTATCTCTGTCTAATTTACAACTTGTTGCGTAAGATAAGAAGGGTGGCGATTCAGTGGGGAAACGAACGTGTAATATGGATTGCTGTGTTATTTCTTCATTCTATTGTGCTGGCTGCATTTATATGGAAATTCTTACAAGACATCTGCGTCGTTTTACGCTAACCAGTTTGTTTTGCTCTTGTGTAGTAAGAGTGGTTTATCGCACGTGTGTTATTTAAGGTACCTATCTATATTTAGAGATTAATCGGGCGAGCTTTAATTGAGCCTTTGATGTTAATATGTAGATACTCAATTTTCGCTAGGCTGCGGGTGGATACCTACCTACTTCAAGTACGAGAGTAGCGGGACACAAAGTCATAATATTTAAGTAGGCCATAGGCAATAGGCATGAATCCTTATATTATGTATAAATGCGACAGTGAGTTTGTTTGTTTGTTTGTTTACTACGCTTTCACGCCTTAACCGGTCATCATGAAATTTTGCATACATGTTGTCAGGTATAGGGCCAAGGGTACTTTTCACCCCGAATTTCCGCGGTAACTCCGAAATTATCGCGGGTGAAACCGCGGGGAACAGCTATGTGTTTAAATGTTTCAATAACAGTGAAAATTGTTTTCAGTAATATTTCAATTATATTTCAGAATAATGAGTATTGAATAGTTATAGGATGGCAGTTAACTCGAAATTATATTTAGTTACTTAGAAATTTCACTGTTGATTAAGCTCTTTTAAGTTATGAGAGAATAATTTGTTGAATAGTTCTTTTTACGTAGACAATTCGGATAAATAATAATTATATTAGACACAACATAATAACATCTTCGTTTAAATCGGACAAGAAGATTCAGCGACCATAATTATAATCTCTAATCTGAAGATCAAATAATATTTTATTCAACGTGTTAATGAATCAACCCAAAACCCCATTTAAAAAAATTAATAATAATAATTATGAATAAAATATAAATTATGTCAAAGAAATTAATACTTTAAAGTTATTCAACATAGTTTGGAGGTGGACCTACATATCTACGAAATTTTAAGCGCTACGCCCGCACCTTGCTACGGGCGGCGTACGCGCCAAATATTGTATCTTTTATTATTTATAAATAATTTCGACGGCTATAATAAAGTGAAAAAATATGACCTATATTAAAACATGGTGCGATCGATTCGAAGTTGATTCTGAGCAAACTACTTTATAGTTTTCAGTCAATTATGTAGTATACAATTTGATCTGTCTGCATATTCCCTATGAAATTTAGCACCCCATGAATCAAATCAGAAGAATAAAAAAATAACTAGACCATCCATCGCTTCAAAGCGTCATATTACCCGCGTCGGTCCGGCAAAACGAGTCATTCCACGTTAACTACATATCATGATACCCTAGTCCCTATCCTGTCTACTTCCTGTTTGTATGTCATTTTTTCTAAGCGCCAGGTGTCCGACTCTACCTGAGGACTCTACCATGATCTTTCGAAACCACAAAAGGCCAAATGAAAGAAAGCGACAACGTCAGATCTGCGAATGCATCCCTCTCACTCGATCGCCAGCTTGACTTTTGAAGGAATATTGGTAGCGGTCGGTGGTATCGGAATGGGTTTTTGATGTAATGTTTGGTCAAATACATTATAATAGACGTGAATACAATACACAACTGTATTAGCCACGCAGTTTTAAATACGTAGTTTGTGCGGCGAAGAGAGCATTCACATATTAATTTTTTTGGTGATTTTCGATTGTTATTCAAGGCGACAGGTTCTCACGTTTTTTGCTTACATTGTTTTTTTTTTGCAATTTCTTTAGAACATGAGTTACTATTTATTATTGGGTTGTTTTTTCTGGAATATTTTGCGCTGCTTTCGCATCTGGTGGAAATTGAATATTTTCGATTATATGATTATTATCTTTGTAGGTAATATTGAATATACCTACTTGAATTTCATGTACCGAACTACCAAATAACTTTATGTTATTTTTTTATTACCCATTTGTTTATTTATTCACTAGCTGCGGACTCACCTGCGTGAATTTTGGGACTCCGAACGGAGGCTCTGAAAATTATTCTGTGATAGGCACCTACACTGCGTCTTTATCAGTGAAAGAAATTTTTCAGTAGTCCTAGATTACACCCTGTATCTAAACTTTTATAATAATATTAATATTAAATTGTTCAAACAAGACTCATTATCCAGTAAATAACAATCGCCTGCAGTTAATTGAATGACTGCAAAAATTAGAACCAGAACTTTCTGTCTTTTGGTTTAGTCTTCATGAACCGCAACTTTGACCTTTGCGGCGACATTAACTGTCCGGAAACGGTTCCGTCCGGTTGACTTGCGGTTGCGGGCGCTTCGGCGATCGTGCAGTAGGTAGAAGTTATTATTGTATTAATTCTACGTCAATATCGCAACAAAACTTACATTAAAACATAAGATTAGGTAAAGCTATAGAATAGCTTTTCATAATAACAACAATAATATACTCCAAAATCACAAACAGTAAAGTCTTATGACAAGACGCTTCTATTAAATTTTTATAAATTAAAATGAATGTTTGTATGTCTGTCCTCTATGCGTTTCGAAACCATTGATCCGATTGTGATGAAACTTTGGCGGATTGTTCTGCCTGCGTCCGCAAAGGTTCCTGATCCTAAAACTCAGGCGGGTGAAATCGCGGGGCACGGCTAGTGCCTATAAGAATGCGATGAAAACACTGCACGTTCGTTTAAGTAAGTGAAAGTATGAATGTTTCGAAATAAACGGCTTAATAATCTATATTCTGCATTCATCCTACTAATATTGAATATTGAAAGTGTGGATGTTTGGATGTTTGGATGTTTGTTACTCAATCACGCAGAAACGGCCATACGGATTTGGATAAAATTTGGCATGCACGTTATCAGGGACACAGAAAAGGACATAGGGTACTTTTTATCCCGGAATTACCACGGGAACTCCAAAATTACCGTGGGTGAAACCGCGGGGCACAGCTAGTAAATAATAATTAATATTTACGTGGGTTCATTTCCGAGGATTCATGCTCACTGCTTTTACATCAATGAAAAGTTTTTTTTTAACATCAATTGATTTCGCCGTAACCACAAAGTAAAATTCAAATTGAAATGTCAACCGCAAAGAAATATAATGTTTAATTTCTCGAACCGAATTTCCGATGAGTGAGCAAATTAATTTCCTTAAATAAACATATAGAAACACATCACACGATATATGAAGATATATACCTACCTACTTAAATAATTTGCTACGCTGAGTGGAGTGACCTCGACAATTTGCTCGTACATACCTAACTTAGCTGATTAAAATGAAAATAATGGAAAATTATAATAGAGAAAAAATGAAATGTGCTTTTCGTTGATTAAATAAAAACAAGAGAAAGCCAATTAATTTTGTACTTATTTTAATGGAGTAAAAGTTTTTATGTATACACCTATTTATAAACTTATTTGTGACACTGGACTGAACTTTCACAGAGCTATATTGGTGATGAGGTCAGTCACAGTCCTGTGCAGTGCAGTTTAAGTCATACATCTTTGTAAATATGCCTACGTATTTTATCTGATATACTAGCTGTGCCCCGTGGTTTCACCCGTGTTAATTTGAAGAAAAAACCAACTAAAATATATTCCACAGCTAACCGTTAACAGCGTGCGCAATGGCAGCCTTCGAAAGGAAATTTTTTTACCGTTTTAGCAACATTTTTACTGCTGCTCCGCTCCTATTTGGTTTTAGCGTGATGATATATGCCCTATAGCCTTCTTCAATAAATGAGCTATCTAACACTTAAAGAATTTCTCAAATCCGACCAGTATAAGTTCCTGAGATTAGCGCATTCAAGCAAACAAACTCTTCAGCTTTATAATATTAGTATAGATTTCCTGTGTACAATGGATTGTAGGAAAAAAAGATTAGAAAAAAATTCTTCTTTCTATAATCTCATTCCGAATCATACATAGTCTTAGTGACATTAGTTCCCCAAGGCCCACCGTCCACCTGTCTTGAACCCGGAAGCGACTAGTAAGAGCATGGCGAAATGGCTCGCCCGCCGCCCGCCGCCCGCCCCGTGGGAACTACCCCACTATTTATAGTGGGCAAGCGGTATGGAACTCCAAACCAACTGGGACCAACGAACAAACAAACTCTTCGGCTTTATAATTTTTAAGCTTTATAATGGGCATGTTGACTTATTTTTATTTTTTAGTCCGTCTTGTAGATTATTAAAAAATATTGGATACTTACGTATTTTATCTTTTTTTTACGTATCTAATCAAAAAATAACGGCGATATATTGAGTTGGAATTTCGCGTGACGTCACTATTCTGACAGTTTGTATGGCGGTTTTGGCGGTTAGTGACGTCACGACCCCCTCACCCTAAACTTTAATGCGCTTTATCTCTGTATATTTTAATTTATTTGAAAAAGCAAAAAATACGTGTCTACTGTTTTTTTATTTTCTAACTGACGGACTAATTAGAATTATATAGACGCCAGAAGCGCCTGCGTTCTGCCACGTTCCCGTGAAAATTGTCGCGGAACAGAGTTTAAACGTATTGTTAAGTATTATGTGTAAATAGTGTACGACAAATGACCTGATATTAATATACAATTTACAAGGAGCAGTTTAATTAGTGAAACCTCACCCCCTCTTTAAGCTAAGCTCTAAAGGTGGTAAGGTGATAAGGTATACTGCATATTACGTTAGGTAAGTGCTTCAAAGGTTTACTTCCAATGAACATGTTCACCTCTGAAAAAGATATCTAATATTATTATCCTTTAACGCATAGGTATCTCAGTAAAATCTCCCAGTTTAAATTTAATATAATATCCCGGGTATAATTGCTTAGGTAAATGTTTTCATTGAAATATTAACATGAACCGTAAAAGATTCAAAACTCAATAAATTATTTACCTCAATGAATCCATGTTTAAGTACGTACGTAGGTACTACGTACGTAAGTAGGTACGTACGTACGTAAGTAGGTACGTACGTACGTAAGTAGGTACGTACGTACGTAAGTAGGTACGTACGTACCTACATATAAGTTCAAAACAACAATAAAGTTGGCAATAAAATTAGAACCCATAGAAAAGCACCTGCGTAACGGAATATTTAAATCCACAATTTTGCTTCTCACAAATAAAAAATAAATAAATATCGCCTCGTTATTGAAAGTAAACTTTTCTATGGTACGAGAATTATATAACGGAACACGTTTTTTTAACAACAAAAAAGCTCAAGTTTTATTTCAAAGCACAGGAAAAGCGGAGCAAATTGTTACTTTTGGTTTTTTTTTTGCCAAAGAACCGTTTGAAGGCTTTTTTACTTATAAGGAACTAAGGAAACGGAAATGAATAGCAAAAATGCGGAATAACAGGTTTGGAAATGCTTATACTGTAGTAATTTTTACAAAATCTTATTAAATGCAAAATTCGTTCACTTATCGTTCTGTTTGTTCTAATTAATATCTTTATGATTATTTGGTATAAAAGATTGTTACCTTATTATTATAAAGCCAGAATTTATTATGGGTGTAGCTTTGTCTCCGAGAGCACTGAAGCAGTAGAACGTACCAACTATTTTCCTAGATTAATTAAATTACTCAAGTCTCAATAACATCACAAAACTTTTGATTTCAAAACTGTTTGAATTTCATTTACTTTAATGGAATTAAGTGTCGTTA
Organism: Zygaena filipendulae; assembly: GCA_907165275.2. Taxonomy (NCBI): domain Eukaryota; kingdom Metazoa; phylum Arthropoda; class Insecta; order Lepidoptera; family Zygaenidae; genus Zygaena; species Zygaena filipendulae. The sequence continues at coordinate 636,587 of OU015650.1, forward strand.
TTTCAACTTAATTTACCTTACGATTGGTAAATTAGTTGGTATATACCTTGATATGTCTATAATCTTAATATAACATAAATCACGTGTCACGTTGTTTGTCCGCGATGGACTCCGAAACTACTGAACGGATTTGTAACCATTTATAATACGGTCCAACTGAAAAGATAGGATAGTTTTTATCCCGGAACTCCCGCAGGATCTCGGTAATTACCGTGAATGAAATCGCGGGGGACAGCTAGTATTTTATATATTTTTATATTGTAGTCTACAGGATCATGTACAAACATTTTATATATATACTAATATTTTTTGTTTGCGTGCTTGAACGAGCTAATTTCAGGAACTACTTGTCCAATTTGAGAAATTCTTTCGGTATTACATAGCCCATTTATCGAGAAAGGCTATAGGCTATATATCATCACGCTAAGACCAATAGGGACGGAGCAGCAATAAAAAAATATTGCTAAAACGGTAAAAAATATTTCTTTCGAGAGTTTCCATTGCGCACGCTGCGTTAACGGTTAGCTGTGGAATATATATTAGTTAGCTTTTCCTCAAATTAACACGGGTGAAACCGCGGGGCACAGCCAGTTCTCAATAATTCTAGTAAGGATTGTAATAATAATACCCGTCATGTGCAAAACCGTAATAGGTATCGCTTAATTATCTGTAGGGGTATCAAAACGGCCGTCGGAGTAAAATGTCTTCTTTTTTTCACTCTCAGAATTTTAATTTGATGTATGTATACTTAGTGTATAGACAAAGAAACATCGGTGTAATCGGATCGTATGAGTTGAGTTAATTATTTATATTCCAATTCAAGTCGAGCTAATCGAGTGTCCAAGGAACTCTCAAGTCTCAACCCTTCAAAGTGACCATGAAACGTAAAGGTAAAACACATCAAACTCCAGTCTTGGAAAGAGTAGTCACGTACCTTTGGCATGCAGCATCTTCAAATGGTCAACAGTGAGCTGGAGTATCTCCGCTTTCTCGAGTTTGGCGCTGCCTTGCTTCTCGCAGGCGGCCGGCACTAGCCTCTTGAGTTCGGTGAGCGAGGTGTTGATGCGGTCGCGTCGTTTCTTCTCAATCACCCCCCGCCGGCGCTTCCGTGTCATCATCTGACAGGTGTCGCCCCCCGGGGACCTGAGAATTACAATACAAACTTGATGTGGCTTTTTTAATAGCTCATATAATATCACTTACAGTTTTACTTCTCTTAACGTGTTATATAACTAGCTGTACCCCAAGGTTTAACCCGAGATACTTTCGGAGTTCTCGCAGGAATTCCAGAATAAAAAGTAGGTATCTTATGTCCTCCTCTGTACCCCTGACGTGTATGCAAAATTACATGATTCGGTTGAGTTATTAAAGCGTAACAAATGAACAAACAAACAAATAAACTCACATTCGTATTTCTGATGTAATTCGTACGTATAAATGAAGTTTTCATTAAAAAGTAACTACATTTCAAGAACTTTTTTAATGTTATTATTACTGTGTAATTGTTGATTTAAAACTAGCTGTCCTCCAAGGTTTCACCCGCGATAATTTCAGGATAAACTATACCTATAAACCTTCCTCTGGAAGCAACCTATCTATTGGTGAAAACCGCATGAAAATCCGTTTAGTAGTTTTTGAGTTTATCGTGGATAGACAGAGAGAAAAACGCGGCAAAGGAAAAGTCCTTTTTAATATACATATACATATAAAAAGAAAAGTTTTATAATATACAAGGATTTTAAGTTTACTTTAATCTAATTAAGCTTTGAATTTGAGCTATATTAAATTAAATTTAAATAGAAGTATAATTTCGAGTGTATTATAATAATACTTATTTCGAGTCCATTTAAGTGAGCCTAATAAAATTATTTATAAGGCTTTGAATTTGGATAACATTATATTAGATTTGAATATAAATTAATCAGAAAGTGTTTTTGGTGTAAAGTAGGTATAGAAGCGGAGAGCTTTCATGAAACACAAGAACACAAGCTTGCATAAAGTTTTTTCATTGCGCCTTACAGTAAGTACCTATCGTCGGGGATAGAGCAAATCTACGTACTAACTAGCATTGGATAAAACCGCGTACCTATGTGACAAATCCTTTATATACGTGATATTATACGTGCTGAAAATCATTTTCAATATGTATTAAATAAACACAGATTGACGGAAGCTTCGTTTGAAGCGTTGTACATTTAAATAGGTGTACTTCGTTATTTTTATTGGTGACTGTTTTTCAGGGGTCGAACGTCGTGAGAACTTGATTTTTAACCGCCATCCGTCGCTGTTGTAGAAAACATACCAAAGTATTTATTTATTTTTCATTTTAATATTTAACCTAAAAATAATAATCATGATTCTAACATTAAAACATTAGACATTTAGAACCTCTTTGGACCACCTGGCGCAGAAATATTCTAAAGGTATCTGTTTATTTACATTGTTAACTTGAACTTATGAACACTTTTCATGCCTCTAACAACGTAAACACAGAACTTTTATTAGCTTTTAGACCCATAGTTATTATGAAAATACTGATAGTGAAAACAGTATATAGGTTAGGTAAGAGTATTTTCATAGAAAGTACCTACTTATTAAATGAGGCACAGTTATGTAATTTTACTTTTAAATTTCATGTTATTCTAGACTTTATATTTTATTTTATCAATTATATGTGTCAGTTTTAGGCAGTTGATATTCCAAATAAAATAAAAATTTTGAAGGAGAATCAGATTGTGTAGCACCAATTATGTAGCGTAGCCCGTAGAGTATGCTACGAAGGTAGCTTAGACATGCTACGGCCTACGTTACGTTCAAAGATAGATAGATAAGACTTTATTGCACAACAAGAATATATTTTTACAAATTTTCTCAACAGTTACCAAAATATATTCAGGTAAGTATACAAAAGGTGGCCTTATCGATTAAAGCGATCTCTCCCAGGCTAAAAGAAAATTTTCTTTACATATTAGAAATTTCTCTCTAAATTGTTGTTTGGACTTATAATATCATATGATTACAGTCATGATGGATCGGTTAAACTTACTGCGCGTCTTTACTGCTTTCCGAGAAGGCATCGTCTTCGCTCTCGGAGTGCGCTCGCTTCCTCTGCGCCGGCGCAGGCTGCACCGGCGGGGGCGCCGGCGGGCCCCAGCCGTACCCCCACTGAGGGCTTTGCGTCTGACTCTGGAGAGAGCTCGGCTGTTCCATGTGACGATGGTGATACTCCATATCCAAAACCTTCACTTCACACACTTGAAATTGTAAATCGCACACAAAAACAATCGGATCTATTAGTCAACAAACGTAATAATTGGTTGGAGGAGTTCGGATGTGTTATCAATTGTTTCGCCTGAGGTGTGCGCGAGATAGTGCGTCGCGACACGTGTGTGCGCGTGGGCCGACCGGCGCGGAGTGTGCGGCCCAGTGGCGCCGCGTGCGCGGTGTGTGCCGCCACCCTTACGACACTCGCCACCCTGTGAGCACCGTGCCTTATCCAACACCACTATACAACCATCGCATTTGAGACCCTATCGCGACCCCCTAGCAAAGTTACCGAGCGAATATAAAGTTGGTGCAGTTTCGGACAGCACAAAATTCGTTGTGATTTTTCTCCGCGCTGTTATGAACGTTGCCGCGTCGACTTTAGGCCTGTTCTAGCTCGTTTCAAAAGTCGGTACTAGTAGAGTGTTTTGAGATTTATTTTCGTTACAAGCCGTATAGCAAAATGCATCTACTGTTCATAGTAGTAGAGTCGTTTGTCGCTGGTGTTTAGATTCGCAGTGTGTCTAAAGGCGCCGCGTGCCGGGCGCACGGTGGGAAACATTGAGACAATTAGGAAATGCAATTTTATTCGCTGAGAACGATTGGTGTGAACTGTTATTATGGGGAGAGTATAGTTGGGGGTGGACGCGAGAAGCGTGGGACCTTGTAGGTAGGTAATGAAAGGATTATCGTTTAGTTAGTAGGTACTAGGTATGAAACTAGTGAAGCTACTCAAGTAAATCATTTTTGAGTAGGTACATGGTGGTGCATGTAGGTATTGAGTATGTAGGTATATGAAATATGTAGTTACTTAGCTAATGTAATGCTAATTTGTATATGTATAATATAACGCATGAGAAATTTAGTGATATGAAATGATCCTAAAACGAACTATTTACTATAGGATAACTTCGTTGTTATTCTTTATATACGTATCATTCAGCGAAAAAATCATAAAATTCATTGCTTTCTTTTTAACCGACTTCCAAAAAAGGAGGAGGTTCTCAATTCGTCTGAATGTTGATTTTTTTTTATCATTCCAATGGATCATTAAGACTTTTAAAGTTCTTAACTTGATAAACGTATCCGTTTTTTCAACGGATTATTTCTCAACGGATATACCATATCACGGTGTAATTATCAGGCGTGTGCGCGGCGTGGTGAGCAGTGAGCACGCGCTGGGCGGACGTGGCGCCGTGACCGTGTGGCGGGCGGGCGGGCGGAGGGCAGTGAGGCGTCCCGAGCGGTGCACTGATTGCTGACCTTCCGTTTATTTGGTAATCACTACCAGCGAGCACCGGATGCTGTTGATGGTCACTGATGAATAACATAAAGCTTTTGAGATAAGTACACGTATTAACCGAGCTTTCACGTGCAGCGCACGTTTTTGTCTCCCGCGCTTGCCTTCACATACTTCTACCTTGCCTGGAGGTTAGGTTATGTCTTAAAATTTTAGTTTTCTACAAATGATACAACAACATTAACGCGGTTTCTCTCACGTTAATTTCGGAATTCCTGAGGGAATTCCGAAATTATACAAAGGTATAAACCTGACGGAAAAGCCTCGGTAAATGATAGTGGAAATGTGTTAGGTATGTGTATGTGCGTAGGTACCAATGCAGTTTAACGTCTTATGATGATTTTAGAGTATTGAACAAAACAAACAAACACATTCGCATTTATAATACCAATATATTAAGATTGGTGAAGGCAATAAACTTTTCTTTGGGGCTAGTTTCAGATGATTTTTTAAATAACGATTTTTTGAATAAAGCCCTCCAAAATTATTTAAAAAACCATGTGTCTCACCTAAAACTTGTTTCTTTATATGAATAAGTTTGAGTGCAAAAAGCAGAGAGTATTATTTTTTGGTACAATGGACTCTCATTTCTGTACCGACCTAAACTTACTGGATGTAAAAACTTAAGCTATTCGCGCTTATAACGCTTTGCTAAACCTTATGCCAAAAGTGGATGTTTTTTACAACACTTTTAATTACAATACGCACGGACAATAGTTTCACCTCTGTTGTGCGAGACTTCACAATCGGATCTAGAGCAGTTAATCTTAACTTCATTTTTGTCATTTCGAGTAATCCCTTTATTCGCTGCTCGCTCGGTGAACGGTTGGAATAGGTTCACTTTTTACATAATAAATATTAGGTATTGTCACATTGTTACCTTCTTAGCGTAAGTACCTATATATATTGTATTTTTTACTATAAAATGAAACTTGAACAGAGGCTTCACCGACCGACATTTTTTATCAGGTAGGTAGTACTAGTTGTTCCTCGCGGTTTTACTTTTTCGGAGTTCCCACCTGAATGCCGGGTTAAGAAGTATCCTTTTCTTTTCTGGAGAGCGTGTTTGCAAAATTTCATGTTGATCGATTGAGTAGAACAAACTAATAATATTAAGGTTAAGAAAACCTCGGTAAGTATTTTCCTAAACCTGCTGTAGTCTTCATTCTAGGTAAATCAATTTTTTATTCTAAATCAGACTTGCTAAAGATAGATGAAAATAAAGACAGTGGGTAAGTACTTACTTGTGAACGCCCACGCTTATCTTTTATGAAAAGTGTCTTTCCTAAAATTATGTATAGGCACAGATAATATACCTAGTAACAAGGTAAGTAGGTACTTCGGATTGGGACTGATGCTTAGTGCGTAGATAGGAGCCTGTTTACTTGTTGCTTGATGTTAAATGTTTCCAGGAAAGCCGTTGCCAATATTTACCTACGTACGTATAAATATGTAAAAGTATCCAGGATTATTAATACCTATAGGTATCTCAATTAAACAGATAATATTATATCCACTCAATTTGCTTGTACTTACCTGAAGTTTTGCTGTAGTTTCGGGATACTCTCGGGATCTATACGTTTTACGGCATGAAAAGTGCAGTAAAGTTACAATATTAGCCGAGAGCGAGACAGCCGATCAACATGTCCATGCATGAGAAATGATCACGAATTTGCTATAATTCGGAAAATATCTTTCTCGATAACCCTACAATTTTTCCAAAAGAATAAAGAAAGAAACACGCTTTTTAATTACAGGCACAGGGGCCGTATTATTGAATCGCTCGAATTACTTTTAGCACACGGGATTGCAGGATTCGCATGTGATTGCTTAAAAAATGTATGAGCATTTGCATGTGAATTCGCGATTCCGTGTGCGAAAGTAATTCGAGCGATTCAATAATACGGCCCCAGGACAGGTGTGTACGTTTGAGGGGTCAAGGATTGATAGTCAACAAAAAAAATGGTCTTTGTCCATTGCACTTTGTAGATATTAGAAAAAAAACCTTGTAAATCTGTGTGTGTATTTATCTAGGTACATGCGAAAGACGAAAATTTTCGGTATTATAAACATTAAACACTATCTGTTAAAAGTAACTAAGCAAACTTGTGAAAATTCTGAATGTGTAATGGACCTGATGCAATAACTTATGAAATAATTTTTACTATACTTGATTTCTTGTTTTTAAATTTATTTTCCTTACGTAGATTAAGTATGTAGTACCTACATAAGTATGTGTTTATTTAGTTATCAGTTATGTTACATAGAGTTTGCGGCTCGGTGAACCTTTTTTGTAAAAGTCATGATCTAACACAAAAAAGATTTGTACACATTTTTTTTCTCCGATATAACCCGTTTTTTGTGGGCGTGAGAATAGTCGTGTGGGACTTTTTGACAGGTGCTATAAGAGTAGATACAGACCACTGTAAACAATTGTATGTTTGATCCATTGTACCCGTGTCGTCCACGAAACAGTGCATCGATGTGGATGACATCAACAAGTGGCTGTATAAACTATAAAGCTCTGTTTGTGTGTTTATAGGGAAGTTCCGTCAGGCACTGGTTTAGGTTGCGAATGTTTATTTGGGCTAGATTTGTGGGAAGAAAGCAAATATTATTGTTTGAATTAAGTAGCAGTTTCTATACGGCTTTATTCACACAAAGAAGATCGATAAACACGGCCGCTTATTTCTAGTAGGTAGGTGATTTTATATAAATGCTTTTGTTCGAGTTTTGTGGGTTTTTGATGATTATTATTGGTGATTTAGAAGATTATTATTATATCTATATCTATACTTATAATAAAACTGTAGGGTGGTCAATTCTATACATTGAATATATATTCAAAATTAATATTCTAGGATGAATGGTGATCGGTACTGATGCCAAAAATTCAATCAGTAAATTTTTTGTCTGTCTGTCTGTCTGTATGTCTGTATGTGCACGCATCGGTCAAAAACTACTGAAGGGATTTTAACCAAACTTGGTACGATTGTAGTCCATACTCCTAGGCAGGTTATAGGCTATATAACATAACGCTAAGACACATAGGAGCTGAGCAGTGACGATAAATTTGAAGCAAGTCGGATGAAAATGCGCTTTCGAGCTCTTCGCAGTAGTTATTGCATTGCATTCTTATCCTGCATGCATTCTTGCATGCATTGCATTCTTATCCTCGCATATGTTTACTCAATCACTCAAAAATGGCTGAACGGATTTGGATGAAATTTGGCATGCACGTTGTCAGGGGTATACAGAGAAGGATGCAGGGTACTTTTTATCCCGGAATTCCCGCGGGAACTCCGAAATTACCGCGGGTGAAACCGCAGGGCACGTCTAGTAAATAATAAAAAAAAAATAGTGTTTTGAATCCCTGCAGGAACTTCATATTTTACCTGAAACATAAGTAGGTAGGTACCTATCAACTACAATAAAATAAAAAGCCTTAGTACCTAGTTAAACTGAAAATTTTCCAAAAATTACAGTTTTTATGAGTTTAGGTATTTGTGCGCGTCACTTTCGGTGCTTGCTTAAATACCTATTAATTATAAGTTATAAAAAGTATAATTTTAACAAAATAAAATAAGATACGGTACATGAAACGGTTTCTCGCAAGTCTGTACAATTACATTTGAAGTATTGACTTTGCTGTAACAATACCACTACTTGCAGTAGGTAGGTACCTATTATACAACAAACACTATCGGAGATAAAAAACATTACCTACATATCGGGATCGGGGTTGAGTGTCATATTACTACGCTAAATACTGCATAACTCAGAGCTCGTTGTTAGAATAAGATAAGGTTTATTTTCGCGTGTTACAAAAAAAAGTTATAGTTGTAGATCAGAAGCGGTTCCCACGTGAACTTCGGGGTGTATGTGGGCGATTACACAGTCATATAATGAGGGTGAGTGGATTTTATCATCGAATTTATGAGTATTTTTAATTTGCTATATTATTAGGTGAAATATCATGAATAATTATTCATTTACCTTTAATTTTACCTGCGTAGTGTAATTATAGATAACGAAAGTTGTAAAAAATAATTGCATAAACCTACCCATTTACGACACTCTTTGATTCTGAAGAAGTTAAAACTCAAGTAGGTAATCTTTGGTCAAATGAATAAGTTCTATGTCTCTATCAATACGTTCTGGTCTCTGGAGTTAGAAGAGGAGAGTTATAAGCTTGGCTCTACATGAGATCTGATAACTTTTTGACAGTGCCCGTCATATGGTCTCGTCTGGCAACCTTTTACGTGAAAATGTTTTTGGTAGGATTCACTAAATTTGTGTCGTAGGTCGTAGGTACTTTATGGATGACCCCTATGTACTATACCAAACCTAAGTGTTTTTTTACATGGAACCGCACCGCAGTGGCTTACGGGCCGCATGCGGCCCGCTGGCCGCGGGTTGTCGACCACTCTAAAGTAGGTATCTAAAGTATTGTAGCCTAAAGTACCTAAGTAATATGCAAACCAGGCCGTAGTTGAACTCGCACTTGACCGATTTTCGGATAGCCGTGTTCACAGCCTCTTTTAGGGGCTGGATCCGCGCCTGAGTCTACACTCACTCTACCTTTTAGTACCTAACTATACAAATGTGAATAAACAAATATGTAGGTACATAACCAATTAGCTAGTTATACTTTTTTATACCATTTCTCCATTCTATTTGATCTAGTTCAAATACAGTCTGCCATTACCTACATACATAGGTATTACAGTAGGTATTATTTAATTTGTAAACAAAACTCTTATGGTTTCTATTATTTGGATATGAACTTAGAAATTTTATGTTATATGTATAAATGTAGGTAGGTACTCAATAAATATCTAAGACGTAAATTTTAACAGCCTCGGCACATAAAAGATTTATTTTACCTAACTATGTACCTACATACCTATTAAAGAATATTTTTTTACTGATAAACAATAAAAACAGAAGACCTACATGATTGTTTTTGTTGGTACTTTTATTACGATCGACTTAAGTACCTCCGTTTGGTTTGGTTGGCCTATTTACGTTTTCATAAAATAATTCCACAACAATAAAAAAAGATCATAGGTAAAGTACACTATCTTATTATATTAGGTAAAAGTCATACACAGAGAAAAAGATTTCAACGATTTATAAGATTGGACTGCACCCCCCTCCCTATCCCTTCACATCCATTGGACTCTCTGTATCACATGACTCCCTTTCCAAAGAGGATTTAGGTAGGTACCTACCATACCTTCCAGTAAAAGTTGAATGGAGTCTACATTGGTCTTGATTCCTCCTAATTTAGACCTTTGGTAAAGTAGGCTTGACTGCGCACCGCACAATCCAACTGACCCAATTTTGGATCACCTAATGACCTTCAATTCGAGCCTCAATTTATATTTATGGGGCATAGCATAGTAGATACATATATACCTTTAGCGCGGACCACAGATTGAGATTGTCGATATTAGTAAATCGGGTACAGAATTTGATCGTCTTGAACCAGTTTTAAACTAACAACGAGAAGTAATCTGGGTTAGCACCACAGAATTTTATTGTAAAAACGTGATAAACGTTACACAGATATGCACCAAAGGTAGGTAAGTAGGTATACTTTCGTCTGATGACCGACGAACTATCGTAAGAACGGACTCTGAAGAACGGACTCTGTTCCTTCTTCCTTCTTCACACGATTTCACATTAAGTATTATTAACGTTTGTGAAGGACCTAATCAAGTTTAGTGTAGATGAATACCATCAAGTATGGAAACATGGACATGGACACTGGACAGTTCGTTTATGGAAATTCATATTAATATTATAAATGCGAAAGTAACTAGTAGGTACTATTGCCTGTCTGTTTGTTATTTTTTCGTATGTCTTAAATTTACAACGGCCCATCACGAAATTTTAAATTTACCGTACAGAAAAGGACGTAGGGTAATTTTTATACCGGAATTCCTACGGGGACTCCGAAATTGACTCCGGTGAAACCATGTGGCAATAATTTTATGCAAAAAACCACTTGTACCACGACGTGGCATGTGGTATCAAAATGTAGAGTACCTATGTGACAACGGACACAACCTCTAACCCTAAAGGTATAAACCTCCGCTACGTCTGTGGGTAGAAAGCTTTTTTAGTAAGGTTTGATTTTAGAGGGGAATATTGGACATAACAGGTAGGTAAGAGAGCCTCCCCCTCGCATGTTACTCGGCTCGAGTCAAGGGCCGCACCGCCTATAGCCGGCGCGTGCGCAGCGCGTGTGAGCGCACGCGCCGGGCCGCTCACACGGGGCGCTGCGCTCGCGCTGGGAGGATGCGGTAGTTACACTGGATCAATATTGTATACAACCTGTTAATGAATTAACCAAAAACCTAATACACTCCATTTAAATGTGACTAAAATATAAATTATGTCGAAAAATTAAAAGTCTAAAACTTATTCAACATTAGTTTAGAGGTGACCTATCTATGCAAGCGCTACGACCGCGCCTACGTGTCAACGACCGATTCAATTTTTTTACTACGGCCGGCGTACGCGCCAAATATTGTTATAAATCATTTAGACATGGGCTAGTAAAAAAAAAATATAACCTATATCAAAACATAGTGCGATCGATTAGGAAGTCGATTCTGAGCAAACTACTTTCTAGTTTTCAGTTAATTCATTAACAAGGTGTATACATATATACGTACGTATGGCATAGAAAATCATATTTTGGTGCATCATTATTCAACACTTGTGTTGCGTGAGTTGAGGAATCCCCGCGGGAACTCTGTTAAAAGTAGGTTTAGTTACTCTTTATTTATTTATGACATCAACTATCTGGTAGTGAAAGTCTCGTCATAATCGATCTAACCGTTTCGGAAATTAGCCGTAAGAAACTAACGCATAGATACCTACAGGCAGACTGACAGACAGACAGGATTTTTTTTTAAATAAAATTGATTATATAAATAGGCACCGTATATATTGCTTTCAGGTGGGTATTATCTTGATATTCAAAACTTCAATTTTCTCTATAGACTAGCAGTGCCCCGCGGTTTCACCCACGTTAATTGGATGCTCCACTACTTTTGGTCGTAGCGTGATGTTATAATAATAATTATAGCATATAGCCTTCCTGGGACTAAGTATCCAACACAAAAAAAATCTAATTCGAACCAGAAGTTACTGAGATTAGATGCGTTCAGCCAAACAAACAAACTCTTCAGCTTCATAATATTTAATTGATACTTTGATACAGTAGATATATTACCAAAATTACGTAAGCGCAGAGTTTCAAAATATTCAATGTCATATCATTCAATGGCATTCGACACACAAAACAAAATCTCCACACAATGTAGTTTCTTCTTGTCAGTCGTGAAAAACTGAAAACTTGTCGTAGGTACAAGCTTTCGGTATTTCCGGGATAAACAGTGAATATGGAATTCCCCTCTAAGACTGAACATCACATTCAATGTTTCCTATAAACGCTAATTCATAAGAGTAGGTTAACTATGATATAGAATTGCAAATCACGAATTATTTCGGAGTAACTGATCTAATCGAAACATATTGTCGAAATCAGTAGTAGCGCTAGTATAGAATATGATGACCTATGACGAAATAATAAACAATAATTGGACATAGACAAGCAATAGTGTGTTAACCCACACTAGAGAAATTTTCAGTAAATCGTGTTTTAAAAGTACGAGCGCCATTTTTGTCAACATTTTTTATGTTCAATATTTAGTTACATATTTAAGCAATGTAATAAGGTAAACACATAATTAAAAAACGTTCCCTAACTCTCAATAAATCGTTCTGAATCAATAACTTAATTTTGTGGGTTAACATGTTATTGCTTATCTGCGTCCAATTATACTCGGTCTGTCGAGAGCTATAGAACAAGTGATTATATTTTCTTTGATCTCGAGGTAACTCTATGTAGAGTATGTTTCGTAATTATATAATTTTATGGTTATTTTCCGTAATATTTCCTTATTTCGACAATTTTTTTTGGTAGGTACACTCTGTACACCAAAAAATTACCTTTTTTAGAGTTTAAGGACAAAATTAATTATTTTATACATGTCGGCGAGAGGGTAGTTTCATTAAAAATAACTGTTGCTTCCCGCTGTCGAATAGCGGTGGTAGTAAGTTCGTTCCCCCGCTCCACTCCATTGCCCGACTCGTCTTTGTTAGAACTTGTTATAAAATGCGGGTACGCGTAAGCGACGGTTCATTGTTATTTTGTGTTCGGTTCAGTGCAGTTATAGTGTCGTATCAATCTAGAGTGGCTATAGTGATTACGTGTGCTGTGTCATCTAATTGGCTACTTGACAAAAAATATTTTTTAATACAGTTGCTCAAAAAGTGGCGTATTGCAGGGACGTTTAGCGTTCGGGATGTGGGCTATTACATACTCGAGCTTTTTGTTTACCTTTCCCGAACTCGTGCGTTCTCTTTGCCAACTGTCAAAAATGGCGACACGACTTTGACACACTTTTTGCATTGCGAAACGTAAGTAATACGACTAGCGCCATCTCTTGATCACAGTTGGAACTTAGTTGAGTTTATTGTGTTTTTGATATTTTATTAAACTGCTTAATTTTTTCGCAACTGTATTAAAAATAGTCGTTCAGTACACGTGCGGAACCGTCATTGCAAAGAGTTCCGACTGTCAACCCTCACCTTCGGCTGCGCCTCGGCTCGGGTAGACATATGTCGGAACTCTTTGCAATGACAGCCTTTCCGCACTTATAATGAAATATACTATTTTTAGTCCGTCATGTAGATTAGTAAAAAATATTGGACACGTATTTTTTCTTTTTTTACGTAATCAAAAAATAACAGAGATACATTGAGTTGAAATTTCGCGTGACGTCACAACTCTGTGCGGTTTGTATGGCGCTTATAATAAATATTGACGTCACGAGCCCCCCACCTTAAACTTTAATGCGCTTTATCTATGTTCATTTTCATTAAATTGAAAAAGCAAAAAATACGTGTCTATTATTTTTTTATTTTCTAACTGACGGACTAATTAGAATTTTGATTTTCATACCTTGGAGAATACCCAATTGTTTCCAGAGGTTTGCGTAAGTCGGGAGCACGGGCAGTGGAGGTGAGCGTTCACGCATTGCAAAGGGGCCCCATTAAACCTACACCTGGGTCGCAAGACCCAGGCACTGCTCCGTGTTCCCTACGGATATCTGGTATGCAACTTCTATGTTGGTGCAATTAATTGTAATAATTTGTAATTGGTTCTAGATGTGTCGCTCAGCTAATAGTCTCGGTCATACCTTTGCCTGCCTTCAGTTATATTGTGTTACGTTATCATCATCAGTTAGTCAGCTATCATTACGACAGCAGATAACTATCTGCTGCTACTATATTTCTATCTTAGCTATCTTCATACATATAACGTAAGAAATCAAACTGCAATTGTAAATATTTCAATTATTTATTCTTACACATATTATAACTATTTTTTACACATAGTAATTACCTAAGTAGGTACTTATTATAATATTTACCGCAGGTTTCTTATTCATGTATTATTATAGAAGTAGAAGAAGTTATTTTAATTAGAAAACGTTGTCATTGGAAAAACTAAATGTTATAGCAATAGATGCTATAATTGAAGAGGAAAAAGTGCTCGCAGTAACAAACTTGCAGTAATTTCATGTTATTTCAGAAATAATATTACCCTTTTGACAGTCATTGAAGCTTATTGCAAATAGGAATAAAGTTTTAACTCAAACTCTAAAACAAAGTTTCATACAAACCTCAACGAGGTTTACTTTCAAGCACGCGCCATAGACGGAGTCACTGTGAGTAAAGCCACACAGTGGAAGACGTATAGTAAAAAATGCATGAGTGTCGTGAAATACTTGGTTAGAATGAAGTTTTTCTATCCGTTCAGGCAAAAATACAAAAAAAACTCATTTCGAAAAAAAAAAAATTACAGAGCTTTAGTTTTTCTGTAGAACAGCCGTATAACGCCGTGACGGAAAATGATTTTTTTAATACAGTTGCTCAAAAAGTAGCATATTGCAGGGACGTATAGCGTTCGGGATGTGGGCTATTACATACTCGATTTTTTTCTTTACCTTTCCCGAACTCGTGCGTTCTCTTTCCCAACTGTCAAGAATGGCGACACGACTTTGACACACTTTTTGCATTGCGAAACGTAGGTTTCGCATTACTAATACGACTACCGCCATCTCTTGATTACAGTTGGAACTTAGTGGAGTTTGTGTTCTTATTATTTTGTTAAATTGCTTAATTTTTCGCAACTGTATTAAAAACAATTGTTCAGTACGGAACCATCATTGCAAATAATTCCGACTGTCAACCCTCACCTCCGGCTGCGCCTCGGCTCGGGTAGACATTTGTCGGAACTCTTTGCAATGACAGGCTTTCCGCACTTGTATTGAAATATACTATTTACTCCCATCCGTACCGGGCGATAAGGAACTTCGTTCTAAAAGTAAAAAAAAGAAGAATAAACTTGAACGGCTGTCAATAGTGTGTGAATGTTTTTGAACGGTGTCCAGTGTCGAGTGTCCGGGCGGGCGGAGGGGCGGGGGGGCCGGCTCACTTGTCGTGGCTGGAGCGCGAGTCGGGCTCCGAGGCCGTGTCGCGCGGCTCGTGCATCTCCAGCTCGAAGTCGTCCACGGCCATCGGCGTGTCTGCAACAAACCACCATTATACAACGTGTTAATGAATTAACTGAAAACTAGAAAGTAGTTTGCTCAGAATCAACTAGCGAATCGGTAGCACTATATTTTAATATAGGTTATATTTTTTCATTTTTACTAGCCCATGTCTAAATGATTTATAATACAATATTTGGCGCGTACGCCGCCCGCAGCAAAAAAATTCGAACCGGTAGGCGCGGCGTAGCGCTTGGAATTTCGTAGATCGGTCACCTCCAAACTAATGTTGAATAACTTTTAAAATAATTTTTTTCGACATAAAATATATTTTAATCATATTATTGTTTATTTCTTTAAATGGGGTGTATCAGGTTTTCAGTTGTTTCATTACCACGTTATATACGTAACTCACTACACATAGACAAGACAAAACTATAAACTAGTTAGTGTGTTAGTGCTCTATTGAGAGTTGTATTGTTATCTTATGTAAATAAAGAACTTTAAAACAGTGCTCTATTATGTACGTTAGCATAGGCATAAACATTTCTTTATTCGGCATCACTGAAAATAAAAAATATGTGACAAGATTTAACATTATTACAACATTCGCCTAAAAATTTTTGTGATGCCGAAATGGACACCGACTCAGCATAGCAAAGAACACAGTAAATATAAGACGAGTAACGCCATCTATTTTTGTTTTAACTACGTACCTACACCTTACTAGCGCCACCTGTTTGTAAATAGTAAACCTATTAAAACACGGTGTTTCACCACACAAAGTCAACCCCCACCGGGAATCGAACCCGGAGCCTATGCCAATCGGGTTGTGGAATATATTATAGCGAGTACATCCAATAGGGATGTTGACGACCTTTGAAAATCAAAATTCTAATTAGTCCGTCAGTTAGAAAATTAAAAAAAAAAAACAATAGACACGTATTTTTTTAATTTTTTTAAGTTTAGGGTCGGCTCGTGACGTCACTGACCGCTAAAAGCCGCCATACAAACTGCACCGGGTTGTGACGTCACGCGAAATTTCAACTCAATGTATCGGCGCTATTTTTTGATTACGTAAAAAAAGAAAAAATACGTGTCCAGTATTTTTGATTAATCTACAGACGGACTAAAAAATTTTTTTTTTTTATTTTTTTTTTTTTTCAATTCATTTAGTCAACATGTCCATTCAAAGTTGAAAAGAGCGCCCACCCAGATGGTCGAGCGTGACGCCCATGGCGGCGCGCAGCGCGGCGGCGGAGGCGAGCGCGGCGGGCGGCGCGCGCGCGGCCATGGCGCGCAGCCCCAGCAGCGCCGCGCGCGCCGCCTCGCGCTCCGCCGCGCCCGCGCGCGCGCACAGCGACAGGTGCCACGGCAGCGGCGCCGACAGCCTGCCCGGTATACACACACCGCACTATATTACATACATCGTACACAACACTACTGACAACACTACATTTATACACATCATGGACCAATATCAAACCAGAGGACTGACAATCGCCATTTTGTTACATTAGCCGTGAGGTTTTCCTTCAAAATAAAATAAAATACAAAAACACTAAAATACTGTATTAAATCTAGATGGCGTGGCAAATTGAGCTGTCTTATATTTTTTCCGCTAGGTTCGCTAGTCAACGACAACAAGTCTGTTTTTAGCGTTTCCACAAATTACGAACAGATGGCGTCTTTGAAATGACTTGTTGATACTTACGCCATCTATTACTATTCAACGGTATCACTACAATACATCTACTCAATGAAAAATTATACAATGGGCATGTTGACTAATTTTTATTTTTTTGTCCGTCTTGTAGATTATTAAAAAATATTGGACACGTATTTTTTCTTTTTTTACGTAATCAAAAAATAACGCCGATTTATTGAGTTGAAATTTCGCGTGACGTCCTATTCTGACAGTTTGTATGGCGGTTCTAGCGGTTAGTGACGTCACGACTCACGACCCCCTCACCCTAAACTTTAATGCGCTATATCGCTATTGTGTCTATTGTTTTTTTACTTTCTAACTGACGGAATAATTAGAATTTTGATTTTCAAAAGTAGTCCACATCCCCATTGTTTAGAGGGTTAACCGATGATTGATTTGCTCAATTTTTTCTATGTCGCTCTTGGCACCACAACCAGTACTCAGAACTAGTTTTCAAATCACGTTCGATAGTATGGCGATTGTTAGTCCTGTGATTTTAATGATCCACGATACACATGTACAGTCAGCAGAAGAAGTACCTATATTATTTATGTTAGCACTAGCTGTTCCTCGCGATTTCACCCGCGGTAATTTTACTTAAAATTTTGTGGTGATCAGTTGAGCCGCTAAGCCATGAAAGCTTAACAAACAAATAAACTCACTTTCGAATTTATAATATTAGTTAGGATTTTGGTCAGTCTTTGAAACTAAGGAAATTTTTTATTAAATTTAAATTTTTTTGCCGAAATTGCCGTTTTAATTAAATAATATAATTTTGTTGTTGCTAATATAAATTTTGTAAGCTGGTGTATTTCTGTTGGTATAACTGTAAAATATGTCAAAAAATCACAAAACAAGCATGACCCTTGTACATGTTTACTTTTATGCTTTCTTTCTTTTCATGTTGTCCTTGTGTGCATTAATTGTTAAATAAATAAATAAAAATTAGTGTAACAAAAAACCCAATAGGTATCATTCGGTTAACGACAGGATAGATTGCGGCCTATTTTGCACTGCTGTCCCTAAGTTGAGGAAGGCATTGGCAGTCGAACTATGCAACGAATGATCGCCTAATTGTATTTCTCTTGTACCTATGTTCTCATTGATTTCACATACTATATACTACTTGTACATATTTCTGTATGTGAAAACTTAAAGGCTATAATGATTTAAATATAGACCAAATTGTTAACTTAGCTGTGAGTTTACCAAAATAAATAAAATAAAATAAAATCTGCTCGCTGGTCGCTGCGGGCCGGACCCACCGCTCGGTCTGCTCGCGCTCGAGGCGCACGAGGTGGCGGTGCGTGTGCGCCAGCGCCGCCGAGATGCCGTAGTCGCGCTGCGACGCCGCGATGTCCTCCTCCAGCTCGCCCAGGAAGTCCACGTCGAGCCCGAGCTGCGCCAGCGTGCGCAGCTGCGCCACGTCCACCCGCACCCAAGATATGTCCTGCAACAAGCCGCGACAAGCGACGTGACACGCTCTAGGCTCATATTGATAAATAAATTAAATCCTATTTACTGGATAATAGCTGTGCCCCGCGCTTTCACCCGCGGAAATTTCGGAGATCCCGCAGGAATTCGAATTTTCAAAAATCCTTTCTTAGCGGATGCCTACGTCATTACAACTATCTGTATGCTAAACTTCAGCGACATCCGTTCAGTAGTTTTAGCTGTACGTTGATGGATGAGTCAGTCAGGTTTGGCTTTTATATATTTAGACTAGCTGTCCCGCGCGGTCTCACCCGCGATAATTTCGGAGTTCCCGCGGGAATTCCAGATTACAATATAGCCTATGTTACTCAGGGAAAATGTAGCTTTCTAATGGTGAATTTTTTTTTTGAAATCAGAGTTAAATCGTAACAGTCAAACAAACAAACAAAAAAAAAACAAATCTTTCTTTCTTATAAAAATTAGTATAAAAATCATATTGCTCCACAAATTAATATGTAAAAACTACATTTTACAACAGAATCTATTCTTATTTTTAGACATTTTATTTTATTACTATTTATGTAAGTAATATGATTATTTATATCTAAGTAATTTTTGTATTCTTTGACTGATGTAATGTGGGTGCGCAGGACTTACGTCACAGAGTACTTTATAAACATACTAGCTGTTCCCCGCGGTTTCACCTGCGGTAATTTCGAAGTTCCAGCGGAAATCCCAAAAAGTAGCCTACGCCCTTCTCTGTAACCCTGACAACGTGCATGCAAAAGTTCACGAGGCTTGATCGCTAGAAGCGTAACAAACAAACAAACAAACGTACGTGGTCTTCGGGCTGTGCGGGCGCGGGCGGCGCCTCCGGCCGCTGCTTCCGGTCGGGGAACAGCGCCTCCATGTCGTAGATGAGCGCCCACGGCGAGTCGGGCGCGAAGCGCAGCAGCTCCTCGTTGCCCTGGCCCAACTCCGACGCTGCGCCGACACACACACACACACACACATACAATGGGCATGATTGCGGGATACAAAAATCAAAATTATCTTTATCCGTTAGTAAAAAATACCAGATCGGAGAAAACGTCATCTCGCATAATATAGAATAATTAAAACTTGAAATAAAATCTCTTTGGCTGTACTATTTGTATCTGGTTGGTTTTGATGACATTAAAAAGGTTAGGTACATTTAAAAAAAAAAGAAACAAATTAGAAAAATATTGTTTCCAGGTATTTTATCTCAAAAAAGGAAAAAAATGCAACGCAAGCCGCGACAACAATTTGTGACGTTTGGTTGGTCTAAGCGTTTTCAATCCGGAAATTTTGATGTCAAAGATGCACCTCGCTCCGGCCGCCCGGAGACGGCTAAAATGGACGCCAATTTTGAAACGGTCGAGCAAGATCCGGCATATATCGGTAGTTACCACATAAGTAGTGGAAGAATTGACTAAAAACTAAAATATAGTCATCTACCTACAATTATGCGACGCTATGTGCTGTCTTGTTAGTCTAATTTGAGTCTAAATGTGAGGACCTATAATTAGCTATTTGTTTTATATAGAATCTATACATAGAAATTTAAGTGTGCTGCTGGTCTTCCTATTAAATAAATAAATAAATAAATACCCGAGTTTGCCTATTTTTGTTTGTATTGGTAATGAACCCAGCGACTCATGTTCCTGTCACCATGCTAATGCTAGTCGTTTACAATGTAACTTAACTGTGGGAAAGTTTAGGACATAGGTTATAATGTCTAGTTCTAATTTTTCTGATTCTGTAACTATATCCCAACTTGTGTCTGTTTTTTCTCCAATAAATAAATAAATAAATACTAGAGATGAAACGAACAGTGGTTTGGGCGGATATCGAATATTCGGCAAGCTACGAGGCCGGAGCACCGGATATCCGGCCTTCGGATATTCGGCCCCTAATCGCATTACATGACGCGATCAGTTTGATTTGAATATAATATACGCGCGGTGAACGAGATCGGAAATATTCGGGCGCATTCGGGTGTTATCGCATCGGGACTACTCGGGGGCGTTCGAGTGTTACCTATCACGCGTGTCAGTTTGTAATTTTTGTATTAATTGTTTCTCAGTTCATTTTTTATTCTATAGTTTCTTCACTTGTTGTAGTGGTTTTATGTTATTGTGGTATGATTTTCTTGTGTAAAATAATGAGAATTTTTTGAATTTTACTATTCGGTATCTGGCCGGATACTGAATTACTCGGATAATTAACGGATATTCGTTTCATCTCTAATAAATACCCCAACCGCCGCACTCAGTCGACTTTAATGATTACTCAGTAATAAATTAATTGACATTTTTAATAGTTAAGTTACATCTCATTAAATGCCAATTAACATTAATTTACTGAACTTGTCTGATTGCGGCAGTTTTGTTTTAAAAATCTATACTTAACTGAGTAATAATTAAAGTCGACTCTGAGTGTGGCGGTGAGACAGT
Source organism: Zygaena filipendulae (assembly GCA_907165275.2). Lineage (NCBI taxonomy): Eukaryota > Metazoa > Arthropoda > Insecta > Lepidoptera > Zygaenidae > Zygaena > Zygaena filipendulae. Next base: position 657,407 of record OU015650.1, read on the forward strand.
CCAGTGAGACTCACGCAGCGTGTGGTAGAGCAGGTGCGACTCCTCCTTGGTGAGCGTGGCGAAGGTGCCGTCGTGCGCGGGCGCGTACGACGCGAACGGCCCGTACTGCAGCGGCTTCACGCCCTTCACCAGGTTGCGCCGGTCCTCGCGCGGCGCTGCTCGCAACGCACACGCTCACATCGTGATCGTTACGGAGTCCCCGAGGGAATTCCCAGTTACAATATAGCCTATGTTACGCAGGGATAACGTAGCATTCTAGCGGTAAAAGAATTTTTGAAATCGGTTCAGTAGTTTTTGAGTTAAATCGTAACAAAAAAGCAACAAACAAAAATACAAATATTTCCTTTTTATGATATTAATATAGAGTATAGTAGTAGTATAGTGAGTTTCAGCCGCGTTAATTTGCGAGTTCTCGCGGGAATTGCGACAAAGTGTATGCAAAATTTCATGATGAGCGGTTAAGAAGATAAGGTTTGATAGCGTTACAGATAAACTCACATTCGTATCTATATTAATAACTTTGATTCAGAAGAGTTACTGCTATAAAAAAAGGTATTTCATTCTTACCTACCATAAAAAAGAAGCGTTTACAACATACATTGAAATGTCTGTTTCACTAAGTAACCCAACTTAAGTATCGATTACGTTAAAATAAATTGCAAATTGTCATTTTACTGTCTTCAGTAATATTAGGTCACAATGTAACTAACTTCACAAAATATAAACGTCCGCCTTGGCTGTATAGACTTAGTTACCTTTGCCTCCCGCTAAAGGAGGTAAACGCAAAAAAAGTGACGTTGTTTGTGTTAACTTGTAAATAAGCCTTAAAATGTAATTAAATGTTAAAGTCGTCATATAAATAAATAAAAGACGGACCATACGGTCGCAGGAGACTCACTGTGCAATGTGCCGGTGCCCTGCGCCAGCTTGCCCACGTACTGGCCCAGCGTGGGCACGCGCTCGGCGCCCTCGCCCGCGCCCACGCCCACGCCCGCGCCGCTCACCAGCCGCAGCGTCGTCTTGCCCTCCGCGTCCATACGGGGGAAGGCTGCACCCGCAAACACGCAAAATCAAAGACAAATAAATATCTTCATTCAAAATTGGACCATAAATGTGGCCGTTTTTGATTACAACCTTTGAATAACAAAAGCGCCGCCCTTGAGACCTTTCTACACGGAGAGAAATCAATCAGACCGAAGAGGTTTCAGTCGTCCTCCGTAGCCCGAAGGATATGTTGGCGACACGATACCAGTGACCAGCAGGCACAGTGACCGACCCCGCACAGTGTCAATAATGAATGTGCAAACTATGGTAGAATATACTGACCAAATATGGTGCCCGACCGAACACCGGTACAACCCTATCAATACACCAACGGTGCTGTCCGATTTCAGAGGGTATACGGAAATTTACGAGTGTAAGTAGTAAGGGATAATATTGTCTATCTATACAATAATAAAATGCCTTTTCCTGAACGACTGACTGACGGATCAACGCACAGCCTAAACCGCTGGTCGCAGAGAAACTTGGAGGGTGTGTTCTTTGTATGACGTAGGCATCCGATAAGAAAGGATTTTTGAAAATTCTACCCCTAAGGGGGTGAAAAGGGGTTACAGAGTTTGTATGGACTAAAGTGCTTTTTTGGAAGTTTCAGGTCAAGAAATTTCTACACCCAACCAATGTCTGATTTTCTGTAATTATGTGCTAGTGAATAAAAATTTCTTTTATTTATTTATTTACCACGGGGACGAAGTCGCGGGCAAAAGCTAGTACTACATAATATTACCTTTCTTGGCGAGCCGCCGCCTGTGCTGCTCCCGGGCGGCCTCCATTTTGATCTTGACGCTGTCGCCGGAGTCCTGCCGGTCGGGCCCGTCCGACACCGCCTCCGCCTCCGAGCCGCCGCTCTTCAGCGGGCTGCTGCGCTTCAGCACTTTATGCTAACGGACATAACGGCCAAATTCCTTTGAACACTGGCGACACAGTTCTACGCTTACGGTAATGCGGCGCGCCGCGCGACGGTTCGAAGTACGATTATTGGATTTTATTTTTTTTTTGTTGTAAATTAGAGAAAGGAAATTCAAATGATGAACGATTTGTCTTCGGCTTATCTCACTCGAGGTTGAGGAACTTTGACTTTTGGCGAACGTAAGGTGCGATTTTTATGGAATTAATTTTATTTTTTGTGTAATTTTCACTTTATTAAATACATACATACAATAATCGTACTTCAACACCGTTTAACATGCAATGCACTATTTCAAACTATTGTAAAAAAAAACGAAAATATAATCGGCTTTACGGAATAGAAACACAAAAGACCGCGCGCCATTAAAAAAAAATAACAAAAAAAATGAAACCAAAGCGAAAATTGATAACCTAAAAAATTTGCATTCATCTATGTTTTATTTTATTTATTTCATTACTAATATGTTATTATAATAAAACAATGGAGTCACCTTACGCCCGTGTTTCCTAAGCGGCTGCATGGCAGAAAGTTAGTTTGTGAACAAATTTTAAGTATTGCTGTTTGCAAAGTTGTTGGTTTTCGTCGGCAGTCAACTCAAACTTAAGAAAAAAAAAACAACGAAACAAAAAGGTAAAAGGATATTTTTCGTAATAATTGTAGGTATGTGTAAAATTTGTTTACAATTTTTTTATTTGGTTGAAGGACAACGCTAGTCAGGTAAACAAAAAAAAAAAACTCAGGTTTGAGTACCTATTGAGTTGTAGTGCGGCTTTTTACGAATTCTATACGTACCTATAATGCCTAATAAAATGCAATTATATTACTTTTGATTACATATTACACATTTAGACAAAACGGAGGTGATATCTTGATCGTAACATAACCATCATTCACAAAAAGTGTACCTATTCACTTTTTAGAAAAATGCGGATTTTGCGATTGTTTTATGCAGCACTCCATCAAAACATGTCTAAATCAAAAGTATTAACTGCAAAATGGTACACAAGTTTTTTAGCTTGCTGTTCACACATGGTAGGTGCATGTTAATTAAACATTATGGCAATAAAACATATTTGCATGCATTAGATTCTATTTAGAGTTACTATTACCACTTAGCGTTTATTATAGGTACATCAAAATTTCTCAATCAATTAAGAAATTATAGCAATGACAAGTTAAGTCAACACTAAGCAGGTTAACTTTACGTAGCTATTTTATGCAGCTAAGCCATTAATAAACTTCAGAAAATGTATTCATCAGTGTTAGCGGCGACTGATACTTGATAGCATATCGAAATTAATGTAACAAAATTACCATTAATAAAAAAGAGGTTATAGTCAAACATAACTATGTATTTCGTAGCGCCTTAGTTTATTTTTCTTATATGGTTTGAGTTATTCTTCCAAATTCCAGGTAATAATAATATTATCGTTCTATCCGTTCACTAACTTAACGGACTGTTCAAACTACGCCATACGGAACTAGGTACCAATTCGCTTTGTATACACTATGTCACTTTATTTAAGCATTTTATGCGCCATTTTGCACATATCTTATACACACAGGTTGTGACGTCTTCTTTTAAACTATTCGTTAGCTTCTATTCTGTTTCGTCGGTCGGGTAAATACATATATGGGGTAAATAAGTTTGTATGTTTTTGTGTACAAAAATGTTTTAATTTACACTAAAAATAAATTTGGAGATTCCTACAATAATTCCGTATTTGACGTCACTTCTATCGAGTGTCGCATCAGTTTGATCCATCCTTAAAACATACTAATTTATAACCAGTATTAATTAAAAGTTATTAAAAGAAGAATAGAACATGTAGGTATATGCCCCGACATGCACCGCAGTTCCAATATTTTTGTATTGATCGACTTTTCTGTAAAAATAAATTCTTATACAAACAAATCTTGAGTTCAATTAGTATTTAATTTTGTGCACATATACGATTAAATGAAAAAGAGAAAAATAGTTAAACCCACAGAAAAATTTACACGTCATTCGACGACGATAGCGCGTGAGCGTTTTGCGTTAGTTTGAACTGTCCTTAAAGCATACCGAATGAAACAGACCACGGACGAGATGAACAATGTGAGCATGTATCGCGATTGTAATGGTCTTACCACGTCCATTTTGCCGATGTCGAAGCCGAGCTCCTTAATGGGTATCTCGTACATATAGGTGAGCATGTCGCCGAGCGGGCGCAGCTTCTGCGGCGTCAGCTGCTTGAGGCCGGCGTGCAGCAGCCGCCGCGCCGCCTTGTGGTACACCGTGCCCGCCTTGTTGTACTTCATCGCGTTGTTGCACATCAGCTTGAAGTCAGCCTGCGGGCAGCGGCACCAATATGTTACAAATTTTGACAGTTTTAATCTTAGTAGACGTTAATTTCATGATGATCAGTTGAGACATTAAGCCGTGAAAGTGTATCTGACAGACAAACTCACATTCACCTTTATAATAGTAAAGATTGTTATAGAAATAAAATTCAAAGACTAATAAAAGTGTTTACATATTTCTGCTGCAAGTTAAGATACCTATTACCAACATAATATTCAGAACTTTTCTGAACTACTAGTGTTTCAGGGACTTCTTATTATGTTACTCAAGAATACTTTAGCTTTCTATCTGTGAAAGAATGTTTAGAATTGGTTCTATTGTTACAGAGATCGCCTCCTACTCCTACTAAGGTGGATTTAATTCCTAAGGCATACTCTACCAGTCAACCTTTTGGCAAAATTAGCCTTTGGTGGCAAACACAAAATTCATAAGTAACTACAATGTGTGACAAAAATAAACACCTACTTAAATAAATTAATTTCTTTAATTAATTAAATTCTTTAAGAAGGTTAATGAACCAATACTTCAACATTTTTTTCTAAGAAATGGGAAAAACAGCTGAAAGAAATGCACTTACTATGAAGCAGTTTAGAGACTTATATTCATTATCGTCAATCTTTTGCTTCATTGTTGAGAAGTCCATTGGTCGTCTGATAATAGTAGAGTAGCCAGGTGCAAAGTTGTCATTCACCGGCCATGCAAAGAACTGATTGGGATCCCGCTTCTCCAGGTTACGCAACAACTGCTCCAGGAGTCGGGAGAGGGGACGACGTTTCTGACTGGCCTGTAACACAATATAACAATCAACATCTTAATTTCTATATATATATAATTATATTTAACTAGGTGGCATTGACTTCACTCATGTTAATGAAAAAATTGTCAATCCATTTACTATCAGGAATCATATTATCTCTCAGGAATCATACTTTTTTCTGGATGTAACATACCTCATGTTGTTTACCCCTGACAATGAATAAGCACAATTTCATGATGATCAATTGGGTAGTCAAGGCATCAAGTGTAACAAACAAAATCGCATACACCTACTACTTTTTAACTATTGTTGTAAAAATGGCTAATTAGTACATGGTAATTGAATACCTTCAATACACAAGTTCTTGGCTCTCTGTGTGATGCTGGTGAATTGGGTCCAGGGCTCAACAGGCGACTGAATTGTTTCTTATGCATACCCTCATCATCTGTTTCATCATCATCCGATAGTTTTATCTATATAACACATTAAATTAAGTAGATAAGGACCAAACTTAGAGGATATATCAATTTTACAAAAGTATAGGTCTAGAAATTGAATCTGAAATTACAATATCCATCTTTTAGTGACTTTAGTCATAATAGATTATGAATCTCTTGCAAGTTTAAAAGACAGCTTATAGCATAGCATCTTGTGTTACAAAGGTTCAACTTTTATTGTCAACAGTTTGAAACTCCAAAAAATGTGTTTGTTTTTTTTCTCATCACATAATGGAGCAACGAATAGCCGGTTTTTTTACATAGGTTATACAGATTCAGATTCAAAGACTGAGATTCAGAGCTGGAAAAGGACAATTTTTATCCGTATGAGTCCCTAAAGCAATGAAATTCACCACAAAGCAACACGGAAGTGAATAAAAATCATAGAATTTAAAGCCATCGCCACTATAAAATTATGTTTTTGCTCTATAACGTCTCATCTACTTTAATTAAATCGGAATTTCAGGGGACAGCACTAGTACTAACCATGTCCACTTCTCGTCTTCTTCTCTTCTTTTTCTTAGGTTTATCCTCTAAGTACTTGGTTTCTTCCGTAGCTGAATGTTCCATATCACTTATTTCTAACGTTTCTTCTGTATAAGATTAAAAAGATATTCATTATTTTAGATTTATAATTCAAACCACCTCGCCCACCAAGTTAGTCAAATTTACACTTACTGCAACTTAATTTATCCAAGTCCTCCATGATGCACAAGCAGGATTTGTTTAGTAAATTGATTTGTACAGATATTTAAACAAATTAGAGTTATTTTAATTGAAAATTTGCATTAATTTAATTCAATCAAAAGCAAAGCATAAAAAAAGTCAGAAGTCAGAATCATTTTTTTTTATTAATTTACCCCAATGGGGAAGGCAAAGGAATCAATGTCCATACAGGCAATTCAGTTGTATTTTTCTTCTTCTGTCACATCGAAATCTATTGGTGAGATTAATTTCGATGCTTCACTGGAACGAACTTTTGGAAGCAACTCTTCACATTTAAACTTTAATAGGACGCTCTGTGGGAAGTTGTATAGTAAAACGACAACCTCCCGACGAACGCCTCATTTAATTTTATTTTACTGTTTCCGTACACTGGTCACTGTTCATCACAAATGGATCACTATTAAGCAAAAAGGTGCTATCGGTATTTATTTAATGCATAGTCACATCACTAGCTTTACGCTCTTTAGTCTATGATAGGCTTCACTTCAAATGTCGTAAGGCTCCTTCTTTCAGCTTTAGTTATTCTTCTGAGATTCCCGCCCATTTTTCTGCTAAAATTCCGCCAAAAATCCCACGTGGGCCGTGACAACGACAATATTATTTTAGATCCGTTTTAATCTCAGAAGAATAACTAAAGCATTATTCTTTTGAGGTTTTAATCACTACTTTTTACACACTGTGTGTCGTCTGACAAGCAACCGTGTGGTAGATGAATAATAAAATTGATGATCTGTTTTTCGCACATATTTTGCCCATGGCCAATTATTATTATAACTAGCTGAGCCCCCGCGGTTTCACCCACGGTAGTTTTGGAGTTCCCGCGAGAATTCCGGGATACAAAGTACCCTATGTCACTCAGGATCACTATTAGCTCCCTATAAGTGAAAGAATTTTCAAAATCGGTTCAGTATGTGTAGCAGCAGGTGTAGGTGTAGGAACAGTTGCTTCTTTCGATCCTGTGTATAAAACAATTTTATTTTATACCTACTAGCTGTCTCTCGTTATCACTGGTAATTCAGAAGTTTCCGCTAGAATTCCAGGATAAACTATACTTATAAACCATTCTCTGGAATTACTCTATTTATTGATGAAAACTGTATGAAAATCCGTTCAGTAGTTTTTGGGTTTATCGCGAATAGACAGACAGACAGATATGGCGGAGGACTTTGTTTTATTACGTAAGGATGGGCAATAGATATGTCTGTGCTACATACTTACGCTACGCGCAATGGATTTTTTATTCAAGACTAGCTCTTTTTCGCGGTTTCACCTGCGTTAATTTTGGAGTTCTAACTTCGGAGGAACTAGCGGAAATTCCGGCACAAAAGTACCCTATGTCCTTCCCTGACCTGACAACGTGTGTAGTAGGCAAGGTAGTAGGAATGCAAAAAAATCCCTTTTTCCGACACTCCCATAATAAACTATAATGAATTGATTTTGAAGTTTGTGCATTTTCAGACTGACAGGAGCGTCTGGCAACCGTCCAGCATAGGTAGAGGTATGGTAAATCAGCTACCTACTAATAAACACTCATTGGTTATGCTCTAAATGCCTTATAACCAACAAATAAAACAAAAAACCGGTCAAGTGCGTGTCAAACCACTATAGTGAAGGGTAAGGAAGGTTCACCGTTACAATAAAATACAAAGGTATTAAAGGTAATGCAATTACCTATACCTAATAGTTTTTTTTCGTAAATTGGAAAATATCCCATACCTAGGTACCTACCTACGTATATTATGTGAACTGTTTTCTTTTTTCATTTCTTGGTTACATAATATTACACCAGTTCTACCCCAATTATGCTGTTTTTTTATATTCGTAATTTCACTAAGCCGCTGTAAAACGATGCATAGACCAATCTTTACAAATTTCGTCTTTAAATGGCCAATACTCAATATAGGTTCCAATGACATGACACGACATACGGACAAACACGACGAAATTGTACATATATTACGTTTTTTCAATTTTGCTACGGAACCCAAAAAAGCGGAACGCAAATATTGTCAGCCCGCCTCAGTCGGACCGCACCTATACCTATCTACTCTACATTTAATATGTACGTATATGTATTTATTCTAATAAATTATTATGATTGTTTTGCACTACATACCGCGCGGAGCCTATTTGGTAATCAGAGCAGTCTCGGCTCATTCTGATATCACGACATTGTGAATGTCATGTATAATTTAATATTTTTTATTAAATTACCGTCTTCTGTTACTAGCAACAACAGGTAGATACCTACCTATAACGTAAATACCTAGTGTAGAAGTACCTAGTAGAAATTGATTTGCTATACGATTCTTTTTAATTTTGATGCATGTATTATTTTTTGGAAATTCTGTGATGCCAGTTAAAGGTAGTAGGTATGTCTATGTCTAGTGTCAATAGTATCTATCTATATAAGTAGATTTTTTTTGTCATTTCTATTTGTGCTCAGTCGATGAAATGTTTTGATGATCTTCTTGGTTTTACAGTCAACAGAATCTCTTCAGCTTTTCATCTCAAACACATAGAAGACTTCCTGCCCGTTATCTAACATTGAAGTAGTGCTTTAGCGTGAAACATAATTACAATTGGCTTTACCTATGTTTCTGGTGCAGAGTTATCAATTACAAGATGTGTCAGTTTCCTCGTAGTTATTAAGGCTCGCCAGCTTGCGTTCGCGCCCCGGCCGCGGCCGCTCGGCGCACGAGTGCTTTGATCGATACCATGTCGCTATCGCTTTCAGCGGCCGTGCAGAGAGCAACAATTAATTACGAGCAACGCATCTAGCTAGTCGATACCTACCGCTCAACCTGGCAATAGATACTTTGTGGCAATTGAGCTAAGTTTACAATGGCCGATGAATTCTATGTACTGAAATTTGATTGACTCGCTATACTTGTGTATTCTTCTCCGAAACTTTGCTGATACTGAGTACCTACTTATATAATATCTACACCCAATACGTTTTTCATAAATACTTACACAAGTGAAAATTGTTTAACTGATAGGTACCGTCTCCAGAATATAATAGAACAAACTTCTGTCTTCGTAGACGATTCGTCATAACACTTCAGGACTTATCATTTCGCCAGAGCACTCCAGGCAGCTCATGTACTCGGGCTAATGAATGGAAGGCAGGATGGTGCAGTGCGTTGCCTCCATCGTCATGGCAATCTACCACGACATTCCTTACCGTTCACGGAGCTGAGAAATATTTTAAATAATAATATTTTATTATACATATTACTTCGTAAACCTACCTACACATTATGTAATAGATTAACCTAGTAAAATAATGTAGTTTCTGAAAAAAACTACGCACATAACACGACGCAACTAGGTAGGTATACTATATAGAATCTCCGTTTTTGAAATCGTTTTAGAATCCTTTGATAGTAGGGTTTCGGTAAGAGCCCCCTTCCGTGTGATCAGCTAATAAACCGGCCACAGGGCGGAGCGCCCGCGCCGCTAATGGCAGATCGCGCTTCATAAATCTTAGGCGTTGCGTTTTGTTTCTGCTGAGCAATAGATATTTGCTAGAGACACTGCCGAGTTGAAGTTAGAACAATCGTGGCCAGGAAGCAATTGTTCTGGCTTTTTGTTCTTTTTGTTAATCGCTGATAACTTAGGGTAGGTGCACACTCACTAACTTTGTCTGCAAATCTTCTTTCTTTTTAATTAGGATTACAAAAATTACTGAGGATCTACTTATCCGTTACGATGGACCTCCCAGAGTGTCGTAATATGGAAATAGAATACGTGGGTTTTCTGGGGGGGGGGGGGGGGGGGGGTGTTTTAACACTCCCCCCCAGTTTTATTTCCACTGAACACTAAAGTGTAAACAAATCGTAAGTAATAATTGAAATTTGAACCGGATACCATTCTGATTATGTGATGATTCGCTGACGCTCCTTTCGAAACAATAAAATACATAATAATAATATGTTCGTCTATTTGTACGTATAGTAAGTAGATGAACATACTTATGAAGATAAAACTGAAACTAAAACTGTAGTACCTATATTGAAGATATAATAATATTTAAAAGAAAATAATGCAGATGCAAAGAGATGACTTTTAGAATTCCAGTCTGTCAGTATGTGTATCCATTGGTACTAATATTCAACGCTAAAACTACCGAATGGAGTTGACAAACTCACAACTGTCAGGTTTAAAGTTTGATGGCCGCACTCAGGGTTGTTTTAATGCTTAGGTAGCTACTTAATTTTATAAAGCTTTAAAACAAAACTGCCGCACTCAGAAATGTTCATTAAAATAATGTTAACTACCTAATTGGCATTTACCTAACTAATGAAGTTAAATTTAGTTAAATGCCAATCAACATAAATTTAATGAACGTCTCTGATTCATGAATCATTAAAACGACTCTGAGTGCGGCCGGCCGTGAACATTTTAAGCGTAAACTTAGTTTACCAGTGGCGCCGGGAACAAACACCACGCGAGCAAAGTCGCGGGTAACTGCTATAGATGCGAATATGAACATTGCTAACAATCGCATTATTTATGACAGAGCCGATACCATAATGACTTGGATATGGTAATTACGTCATCTCTGCCCGTTCCCCCGAAGGCTAGGGATATGTTTCGAGCCAACGCGCGCTATCGACGCCCACGCAGGTAACTAAATATGGAGTAGTATTAACGATTGGATATATGACAACGTTATATGTGTAAAGTGTGTGCCTAGATTCACAAACTTGAGGCAAAAGAGATTTTAAAAGTCGATGTGCAATTAGTTGTGCGATTTTTTCGGGATGTAGGTACCTTTGTATACCGGACCATTATTGTTCTGATGCGATGTGCAAAATAGACAACCAACAAACATACATTTTCTCGATCAAAGTATATAGCTGTTTCCCGCAACGGTGTGAATTTCCAGATACCATGAAAAATTCCGGGACATAAGTTGTCCTAATGTGTTAAATCATAACGTATTTATAGTTTTATTATATGATGTGACGTATAATAAGCCACAAAACTTTCTTTCGCCTCCTTCACCTTCCTAATCCAGTCCTAATCTGTCGCATACGTCACGTCCGTCAAGTCCTATCCCATTGATCTTGACGTTTGAGTACATCTTCTGTCTCTTCTTCCACAGTCTATATATTTTTATTGTCTGCCAGCATCAAAACGGATGAATAAAGGAATTCCTAAAATACCTCAGATTCGACAAGACTTGCATTCATAATTCCGTTGCGTTGGCGCTTGCGCGGCCGCTGGTACAATTATCTTTATGAGGAGCCTGGAACAAAGGGCCTGATAATCTCTACATTCTTATAAACGACCAAATTAAATAGTTAAAGAGGACAGGAATGCTCCCGACCTCCTCATGGTATGGCTTGCGTTAAGAGTTGACGCAGTCGCTGTAATGTCGATGCGTTAGATACCCACATTCGACTTTTCTAAGTTTCAACACACTTCAGTTACAACACACACACTAGTTTCAAAACTTTACTTCGCTTTATTTATCATTTTTATTTGTTTTCTTGGATCCATATGTAAAATGAACTTCTGAGGTGCAATAACTGTTTTGTGACTCTGTTTTGGGAGTAGATAGAGAAGTTAGAAAATTATTTTTGATGAAACATTCAGGCTAAGCTATGAATATGAACTATACAAATATAACTTGTCAAGGGTCGAAAATTCACGAGGGTGACACCGCGGGCACCAGCTAGTTATATATGTACCTATAGTGAGCCTCAGTAGTGAGCAATACATATTTCATACGTCGAATGAAGGGAGACTTGTGTTTAAAAATTTATAAACAAGGACTGAATCCAAAAACCTTACCGCGCGTATCTAGCTGTGTCATATAGCCGCGTCGCATCTTATAAAGCGAGGGCATATAAAACGTGCTAAGTTATGTTGTTTGCACGTACAGGATTATCGTGCACGCATCTGTGTCGACCACCGGCCATCGGCCATCGCGCCCATCGCCCACCGACCGGTGACCGACCGACCGGGGACTTTGTTCCCCTATAATAATTATACCTCTAGTGGAAGTATCTACTGCGCTGGGGGCCCTACTTTTGTCTAATTCGTGATTATCATGATTCATCGCTTAAAGTGCTTGAATAAATTCGCATCAGTTCACGATGGCTTTGATATCGAGTCAGATAATTGTGATTTGATGTCTAGTATGCTCGATTTTCCCTCATGACGAATGTCTATGGTTACGAAGAAAGAAGAAACAACATTTATGCGAAATTCAAGAAATTAAAATTTTAATAATGTCTAAGCAATAAACAGCTCAGCATGTAGCTTGCCACAAAACCGCAGCGTTAAGTTTCAGCTAGACTCGATCGCAAACGTTTGTGAACCGAAGTAATAACATTACCATTTTACAGATGTGTAAATTCATAGGAACGGTAATATCAGATCGTTCATCGTTAAACCAAAGTAGCCCGCCTGCACCTAGTGAGGCGGCCTCTAATATTTCATCTTTCGTGTTAATTGAACACGCGGAGCGTTTTGAATTTTTCACAGTCCCCAAAGAATATTATTATATCTTATATTTTTAAGACTTTACTTTACTCCTTCTTTTTGTTATTTGATGGCGACTGAAGAAAGTCTGACAGTTCCAAGTATTTAGATATTTGCGACAGTAAATTGTTCGCATTAGAGTAGTAAAAACTAAAAAATAAATCGATGGACTACATACTTCAACCCTTGGGAAATTTTGTACCATCCCTCATCCTGTGATCCTCCCTCTACTCCCTGAAGACTTTGGCGGCGAAGGCTAGTGTGCAGTAGAGGGGTAGGAACCTAAAGTCCTCTGGTTCTGAGTAAGCCGTTACTTGTCATTTTCATAATTCATTCATTTTTGCAGAATCGGAGAAACCCTCATTTGGATTGCATTTTGAAGAACAAACTAAGAGTTTCTCGCCTGTATCTAACTGTTTTTGTTATAATATAAGTTCAATAAATAATAATAATAGTAGGTATTAGGTAGGTAGGTAGGTTCCTAATAGTAGGTACCTACAATGTACAGTGTACACTGGGCCACATAGACAAGTATACCAACCTTGTAAAATTTATAGTTTGTAAAACGTCTGGATGACGTTATAAGTTGCCGTTTTTGCAGCTCCAAGCTCAATTCTAATACAAGCGAAAAACGAATATTGGAGCTGGCTATGTTAGTTCTTAAAACAATAAGTTGGAATAACTGTGTACATATTATTTTTATTATAAAAGATCGTAGCAACCGATCTTAAGAAAGAAATAAAGAAGAAGTACAGTCTTAAGGGTATAATATGATCTTTTATTGTGAGAGACATCTGTCTGTCGTATGAATATTTCCACAGATCACCAGGCCCTGCCTCCTGCATATCAGTACTTACAGTTACAGTGCAGGTGTATCCAGTATCAGCATAATAATTGAAAAAGTGAAAAGTTAAATTGCTAGTTAAATTATAAGTATTATCATAATAATTCTGTACTTTATATAAGAGTAACTATTATTGGCTCATAGTGTAATCTTGTAATCTAAATCTATTATATGTTTTTGTAGCTGTTGTTGTCCTGAATAAACGAAAAATTAAAAATTAAAATTAAATTAAACCTTTTTAATGTCCCACTGCTGCACTGCTAGGCTGGCCTTTCTTGTTTGAGAGCGAGCGTGTATTATTCTACCACTTGGGCCTCTAGCATTCTCACGCCCATTGGTGAAAATCACATAATATGCTTTCGAATTGCTTCTACTTAAATAATATAAAGATAACAATCTATGGATGTAAATGCAATTGTTATTGGTCTGACAAATCCCTCCAATAAAACCAAAATATGAACGTGCTAACTTTTATCTATGCTGGCAATGAAAAGCCTCCTACGAATACAGCCCGACTTCCTTATGCATCGATTTAAATAATCTAAACCCGTATCTGATTTAGTTAGTCGGCCGAAGCGATTACAAATTGTTACTTTGTTACCATTATAATCGACTTTAGAATGTGTTTAAATGTAGATAAGATTTGTTCATGACACACCTTAATTTATGGCATATTAAACTAGGATATTTCCATGAAACTTTTTGACCAAAAGGGAAAAATTAGTTTCGTTCGCATGACACATTTGATAAGATCATCATAACGTTTAAGGTGATCGAATGGTTATAGACATGTAGAGGTTTGACTTTGAACCTCATGATTTCTGTAAGAACTTTAAGGTTTTTAAATTTTTACACGCTGTTTTTTTTGTCATCGGACACCATCGGATTGTAATTACCTACCTGCTGCGATTAACGTCGAAAGTCACTTACAGGTAGGTAAGAAGAAGATTTCTCCTACGCATTAAGTTTACGCGTAGTAAGGTCGTGATAAGAGTTTAGTTGAGCATAAATAACAATCCAGGATCTAATTCGCATTTCCCTCGACTTTAGTATTCCGATGTTGCTCAGAGTTAAACGCATGCGTGCGATGAATGACTGATCAAGTCTTGTTGATTTTTAATAATACACTTATACTATGGCTTCTTCTGCAAAAAACATAGCTTTAATCATCAACCGTCTGGTCCCCCCGTCGTTTCAACTGCATCAATTTAGGAATTGCCACAGGAACTCTATATATCAGGAAGTGAAAGTAGGCAATCTTCTATTTCATTCTATTCTGAAACACAGGTGTATCCTACATCAGACGCCAGTAGCTCTTTGTATTAGAAATAAGTAACGAAGTATTCATTAAATTCATTTCAATTTCAATACCTAAATCACTCAATTCTACTAATTAACTATTTCGAAACTGTTTATTCCGGAATAAAAAGTATCCTATAGGCATAATTTATCACTTAGGGATAGGTACTTGTAAGTTCCGTGAATAAATTTTTAGAATCAGTTCAGTAGCTCCAGAGATTACCACCTATATCCATACTAACAAATGTTACAATTTTATGATATTTGTAGTTGCTGGAAAAGCATATGAGTAGTTTAAGCTAGAAGTTAACATTCCTACCTATTTCCTCTTTTGTTTATTGATTGCTATGCTTTGCGTACGAATTTTATGTTTGTTTGTTTGTTTGGTTGTTTTTTTGTATACTTTATTGAGCATAAACAAAGATTTTACAAGTTGATTAAATCAAAACAAGTAAGTACAACTGTGAAAATCTCACTCAATTCCGTTCAACTTTTGCGTGATACGCGTACAAACATAACATTCCTACATTCAGCAGCAAAAATAGGTATGTAAACACTTCCATCAGTTGTTGAACTTTATTACTATTGAAATAAAATTCAACGACTGTCAAAAGTGGTTACATATTTCTGCTGCGGTGGACCGACAGAAATTCCTACATTTAACCCAGATTCCAATATTGTCGCTCTGCTAAGAGGCGCCGTAAAACAATAATTGCTTAAGACGATCGTGTGCGTGCAAATTTTCATACAAAAAGCCAAACCTTTTATCTCCCCTTAAACATAGACCAATTTTGATGATTTTTTTACATGTTATTGATGTATTGGATAACTAGGGCTGTACGTTTTGATTTTAAAGAAATATTGCTTATAACAAAAGTTATTAGCATCTCAATATCCATATTTTTTACAAAAAATCTTCCTCGAGCTTTTTAATTTATTAAAGTTAAACTAAACTGAATTACTAAATTAGAAAAACGTACAGCCCTAGATTAAGGTGTACTGAATCGAATGACATGAAAATTGTCTCATTTAGTGAAGGTTTAGGGGGGTAGAAAAGGTTTGGCCCGAAACAATATTTCAGAAGGAAAAAGTAGGCACTCGCCTCTAGGTCCTGCAAGTCTCTCTATCGCACGATACGGGTCGGGGGGCAGGGCCCGGTAGGAGCATTGTGTAGTGTAGGTAGTAATGTCGATGTCGAGGTGTTATCGATGTTATTATAGCCTAGGGTGAAGAATATCGATATAGCGATCGATATTGAAAGGTTAATTAGGGTTACACAAATAATATCATGAAAAAAGCCTACGAGTAGGTAATTTTATTGATTACTAGCTGTTCCCTGCAGTTTCACCCACGTTAATTTCGGAGATCTCCCGGTTATTCCGAGATAAAAGTACTTACTACCCTATATTTTTTTCTGCACCTACTTGTAGGTATCTACTTACCTGTTGATTTTAGCTAACTGCGTTGTAGTACGGGAGTCCAAGACGAAATTTATGGATTTACTAAAGCGCGTCAGATTAACATAAGGGGCATATCTTGCACCTCCACCAAATAAAGGCCCTCGACACAGAGGGGCGCATCTAGAATAACCGATCAGAATAATAAAAAAAAACGATAGCCGGAAATACTCGAGCGCATCAGATTAAGACATAGTTGGTTAATTACATTCTGAAAACTGTGTATATGAATAATCTGCGATTTGAACATGACGTAAGGGAGTTTAAAAAGGATCACAAACTTGCAAAAAAAAAGACCGTCATCTCGATTTTCTCGAACGCGGTTGATGTTTTTTACATTTGGAAGTAAAATAACTCAAGGATAGCGGGAAAAATATAATCTGCCGATTTCCACGAGCCGAAGAAACAAAAATCATCTATAAAGTTTAGAACGAGCAGCTGCAGATGCTGCAGTGAAACATGTATTCCTCACTCTGGCTTGCTTTCCCTTTCTCTTTTTCTCTATCACACTCTCGCACCGTCCTCACACTACTTTCCATCGCCATGACGTCATCACAGGATTAAACATGTCAAATTGATAACCTCCTTATTTGAAGTCGGTTAAAATGAATATTAAAATAAGTTCCAGGCAAGTATTACATCAAGCTATAGGTAGTAACTAGTACACCTTTCATTTTAATGTAATTTTAACCGACTTCCAAAAATAAGTGGTAAAGGTAGTTAGGTAAAACTTTTTTCTATAAAAGTATGTATTGAACCGACCCACTGATTACTGATCAGTTCAAGTTGGTGCCAAGCCTACCGTTTGGGTTGTTATGGATTATATCGGTAGGTTTTTATATTTTTGATGTCGGACGATGTTTTTTTTTTGGAAAATTTGTATGGAACTGTGAATCTATATACCGCGTAATTTGTTTTTTATATTAGTGACTGTTTTACTTTTTTTTTGTTGTTTTACTTTATTTTTTTCTGAATGTACCTATTATTAAAAAAAAAATTATTGATTTTAATGCAATTTTCGCTGCATTTTATTTATCAACTTAAGTAATCTAAAAAAAATCATATTTTTTTTATTTATGTATTCATTAATTTTTACAAAGCAAGGAATTTACAATCTTCAAAACCCAATGGGTCCCAAATCTAAACAACGCTCGAGTAAATCCCCATGTGGCATCAAGAGCTCCCGTTCTATTGGTTATGTTTTTGATTTACAAAGTAAATTGCATCTTTTTCGTTTTGTGGATAAACGTAGTTTAGCCAGTAGTTTTTCCTCTTCTATATTTCTCTTCCATTCTAAAAAGTATAAAATAATTTTAGTTGAACATAACATCTATATATACATATAATACAATTGTAACAGGTCGATGTCTGTACATGGGAGATAAATAAGAAAAAATAAATTTAGGTGACTCTATGAGTGATATAGAAGCCAAAAATATCGTTTTTAGAATTTTTGTCTGTCTGTCTGTATGTTTGTATTCGTGCTACGCAAAAACTGCTGCACCAAATTGAATGCGGTTTTTTGTTGTATTGATAAGGGTTTAACTTAGATACTCATGTTTTGATTTTTTCGAAATTCCATCTGCAACTCGAGATATTAAAAAGAAATGCTGGTCATTCTACTAATATTATAAATGTAAAAGTGTGGATGTTTGGATGTTTGGATATTTGGATGTTTGTTACTCAATCAGGCTACGAAATAATTCGAATATATTATGTAGGTAACTGCTGCCCTTGCGGCTCGTGCTTAGTTTAGTCGCGGCCGGCCGGCGCGGTGCCGCGTCCCCCCTACACCCGCGCGTCCCCCGCTGCTGCTTTCCTAGTGTGCGTGAGAATTTGCGCATGTTGTGTTTGTGTTGTTGACGCCAGGGGGGTAGCAGAGCGGCATGAAACAGATAGACTTTTTGCAAATACCTACTCGCGACGCGTCTCGGATCGGAGTGATTCTCTTAATGATAACTTACATCTGGTATTTGAGATCGTCAATGATACATCTGTAGACTGTAACAAAGTAACAGCTAACTGTCGGCATATCCTCTTGCATCTGTAATTTATTACTGTCCTCCTTAGCAGCTTAATACCACAACTTAGTCGCTGGTTCTTAAGGAATAAGTATCTAATAGTTTAGGAGCAAATCATAGTATAGATAGCTCAAAATAATTAAAGGAATCAACACAAAGTCCACTTTTTAACCGAAATCATAAAAGAACTAACTGCATTTTCGTCGATTTTCACGCAAAACTTGAATGGTTTTTTTATTTCACAGGTTATCCGGTAATTTGGATAAGTTCACCGATAGAAAAGTTTTTCAGTAGTTTCTTTAAAGGTCGGTTAAAAAGTGACCTTAGTTGATCTTTTACAAAATAATGATTAAAAGAACAGTATCTATATAAAACTGTCAAAGCAAAAATCGACAGACGATGAGATAATTCGAATTATTTATTACAATTAATAAAATTCTATCTATCTATCTAAAATTACAACGCTACTAAAATTAGATACTGAAGAAGATTTTACCTACTTCTAGACAAATGTCAAGACAAGTCCCATGTCGGAAAAATAAACACTCCAATAGGGGGCGCCAGCGTACTCTCAGGTCTTCATGTCGTGATGTGACGCGGAAGGCTGTCCACTTTCCCTTCGGAAGATAGACAGCTCAGCGATAATGTTGCTCATCTTCATTGATACTCTATGTCTGCAATAGATTAGGTTATACAGAATTAAGACTTTATAGGATGTGTCGTGATAGCATCTAAGTATATCTATTGTATATTACCATAGATAATATAATATTATCTAATCGTTCCACGCGGTTTCACCCGCGCTATTTTGAAGGACATTATAAAAAATATAGTAGTAGGTATGTCCTTTTCTGTACTCCTGACAACGTTTATGCAAAATTTTATGATTATCGGTTGAGTAGTTAAGGCGTGAAAGCGCAAAAAACGCGCACAGAGATCGGCTTGAGGACCAAGAAATGCTATGGAAACTTTTAATCCGATATACAGGATGTTCCCGAAGCCAGAACCGGCTAAGTCATAACTGTTAATAAAAAAAATCTTTAAAAAAATGGTCATTTATAAAAATTATAAAAATTACAAAGTACGTTAACTTTTTTTAAATTTTCTTCTTATTGTGTAATCCTGAGTAGTGTTTCTGAAAACTACTGCTTAAAATTTAAAATTTGTTCCTGTCCAGAAGAAAATATTGCTTTTTTCCAATGAAGTTTTGAAAATTATTTTTCAAAATGATGTCCTTTTTTTAAATATATGCCTATTTAAAAAAAAAGGACATAATTTTGAAAAGATTTTATATCTTTCTGTTAACAGCTGTTATGAGTTAGCCTATCACCCGGTTCTGGCTTGACGTCAATTTACGGGACACCCTGTATATATAAGTAGTAATTAATAATAATAATAATTAATAATAATCAGGAAAGCCCAACATTAATGCAGCTAATCCTACTAATATTATAAACGCGAAAGTTTGTAAGAATGTATGGATGGATGGATGGATGTTTGTTACTCGTTCACGCAAAAAATACTGGATGGATTTAAATGAAACTTTAAAATAATATAGATTAACGCATAGGGTACTTTTTATCCCGGAATTCCCGCGGGAACTCTGAAATTAGCGCGGGTGAAACCGCGGGGCACAACTAGTTACACATATAAATTCCGTGGTAAAGCCTCAATTGTAAGTTTATTTGCAGTTTTTATCTGAATTTTGGATTATCCACCAATTAAAAATAAATGACGAACTAATAAATAAAAATCTATAGTACCTAACGTCGCCTTACGAAACAGTTGACATATAGACATAACATACCTCGGTGCGACGAGTACTCTTTGAAGTTTACATGGGATTGTATCTGCAAACTCTCACAATTAGACGACCTTTGCAGGTTTATTTCTACGATTAAATGTCGAAGGAACTTATATTTTTGTATTCAAGGTCTATAAAAACAACTTGTCAATGTTCGATTTATTGTGTACCTACTGTGCATGTTCCACCTGTTACATCTAATCTGTCGATTCTTTGCCCAGCAGCCGCGCCCGCTCTCTGCGCGGCTGCGTCTGCGCCCGCGTCTCTGAAGTTCTGAACGAAATCATAACGGGGCGATGGTTATAGGCGCGCGGACGCATCGCAAGCCGCTTGTGTTCCATTCCACTCGCGAGTTTCGAAGTGATCCAACAACATCGATCCATTTTGGCTCGAAAAAGTTATTTTGAACATCAGTGACTGTGTTTGTGTTGAGCTCTCCTGAAGATTGAACTGCACAGTTTTTTGGAGTGTGTCGCATTTTCTGCAAAGTTTTGCAGGTAAGCGCAGTTATGTTTGCGGTTTGCGCGCTCAGCGCGGTATTAGTATCAGCGCTAGATTGCGATTGTGAGAGATCCGTTTTACTCAGATGTTTGTCTTCTACTTTCGACTGTAATGTTGAGTATTTAGTGAAAGTTTAATTTTGTAAGAAGTTTGATTTCTCATTAAAATATTTTAGGTAATGCTTAAAATAAATGTTAACTATAGTACCTACCTACTCATTGTTGAACATAACGAATTAATATAAGTTCAATTTATTTTATTTTTTTGCATTTTTATGCGAATACTTCCTTTAAGTTTCTACCTTCTGTACTTCTATAGATGAATTTTCTTGTTCTTATTCTATTATTAATAGGTACTATCAATACGAAAGTGTGTTCGTTTTTTTTGTAAGGTAGTGATTTCCCCAGAAACTTTCAACCCTCCAGGTTCTCAAGTGACCTTTTATCTCATTGAGTTGAATGTTAAAACAGTGGTGATTAGCTGTTAGTAGTCTAATATTGTCGTTGAACTCTTTTTTATGGAATTTCTTGTTGATATTATGAAGTCCGAGTTTATACATTTTTCTATAGGTATACAGAATTTAAAATTATTACTAATGTGCTTATTTAAATTCTACAAACCCTATCTAGTTAGCTAATAGCCATAATGAAAATAAATAATTACTTACCCACCTATAAATAATCGTAAACACAAGCAAAATTCTAAATGTCACGTAATTACTAAAGTCATTCCTAAACAAACTAATTTGATATCGTTAAACTGCGTTGTAATGAAATCTTCGTTTGTGTAATCATCAAATATTTGCGTTATCGTGGATCGGATTCGAACCCGGCTCCTCGCGCACCTGAACACACACCTCAGTTAACTTGCCACGTGCTAAACGGCACGTGTAACAAAAAAAAATTTAATAATTCAAATTGTATAAAACTTACTATCCAACAAACGAAAGGATCACAAATTCACATAGGTATCAGTACCTATCATATTCAATCAATCATATTTTGTCAATTGTTTACACACTCCTATAATAATATAATCCTCTTCTTTTTCTTTTATAAATAAAAATGAATGTTTGTATGTCTGTCCTCTATGCGTTTCGAAACCATTGGTCATGAAACTTTGGCGGGTTGTTCTGCCTGCGTCCGCAAAGGTTCCTGATCCCAAAACTCACGCGGGTGAAACCGCGGGGCACGGCTAGAATAAAATAAAAAAAAGTATATTTTTTAAAACAAGCTTCATCATGACGTACGTAATAAAATGGAAGGTATGAGAACAAAACGAACGGCTATCTTTGCGGTTCCGATCAGGGATCTTCAGCGGCAATATTCCGGTTCATCTTCAGATCCTCGTACCCATATTTTGTGTAATGGAACATGGCGACTGAAAAAAGTAGCTCAAATACGAATGTTCTGCCATTTCTCATTAGGAAGGTCAGCTCGATAATGATGTAATAGGTTAAGTAGTCAAAATTATCATATTTGACACGGTTAAGTCGTATTGGATAACATTTACTAATGGAAAAATTACTTTTTCATTTGATCACCTACGTGCCATAGCTCAAACTAATAGTCAGATATTTAATAGACAAAATATTCAACTTTTATATAGGTATACAGTTACAAACTTTGGGCAATCGGACAATCATAAGATTTCAACCCATCAATGGTCAATAACAATGCGAGCTTCCGTTACGTTTCGAACCAATAAGTTCAGACTCGACCAAAACTAGTGGTGAGTGGTGACTGGTGAGTGGTGACCACAACTACCACCGCCATGCCAAAACAACGCTTACAGATACAAAGTGGCGTGGGCCCATAGAATATGGCCGTTTTGTCACAATAGGGATGTTGACGACTTTTCAATCAAATTCTAGTTAGTCCGTCAGTTAGAAAATAAAAAAATAATGGACACGTATTTTTCGCTTTTACAAATTATTGAAAATATACATAGCTATAGCTTATTAAAGTTTAGGGTGGGTGAAATTTCAACTCAATGTATCGCCGTTATTTTTTGATTACCTACGTAAAAAAAAATACCTACTCGTCCAATATTTTTTATTTATCTACAAACCGGACTAACCAAAAATTTGTCAACTAGCCTATTAATTGTACCTAAATCTGAGTTCTACTCAAGTTCCAATTGAGGCTGCTTACTCGAAGCGACGCCCTGACTTTTGGATTGTTTAGCGTCGTAAATTAAATTTTCTGTAGAAATTTATTACGGTACGGCCTTCCAACGCCCGTTTCAATATCCGACGCAACGCTTAGGTACCCATTTGTTATTACTATTATTTTTATAGTGCACGGTATGAGATTATCTTACAAGATATTATTATACCTACAATGGCGAGTTAATTAGAGTTTCGGTTTTAAGTAATACACCGCGGTGACCCTGATGAGAAATAAAGTGCGAACATTTTATATTATATTTTTATACAAACTTAACGCGTATCGTTTAAATTTATGTCAGCAATAAACCAAGAAAGTGTCATAAATGTATGACTGCAATGGACTACGGAATGGTTAGAGAAAATTTATATACCTTTCACATCGCACACAACTACTTAATTCCACACTAAACTTCGTGGTATATTATGTAGTTAAAGTATATTTTAATATACTAATATTTTTTAAGGGGCAACTTTGCTTAACATTCTTGTCATATTATTGCTATAGCGCCAATTCTCACACCTTCATATTTGGTCCCATTGAAAAAGTTATATGAAATGATGAGCCAGACCTGCCTCTTAATGTCTATTGTTAATTAACTTGTTATTAGTACATTAAAAATAACCATATATTTATTACATCCTTACTATTATAAAAGCGAAAGTGAGTTTGTTTGTTTGTTTGTCACGCTCTCATGCCTGAAAGGCTCAACGGGTCATCGTGAATTTTTGCATGCACGTTGTTAGAGATACAGAGAAGGAGATAGGATACTTTCTATCCCGAAATTCCAGAATTTAAAATCAATAGTTCGTTAGAAATAGGTGTGTCTAGTCTGCGCTCCCTCACCCTCATTCAGTACCTACTTAAGTAGACAAACAACAGGTTTTTAAATATAAATAGATGCATATACATAAATATGTAGGTATAAGTTATTCTAGATTTGGAATAGAAGCACTGAACTTAATGTTTGGATTTTAAAATGATTATCAATTATGATATTTTATTAACATGATTGGCGATAGGTAAGGCGCCACGCTAAGTTCGCTAAGTTCGTAAGCATTACAAATTAATTCTGACTTACTTCTGTAATTTATGTAATATAGATAAAAAAACGAAAAGCCACATACTGACTAAACACGAAATTTCGAAAACTACTCGAAATATGAAACTGAAATTTAACAGATAGTTCATTAGTAAGAGACTTCAGCTAAGAACGGATTTTACAAAGTTATAAAACCGTAGGGAACAGCTGATAGATAGTATCACTACAAAAAAATTATAGAAAGTTCCGTCGCGTCGGTCAGAGGAAATAACTTATTTAATACTCCAAAAAACACACGAGCGATCTGCGCACACCTCAGTGCCGTGGGATAACTACGTACGTTACTTCTAATCTAATTTATGTGCCCAGCTCGGGACATTAACACTTTGGCTAATTGTAGCGGAAACTACCGCGCAATTGTAGAGGTGATGCCATCGGGCCCGTCCCAGCCGGGATCTGATAAACGCGCCGGGGCCGTGGAAAAGTGGCGCGTGTGGGCCGACACGAACCTGGCTGCTGGGGAAAGAAGAAGTTCAATCTTAATTATAAATAATTTCACCCTACTCTTTTTGTCTTGTTATCAATGCCAACGGCTAACTGGTAGAAAATGCCGTGAGGCATTAAGTTCGCCATTTGTACCTTTTTGTGCAATAAAGAATGAATAAATCCTATAATATTATAAATGTGAAAGTGTGGATGTTTGTTACTCAATCACGCAAAAACGGCTGAACGGACTTGGATGAAATTTGGCAAGCACGTTGTCAGGGGTACAGAGAAGGACATAGAAATGAAATGCAATGAAATGAAATGAAGTTTATTCGTTACGACTACAATTAAATAAAATGGGTTAACAAAAAGCAGCACAAACAAGCATAGGGTACTTTTTATCCCGGAATTCCCGCGGGAACTCCGAAATTACCGCGGCTGAAACCGCGGGCACAGCTAGTAATAAATAAAGAACACCTGCATGGCTTCTGGTGTTGCAGATGTCCATGGGCGGCGGTAATCACCTACCTTCAGGTGTACCACTTGCCCGTTTGCCCCCTATGACACAAAAAAAAAGAAAAGAATAGAGATTCCATAAAGAAGCGACACTCGCCGCCTCCCACCAATTTCATGACTCCTCATACCCCGAGAAAATGACCTTGGTAAAGACCGAGAAAAGTTTGACACTTGTAGATTCTACGTGTGACAATATTCACTGACAGCTGACAGTTCAGCTCGCTGTCAACCCTACGTACGAGTCGGCCGTCTTTACTTGTGGGAAAGTACATGAATCAGTTCATTTGTATGGAGTGTCACCGGGCTGGTACTACCACAGTATTACATGCTTCCATCCGCGTTGCCTGTATTACGCATTGAATTTCTTTATGAATTACATAGATAGACTCTAACCTAGACATTTCTAATAACATCTTCGTGGATTGGACAGGGATTTTTTTGTGTGTTTCCGCTGGTCTTTTGGTCTCCTAGTCATTTAGTGACACCTCGAAGAACAAATAAACACGCTTCCATATCTACCTGAGCTAACATTACAAAATGTATGCCCTTTATGATAATGTTTACTTTATAATCGTTTTGCGCAATCGTATCATAACCTCTTTTTCATAGTTCATGATTTGCGTGGAATTCTAGCTTTGTGTACTTGCAACATATCTTTTGTGTCAGTTTAAATACTGTAACCACAACTGATTGTTGGTTTAAGTAGGTATTACAATAATAGTTTTTTTTTACACATTTATATTTTAATGAATTCATATAGGTGCCAACACATCACATTTTTATCTATATATAAGAGATTTCCACCTATGTAGGTACCGACTCATCACGATATCTCTGGATCCATAAGGCCTAGAGACTTGAAAGGTAAGAACGGATTTTACCAAGTTCCCGCGGGAACTCCGAAATTAACGCGGGTGAAACCAACCGTGGGGAAAAGCAAGTATAATCACAAATGCGTTTTTAGATGGAAGCGAAATTCATTAATCACTCAAACATACCTACCTAAAACTTTCCCGAACGATTTCGCAATTTTGCGATAAAACCTCACGTTTGATTCATTGTTTTATGTATCTACTAGCATGCTCTATAGTATATATATAATAATATATACGAATGAAACCACAATACAATAGACATGCAAGTAATTCCAGGTACAGACTTTCTGATAAACATAATTAGATACCTACGTACAATATAGCGCGAGTTGGCGCGGTGTGTGTTGAAATCAGCACCTAGCGAACGTTGACCACTTAGAGAATACTGGAACAATATTGTTTATTAATATAGTACCTACTTACAACTTCCAATATTGAGCAAACATATCTAGATCCCCCATCCTTTTAGATTCTGAACGATGTCATCGACGTATTCAATCAATCTTTTTCATTGACTATATCAATAAGTGAAGACAAGTATCATAATCATGTCCTTAACTCCTAATCTACATACTTTTGATCGTGTTGCGTGCTGCGTCACGTTTCAGTCTCCAGTCTAATCCAAAATCTTAGCCGTTAGGTTGGCATGCATTATACGACGTGTTAATGAATTAACTGAAAACTAGAAAGTAGGTTGCTCAGAATCAACTAGCGAATCGATCGCACTATGTTTTAATATAGGTTATATTTTTTTAATTTTATTAGCCCATGTCTAAATTATTTATAATACAATATTTGGCGCATACGCCGCCTGCAGCAAAAAAATTCGAACCGGTAGGCGCGGGCGTAGCGCTTGGAATTTCGTAGATAGGTCACCTCCAAACTAATGTTGAATAACTTTTAAATTAAAGTTTAAAGTATACATTTTTTCGACATAAAATATTTAAATGGGGTGTATCAGGTTTTCAGTTAATTCATTAACTCGTCGTAAATCCGATTGAACACTGGCGTATTAAGAAACCCCATGAATGAACCCTAAACTGAAGCATTTTGGTCTTTCTTCTCTTTACCTCACACTATTTTGTGATGCACCTACAGTCAAGCGGTGGATATAGAAATGCGTTCTAACTTCAGTTGAAAAATGTCTTCCATCACCAATCATGTGTGCGGTGTTGCGTTGAATTGTGGCAATCTCACTATTAATAGTTTAGCAATTAATATTGAATGTGGAAAGACTGATGTCGGTTGCGTTACCGCGCGACACGCATGCGAACTGTAACAATACGCTGTTTAATTGCAACGTAGTTAAAACGGAGCGTGCGACAGACGAACGGGAAGACATACATACATATTGTGTTATCTACAACGTGGGAAATATATTGAGCAATACCTTCAACTTAATACTGAGCGCAACTTATGACTGATGCAGCGCTTTAAGGTTTTGTGAAGAGACAAGAAAGTGTAACGAACGTTGCGAAATTTTGTTTGATGTTGAAGCATTACTTTGCCGCGATTAAGTTTAATGTGACACGACCGGCGCCGGTCATGACTGTTTTGTTGTGGGCACGCAAGAGAATGAGTTAGGGGGTCTAAGGGTTTAGATATAAGGCACCTAAACACAAAACTGCTTTGTTCTTCGTGCGGCAATTAATCGGGTTTTCGAAAACTTTATACTGACTATTCTAGACTAGTACGGTGTAGCGGTCTCGAATGTTGGTGTTGAGTGAACCTACCAAGTGTTTACAAAGAATTATAAAAGTCGGTACCCATACTACAAACCCCGCTAAGTTTAGAACCAGGTGATGCAGTTAATAACGTCCTAAGCACATTATTATTATCAGTGTAATCTGTTCGCGAAAAGGACTGGTCACATAGACTGCAGAACCGACAACCGCTGGGGCAATCGAGTTCTAGAGTGGAGACCACGTGTGGGCAAACGTAGTGTGGGACGCAGCCTACCAGACTGAGGAACAGTGACGGGTGGCTGGTAGCAACTAGCCGAAAACTGGGATAAGGGCGAGCTCTTGCAGAGGTCTATGTCCAGCGCTGTACTATACTGCAGGCTGATCATGATGAATCTATCCCTACTAATATTATAAATGCGAAAGTAACTCTGTATTTCTGTCTGTTTGTTACGCTTTCACGCCTTAACGGCTCAACCGGTCATCATGAAATTTTGCTTACATATTATCATATTTTAATACTATTATTTTTTTCGGGTTTTCCGTAGGTTGCACACCCCGTCCCTGATATTTCTCTGTCAACCCAAATGTTCAACTGTCAGAGAATGCCAAAAGGCATTTAGTTCGCCATTTGTACTTTTTTGTGCAAGAAGAATAAATAAATAAATAAATATATCGGGGGTACATAGAAGGACATAGGGTACTTTTGGCCCCGGATTTCCCGCGGAACTCCGAAATAACGCGGGTGGAAACGCGGGGCACAGCTTGTTCACGATAAGAGGAGTTACGAAACTTACTTACTTATGATCATTGAAAATTCAAACACCACATGAGCGGAGCTGAGGGCTACAGATAGTTAATGAACATATGCAAAGATAGCGGGTTCTCACGAGCGCAGAGGCTCGACGTGCGTGCGAGGCAAAGCTTAGCTGTTAATTTCTAATTCACCATCCAAGCGACGACGGCCCACCAGCGGGTTGCGTTTTTTTAATTGAGAAAACCGTTGAACTAAACGATCTGCGAAAAACACTTCCTCGAATATCTAACAAAGAGTGGAGTTAATGCAAATAAGAAACGAAGCGGTCGCCGAAACGTATATCAATACTTTGTTTTTCTTTTTCTTCTATTAATTAAAAATTAACAAATTTAGTTTCTACTGGCTAAGTCCAGGATAAATAGTACCTTAGGAGCATTTCTGTACCTGAATATCTACCTACTAAATTTCACGATGATCGGTTGAGTAGTTAAGGCGTGATAGCGTAACAAACAATCAACTATTCGCATTTGTAGTATCTGTTAGGATTTGCATTTATTACCTATTTACACTATAGTTTTGATTTTTTGATTATATTAACCGCATAGTTAGACCTTATAAAAATTTCTGACTCTGTAAAGTGTATAGGTATTCAAAAAATTTCATGGTGCAATTAAAATTGCCCCCTCCCTCCCCTCAACCAAATCCTAGATCCACGCCTGGATAATGTATGTATGTGACTAAGCCCGTCAGAGGCCCAGGGCGGTAAAGCTAAATAAGGCCCCCAGTGATAAGCTAAATGAGGCTCCCAATGATAATTTAATATACTCCAGTTTAAGAAGTTGATATAATTGTACAAGCTCAAATTTTAATTCAGTTCACATTTAAATAAAATTGAATAAAATAAGTAATATTATTATAAATTTTATTATATATGCAAATAAACCATGTCCACAGCACTGGTCAATATAATGGTCGTATGTCCAAGCTAGGTCCCTAATCTACAAAAGCCCGTCCCCTGTAGCCCCCCGCGCAAAGGTGCCCACGATGCTTGCTGCGTTGCCGCGTTGTATTGCAATGGACAACCTCTGCGCAAGGAACGACCTGGACCGGGGGTCACCGCCTCTCTCCCTTATTCGACGCCCGACCTCCCCAATAAATTCCTTCGCGTCGGATCCCAAGCAGCCCATCGTTTCGACTGCCAAAGGGACAAATATATGGCTCTGCTCGAGCGCTGCATATTTATCCCGCTTTTTAAGGGCTGCCATTTCGGCGGCTGCCCCTGCAGTTTTTGTCGTACGCCCAAGATGGCTGGCGGCAAACGTGCAGACGCAGGTCGCGTCCCACAGCAAGCATCTTCCCCGACGCCAAGGCACCAAGGTCAAACCATCGGGCCTTTTACCATCAGTGCGGCTAAGACCCGGTGGCTCAAGCATGCAAGGGACATTAGCGGACACAAGCGCTCGGCGTATTACATCATTAAGTGCGTGGTGCCGTGGAAATCTTCCCAAACAACGACGACAACTCAACGCGTGATGGCCGTTGGCCTCCACTATGGAACCGCAGACGCATCGATGGGGTTCACATACGTTGCATCCCAAACGGAGAGCCACGGCCACACGCAGGGAATCACTGTCGAGAAGCGTGCCCAAATGAGGAGAAGGAAGAGCATGCAACCACGCACCAGATTCCGGTTGAGATGCCGCCTTTAGTCTCGCCAAATCCGCACCCGATGCTTCGCTCATCAGCCGATCGGATATGCGTTTGCATCCCAGATCATCCCATGAGCGCTGAACCTGTGGGTTCTCCGGCACCTGAGTGCCTGGGGTAACGGCAAGCCAAGCCGAGATAGCGTCCGTCGCAAAGGGGATGCTTACCATATCACCGTTCGGGGATAAAATATTAGTGACAAGGCTTACGACCCCATGCGCCGACGATAAAAAGGCAGGCAGACTCACCTGTTCCATACACCGCACACCCAGACCACCGCTGCGGATTGGCAAAGAGGCCTGGCACCACTGGTCATCATTTAGAGATACGTTCAAGATGTTCTCCACCGCTTTCCTTAGTGTGCCGTCAAAGGCAGACATCTCTCCAGGAAACAGCCAAGTAGGGCTTGTCCTAAGGAGGTACATGACCTTAGGAACCGCAAAGCACATTCGAAACAGACACAGGGCAACGTGAGATGAAATCTTGTTTAGTCGTTCCTGGGCGATGACAACTCGCTGTTGTTGCAATTTGATAGCCTTAGGCACTGCGGATGGAAATATTGGCGCACCCAAAAGAGTAAGCGAATCAGCCGCCAGCTCCTTCAGACCGGGAAGCAAAGAACCGAAAATCGAAAAAGAAGAGCGAGACTGCTCGTCGCAGGAAAAGAATTCACATTTCCTCGTATTCACCTCCAAGCCTAAGTCTTTCAGACGGGGTATTAAGATTTTTAGGTCTTGTGCAACCTCATCCGGGGTTCCGCCTATAGTACCGTCATCGAGGTACCAGACATTTAAAGGGGATCTTAGGTTTGAGATTGCATCATGAATTGCGAGGCTGAAGATGAGTGGTCCCAGGGGATCACCCTGTTGTGCACCAACCTGAGAAAGAATAAGAGTTTCTCTAAAGAAAAGATTTGAAGGAGATGAATATATTTGATACAGGAAAGGATAAAGGGAAGGTATTTTTTCACGGGCTTTGCACAAGAGCACGTCTCTCTCAAGGGTATTAAACGCGTTCTTAATGTCTAATTTAACGATAACGCTCCCCATGCTCCCCGCCCTCATAACGAAAGCGCGTGCGGCATGGATGGCCGCCTCACAGCCCAATCGGGTACCAAACCCAAGCTGGTGAGGCTGAAGGTATTTGGACATCTCTTCTCTAACGGAGCCACACCCAAGCTTGGCCGCTAGGCGGCGAAATGTACTCCCGACAGCAATGGGTCGAACTCCACCGTCCTTCTTCGCGAGAGCACACAGTGTGGCCCCATACATAAATGGACACACCTCCGAGTTTAGCTGCCCCCCCAATAAAAAGTTGCACAGCCCAGTGAGGCACTCCATTAGACGGTGACCGTTTTCACCTGCCGAGCCGGACGTTAACTCCTTTAAGTGGGCTGGCCTTATCCCGTCCAACCCCGCAGCCGAACCATTGTAAAACGAGTCAAGCGCCCGCGCCACCTCCTCCACTCTTACGGTCTGGGTAGGCTCCCCAGAAAAGTCGGGCTTCGGTGGGAAAGAGAGTGACCTGGAAGGCGGTGGATGCTTTGACTGAAGGGTCGCAAGCGTCTCAGGAGTGGACGGAGCTATGGAGTCGTCAGACATCAGCAGGCGAACGGCTCCTTTTAAGTCACCGTCGTATACTTTGGATTCAATTAGTCTAGCCATGGGAGGCGACCCACGCGCCGTCACCAAATCACCAGCATCATCCAAAAAGCAGCTGTACGAATTAATGTTTTCCTTCACCTTTGCAGTCAGCGTACCGGCGCCAGCAGCATCTGGGATTCTTAAACATGTATACGCAAAAAATAAAAGAGCTCCCCAATCGTTCCTTTCGTTTGTGCTTATGCACTTAGTAATTATGTCGCATAATTTCCCCGCAGCCAGATTTCTGGCACCTTTAGGTATATGGCGAAGGACTCGTACCGACCCCCTATACTCCGCCAGTCTTTTGAAATCTAAGTCACCAAGTGGCCGTCCAGACGACGGCAATGTTCTGGCCCGGGTCACGGGATCAGCAGCTTGCGGAGCTAAAGAAGGTGCAATCCGGTCTCTGTGCATACGCGTCACGTGGATCTTGAGACCCCGAGGCGTAAAGATCCGAGAAGAATTGGGGCAGTAAGGACATATCGAACCAGGGAGAGTGCTCATATCTATTCACCGATCTATGATCTATCTGACATGCGAAACAATCATAATAATAAAATAACAATAAAAATCATAACAATGAATTAGTCACATTAATTGTCATTATAAAACAAAACAAACGAAAGTCAACTATTAATTAGTTGGAGGTGGGTGTTTTTTTAAAAAAAAAAAAAAAAAAAAAAAAAAATAAGTAATTCAATTATTTTTTACTTAACCGAATTACGGCTAAATAAGCTCCATAACTTGTCCCAAAATACCTACTATCAGAAAAGTGCCTAATTCGTTAATAAACTGAATTAATAAGGGATAACGAAGGTTAGGTAAAATCTTTTTGTCAAGAGACGATGGAGGTGTTTGAAGGCCCCCCCCGGCCTGGAGACCCGGGGCGGACCGCCCCTTCACCCTTGGTCTGCCATTGGTGTGAATGAGGGTGAGTGAAGTCGAGTGAATCTAACCTACCCGATTCAGATAATACCCAAGATGAAACAAACTTTCAATGTTACGTCGAATGAAGCAACTATTTTTCAATTCACGCTCAAAACCGACAACATAACATACTAATAGTAACAATAAAAAAAAACTCCCGTTGAAAATATATTAAACGGTTGCAAAATAACCAAAAGTAATAACTCAAGTAGACGATATTCCGAGCGAACGACTGTGACCCAATTGCAAAATCATATTTAGGTATATCGACACAGCAATATATTCGAATCTCGTTGTAATTTGATAATTAATCTATAAATGCTGAAGAAAAAAATTGAATTGTGACCTTATGTTGACAATTTGATGACGGGATATTGAGTTTCTAGTTTATTTTTATTTTGTACCATTATTTTGTTTAAACCAAAACCATATTATGCAGCAAAGTAATTCTTCTGGACCGAGCAGTCTTAAGGATTACAAGGCGCCGCTAAAGACTGGCAATACAAGGACCAACGCAAATAGACAAACCTAGCCGACATCGTCTTTTTCGCAAACGTGAAAAGCATTTTACCGCTGTGCAGAATTTTACACTGCGCCAACACTGAGTGCGCACACAAAAATGTCGGCCGTCGAAGTCTCAGCACGTCAAAAATTACACATTGGGTATGAATGATCGATTTAGAATCCGTTATTGTTTGTAACACAATCGAGCCGGCTATTAAGGCCGCGACTCGATTCGAACGGGCACGAGAGCCGGGAACTCATCACTAGCTCGCAATAATGTCGCTTGATTAGACACGATTATGATTGAAAGCCTAATGATGAAATATCTTTAGGAATTACGAAACACGAGTGCGCACAGCAGCTAACATGGAATTAAATCCATAAAGTACAATAATAAATAGTACCTACTTAGTGCTATATTCCTTATGCTCCATCCTTTTCATTTTCAATTGAATGAAAAATAAAATCCTCAAACTTTCTTCATTCGAACAGAAGAGTTCAAATATTGAATTCCATGAACTTCGAAACGAACAATAGATAGTATAGATAAAAATAGGCTTCTATACAATTCGGGAATCGAATTTCCGAATAACCGTGCCTACTTTTATAGCGCCTATCTACAGTACAAACGGAAGTCTTGCACAAAATCTCAGTATTAATATAACAGTAAATGCGAAAAACATGTAAAAATAAAAATATTGATTGAACTATTTGAAAGAAAATCTAGCTTTTTCAACAATCACTTTTATAACAAATCAAATCTGGAATTTCTATATTACATACAAGCACTCTACGATGAAAATAGAGGTTAGGTAGGTACTTAGGATTTTTGTTTTATCGAGAAAAATCATCAAGTACCGTGTTTCGGCTTCATCAGAGTTTCAATTATACGCTTGGATACGGGTGGATATTTTATGGGTGCTGTCTACTGTAAACTGCAGTTTTATTGACGTCAAAAAGAGCCACATTATGGGCTTAATTTGAATAAATGATTTGACTTTGACTTTGCTTTAATACCATAATTATTATAGATAAGATAAGAAAGATTTATTTAAGCAAGAGGAGAAACACAACACAAATGAACACATACAGAACAATACAAATGAAAACAATTAAAGAATAACATAAACAAATTTTTAACAAAAAAATAAAACCGACTTCCAAAAACACAAAACTAAAAATCTAAAAGTAAAAAGCTAAAAATAACAACATACCAATAATCCAAAAGACAAAAACACACGTAATATTATTATTGGTTTGTGCTACCACTGATCGGTATGAAGTCGGTGACAAGCCAAATATGGAGGGGTAGATGGGCTAAGTGGACTCCCGCCACCAGCTTTTTGTGAACAGGACAACCCAAGTGGGCAGACACCAGCGGGCTTGTCACCGACTTCATACCGATTAGTGGTAGCACAAACCAATAATAATATTACGTGTGTTTTTGTCTTTTGGATTATCGGTATGTTGTTATTTTTAGCTTTTTACTTTTAGATTTTTAGTTTTGTGTTTTTGGAAGTCGGTTTTATTTTTTTGTTAAAAATTTGTTTATTTCTCGCTTTTAAGTGACTAAGTTCGCAATTTCTCTAAGTTACAATAGCCTAATGTCAACTGCTCATCACCTTTTACAAAATATTACTTTTCCCGACGCAGGGACGTTAATTGTTGAGGAGTTCTCCTGGTACATTATCATCAGTTCCACTTCACCATATACATTGTGACGAGCATAAATTGTTACCCATATTAATGTTAACCATATTAAAGTTAACGAATCGGAATTTGTGAAATACCTATTATTTAGTAGTTCTGATGACCATCTGTGGTCTTCATCATCAGTTCCACTTCTAAAACTTTTACTTTCCGAAAGAAAATAAACGATTTACTATAAAAAATCTAAAAATCGCTATAGGTGTACCTATAATTTTTGAAGAGTTCCCTCGATTACTTCAAGATCCCATCATCAGATCTCGACTTGGTGACAATGGGACCTAATTGGGAGTATCCCCTTTCAAACAAAAAAACAATTTTCGAAATCGCTCCAATCAGAATCCGCAAAATACGTATTATTTTTGAGTAGTTCTGATGACCATCTGTGGTCTTCATCATCAGTTCCACTTCTTCAAATTTTACTTTTCAAAAGCAAATGAACGATTTACTATAAAAAATACCCAAATCGCTATAGGTGTGCCTATAATTTTTGAAGAGTTCCCTCGATTTCTCCAAGATCCCATCATCAGATCTGGACTTGGTGGCAATGGGACCTAATTGGGAGTATACCCTTTCAAACAAAAAAAGAATTTTTCAATTTGGTCAAACCGTCTTCGAGTAATCGGTGAACATACATAAAAAAAAAAAAAAAAACATACATACAATCGAACATAGAACCTCCTCCTTTTTGGAAGTCGGTTAAAAATAAATTAAAACAATTAAAGAATAACAAAATAAATAATAACGAAATAAAGAATAACAAAATAAATAATAACGAAATAAAGAAAAAAATAAAAACAAAACAAGGAAAAACGAAATAAAACTAAACAAGAAATAACAACATATTTATAGGTACATCATAGAATCTTAGTTGTTTTTCTATTTTGCAAAATGAGGCAGAGGCAAGTATAAATAGTATACAAATCGATGCACATACAATGTGGTCATTAAAAATACTTTTCTCTCTAACAAAACATGTGAACCTTGGGGTGACAATATATAAAAACAATGCGATGTGCATGTGTCCCTCATTATGTTTCCATGTAAACTTTCACGTGTTAACCATAAAAGTACTCTGTTGTGTTAACAGCACATCAGCTGACGTAAGTCAAACAAGCAATTACGAAGACCAGCGGTGACAACAATAAAGCTATTACCTTTGTAGTCGCATTGTGGTCCGTGAATACAGCTGAGAAGTTCACAGGAGATTGGCGAATAATTTAATGGTCTTTCTCTCTTATCTACAACAGCTTTATTCGGAGATTTGTAAACACATTTTGTATAGTTGTATAGTTTAATATAATAAATGGTATTCGGAAAAGCTCGTCATGACCTCGCCTTAAAGACTAATTTACACACTTAAGTTAAATTGGGTAAAAACCTGGTTAAATCACATGAAAAATAAAGCGTTTATTACGGCACTATTTTGGAATGCATGTAAACACTTTGTAAACTTTGTAAAAAAAAAAATCAAAGTAGCAGGAGAATGTGTTATAAAATATTAGTAGGAAAAACCGCAGTAACGACTACTTTTGGCAGTTGTTCATATTTTGCTGTAAAGTTTACTTTATATATATATATTACTGCAAATAGTATTAAAACTGTTTTACACATCTCTCTATAGATATAGTGATTAAGTATAGATGCTACAATACAGCAACAGTGTAGTGAACTACAGAGTAGCTCTGCACTAGTCGCTAATATTCAGTTTATACAAACACTAGTCGATCCCCCACGGTTTCACTTACGTAAATTTCCCAGAAATATTGTACGTTGTTGTATAAGAGAAAGAATTTAAAAAAATCAAATAGTATTTTCTCTTTACAATGTTAGTATAGAAACATAGATAGTTTAAGCAGTTTTGATTCGCTGCAAAGCCTGCAAATTCCGCCGGTTGTGGAGTAGGTAGGTATCTATGTATCCGTGTACGAAATAATAGTATCGCGTGCGGCTGCGCCTGCCTTGCGTAAGGTGCAGCTTTTTGGTGTTCAGTCCAGACCAAAGGCGGTAGCGGTTAATTAGAGCATCAATAAATTTTAATCGCCATTTGAAAACCATAGGCTTGCTTTTTACTTGTCACCTATGAATACAGAACGCGAGAGAATGTTCTAAATATCGTTATGATAACAGTATGATTAACAGAAATTGACCAGTCAATTTTGATATCAATAAACTTTGTTTTTGGATGAAATTATCAAACCTTGACTCCATTGACCTCATAGAAAGCACACAGTTAATAAAGAAGTCTAATCTATATACGTCTGATACGGTGTTAAATCTTTGCGTCGTTAGATATTTTAATTCAAAGTTGGCCCTCATTTATGGCTCTTTTTGACGTCACAACGTTTTTCGACTTAAAAGTTTACCAAACGCGTGTGTTTATGCACACGTCCACATTCAAGCGAATCAGTTTTCTGTTGCTTAGATTTTAGAGTTTAGTAAGCTGTGCCCAAAAGATTTTGTTCTTGCATTAGGGGTTATCCTTTGAACTACGAAACCGGAAAATTATTTCACTGAGTGACGTAGGATACTTTTGAGGGAGTCCTGAAACTCATGCGGGTGAAGCCGTGGAAGAACAGATAAGTGCAGTGCAATCTGGGCCTTAATTTACTATGACCATAACACGTCGCGCTAAGATTACGCACCTAAAAATTGTTTTTCACTGGCGCTCTCAGTAGTTTTTACTTCAAAATCATACATTTAAAATGGGTTTTTTAGCATACAGAATAATAATTCCTAATATTTTGACATCTGAAACGTTTGGAATTATGTTTTTGGAACGCACATTATGTACAAAGAATGTTGTTGGTCATCCTACTAATATTATAAATGTGAAAGTGTGGATGTTTTTACTCAATCACGCAAAAACAGCTGGACGGATTTGGATGAAATTTGGCATGCACGTTGCAGGGGTACAGAGAAGGACATAGGGAACTCCGAAATTACCGCGGGTGAAACCGCGGGGCACAGCTAGTAGTGAATAAGGGCCCTGACGCAACGCTTCTCACTTATCCCATACCCCAATATTATTCTCCCACGGGCGCGGAACTGTCCGTCTCACCTTGGTCTCTGCGATATTGTACCGCGTTACCTTCAATTAACCGGTAAAATGTGACCTTTTCCCTTACTTTACTGCATGTATTTTGTCTAAGATGACTATCATTAAAGCTTTCAAGGATGACACACTAATGGATAATTATTGTACTCTTGAAACAGTGAATATCATTTGATAAAGACCGCGTATTTTTTTAATCCTACTAATATTATAAATGTGAAAGTGTGGATGTTTGGATGTTTGTTACTCAATCACGCAAAAACGGCTAAACGGATTTGGACGAAATTTGGCATGCACGTTGTCAGGGGTACAGAAAATGACATAGGGTACTTTTTATCCCGGAATTCCCGCGGGAACTCCGAAATTGCCGCGGGTGAAACCGCGGGGCTCAGCTAGTATTTTAATAAATGGAAATTACGTATCTGGTGTAATAGGTGAATTATGTGACGTATATATTATAATAATTGTATAATAATATCTAAAGGTATTAGAGGGTTTTTATGTTTGTTATCTAAAAAAAAATCAGCATTAAATAAGACTATT
This sequence comes from Zygaena filipendulae, assembly GCA_907165275.2. Lineage (NCBI taxonomy): Eukaryota > Metazoa > Arthropoda > Insecta > Lepidoptera > Zygaenidae > Zygaena > Zygaena filipendulae. The sequence continues at coordinate 695,736 of OU015650.1, forward strand.
ATAAGACTTAAGGTAACAAATTAATATACATTTATCCAGTTACTTTATATTAGCTTTGAACAAAATAATATCAAAAATTCTCTGACGAAATATAGAAATTTATAAAAAATATTTATTATCTAGTTTCATTAAGTAGATATCTACTTATTTGCTAAGAATTTGAGATTTAGAAAGTTGGTGTATCATAAGATTTAGCGTGATTAATAACTGTGATCCTATAACCTATACCCTAATACCCTAAATTTTTAAATATTTATTTGTCAGTGAAAGTATTTCATCTAATTTTAGCTAAACTAAAGCTAATACTTGATCAACATGTTTATGTTCTAAAATATAACACCGCTTCCGTAAACTTATGATTCAAGTAACCATGATGTAAATAACGTGTCAAATAGATAAAAACATTCAGAGATTTATGCAAAAATTCTTTGGTTAGAAGCTATTCCATCAAATTCCACGATGGTTTTCCATAGTGCCCTGATATATCATATTCGATTTGAACATTCATAAATTATCCGTCCAGTTCCACTGAAGGTTCTATCAGACGTGGAAAATAGATTTTTCTATGAAGAAAATTTAATTATATTATTTCGAATGGTTATACTGAATTGGTATTACCTGTGGTTGCTAAACTTTAGAACTGATCCTAAACCAGTTCTAAACGTCGCGTCGTGGGCTTCACGCCAGTATGTATCCGTTACGTTATTTATCAGTAACTCGGCACTTGCGATTGCTATCACATAAATCCCGAGGGCGAACTCTCCAATTACAACCCTCACTTTCGTCACCGGCCACTGTCAATTGCGCCCACGCATCCGCGACCATTGTCCCTGGATATTAGGGTTGTCACCTGCAAGGCTGTAGTTTATAGGAAGGAAACGTTAGCTAGAAAGGATTTCACGAGGGTTCTCTGATACAGCAGGTTACAGCTAGCCTTTTTATATTTTTTCATTACTCATACTCGGAAAGTAGGTCTGAAGTTGCCTGAGAAGCGGGTTGAAAGTAACCCTTTTCAGCCCTAGGGAGAATCGCTTTCAACTGACAACTGTCAAATTATTAAAAAAAAACTAGGTCTATTTTCACATTTCTATTGAACCATGTTTCAACTTTCTATAAAGCCAGCGCGATGTAAAATTGAAATAACGTAAAGTTATTAATTAAAATTAGGTATTAATTAAAATAAAATTCACTCACTTTTTCTTAAGCTAATTCCTATTTATATTTTTTTTATTTTCTTTAATTAATACTTAATAATTAAAGAAAATATATTTTTTAGGTCGCCACAATGTAAATAAAAAATACTGGCTGAATAGCTAGCCGGCCAAAGAAAAAGAAATAGGTGGGAAAGTGTCAAGCGACTATCCGATCTTCACTCATTTTTTCTTTAGCTAATTCCTATTTTTATTTTGACTTTCCTTGCATTCGTAATGAAAAGCACAGTGTTATCCTCGGGAGAAAGACTTACTTTCACCCCTAGGATAACAATGTACTATTTTACTACATTTGATTTCTGTACACTGTTTTTTATTTTATTTGAATGTATTGTATTTCAAGTTGAATGTTTATGTGCCGATTGTTAAAAAGAAAATCATATCTGCGGCGGTGTCGTTGATTTCCAAATATCACTCTGATGGAGTTGCGGGAAAAAGCTCACTTTCAAATGTAATAAACATATACACAGATTTGCCTCTACTTTTTTTTAAATATATTATGATGTATTTTTAGATATGCAAAAATTCGGCAACCCTACCCAAGAGTGACTCATCTAAATCTAGATAAATATCGTTAGCAGATATATTTTGTCTCCCGCAACAGTTTTATGTTCAATTAAGTTTTATATGGCATTTAAAATTAATGATCAAAAGTGCGTTTTGCCGGCTCTCAACTCCATATAGCGCGGGCGTTGTGTAAGAGGTCACTAGAGTGTCTGATCTATCGTTTCCTGTCAATCGTGTCTAAGAATATTATTAAAGAAGAGCATTATAAGTATATTTAATGTGAAAGTGTGTTTTATTGTCCAGCTTCCGACACGTCGCAAGTCGCAACGAAGCAAGAGATCGAAGTGTTTTTTGCACAGAGATGATAAACGGCCAGGATTTCCTGGCTATAGACTATTTAACTTAATTAGTATTAATGAGAGAACTTTACCCTGTATTCAGCATTTTTGCTCAGTGTTTAGGTATAACTATGTATTCGTTTTATATAATGAGGAGTGTTAAGTTCGTAATGGTGCATAACTTCATAAGGGAAAACCGCGAGCAAAAGCTGTTGAACAATAAAACACCCAATAGATTTACATTTTAACTATTAGTCATAAACTTCTCGAGAAACTTTCACTTCCTAGCTATGTGTTTAGTTTTAAACAAATCGTAGAAAGAGTGAAGAACATAAAAGAAATGTTATGGGTGGCATCACAGACCACAGACATAGATTAGGTAAGATCGTTAAGTTGTATAAAACCAAGACAGCTATACAATTTCAGTCTACTAGATTCACTAAACTAAGAATTCTTGCAATTAATAATCAATAAACTATTTTGGTTTCTGGTGTCGTCGGTTTGCTTGGACCACATTTGAAAACGATCAAAGGCCCAATCCTGTTAAATACACAAATCTGGACCACCAGTTTGATAAAGGTCTACCCCCATATGCTGATACTAGCATATTCTGGTATCTTGATGTCTGGAAATCCACAACTGCGCAATTTCTCAGACACTTTCTGCCCCGCACAACCACTCTGTAGAATCAGCTTACACCGGCAGTTTTTCCGAAAGGATACGACCTGGGAACCTTCAAAAAACGAGCCTTCTCCTTTCTTAAAGGCCGTCAAAGCACCTGCATGCCTTCTGGTGTTGCAGATGTCTATGGGCGGCGGTAATCACTTATCATCAGGTGTGCCACCTGCCCGTTTGCCCCCTATTCTATAAAAAAAAAAATCGTATTAGGCGATTGACCATCGTCGAGGTAATGTCTATATCTGGGCCCTTATTCACTATGACCAACAATATTCCTTGCCCATAAATTATTATTATTCTTTATGCCATAAGAAACGTTGTACTTAAATGGATTTTTTGCAGTGAAACTTCTTTTATTAATAGGGAAAGACAGTTTTTGCGGCGTCTTATCTTAGCGCGACGTGTTATGGTCATAGTGAATAAAGGCTCCGGGCCAGAAGCGAGCGGTGTGATTCTATTTTGTGTGAGTACAATGGGACCTCTTACCACGCGTAATTTACGCATAGAAGTTTCACTGCGGCACGCTTGAGGGGAAAACTTGCGTAGTGTATTCTGTAGTATCTGTGACTGCTATTTAATCGTCGGGATGGGTTGCGCAAGCGAACCGCCGAGGTCGTTTGACACATGACGTATATTATGCTGTTGACTGTACCTACTATCCATTTGACCTCAGGTGATATAATCCGATATCTTGTTTTAATTCTATTTACATCCGCTAAGTACTGTGGGAGAAATGTTTCGATCGTTTCTCAAGTAGGTTAATTGTGGTTAGTAGGTATTTCGAAATTTGCAGTTTGAGGTTTTAACAACAAAAAGCAATGGAGTTTTTTTTATTATTTTAACTGATTTTAACATTGTTTTTATGAGCGCTACACTTTTAAAATTTTATGAAGCGTTTGTCGTCAGTTCAAGTTCGTTGGTTATCACAAAGAACCATCTATGATAATGTTCAAAGAGTTTTGTCGGCGTTGTTTTTAAACTTGTTTGACGTTTACGCAAGTAAAAAAAAACAAATTAAATTCGACTTCATAATGTAAATATGCTGCTGTAATGATTACTATCACAATGTAAAATAATAAACAGTTTGTAGAATTCAGTCATCTTGTTCTAGTTTTTACCAATTTTTTTTTTTCAGATTTTCCGGTGACAAGACACTTTAGCCAGTGTTTGGGAGCAACTTCACCTATATTGCTGTAAGTTTACTTATTAATAAATCACTTTCTCAAATAATTGATGTTACAAATTTTCGTTTTCGCGTATTACAAAACCTGTGAATTTTGTTGAAATTAAATATTTAACCAGCATTAGCGATGAAAATTAAATACCGAAGATTTACCTCTAGCAATACTAACGTGCTAAATGTTAATTAACTTGATTGACATTGTCGTGAAAACAAAATGTAAATCGTAAAGTTCATAGACCAATTTTTTTAGCAGCGTGCCTTTTTTGCGTATTTTTTATCTTGGAATTCCAACAGGAACTCCAAAATGAAAGGGGATGATAAACGCATTTGAACCATTTCAAATCAACTCTGTCAATCATCTTCCTGTTGCAATATGGAACCGCTCTTCGTTTCTATACGCTCTTATTTCTATTAAATTGCCGTCCGTACGTCACAGTCAGTCAATGATCAAGCAATGATCAAGCAATGATCAAGCAATGATCATTGTCATAGCGGTATCTCGATCATCTGACGGCACCGGTAAGCACCGGAAGTGCTCGACGAGCCGCGCAGGCGCCGACACGCCACCTGCAGACTAGCGGGGGCGGCGCGAAATTTATCAACGGAGTGTATTTAATTACACCCTATTTTGATTTACCAATGGGGTGTATTTAATTACACCCCCCTTGATAATAGCTCTTTTAATGCAACCTAACCTATAATATGCGAATCTTTCTAATCCTATAAATGCGAATGTGAGTTTGTTTTTTACGCTTTCAAACTTTAACTACTCAACCGATCATCATGAAATTTTGCGTACACCATGTCAGGGGGACGGAAAAGGGGACTTTACTGACAAAGTCCACAAACTCACATTCGAATTCATAATATTAAGGATTTAATTCAAACTTATAAAAAAGCAGGCCGTTGCCGTAATCGTTGTTGTTTTTATATCTATAATAGTTTTTGTCATCAGTAGGCCTAAGATGCCCACCACGATATGTTTTTCGAACGAAAGATAAAACTGTCGATGCGATAAATATTTGTGGGCGTTCAAGCAAAAAGTTTCAGTAGTGGGGTATTGAGTTAAGACTAGATTCGGTTAAACATTTTTTGCTGCCGGTAGACAAAACGATATAATATGTTGACGAGAATCGATAAAATGGCGCGATAAAATTTATCGTGTTGCACACCTTAGCTCTGCAGATGATAAATGATATCTACTAAAACAAAGAAAGTTTGCAGGTAGGTACTTATGCAATGAGAGCCAGGAGAAATAATTGCTAGTTAATTATCCGGTTATTAGATATAACAGACCGTACTGCCAGTAGGTACGTTATTACGAGAGCCCATTTATTGAATACCATTCCAACAATACATTATGTGGCGTATTTAATAATTTATTACACAAGAAAATACGCAAAACAAACTAAAATATGTTGAGGCCTTTACAGACGCAACAAAAAAATCGTTTATCTTCCGATTCAGCTGTGTCATTTTAAAAAAAAAATCGATAAGAGTTAATAGTAAAAGGGGTTAATACTATTTTTCAATGATAATTCTGCAGTGCGGTACTGTCAAAAAAAATAATTATTAATTAGTAATTTCAAAAAAGCACAATTAAAAACTACCAAAATGATCGTCTTTGACATTTTTTGGCACTTTTTGATATACATTTTAAATGCTGGCTCATGAAATCAAAACGAAACTACAACATATCTGGTACAGGATTATTATGCTTCCCAAAAGTCTACATGCTATTGTTCCCTTGTCCTTAGAACTGCTCGTGTTTTTGCAGTATACGCCACATTAAAGTTTAGACAAGTCATGAGCACACAAAATGGCATTCCAGTGTAAGCCGCGCTCGCTCTCGATCATTGCGAGCTGCGGACTCGCTCGCCGATCGTCATCGGGCCACGTTACCATCGTATTAGAATGACTTCACGTACGCATTCCACCGGAGATCACTGCAGAATGGTTCCCACGCAAATTACTACGCCTGTCTTTATTTCCAAATGCGTGCGAATTTGCCGCTCAACTAGAGTCTAGTCTCTGATGTTTAATCTAGAATATCTACACAAGTGTTTTCGTCAAAAAAGTACAAAATTAAAATCAAATAAATTATGATTTTTTATATCAACATGCAAAGTGTTGAAAGAGAATAGATGGACAATACGCTCGGCCGCTAAGCTTACCCCTTGAACCACGCAGTGGTCAAATGATCTTATGCTAACAAAATGCCGTTGGCTAGCTGCAGAGACTTTTGTCTATACATAGATACCACTTGACGGAAAGCGATGTGATTAGATATTTGAAATGTACTTTGTGGTGACTGGTATTTGATTGCGTCGCAACGATGTGATTGGTTTTACTTTGATCATTCTCCCCGCAAAAATTGGTGGACGTGGATTGCATGTAAAAGTTTGATACATACCTACTTACATTACTTATCATACAGATTCAAGTTAAATACTACCTACTGCAAATGTGCAATGATCGAACTCGCGACACCTGCCCCCTTAGCCAAGTTGACAGGCACCTGATATAACGATTCTATTCCTTGGTTTTCTACTAGCTGTAGCTCTTTCACCCGCGGCAATTTCGGAATTCCCGCGTAAATTCCTGAATAAACCACACCAATAAACCTTCCTCTGGAATCACTCTATCTATCGGTAAAAACCGCATTAAAGTCCGTTCAGTAGTTTTTGAGTGTATTGGGAACAGACAGACAGATATCAGACAGACAGACGTGGCGCGTGACGTGGCAGGACTTTGTTTTATAATATGTAAGGATATGTTAACGATTACCTATATTATAAATTGTTAATTTGGCTAAGGGGGCTGGCGTAGCAAGCAGTCAAATACCCGAACCGACATCGCGTCGGTACTGTGATCTGTCTGTAGGGGGAGCATGAACTTTTTCGCACTCATCTTTCGATAGATGGCGTTGTTAATTTTCCATTCAAAAAACTTTTTGACATTACGACGATATCGAAAGACGAGAACGAAAAAGTTCGTGATTCCCCTGCTGATCATAAAGCCATGCGCTTAGAGTAGACGCACCGAAGCAGCACCGCAGATGCTGCGAGCGATGCGCTCGCGCCGCGCTCTATTTCGCAGCGCCCGCGCCGCTCTTGCACAAACCGAGCCGCCGACAATGGGGTTACCATACCAGTGCTCGGCCGCGCCGCGCCGCCACGCTGCTAACACTCGCCATTTGGTGCGCAAGTGGCGCAAACAACATAATACGCCACTGTCTGAGCCGCGCACGAATTGGATTAACTTGCCGGTTTCACCCGCGAATGTTGGAATGCACGATTAGATACTTACGGACAATGAGAGAGCCACGCGTTTCCAACGATGCCGATTCTGTGGAAAAATAAAAATAATAAGATTATATTAGAATATGATAGACCCTTTTTATCTGATTGCAATGAAAAGTGAATGATGAGAGTCATTTTAAAGTCGAGACGCTATCAAATTCTATACCAACTGAGATTGACATTTTTAGAGGTTGTAATTTATTGATCGTCAAGAGGGATATAAACTAATATAAATCGCTTCATGAGAAAACCTTACAATTATTCATATTCATAGCCATCACTAGCCTGTGCGAGTTTCGAAGTTCTTGCGAAAACGCTTCTGAGATAAAAACTATCTCGTAATGTATGTTAACTCAAGACATAATAATGCAATCGACACGCCAAGTTTCTTTTATATGTCTCGTACCATTTTTATTTCATACTAGCTGTTCCTTCCTGATTCACCCGCGATTTTCATTTATTTTGATCTGTATGTTCATTTGTATTGTGTGAATACAGCAATTAAGCAAAATGGGACCATTTCGCTTAAATAAACCTTTCTTTCTTTCTTTCAAATATCCAAACATACAAACTTTCACATTTATAATATTAGTAGGTACATTAAGGAAAATGATGTCTCATCTATGACGATTTTACTTTGAAGACTATAGTTTGTTGAGGCTTTATTACAGTCTCAGAACGGTAATAAAAATCGGCTAAACTCGTACGTTTAGTAACGATGGTAGACATAGATGGTATTTTATTTCTACTCCCTCCATCGGCGCAAGCGCATCCACGCATCAGCAATGAGATTGGAGACGCACTCCGGAGTAACGGATAAAAATCGCGGATGTCACCACGTGCTGATGGAATAGATATTTGTAACTGTTCGCATCGCAGGCGCAGAGAGACTATTTTATAAGATTGATCCGCAAAATTCCACATTTACTAAGTAAAGCTTTTAGGTTGATAAAGACCAGTTTCTTAAAATGACCACTCTCCTTAAAGTATTAAAATACAAGCTAAACACAAGCTGGACGTTTTAGCTAAAACATCCAGCTTGTGTTTGTGTTTTAATACAAGTGTTGCTAATGCCAATTCTAATAGTTTTATAGATTTTTAAAATGATTTTATTTTTACATAGGGAATTTCATATTTTACATGACGTTTTTCTGTATCAGCCCCCTTGTCAATCTACTATTATTTTCTCATTAAATTTTGTTAATATTTTTAAATAGCTTTTTAAATCAGTCCTCAAAGCTCCCCTCGTTTACAACAAGTATTAATTAACTGTAATTTTATTTTCCTTTCTCATATTCTCTTTGATGTTTGCTACTAAGTACAGTTTTTTGCCATGGCGACAGTGAGAAATGGTGAAAAGCATATTAATCACAAAGAAAACACTGTCTCTTTTAAACGCCATCCAGCTGATCTCGACGAGCCAAATAAGGCACGCAATAAATAATAACCAGATGTTGTTTGTGGCGGCTTACCCACCCGAGTGGCCGTGAAAGTATGGGTAGGTGGTACTAAACCTTAAGTGCAGTGGTGGTAAAATTTCACTTTTGTTTCAACTGGACATAGCCACATGCTTAGTGGGTACTCAGGAGCTTTCCTAATCTGTATTGAAAATTTTATATCAGCTTTCTAGTTATTTTAATGAGGGAGGCACTTATTCGCATTTATAATAGTAACAATGGAGAGGGTTAACAACGTAAGGATGTAGCTTTGTAAAAACATAATACTGGGGCCTAACTCTTGAAAATGATTTGGGGGTTGATTCCGATTTTGACTTGACTTCAAATTGAAATCGTGTTTGGAATCGTGTTAATGTCTAAAGATGGCGTCCGACAAGTTAATAAAATGGATTGTTTTCGTTGACAATTTAATGAAATCGACAAATTTGATAGATAAATACAACATAGAGACGCGATCTCAAAGCTTCAAAAGCAGCAAAATTTGATTCCGTTTTGATCTCATTTCGATTTGATCGTAACTCGATTGCGTCAAGAGTATGACCATTACTCGAATGCGTCAAGAGTAAGCCGGCTGACTGTTTTGTTGTCGATCCCAATGGGATGGGATCCTTAAGAAGTGGGGATAGTTCCATCGATCCTATCTTTAATTTCAAGGAATCTTCTTCAGAACCTTACCGCCGCACTCAGAGTCAGAGACGTTCAATAAATTAATGTTAATTGGCATTTAATGAGATGTAACTTAACTAGTTAAATGCCAACTAACATTAATTTATTAAACTTGTCTGATTGCGGCAGTTTTGTTTTAAAAATCTATACTTAACTAAGTAATCATTAAAGTCGACTCTGAGTTCGGCCGTTAGTAACTTGTCATCCTGAATATGTATGTTTTTTAATCAACAAGCTATTAAACATTACTATGAGTGGAATATGTTGGAAGGCATGTAATATGGATACTTAAGTTAGTACCTAATACCGATCTATGTTGTAATAAAAAACCTACCAACAAAAAATACCCTACAACATCATTATTATAACATAATATTATTATAACATAAAATTATATCATCCGTAATTTAGTTCCCGCTTCCCGCGGATGTTATAAATGACTAGTGAGATGTTAGCCTCCCTAATTAACGACGACAGCGTACCAATTACCACTTTACTATTTCCAGTTCAGTGTAATATTAATAGGGAGTTTTGCATCTGCAGAATGAATATCTGCCTTCCATCGCCCAGTGTCTATATTATTACGTTGCAAGCGATATGGCCGCGGGCCGCTGCAGGCCTGCGACACTTCATTGAAGCAAAAGTTACTATGGATCTATGCGCGAACTTCCTTACCAACTTTGCAATACTTAACCAAATTCCTATGACCGCGTCATACATTGCATTGGTAAGGTTGGCACATAATGCCTTCATAGATAAGTTCAGCTATTAGTATGAAAGTGCCGACTCCTAAAACGTAGTGATTATTTGCTCAGTGGGCCGCTGTGCAGAGTGCTAGGTTAGATAAGGTTAGGTTTGAACTGGCATCCACAACATAGCCAAATGGTACCATTGGTACACTAAATACCAAACAAATAATAATAATAATCCACTTCACAACACACAGATCTACTTGATCCCCCAGTAAGCTATTACTAGCTTGTGACGTGGAAACCAAGCAAACGTGGTATATACTACATAGAATTACATATATATTATACTATAGATACATAAACACACCCAGACTGGAAAGTGGAACTCTGTATTCATCACACAAAGTGCACCCCCACCGGGAATCGAACCCGGAACCTCTCGATTAGCGGGCAGGCATGGTGGCCTACTACGCCAATCGGGTCGTCATATCACAAATCACACTCGTAATCACAAAATTCCAATCTGTGTAGACTGTAGACCCTCTAGTTCTTTTCAATTACCTACTGTGATTATATAATATGGTTTTTTAAAACAACTTTTTGTTTTAGGTTTAGATACCTAACTACCAATTTGTGTTTATTCAATCAAAAATGAATTGAATTCGAAGTTAGCTTTTGTAATGACATTAGTATGAAATAAATGTTTAAGGTAAAAAAATAAATAGTACATTGTTATCCTAGGGGCGAAAGTAACTTATTTAGTCCCGAGACGGGGTTTGGCCAATAGATCGAGGGACTAAATAAGTCTTTCTCCCGAGGATAAGACTGTGCTTTTCATTACGCATGCAAGGAAAGTCAAAATAAAAATAGGAATTAGCCAAAGAAAAAATGAGTGAATTTTATTTTAATTAATACCTACTTAAACTTTACGTTATTTCAATTTTACATCGCGCTGGCTGTATAGAAAGTTGAAACATGGTTCAATAGAAATGTGAAAATAGACCTAGTTTTTTTTTTATAATTTGACAGTTGTCAGTTGAAAGCGATTCTCCCTAGGGCTGAAAAGGGTTACTTTCAACCCGCTTCTCAGGCAACTTCAGACCTACTTTCCGAGTATGAGTAATGAAAAATATGTTAAATACAAATCAATGATGATCAAAAATCACAATGCATTTTCTACAAAACTCCGGCCGTTTGTCAACGATCGAGTTATATCGAAAATATCTGTTTGAATAACATCGCCCTGACCTTGGTGCAAGTTGGTTCACATATTGTCGTTTTACGAGTATTTGTTCATGCCGACCCACTTGTGTTGTTCGCTCATTCTCAATTCGCGACTTGACAGTTGACACTGACAAGTGTGAGATCACGCCTCTGAAGATATTCGGCCTTCGTCGTGTACCTGCTGGTGTATACGGTCTATGTAAACACTTTTGTAATTCGTTAAACTTGATTACATATTTCTGTTGCTGTATGTACCTACACGGTTAGACAGAAAGGGAGTATACAAAGCCGGGGAAATCAAAATTATCAGTGGCTAGCAGTCCCCCATGGTTCCACCCGCGGTAATTGGGTATTCTCCAAGGTATGAAAATCAAAATTCTAATTAGTCCGTCAGTTAGAAAATAAAAAAATAATAGACACGTATTTTTTGCTTTTTCAATTTAATGAAAATGAACATAGATAAAGCGCATTAAAGTTTAGGGTGGGGGGCTCGTGACGTCAATATTCATTATAAGCGCCATACAAACCGTTGTGAATTGTGACGTCACGCGAAATTTCAACTCAATTTATTTCTGTTATTTTTTGATTACGTAAAAAAAGAAAAAATACGTGTCCAATATTTTTTACTAATCTACAAGACGGACTAAAAAAAAATTTTTTGTCAAGTAGCCAATTTCGGAGTTCCCGCGGAAACTACGGGATAAAAAGCACTCAGGATAACTGTAGCTTCCGATAACCGATTTTTTTTCAAAATCGGTTCAGTAGATCCAGAGATTAGCCCCTAAAACCGCACAAACTCACAATCTTAACCTCGGTATAATATTAGTGTAGATAAAGCGAGGAACAGCTAGTGTATATGGATTATGGATGCTAATATTTAAATATATGTATCCATACTGTATGTAAATGCGAAAGTAACTCTGTCTGTCCGTCTGTCTGTCCGTCTGTCTGTCTGTCTAATGTCTATCTGTCTGTTAAAACATCATATGTCATCATCTTCATACATCATCATCATAAAAATTTGCATAGTGAATACCCTCTTTCAATAAGACCCTCGTCTAACCTTAAATATGTTCGTATAAATGAGTAGAATGGGCTAGTTGACAATTTTTTTTTAAGTCCGGTTTGTACATAGATTAATAAAAAGTATTAAACACGTATTTTTCCTTATTTTACGTAATTAAAAAATAACGGCGACACATCGAGTTGAAATTTCGCGTGACCTCGCTATCCGGTGCGGTTTGTATGGGGGCTTATAGCGGTTAATGACCTTACGAGCCCCCGCCCTAAACTTTTTAATTAATTTGAAAAAGCAAAAAATACGTGTCCATCATTTTTTTATTTTCTAACTGACAGACTAATTAGAATTTTGATTTTTAAAAGTCGCCTACATCCCTATTCCCACAACCTCAAGTATGACAGTCAAACATCAGCCGTTGCGATATTGCGCAATCGGCTATCGGGTTATTGCCGTCACAGTAGGCAGATTACATAGACATAACAGTGTGAGTAGTGGCTAGTGTTCGATCGGAGATTCGGTTTCACTTTCCGTTTGGATTGTTTGAGTTCTTTATTTGAATTATGTACCTACATACTCGTATGTATATACGTATAATCACTACACAGAATAAAACAAAGTCACTTCCCGCTGTCTGTCTGTCCCTATGTATGCTTAGATCTTTAAAACTACGCAACGGATTTTCATGCGGTTTTCACCAATAGATAGAGTGATTCATGAGGAAGGTTCATATCTGTATTTTGTCCTGGAATTCCCGCGGGAACTCCAAAATTACCGCCGGTTAAACCGCAGGGAATAGCTCCTATGTATATAATTAACAACCGTTTGCGCAACGGAAAAGTTGAAACTTCCAATTTTCATCCGATCTTCACTTTTATATTGAACAGCTATGATGGTACACGTTTTTATAAATATCGCAATAGATTCAGTTGTGGTTGAAAATGTACGAGTACCTATGAAGTATAGACATATACAGAGTATGTGTTTAAAAAACGTAGACAAACTTAGAGTTGAGCTTGACAATGAGATTTGTACTAGTCGAGCAGACCAGCGCTAGCCTATGCACTTGCCTCCCACAAAGTAGTTTTGGCTTAACTGCAATATTTATAATTCTTAACCTATTGGGAGAAAATAAATTATTGTTTGTTTGGTTTCTATCACGATACGGTCAAACTAAGCCTGTTGTTATATTAAAGCCTGGTGTTATATTAAGTCTATGGTGTAGTATAAAGTCAGGATATAGTGCCTACGTGTTGTGAAAGCTCATCTATAGATTTGTTATTTCGCAGGAACATTGAAAACATACTCGTTTTCAATTAACATAACCATATGAGGAAGGGCCACGCTCCACTCACCGCCAATGCTATCTAAATCAACTTTTGTTTTATACTGTACCCACTACCAATGTGTAACACTGGTCTACCGTGCAGTAGAAAGTGAGATTCTATCATTATACTCTACAATAATAGGCCCCATCTTCTCTCCGGCGGACAGTCAGCCGCGATGTTGATAATTTGATATCGAAATCGCTATTGGATTAGTGGTTGGCGAACTTGAATGCTGTTTGCTGACTCCAAGGGTTGCGGGTTCGATCCCTGTTCCAGAGTAATTCCATTACACGATGTTCCATTACAGGGTGTTCCATTTACACGATTTACATTTTCATTTACTTTTTTATTATATCAGGTCCTAGGTCCTGGTCCTGTGTAATGGAGTTGTGTAATAATATTCAATTATTATATTTTTTTATTCTTAAGGTAGGTAGGTTTACTAATAAAAATATTTATCATATTTGCGGTAGTTATGCTTTTTAACTTCCCTTATCACTAGGTACATAATATAAGTCTTAAAATGCTTTTTTATGTTCACAATTAGGTAACTATTATTTATCAGTATTTTTTCTGCTGCCTGTACCAACAACCAACTAAAGGTTTCAATACAAATACTTTCCCTTTTGATTGGTCTGGCATGATCTTCTTTTCCTTTCTTATTTCATTCCTAATTGTTGTTGGTTATATTTTCGATTGGATTATTGTCATTACGTAAAGTTCTCATAGAAATTCAAAGTCACCTATTATTTCTGTCGTTGATATAGGTACCTAGTAAATTACTAAGATTTAAGGTAATTTGTTTTATTATGTTCAATCATTGATATGCTAAATATGTAATTAACAGACAAAATTAGCGGCGTAAAAACGACCTCATAAAAAGAGCAACCAAATTGAAATTTCGGCCTCCTTTTGATTAATATTTGACGCACGGCAGCGGTCACTAAAACGGTCGAAGTGTTCTTTCGACATTTGTACGGAACTGTGGATCTGGGTACAATATTAGGTAATTTTATTTCTACATCAATGTGTTCATAAGATATTACCAAATTATATTCTGAATAAAGGGCGCGCAACTTAGCATAACGACAATATACTAATATTTTAGTAAGAAAAGTAATTTGTGTATGATCGATTGTTTTCAATGGATAAACTCAAAAATTAATGAACCGATACTAAAAACTCTTTCACTGATATATAGATTTTTACGTAGATTTCTACGTAGATGAGTAGCTACTTTGTTTTTGGAATCCCCGCGGGTGAAACCGCGTGCAGATCAGCTAGTAATCTTCTACCTTCTATATCGAAAAGTAAGTTTGTTTATTTTTTTGTTTGTTACGCTTTCACGCCTTAACGGCCCGACCGATCATCATGAAATTTTGTACACGTTGTCAGAGAAGAACATAGGGTACTTTTTATCCCGGAATTTGTAAAATAGTTTTAAATACAGTGCACAGCTTACCTTGATAAATATTTATTTATAATAATCTAAGCTTAGCTTAAGTAATTAGGGTAATAATCCTTATTTTACCTGCAACTGACACTAGTGTGGTGATAATGTACCTAAGTATGTTACAAGCCGGCAACAATATCAAGCGATAACTATTCGTAGAAAGCTTTGTGAGCAAACACAACATCGATTCTTCCATCGTTTGTCTATCGATTTCTGGTTATTTCAAACGAATTATCAGTTTGTGGAGTGATGCAAACACTACGTTTGTGTTGACTTGTTGATTTAGGATCAACTTTGTAGTTCGTACTTTTCTTGTTTGGTGTTTGTCCACATAAGAGAGTTTTGATATGCGAGTTTTCACCATTATTGTGGTAACCCTTCCTAGTCTCAGTTGAAGCAAATACACGGTAAATATTTAATTTAAATAAATTATTAACATTTTGAAACTGCTTTCCTAATAAGCTTTCGTTTTCATACTGAGTAACTTATTGTATTTGTCATAAGAATCAAAGTAGCGTGCAAAATTTAATTTCAACCGAATAACAAGAAATATCTATATCTGAAAAACAAGATTACATATCGCACCTTTGTTAAATTTAACTAAAAAAAATTGCAATTTGTGGAAAATGAGCAAGAAAATCTGGAGACAGTCTTCACTTCTTTAGTTAGTGGCGTGGGCTTTTTAAGATCAATTTATAGAAAATTCAGAATTTTGAGTTAGTTCACTTTCATTCTAAGGATGCGATATTATGGAGCGAAAATAAATATTGTTTTTAACATAGTATGGACACAGATAATATAATAAATACTATGGGGAAATTTGAATGAATTAGAAATACGAAAATACACAAGTATTTTCATATATCAACCTCTTACTATCAATTGTATCAATTTCAACATATTAAAAATAATGCATAAATATTATCGTAAGTTTCTTCACACCATTTAAAAACCAATAATATGTGAAACGGTATATTTTAACCTCAAGGTTAAAAGTCGTTTTGTGGGCAAAATATGATGAATTAGATGTCAGAATTATGTAGGCGCACGCTCGTTGGAAATCGTCTAAAAATACATAGCAACTAATGGCCAATAAATCAATTTACAAATTGCATGAGCTGGTCATTATCATAAAATAAACTAAACGTTTAAACAAAATATTTAGCTTTAGTTTGCCACCTCTTAAAGAGTTACTCGAAATTATCATCAGACTTTCTTCAACTATGCAACTGCAGGTGATGGGGTTCTCTCTTTACTGAGTTTTAAGGGTACATTTTTGTAATATCAGGCTGAATGGAGGTCAGTACTCTACGCGATCGTTGTTTAACCAGCTTTAGCTTTAGACTTTAGAAATCCACCTCCACCATACTTTTAGGTTACACGAGCTGGAAGGCCTTCGTCTTCCGCATCTGGACACCTCCGTCTGATCTCCGCGATAACCGATACTACGTCTGGATGGATTACAAAACAAGCAAGTTTCCGAACGGAGAATGATGTTCTATGAAAACTTCTATTCGTCTACGAACTGGTCTGGAATAGGAGTGTGCACCTGAAAAGAGAATGACATCATTATTCATCACCAGTAGGCCACAATCAACAATTTCCATAATGTAAAATTTTGAGCCATCTCTTATTTTGGTCCTTAAAATCAAGGCTGGTGTGCAGGACCCTGGAATGGAGGAATATTGTCCGATTTTGAGCATTTCGAATCCAACAGGATCCAACTGCTTCCTGTAACTTTGTCCAGGTTTTCTAGTTTTGGCGGTGACTCGGGTTATCAAGCATTGCCCTCTACATAGCAGGTTGGTTAAACAACAAGATAGCGACGGAAGTCTGTCTATTAGAATGCGAAGATAAAGAATTCATTGTACTTAATTTCAATTTAAATATTTCTTTTTTAGTGTCAAGTGTAATTTATGTAAAATAAGAAATCAAAATTATGGGAATCATCTTTATTATTGTTATTTAATTCTTAATTGCACATAATAAAATAACAAAAGTAGGTACCTAAAATCCTTAAAAAAAGGAAAAATAAATGCAATCGGCGGTCTTATCGCATTTACTTAGAATTATTTTACCTCCGCTCCGGTAGCACTTATCTATAGTAAAATTGAGGATATTACAATGGATTTTGAGGAGCTATTTGCTTCACCGAGATTAAAGTTATAATTAGACCTATAGGTACTTGTGTACTGAGATAGGAGAGTGTAATTTTGCAGGAAAAGATAAGTTTTTTTTTAACTAAGAATAATAAGTAATAATAAGACAAAATCGAGTAGATCCGTGAGTCAGAGCCAGAAAGTACCTACCTATAACAAGAAAACTGGTATATTATTCATGTGGCATTATTACGTGTGGAAGCGTGAAAGCAAACGACCACCGCGCCCGTGTGGTGATAGCCACCGAAATATCTGTTTGTGCACGAGAAAGTGTTTCCCAGGCAATTATTTACAATCGGATTGCCGCCGGCGCATGCCCGGTCCGGTCCGGTCCGGCCGACCCGATAGCGATGATTATGTAAATGCATATAACCGAATACGTGTGAGGTAAGACGTAGCCTTTAGCCGGTTAGGTGCCTGAGAGCTATAAGCGGTCTTAACTGAGCCTGCCGGCCTTTGAGATGCGTCATCGAATTGGTTGACCGACTATCAATCGTAATTTGGTGGCTCCTTTACACACTGTTTAGTTCTCGCGGGAATTCCGGGATAAAAAGTTAAAAAGTACCCCATGCCGTTTTCTGCATCTCTGACAACGTGCATGTCAAATTTGATCCAAATCCGTTAAGCCGTTTTTGCTTGATTGAGTAACAAAAATCCACACTAACATTTATAATATTAGTGGGATAAACTAAAACACACCACATAACGGCGCTGCCTGTTTAAGTGCCTTTAAAGGATTGCTTCTATAAAGAATTTTATATTCAGTTGGATTTATCTGAAGACCGTGAATTTAAAAATGATATCACATTTATGAATTATACAAATTGCCTGCGACAAACATAATTATAAACAATAATATGTTATTCTTCGCTGTTTCTTCGCATTAGGTACGGTATTCCTTCGAAAATCCGGTGTAAAAATCCTTTCTTTTCTGGCGTCTAAGTTCTAAAGTCCTCTTGAACTACCTGAACTGACGAATTTCAGCATCTTAAATAAAGTCTTTTGTAATTAGTCAGTGAATGAACGAATGATTCAGTGAATGGTGTTTAGTTTTGTTACCCATTAAAGAGATTCGAACGACCTTATGGATCTTGATTTCCATTTTCCAGCTTAAGGTCGGAAGGTATGTGATTATTTTTTGATCAGTGGAAATTTGTATTGAACCGTTCAAAAGAGCGGTGAGGCTTGACCATCAAGGATGATGGTCACTGTTGGAGGCGACCGAGTAGGTAGCGGTCACAACACACTGGCACGGACGCACAAAAGATAGATTTTCTGCTTGACGACGTTACGTATTCAAAGAATTATTAAACGAAAATATCCGATAAGGTCACTCGTCAAATTGATATTAACTATTGAATGATTTTTTAACAAAACACGACCCGTATTGAAATGTGAGCAATTACAGCTATAAAGCTAAATATATAAAGCTAAATATAAATTTAGCTTTATATAATATTTTCTTTCTATCAAATGACTATTTGTGTCCGTTTATACCTCTATAATTACAATAAAAATATTAACATATTTTGTGCTATACACAACTTTGAAAAAGGAAAATGTACCTATGAGCAGGATTATACCACATATAAGAAATTATCGAGTATTCAATAAAAATCCTGAAACACTCATAGTTTCAGTTCGACTACAATGTTCCGGACTTGTTTATATTACAAACTAGCTGTGCTCCGCGGTTACATCCGCTTGAATTTCGGGATTCCCGCAGGAACTCCTAATAATTTTCTTTAATACAAACCTTCTCCTGATAATTATGAACAAAACAAAAAATATTTTTTCATATTGGTCGAGTCATTCTCGAGTTTTAGCGAGACAAACGAACAGCAATTCATTTTTATATATACCTAAGAAGAAGATGGCAATCGCTACCATTAAGATGTTAATTCAATAATTCAGCTCTAATCGGTCAAACGTAAGTCACTTAACCAGTTTTATTTGCGCAAAGATTGATAACAATCCTTATAGCAAAGGATCGCAATGTTTTGGAGTTATGTGATTCGGTGTTATGTACCTATACGTCGGCATAAATACATCCATACTAATATTATAAATGTGAAAGTAACTCTGTCTGTCTGTCGGTCTGTCTGTCTGGCTGTCTGTTACGCTTTCACGCCTAAACGGCTCAACCAATCATCATGAGGTTTTGCATGCACGTTGACAAGGGTACAGAGAAGGACATAGAGAAGGTACTTTTTATCCCGGGATTCCCGCAGGAACTCCGAAATTACCGCGGGTGAAACCGCGAGGAACAGCTAGTTTGACTATATTAGAAACAAAAGGTCACCGACCTTTAACATTTTCTCATAATCGTAATGTATTGAAATTGATTTTCTATTTTGGGCACGGATTTATGCGGACTGGTTACGAAGTAACGTCATACCGTGGCAAGTGGTTGCCCCAACGCGGTCAATACGTTTTGCATATTTTAAACTGAGATTATGGAGTTATAGGTTTGGTAAGTATAATGCAAATTCAATAAATCGACCACATTTTTGCCACGACTTTACTTTTATTTACATACGTCCGTAACCGTAACTTTATAGTAAAAAAGCACAGGAGCGTTAAGTACACTTTACCGAGATCTCGTTTGAGTCAGTGATCTTTTGCTGAAGATATATCAAAATCCACTCGTGTGTGAGTGCGTGTGTGGGTCTGTGTCTGTGAATGCCAAACTTTGAGTGAGTGTGTAATTTTGTTACCTTTTTCACGCTGGTTTGAATGGAGTTTGACAAGTAGAAAGCTTATAGATAGACTTTTATTTCGGAGCGCCTGAAAGAATTCCACAATTTACGGAGCGAAGCTGCGAAAAGTAGGTACTTAGTACGTTTGTTTTTCGGTGGACTTATATGAAAATGCGTAAGCTTTACGCTACAGCTCATGAAGCGTGGTTCTGCGTGTCAAATTGCATAACAGATCCCGTCGTGGTGCGCCTGCGCATCGCTCCGCGCGAGGCCGCTCCGAGCCCAACCAATACACACTCACAATACCATACCAATAAACAATCTCTCCGCACTGTTATTATCCAACAGTTAATTGTAAACGGCAATTAAACTGAGCAAAACGGTACAAACAGTTCTTTGTTTTTTGGCTTTCTTTCACTTTTTGTTCATCACCAATCTGCAATGCATTACATCACTTGCTCGCGTCAGATTTGACTGTGGTAGCATGGAATTTTTATTAAACAAGTTAATTAAAATTATGATAATCAATTAATTGCAGATTAATACAAAACATTTTCATTTATACATATTAATTATTAAATCTATATATAAACATTTAAAATACCTATCAAGATTAAAATAAGAAGTAAAAAAAAACTGTAAGTTTGTAGTAAGCGCATCCTGCAGAAATTATTCAATGCAATTTGATGGCTTTATCTCCGTTGCTTTCTATAAATCTAACTTAAAGAAGATAGGTAAAAGCTTTGTTTTATAGCAATCGGTTCGCGAAAAGAGAAGTTATGTCAGCTTGGAGCATAAAATATATCTACATAATGGATGCGACCACACAACAAATAAATTAACTAGAGAGGACATGCAGGCGGGGCAGGCGCGCTACCGTTGCAAAGGAAGTTAGAGCAAATGTTCTAACTTTCCCAAAACTTCTTTTACTGCCATCCCAAGACGTATACATATCTACCACAATATTCCCAAAATTGTGGATTTTGAGAACAGTGACTAATTAAAAACATAACCATAAAACATTTAATACATTTCTTTACGTTAGTGAATTTTTTTATGCATGATGAATATGTAATGTTTTGTGTGCGAAAATCACCCGGCGACACTGGTTTTCATCTATTTTCATACTAAACTAAGTTGATGTTCCTTCTATCTGTTATTATCTGTTCTGTGGATGGGACAGTAACAGCAATGGCCAGCACAATAATAAATATAATATCCCGTAACTCGTTTCGTAAAGCGGTTTTTCGTGTTACATTGTAATATGCAATAAATGGTTTTCGCGCATTGATATTATATCAGCTCTTCCGTTACTCGTTATGGCCGTTTCCTCGCGAAAACTGTATCGTACGTAGTTGTTACAGCATGGAGGTTTTATGTAATAAAAATTAAAACCTTAATTGGTTTATTTTCGATTTGGTGGATTTATCGCCTACTCTCTGTTGTTTATTATTTAGAATGTCACTGTCGTTGCATGTAAAAAGGGCCCAATTTTTTCCCAAATTTTAATGAACTATAACCTCTTTTATTGAATAGTTTGTGTATATGCGTATATAATATTATGTATGTTTGTCGGTACTCAGCAACGTAACGGGTGAGCATGCACATAAAATTGCTCACTTGAGTCAGATTAAAAAAAAAAAAAAAACAAGCAAATAATTTGTGAGTTTTACCATAATGGGGATGTGGACTACAAAAATACGTGTCTATTGTTTTTTTTTATTTTCTAACGGACGGACTAATTAGAATTTTGATTTTCAAAAGTAGTAAACTTCCCTATTGTACATGGAACACTTGCTTGCGAGGCGACATGATCACTAGCCCAGTCCGGCCGACATTGATACCGCACACCGAGATGGTGCCACCGCATCCCAATTTAACCACACGTTGTGCAGCTACGGACCACCTAATTGTTTCGAAACTATTGTTTGACCGGAGGGCGAGAACTCTCGCAAGTCGAACGGGAAATTATGTGCGAGCAACAGCATAACAATGTTAGAGGGATCATATAACTAGTCGCGCCCGCCGGCGCCGCTCGTGTGAGCCCCCATGCCTTCCTATAAACCTCCGGTCCTATTAAACCTCACCGGAGGCTTGGTTCTAATGAGCCGAGAGATATTGAACTGTTCACCGACGAACACGCTTAAAATATTGTGCTCGAAGTGTTATATGTTGGAAAGTATTTTACAATTTATTTTATCTACTAGCTGTTCTCGTGGCTTTACCCGCTTTAATTTCGGAGTTCCCACGGAAATTTTGCGCTAAAAGTACCCTCTCCCTGATAACGTGTAAGCTAAAGTTTATGAAGATCGGTTGAGTCGTTTAGGCGAGAAAGCGTAACAAACAAAGCAATAAATAAACTCGTGTTCGCTTTTATAATAGTAAGGAATATGAAAGATACCTGTGACACCTGGCAAAGCAGTCAGTTTCATCGACCACAGCATCCACGGTGTTATCAAATAGATCTTGTGTCTATGGTAATTATGTCATGACAATCTCTACCAAAAATACCGAGATCTCTTCCAATTATTTCAGTAGTTCAACAAAAGTAGAACTGAAGTCCTACGCCCTGAAGTGCATAGATAGACCTGTTTCAAGGATACTGTCACAATCCTAGCATTTAGCTATTCTCATCCACCACCGTTTAGAACTTTCACCTTAATGGTTAAAGAAAAAAAGGAGAAATCTATGGGTGAGAGTTGATCGGAGAATTTAAGTTATGCCAAATTAGTTTGACAAAAACTACCTCATAAACTCAGCGATAGGCCTCAACAAAATAAATGAAAAATCCACGTAATTTACTTTTCGTTGTATAAGTAGGTACCTAAATGCTTTAAGGCCCGCTCTCCCAAAACCTTTTCTCATTTTTCATCAGAGAGAACTTCATCAATAGACAGATACGTGACACAATACAATTTGTACGTGAGCTACTCAAAGGTTGTATAAATATTTAACATTTTTTACGTTCAAAAAATAAACAGTAGGTATATTTGGAGAAAGTTGTTTGATAAGTTTGACTTTTTTCTTGGTATCAAAGAGTTGGTGCGTCATTACTTTATATATACTTACTAGCTGTCCCCCGCGATTTCATCCGCGGTAATTTCGGAGTTCCCGCGGAGGTTGCGGGAAAAAAGTACTCTATGTCCTTCAGTTCCCGAGGGATTCCGGGATAAAAACTATCCTATCTTTTAAGTTGGACCATATTATAAACGGTTGCAAAATTTTATCAAAATCCGTTCAGTAGTTTCGGAATCCATCGCGGACAAACAACGTGACACGTGATTTATATATATTAGATTACTACTGTAACTACTAACCGAAATTGTTTCTAAGGATCTACTTTTTAGGGCGACCTATTTATTATAATAAACTAGCAGTGCCCCACAGTTTACCGGTAATTTCGGAGTTCCCGCGGGAATTCCGGAATAAAAAGTACCTTATATCCTTCTCTGTACTCTCTATGTGCATGCCAAATTTCATCCAAATCCGTTAAGACGTTTTTGCGTGAACATCTATTTGTCTTTATTTATATCTTACTGCGTTAATATATATTTTGTCAATTAATTGTCTATATTCTCTTGGGACCAGTACTTTTTTCCGAAATATAGGTCTATAATATAGGTATAATATAGTTCTAGGAATCTATGCTCTTTTTTATGTACCCTTGAAAACATGTATTACGAAATTTCATGACGATCAGTTGAGCGGTTAAGGCGTGAAAGCGTTACATAGATACAAACAAACAAACTTGCATTGGCATTCGTTATATTAGGATAGTCGTGTCAAAAAACAGCTACTTAACATATTAGGTACATAATATTATATTCACTTTTCGTGTTCTGCGAAGTTCTTGTGTTGGGTAAAGACATTTAATTTCAATCGAGTCATTCGCAATGAGATCTCGGTAGCCTTGTGAAAACGTGACGATTTCATTTATTTAAAACCATGTGTCCACGGTGATCGATCCGTGCGCCCGCGCACTTTCACTAATAGATCTCTTGCGAAATCGACGGACAATGGCCAGATGATGTTTATTGGCCGGCTATATAAAGACACTCAGACGCCACAGATGCTAAAAGCCGCGTGTCACTGCAACGATGCTGTAGAGGGGAAAAAAACCTTCATCATTTGTCAGGGTAAACACTATGTGATGACAACTTATGCTAACTATGAGTCTGGGTTTCTGATATGTATCTAAGTAGGTATGCATTTACAGCAAAAAAGTATATAAGCATTATAATACCTCTCAGTTATCTAGCTGGTACTCATGTAGTTCAAGCTCTGCTTATAGTTTGTGACCAGATGGTGGTGTGTATTTATAACAAAGCACTATTATTATTATTTTTACAGTTCTTTTCTTGGCATATCAGTACGTTAATATAATTAGGTAGGTTTTTTTTGTATACTTAAAATGCTGTTCTCTTTAGAAGTTATTTACCAAATCTATATAAATAAAAATGAATCCCTATTTTGTACTACTAACCTAATTATGGAGGAAATCTGAAATAAACACTTTTTATTTATTTATTATTTATTTCCCTTGGTCACGGCATCACGCATGCACGCACGCACGCACGCACCAATTTCGTTAATTCATTTTTGCTGTTTGTTATTGTACGGAGAAGAAGAAAAGAAGAAGTTTAGAGTTCCTGAAGGAATTTCGAAACTCACGCGAGCGAATCTCCCTAACGGTTGGACCGATTTTGACTTTCTCTGATAATTAGATACTTTAATAACTTTAATTAATTACCTACTAGTAAAACCACTACTACTACGTTTTTTTCTGATATAATCATCAAAAATGAAAGAACTTGATGACATTAATAACTAATAAACAAATTATGTATACTTACTTACCTATAAAGGTTTTCGCTGATCAAATTACCGCATATAATTTTTCGTTCCCAGAACGAAATCGGTTCTATAGGTACATTTATATTTACCTTCAAATAAATAACGTAAATAGCTAGGTAAATATTTCCGGTGTCAGTTAGGTTGGTACCTGTTGAAGTCATTGTGATCAATCGACTCGTTGGACCGTTCAATCGATCATCGATCGTCGGTTGCAAAACCATCGATCGCCAGGTACGGCCCGTTGCCGGTGATTTGTCATTGCGTGCGCTTGCGCACAATCACGTATACTCGTCTACTTAGGCAGAGGAAAATAGGATCTCGGTGTAAACACTCGTACAGCATATACAAAGTGTATGTATACTGAACGCCAAAAGTTATTGAACACAAGTTATGTAATTTGAATTTTTGAATTGATTTGAAAAGATTTTTTGAAGTAGGATAGCTAATACCTTATACTTCAAAAGTCATTTCAAGTAAAAAAAATCAAAGAAAAAGCCTTTGTAAAACACATATTGTGCTGCATGTGCAGTTAGAAGACATCGATATACCTACTAGATTTTGATATATGTAAAATCATAATAATAATCTATATTATGAACTTAATTATTATAAATCTGTATTATTATACTGTGCTTATATCAGATATAATATTAGCTGTTTCCTGCGGTTTCACTCGCATTAAGTTCGGGTTAAAGAGCATTTATTCTCATAAGAATATTACTTAGCAGTTCCCACCGGAATTCCGGGATAAAAGGTATGTCTTTTTCTACACCCTTAAAATGTGTATGCAAAATTTCGTGATAATTGTTTCAGTAGTAAAGGTGTGAAAGCGTCACAAACAAACAAACTCACTTTCGCATTTATAATATTAGTAAGGATTATTTACATCGGCAATTTTGTACATGATTGTACTTCGTTTTCGACGTGACTCTCGTCGATTAGCGTACGGCAAAAAATGTCAATTGTGACATTACTCGGCTACAATAAACGTAAGTAATCATTATTTGCATAATCAGCTACTGCTGGGGCGTAGGCTTAACCTGGCTCGTCCAAGAAGTTGAATGAGAATTATCATAGCTTATGTCATGGAGCCGACTCGTGGCAAGATAAAATTATATTTAAACCAGCTGTCCCCCGCGTTTTCACCCGCGGTAAATTTGGAATTCCCGCGGGAATCCCGGGATAAAATATAGATATAAAAATTCTTTATAAATAACTCAATCCATTGGTGAAAACCGAATGAAAATCCGTTGCGTAGTTTTAAAGATCTCAGCATACAAGCGACTTCGTTTTGTACTCTGTAGTGAATCAACGCGAATTACCGAGTTTCATAATAACCGCAAAAAACGATTTAGATCAATATATTAAATTGCGGTAATGTTGATAAAAATCACAATGAGCGAAATGATAATGTCGCATTTCATGATACAGGTGGTCAGATCACTCTTACACAAGTTATTTAGTAATCATTCCGTTAATTACAACAAACCGGTCGCTCCGGCGACAAACGCACGAATTTATTGACTCATTGACCTTGAAAGTTCGCTTGAGTGAAATATTGATCGATAATACATAATTATACTTGTCAGTTGCAGAAGCTATGAATGGGTGTAATAGCACTGACCTTTAGGCGATTGTTGAATCAAATTCATTGTCATCGATGCGCGCGCGCCGCCGGGTCGCCGACCGCCATCCGTCGCGAGACTTGCATTTCACTTTCAGTCGTTTGCAACGCGCATGTAGTCTAGAAGTGCTTGAAGCTACCGGTACCTTTGAATTATATATGTAAACAGGGGCGTAGCTATCAGAGCCCCAGAGCCTTAAGCTCGGGGGCTCTTGGAGAGTCAGCAAACCTCAAATTTCACTAGCGGAAATTTCTCCCACCTTTGGAATCTAAATGAAATATGTTTGAATTACGATTTTAATCATGGAAACTCGTTTGAAAGATAGTTTCCTTTAGTTACTTATATTATAAAGAGGAAAGATTTGATTTTTTGTTTGTTACGATTTAACTCAAAAACTACTGGACAGATTTCAAAAATGCTTTCACCATTAGAAAGCTACATTATCCCTGAGTAACATTATATTGTAGGTAATCCAGAATTCCCGCGGGTACTCCGAAATTACCGTGGGTGAAGCCGCGTAGAACAGCTAGTGTATGATAAATTTATGATAAAGAGCTGATGACACAGCTTGACACCTTTGAACTACTTATTTGTACACATTTATATTTTGACTCGATCAAATCAAACCGTTAAGGTCCCAGTTTTTTTGCACCAGGACTTATTCCTTTTAGTTAGTTAGCTACGCCTCTGGCTTAAGACAAAGCACTTTGTATAAAGACATAATATGATGGGTTGGTTACTGCCACCATCATTACTTAATGCTAGGTACACGCTTGGATGTGAAAGTGTGTTTGTTTGTTTGTTCGGCTTTCACGTAGCAATGGTCGACGTCTTTTTTGCACCGGGGAGTACCTTATACACACTATGGCTTAGAAACTTCGTCTACTACAAAATGCCACCTGGTACTAAAACTAAGCAGAGCTGATATCATACTTACCTACTTTTTAAACATGGCACGGCACCTGGATTTACTGCGACTCAACCGATCATCCTGAAACTTTGCATACACGTAGTTAGGGGTACAAAAAAGGACATAGGGTTCTTTTTATCGCGGAATTCCCGCGGGAACAACGGTGAAACCGCGGGAAGGAGCTCGTTATTATATAGTTAGATACTTCGATCAAACAGAAGGACTTACTGACAAGCGAATCACGTTCTAAAGACTCGATGCGCGACGCACAGAGCGCCGCAGAATCGATTCTAATTAAAATCGAGTTTCGAAAGTATGCTTGATGAAAGTGATTTGATTCGTTCGTTATCTTTAATTAACATATAATTAATTAATAAATCAGTTCCATGAATTAGGAGCTATTTAGTGTATGCTAATTATTTTGTTGAGAGGAAAGTTCACAGTTTTTACAGGTTAATTTTATAACCAGTGTTTTTATATTTTTAACTACGTAGTAAAAACTTGTTTGTTAGGTAACATTATGGTATTATAATGATACGAATGTGTTTGCTTTATAAAATCTGTGTGAATGTTTAAAACTCTTGCAAATTTTTTCCCACTGTACATACCTAAAAATACAATATCTCGTTAAATTAAGATTTTTTTTTACTCAAAGAAGATAGCATGATGATAGCGTAATCATGAACATAATAATTTGTTAAAAACATTTGCAATTGAATAATTAATCACGGGATTACCTAAACTTAATGTTACACGAGTGCCTGGCTCTAGACTTTACATCATACTTATTCAACCTAGTTTAATATTGAAGCACGTAATAAATGTAATTCCATGTTTTCAGATGTTGAGGTTATCATTTCATATACGATACAGATCTAGCAGGTAAAAAACTTGTATGTTAGAACCTAATAACATCCTTTGTAACTTGCAATGCCTTTTTTTCTTTTTCTTTGTTTTTGTTACTTAAGGAAACGCACGTACCGAAAACGAACGTTACAGTAACCCGTAGAAGGCAAACGAACAAACGAACGAACATTTCTTTTTCGTCGTAGATGCTAGTTGTTGTTCACAGTTTCGCTATCATATCACCGAAAAGCTGCGAAAAAAATTTGAGTGAAACTCGTCGTGGTCAGCACTCAACCGTTTGAAACTTAACCTATCATGTCGAGGTGTTCTGCGTCTTAAATATATTTTGATTTTTTTTAATTTTTATTTAGGACTTAATTCGTCGATTTATTTACAGGTCATATAGAAGACAAAATTGTTCTATTTATAGGACTAATAGACATTTGATACTGGCTGGTGTTCTCGAAATCTACGAGCCTCAGGTTTGGCCTCACCAAAATAATTTGGTGAAGATCCCAAACCTGTGAGGCTCGTAGTTCGGTACGTCACAGATTCATCTCCATCAACATCCGTCGCCGCCGCTAACTGCATAACTCTGTCGAAAGTGAAAACCGTTTCGCAATACGTTTGTTGGGTTATTAATCGCGCCACGACCGGTCCCGGCGCGGGTCAAGTGGGGCCCGTACAGGTTCCTCGGGGCGTTACATCACACGAGGTGATTCCGAGCCTCACCTGTCTATATACCCTGATATACAGCGTGTTTGTCCAAGTTACAGCGATGATAGCCCTGCCCAAGGCTAAGGAGCCAAGCAAATCGTCATCTGACGTGGTCACGCAAAACTGGACTTTTAATTTTAAGTAACCACGTGATGTTTTTTATGCGTTAACTTATCGTTAAAAATCAAATATTTACTTTACTCAAAGGTAGCCTTTTTGACATCAATAATGTATAAATGTATAAAAAAAATTAACAATAGAAATAGGTTAAGTTATTTATTTCATGGAGATGGTAGCGAGCACGCTGCTTACTTATGCTATGCACAATTATAGTCTCAGGACTCGAAAGTATTCATACCGTTGCAGTCAAATAAAACATCCTGTATAAAGAGTGCCGATGTGATAAATGATTTATCTTTTTATCTTTACAATGCGTTAAAGAGAAAATTGTGTTAAGACAGAGAATGTGAGGTTAATGCGTGAACATGGCAAAATGGTTATGTAACGGTTTTTTTCAAGTAGTATAAATGGCAATTAGGCAAAAGTTTGAATTGTGCACTGACCTTTGCTTGAGCCGTTCGCGTTGGCCAATAGTTTTATTGTTTATTGCTATTTGCAAACAAAGACAAACAGTTTTTTCTTTCGTAATATCCGGAGAGTAGGCAAAAACTATCATGTTATCTTTAGAAAAAAACTCTTACATTCACGGAAAAAAGTATTTTTTACGATACTATAGCTAATAGCTATAGGAAGAAAAAAGGGTGTATGTATCTGTATGTATATAGGTGCAAAAAACCATCTTTGAGAAACCATAACATTGGAACTGCCTCCCTAACGGTCACTATAGCCGCATGTTTATTGGACCTCAAGAGAATTATCGTTACGAATAGAATGTATACCTATTCGTATGTTAGCTTGCGAGATGGCAATCATAGGGCTGTAAGAAAAGCAATCATTAGTTGGATGCAGATAAGCAATAACATGTTAACCCACAAAATTAAGTTACCTACCTATTCAAAACGATTTATTGAGAGTTAGGGAACGTTTTTAAATTATGTGTTTACCTTATTACATTGTTTAAGTATGTAACTATATATTGAACATAAAAAATGTTGACAGAAAATGGCGCTATAATTTTAAAACACGATTTACTCAAAATTTCTCCAGTGTGGGTTAACACACTATTGCTTATCTATGTCCAGTTGATCCTGGAAAACTAAGCTCAGTAGTAAAGTTACTGGAGCTGTTAGCAGAGCAATATAATAAAAATATAAAATTACAGTGCCTAACTTTCCGTATTGTAGTTGTCATAAATAGCTCAAAGTAATCCTGATTCTTGACGTCAAAGTTTATAGAAATTGAGAAATCTATTTGCTCGTTATAGAGTTTCTTTAAATGAAGTTGAACTGGTAGTATAGCTACAGTGGGGCGGCCCGCCGTTTTGTAGTTACTACAAGTGGCACAGGCGCAAGGGAAATCTACCGAGGTGTTGTAAGCTCAGTTCCGATTACTACCTACAACCGGAACCCTTCACTGCAACCAAATACGCAAATACGTAATTTTTTGTGCATGCTCCGTAGGTACGGTCGGGAACAAAAATATTTTATTTGTTTTCATTATTATACTGTATTTTTATCACTACATATTGCTATAAGATTCAAGGCTGTCGGATTATTTACATGTTTTTTACTTGACTGTACACTGTCGTTGTCGTTGTAATGAGAAACACATGAGTACCCCAAAATTGTTTTAGGAAACTTTGTCCAGATTGTCATGCCTCAGCCTGAATGTGGTGCAAATGTGTGGTGCGCTCATCGGAGAGGTCCGCTACCATAGATAAGATCACTATCCACTGCTATCGAAGTGGAACTCAATAATAATATAATGCTTGGACACTGACATGCCGAGAATTAAAGTTTTAGAGCTAAAAAGACAATATCCCCTGGTTGTTGACCGGTGGAGGTCGTAGCGACGTTATTTATTCGATATTTTTACCACCGTTCAGCAGTCATTTTGTTTTTCAAGAAAGAAGTTGGTTTTCGAGAGGGAATCGTGTTTTATCTTGGGAAACAAGCTAATACTGTCATTGGCGTTTCACCATAATCACTTTAATTGCTAAGAAGACTGCCTAAACCGTTTTGAACTAAGAACGATAACAAAGTGTCCTATCAGCGTAATGACGTGCCGCTATTTGTATTGTCCACAGGTGTCCGGTGTCGGGTCGCGCGCGAGTGGAAGTTTGTTGCGCGCACGTGACCAACGACGTCGAATCATAGAGGTAAACCTATGATTAATTTATAAAAGAGATTTGATATAATGCTCGCAATACAAAAAAAAATAAACGCTCTCTCCTATTAGCCAAGAATTTCAATCCTTCTTATTATATAGTGTATTAAAGCAAAAAATAACAATACAATTTGTGAGCTCTTACAAAAGACATCAACGCGCTTCTTGTAATAATAATTTTAGTAAGTATCAAAAATTATGTTAAACACTTAGTCCTAATTAAAAACGAATTAAAAAACAGAAACTAGACCATTAAAAGTGTGCAACCTAAATGTTTCTGCCGGTACCCTCGTACCGTGGGAGACTATCACACGAATACAACTATACTCCCAGTGTGTAACGCATTGTTCTGAAATTAAATGCTTATTGTTTCACGCAAATATTTCTTGTAGGCATATCGCGTGCTATATCTATTATCTGCTGGTAAGTTCTGCGGTTTCAATCGGTGTTAAATTATTACATCACTTAGCCATATTGAGAACGGAGGCCGGTACGATCAATAAAACAGCAATCTCAAAAATAACATATTATATTTAAACTAACATTAATATTATCAGAAGAAGCGATCTCAAACACTTTTCAATTATACCAAGTTAAATTTACTTCGCCTGATATTTAAACAAAATAGATACAACCAAGATTTTTTTAAGATTTCCAGGTAAAATCTAAAATAATTAACTCTTCCATAACAGAGTAGATGTATGTAAAACTTCTTTGTATTGGAATTTGAAAATTAGAAACGTTTAAACACATTACATGAAAGTTCTTGAAATTTTACTTTTATAGCCCACTTAGAAACAAAATACTATGAGTTTACATGAAAAAAAAATCTAGTTCAGAAGAAAAACTACATCTAATGTATTTTTTATATAATTTTAGTGTGTAAGTATGACAAATTAAAAAAAAAAAACTATAATATTATGGAGGTATGGATGTTGATTTGTTACGCTTTCACGCAAAAACTACGGAGTGAATTTTTATGAAACTTTACAATAATATAGCTTACACATCAAAATAACACATGGGTTACTTTTTATCCCGGAATTCCCGCGG
Organism: Zygaena filipendulae; assembly: GCA_907165275.2. Lineage (NCBI taxonomy): Eukaryota > Metazoa > Arthropoda > Insecta > Lepidoptera > Zygaenidae > Zygaena > Zygaena filipendulae. The sequence continues at coordinate 727,942 of OU015650.1, forward strand.
GAACTCTGAAATTAACGCGGATGAAATTAAATTATCTACTGCATATTATTATACGTTGCCAGAGATACGGACATAGGACACTGTTTATCCCGGAATCCCCGCGGAATCTCCGAAATTAGCGCAGGGAACAGCTAATAAATAATAATAAAGTAAGTAATAATAAAGTATTTGTAAACCTTATATATTCACATGTTAAAGTTATAGTTCTTATATAATGAAAATATTGAAAAAGCTGTTCCCCTGCGCTTTCCCACGTGAATTTCGAGGTTCTCGATATCAGGAACTCTAAAACAGGATCCTATGACAGTCAAGAATACTGTAGCATCCTATCAGTTAAAGACTTGTAAGATTCGTTTCAATAATTCCAAAGATTACCCCTTCATTCAAATCTACAAACTTTGTTTCTGTATAATACTTCTGTATATATGTACTACTCTGTATAATATGTACTTATTATGTATAGGGACCGGATGGTGTGCTTGTAAAAGTTAGGTACGTCACTTAAGTTGCCTGCTAAAATTTTACTCTCAGCATGTGGAGAGATGTATAACTACTTACAAAAAAATGTGTTGCTTTGGTATTTCTTAATTCTCCACCAAGTCCCACGCCGTTATTACAACTCAATAGCCGCCGGGCCCTCGACCTACCCATTTTATTAGGCAAAACAAGGGCAACAAGGATATCCACTTTGCCATTCATAATAATCAATAAAATCTGCATGTAAATGCATATCGACGAATTTTAATATTGCATGCGTGGGCGCCGAAATATTTGCTAATTCAACCATTACTCAGATGTTTAACTAGCTACTAATATAAACTAATTACAACATACTATAATAAAATGTATAATTTGAAACTTGTTAAGCTCGCTTCGAGCTCGCTCAAAAAATCATTTTGACGAATTTTGGAAAATTCGATAATTTTTTTTTTTAATTGTACCTACCTAGCTACAATAAAGAGTTATCTATTTAACTAAACTATTCGTCCATAAAATCACAAACATACATTTTAAATAGGCAAAACTAACGTAAGCGGCACGAAAACCTAATTTTATTAATCTTGTTTTAAACGACAATTTTAAATTCTTAAGTAAGTATAGCAATGTATAAATGTAACGAGAATATTTCCAACTCTTAATTGATATGCATTAAATAATCTAAAGAAAATCTATTGCGAATTCCCTTTCGCTGTATGATGAATCCCGCGGTCTGCGTCTGCGCCGCTATCTAGCAAAATAAACAAACAGCGACTCTGGTGTTAGCGACGGAATGCAGCGGAGATAGTTCGGTGGAGCGACAGTCGCAGCCAGGTGCGGCGCGGGCGCAGCGTGGGGCACTACCATGAGTTGACGATGCCGATGCCGTACTTCCACTATCGTCAATATGCCAGTGTAATTTTGTTTTTAGTTCGTCATGTAGACTAATAAAAAATATTAGAGATGTATTAATTCTTTTTTTTTTCACGTTACGTTACGTTACGTTTACGTAACTTAAGTCAAAATCGAATCGTCACGAGCCCCCACTCCGAAACTTTAATGTGCTTTATGCAAGTATTTTTTAATTAATTTTAAAAACCAAACTATACGAGTCTATTATTTTTTTATTGTTGGGCTAAATCGAATTTTTATGTCCCGGACACACGCCTATTGTCTGTAATGACTAGTGTTGCAACTAATATATAAAATTATACAATTACAGAAGCAACATTGCAGTATCACGTTCATCTATACTAATATTATAAAAAGGTCAAGTTTGTGAGGGGCAATCCCTGGATCTACTGAACCGATTTTCGAAATTCTTTCACCAGTAGAATGCTAAATTATCCCTGAGTGACATAGGCTATATTTTAACCAGGAAATCCTACGGGAACTCCAAATTTATATCGGGTGAAACCGCGGGGCACAGCTAGTGTTAACTAAAGATGCAAGTATACTGCAAAAACACACAAAAAGTATTTTTATGGTAATTATTATTAAGACTCCAAACCGTTCCAACTGTAGATCATAACATACTAATGTTCTACAGACAACGTTTGTCACATAACTCTTTATAGTAACTAAGGTTCATTGTTTTAAACACAATTAAATTCGACTTTTAAGAGCTTCTAAAACGTAAGAAAATACCAAAAATTATAATCAAGATAATTTGTATTTTGTAAGACGTTATTACACGAACAATTTTTATAACGATTAAGGAACGATTTTAAAACAATTTACTGTAATTTTAGTATGATATTTAAAAGCTACAGCATTGTTTCGACGAACTTTTCACGCTTGGACATAGTGTCAAAGTTGTTCGAAATTGCTTAAGAGTAGGTACTATAATATTTCGAGAAATACTTATAATGACTATAGTTGTCCCCCACGGTTTCAATAATTTATTTATTTATTTATTCAACAAAATTCCACAGCACATGATAGTAATCACAAACAAATTTCATAAAACTATACTTAGGCCATTACGAAACAGCACTATGTTACCTAATCTTATACACATTATCAATTTTATTATATTAAAGAATAAATAATTAAGACCAAAATAATTTCAATGTTGATTCGAATTGCAAAATGTAAAAATGTGCCTAATGAGCAATCTGGAAAATAGCAACAAAAGTCACATTCAATGGAAAAAAAACTACAAAACAAAATTAAAATCGTGTGGCATCTATGTAAAATTTGTAGGTTTTAATTGTAAATTGGTTTAAAAAAACATAATTTATAATATTACCAACTTATGAACTATTAGCGGAATAGTTACTCCAACTCGTGGTAGAGCTGGTGCACAGGTGCGAGTGATCAATTAGCAGCTGGATCGATGGCAGAGATTAAGGCGGTGCGTGCGACGCACGCCGCGGAACGCTACCACGCGGCCGGTGCAATCAATGGGCATAAGCGGGAGCGGGATCCTCTCTCACAACTTTGACCTTTTTGTGTCACACAATAGTGTACACAATATACCTTATATTAAGTAAAATTACGCGGGACTTGAACGCGAAAATCTAAAAACTTCACAATATACCTTGTTTGTGTACACAATAGTTAAGGCTATTTAATTTTATTATTGTGTTATAACTGAGGGCCAATTCTGTTCTCGCATAAAGCATAACAGCATCTGCATTTCTAAATTGAGTATCTTCCCTCATATGAGTCTATTAGGGAATATATTGATTGCGCAATCATGAAAGTTGGGAGCCTTATGGGAGTATTTTTAAAAAGGTATGTGTGGTCCGATTTTATATTTTGCGTGAACAGAACAAGTTTTGTGAGCTCATAAATAATAAATTACATCAATGTAAAAGTACTATTATTGTTCAAACCAATAATTAAAATACGTAGCGTATCTCACAACTTGGACCACACACCAGAACAAATTCCCAATCATTCGAGACGCTCGATACTTGAGTGGTGTAGATCGCTTTTATCGATAAATCCTTCTGAATGTGAGGCAGAGGCTGCGGGTAAAATGCAAAAAACACATCGCCTTCAAATACTGAAATCAATAATCTCATAGGAATTTATATTCCTACTAGCTGTTCCGCGTGGTTTTGTTGGAGTTCCCGCGGAAATTCAGGGATAAAGAGTAGCCTCGTAAGCCTTCTCTTGCAGAGGTGACTGCTTCGGGGAAGAGCCCCCTGCAGTTGTAAAAGAGTTGCCTAAGTTACTACTTATAATATTAGCTATCTGCGAGTGAAAGTCAAAATCGGTCCAGCCGTTCCAGAGATTAGCCGGAACGAACAGACAGACAGACAGAGAAAAATTTTAAAAGTTTTTCTTTTTATGTAAGTATCGTATATACTTTTATATGCATTCAGTGAAAAGCTGTTAATTTAAATTACAAACGGACACTTCAATTTTATTTATATGTATAGATGTATAGATAAGCTTTGCACGTAGCTCCGCTCACGTGGAGTTTAAAAGTTCGGTTGCCACTATCACTATAGGTACTGTCGTTTTATCCTTAAAAATGCGAAAGTGAGTTTTTTTCACGCCTCAGCGGCTCAACCGGTCGTCATGAAATTTTGCATACACTTTGTCAGGGGTACAGAGAAGGACGAAGGGTACTTTTTATCCCGAAATGTGAAACCGCGGGAACAGCTAGTTACACTATAAACATACTATTATATCTCCTTTTTCTCAATTAGAGAATGTGATGAAAAGACTATGTTAGACGTAACAGATTATGACCAAGATAACTGCAAAAACCCGTACTAATTGCACATTCAGCCGTTTTAATATAATAGGCGTATAAACATACAAAGTACAGTCAGAAAAACACATATCTACATTAAATGAAAAGTAATTATTGTAATTAGTATAATATTTCCAGCGCAAAAAATCTAGAATAGGTAGGTACTTATTAAGTTGTAGCATTTTGTCATAATAATTGCAAATTACAATAAATAATTGTAATTATTAATCATTTGAAATTATGATACAACGAAAAACAAATAAATATTATACAACGTGTTAATGAATTAACTGAAAACTAGAAAGTAGTTTGCTCAGAATCAACTAGCGAATCGGTACCGAAACCTATGTTTATAATATAGGTTATATTTTTTCATTTTTATTAGCCCATATCTAAATTATTTATAATACGTGTGATGCGTACGCGCCCCCAGCAAAAAAATTCGAACCGGTAGGCGCGGGTTTAGCGCTTGGAATTTCGTAGATAGGTCACCTCCAAACTAATGTTGAATAACTTTTAAAGTATAAATTTTTTCGACATAAAATATATTTTAATTATATTAGTGTTTATTTTTTTAAATGGGGTGTATCAGGTTTCCAGTTAATTCATTAACACGTTGTATACTTATACCTAGTTCTAAAATAAAAAAAAGTCCTATGTCCAAACAACAGATCGCAAAGCCAACAAGTGAAGTCCAAAATGAAATATAAAGTACACTAACGTTGCTGTTAGAATCGGGAATAGGCTATTTGACTAATTTTTATTTTTAGTCCGTCCGCGTCCTGTAGATTTATAAAAATATTAGACACGTATTTTTTTTTTTATGTAAGCAAAAAATAACGGAGTTACGTTGAGTCGAAATGTCGCGTGACGTCACAAACAGGTGCAGTTTTTACCTGCGGTTGCATATGACGTTACGAGCCCCCACTTCCAAACTTTAATGCGCTTTGTCCATTTCATTTATTTGCAAAAGCATAAACATGTCTAATATTTTATCGTTTAATTGACGGACTTAATAGAATTAAGAAAGAAATTTAGTCAAATAGCCTATTGAGCTAGTGACGACAATGGTAGGTGAGATCAAAGTACAAGTAGGTACAAGTAACGTGCGGTTTGTAGTTTCTTCGGCTTTGTGTCTGAATGTACCGCGTTGTTTTAGAACGGCGCCGGTGGCGGTGTTGCGAAACATGGCAGCTACTTGACTGGGTTAAATCTATTATAGGTACGCAGCCAAAGGTACAAGTATACATATATTCAAGGCTCGAAGGACCAATCTTTGTTGTGAACATTCGCATAATATTTTGCATACACATTGTCAGGAGTACAGAGGACAAAGAGTACCTACTTTTTATCCCGGAATTCCCGCGGGAACTCCGAAATTAACGCGGGAGAAACCGCAGGGAATAGCTAGTTAGATATAAACAAACTTTTCTTCTTAATAACATTAGTATTTATAATGATTAAGTCGTAAGACGAAGCAACGCCTGCCTTGGACTACGGAGCTACACATATGCCAATAAAAGGCTATTCAATGCCTTAAATGTTTTGTGAAGGCAATCCTGTATGCTTGCGAGAGATCTCTAATACGTAGAATAAAATATAGATCACTTTTAATATTTATATGAGAACGTTTTCGAATTGTAACACAAGGTCGGCTTATAATCCTTAAAGAGCTATAACCGCATCACTTTTATCCTGTTATGGTCTCCTATAATCCTCCTGGTCACGATTATTTACATACAGTTTGCAGATTAGTTGAATCTTATTTCAATAGCAATAAAGTTCAACAACTCCACCAATCGTATCACATTCACATACTCCACATATATTGTCCTTGAAATAGCGAATAGTTACGACAAATTGCATAACCTGATACTTTAGTAGAATGAATGGAAACATGTTAGTATAGTGTAGTGAGTATGAATGAGTTATTTATTTATTCAATAGAACGACCAACAAAGCATACACCGTAACATTGGTAGTTTATAATAGAAAAATTATAGCGTTGCCTCAATTTAAGGTCGCCACAGAATGCACAAAAGGGAGAAGCGATAATGTACACAAAACAAAATAAAATCAAATGAAACAAAATAAAATAAAATCAAAATAAAAATTCCTTGCATTTATCTATTTCAACACATTAATGGAGTTTTTTACATGTAAATTATTTAAATTTTCAGAAGAAACAGTTAAGTAAGAAGAATATAATCATTTACTAGTGTTATGCGGACTCTTAGGTACAATCTCACTTATGATGAAATAGATTTCTAAAAAATATCATTCAAAAATATCTCAGAGAGAAAATAAATGAACAAGATTACAGAGTTTGCTAGAAGGCACTACAAAGAAAGTCAATACCTACGTCTTAAGATGTAAATTTAGCACGTACGTAATAGACACTTAACACTTTACAACACACAGATCTACTTGATTCCACACTAAGCTATAAGCTTGTGTCGTGGAAACCAAGCAAACTTGATTTTATAATTACGTATCTTTGCCATCTCATCCTATAACCGAGGCCAGTGTGAGTAAAAATTATAACATTGAATTTAAACTAATACCCAGCAGTGGGACGACTGTAAATGAGCAAGTTGAATGTGCTATTAGTGGCGAAAAAGTTAACAATGGTACCGTCCGGGTCGCGGGTTCGAGTCTGGAACAATGAGAAGCGGCCGCGGGCGAAGGGTGTGCCTACAATCTGCCCCAGTATGGAGTTAGGAAGACTAGACTCGTCCTAGAGGTGGCATTTAAATGATGCTTTTCAAAGTCTGCAGGTATGAGGTAGCCTATTTTCTCATTTAAATTAAATACCTATGAAAAATTACTTGTGGACGCACTGAAATTCCTGCCCCTTAGCAAAGTTGACAATTAATAATATGATCGTTATCGTTACAGAAAACCAAGAAAGTTATCACCATAGTTATTACGTGGTCACGTAGAACCATCCAGTCAAAAGTATAATGGGCATGTTGACTAATTTTTATTTTTTAGTCCGTCTTGTAGATTATTAAAAAATATTGGATACGTATTTTTTCTTTTTTTACGTAATCAAAAAATAACGGCGATATTTTGAGTTGAAATTTCGCGTGACGTCAGTTTGTATGGCGGTTTTAGCGGTTAGTGACGTCGCGACCCACTCACCCCAAACTTTAATGCACTTTATCTCTGTATATTTTAATTTATTTGAAAAAGCAAAAAATACGTATTGTTTCTTTTATTTACGGACTAATTAGAATTTTGATTTTCAAAAGTTGTCAACATCCCTATTTTGCGTGACCACGTGAAGTGACGATAAGTTTCTTGTTATCTATAGCGATCTATAGCGATAGATTGATCGTCCTTAGTTAATTATTATTGTTATATCATAATAATACCTATTGCCTCTAGCAATAAGGCCGCCTTTTGCTCTGTATTTACTTTTTATCTGTCTTAGTTTTTATTTTCTCTTCTGGGGCAATAAAGCATATTTGATTTGATTTGATTTGATTTGATAATACCTTGAATCAAAACCACCGAGAGTTTTGATATTACGAGTCGTCGTTTAAGTTTTCCCCAGCCTGTTACGATAATCTTCGCATAACAGTACTGACCCAGAATCGGCGATTCACTATTCTTACGATACAGTCCTGCTGTTTTTATTACGTCCATCCCCGGCGTGTGCGCCGGCCATTAGAGCGTTCGGTAGACAATATGCGAGATGTTAGATTGCGACTATTGTTTCCGACAGCGTTGCTCGCCGCCGACACGTACTGGCGGTCACACAATATATCTATCTGACCAACGGCTAGTGTAGGGGTCAGTCAGTTGGGTTTTGAAAGAAAAGGCACAGAAAAATAGTAGATGTATCTACATCGATGATAGTGACTGCAGAAAAGGCGCAAAGGCGGATGGACAAAAGAACGAGTGCCAGTTCAAACTTTATCATCTACAATGCGAAGTTCATTGGGAGAAGACATTATTTACTGTGTTTTGTTTACATTATTAAATGCAACATAGTTTATATATTTTTATATTTATTGGAAATTTTCCGAAGCAAAGTGTTAAAATCTATGACCTCCCCTTTATATTTCTTACATCATTCTTTTCGAATACACTCGTGAAGGTTAGCTTTCACATTAACCATGAATACATTAGTTTTGTGCAAATTAAAGATGTCCCAACTCTACAATTGTTATTGTTGGTGGTCGAAGAAGGGGTTATTATGAATACTGCTGCATTTTAAAATATAGAAGAGTGAATAAAAATTGTGTGATATTTTTATTCACTCTTGTGTATACTTGCATCGTCACTAGACCAATTCTAATGTGAAGTTAGTCTTAAACACGAAGATATAAGGTCGGGCGTTGAAATGTTGTAACGTGATTTACAAAGGATAATTGCAAAATCGATAGTCGATGAGTAATCGATTTTCTTTGTTATTGGAAAGCGCGCGAGCTATAATTTTAATTATATGACTTCTGACAAGTGCTTTATGCTCGAGCTTAATAATATGGAAGTTGTATGTACAAACTATAATCAGTATCTATTCTATCTATTTAAGTTTCTTGTCTTGTATTAAAAATGTTATATAAATACTGTTATTTTGTGTAAAAATAAATAATATCGCATCTATTCTCCTCTCGTCGAAACTAACAGAGAGTGTACTTTACCTGATATAGTGTAACCGACAGTACCCATTCATATTGTGCTTGTGCCGGACCACACCGACTCTACCTACGAGCAAAACCTCCTTCAGCCTCTAATGCTTGATACATTATAACACGCCTTCAGGTTGAAGTTTAATGGGATTGAAGTTTAATATGCAGTAATAGTAATTATTATACGCATATAATGCATTTAGCCAGATTCAAGTAAAACTAATAATTAGATCAAATTTTCAATTAAAATGCTTCATAGCACGGCTTGACTGCTTTCTCGGAGCTCTTGGAGGAAACCGAAGAAATCAGCTCAAAATGTCATATATCTTTTTGAGCACATAAAAAATCGTTACTGTGAAAATTATTGTCCAATACAGCACCTTATAATACAGCAAAATCCACTTTTAACCATTTATTATTATTTTATATCGCACCCTTATTACAATTTGTAAGAAAATCTCATTGTCAACAAAATCTATAACATGCATCAACGAAAGTGAACAATGTATAAGGCTGTCCCTTTCTTATTCATAATTTGAGCTCTTTTTTACCACAGGCACAGATAATATATTACTATAGGGTTTTTGAGTAGATTTTTAAGGTCAGTTTATAGCAAAAAAAGTTACAGAAGTTTCAAGTTAGGTTACTTTCATTGTTATATGGGGTACGATATGTCCCCGTGATACATATAATGATATATAAACCTCTTTATAATATGAACTATGCAGTTTTAAACTAGGGACATATTACTAATAAAAACATACCTAAATAAAACACTGAAAAAATCGTGCCCATAGATAGAAAAAAGCAGAAGTTTTATATCCTCCTTTGGTACCCCTTTTTGAGTAACAAAACTTTACATTATAATAATTCAAGATTTATAGATTAGGAGCTATAATTGTATTCTTTGCCCACTGTCATAGCCAATTCCTGATATTATAAAAGGTGAAGCCACTTACGTTGAATCTTTTCTGATACCCCATTTTCCTTTGTTCATTTCATTGACCCTATTATAAGCACTCTCCCGCCCTTCGCGCTTCGAGAATGTGGTAATTAATTCGTGACGTTAACCTTCAAACGATTTTTAAACTTTACCCCTATTGTGTGATATTTTTATTCACTCTTGTGTATACTTGCATCGTCACTAGACCAATTCTAATGTGAAGTTAGTCTTAAACACGGAGAGATAGAGTCGGGTATTGAAACGCTGAAACGTGATTTAAAAAGGATAATTGCAAAATCGATAGTCCATGAGTAATCGATTTTCTTTGTAATCGGAAAGCACGCGAGCTATAATTTTAATTATATGACTTTTGACAAGTGCTTTTATGTATGTATACGTGTATAGCTTTATCAGCCGTTCAATTTTATTCATTCGATTAAAAAAAATACATTTGTTTAATTAAAACTGTTTAATTATTTGTTGTGATTATTTTTTAAATTTAAGTTTATGTCTTCAGTTTCAATAATAAAAATAGGAACTTTCGTATGATATATAAAACTAGTCTCTCATCCGCTTGAGCCTCGGGATTTAATTCCAAATACGTAATAATTTTTATTTTCTAACGTGAGTTTCAATCAACATTATCTCTGAGGTCATTGATGTTCAATTATTCATTGTTTCACTTCACTTACCTATAAATATACGTAAAATATCCAATTAACAACAATGGAGCTAGACGTGTTTTTTAGTACACTTGTATGAGGAACGTAATATCATCAAAATTGTATCGGTAAAAAGAGGTATTTTGATTTATTTTATCAATGTATCCTTGCGATTTTGCGCGCGCAAATTCTCACCAAACAAAGCAACCAATTACGTATACAAAAAGACTTTTTGTCAGTCAGCTTACTGTTTGTTAAATAATGTCACATTTGAATATAATTGTGCTTTCTGTGCTCAAGTTCCCATGGCTTTGGCTTTACGATTCTGAAACAACAATTATAAAACACTAATATATACGTAGAATTCATTTGTTTGCATTTGTTTTAAAATGTATAATTACATATAAAAACAACTATCTAAACTAACATTGTAAAGATGAAAGATTTGATATTTTATAATATGTTTGTTTGTTTCTAACATTGAACATAGTAAAAATTATTCCCCTGACAGGAAATCTATAATATGAAAAGATTGTTAGGACCTATCTAGTTTTGTGTTTAGTAACAGAAAGTGTTCCAAATTTAAGTTGATTTTCTGGCGCTGACTGAAAATCAGCGCTGAGGGTTCCCATCCTCAGCAAATGCTGAGTCAGCTACCATTTGCAGCAGCAGAGACACACCGCGACCAAAACCAGTCAACCAATATTGAAGTTTAGTTTGTTTGCAATAAATTTGTTTGTGAATTTTTTATTTTGTTTGTAAACCTTGTGTGTGTCTGTTGCGCAATAAAAATGTATTCTATTCTGTCTTCTGTCCACACACAGAAGCAACAGCCTAGAAGAAAATGCAAAGCCTTTAAGCAGAGGGCGCTGTGTGTTTGTTACCTGTCAAAATACTTTTAAAACAACTGATTATTGCCTTTTTGAATTTCTAAGCACTAGTTTAGCTTTGTTGAGTATTTAAATTAGTTTTTTGATGTATTGTTCTAGACGTGGTCTCACAATCAGTTTCTTTAAAATGTTTCCTATACATAACCTCAAAAAATTCATTGATTTATTTATCACTCTTTCCTTAATGTTAAATCACTTGGGAATTGGTGTACACCTATTTCCTCACAACCAAAAGCTACAACAGCGTCCCATAATTTATTTAACTAGTGAAAACAACAAAAATATACTCAGTTTCTATGTAGATTGACAGATCTTGTGTAACAAACATTTGGCGCCCTCTAGGTTGGAACTAATTGACAGTTTTCTACCCCATTGGACACACCGTTGCTTTGTGGCAGGCCGAAGGGAGGTATCGTATTGGCGGGGGACGAACAGTGTCGTTTCTTTATAGTAATAGTGTTATTCGCTTTCTGTATGCACATAACTCTACTTAACTCTAGTGAAATCACCGGGAAATAGCATCTAGATAAAGTATAACTGGTCTGTCTGCGATGGTACCGCAAATGTGTATAATTATCATAATAGGGTTATTAACACGTCGAGCGGCGATGTCGCTGCCCACGCGGTGCTCCCGCGCAGCACCCCGCCCGGCTCTGTAGTCTATGGGTTGTTTATGCAACACCATCCAACACCAACTAGTATGACGGGGATTATGTATTATACATATTTAAGAAAAAAAAGTATTCTATAGCGTTTCTTGCTGCAAATATTGCAAACAATATAAGCCTGTATAATAACAGCCAGTTTCCATTCTATGCGATGTTTACAATCTTCGACCACAGTCACCTAACATCAGGAGACTTTCAGCACTGAGAATCAAATGTCTATTAGACGAGAAAAACCTGATAACACTATTACTTTACTAGGAAAAATAAGGCAATCATTTTTGGAGTTTATTATTGAAGTTTCAGCACGTTGAAAGTAAAATTTCAGCACCAACAGAAGTGACGTTAGTGACGAAGTCACAACGGACGCAACGATCAAGAAAGTAGGTACGTGTAACTTCTTATGTAATAACTAGCTGTGCCGCGCGGTTTCACCCGCATGAAAGGTTTTTATACAACAACTTTTTTCCCGACATCCGATTTCAATGAAACAAAGCCTATATGAAGCTCCAGACTAAATTTAATCCACCTGTGAAAACTTCATGATAATCGGTTCAGTAGATGCGGAGATTATCGCGAACAGACAGACAGACAGACAAAAAGAATTTTGATAACTTTTTTCTTGGGCTTGGTTACTCTTCTTTTATCACCTCTCTTAATTTTATGTAAACATATTTAATGTACAGAATCGCGGATTCTACTCTTTTATTATAGTATAGATTACCGACATGTACAAGTACACTCCCGCTTGATTGCAGCTACACACCGACACTTGGATCGCTCAAAGTACTTCTGATCCATAGATTTCCAAACATTAAAAGCCCAAAAAATTCCCAGCTTCTCGGGCGAGAAGCTCACTCGCGTCGGTGGGCAATTTGGAGTAATAATAAAAATTTGTTTACACCCGTCCCGAATCGGATTGATTCAATGGTCACCGGGGAGTGGCGGTGAGACGGCAAGTCCGTCCACCGTGTACACTAGTATACGGAGTTTCGGTATTAAGGCCATGCCGTTCTCATTTTTAATATTACTAGCTGTTCCCCGCGGTTTCACCCGCGATAAGTTCAGAGTTCACGTAGGAAAAAGTACTCTATGTCCATCCTTGTACCTTTGAAAACGTATATGCAAAATTTCAGGATGATAGGTTTAGCCACTAAGGCGTGAAAGCGTAACAAACATACAAACAGACTCACTTTCACATTTATAATATTACTCGTAGTAAGGATTATATAATAGGACTAGCTGACGTGCCCCGCGGTTTCACCCGCGGTAATTTCGGAGTTCCCGCGGGAATTCCGGGATAAAAAGTATCCTATGTCCTTCTCTGTACCCCTGACAACGAGCTTGCCGAATTTCATCCAAATCTGTTCGGCCGTTTTTGCGTGATTGAGTAACAAACATCCAAACTTCCAAACATCTACACTTTCATATTTATAATATTAGTAGGACTAGTAGGAGTACCCCAAAAATCGATTCGTATTCAAATTTTGAATGAAATCATTAATTTTAGATATCCTAATTTATATTTTAAGTGTTCCCCGCGTTTCATCAGCATTAATTCCGGGAAAAAAGTAACCTATACTGTTCTCTGTACCCTGACAACGTGTATGAAAAATTTCATGGTGATCGGCGTAGGCGTAGTAGCGGCGCGGCGGCGAGAAAGCGTATCAAACAAAAAAACCAACTGACAATTCTCATTTATAATATTACTAGCTGTTACCCGCGGTTTCACCCGCGATAAGTTCGGAGTTCATGCGGAATTCCGGCATAAAAAGAACCTGATGTCCTTCCCTGTACTCCTGACAGTGTGTATGCAAAATTTCATGATGATCGGTTGAGCCGTTAAGGCGTGAAAGCGTAACAAATAAACAAACTCGCTTTCGCATTTATAATACCTTTTAGTAAGGATTATATCATAGGATGTAAAGAATCTCCTCTAATTTACTGTACGAGTAAGTATGTATGGATGAAACACCGTACTTAATATAATATTAAAGTTTCTAATGTAAGACAACATCTAAGCGCATCATCGCCTTAAGGCGACAACCTGCGCGCGCGCATTCCCACGCGCCCCGCGCGGCGGCATCAAAGGCAATGAGATGTGTTAATGCTCACTCCATGAGACGCCATATTTAACTATTATGCACACGTATCTATTCTCGCTTCTTGCGTACCTATTTCACCGACCACGCGTGAGTCTCCAATCGTGACAGGACCGACGCTCCACTGTCATCGCCATTTCTATATTGATGTGTGAACGAAAGATTGACACGTCTGTGATGTACTGCGATGGTATAACATCGATTCCTATAATATATTATTTCTATAGCCCCTAGGCCACACTCATTTCTATAACGGAAATATCTATACATCCTTGTATCTTTTTGTTATAATATTTTCTCTTAAAGAATTAAGAACACATTAACATTAATTACATTTTAACATTGAAAGTAGAGTCTTAAATTGCGCAGTTTTGCTTTTAGTTTACTTAAAACTTGTTTATTTCTTCCTGTAATCAATTAAACTTAAGAAAATTTGTAACTTTTAAACACGAGGCAAGTGGAGCCGTTAGCAACAGCCAGTTGTTTGATGTAAAGATACGTATACATTATAGCACTACAATTCGATTGATGCTATCGATCAGTGACTAAACAGTCATTGTCTTAGAACACGGTAGTACTTGATATTGAATGTCTCATTTTTATAAAGCTTAATGCTTACGAACCGACTATCTGTTCCCTGCGGTTTCACTCGCCACAATTACGGAGTTCCCTTGGGAATTGAATGAGCAAAACCTTTTAATTTCTTGACCTGAAATTTCTTCCAAGAAAACACGTTTTGCCATACAAACTTTGCAACCCTTTTTCACCCCCTTAGAGATTGAATTTACAAAAATCCTTTCTTAGTGCACAACTACGTCACTTAAGCAATAGGTATTTGTGTAAAATTCATGGTTCTAGACCCAGCGGTTTCAGCTGTGCGTTGATCGATCAGTCAGCCTGCTTCTGCTTTTATATATATAGATAAAAATAAATATAGTAACAACATTCCTGTTATTGGCTAACAATATAAATTATTCAAAGCAACCAGTTCTCTAACAACATAAATATTACTATGAACATAACAGATTCAATATCTATACATCTTATTAAGAAATAGCCCCGCGGCAAGGTCATACGTATGTAAGCTACTTATTGAATGAAGACAATTCAATACCGCTTTACATATAATTATATTTTTAAGATAAATATGTTTTCATTTCATTATTTCTTATCTTTTCCCGCAGATTTTAGCTCTTTTCAACTCACACGTCTCAAGTCGCCTTAAAGACAAACTTAAATCTTTATTCGACAAATAAGTCACAGGCAAATACACATATCGGTTTTTTTATTTTTCATATGTTTTTTTTTAAGATTAGATGATCTAACATGATCATAGAATATAATCTTTAGGTAATTATCTTATCTAATTAATTAATTTAAACTTTCCTAAAAAATAATATTAAAACTAATACAATATGCATTCCTGACGATTCGTTAACGGTGAATGAGTCTCAATAATTAATATCATTATTATTTAATAAATATAATAGAGTGAACAAATTAAAAAAGTTCGTAGACCGTGACCATCCGAAGAAGAACATCTGTAAAAAACTTTGATGCGACATCACTCAAGATTCTATAAAAACCGTAGATTCCGTGATAAAAACCCCATGATTTGTACAAATATCACCTTCGATGTCGTCCACAGAGCAGATGTTGGAGTCACTTGCCTTGGCCAGATTGCCAATACATACACACAGTCGTACTCAATAGGCAATAGTGGATTGCTATTTCAATGCAAGTCACTTGTAGCCTGTGGGTGATTAAAATCCTTTATTAGGTGTTCTATGTGGAGAGTATTTAGGTTTTAACTTAGGAATGTCGTGATTGTCGCTTTAATTGGTAATTAATAAAATTTGGGTCAACGAGTTAAAATTATTTGCATGATTATCACCATTTTACGATATTAACATTATATGTATTAGCTTATAGTGTTTATATACTTTGTTACATTACTAAATATAAAAAACACAATAAAGAAAAGAATTTTAGTTTTATTTTGGCCCCAGACAGGCATTCTTGCATCCTTTTTTACAATGAATATAATTTTTGGTTTTCTATGCATTATCATTGTAATAAAATAGCTCTGTGATTTTTGTAGTAAGTATAGAAATAACTTGCTCTTGGTGTTATGGATTTATAGTTTCTCTCCGTCTCTTAAAGTACGATAATGTTAAAAAGTTAATCGTTAGAATACGCATTCTTAACAAATGCAAGTAATATTAAATCCGGCGCGATCCTCAATCCGACGTGGCGCTGTGCGCGAGCGCATCTGGCCCCTTATTCACTATGACCAACAACATTCCTTGCCCATAACGCGCGTCCCAAAAACGCATTTCCAAACGTTCCAGATGCCAAGATATTAGAAATTATTATTCTTTATGCCATAGGAAACGTTGTGAATGTATTTTTTGGCAGTAAAACTTCTTTGATTACGAGTGAAAGACAATTTTTGTGGCGTCTTATCTTAGCGCGGCGTGCACGCCGCACCATAACATGTTATGGTCATAGTGAATAAGGGCCCTGATGTTCCCAATGACGCGCATAACTTGGCTTCTAGTGTAATTACGTGGAAAAGATAGTGTAATTAAGTTGTTTGTGGTCCGCTCGCATAAAACTGCTGGTAAAGCGGCCATTATAATCAATAAGCAACTTTTGCTTCATACAACGAACCAGCTTATAGGATGTAGCAGTGGAATAGGGCTGCCAAAAGTGCTCGATCTAAATAATTTATAAAGACTTAAAGACGAAAACACTCCATGCTTGTAGTTTTAAAAAAATTCATAATAAATATAGCTAATAATAAAAATAATTTCTGCCTTATTGTTGTTAGTAGGTATTCCTTTTTTTTGTTGTTTTAAACGTTGAAATGAAATTGTTTTATTAATATTGTAGTGGTACCTATATTTATCGGAGTGATCGCCAACCCTAAAAATCTAACAAGCCGCCAATATTACGACACACCAAACAGGTGAATTGATTGGAGATTAAACCACTTGTGAGTTCTATTGTACTGTTCTGTTCTGACGACTTGTTTTTGTTTTACATACTTACTCATACATTGCTGGCTGCGATTTTAGCATTGGAAACGTCAAAAAGGTATGCGCATTTGACTTATGTACATAGATTAACATCTATTGGTACATAATTATGAGTGGAACGTGTCGAACATAATGTTATGGCTGAACATACGAATGATTGACGAAAAATAATGCGCACTGAATATAATTCTTAGGAATTATTATAAACTAGTTGTGCCCCGCGGTAGAGTTCCCGTGGGAATTCCGGGATAAAAAGTACCCTATGTGTTAATCTGATATATAAGCTATATTATTGTAAAGTTTCATTTAAATCCATCCAGTAGTTTTTGCGTGAAAGAGTAACAAACACCCATCCATCCATCCATCCATCCATCCATACATTCTTACAAACTTTCGCGTTTATAATATTATGTAGGATTACAAATATGAGTTTATCTGTTTGTTTTTTACGTTTTTATGTCTTAACGGCTCAGCTGATCATTATGAAATTTTGCATACACGTTCTCAGGGGCATAATCTATAAGGACATAGGGTATATTTCATTCTGAAATTCCTGCAGGAACTCCAAAATAAACGCGGGCGAAACCGCAGGGAACAGCTACCTATAAAGAGGATGGATTTTATTTTGTTAATCTTCATTTGTCATAAGCTCATAAACTACATAACTGATAGTAAAAATTCATTTACCTATTGGAAACTAAAGTATTTCTGAGTGACATATTAAGTCAAAGTCAAATCCTTTATTCAAATTTGGCTCATAATGTGGCTTTTTTGACGTCAATATAATTACAGTTATTATGACAGCACCCATAAAATATCCACCCTTCACAGCTTCCTAGTGCTATGGCTGAAGAGAAGCTGCGCAACAAACTCTTCAGCAGCACGCTGTCAGTTTAAAGTTATAGATATATCTATAACATAAGTAGTGGTAACTCAAATAAGATAATTTATTATCCCGGAATTCCCACGGGAACTCCGAAATTAACGTGAGTGAAACCATGGGGATTGACTACTTATATATATAGTTATTAAACGAATCCTTTGCGGGTCATTGAAACTCCAAGAAAACCGCACCGAGGAGCTCTTATTTAAAGTTCTATCATCTTTCGGTTGCAATCAAAAACTGCAATCAAAAATTTTCTGATTGAAACTGAAATAATGAGATAGCAACAAAAGTTACATAATAAGCTAGATCACTTGTACAAATCTCATCGTCAAGCTCAACTCGAAGTGTGTCTATATTTTAAACACATACTTTGTATTCGTCTACTAGTATTCGTACATTTTCAATCACAACTGATTCTATTTAGATATTTTTTATAAAAACGTGTGCCACCATAGCGGACCAATATAAAAGTGAAAATCGGATGAAAATTGAAAATTTCTACTTTTACGTTGCGCAAACGGTTGTTAATTATATAAATAATACTAGCTGTCACGCGCGGTTTCACCCGCGATAATTTCGAAGTTCCCGCGAATTGTTCCATACAATCTTTGCAACTTTTCATTCTCTTAGGGGTTGAATTTTCAAAAATCCTTTCTTATCGGATGCCTACGTCACACAAAGAACACACCGTCCAAGTTTCAGGTATCTACGATCAGCGGTTTAGACTGTGCGTTGATCCATCAGTCATTCAGGACAAAGCATTTTATATGTACAGAAGATATAGGCACACAAACTTGCTTAATTGCCCCGCCGAGCTCAACCGCTGTCGATATCATTCGATATTATTTGCAATCCGCACCGCAAGTCGTCAACGTCGCCCCGCTCCGTTTCACGCGTAGCAGATCTTTAATAATCGGCCTCCTGCGCATGTTGATGATGATATCAGAGCGGAATCATTAACAGAACCACCTTCTCGTATCGTCACAGATTATACGAAAAAATTATCGCTTTAATAGGTGTGCCTTTTGTAAACGACTTTTTAGTGTGCCGCCGCCGCTACCATTTCGCTTTTTGTTCTGCAAACCGCAAGTAATTATGACGAGTGTTTGTTTCTCTTGTTGTCTGTGTGATTGTTGCTATGAATATGGTCCTTGGATCGTGCATGTGGAAAAAAAGAGCTCATGTCAGTAGTAGATTAGTCTACCTATAAATTATGTATAAAAAACTTATCATTACCAACCGACGATTTTTATAACTATTTGAAATCTATCCATCGAAAGTCGGACCTTTGAATTATTTTTTTCATTTCTCTAACTTTGCAATCTGTCCTTAATCTGATTGTCTTTGTTCTGAAACTGTCAATCAAATGCGATATACCTAACAGGTATAACGAACCTATATTTTCGCCTTCGGAGTTGGCAATGTACATAAGGACTTGGTTTCCTTACTGTTTGCAATTATTGTCAAGATTTCCAGGAATTTGACCCCTAAAGAAATGAAAAGGATTAAAAAAACGAGAAATAAAAGATTTTAATAATAAAGATCTTTTACTAGGAAAACATAATAATTACGTTCAGCGAACATTCTTATTTTATAATAAAACAAAATCTGATGAACACAGATAAAGGCTTAAAAATATTAAGCAAGTTCGTAAAATAGTAATTATTTACAACGCTATTAAAGCCTTCTTGCGAAGGAGTTCACTCTTCTTCTTCTTCTTCTTCAGCCCGTGTCCATTCACTGCTGGATGTAGGCCTTCTCATCGCGTTTCCATGTTCACTCAGTCAAGATTTTTTAAATTGATAAATAATATAAATAGGTTTATCAATGCCTCTAAAATAGTAGTCTGATTGATCGCAATGTTTTTTTGTGTTAAACAAGATTTGCTTCAGTCACATTTGAAAGCACACAGAACTGACAGCGCGAATAGCGTACTTACTTAGTCTATTCTGCGCCATGTCTACGCTGACCAAATTAGTTTTAAATGTGAATGTAAATACACAAAGACAATGACACGCTAAATCCCGGCCTCGTCTAACCGCCATCAGCGTGTGCTTGCTCTATTTTTACACGCGGCTCCGCTCGCTGTCCACAAACAACCTCGTAAACACCTTTTAACATAACTCAGCGGATTTTCGCAAAGGTTTTATTTCAGCTTTTAATCCCCGGATTAAGGATTGTAGTAAATTGTTATAAAGGTCAGTCTTGCTTCTGCTTAGCGCTGAGATGTATGTAGCTGCCTACTTAATTAGTAAAGGCCACGACAATTAGTTCTTATCTTAATGGTGTAGATAAATTTTATTTTTAACCTATTTAAAAACAAAGGAGGGCTGTATTTTTAATGTATAAGCGACTGTCCCCGTCAATTTTGACTTAATGCTAAAGTTTTTTAGTTGAACAGATTTTAATTAAATTTTATATAGGTACTCATACGTAGTTAGTTTGAATCCTTAAATAGGGCTAACGGATACAAGTTTCCGATTGGATTCTGAAATATAGATTGTCGACTTGCCTAAGAGTGCTTGCTGGTCAGTAGGCTGTTATGAGCTCAGTGAGCTGGTCCTCCGGCACTCTGCGCGCGCAAGGTCGGCCTGCTCACGCGCTCAGCCCGGGTCGCAGGTTAACAGCGGACAAGCAGCGATCGAAAAACATATCTTTTCATAAGTATTATTATTTTCTTTTATCAGAATATTATTTTTTTTTAAATTTGAAAGCCCAATTCGTCGGTCAGTCAGGAATGTCGTGGTGTTATTTACTCGTAATTAGCAACAATGCCGTCTCTAATGATGCGCGGCAAAGGCTTTTGGTTGAATAATACACGCGTTTTCGGGTCAAGGCCACAAATGATGAACTACGCTAGCATAGAGATATTGATCTGATGCATAGCACTGCCCACCCAGTATACCTAGATTGAAATTGAAATATACACTTTTGAAACATAATAGGCTCTAGATGTTTTGGTCAGACAATACTAATGAAACGTTATTGTGAAATAATCTTAGAAACTTAAGGAGTCACCTTCACCGCTTCAACTAAGCTTCAAGTTTTCAACGAGTGTTTATATTTTATATACTTAAGTTTAAAAATTATTTATCTTTTGTATGTTAGTGTCAGAGAAACTTTTATTTTACTAAAATTTTATTAAATTAATAATTTTACAAACGGATACAACTTTACACTGTTTCTGAGTGTTTTTAATTTGTAAAACAGTGTCCGTTTATATATGAACTTGTCTGATGATATATGTAAGCAACGATATTGATACAGTGCTTCACGTCTAAGGTGCTTCAAGCTTTTTAACTGACTGCATAAGAAATATGAAGTTCTCATTTCGCCTTTTCTCCTTACTGTCCAAAATCTCCGTTATTAATGAACCGATTTGTATTAAGTAGTTATTTGAAAGAGCGAACCTCTATAGTGTTTTGGGTCCCATACGAATTTAGTTATGACTTGAAGTAGATTATTTTTAAGTCCATCGGTTTACTTTTATTGCAAAAGTGATTATTGTCCGAGGTAACTTCATGAAAAATTCCGAAAATAAGAACCTGATCTAATCAAATGCTGACAATTTTTATAGTATTGCAGCGATTTTAATGTTTGGTTAATATTAGCTTAGTTCTGTAGTCGAGTTTAGTCGACTTTTGTGGTAAGTAAACGCAAATTCTCACTGAAAGTTCACGGGTGCACGGGTGGAGTCGGGGCCAAATTGCTTAAAATGCCCGGCACTGGGCACGACCAGTCCTAAATCACTAAAACTAGGCGCGTTTCCCTTCACATAGCAAGGTTTGTTTAACATAGTAGAGTATAGGCACAAAATGGTAAGCCTTACTACCTACTTAACTTTAACTATACACGACACGCGTGGTGTCGGGAACTACGCTTGTCATAACTCCTCTTTCCGTCATCCGATTGCGATTCATTGAAAACAATTTTTTTTAATATTTTTTCTGTTACTTTGTTGACCATTATTGTTTGTTTTCAGGCAACATAGGCCCATAGATCGTTCGATCTTTAGATCGACCTTTCAAACTAACATACCTACATAATATCAAATATAAAAACATCGCTTATTAGTAAATAATACTTAATGCCTATATGTTAGTAAGGGTAGGTACGCTGTGTCCCCTTCATCACTAAATCTACACCAAAGATACAAAGAATAACCTACAATGAATAGGTAGATTAAATCTAAAAGCCACCAAAAGTTAAAAAAAACATAAAACAAAAAACAAAATCAAAAGTTACTGTTTCAATTTTCAAATCCGTCCAGCAAACCAAATATAAACATCATTATCCACATTTATGCTTAAATATTACAATTAACTAGCTATGCCCCGTGGTTTCACCCGCGTGAGTTTCGGAATTCCCGCAGGAAGTCCAAAGTAGCGTAATTTACTTCATATAACATCAGCTAATTGGCCGTGAAAACCCGTCAAAATCGGTCCAACCGTTTCAGAGATCACCCGCGTGAGTTTCGGAATTCATTTATTATTTCATATTCTTTTTCTACTTCTAATTACAAACACAACAAAAAAGAATAAGCGAAATTGGTCCAGCCGTTCACGCGTGATGCCGTGACCAATGGAAATAGGGATTCATTTATATATATCTATAATTATAATTATGTTATCTATAGAAACAAATAAGTACAATAGTCAAACAAAATTAACTTTTTTAACATTAAGTTAATATGTGTGCCATAGAATTAACTTGTTAGCTACGTTTCTTACAACATCCGTAGGAAAAGTTCTCTGAGGCGGCGAGGGCAAAACACGTTGAACGTTCATTTATTATAATATCATTGCATAATCTTTATAATTACATAATTATAACCATACTCCATTTATTATCTTTGAGTGGTTTATTTGATAGTTCATTACGTTCGGCTTTGTTTTGTTTCTGTGCGTCAGTCTGTTCGTCTGTCATGTGTCAGACGCAGGCGCACGCGGAGGCACACCTTCGATCTAATTTAGACATTTTTTTTTTAAAACCTCTCATCATACAATTTCATAATACTTAGTTTGGATGTTACAATTTCTACTTAGTTATAGCTATACTACATAGCCACGTAGAACAAGCACCATTGTGGATAATGGATAACAACGATCTGTTGTCTTGAGGACTGTTTTAATTACTCACATTACTCGTCTTCTAGATAGGTAGACACAGATGTGACATAGACTTTTTTTGCCCATGGTGAAGGCAAGGGAAGCTAAGTCCATACAGCCAATTCAGTAGTATTTTTCTTCTTCTGAAGTTATTTACATCGAAATGCATTGGTGAGATGCATTTCGATGCTTTACCGTAACTCTTGGCAGCAACTCTTCACAGTTGAAACTTAATAGGACGCTCTGTGAGAAGTTGTATAATAAAACGATAACCTCTGGATGAACGCCCCATTTCATCTTATTTCACTGTTTCCACACACTTTATCACTAATGGTTCACTATTATTCAAAATCCACCACATTCACACAATAATAATCACGATAAACTAATTTGTAAAACAAAGAAATAAAACTGACGTCCGTTACTGTTAAAATCCTGCCAAATGCTCCGCCAAATGTGATTAAAATCTGTCTGATGAATAAAACCTAAGAAAACTCACTTAGACCTGTCAATTTCGGGCAGACGTCATGAGTTTTGCCGGAAAACTGTCAAACTCCACTATGTCCAAATGATAGTGAGACTGCTCGTTTAATAGATTACTACTCGCGTGTCCAACTTATTGCTTTGGCAAAAAACTAACCATAATTATCTCTGATTGATGGTGAAAAAGTGAACTTTTAATCCGATAAAAATGTCGTGAAAGCAATCGTTCATCAGGCGAGCGCAAGCGAAGGCATCCGTTGTGCCAATGCCTTATATGGCAGTTAATAAACGCTTATATCCTGGACTCGCTACTTAGAAGAAACCAATCACTTTTACACGAGTTCCTAAAGCAAATAAATATCCATGGAAGGTTCTTACTACGACAAATTAATTATTATTAAGTGCGCCATTTTCCTTACAGACGTCTGACATGAGTCTCAGTTTTTGCAAGACTTTCTTGCGATTCGAAATAAACTTTCCTTTTCACCACGTTTGTCTTTTTATTTCGTTTTGTGTAGGTAACCTATATTATAATAATACTAGCTGTGTCCCGCGTTTTCACCCGCGGTAATTCCGGGATAAAAAGTACCTTATGTCCTTCTCTGTCCCTACCCTTGACAACGTGCATGCCAAATTAAATCCAAATAAGTTCAGCCGTTTTTGCGTGACTGTGAGTAACAATTATCCAAACATCCACACTTTCACATTTATAATATTAGTAGGATGTATTACAAAGATGAAAACTTGTTTGTTTATTTGTAACGTGTAATCTCTGAAACTACTGAACTGATTCCAATTTTTTCACTGATAGGAAGTTTCAGTAAGTATCTCTGATTGTGAGTTGGTACTACTGTTGTACCTACTTTTTATGCGTTAACAAAAACTTCCAAAACATATTTCGATAAGAATGTGGATGGAATCATAAGGGACGGAATTCCGAAATAACGCGGATATAACGAGGTATATGTTCTATCTATTACAAATTTTACTTCATATTATCTTTACTTTCTATTCCAACGACAACGCAATGCAGCCTCCAAGACTAATCCTCCATTCGATTTCCAACAAATATCGACCTAAACCAATATTTGTATGTGAAGAGCATGGCGTACGTTAACCAGCTATTATAGCTAACCCGTTGACACTGCATGGGACGTACAGTGAAACTTGTTTATTTTGTATATATATAATAACTAGTTGCCAATAGTGTTAGTGTGTCAGGTCGACTGTAGGTTGCAGGTACTCTTCAGGGCTTTGGGAATACATACTTACATTTACAATTTCCATCGCCATACCGGTTTTTAACCGAAGCTTTCGGAAGTGCGTTCGTGCTTTCTCGTGCCTCTCTTTGAACTTGTCGCAAGCAAATAGGGATGTTGACGACTTAAGAAAATCAAAATTCTAATTAGTTCGTCAGTTACAAAATAAAAAAATAATAGACACGTAGGTATTTTTTGCTTTTTCAAATTAATGAAAATATATACATAGATAAAGCGCATTAAAGTTTAGGGTGGGGTACTCGTGACGTCATTAACCGGTATAAGCCCCGTGCAAATGCAAGTGACGTCACCCGAAATTCGCGGGCACTCCGACATTAACGCGGGTGAAACCATAGCAAAAAGTTATGTACTTAAAAATATGGAATTTTTGAGTACGAGCTGATAGAAAAGAATAACGTCTGAGTAATATTTATTGTTAGTCTTGATACGTATATCTTTAAGCAAAATAATGAGTTTTAAAAAAATGCTGAATGGAATCGAATGTAGTTTTTACAGCTGCCTTAATTCTAGTTACTATATTTAAAATAAAGGCTCTTTTCATCAGAATTTCTTCATAAAGTGGATAATAATATGTCAATTTGTATCTTGAAACGTATAGGTGCGGACCCTTGACAAAGAAATTAACAAGACCTACAACGTATAGATTGTACATTCTTACTTTACTATTTATATTTAATTGGTCGGTAAGGCATGAAAAGGTAACAGACCGACAGACAGACATAATTACTTTCGCGATTAGGTATGTATAATAAATATTAGTAGATATGAATTTGCATTATACTGAGTTAGTTTGTTTGTAAAAAATAAAAACTAATTTAATGTTACAATTACAAGTAGAGAGTGGGCACGCTCTGTTTGTCTCGGTGCGAACGTGCACGAGCACGTGCTACTTGTTAAACATGTCAGAGATGGAAATGAACACGTTAAATCTATCGCCAAAGTCATCGAGATCTCCACACTGTATTGGCAAAAAAAATTAATGCATAAATCAAATCTTTTATTGAGCATTACAATCAGCAAAAGAAACATTAAACTAAAAAAACAGGATGTATATCCAAAAGGCTGCAGTCTGATCTGCTCTTCCAGGGCCGGCAGTTTCGACAACGTTATCTCACGATTGAGATGTGATGTTGGTTACTAATTGTTACCTAATTTGGTTACTGCAAGCGATGTTTATCGTTATGATTTTTCGGTCGCTAGTTATATTGGTATTTTGACCTTGCACACTAGGTATATTATTTTATGTAAAGTCGAAATTATAATTGAAAAATATATCAATATAAGTTAGGGCCTGTACTACTAAGAGCTTCTCAATGAATTGATTAGATCTGCTTCAGATTTTCGTTGAACCTTAGTCAAAGTATACTGTTATTTCCATCGGACCTAAGTCAAATTTGCACCGTTACACCACCGACCGTTCAACCAAATAATAATACTGTTATTTTTAATTCAGTTAAAAATCAATGTCTTGCAGCAATTTTTTATTCAACGTTTTATTTTTAGCCTCAATTTTAGTCAAAATTTTGGGATTCCCGTCAGGTCAATTGCTTTAATCGCTTACCACAATTTTTTGCGACTAACAAATAATTAACTGATTAAGTTTAACCGTTGACGATGAGTGAGTTAAATTATATGCCTTAGTTAACGAGGTGTGGACAGAGGGTAACTGGATGAAGCGAGGCGTCGCGACGGCAAGCCTTCATGCTCCATCAGCTGAACCGCACTCCCGAACCTGACGTCCGGCCATTCAAACAAACATAAACGCGTCCTATTCTGTAACTTTATTTCTGAAAGTCACGTGATGATTCCCACGTGAGATGTGAAATTTTTTGACATGTTTCTGGACGTCCAGAATCTAGACCAACTGAGATTATAAGGTATAATCATTAATCATGTTGATGAATAGTGTCAAAAATTAGGTTGTTAGCTTTTGGATGGTAGGTATATGTATGTCCTCGCTAGGTACTCAATGGGGATTTGTTATAATATTCATAAACAATTATAGATAACTCATAAGACACTTATTTCATAATTATAGATGTGACATAGATTTTGGAAATTTAAGTTATTGTTAAAGTCAATATTTGCAACCATTTTAAAACATAATTTATTTATGTATATAAAGCTTTATTGTGAAAGTCTCGGTTTCCTAAATAAACTAAGATATAACAAATAAACGATGTATAATATGAAATATAAATAAAGAAGCAAAGCTCTGCAAAAGAGTCACGTAGGTCTGAAGTTGCCTGAGAAGCGGGTTGAAAGTAACCCTTTTCAGCCCTAGGGAGAATCGCTTTCAACTGACAACTGTCAAATTATTAAAAAAAAACTAGGTCTATTTTCACATTTCTATTGAACCATGTTTCAACTTTCTATACAGCCAGCGCGATGTAAAATTGAAATAACGTAAAGTTTAAGTAGGTATTAATTAAAATAAAATTCACTCACTTTTTCTTAAGCTAATTCCTATTTATATTTTTTTATTTTCTTTAATTAATACTTAATAATTAAAGAAAATATTTTTTTTAGGTCGCCACAATGTAAATAAAAAATACTGGCTGAATAGCTAGCCGGCCAAAGAAAAAGAAATAGGTGGGAAAGTGTCAAGCGACTATCCGATCTTCACTAATTTTTTCTTTAGCTAATTCCTATTTTTATTTTGACTTTCCTTGCATTCGTAATGAAAAGCACAGTGTTACCCTCGGGAGAAAGTAACTTATTTAGTGCCTCGAACTATTGGCGCCCTCGCTACGCTCGGGCGCCAAACCCCGTCTCGGCACTAAATGAGTTACTTTCACCCCTTGGATAACAATGTACTATTATATTTACATACAAGATCATTTTTAATGTGATCATTATTATACCTTCATGATTGACTTATTTCTTTTTAGCTTTTCCCCGCGATTTCACCCGCGTTAATTTCGGAGTTTTCGCGGGAATTCCGGAGTAAAAAGTACTCTAAGTCTTTCTCTGTACCTCTGATAACGTGTGTACAAAGTTTCATAATGATCGGTTGAGCCGTTAAGCGTAACAGACAGAGTTACTTTCGCATTTAAAATATAAATAGGGAAGTAGGGATTTTATAGGATCTCAAAAAGTATCTACAGAGCACAGAGCTGCCTCTTGTATTAAAGTAAAACCATAGACGTAAAAAATATCATTGTTATCATATACAGGCTATATGAAATAACTCAATCAAATAAAACGCCGCCTACCTCATTATAATAACGTTTCCGGAAGTAACTGCACTGTGTGCACACAGCATTGAGAAAATCCACCGCGTCCTGCGCCGGCGCAGCTCTGAGAATGTCGCAAAACGCAGGCTCCGACATTGCCCAGCCCCTTTAACCAAGTTGAAAATCTTTATCATTATCGGTATAGGAAACTAAGGATATGTCTCGTGGTCACGAAAAATTTAACTTTTGTTTTTTGCAAAATCGATTACGTAGTTTTTGAGTTATTCCATTATAGACAGACAAATATGCAATAAAAAAAATGTTCTTTATATTATAACATTAGTACTAACTGCATGCAATTTTCTACAACAACTTTCAAATTCCCAGTGTAGCTGCTTTGAAGAAACATCACGAATTTAAGCCTTTGGTGCAGAAGCAATGAGTATATCTACCCTGAAAAATTTGCTACCACAGGGTGTACCGTAAATCGACGTCAAGCCAGAACCAGGTGGTGGTAGGCTAAGTCATAACAGCTGTTAACAGAAAAATATAAAAATTTTTGCTATGCCCATTTAAAAAAAGGACAGTCATTAAAAACTGACGAAAGCAATAATTTTGAAAACTTCATTGGCAAAACTTAAATTTTAAGCAGTAGTTTTCAAAAAGACTATTCAGGATTACACAATAAGAAGAAAACTGAAAAAAAGTTAAGGTTTGTAGCAACAGGAGTTAAAGAAAAAGAAAGAAAAAGGTGTAAATTTTTATAAATTTCAAAGATGATTTTTTGCGTTATTCTATTAAGTTGTGACTTAGCCTATCACCTGGTTCTGGCTTGACGTCGATTTACGGGACACCCTGTACAGTATAGTTAAGTTGGGTACCAATTATTGTCGATAACCCAACTATTCCATCAGCAAATTGTACCTAACGGACCTTTAAACAGGGAAGTGGAATCCGATAATAGCGCACCAGGTGCGCATCTGGCGCTCTATTATCGGATTGCGCCGATCGCGTCGCCGATTATCAACGCTGCGTTATCACATTATCCGTGTTCCGCACGCGTCTCTCGTTACAGCTAGGTACATCGAGGACTGTACAAACTGATGTGAATTCTACAGAAACATTGTGTACCTACTAAAAAACTGCAGATTAAGTAGTTGGGCGCATCATTTTAGTTTAGATAAGCTCTACCTATATGTGCATGTCAAGTTTTGTTTGGATCTCTTCATTAGTTTTTGCGTGATGCGCGTTCAAAAATACGGTCAAACAAAAATACATTTCGTGTTTGTTTGTCAATCACTTACCAACACTGTAATCTTTTGGGTGTTAACCTGTATTTACAGTTTAAATATAAATAAATACCTAAACAAATTTTACTGTCAACAATTGCGTCAGTATATTTGTCAACACGATTTTCTTGTTTGTACAGCGCTTTACAGACTTTACAGTGCCGAAGATTTACTGCTCACAATGTAAGTAATTATAACCGGTATTTGGATTGTATCTTGTTACCCTGATAATTTTAGTAATTTGTAATCATTTACATTCAACCATTTCGTAGTTTCTGATTCTGAGATTGGGCTCACGAGATTCGGCGAATATGACAATATGGATGGTTATAGGATTTGATGTAGAATTTTTGTTTTACTTAAAGGTACCTTTATTTATACTAAGCAACCTGTTTTAGTTTCGGAATTCCCGCGGGAATTCCGGGATAAAAACTGCCCTATGTATCTCGTGCATGCATAATTTTTATGATGACCGGTTGATCTCGTAAAAGCGTAACAAACAAACAAATAAATAAACTTACATCCTTATTTATAATATTAGGTAGAATCCTGTGAGAGCCTCCCACCCTGCCCACTACACAAAGTTATTAAAAGATGGAGGTTTAATGTTTTATGTATAACATTAACTCGATTCCGTAAGATAATAACTCAAGTGGTGTGGGATGTGCGGCGATTATCATAAAGAAAGCGGGTCCTACTCGCTGCGCCGGCGCAGCGGTCGCGTCTGACCGCACCATTTCTTCGTGCAGCCAGCAACAGAATATGTAAACACTTGACGGTCATTAAAATGAAACATATTATCTACTTTGGCCTTCCACAGATTAACTCACAAATATTGTAGTTTTTATGTAGTTAGTTTTATTGTTGTTATATAGGGTTGGCAACGAAACTTTTATCTTTATAATTTTTTTGCCTAATTCTTTCATATTATTATAGGAAATGATCATAGAAACCAAATAATGTAAACTCAACTAGACAATCATGCCTTTCGATGGTTTTGTTTCTTAGATTTTCTCGTACAGGCATACGCACAACCCTACCCAGTGACCGTCTTACCAAGGTCGGCATGTCGCATGGTCCATGGAGCTAATCACATGGCACTCCCAAGCTCTTTCACCGCTCACGTCTCTCTCGCCCATTCAACACTCAGTGCGATTCTACATACATAGCCACAGTCAGTGTGGTATTCTGAAAGTAAAAACGAGTTTATTTTCACTCTTCACCTATTGGAGTGATTGTACGAGGGTTAGTTTTTTTCTTTTTTGTGCATCGAACATAATTTTAAAATGTAGTTGATATTAATGGCCTCAAAATAATATTTTTATGTCGTGTACCTACTGTACTTTTTGTGATTTTTTTTAATTATCATTTTTAAAATTATTTTACTTTTGGAAATCATTTATTTTTCATTGTTTATTGTAATAGTGGATGGCATTTATCCCTTAATTATTTACTTAGTTTATAAGTTAAGGAGTTAAGAAATCAGACGTTTGTTCTCAATTTTACCTGGCTGGAAAAGATAGCAACTGCCAATTTTTGTATTCACTGTTATGATTAAAGAGTAGAGGTTGGAGAACTAGAGGCACAATGTTGCCTGTAGTTTTAATACTATTTTTAACTTGACATTGACGTATTATAATTGGTCGCCACTAATAAAAAAGAGAAGAAATAAAGTCCAGAGCAGTTTTGAAGAGCTCCAAACTATAAACTTTTAGAAGACGAAGACTGGCAGGTTATTTTAAATATCGACTTGCATCAAACGAAATGCTTCATTTATTTTGTAACTAGCTGTTTCTCGCGGTTTCACTCACGTTAATTTCGGAGATCCCGCGGCAATACTGGAACAAAATTACCCTAAATCCTTTTCTGTACCGTTGACAACGTGTAGTACTATATTCAAAATTTAATAGAAAGAAAAGAAAGAAAGAAAACTCGCACACACAAGAAAAACAAACAAACATTGAACAATAGTTGGTTTACCGATTGGTATCTTGCATGCTCTGCCGAATACAGTTTCACCCGCGTTGATTTCGAAGTTCCCGCTAGAATTCCAGAATAAAACATACCCTATGTCCTTTTATGTACCCCTGGCAACAACAATGCATAACAGCCGGACAGACAGACAGTTTTTCGCATTTATAATACTTACTAGTAGGGATTGCAATAAAGTTCAGCTCGTGAAATTCGACAATGGCCATACAGAATACCACAGCGCTCATTGCGATTCTACTGGATTCTACTAATAGCGATGGCGAGTGCAGCGGTCTCGACAATAAATATGCTTATTACAGAGCTTTCATTCTATTTATTAGCGAAGTTTCACATCGTAACCGTCGTATCTCGGGAGAATATCTTGGTTGGTTGCAAACGCGCTATGACTGCACGAGGGTGTAGTCTCTATTGACTTTCCAATTTATTAATGAGCGTGTGACTAAATGTTTTCAATTATACGAGGAGATGGAGCTAGATGAGTATACCTAAATGAGTTCAATTATAAAAAAAGTTAAATTTGTAAACTGAATTACCTACTTACTTAAAAAAATTTAATGGTTGGGTAGACATTCGGCTACCGTTTGGACGCCGACACGAACCTCGCGGTTTTTTTAAGGAACCGTCACTATAACTTAGACACTCCCAGCTGTTAGCCAAATTTGTAACCGAGTGAATTTCGGCTCTAGAATTCTTTGATGCACTGCTGATGGCACACAAGAATTTTTTTGCATAATTTATTAATTACTAGCTGTGCCCCGCGGTTTTAACCGCGGTAATTTCGGAGTTCCCGCAGGAATTCCGGGATAAAAAGTACCCTATGTCCTTCTCTGTACCCCTGACAACGTGCATGCCAAATATCATCCAAATCCGTTCAGCCGTTTTTGCGTGATTGAGTAACAAACATCCAAACATCCACACTTTCACATTTATAATATTAGTAGGACTAGCTGTCCCCCGCGATTTCATCTCCGGTAATTTCGGAGTTCCCGCGGGAATTCCGGGGAAAAGTACTCTATGTCCTTCTTTGTACCCCTGACAGTAGTTTACGGTGATTAGCTGTTTCCCCCATTAATTCCAGAGTTCCCACGGGAATTCCGGGATAAAAACTATCCTATCTTTTAAGTTGGGTCAAATTACAACATAGTGACCAAATTTCATCATGATCGATTCAGTAGATTAGGAGTCCATCGCGGACAAACAACGTGACGCGTAATTTATATATATTAAGATAAGATTATTTAATTTCAAAGCTAAGTATTCTAGAGGTCAATTCACAAATTACCTACGTAAGTTCACTGATCTCATGAGGTCAATGACTTGCAGTTTGGCCTATTTTTTTTTTTCGTAGGTAGTCTATACTGTAGTGTAGTGTACACAGTCTATACTGCCTTTAATCTTTTATTTATACCAAGAATACAGAATGCATAATATTATATATAGATAATATTATTATGTGGCAAAAATCCCTTCGGTCCATTGTTCCGAATTAATCATGTAAGTCGTACAAACACACTTTTTCATTAGCTTTAATAGGTACTCGTAAACCATGAGCTAAGCACGTCTCCAATCGTTAATAGCTATTATGAAATCTTTGTAATGCAAAGATTTATTAACAATAATTTTAAGCTGTCGTAGATTTGTCGGAGAAAGTTAAGCCTCGAGTAATTGCTGACCACGCTCAGTTTGACCATTGACTAAAGAATGTAGTCATTTTGAATGATAATTTATTTCCTTGCGCACCTACTGACCTTGGATTAGATTTAACTTTAACCGATGATGTTATAAAGTATTAAAATTGAGTATTTGGTAGAGTTGCTAGCTTTTTTGGAAGAAAATTAGTATTTTATTCAAAACATTTCCAAAAACATAATGATTTTGGGGATATCCGACAAATTTCTTTAATCATCGATCGATCGATATTTTGTAGGTTTGAGTGTTTGTAATGGATAATCTTAAAAACGACTTAACCGATTTTCAAAATCCTTTCACTATAAGGAGCTAGTGTTCCTGAGCCTGGTTATCCTGGAATTCCGGCAGGAACTCAGAAACCGTGCAGGGGGATTGACTAGTTAATTATTATCAGGGTAGTGGACATTCGAGGATTGACGCTCAAGGCTCAACTTAATGCACTTAAAGAGTATGAAAGTGTAGAGTATAAAAAAAAAAACTTAATAATAATAATCCACTTCACAACACACAGCTAAAGAATAAGTTTGTATCGTGGAAACTAAGTAAACGTGATACTGGTGAATTATATGTTTGTACTCCGTTGGTTGCAGATGGTGGTCGGTATATAGCGCCGGGCAGCGCAGCCGCGGCATGGGCCAGGCGGGCAGCCACCCGCCCGCAGCGGGCCCGCAGCGTGCCCGCCGCGCGCGCACGCTGCCGCACGAGCCGCTGCGGCACGCGCCCAAGGTAACACATACATATATTATAAATGCAAAAGTTTGTGTGTGCGCGAGTGCGTGTATATACATGTCGGTGCGTGCGTGCGTGTGTATGCATGGACTCGCGTGTGTGAGTGTGAATGTGTGTTTATATGTGTGCGTACGTCTGGTTATTATTATTATCATTCTTGAACTTAAGGTTTACATTTTATATTGTATACTTGTAAGTTTGAAAAGAGAAACCCAAGAGTTTCTCGCTCTTCTCTTCTCATAGGAAATCTGCCTTGCGTGCGTGTGTGTTTGCGTGTATGTCGGTCATGTATAAATAACATATTATACAGCTGTTATAACATTTAATAACTAAACTTTGATACGCTGTGCTAAAGTAGATTTAATAACTTTGCAGGTGCTTCCATCGCTAACGGAATCACCGCGCCTACGCAGTACGGACAATGGTGCCATCCTGCAATCTGGAGGAACCATCAGCGGCAGAAGACCCGCTCCCAACTCTCTGGAATCGAGCAGGGCACCTCCTGGACAAGCGGTAAGCAACCCTCACATCTTACTTTATTAATAGTTATTTTTGTATAATATTACTAGTTGTGCCCCGCGGTTTCACCCGCGTTATTTTCAGAGTTCCCGCGGGAATTCCGGGATAAAAAGTACCCTATGTACCCTTATCTGATGTATAAGCTATATTATTGTAAAGTTTCATTTAAATTCATCCAGTAGTTTTTGCGTGAATGAGTAACAAACATCCATCCATCCATACATACATACTTACAAACTTTCGCGTTTATAATATTAGTAGGATTTATTCTTCGATTTCAATCCATTAAAATATCGACCTTAAAAAGAAGCTTTATAGTCAAAGTTTAGCCTGACAAAAAATCGAAGTAAGTTTAAAATAAGATTGCTATATGGTGGTGAGGGGAAAAAAGTATATCTGAAAATAGATGTGTGCTTGAACCAGATAGTTGATTACAAGCTATCAATCAATAACCAAATACAACTATATAATTTCTGATCTTGAATAAAACGGCAATCACTAAAATGTAGCGTCTCTTCCAGCACTCCAACGTGTACAGATCTCGATCAGCTGGTGCGGTCGGTGAGGTCAGCGAGCTCCGTTCCAGGGAGCGGGACCCATTGCATCGTTCTCATACTAACTTGGACCTTAGGCATAAAGACGGTGAGCACATAATTCATAACCTACTCCTACTATACTATTAGATCAATACGACTATCTTGTGTGTTTTATGATAAATACTCTGCATTTAATGTAAAGCATTTTAAATACAATATGTATATTGAATTTGCAGGCAGTAGCGTCAATAAAAGATTTGGTTCTGAACCAGATCTGAGGATAGAAGAGGAGCAACAGAAGCCGAGGTGCACAAACAAACATTTTCGTAAAAAATATCGAGCACCGCCTCCGCCTTCGAATGATGTATGTTTCTACAGTTATTTCTACTTTTAATAAATATAAATAATAATAATATAATTGATTAAAAAATGGTCCAAATAGAAATAAATTCAAGTTGTGTCATTAATTTCTAGCACAATGGAGGTTCTTCGCCAGATTCCAGCGAAGTTATTAGAAGACCAGAGCCCCAAAGAAAAATGAGACTGTTCAAAACCAGAAATGAAACCAAAAATCTGAACGGTCACACTGATTCAAAACTGCCGTCATACAAAGCTTCATTTAATGAATATAGATCACTTGACTACACAGAAAATTCGAGATTCGAACGAAGATATTTAGCAACAACTAAAGAAACAGATCAGGATTTAAGATTCTCTGACCATGATGATATGGTTCAGAGCGCAACATCATTAAAAAGAGAAGAGAATTTATTGCAGGCAAAACAAGACTTCCGTAATGCCAGGCTAGACAAGGTCAGTGGTTGTAAAGCAAAAACTACGAAAGCAAACGATCAAAGTCAAGCATGGAAGACACCATTATTAAATAAGAACTTCAGATATTCTGAAAGATTCAAAAAAGAAGATATTGATCAGCCACCTTTAAGGAGAGAAAAGACTTTCGACAGCATTCCAATTGCAAAAGATAAATTAAGTAAATCTCCTAATGCCGTTCATGAAAGCAAAATTAAAACTATCGGTGACCAACTAAAAAGTAGCAGAGGCAGTCCACAGGCTACGAGAAAACAACCCTTAGGAAAATCTCTTCCTTCACTATTACCAATAAATAGAGAAGCAAAAGATGAATTTCAACTTGAACTTAAAAAGGCCACAAGTAGGATAAGGAACGAATTAGTTACTAAAATAAATGTAAGTGAAAGCAAAACTAGTCAAAATGATAAAACGAACGCACATAAACCAAACCCAACGAAATTTGTAACACAGAGTAAAGTCAAAGAATCTAGTCTAAGCATGAGCGTAAGCAATAAACAGGAATCAAAATTAACAAACAATAGAAAACCATTGAGCAGGCTTAATGAGACTAAACCTAAACCAATGATACCACAGAGCAATGCAAAGAATAACATAGCAATATATAAAGATAAACTGAGAGATAAAGAAAATGGCCTTATAACGGATCGAGGACAAGCTTCTGGTAAGGAATCATCTCCTGAACGATCACCTATGAGAAAACCTAAAGCACCACTAACGAACAAAGTTTCAGAGGAGAAGTAAGTTTTAAATAATAACTAACATCACAAATAATAAAAAAATAGTTTTCACATTTATCAAACTGTAAAAAATTGTATTTCAGGCAAAAAAAAGCACCATCAAAACAGTTCTATTTCGGAATGAACGAAAACAAACAGACGGACAACGGAGATCGCTTGAAAGATTTTCCAGGGTTAGGAAGCCCTATAATTGAGGAGATCAGTAATTTTCATCTTATAGAAAAAAAGTTACTTGGATATCACGAAGAGGACGATGAATTCGAGAGGTTCAATGCTAAATTGAAGAATGACTGCAAAGTTAAAAACAGTAAGAATTACATTTACCTTTTTAGCTTCAAAATCAATAGAAAAAGAGTAATATACATTTTTGTCTTTTTCATGGCAGTATCATCGGAATCGGCTCTTTCTTCTGACGAGGGTGATGGCTCTGAAGGATCCCTGGGAATCGCGGTACGGTTAAGGCCGACTCCTCCCAAGAAACAGCCGACGGTGCCACGTTTCTCCCCAGCAGCTGCGTGGAAGCAGCTTGCCTCTCTGGACGCTCATCTTGCTGCACGTAAGTCGGTCTGATTTATTTGTATCTAACTTTATATAATACTAAAAGAGTAAAATTATAAAAAAGACACCGCACCTAAATAATAGTAGACGTGGCGTATTAAAGTCAGACTCAGTTTTATGAACATATTGTGAAGAATCTCCTAATTTCAATTCCCATCTTTAGAAACTCAACCATTGGCAGTAGAAATAAAGATGTCGCCTGAAATATCAGCGGAATCTTCACCCCGCTCGGACCAGTCTGCCGACAAATCGGGCGACTCTGGCATATCTGGTGACCACGCAACCAGCGATCACAGGGTGGACTCTCTAACTAGGCATCATGTAAGTTGGTAATCGATTAGCTGTTCGTCCAATTTCCTCGGGAAAGCATTGTATCGCGATGGAAAGTGTCCTATGTCACTTTAGAATACTGCAGCTTCCTATCAGTGAAAGAGTTTTTAGAATTGGTTCAATAGTTCCATCCTCCTCCTCCTCCTACATCTCCTACATCTCGCACATCCAAACTTGAAAACTTCACCTCTTTATAGTATTAGTGTGGATTGGTGACGAGAACTGTCAGATTCTGATAAGATTTACAGTACCTATCTTGGGCCATGGGGATTTTTTACAATCTAATACCTAATTTAAACTAACTTCTGTAATATTGCAGTGTTACTAGCCATTGCCTTCCAATAAATACTTTTTTTTATTTAGATTTATACGTGTATACTTTACAAAACAACACAGGTCCCTGATCAAACTACCCCAACATGGACTCCTCAGCAAGATCTAGGCGACAGCAGTTCCGACGGTGCTGGCGGAGCTATGCCTCTGAGGGCGGGCTCAGGTTTAGTCACTTACAATCCCGGGGCACAGCCTTTCAGTTTGTCCTTGCCCAGGGATAACCAGGACAAAGTGAGTAGTAAAAATTAAATAGTACACGGGACGTTCGGAAGCCTATTAGTGGGAATAGTAACATAACTAAATAGGTACTTGTAGTTATTAGGAAAACTAATGGAATAACTAACTTAACTAAATTAAACACTAACAGTGATATTGTGACTAATAATTTAAAATAGCACGTAGACCTTACCTCCCGTGTACTTCTAGCTGAGGAGGACTAAAGGATTAGGTATACTAAAAATCTATTCAACTAACATATTTGTATCTTATGGTGCTTTATAATTTAAAAACTGACGGCTTTTATCATAATCTTCTTTCTCATCACAATACTCGATAATTCTCGTGACTGACACATTTAGTATTACGTCATAACTATAAAATCTGTGTCTTAAGTACTAACACGGAAAAAAATATATTAAGTTCGGTGTAATAACAATTTTAAACAAAATTCTCATAGATTAAATGAAATGAAATAACCTACTTTAACCCCACTTTCCCTACTGGCTTACTTACCTTATCAAATGCTTTTCATAAAGCTCTTGTATTCATAATATTCAATATTTATTTATAATTATGCAATTAAGTCATTATTTATTTGTTTAATTGTCATGCTATAATCATTATGTTAATTAAGTAAAAAAATGTTTGGATGTACTCAATTTTTTACTCCTCGTCAGCGACCAATTATTTCATGAACAACACTGAATCCCACGTAGTTTAAAGGAATGTCGTGTTTCTACGACTGCTTCCAGGGCAAACCGATGCAGCAAGGCTTCAACAGTCTTCAGAAACTGAAAAAGTCCGTATCTGGTGCTCTGGGCGCAGCGCTTGGATCCAGAAGGTTCGACTTGGAACACGAACCGATGCTGGAAGAGCCAGAACAGAATTGGTTCCTCACCAAGTCCGCACCGAACTCTTTGAGCAACACCCTGTTTTACCAACCGCCAGGGAGGCTCAAGGGGTCGTCTGAGGAGGATGTTATAAAAGAGGAAACTTCACCACCCGAGTCGGAAAAGGTGAACATATTTGAATATAACAACCGTTTCTGTAAATTCTGTGTTTGTAGTGTGTGTTTCTATAGTTATATGATATATATTTCTATAAATACAGTTGAATTTATAAAAGGTGGACTATCAGTTGCGCCCCGCGCCCCTAAGACACGTGTTGGTTTTACGCAGTGAGCTGATCAAATATGACCCTTTTTGCTATTTCTACACATTACTATCGTATGTAGACGAAGTTAGTTAGATACAACTTACAATAACTCACTTCACGGCGAGGAACTGGGAGCAATGTCCGGGACTTGCAACCCAGCTGTTGGTTTATAAGGTCCTCTTTCAACTTCACATCAACGGTCACTCTGCCTTGCTCCTCTTCCAACCTAACTAAATATGATGTTCTCCTGTAGCTCTCTGCAGGAGAAGTTAACGAGTACCGAGATGTGTAACAATAGTGTTACTTGTGGAAAAAAAAAGAATCACCAATAACAATAACTATTTTCAAGGTTTGTTTAATAACAACAACTGCTTATCTCCCAGGATAACGTGGGTCCGTGGAGACCAAAGAACTCGTTCCTGTCCTGGGGAGGCCACGTGATGTACCTCCCGCCGACCCCCACCGCGCCTGACCAGCCCCTCTCCATGCTCGGACCACTCGACAGACCAGTCAGGTAACATACTATCATAATAGTGTACCTGTAGTAGGGTAGATTCGCTTGGGAACACTTATGTGATACAAAATATCGTGTGTTACTCAGGGCACTTTTCATTGGAAGAATTTTTAAGATTGGTTAACAGTTCCAAAGATTCACCTCTAAAAACAAATATTTACCTACTTCTTTTCCCACAGCACCTAAAGACAGTTAAAAATGCTAAATTAATATTATAATTAGGGATTCTAATAAAGCAACGTACATAATATAACATCTCTAAAAACAATTAATTTTTGTAATCCCCAATAGATTAAGAGTCGATTCCTCAAATCAAGCCATTGAATATACTATATCGCTGATTTAGAATTACACCATTTAAATATATGTATAGTCCCTTTTGCGATATATGCAAGAGTTAGACCTTTCAACCAACGAGGAGTTACATATTTAGCATTAACAACACTTCGTGCAGGAGCAAGTCCAGTGGTTCTTTGGAGGTGGCGGCCAGGGCGGCGCGGGCAGCGGCGCTGGCCGGTGAGATGCGCGAGAAGGAGCGCTCCGCCTCCCCGGACGTGGCGCGCGCGCTGCCCGCCAGGGTCGAGCCTGTCGCCTCGGTGAGTCCTTGTTGTGATTGTTTATTTTTTTACAGGATGGCCGGAGAAGTGACGATCAAAAATAAAACCCGAATCACTCTATTTATAATTATGCTTTGTGATTTTTCGTTCTTTTCTATATCTTATAACGAGCTGTCCCTCGAGGTTTCACCCGCGGTAATTTCGGAGTTCCCGCGGGAATTCCAGGATGAACTATATATATAAACCTTCCTCATGAATCACTCTATCTATTGGTGAAAACCGCATGAAAATCCATTTCGTAGTTTTAAATATCTAAGCATACATAGGGACAGACAGACAGCGGGAAGCGACTTTGTTTTATACTATGTAGTGATAATTATAATTCCTACATAATATCATGTTAGCTTAGTGCCTAAAAATATTACTTTACTGTTGATAATGTTGTGTATTTATACAGATTGTGCCAAAAGTTTAGGTATATTTCAAGTTTGAATTAATGCACAGCCTATGATTTCACTCTTTGTTCCAGGATAAAAACAAAAGTGTTGTATGTATTAATGAAGAAAATATTACGCCCGTGTGCCAAATTCCATTCAAATGCATTCATTCATTGAGTAACAAACACCCAAAAAACTTCCCAAACTTCCACATTGTGTTACCATTATACCCAGGCGTATTCTTTACTTATTACTCAATAAAATTTGTAACAACATGTAATTATAAATATTTTAAATTGTTTTTGCGACACCGTCTCCATTATCCAACCTTGCGCCGACGCATACCGATCTCACGCCCTCACCGACCACAATGAGCGGCAAATTCATCGCTCACTTCCTCAACTCTTTGTGCGACGCCCGCGCATGATTGATTTTTTGCGACTGAAGATTGATCTACATCGTTATTGCTAAGGATAATAGTTGTTGGAGCTTCCTATCTGTTTGCTTATACATGATGTAAGGTTAAACGAAGCGCCGAGCGCGTATTGAAGGAAGATGTTTAGTAGTCGATTCTCGCCTCAAAGCACTACATAGTGTAGAACAAAGTCGCTTTCCGCTGTCTGTCTGTCCCTATGTATGCTTAGATCTTTAAACTACGCAACGGATTTTCATGCGGTTTTCACCAATGACTCACTAGTGAGGAAGAGTGAGGAAGGTTTTATCTATATTTTATCCTGGAATTCCCGTGGGAACTCCGAAATTACCGCGGGCGAAACCTCGGGCGACAGCTGGTAGAAATATAAAAAAATTCATAACATTATAATTAAATGCAAGAAATTTAGCGCGCAAGTTGCTGATGCCCCAAAACTTTTTAATCACTGACAAGTCAAATTTAAAATTCATTTGTGTCCTCTAACCCATGTTTTATTTAAGGTTTCTTTGTGATTTGTCAAAACCCTCAAAATAAGTCCCTCGTTCAACCGTATATCCTGTATATTATTATATTTCCGATGTCCTTATCTTAGAAATGCTGTCTGTATTACCTTTGAAACAATTAAATGAATGCGGACACCAGATTGCCTCTGTAAAAGATATTAATGACAATTTGAAGCAGCCTTGTAAAACAAGCACTAATTTCAACGCGGCACTAAACAATATTGTTTTTTGTCACTTGTATGCACACAATTGCGACTCATTTTGTATGTTGACTAGCTTTCCCGCGCGGATTCACCCGCGATAATTTCGATGTTCCCGCGGATTTGTTCCATACAAAATTTTCATCCCCTTTTCATCCCCTTGGGGGTTGGATTTCGGAAAATTCTTTCTTATCGCATGTCTACGATATAGAAAGAACACACCCTCAGAGTTTCAGATCTCTACGAGCAGCGGTTTAGGATGTGCCTTGATCCATCAGCCATTCAGGACAAGATTTTATATATATAGATTTCAAGTACAGATTCGATAATGATTTGATACAAAAAGATTTATTGTTCTAATTGTTTATCGAAGTTCTAACGAAGGTTGACAATAAGCACTAAGTTCAAAAAACTATAGATACGACATTTGGAGAATCTCAGATCATAGTCATGAAACTATTGTATCTACTGTCGACAATTTTAAATACATTTGCAAAAATTAAAATAATTTCGAGATGTAGAAGTGGCTGAAAAATAATCTGAAAGTTTCCATTACGAAAACACACACATACAAGTTAAATATGTAAATAACCTATCAGATTCAATAAATAAATAAATAAAATAAAAATTGTTTATTATCAGATAACTTAGTCCATAGATGTTAGTGAAGCTATGATTCTTAAAAAAATTTTGTTAGTAGGTATAAAATTGAGGGTTGGAAAGCGAAATTGACAAATATTTAAATTTATAATAACAATAATAACACTTCACCACACACAGATCCACTCGCCTCCACACCAAGCCTCAAGCCCGCAAAGCGGAAACCAAGCAAACGTGGTATATACTACATATAATGACACATATGCACCTTATAATCACTATATATACAATGTTTCGTTCAAAACCATTAATGACACATACAGAGCGACGTTGATTAATTTAGTTTATTATTCACAAATTCTTAAAAATGTCAGTCAATCAGTCAAACTAAAAATATGCTTGTAGTCTATTAGCTCCCAAAAGGATATTAATTTGTAATTCCTAATTATTATAGTTACAAAGATTTATTAAAACAAATAAATGGTTCAATTAATAACAAGCTATAAACGTCATAGATTCACCAAAACAAAAAAGAGAATTCCTTGACACACATCAAGTATCTTAATATCATTTATTAGTTCATGCAAATGTTGCTAATTATTTCCAACGTACATACGTTGAGTCTTCATTAGATCGCTGTACGATTTAATGGCATATCTGTATTCTTTGAGCGACGGTCATTGTGACCGTTTACATGCTTCTGGTTGATTCGTACGTGACGTACGGTCAGCGAGAGCAATACAAAATCAGACGATAAAGCCATAGATGT
The DNA here is from genome assembly GCA_907165275.2 of Zygaena filipendulae. Lineage (NCBI taxonomy): Eukaryota > Metazoa > Arthropoda > Insecta > Lepidoptera > Zygaenidae > Zygaena > Zygaena filipendulae. The sequence continues at coordinate 770,937 of OU015650.1, forward strand.
AGAAAAAAAATACTTCGAACCTAGATTCAGAGTTCCATACAAATGTCGTAACAAAAAGTGACGTAACGCTGTTATTGTTACAACTTTTAAAAAAAATTTCATCCTTTTTACGTTTGCTGTCGTCGTGACTGTTTGCTGTCACACGGCAAATTGTATAACGATCATTGTATAAAATCTTTACTGTAAAACTCACAAATACATAAGGTCAACCCCATCCTGACTGAAAACAGGTCTTTTCATTTCATCATAAACTGCTGTCTGGTGATCAAATTGGTTCAGAAAAATACGCAGGGCCATATCCGACCTGTCACTTTTGCTGACCTTCCATGCCTGCCTGACTTTGTTCGCTATCAGGACGGTCGTGACCTCTGCTTGTTCGTTATTTACCTCAACATGGTATTCGACAACGTCGATGATGTTTTTCACCGCGTGCGTCGTTTTCTCGCAGTCCTTTGTTTGGATTTTTCGCAGAATTCTCAACTTGATCTATGTTTGATTACGTTCGTCAAGCGTGGTCGTGCAATTAAGAAAAAAGTACCTCTATTGATCAAACCGTTACTCGAATTCCGTTTACTTACATACCAATAGCTCGATTTTAATTTAAAACAGAAAGACATGGTTACTAATATGTAGAGTCAATGACCGCCGAAATTGAACGTTCCTAATTAAAAAATACTTCAAACTCCCAACTTATAATTGAACAGCAATTAGAGCTACGGAGGTAGGTACTTAATTGTGTGTGTACCTGAAGATTTTGTGGACGCAAACAGTTTGTTCTAATACAAATACCCGCAGGTTATGAAGTTGTCTGCGTTAATTAAGAGAACATTCGGATCACATCGCACATGTGTTTAAACTAAATCATCTATTACTCATAATATTACCTATCTTCAAACATAAATTGATTTTTAAATTGGAACTTTCAGACCACTCTTTCAACAGAATTACAAACATAATTGTAGGTACACCTGACTGGACTGTCAATGTACCAACGTATTTAATTCATTCTACTAATTATAAATGCGAAAGTTACTCTGTTTGTCTCTTTTATTTTTAAGGCTACTAAATTGATTTAGGTTTGTGGGTAAGTAAACAGAGTTAAATGTATGAAATAAATACCTACTAGAGACAGAAAACATAAAATATTGACTTGTATCTGTACATATCAAAGATAAACGCATGTCGGGACGCGCTTCGCTAGGGAAAAACTGCCAGCAAAAGTATATAATATAAAAGATACGCACCTACTACTATGTAGATTTGTGTTTACATTCATATTGTTCAGCCATGTTAAGTCATCAGACTAAAGTAAAATCAACAATTAGTTCATTTTCCCATGCAAGTAGCTATTATAGATTCTAACTATGCTACGTGCTTCCACGTATTCATGTGGCGCTATGGAAAAACCCTATAGAGACAGGCAGTTTATATAGAGCAACAGCATTTCAAACGAATCCGTGGAATGTAGTTGTATAAATGTGTACACTAACGTAGAAACTAAACTAGCTCATTGTCACATAATGTTTCCTTTGCGGTTACAGGATTTCTCTGATGTTTCTTTTATGTACCAGGGTAACATCAAACATCACTTCTAGAGTGTAAATATCTAATTAATATGTATGCCAGGATCTTAAATATTTATAAAATGTGCTTAAAACTTATTACAGGTGTTGCAATAATATTATATGACTCACTACTAATTAAAATACTAGGCGTGGAAATTACTCTAAAAATTCTAAAATATCGTACATGTCTATTCGTTGTTTCGTAGATATTAGGTACATGAAAGAAGGACAAATAAAAAACATTTGAATTCAGGAATGAAACAACGTTATGGATTTTATTGCTGTGTAACAAAAAATATAGTACCTACTCGTACTAATTTGTAATATTATATTTTTATTTCTGTAGAAAACAAACGGTGATTGCATGTAAGTGTAATAGTGTAGTGACCCTTTCGGCAGAGCATGCAAGAGATATCATAATTATGTGTACAGATAAGGCACTGTTTATGTTTGTTTTATTTTCTTGTGTGTTGTACTGAAATAAATGTATTTTCTTTCTTTTCTTTCTTTCTAGTGGGAGATTTCGGTAGTTTCCATGCTTCAAAAGCTTCAAATCTTAAAATCTTAATTTTCGCATGAAATGTTACTTCTTACTTTGGTTACCGTTCTAAAAGGAAGAGACTGCATATATGACAATAATAACGTCGAGTTCGGTAGAAAACTCTATTCGATATGGCAGAAATATCGTTTGTTAAAAAAAAAATTAACACGGTTATATATTTATATTAAAAAAATGGGTCTAGCAATAGGTAAAGTTAAGTTTGTGATTTTAATATGCGTTATTTTCAATTGAAATAAACAAATCTTATCACTTTTCTATCTACATACTTTATGTAATTACTTCTAGTACTGATAAGAGACAAACACCGCACTCTATAATCTATAGCAACGAGTTATGGACTCGAGTTGCAAGTTGCGTGTCGCTGAACGCAGTGAAACGCACGTGCTTAACCGTCTCTCGAACTTGACTATAATCTTCAGTAGTACGGCCCGTACGCAATCGGCGCGAGCGCACGCGCACCTGTCCAATTCCATTCACTAATCGTGCAAACGTGCGCGCGAGCCGTTGCTTTTTTTGTTTATTTACATATTTTTTTTTTATTCAAAAATTAAAAGATTCTCTAGAATAAGAGACTTGGTGCCAGAGACAATTGAATCTTGAGGTGAGTTGGTTTTTGTTTTGACAATTTTTATTTTTTTTGCATTTTTTTTTTTTATATTTGTTTTAAGCTAGTAATTATAAAGTAATCTAAAATAAGATTTTAATGCGGCAGTCGGCATTGAATAAAACAATTTACTGGTAGGTAACTTAAATAATAAATAATCTTTTGCATAATTACATAATCATCGCTTTAATTAATATTTAAATTTTGCTCTAAAATTAATATTTTTACAGTAAATAAATTGGTTTTAACCGAGTTCTACTTAAGTTTTTTCTTGTGTTTTCATTTTTAACTTTAATAAATAAACGACGTATCTCATTGAAAAACTTAGGTAGGTAGGTACTGGGAATTTCTAAAGTTACATTCCATATTATTATCTTTTTGACTTTTATAGGCCTTACAATACACGACTGAATACTTAAGTTTTCAGATCAATAGGCCAAACGAAAATATCATCCATTGAGAAGTAGATTGGAGATTGGAAATGTTGTTTTCATTTTTTATTTTCATTACTACATACAAATGTTTCTGTAATTCACGAGACTGAAATCGTGGGAGAAAACTGGTCTGAATATATTATAAAATTACCCACGCAGCGACTGAAAAATTTTCTCAAAGATAACTCGTAATACAATGTTGGATTTCAGAAGTATTAATAAATTATCCTACTTCCTACTAATATTATAAACGCGAAAGTTTGTAAGAATGTATGGGTGGACGGATAGATGTTTGTTACTTTTTCATGCAAAAACTACTGAATGGATTTGAATGAAACCTTAGAATAATTTAGCTTATACAGCAGATTAACTTGACGCTAAAACTTTGAAATTAACGTGGGCGAAATCGCGGGGCACAACTAGTTTATAATAAATCTGTATATAAATGTTTAATATATCTAATAAGCTCATTAATAAGTTATACCATTTAATTATATAACAAATTGAAAGTGTTTTTGTGCTACCTATATTACTACAATATTACATTTACTTTATGGCTCATGAGTTATTTTATATTCGGGAAGCTGAAACTGAGATAGCTGTGGCTGCATGCAATCGAAACCATGAATTACATACTCTCGCCCACAGAATTACATCAGTGATTTAAATTCCTACTTTTACTCGGCACCAAAATAAGGTGAACTAGTTCAACTTAAAAAACACAATTTGTAAAAAAACATTTAAATTATACAAATTTATTAATAAAAAAGTAATTCAAGTCACACTTCATAAATGCTCTACCTCGACAGTTAATTATTTATTCACACCTGATCGATCTTGGCCTAAATTATTTGTGTCATCAATATAATATTCAATTAATACATTGCTACATTATATATTTAATGGCTATAATTTATCTTGCGTTCTATAGGACGCAAGGATGTCCCATTTAGGTAGGTAGGTACTTCGAAAAATTATATCTACTGACGTCTGACACGCATGCACCTTGTATAAAACACTATAGCTGTTCCCCGCGGTTTCACCCACGGTAATTCCTGACTTGCCGCGGAAGTTTTGGGAAAAATACCCTTTGTCATATATATATATGTATATATAGCTAGTTTATAGCTAGTTTATATATGTATATATAGCTAGTTTATAGCTAGTTTATATATATATATATAGCTATAAACTATCTCTGTACCTGTACCAACAAAAATCCATCCATCCAAACTTTTGCATTTTTTACGTTTTATTAGCATTGATTCTTATAAAAGGAAATGTTAAATAATATTTGCCTTTTATTTCCGGCAAACATAAAAATATTGATTGATAATTGTAAAAATTGTAGGACAGGCAAAATAGTTTACGAAATGCTAAGTAATCATGCATATTGTTTCCAACAAATATATTACATACTAGCTGTTCCCCCGTGGTTTCACCCGGAGTAATTTTAGAGTTACCGTGGGAATTTCAGGATAAAAAGTACTCTATGTCACTCAGGACTACCGTAGTTTCCTATAAGTGAAATAATTTTCAAAATCGGTTCAGTAGATAAAGAGATTATTCCCTACAAAGAACTTTACCTCTTTATCTCTATATTCAGTCCTTTTTATGTCTTAGTTTATAACAGTTTTTAGTTTTTGATACTATTATTTTTATTTATTTTTTCGTAGGTTGCACACCCCGTCCCTTTTATCTCTCTGTCAACCCAATGGTTAACTGTCAGAGAATGCCGCAAGGCATTAAGTTCGCCATTTGTACTATTGTGTGCAAGAAGAATAAATAAATAAATATTTTTAGGTTTACTGCGGTGACTGCACTGGAGTGTCACCACTAGTTCACTATCACATGCGCTTCAATAGTTAAATTTTGATCATGATTTTATTTGTCTAGGTAAGTACTTATATTCATGAATTATATTATTTATTACAATAAAGATGAGAACGCAAACTGATACCTAGTATATAATATTTTGCACATGTATGCCGTCTATAATCAAATTAGAGGCGAGTCTTATCATTATATTGTTATCTTTGCTAATATTATTAAGAGAAAAGATTAATATTTTTAACCGACTTCCAAAAAGGAGGAGCTTATGCATTCGATTGTATGTATGTTTTTTTTTGTATTTTTTTTTTACGATTTACTTCAACAACTACTGGAGCGATTTCGAAAAATTCTTTCACCATTAGGATGCTACATTATCCCTGAGTAACATAGGCTATATTCTAACCCGGAATTCTCGCGGGAACTCCGAAATTAAGGCGTGTACTTTGGAGAGCGGGGAACAGCTTGTGTAAAATATTTAAAAGAAAATAATCCAAAACAATTTTGTACGCGCATCACTCAAAAATTGAACTCAGTTGCTTAAAACTTTATGGTTTAAGGTTTTGTTTTGTCGCACGGATGACAATTATTCGTTACACAAATTGTAAAGTCGTCAGCGCATGTGCACGACGCGCGACGCAGGCGCCGCCGCGGGCTACAGCTAGTCCAAGATAAATTTTAATATAAACAAGTAATAGTCATATGTTTGCTATATAATTATGTTTATTGATTACTGAGGCTTATGGTATTATCCTGTCATGGGATGAGATCATAATGGACATTTTAGTTATACATACTTTACATAGGTAATATATACGTATAATTAATGTTCTATGAACACCTCCGAGCTCTGCAGTTGTCTTGGTAAACACATAATATTCCCACATTACACAGGCTACTTCTGGTTGATACTCGAAAATATTATAAAGGTAATTTTCAGTGAATTTGGGAGGTCTCGAACTCACTATCCCCTTGATTTTTGCTCCTTGTTTTCTCTGGACCCGTATACAAAGGCACTTTGACTTAATTTTTTAATGTTTAATGGTGCCATCATTCGTCTTTATTCCACTTATTTAATACTAGCTGTTTCTCGTGGTTTCTCCCGCAGTATATTCGGAGCTCCCGCGGGAATTTCGGGACAAGAAGTACCTTATGACTCTCAGGAACATTGTAGTATTCTATTGGTAAAATAATTAAAAAAAAAAATTAAAATCGGCTCAGTAGATTCAGAGATTACCCCTTACAACGTCACAAACTCACAATTCACAAACTCAAAAACTTTACCTTTTTATAATATTAGTATAGACTAGTCGATCCCCCATAGTTTCACTTGCGTTATTTCGGAGTTCCCGCGGGAATTCCGGAATTAAAAGTACCTACCTACACTTTGTCACTTATAGCTTCCTATAAATGAAGGATTTTTTGAGTTAATTTAATACAAACGAACAAACAAATAGCTATTTTTGTTGTTTTTTTGTACACAATATTAGTATAGATATTAGTATATTATTATTATTAGTCAAACGGATACAGAAAACACCATAAAGTATGGTTAGTGTGGCGTTGTAATTTTTAAGTACAAATTTAATGTACAAACAATTTATTATTATACCAATGTCTATTCAAGCATATAAAACTTATTACCAATTGACTTTTTATAACAAAAGTAGACAAGTATCCACTTTGAGTATTATAAAAAAACGTTAAATTGACGCTAACAAATTGCTGACTTGACGTGTACGTATTCGCTAACCAGGAAAAGATTAAGTTAGGTAATCCATATGTTTCTGATTTTTTTCCACATACCTAAATCGTTGTGAAATCTCGTAAATACAGGTTAATTTTAATGCTATATTACAAAATATAAGAGAACACTTAAATCCATTTTCTTGCCTAGAATTTTTGGGGTTTTATGATTCATCTTGAAGGGTACAAAAGTTTTCATTCACGGCGCAAAATTTTCGATTTTTAGATCCTACTAATATTATAAACGCGAAAGTTTGTAATAAAGAATGTATGGATGGATGGATGTTTGTTACTCTTTCACGCAAAAACTACTGGATGGATTTAAATTAAACTTTACAATAATATAGCTCATACATCAGATTAACACATAGGGTACTTTTTATCCCGGAATTTCCGTGAGAACTAAAATTACCGCGGATGAAACCGCGGGGCACAGCTAGTATAATATATGTATCGGCCGTATTATTGAGATACCTACCTAGTAATGGAGAGTTCCTCTGCATTCTCCATGGAATTATCTAGTATGATAATCTATATATATATATAATAAAAGAGTAGAATCCGCGATTCTGTACATTGAATATTTTTGACAAATTTTGACAGGGAGTGATAAAAGAAGAGTAACCAACAACAAAAAAAGAGTTTTTAAAATTCTTTTCTGTCTGTCTATCTGTCTGTCTGTTCGCGATAATCTCTGAACCTACTGAAAGGATTTTCATGCGGTTTTCACAGGTAGATCAAGGTAAATCTGGAGCTACATATAGACTTTGTTTCATTTAAATTGGATGTTGGGAAAAAAAATTGTCATGCAAAAGCTTTTCATGCGGGTGAAACCGCGGGGCACATCAGCTAGTAAACAAATACATTTTCCGCTCATGATTTGATGACACTAAATTGATTGAATAAAAAAATATTTACAATTAAATACAAACGCATATGCATACGCATATGTACTTTTCTTATCACAATAAATATAATTAATTGATTTATGAACGTTAAGGTGACCGAGACGCAGTTACCCGTATTTGCTATGATTTCATAGTTTGAACAAACAACATAAGATCGTCGATCGATCACGTAATGATCGCATTTAGATATTTAACATGGAAGTTTTATTGCGACGTGACAGTTAATAATGCTATTATTATAAATGCGAAAGTAACTCTGTATGTCTGTTACGCTTTCACGTCTTAACGACTCAACCGATCATCATAAAATTTTGTACACATGTCGTCAGAGGTACAGAAAAGGACATAAGGTACTTTTTATCCCGGAATTCCCATGGGAACTTTGAAATCAACGCCAGTGAAATTTCCTGAAATTCTGCATGCACGTTGTCAGGGATACAGAAAAGGACATAGGGTACTTTGTACCCCTGTCCTGTCGTTATTTACAATTTACAATTTGAATACAACAAATAACAATGTTTTAACTTTCTTTCGAAGTTTGTTTTAATTTCTGTGAGCAAACGAACTTTATTATTATGTAAATATAAGTCCATCCATCCATAAGTTATCCAAGTCATCACGGAGATAATTCAACAACGACATAATTCACAATAAAAAATTCACAAGGGCACACTGGTATAAGTGAGATGTACTTATTTTATAATAATTTAAAATTCATTGCTCGTGCGTCGGTCTGTTTTTATCGTTAATCTCATGTTTATGGCTTACATTTTATTAAAGTTTTGAGCCTGCTCGAGTAGTCAAAGCCGCTGTGTTAATATTGTAGTCACTGTGACACGCAAGTAAAAAAAAATAGTTTATTGCGTATTTTTGACTATTGTGTCACCTGTGCCGAAAGTAACTGTAATTTCCACATACGCGCTGCAAACCATGAGAAATCGAACTGGTATAGCTAACAATAATGACAATTTATTAGCTAACAGTTATTCCGCAATTAAAACAATCCAATTTGTGCGCCATACGCCACGGCCAATTATGTCAGAGTTGAACTCCAGCACGCTGCAGCGCGTCGAAGTCTTTAATACGCGCACAGTTACCGCGACGCGCGGCTTGACACGCGAATCATACCGTTCTATCACTTCACGCTATGCCATCACACGCATGCCTTACACCGCAAGCATCACACCATGAATTCTATCAAGACTCCATCTAAGCACTTTGCCTTAGGCACACCCCTGGCCGTCCAGGGATGTTGCGGATACCGATTTTTTCACCTCCGCAGATGTGAATGCGGATGCGAATATGCGCAACATCCCTGCTCTATACTAGCGAACTGATTTAAGTACCCACTACTACTACAGGCGGGCGGCTTGTGTGCACACGTGCGGGGTGTGCGTGTGGCGTAGGGCTCGCGCCGATACGCGGCGAGTGGCGAGGTGAGAGTTCCGCATTCAAGTTAATTGTTCGATGAACACAGCAGCAATAGCTGTCTAGGCTCGCTGCTACAACGCGTCGTGGCGGGGTGAGACAAGAAACGACAGGCAGGAAGTGTCGCTTCTTTACCTAGTAATCCCTACTAATATTATAAATGCGAAAGTAACTCTGTCTGTCCATCTGTCTGTCTGTTACGCTTTCACGCCTTAATGGCTCGACCGATCATCATGAAATTTAGCATACACATTGTCATGGGTACAGAGAAGGACATAGGGTACTTTTTGTCCCGGAATTCCCGCGGGAACTGCAAAATTAACGCGGTTGAATCCGCGGGGAACCGCTAGTAGTAAATATTCTTTACTTGAGAGATCACGTTTTAATAGCCCGCTAAGATTAATGACAACTGTTCATGATAGTACTTATTAATAACAGTTTTGTTCATCGTTAATATCTGTTTCTTTTTATACAAGTAATATAACATTATTATTATCTGCATATTCCACATATCTTTGCTTACCGTGATAATGCAACGTTATATTTAGGGACCTCATATCTATATGTTGCATATTTTGATGTTAAAGGTAATAATAATAATAGGCATCGAAATTATTTGCAAAGGGAAAAGAAAAGTCATTTTATAACGCTGCCTCGCCCGTGTTCCATTTTTATTTTTTATTTATTTTTGCTTCTTTGATTAAATTTTTCATACAATAGAACCTAAGTAGTTTGATAAAACTTACAAATGGTTCTGCTTTTCATATAGGTACCAGATATTTAAATAACACTAGCTGTCCCCCGCGATTTCATCCGCGGTAATTTCGGAGTTCCCGCGGTAATTGCGGGAAAAAAGTACTCTATGTCCTTCAGTTCCCGAGGGAATTCCGGGATAAAAACTATCCTATCTTTTAAGTTGGACCATATTATAAATGGTTGCAAAATTTTATCAAAATCCGTTCAGTAGTTTCGGAGTCCATCGCGGATAAACAACGTGACACGTGATTATTAGATTGAAAATTGCTACGTTTTGTTCGAAATACGTTCAAGTCTCTAGTACTTTTTGGTTCTAACGTCGTTTTATCCATCATACTGATGAGCTAGAGTGTCAGTATCTCTGACGATACTACACTTCACAGGCAGTTCCGCACCTGTTCAATTTAAGAATCGTAATATTGGATTGGGGATTGTGGGCCAAAGAGGCGTGACCAACAATCTCCTCATAGATAGGACATCCAATTATTGTTATCCCAAGTTCCCAACGTCATTCGCAGTATCTATAAGTCTATATCTAACTCTTTTTTCCCATAGTTTCAGCCGCGTCAATTTCGGAACTCCCCCGGGAACTCACTGTTTTCTTATTTTCTTTCTATAATTTTCATATGCCCTATTCCAATGAAATGTCCACGAATTTGTTATAAACAAGTTTTTCTATTAGTGTTCAAGATATTTTTATAGACTAAAGGTCATTTTATCAATCCTCAGACAAAGGCTAAACTGGTACCTACTATCAGTTAAACAGGGAATCTGACCGTCTATCTGTCTACTGAAAAATCAGACCCTAGGAAAACGGAACAAAACATTTAGCTCAATAACCGAGAGACAAAACTGCTGTTAATCTATGATATTGTCCATCAATCTAAATTAGTGCTTAAAAAATACTAATAACAAACAACAATTCTAACAACAACTTCTAATAACAACAAAACATACTAATAACATAATGTTTTTTTAAGAAATAAACTTATTATTATTATTATTAAAAAAAAGTCAAAAGTCAAATCAAATTTGGCCCATAATGCGGCTCTTTTTGACGTCAATATAACTACAGCTATTATGACAGCACCCATAAAATATCCACCCCTCACAGCTTCCTAGTGCTATGGCTGAAGAGAAGAAGCTGCGCAACAAACTCTTCAGCAGCACGCTGTCAGTTAAAACAAGTTATGATTCTCGACTGTCGTGACAGTAAACTAGTACAAGAGGCATTTATTATTCAGGTCGGCTACATGTACATATTATGTGGTCCCATGATTGGCACACGACAGTAGCTTCCTTCGGCTGACCCATTGTCGCCCCACAAAGGATCGTCCTTGGCCAACGCGTGCTATTCGCCACAGTCTGTCAACAATGGTGTATTCATTACATATTTCCATGTGTGTTTTTATTATTATGAGTTCCATAACTATTGTGTCAGGTAACAGTTATGGATTTTATTAACATGCTGTATTTATTTATTCCTTACTAGCTGTGCCCCGCGGTTTCACCCGCGGTAATTTCAGAGTTCCCGCAGGAATTCCGGGATAAAAAGTACCTTATGTCCTTCTCTGTACCCCTGACAACGTGCATGGAAAATTTCATTCAAATCCGTTCAGCCGTTTTTGCGTGATTGAGTAACTAACATCCAAACATCAAATCTTTCACATTTATAATATTATTAAGATTAAATACAAGAAATGTACGTTAGATACTTTCGCTATCGTGAACCGATTTGTACCCCTAATATTCTCAGTAAACGATCAAACACAATTTTGTAATTTAATAGGCGACAAAGCTGTATGCGGCATGAGCGATCAGTGGCTCCACCATCATATCTGGAACAGTGTTATTTCAACTTTACATCGTACATTTTTTCAACCTAACATTTTTTTCGAACTTTTGTGAAGTCAAAATTACAAAAGACCAAAATATATCAACATAATGATTATGATAAGACTGTTGAAGAGATGGTGGATGTCCTCGAGGAAAAAAACTTAAGCAATAAAAAAAAAACAAAAAAAAAACATACGTATCGAATTGAGAACCTCCTCCTTTTTGGAAAGTCGGTTAAAAAAGGATCTCAAGCAACCTTACGGCCGCAATCAGAGTCGACTTTATTGATTACTTAGTTAAGTATAGATTTTTAAAACAAAACTGCCGCAATCAGAGACGTTCAGTAAATACCTAATGTTAATTGGCATTTAATGAGATGTAACTTAATTAGTTAAATGCCAATTAATATTAATTTATTAAACTTGACTGATTGCAGCAGTTTTGTTTTAAAAATCTATACTTAACTAAGTAATCATTAAAGTCGACTCTGAGTGCGGTGGTTAGTTTGTAATTATTGTTATTTTTGTTTCTTGGTCACTTTTCTAAAAGAAGACCACAACCTTGTACTATTTAGATGTAAGTAATAAACAAATAAATATTTATTATTATTATCAAGACGAAACCCGAGCTAGTTGAGCCCACCGCTTCCGTAAAGTAGGTAAAACTATTTACCACTTCTATGTGATCAGTTTTTACGATTGAATTAGATTGAAAGCCATTACCGCGTTCACTTCTTACATTACTTACGTAACTGATGTTTTTAAAAATGAAATGTACGTCTTACAATGCAATAAACAAGAAATAATTCAATATGTGTCGTAAAAATACGGACAGTTGTGACGAACGAGTGCGCTCGCACCTACTTCTATCATTTAAAGTGGAACGGAATTGCGTAACGCGTTGGGAAAGCAGTAGGGGGAGCACGAATTTTTTCGCTCTCGTCTAGTCGATATCGTCGTAATGTCAAAGCGTTTTTTTGTATGGAAAAAGAACGACACTGGATAGATGGCGCTGTTCATTTTCCATACAAAAAAAATGCTCGATATAGACTAGACGAGAGCGAAAAAATTCGTGCTCCCTACACTGGAGGCTCGATGCCTGCAGTTTACCTGAACAAATGAACAAATGCTCGCTGCAATGAGACGTCTGCCTCTCTACTCGCTGACTTACTAACAAGCTGCGAAGGTGAGCGGCTTTTGTTATGGATAAAACAGGACTTCCCATAGACAAGTGGATTACTGTGGATACTAGGTACATAGAATAAAAACGAAAGTTCAAGAATGAAATATCTGTACATGACAGCTGCATGTGTGATACTCAAGATGTATGTAGATCCATATGCCTTGTATCGAAGCATTATGATACCAGACTGAAAAATCTGATGATCTTCTGGCAAATTTTCTCTTTAGTTATTTATTTATTCAATAGAACGACCAACAAAGCATACACCGTAACAATACCTATTAGTGATATCATTGGATATTTTTAAAAGAAAAATTATGGCGCTGCCTCAATTAAAATTCATCACAACATGCACGAAAGAAAGAAGCGAAGCGATAATGTACACAAAAATAAATTACAAAATTACCTACTCTAAGAGAATTTAATTCTAATTAGATAGATATAGGCATGATATAGGTTAAAAATATCATATCTATTTAGGTACCTCAAACCATAATTGGACATAGACAAGCAATAGTGTCCCACACGTAAGAAATTTTGATTAAATCGTGTTATAAAATTACAGCGCCATTTTGTGTTAACATTTTTTTTATGTTTAACCATTTTATTTGTTGATATTTATACAAAATGTTATAAAGTAAACACATAATTAAAAAAACCTTCTATAACTCCCAATAAAATTGTCTGTACTTCTGTATCAATAACTTAATTTTGTGGGTTAGCATGTTAATACGTATACTTATCGGCGTCCAATTATTGTCGGAGTTCTCCATTGCACACGTTTCGAAAACAAACACGAAGTAGAAAGAAGTCGAGGGATCTATACAACATTGATTGGTTATGTTTGTCCGTCTGTTGGTTTACAACGAGGACGTGTTTCAATTGTCCCGCCGAGTGAGGCAACAGCTCTGCGGCTATTAACACATTGACCCAGTATGTTATTAAATATTTGCGTTGGAAATCCGTCGTTGCTGCCATATAGCCTAAGGTTTTGTTAAATACACATTCGGTGTACTGTATGTGTTGAACAATACCAATGCCATACAAAACGTTCACTTGTAAAATTCTATTGTATTAGACGCTTTCTACTGTGAGTGCTCGATCAGAAAGGGGGCACCCAATCGCGAGTATCTCAAAGTAGGTACCTAATCGTGTAAAAAGGTTTTTTCATTAATTAAAAAAAAATTATAAACAACGATCTGTTTTTGAGGCTTTTATCACGTAACTTTAGGGATCCCTTCAGTAATTCCGAAGTACCTATCCATCCTATATACGTCAATCCAGAACACTCGTTGTTCCCAACTTTAGCCGATCCCGTTCGACTGACACACAGTTCGTTCGAGTCACAGTCATAGTCTGACTTAGGATTTCATTAATTATTTTATACATAAGTTTCACTTCTTGTGATGTAGATATTAATACTCATACCCAGTTTTTTTTTCTTTTTTATATCTACGATTTTCTATGGACAAAATAACTTTGTTTTTATGCGAGCCTGTTTATCTCCAAACTGCACCTAATTGTAAACACAGACTGACGATAGAGTTGCAAAAGCAATTTTTTTATAATCTTTGATTAAATATTTCACGAAAACCTTTAAGGGAAAGATCATGAACACTTTCTAATATTTTAAATTGGATGGCTTACCAATAGGCATCCCCTTTGAGCATCTTGTACATAATTTTAAATATGCAAGACAAACAAAATATAATACTTATATTATTTCAAAGCTGTACTATTTAAATTATTACAATCAAACAATTTTAATTACACGTACAACAATTACCGACAGATTTTTGATCTAAATTGTTCTTATCTTATGAATATGATAATTACAGACTAAAATATTCTTGAATAACAGAACTTAATATTACGGCTGATCTACGGAAAAAATACATAGAAACTGATATTTTTTTCGAAATGAGTTTTTGTATTATTGCCACTTTGCTTGCAGAAAGGACCTTGCTACATAGGTACTCACAAGTTACAACCATCAGAAAGATTTTATTTTTTTTGTCTGAGAAATCAAAATTAAGAAAATCGTCAAACTATGGAAGGTTTGTTTAAAAAAAAAAGTTTTCCGGTTTTTTGCTCCTCTTATAAAACTTATTCAGCTGCAACTGCTTTTTTTTCTATCGGGCAGCCGATTATGTAATCGTATAGAGTCAGAGAAAAACTTTACAACTGCGTTCTAGCTTTGTTTTGCTAACTGTCCGTTGGCAAGATAGTAATCAGACTGTATAAGAGAAACTATGAAGATTTCACTACTTCTGTAATTATAATGCTTCATTTAAAAGCGATAAGCATCAAATCTTTTCACACTCAGAATCACTGTTGATTTCGACAATCTTTATTTTTTTTTTTACATAAAAATCCCCGAAATGTGCCAAAACACTGCTCGTATTCGATTGTGCGACCTCGCACAAGTTAAGCAATATTATGTTGAATATTTACATTTTATATTTTTTAAACACCTGATTATTGTGTTCTCTATTGAAAAGAGGTCAACCTATAAAAATGGAATATTGAAAATTCCATTTCAATGTTTTGTCTATTATGGAACTACGGAAGCATTAGACTCGAATTTATTGTTCTGTACAAATTTATTGTACTGTTTGTTAAAAATTTATGATATCGTTATTCGTTGTATGCTAGTGACGTAGCTTAGGTACAAAATAAGATGAATCTTATTTTATAAATGGGAATGTGAGTTTGTTTGTTAACTTTTCACGCGTTAACTACTCAACCGATCATCATGAAATTATGCTTACACGTTGTCAGGAATACAGGAAAGGACATAGTCTTAGAGTACTTTTTATCCCGGAATTCCGGCGGGAAGTCAGATTTTAACGCGGACGAAATCGCGGGGAACAGCTAGTAAAATTATTTGATTTTGATGTTAGCAGATTCTTTACTATCTATACCTGCTCATAATAAAAATGTTAACATACATTGTCCGTAAATAAAAACTAATACTAAAAGAGGGGTTGAAAAATGAGGCGTTATGATTATTTATGAAATTGTCCGGTGTTTTTTTTTAATATCCGCATTTTTTGCAAGCGCGCACTACTTCAATATTATTTGATGTATTCGAATAAAACTAAACATGTAATTAGGTAGCTTACACACTACAACACCGGTTCTCCTGTTCTGCTGTTGTGGGTCTGTTGGAAGAAATTCCCCCTTGTGCATGTTTACTTTTATGCTTTCTTTCCTTTTATGTTGTCCTTGTGTGCATTAATTGTTAAATAAATAAAATAAAATAAATAAAATTCAAAGTGTTCCTGAGGGAATCTCAAAATTCACGCCAAGTGTCATCGCGGACAAGAACTAAAAATATGTAATCTTGCCACCATATCGCACCATCACGTATATTTTGCGTGCCCTATCTAGATGCACGGGCCGCGGTAATGCCTCACTCACGGCTCACTAGCTGATTTAATCATCGGAGAATTCATGAAATGTTTGAATTTTTCCACGATCCCCAATTTGCTACCTGCGATGGTACTAATGCACAATTTGTCAGATAAAATGTTGATAAACGTCGCCTGAGTTTATAAAGTTAAAGCTCCTTAACGGTCTGGGATGAGTATGTGATGAAGAAAACGTGAAACGTCACAAACGGAAGTTGCAACGCTCCTCATTGGCTGAGCGCGTTTTGTTTCCCGCATGTGTGACTGAGACAGAATACTAAAGTTCGTGGTACGAAGTATTTTTTCCTAAAGATTCTCGACTACTATGTATGTGGAAGCAAACGGAAATGGGTTATTTTCATAATAATTACTGCATTTTTTTTAAAAAATTATCGAGTAACACATGACACATGGTCAAGTCGATCAGTCTACTGAAAAAAGAGCAAAACACTGACAGAATGCATAGACCTTCAAGAACTACGATCTCACACTTCCCTCGCCTCGTCCAAATTCATAGAGGTCTTCGTATACACGCAATGCGCTTTTCCCATGCTAATTGGGGTCACCGGGCAATTATAAGAAGTAACAAGTTAAAATTATCTACTGTGAATAATTGTTCGATTTATTAAAAAACAAAAATGAATATTTAACTCGTAGGTAGGTATATCTCTCTCTCATTGAATTTATTTTCGTAAAGTTACCAAATTGGCACATCAAACGCAATGTGACATTAAAATGCAGACTAATAAGTGCGATAGATGTGATTTCAGATTTGATGGGGAGATAAGTTATTTAAAAATATTAAGTTAGTTGCGAATATATATTTTTTTTAACTAGATATTAGCGAAGATATTACACCACATAATATGATCGTTTTGTTATATATGGACATAGATAAGCAATAGTGTGTTAACCCACACTGGAGAAATTTTGAGTAAATCGTGTTTTAAAATTATAGTACCATTTTCTGTCAATATTTTTTATGTTCAATATTTAGTTATATACTTAAACAATTTAATAAGGTAAACACATAATTAAAAAACGTTCCCTAGCTCTCAATAAATCGTTCTGAATAGGTAACTTAATTTTGTGGGTTAACATGTTATTGCTTATCTGCGTCCATATATATGTATTTCGATCGGATACTGACAATAATTTCACAAGAAAAATTACAAAATTATTAACCAATTAGCTGCTTCCCGTGATTTCGAAAAGACCCGTTGCATTATTTTTACGAGCTGTTCCCAGCGGTTTCACGCGCGATTATTTCGGAAATCCCGCAAGAATTCCTTGATAAAAGGCACCCTAATATGTCTTTTTCGATGCCCCTGACAACGTCTATGCAAAATTTTATGGTAATCGGGTGAGCTGTTAAAGCGTGAAAGCGTAACAAACAAACAAACTTACTCGCATTTATAATAATAGTAAGGATGTCTTAAATGAAGAGCCTCAATAGGGATGTGGACTACTTTTGAAAATCAAAATTCTAATTAGTCCGTCAGTTAGAAAATAAAAAAACAATAGACACGTATTTTTTGCTTTTTCAAATAAATTAAAATATACAGAGATAAAGCGCTAAAGTTTAGGGTGAGGGGGTCGTGACGTCACAACCGCTAAAACCGCCATACAAACTGTCAGAATAGTGACGTCACGCGAAATTTCAACTCAATATATCGCCGTTATTTTTTGATTACGTAAAAAAAGAAAAAATACGTGTCCAATTTTTTTTTATAATCTACAAGACGGACTAAAAAAGAAAAAATAGTCAACATGCCCATTCTAGTTACTGTGTTTTTGTTTCAAGTTTCCAAACCTACTTGTAGGGACCGTGGTGGGAGGTACCTGCAAACATAAAGGGTTATACAGTTTATACACGTTTATCCATTTTCGTGTATTTTTCAAATGGACCAAAAACAAATACCTAGTTAGCAGAAATGAACGTGGATTTTGACGCAAAATCAAACATTTCGATCAAACATTTGCTCATGCCGCGCCTCGAACGTGATGCTTGAAAGTCGAATTTGAAATGCTCGTTTAAAAGAGCGATATTTTTTTTATTTAGAACAAATTACGATCAACTTAGCTGTGTCAAGCGATTTTTCACTTAGTGATTTTCTCGTTACTCCGAAATAAAAGCACTATGATAGTGAAAGACCTACTCCAGAACCCAAAGTAACTACATGATAAACCAAATATTATTTTTTCTTCGAATCGTAAAGAGTACCTACGGCTACCTAATATTTCTGTTATTTATGATATATGTATGTCGCACCTTGACCGTACTAAATGCTCTCCTGAGGGCCCGCCCTGGGTCTGATTTGTTTGCCGATGAGTGGATGGAACTCTTGTCTGTGTGTCTGAAGATGTGCGAGGAGTTGTATGCAAGGCCTACTAGTATTTGTTAACCATTGTAATTGGTCCTGTACCGTATGTGTTAACAATAAATAAATAAATAAATTATTTTGAAATATTGTAGCTCCAAACTATTACCAACTGTGCCCCCGGTGTTACCCGCGGAAATTTCGGAGATCCCGCAGGAATTCCGGAATGCAAGTACCTACCCTATATCCTTCTCTGTACCCCTGACAATGTTGTACCTAAGTAATAAGTATGCAAAATTTCATGAGATTTCACCGTCGGAGTTCCTGCGGGAATTCCGGGATAAAAGTATCCTATGTCCGTTTCCTGTTTCTAATCTACCTTCCCACCAATTTTCAGCCAAATCGGTTCAGCCGTTCTTGAGTTATAAATAGTGTAACTAACACAACTTTCTTTTATATATAAGATAAAAAGCTCCTAATATTATGCAAATTCTGTGCTGTCCTACTGAAACTATGGTTAGGTACGTTTTTTGACTATTTTAGAAAATGATTATTATTATACATATAAAAGGATCTATCAAAAATCAAGCCGCATATTTTGACTAAGGTGTAGAGTTTGAGAAGTTACGCCTTGTAGAGTTAGGGTGTGTGGAGTTATAAGCTTGGCTCTACATGAGATCTGATAACTTTTTGACAGTGCCCATCATATTATGGACTCGTCTTATCATCATTTTGCATGAAAATGTTTTTGGTGGGATATTGTGTTTGACAAATTTATTCCAACAGCTGAAATAAGGAGATATTGGTACTTAGTTAAATTTATGCACGAAAATAATTAAATATTAAATAATTACCTATGCTATAGGAAATGTATAATTTCGCATTAAAGATAACATAGATAATAGTAATAAAAGAGTAATAATTGTAACATATTCAAAGCAGGATGTTGATACGCGTGTTACGTACCTATGTACTCGTATACCTGCCTAACTCTAAACACTGCACTTAGTGGTGCCAGCGTGCACCAAGTCGCTAAACTAACGATCGCAATCTGGCGCATCCTCTGTTTTTGCGCAACACAGCCTTTTTGCTGTGGACTCACTCATCAAGCCGTTGTAGTCGACGATCACAATTATAACAAAACTCATTGTAACCATCAGGCTGTCCGCCATTATTGCCGTCCGTTCCGTTGTTAAGTAATGACATTAATTATTTTTTTTCGTCGAAAACTTCTGCAAAAAATGATAAATAGTTTATTTAGCTTTACTAAAATAAGTGCTACATTATGTTACTGTGTGATTAAATCGAGTTTTTTTCATATAAATGGTCTCATGGAAATCAAGTTATTATTTGTGTTATTTATTTATTTATTTACTAGGAAGACCAGCAGCACATTTAAATTTATATGAATAGATTCTATATAAAACAAAAGGCTAATTATAGGTCTTCACATTTAGACTCAAATTAAACTAACAAGACAGCACATAGCGCCGCACAATTTACAGTACAAGCGAAAAATTGCCTAATCACATCTCGCATAATATACTCAATACCTGCACAATAGCATATATTATTATAAAAAAATAATTATGGACAGAAGAAGTCGTCACCGAGCATACGTCTCGCCATCACCACGTTAGTATTAAAGAGATCCAACAGATCATATCTAGCGGATAATCCGTTGAAGTTGCCACTCGCACGCAGAATGTATGTGTTTTGCCTATAATTAGTTGACGAAATGGGAAGTTTTAATATATTATTGTTCCTCAAACGTTAGTTTAGAACAAATTTTGTTTTTGTATCGTTATTAAAAATCAATGAAAGTCAAGTGTTTTTAGCGTGGTTAACTCGCAAAAACACTTACCGCCGCACTCAGAGTCGACTTTAATGATTACTTAGTTAAGTATAGATTTTTAAAACAAAACTGCCGCAATCAGACAAGTTTAATAAATTAATGTTAGTTGGCATTTAACTAATTAAGTTACATCTCATTGAATGCCAATTAACATTAATTTACTGAACGTCTCTGATTGCGGCAGTTTTGTTTTGAAAATCCGTACTTAACTAAGTAATCATTAAAGTCGACTCTGAGTGCGGCCGTTAAACTTTCATACTTATTTGTCTGTAGGATTAGATTTCAATTTAAAAAATTCTGCGCATTTGTTTATTAGGGCATAATAACTTTGAATGTGCCACCATTATCATGGGATCGCGGTTCGCACGCTCTGAATGGTCGCGAAAATTTTCAAATGTACCTACCCACACACAAAATAACGTACCTACCTACCTAGACTGGTTTACCGACAAAAGAAATGCTCGAACCGCTCGCTTTTACTTTCGTATCGTCGCAATCGACTGAATTGTTCGTATTAAGGTCTGTGCGCTTTAATGTTGTTAACGTGTGAATATGAATCATGAGCGTGGCTTCGTTAATGTTGCAGCCAGACGAAGAATGGACCCCTAATACGTTTCTAAGTGTTATCTAACGGGATTTTATAACAATTCTTTTGTAGAGTCAATATCCACAATTTGGCGGAATCCAAAACGATCACTTTTAGGCTTTTCATTTGTCAATCTTACCTCTTAAATGCGCCACACACAGAAGCCGGAGGCGGACCAAAGGCGAAGGCGTGCATTTTGTATCGTTTAACTTGTCCATCATCATACATTACCTATTTAGTATTAAATTTACGTTCTGTATACCCACCACCAACCAAAAATAAAATCAGTTGAGTTTTCCGCATCCATAACTATTGAAAAGTTAATAAAGGTCATATTCCTATGGAGTTGATTATAATAATTAATTTAATGTTTCAATTCTTACAGAGGCACACATCAAACCCGAGAGGCAAGAACAAGCGGTTCACTTTCCAGTCGACAGTGAGGCAGCTGGAGAGGCGGAAGATAGCCGAGAAGCTGTCCAAAGAGGCTGACCTGAAGGAGCAACAGAGACGAACCGAACTGGAGGCCATGAGGAGGTGAGTCATCAGCCACACACAATAAGGATTAAAGCCTGAAGGTCGATATTTTAGAATAGCAAAACATTTGACTTGATTCTCTATTTTAATGTACCGTGTACCTACAAGTATGTCTTAAACAGCAGTGTGTCGAGAACAAAAATAAGACAAGCCTTAATAATAAGACAAATTAATATGTATTTTCGTTTAATTGATAGGTTTCTAATTTGTTTGATAACCGCAGTGGCATACCTACGGTGGTCTCAGAATAGAATATCATCAAAAACTAAAATTAAAGCACCACTCGTTGAGAGTTGATCTGTATTATCTACTTAGTAAATACTAAATGATATGGTAGTAGGTTACCTGACAAAGCAATTATTTATGAAGATCAGATTGCGCCTAAGGCTTTATAATAAATTAGGTAGGCATCAAAATTGTTGTTTAATATTATACTGTACTAGCTGTTCCCCGCGGTTTTACCTGCGTTAATTTCGGAGTTCCCGCTGGAATTCCGGGACAAAAACTACCCTATGTCCTTCTCTGTACCCCTAACAATGTGTATGCAAAATTGCATTATGAACGGTTGAGTCGTTAAGGCGTGAAAGCGCGAAACAGACAGACAGACAGAGTTACTTTTGCATTTGTAATATTGTAGGGATATACAGTGTTGCGATTTTGTATTTTATTCTCTTGCGTCATAGCATGTTAAACAGCACATAAGTGTGATATGCCTTGAAACTATGATTATGATGTGCAAGATTTCGTAAAAATAAAATTGTGTATAAATTAATCAAACATAGATTACGTATCATTTTTTCTGTCGCAGAATTGAGGAAACTAACTGTTACAACAGAAAATCTAAAGAATTCCATCTTATGAACCAATGTTACGAAATGAATTCGCTTCCTACGTCGTATAAATCATAGAATCAGACTCGGTTTCCTCGATAAAAACGAGTGCACTGACATTCTTTGGTTTATAGTTATTTTCCATTCCAATAAAAAGGAGTAGGTAATTAGTGATAACCGAAGGTCTTATAACTCAGATAAACTTTATTGTACTGTGTCCAAGAGATTCGTTCAACCGTATACCCGTTTCCTGAGTCAAATTATCTAATCAGTTTCAGTATTTCAGTTTTTGCAGCATTTGTCTAAGATGTGATCATGTGATGCTCAACATACATTACACTCTTCTAGAGTCGAAGAGGAATTCCAGAGGAAACGTGCTCGAGAGAAAGCTAACATCAGGCAGCAGTTAAGGCTGGTTAGCAGTGGAGCGTCCAGCATGCCGCACACTACACAACACAATAAGGTAAACCCTTTTTAAAAAAAGCTTGTAACTGTGTTTTATAATGTAAACCAGATTTACTACCCCAATAAAGCTAGAGTAGATTAAAGGGTGACTTAAAAAGAGAAAACTACGAGTATTGCATAATCGTGAAAGTTTGTATATTTTTAGATATCATTGGATGCTGATGGAATCAGATGAAAATTAACACACAATTATTACGTTTCGATCGGATACTTTTGATCTCGAAATATTCTAGAACATTCCGAAATTTTCAATGGCATAGCTCCAAAAAACAGCTAGTAAATAATATATATTTATTTATTTATTAAAAAAAATTCCACAGAACATGACAACGATTTTAGATAAATTTCATTAAACCATATTTACGCAATTAGGGAATAACATTATATGTTATCAAAATTGTATGTGTGTGAAATATGTATATTATTCTACTAAATAAAAATAGGTGTACTGACCCATAATCTTCGAGGGAATCTAAAAACTTACTCTCGCTTTGCAAGAAAGCAAATAGTTATAAATAGGCGTGCAGATTTTATAATTTGAACAACTTAAGGTGCAGAAGTATCAAAAACCCTCCGGTCTGTTTATGTTGAAGTGCTAACCTTTTTGGAACATAGTAGGTAATACGTAGTGACAGCTGTTTAGTGTTTTGTTTCACTTTCAAAAATAATCTCCATCAGGTTATGGGCCCAGGACTCTAATCGTAGAATAAAATAAAAGTAAATTGTTGTGCTTGCGTGTTTTTGTGCTTAATATGTCGGAACAAAATAACTCTGAACAAAATAACTGTGGATTAAGCGGAATAAAAAAACTAAAAGGTGCATCCGAATATGCAAACTGGAAGTTTATGGTGAAGAACTATCTGGAAAACCGAAACTGGTGGCATATTATTGAAAAAGAAGAGGTTGAAGACTCTTACAAGGATGTAGATCGCAAGGCCAGGACGACGATTTGCTTATTGCTTGAGCCCGAATGTTTTGTACATGTATATAATGTCAAGACAGCGAGAGAAGCTTGGTGTAATTTACAGAAGGTCTATGAAGACAAGGGCTGGGGTAGAAGAATTCGTCTTCAACGAGAGCTCTGGAACTGTAAATTAGAGAGCTTTGAATCAATGGAAAAATACATTTATAGTGTGACGTTTCTTACACAACAGTTGGCAGATATTGATTCCAAGATAAACGACGATTGGATCATATCGATTTTGCTTGGTGGATTGACTCCTGAATACAGTCCTCTTATAATGGCTGTAGATAACAGTGGCCAAGAAATCACATTAGAGCAAATCAAGACCAAGTTGTTGCAAGAAGGAAGTCGGCAGAGCCATTCAACTTTAAATCCTGAACTAGCTCTTGTGACTAAGAAGGTACAAAATGAAGCAAGATCTACACCTAAAACCACAGATCGTAAGCAGAAGTTTGTACATAAATGTTTTAAGTGTCACGAACCTGGACATAAAGCGTCCCAATGTAAAGAGAGGTCTAAAACTGCGAATGTCTGCCTGAGTACAAAGAAGGCGATCGTTAAAGATAAGTGGTACCTCGACAGTGGTTGTTCAAATCATATGACCCACAACAAGAAAAAGTTGTTGTCGTACAAACCAGAAAAGGGTAATATGATTGTAACGGTAGCGAACGGTGAAAAGCTACGAGTACAAGGAAGAGGGAATGCTGAGCCTTCAGTCAGCGGAAACGAGAAACTATTTTTAGAAGATGTTTTACATATCCCTGATTTATCCATGAATCTTATTTCGGTGAGCGATTTGACCAAGAAAAATTATAATATTAATTTTGACAAAGAAGGTTGTGTTATTAAAAAGGAAAACCGCCTAGTTGCGAAATGTCAAGAAGTCGATGGAATTTTCGAATTAAAAGAAGAAAATTGTTGTGTCGTCAATTTGACATTGTCAAGTCAAAATGAAAATAATATTTCAAACCTTTGGCACAAAAGATTAGCTCATTTAAGTCGAAATTATATGGATAAATTAAAAGTGCTCGTCCGTGGGATTCAATTTAACATGAATGATTTACGTGAACCGTGTATTCCTTGTATTGAAGGAAAAACCGTGAAGAGTCCTTTTAAAAATAGAGGTACGAAAGCAAGTGAAATTCTAGAGATCGTACATACCGATGTTTGCGGTCCGATAGAAGAATGCTCACTTAGTGGTTCGAGGTATGTTTTATTATTTATTGACGATTTTACTCGAAAAACACATGTTTATTTTTTGAGAAATAAAAGTCAAGTTTTTGATAAGTTTCGTGAATATAAGGCGGAAGTAGAAAACGAGACAAAGAAGTCGATAAAATGCCTGAGATCCGATGGTGGTAAAGAATATTGTAATGGAGAATTTACTAACTTTTTAAAGTCTGCAGGTATAAAACATCAGACGACTGTGCCCTATACACCGGAACAAAATGGTGTGGCAGAACGGGCAAACCGTACCATCATTGAGAAGGCAAGAACATTACTATCTGAAGCGAACCTAAGTAAAAAATATTGGACAGAAGCAGTAAATACTGTTGTATATTTAAAGAACAGAAGTCCTACAAAGGCTGTGACTAATACGGTACCAGAAAAACTTTGGACAGGAAAAGAAATAGATTTAAGTCATCTAAAAGTTTTCGGATGTTTAGCTTTTCGATTGATACCTAAACAGAAGAGACGCAAACTTGATAAGAAAACGGAACCTTTGATTTTTATTGGCTATCCAGACAACCAGAAAGGATATCGGCTAATAGATCCAAAGACCTACAAAGTAACAGTTGCGAGAGACGTAAAATTTTTAGAAAATGTTTTTCCTGGAAATAAAAAGGTTGAAGTGGTGAGAGAAACAGTTGTTCCTATAAATCTAGAGGAGGAACAAATAGAACCTGTAAATAACACCGCACCAGACAGTAATGAACATAGCGTGGAGGAGCGCTTGGAAGCAGATTCCACGATTGAACCTGCATCCAGCTCGCAAGAACGGAGTCATGCAGAACTTCATGAAAATCCAGAGATGGAAGTCATACCTGCGCAGATTGATGTAGTTCCTGAACAAATAGAGCGAAGATATCCCTTAAGAGAACGTAGATCAGTTGATTACTATGGATTGAACGTTGCAATAGCTAATATTGATGGTGATCCATTGACGGTTGAAGAGGCGTTGTCTAGACCTGATAGTGACTTGTGGATGAAAGCGATGAATGAAGAGCTTGAATCACTGAAGGAGAACAAGACATGGAAGTTAGTTGATCTTCCAGCTGACAAAAAACCGATTCAATGTAAATGGATATTTAAAATCAAGAAAGATAGCGACGGCAAGGTAACAAAGTACAAAGCCAGGCTAGAAGCGAAAGGTTTTACACAAGTACGTGGTATAGACTATTTTGAAACTTATTCACCTGTTGTACGTAGCTCTACTTTACGTATGTTATTTTCTTTAGCAGTTGAGTATGGTTGGTTTATTGACCAATGGGATGTTACAACTGCGTTCTTGTATGGTAAAATCAAAGAAAACATTTACATGCTTCAACCAAAGGGTGCTATAGTTAAAGGTCAAGAAACAAAAGTTTGTAAGCTTGAGCGATCATTGTACGGGTTAAAGCAAGCATCTAACGCTTGGTTCAATGAGTTGGATGGTGAAATGTTATCTTTAGGTTTTACACAGTCGAAAATAGAGCCATGTTTATATCAAAAGATTTAAGGTAAAAGACTTAGGAACGGCCAGGCATGTTTTAGGAATGAGATTGAGAAGGGATAAAGATGTAATTTATCTAGATCAAGAACAGTTAATTCTGAATGTCTTGAGTGACTTTAATATGGGTGACGCAAACCCTGTAACCACTCCGATGGAAGTGGGAATCAGATTAGAGAAATCAGTTGATTCTTCTTGCAAACTGCCATATCAGAGCTTGATAGGATGTCTGAATTATTTAGCAGTTAATACGCGACCGGATATAGCACATTCTGTGAGTGTTCTTTCCCAGTTTAATTCGTGTTACGATGAAACACACTTTAAATGCGCAACAAGAGTCTTAAGATATCTTAAAGGTACCTCAAATCTTTGTTTAACATTCCGAAAGTCGGGAGACACAGATTTGCGTGCGTACGTAGATGCAGATTGGGGCGGTGCGTATGATAGAAAGTCTTTCACGGGTATAGTCATGAAATTAGGAAAGAACGTAATCACATGGGAGAGTAGGAAACAAACAACTGTATCCTTGTCTTCAACTGAAGCAGAATATGTAGGTTTATGTCAGGCTTCTAAAGAAGCGATATACTTGCGTAGGTTACTGAATAGTTTAATTACTATGACTAGTAAGGCAGTTGTCATTTATAATGACAACCAGTCGGCGCATAAAATTGCGGGAAACAAAATGATGCACAATAGGACGAAACATATTGATATAAAGTATCATTTTATTCGTGAGTGTGTACTTGATAAAAAGGTTTTAATAGAGTACATATCGACGGACAAGATGATAGCTGACATCTTAACTAAATCTGTTCATAGCCCGAAACTAAGAAAGTTTTTAGAAGAGTTTTCGTTATGTAAATACTCTGTTAAGGGGGCGAAGTGATTGATTTAATTTTAGTAATTGTATTGTGTAATTTATTACGGTGCTGTAGTACGTATTAAATTAAGGGGGCGTGTTGAAGTGCTAACCTTTTTGGAACATAGTAGGTAATACGTAGTGACAGCTGTTTAGTGTTTTGTTTCACTTTCAAAAATAATCTCCATCAGTTTATAATGCGTCTCTAAAGCAGTTGTTATTTAATTCCTTTCTCTCTGTAGACAAGAGACGAGCCGGACGGTTCGTGCCGTGAGTCCCCGGCGCCGGACCGGGGCCGCAACGGCCGGCAGAGCCACAGCAACGCGTCCTCGGAGATAAGCGCGAGGAGCAAGAGCTCCACACCCGTAAGTCAGACAGATTTTCGCCACAACTCCTCGAAACCTCAGGCAAAATGGCAACTGCAGTTGTCAACTTTCACTAACATCTGTCTCCAACATTTATCATACCTAGCCTCTATTAAAGAGGTTCCGGGTTCGATTGAGGGTAGACTTCGTGTAAAGAACACAGGGTTGTACTTTCCTCAGCGTGTTTATATATATAAAATAATAATACGTAGGTATTTGTAATATAAACATCGAGTCGAAAATTCGCGTGACGTCACGCTATAGTACAGTTTATATGACGTTATTACGTCACGAGCCTCCATTTTTAAACTGAGCTGCGCTTTATCTAAGTATTTTCTATTCAATTTGAAAAAACAAAATATACGTCTCTATTATTTTTTATTATCTTACTGATGGACTGAATATACTCGATTTTTAACCTTTTCGAAAAGGAGGAGTTCTGTGTCGACTGTATGTTTTTTCCCCCTTTTTTGTCATAATTCCAATTCAATAGTGCCCACTAAGCTGTTAGCTTGTTGTACCACCAGGTGCGCTGCGTGGAGCTCTCGGAGTGGCGCACGGACAGCTCGCCGCGCGTGTACCGCGACTGGGCGAGCTCGGCGGCGGCGCACGCGCACCCGCCGGCCTGCGCGCGCATGCCCAAGTCCACCAACGCGTTCTACAACGGTAAGTTGCTTTGATTCGTTTAACTTATGGTTTCCACGGGCCTATAACTTAGTGTAGAGTCAAGTAGATCTGTGAGTTGCGATGTGTTATTATTATTAATATAAGAAATTAATGCTTTGGAGTGCAAGTTGGACATAAACGGATCAACTATTTTCATTTCCAATGACACTATTTTTCTATCCTTGTTATTAAAAATACGAAAGTTTGGATGTATGGATGTTTGTTACTCAATCACGTTAGCACGATTAACGGAATCGGATGTAATTTGGCACAGAGATAGATTGTAGACTGAAATAAGAAATGGGCTATTTTTTATTCTGAAATTCCCACGGGGATTTCGAAATAACCGCGGGTGAAACCGTGAGAATAGCTATACTCTCTCCACGGAGAAAAGTTAATATAGCGCTCTCTACGTCACAAATCTAATCTGATACAAATGACAAAGACAAAAAAATTAGTGGGCGTAAACCTATCTGAATGCCACAAATGCCATTACGGGTACCACAAACAGACTAAAAGTATTTGGTTATCGCTGATCAATCACAGACGAGTCTATGTTTTCCCTATTAACTTGTCTCCGTGGATAGAGTAAGTATATTAAGAGCACGTTCCCACTTGTCGGATGTCAGATCCAGATTTTAATCGGATGTCGGTGCTTCTGTTCACACTTGTCGGCTGTCGGACACGGTCGAAGCTGGCGCCAACACAGCAACTCTGCTTGCGCGCCGCGATCTGTGTAGTTTACAGTAAAAGAAAGAAAGAAAGATTTATTTAAGCAAGAGGAGAAACACAACACAAATGAACACAATATATAGAACAACACAAAACAATTAAATAATAACAAAATAAAGATTATGCCGCGCGATCGCAGTGCGTGACGCACGCACGGGCGCTGCCGGGCGGAACAAGGGGTAGCGGGGAGAGGGTTGTCGGCCCCGACATCCGACAAATGTGAACAGCGCCATCGCCATACTAACTCATAGGCGAGCGAGATCCGACACGATTTTTTCCCGGACGTAGAGGGCTCGCAAAACAGCCGACGTTTCTTGTCGGCGACGACACAAAATCTGTTTTTAATACAGTTGCTCAAAAAGTGGCATATTGCAGGGACGTATAGCGTTCGGGAAGTGGGCTATTACATGCTCGAGTTTTTTCTTTACCTTTTCCGAACTCGTGCGTTCTCTTTCCCAACTGTCAAAAATGGCGAAACGACTTTGACACACTTTTTGTATTGCGCAACGTAGGTTTCGTATTACTAATACGACTAGCGCCATCTCTTGATCACAGTTGGAACTCAGTTGAGTTTGTGTTTTTATTATTTTACTAAATTTCTTCATTTTTTTCGCAACTGTATTAAAAATAGTTGTTCAGTACACGTGCGGACTTGTAATGAAATATACTATTTCGACAAGTGTGAATAGCTTCTAATTTGTTTGCCTACCCTCCCGTGACGTGACGCGCCGCGCCCGCAGCGGCGGAGGCGTCGGCGTTCAGCGGCAGCCCGCGCTCCGACAACTACCGGCTGGAGTTCGCGCGCGGCCGCTCCCCCCGCACGCCGCGCCCGCCGCGCCTGCTGCCCGCCACCCGCACCCCCTCCAGCTCCGGCTCGGAGCTCTCGCTCAGACAACCCATCAAAATCAGGTAGGGTGATAAACTATACGATAATTAGTTTTGCGCGAGCATGTACGATACCTAGCTTGCATGAAAAAACACGTAGTGAAATATTATCTACCAAGTCTACATAGGTACTCGTTAAAAGGCAGGTGCGGATCTATGGGGGGCAGTGGATGCTCTTGCCGTC
The DNA here is from genome assembly GCA_907165275.2 of Zygaena filipendulae. Taxonomy (NCBI): domain Eukaryota; kingdom Metazoa; phylum Arthropoda; class Insecta; order Lepidoptera; family Zygaenidae; genus Zygaena; species Zygaena filipendulae. The sequence goes on from OU015650.1 coordinate 801,160, forward strand.
CCTGACGACTGAAGTAGGTACTTTAGTTTGACCTTGGAAAAATTTCTGACCCTGTATAATCACACAAAATCCTAGATCCGCGCCTGAAAAAAGGACCTACAGACTAGGGAAGGAGCTGGTTTTTTCTGTATTTGAACGATACTAAATTTTCGGTACGGCTGGCTACGGGTTCGATTCCCGTGTCATGGTAATAATGAATTTAATAATGTGACAACATTTTTTTACCCTGTAACTGGGTAATTAGTGGCACAAATTATATATACGTATAAGCATTCACAAAAACTATTTATTTGTTATAATATCAGTCGCCTGGTCGCATAGTACCTAGAGCTTGTATATAGGACAAGCTCTCCTTAGCTGGCACTGTGACAACGTCCAAGTATTATTATTTTTATATATGTAGAGTTAATATAGAGACAAATTTTAATATACAGTTGTAGGGCTGAGTAGTGGTATGAGAGACTTCCTGGTACTTATACGTATTAGATACCTGACGAAATTCACGTAGCGTAGGTGATACCATGAAGAACAGCTAAAAATTACTGATTATACAGGGAAAAGGTGTTATTTTTTTATGTAGGGTACTTTTTACTATTTATCCCGAATTGCCGCGGGAACTCTGACAATAACGCGAACGAAACGCGTGGGGCATCGGCAGTAGTTAGGGTTGCCACCCGTACTATATTATATAGTAACGTACTATATTTCAGTCAATCTAATATATATAAATCACGTGTCACGTTGTTTGTCCGCGATGGACTCCGAAACTACTTAACGGATTTTGATAGAATTTTGCAACCGTTTATAATATGGTCCAACTTAAAAGATAGGATAGTTTTTATCCCGGAATTCCCTCGGGAACTGAAGGACATAGAATACTTTTTTCCCGCAACCTCCGCGGGAACTCCGAAATTACCGCGGATGAAATCGCGGGGGCTGTTGTACTATATATTATAGAAAAATAATATAGTACAAAAAATACTATATTTTAATCTCTAATTCAACTGTCACATTTTTTTATAATAACTGTGACTCGTCTGGAACGCACCGGCAGCGCAGCACGAGGAATTTCAGAACGAAACGCATATAAGCGGCCACAAAACATCAACTGTCAAAATTGCAGCCCGATACTTATTGATTAAAAATAAATGTGTACTGTTTTTTTTTGTGTTTCCCAAAAGTACTATATTTTTGCATCTTTTTTCGGAAAATACTATATTTTTCCAAAAAAAAAAAAGAGCAACCCTAGCTGTAGTATTACTTGAAATCGTATTGCATGAAATGAATTGAAAGATGGCGTATATTCCGTGCCCTCGCTGCTGCTGTACCTACGTGGTTTATCATCCGCGTTGTAGACCGTTGCATCTTGTTTCCCCTCAAGGTGGTGATGTGTGCCGGGTACCGTATTGCTATAACCACTAACCGCCTTGCTCCGCTCGCAGCCAGGTGAGTCGCTTGTAACATGCTTCGTTACTCTTCCACATAGATGTCCAGTCAACGACAATTTTGTAGTTAATGAGTAACATCTACATATATACTTATAATAAAACTGTAGAGAAGTCAATTCTGTACATTGAGTATATATTAAAAATTAATATTGGAGGATGAATGGTGATCGATACTGATGCCAAAAATGCAATCAGTAAATTTTTTGTCTGTCTGTCTGTATATGCACGCATGGGTCAAAAACTACTGAAGGGATTTTAACCAAACTTAATACGATTGTAGTCCATACTCCTGGGCAGGTTATAGGCTATATAACATAACGCTAAGACACAATAGGAGCTGAGCAGTGGCGATAAATTTGAAGCAAGTCGGATGGAAATCCGCTTTCGCATACGTTTACTCAATCACGCAAAAAAGGGCTGATCAGATTTGGATGAAATTTGGCATGCACGTTGTCAGGGGTACAGAGAAGGACATAGGGTACTTTTATCCCGGAATTCCCTCGGGAACTCCGAAATTACCGCGGGTGAAACCGCGGGGCACAACTAGTAAATAATAAATATTTTTTAAAATAAAATACCTACCACAAAAAAACAATTTTGTTGTTGACTGTACCGACCAAAATCCAACTTTTTCTTAATTTTAATACAAAGTGTCCACTGCTTGAGTAGGTATTTGACCAGATATGAGACGTTATTCTGTTAATTTTAGCTTATTTTCCTTTTTTTTTACGTCATTTCCTCAGTCAACCTGTAGATTCTTGTCTATATTTTTTTTTTCAAATCAAATAATTGTTTTTTTCATAACCAAAACAATTTTTGCAAATATTGTTTGTTGGACATCCTTTCAAGTATAAATATAGGTATACTTGTGTATAGAAATGCATCTCAAACTTCAAACTTTATTTCTCGGTTTTATATGCCGTTTTAATTTTTCTGTCAAATAAGTCAAGTAGCGAGACGGCTTACGTAACTCTCTAGCTGATTACTAAACCCCTGTTTCTATATTATCTATTTCAATTCCTTACCTTCCAAAATATTTGAAGCATGATTTATGAATGAGTTTTAATACAATATATTCAATTAGCATGGAGCATGTGTTTGATTATAAAATAAAATCAATATTGTAATAATAAATTATTTTACTTAGTACTAAAGCAGCGTCGACGCATGCTACCAACATAGAAACAACAACAAAAGAGGAATCTGAAGAGCCGGCAATAGTGCCAACTGTAAGGCCGGTGAGGCCTGCGCGGGCGGTGTTCATTCACTGATCAAACACTCATGTGTGCAGACGTGTTGCGTGCAAGGAATTATCTTTTTAAGAGTAGATATTTTACTTAATTATAAATATTAGATATACTGATATTATTGTTGTTTAATCATATTTTTGCTTAGTTATGTACTTTTTACTTATTGTTTTTCAAACAACCGTTTTTTATGGTAATAAAAAGGCAAAAACACCGAAGACTCGATGCGATGCGCGGTTTGAGATTAGCATGCGCCACGAGGAAGTTAAACTGGTGCGCAAAATCAAATAATTTTTACGGAGTTCTTGGATGTGGCTTCAGTTTGAGGTCTGAGGTCCCTATTACTTCCTTGCTAATTTTAAACTACGCACCGCGTAGAAAAACAAGCGGAATTTGAGCTGTCTTTTGGGCACTTACAAGTAGCTTACCTACTTTTACAGTTATTATTTATATATCTACTAGTTGGCTAACCTTGGGCCCTTACCACCATATTTTTAACAGATTTAGTTTAAATATTCTTATATGTTAAAATCTAAATTTCACGATCATTGTTCAAGATCAAAGTTTGAGTGGACGAAATGATGATGTAGAGCCACTAAGTGGTACGATGGAAAGGATTTAAAATAACAACAGAAAAACTGTTTACAACAGCAACTTTGATTAGTCAATGTTATTTCTAGAGGTCATACAACTATAAAAAGCTCATCATGAACTGACTCACTGACTCATTTTAACTTTTTACAAAAGAAATTTGAAATGCCAACTTCTGTTGCAAAATTGAAGCTACCCTAAATTTCGATTGCACCTTGACCATCTTTAATTTTATGACGAACAAAACAAAATTGATAATCAATTTTGAGCTCTATTTCAAACAAATAAATGGACATAGATAAGCAATAGTGTGTTAACCCACACTGGAGAAATTTTGCGTAAATCGTGTTTTAAAAATAGGAGCGCCATTTTGTATCAACATTTTTTATGTTCAATATTTAGTTACATATTTAAGCAACGTAATAAGGTAAACACATAATTAAAAAACGTTCCTTAACTCTCAATAAATCGTTCTAAATCAATAACTTAATTTTGTGGGTTAACATGTTATTGCTTATCTACGTCCAAATAGCTACGAAGCGCATATACAGCCATTTCGATTGACGGTCGGTTGTGAAGCCTTCCTTTTTTAACCATAACAATACTTCTTCATACAATCGATTGTGAGGTGTGTTCACCCACTCGCAAATAGGTCACGAATTTTATACATAGTTTTTTGTTATGTGCAGATTGAAAATTAAGATTTAAAACTCTACTCGTAACATTAGCTTACATTCGAACTAAAATAATGTAATTTCTTATAATAGAATAGGACATACAAGAACCATATTTATTACTATTATTATTATCAGATGTCTTTTAAATAAAATTCTTCAAAACAAATTGTATGAAGAAAAAGTTGTCTATATTTGTGGTTATAGATTTTTAAAAATCGTTTATTGTAATTTTTAATTTCTCAAAAGTTTATAGTTCGAATGAAGGCTTTGTTATGATTAAAGATGCAAAACTTTGTAAGATCACTGACAAACAAATAGGTACTAGAAATTAATCGATATTCGAAATAATAATCGGTTTTTGGGCAATTGAAATCACTACTGTGTACTACGGGTGAACACACCTTAGGTAATCAGTTGTACTTTCTACATTACTGCTGCATTATAATATTATGTTGGCAAGAGGAAATACATTTTTCACACCACATGCTCGACAATGCCGAATTATATGTCATGTAAACCTTACCGAAAGCAAGACATTATATCTCTTGGCTTTAGCCGGGTTATAATGTTCTATTGAATTTCATTATAACCCGCTGGTCAATAATGTGATTTTCACTTTCATAATTCTTATTGCTATGTCCATAACGTCTCATTTCGCTAAACAGAATGTGTTCTCAGCGGGCGCGGCCAACTCGATTTTCGAAGACCGAAGCCGTGGCCCACTAGATTCGCAGTGAGACGAACTTCATTTGTTTGTCAAATCGAGTAGGCCACGCCAGCTGAAAGAAGTGGCTATATAGGATCTACTAAGCCTGTTTTTTTATTGTCTCGCATTATGTGAGAAAAGTAGAGTATACACCACAGGGATAAAACTGTTTTTTTCTTGGGCGCTTGAATCCCTCACTGCACTCAGGACTCAATCTTAATTCCCTCCCTTTGGTCGGGAATTAACTTATAACACCCTCGCTGCGCTCGGGAGTTAAATTTGGAGTCCTTCGTTATGTTCAGGATTCAATGTAGCGCCCGTGACATAAAACAGTGCTTTATCCCCTTGGTGTATAATCTACTATTAAGTGGGTGCTACATATCGTTTGAATATAATTATTACCTTTGGTTATAAGTATTTTCTTATCTGTCATTTCTAAAAATCCACTGTATTATGAATTTTTGTTTGATTTCAAGTTATAATAAAAGTATTTTAGATGTTGACTCCGAAGAGTGCTTTAATTATGAATTTCTGTAAAAAATATAATGAATTTTGTATTTTTTTTTAATTTAATAATAATTGTTAATATGTATCTAGTTATTATTTTCATTAAGTTATGGTGTACGTGTAATAATCGTCGAGTTGTATCAGCGAAGTAACGAAGCTTTAATATAGATTTATCTGAAAATAAAATGCATTAGTGTCATCAGCAAAAGTTACATGGTCGTGTATTTTCAAATAGATTTCACTACCTAATGCTTTCGTTGGTGATTGTAAGTTAGATTAATATTAAGATTATTATTATATTTTTAAATTGCATAAATAATATTAGAACTCTTAATTATGTAACAGTATTTATTATGTAACTATCCTATAAAAGAAATAGAACTTAAAACTTTTGGCAATAAAATTATTATTCTAATTACTGTTTATGATACTTTGATCTTTTGTTAATTTCTCCTTAGTGAAACTAAATTTTTTTTAATTATAAAACAAATTTTTAATTATAAAAATGGTGCTAGTTAACATTAATAGGAAAGAGGACATGACATCTTAAAACTTGCATAAAAAAAACCTTTGCCTACTCAATCATGGAAAAAAAAAGGATTTTATTTTGCCACCAAACTATCTGGATAACAGTTATAATAAATTCACAAATATGAGTCCACAAGAGAGAGCATTTCGTGATACAATTACCTATTGTGTTTGGTGAACATTTCAGGCCAACACACCCCGTTAACCTTTCACAGTCGATCAATCATACCGCGAGCCCGCCACAGCTCGCGCTATATCGCTGCAGCCGCGGGGGTGTGAGCAGGGCGCGTCGGAAGTAGGTTAACTAGAGCCACCGCCCGTTGATGACCACGCCAACACACTATTTTATGGGGATTTCCGTTTACACCAAAAAAACATACAATGGGATTAACAAAGCGAGATCATTTTAAATCGAATGCTTTTTTGATTTAACAAAATTTATTTTGGTTGTTTTTTTTTAAGCCTACTAATCGCAATAAACAAAGCAGAATACTTTGATTTTAGGCGGAAGTGTAATTAATCTCTAAAAATAACAAACTGCTGTCACTTCGGTTCTTATTAAAATTAACGATATTGTCCTTAAACGCCAAAGACAAAACGGCATAAGAGACATTTTTTTTCTGTATCTATGCAAGTGAGTACTTCACGACAAATCTCTTTAAAAAAGATATATTCAAAGTAATTTTATGGACTTTTACGTGCAATAATATCTAATATATACTATATGGATATTTAAACTGTTATTAATAATAATAATTACATCAATAGGTAAATATCTACCTATATAAAACTATCGGACGTAATATAAATGTATCAACAGCTCAATTTCATATATTCATTACTATATTCATTTTTAAGGATAAATTATGTAATTCATTAAAATAATAAGTACATGTACATGTAAATAATTTAGTACCAGATCGTAGGTAGATATTAAGTTTCATAACAATTATATATATATATTAATATTAAAAAATAGAATTATTGACTTATCTAATTTGAATGCTTCAAACGTAAATTTACATATACTTTAATATTATAAATAAATATAATTAATCGTATCTACTCAAAATAATAATATAATTTTTCTAATGTACAGTAAGTAATTCGAGATATTAAATATGCATATTGTATATATAATTTCATCGAATATTCCATGAATATTTAAAAAAAATAAACAATTTATATCCAGACTTAGTGTAATGCTGTGATTTAATTCCCCATTTAAATAATCCCAAATCCAAACTAAAAAAGAACAATAATTAAAAGATTAAATATAATATAGTAGCAAGCAATCCAGCAACTCAAATATAAGTAAATAAAACCACCGACTTTTTAAAAATATTTCCATCCAATGAACACTTGTATGAAAGCAGATATACACTTGTGCCGTACATAGTCTTCAATGAAATGAGTGTGCAGCGCGTTATTCGGGCCACAACATTTTTACTGGTCATGCGCAAAAGGTTTGTTGAAAATATTGTTTCTGAAAGGTTTTGGAGGGAACACTTCAGTTTTCAGTGCGGCGTAAAACGTAGAGCCATGTGATCGTGTTTTCTTACGAATTAACAATTCGTACAATGGATTTATAAAGTTAAACCACAGTTTATTGAAACTGAAACTGAAGCATTACAAGTGTAAAAACCGAGAGTAGCTTAGACTTACCTACCCAAGTAAAATAAAAACTTTCTCAATAATAAACCTTTTGACAGTTCCCTTTTTTTTCAATTAAATTTATAACTAGCTGTTCCCCGCGGTTTCACCCGCATTAATTTTGGAGTTCCCGCAAAATTCCGGAATAAAAATTACCCTATGTCCTTTTCTGTATCCCTGACGTGTATGCAAAATTTCGTGATGATCGGTTGAGCCGTTAAGGCGTGAAAGCGTAACAGACAGACAGACAGACAGACTGACAGAACTACTTTAGCATTTATAATATTAGTAGGTATTCTTCTTTCTTCAACATGTCATTTTCCGCGAACTCACCTTTGAATTTCAAATAAACACAGTCACATCAACCTTCGCTGCATATTCGGACAAATAATTCCTTAGGGCGCTCGTACACTGTCTACCGTGGCATTTGAGGACGTCCCGCTGGGGTCGGGCGGTTCCGCCGTCCCGAAGCCGTCCTCCCGCCAGTGCGTCGCGTGCGCGCACAAGGGCAAGTCGGAGACCGCGCCGCCGGCTCTGGCGCATGCGCAGGTGAACCGGCAACACCACCGACCGGCCCCGATGGAAGTGCAGGGCAAACCGGGCGACACCATGAGAGAGGCGTTGGAGGACAGAGACCCCAATCAGCTGAATCAGCATATACAGGTTTGATGGATAGATATAGGTCTATCTATATCTCTTCTCTAGCTGACCCCCGCGGTTTCACCCGCAGTTATTTCAGAGTCCGCGGAAATTCCGGGATAAAAAGTAGGTACCCTCTGTGATTCAGGATCATTATAGCTCCATAAAAGTGAAAGAATTTTTAAAATCGGTTCAGTAGATCCAGAGATTACCCCCTACAATCTTACAAACACGCGAACTCACCAACTCCGGAGTTCCCGGGGGAATTCTGGGTTAAAAGTACCCTATGTCACTCAAGATCACTGTAGCTTCCTATAAGTGAAAGAATTTTCAAAATCGGTTCAGTAGATCCAGAGATAGCTGTTCCCCCGTGGTTTCACCCGCGGGAAGTTCAGAATTCCCGCATAAAAACTACCCTATGACACTCAGGATCACTGTAGCTTCCTATAAGTGAAAGAATTTTCAAAATCGGTTCCGTAGATCCAGAGATTACCCCTTACAACGTCACAAACTCACAAACTTTTGCTCTTTATAATAATAATATAGATTAGAAAAAGGAAGTACAAATAGTTTAAATAATAAAAACACGCTAAAAGAGTAAACTGAACTGAAAAGTAATAACCATCTAGGACCAGAGTCTTTGCAAGACCAATCTAACGAGTCCGAACTCGATGGGGTTGTGTTGTTTAGTTACAGAGATCTCATGGCCATTTACCGGCTCTATCATCGGATCAGCTTTCCTTCTTCCCCTGCTAAATTATCTGGTTGCAAGTGGAAAAAGGAATTGTGATATCAAGTGAAAGTTCAAAGGTAGAGCAACCTGAGGAGGGTATAGTATTCGATTTTAGTTCCAAATTAATTTTTTAATCTTAAAATTAGCCAATAAAGTTCATTGTTAATGAAAACTGAGCGTGCAAGAAATAGATGAGTTGATGGAATTTAATTTAATTAGTTATAAATCATAATTATAGGGAAAAACGCGCTGTAAAAACATAATTGACTACTTGACAATTTTTTTTTCAGTCCGTCGTGTAGATTAGTAAAAAACATTGAACACGTATTTTTTCTTTATTTACGTAATCAAAAAATAACGGCGATATATTAAGTTGAAATTTCGCGTGTATGGGGCTTATACTGAATACTGACGTCACGAGTACCCCACCCTAAACTTTAATGCGCTATATCTATGTTTATTTTCATTAATTTAAAAAAGCAAAAAATACGTGTCTATTATTTTTTTATTTTCTAACTGACGGACTAATTAGAATTTTTATTTTCATACGTTGAAGAATACCCAATTATGAAATGATCATTGAGCCGCGTAAACCCGCGGTTTTGCTATGGTATTCTTGGTAATGTCTTGTCACATCACACACGTCTCCCGGAACACATTGTTTCCTATGCACAATGACACTTTAATACCTAACCTTTCACAAAGAGGTACTAACTGTGACAACGGAAAATTTACATTTCAGTTAACTATTCTATTGTCGAGCGATGTAAAAGTAAGGTCGCCGGCTGAAAGGAGTCGAAAGGTCGACATATAAAGCACTTCTAGGGTGGATATTAATAGAAATACACTACAATTATGTAAAGTAAAAAACACGTTACCATGTTTCATGCAAATTAGAATATTTTTATTTATTTATTTAAAACCACTGTAGCTTTACAGTTTCGAACTAGTACGATAGAGTAGCACTACTAATAAGCATATGTTTTACAATTCTAATTTAGATATCATTAGGTACACAATTAAAACAATTTTAATTCATTACAAGAACAACAGAAGATATCGAATATAATAACAACAACATGATAAATAGTCAGGTAGTTCATCAAAAATTTATGGTAAAAAATGTGTTAGAAACAAAAAAAAACATCATTTTAATGTAAGTATAAAAAATGAAATTAATGATTCTAAAAAAATAATTTGGAGGCAAAACGGCGTTAATGATGTTAAAGTATCAAGGTATCAAACTTAATTTAGTCATCAGGTTTTCAGAGGTTATAAAAACCCAGGGTCGACAGGTGTAATCTCTCTTCTAAATCTAGAATAGAGTTGGTCCCAAAACACCTTCCGGCCCCATTGTGGCTCTTCCAGAAGAGGGAATCGCTTAATTGAAGATAAACAATGTTCGAAGGCTGAACGGTTGGCCAGGAGATGGACAGTAGTTGGGTTCGTTCCGGTATTGGATTGCTGAAACATTTCACACAATATGTATGTAATAAGATAGTGGACCAATTTTTTGACTAATTTTTATTTTTTAGTCCGTCTTGTGGATTATTAAATTTTTTTCTTTTTTTACCTAATCAAAAAATAACGGCGATATATTGAGTTGAAATTTCGCGTGACGTCACTATTCTGACAGTTTGTATGGCGGTTTTAGCGGTTAGTGACGTCACGACCCCCTCATCCTAAACTTTAATGCGCTTTATCTCTGTATATTTTAATTTATTTGAAAAAGCAAAAAATACGTGTCTATTGTTTTTTTATTTTCTAACTGACGGACTAATTTGAATTTTGATTTTCAAAAGTAGTCCACATCACCATTATTTAATTTAATTTATAATGGGATTTCTGCCTAAAAGTGCCATGTGACAAAGTTTATGTTACAGAGGAATTCGTATTGAACATTTCATAGGAATTTTTATGTTTACACAAAAAACAATATTATAAAATAAAGTATAACAACATATTTTAATAGATATTTTTTTATAAGTTAGCCATATACTCTTAGTGAAGACGTCGAGTTTCTTAAACAACTTGGAAAATATAGATCCATATCTACCTAGAACCATAGCGATAGACGAGAGACGAGCTAAGACGCTGAAAATTTTTTTTTCCTAAAAGCGATGTGTGCGAAACTCACCCAAATTTAACATAATTTCCAATGATTTTCGCCACCCTAGCTACCGTCGTTTTATCACGATCGCTCGTGATCATTTCGTTGAGAATGGCGTATTTTATCATATCACCATGTCCAGCTACTTCGATATGCTCATAGTGCTTTTCGTGGCTACCCAAATTGCCTTTGTAATTGAACTCCATCAAATACACGGGGTTACCATCTTTAGAGTGAACTTCCACAGAGTTCAGTAATCCTCGCATTACAAGGTAGTCACCAAAGTAATTTAAATAATTAACAACGTCGTTTTCATCTATGGTTTTGTTTCCGAAATAGAAGTGCCTAATGTTCTTTGCTATTTCGTCTCTAATCTCATCCGTGTCGAAAACTAGGTCTGCTGGTAGAAAATCCAGGAAATTGGTTTGCATTCTATCTTTGTAGCCATTTTCGTAATATTCAGAACTTCTAAGGAACAAACCTTCCAAAGAAGCATAAGCAAACATCATCGGCACTTTATTATATCGTTCTTTGCTCAATATGTTTTGTGGAGAATCAGCTAAAAATGTTTGTGTTCCATAAATTTTCCTTTCAATACACGGCACGAAACCGAACGTGCCGTCAGTCAAGTTATTGTAATATTGATAGTTCATCGAACTAAGTCTGCTGGCCGGTATTTGGAGATAAAAGTCAAGAAGTCTATACATATTTTTCTTCTTATTCGTAAAATTTAGAGCCTTTGAAAATTCACTCGCTGTTGCAATCGGATCTAAAGCCGTCGTCCACACAGCATTGGCTGTTGCCGATTCTATGATGACCCTCTGAAATAGATCCTTGGACATTTTTGATAGTACATGAAACTCTGTAGACGCCCCTCCTGCGCTCATACCGTAAAGAGTCACTTGATTAGGATCACCGCCGAAATTGGCAATATTTTTTTTCACCCATCTCAAAGCAGCCACTTGGTCCTTCAAACCGGCGTTGCCAGGTGCTTCTTCTATACCCAAACAAAGGAACCCTAAGGCACCTAATCGGTAATTTATTGTCACCACAATAATGTTTTGTTTGATCAACGGCTCGACACCTTTAGTTTGTGCTGATCCTAAAAGAAAAGACCCGCCATGGATGTAAACAAGAACTGGCAATGGCCCGTTGACAATCTTCGTAGGTGTGAAAACGTTGAGGACAAGACAGTCTTCATCTCCTTCTCCATTTTGTGGACATTTTACTTTACGATTGGCTTCGTAAACTCCGTTCCACGGCACAGCTGGTAATGGTGCCTGAAATATAATTGTCAATTATTGTTTAAGGTTCCACGAAACTAACAGGTAAAGTGGTTTTTATAATCAGCAACAATTTGCTAACAAGAGCAGATTTACATAAACATACACAACATTAATAAGATACAAATGAATAAATTCTGATCGGTATCTAATGGATCTTGGCAATAACTAGATAACGTATGAGGGAGAGTTATACTTATTGCACCACTGTTAAAAATTAGTAACTAATTAGTTAAATTACTAAGTTTACGATTAAAATATCCTCAACTAAAATTATTTCTTCGTATATGACACTTTAGTTACGAATGTGGCTAAGAGACTAAGTGGAAGTTGATGATAAGGAAGATCAATCTGAAGTAAATATAGGTCAAGCAAGAAGAAGGAGAATAATGTGATTTGTGATTAAATAAATACCAACTTTGAATCTATTTCTGTTAGTAGGTGGCGCTGCATAGGGTATTCCAAGGAAGGCCATGTAATCACCATCCTCAGCCAGCTTGCCTCTTACTAGACCAGCTTCAGTCGCGACGTTTTTGTAATCTTTCGTCGTTTCATAATTATCGAACCATATACTAGTGTTGTTTCTTTTCGCCAACACATTACATATTTTGGCGCAACATAGAACGACCATTGCATAAAATAACAACGTACGATACATTATCAAACGATCGAGCAAGAAGCAAAATATCGTGCAGCGTCTTTGTAATTTTTCGGTTCAACACGTGTTGAGTGTCCACAACTAAAAAGTTAACTAGAGATAAAAGTCATAGATAACTATAGATCGGACGTTTTATCGATGACGATTTGAACTTTGTAGTGTAGGTAGATGGAGTATTTATTTTATCTTTTTCTCTATTCTATAATTACTAGTGACGGATTGATTTCGGTTTCGGTCAGTTTCCATTAAAATTGATGATATCAGCCGTAATCTTGATTTTAGTCAATGAATTTGTTAGAATTTAATCTCAACCTACTTTTTGATGTCAACGTCATGATTAACAGATTCATCAAAGTCCAGACCAAACCACGTGTCCGAGAAACTTTATTTGTATAATTAGAGTATTGTTTTTTTTTTTGTAAATTAATGAAACAGGAAAGTAAGTATAAAATATTGAATGATATTGGTGTAAGAGATTAAATATAGAAACTACTATACAAGTACTAATATTGTTATAAAATTGGGGCCCGATAGATTGATTCGAAAATCAATCGCAATCAAATATTTAGTTTCTAAATAAATTATTAATATGCTCTAATTTCAGTTTCGGCTGCAAATTGTTTCAGACGAGCTCTATAGTATAAAAAAGAGGTGATTAAAATTTATTACACATTAAAATCAGCACGGAGTTAGGATCAGTTCATCGGTGACAAGTTATCAATATACAGTTATACAAAGATAATAAAAATATTAAAGTATTTAATTTACTTACAATTAAAAGCGTAGCTTAGGTTCAATAAAAAGGGACTTGCCAAGGTATAATTCCGATTAATATTTAAACTAATGTGTTATGGAGGTCATTGGTTTTTTTTAGATTTGATTACTATTCTGAATTCTCTTTCAATTTTGTTTAATGAAACGACGTTTTAATTTAAATTTTACATTTTGTCTGCTTCGAGCAGACAAATATCAGCTGTCAGAAACACACGGTGGCGTAGCTCATGGCGTCGTCTGACAGAACATGATGAAGAAGAAGAAAAAAGGAACTGACGAATCCTGGACGTCAAAGACATTCTATAAAATAAAGGAATGGACGTAGATTTTTTCTCGATTTGTTATGCATTCCAAGTCTGTCTGTTCGCGTTAAACTTAAAAACTACTAAACAGGTTTTCATGCGGGTTTCACCAATAGGTAGAGTGATTCAAGAGGATAATTTATACGTATTTTTTATCCTGGAATTTCCGCGGGGTCTCTGATATTACCACGGGTTACCACGAGTGAAACCGCGGGGGACAGCTAGTGGGTACCTGGTACATAATAGTAAATGCGAATAAGAGTTCATTTGTTGTTTTGTTAAACTTTCACGCCTTAACTGCTCAACCGTTCAGCATGAAATTTTGCATATACGTACGTTATCAGGCGAACAGAGAAGAACATAGGGTATCTCACTTTTATCCCGGAATTCACTCGAGAACTCCGAACTTAACGCGGGTGAAACCGCGAGAAACAGCTAGTTATACGATAATCGCCAACACTAACAGTAATAAAACACATAATTAATTTTATCTGTTGATGTGATGCCGTTTACCTACTGCATGCATTAAATTTATTGACTTATTGAGTACTAGCTGTTCCCCGCAGTTTCACCCGCGTTAATTTCGGAGATCCAGGACAAAAAGTACCCTATGTCCTTCTCTGTACCCCTGACAACGTCTATGCAAAATTTCATGACGATCGGTTGAGGCGTGAAAGCGTAACAGACAGACAGACAGACAGTGTTACTTTCACATTTATATTATTAATTTTATATTAGTAGGGATTGAACACTACATCATAAGTCAAACAATTATCATTAGTCATCTACAGAAGCCTCACCCAGCGACGGAACAGAGAACTGACGCACAAATCAAGTAATCAATAATATACAAAAGTCATCGTCCTTGCAGAACGATCGATTCTACCTATTATTATTTGCTTAAAAACAACAATTTTCCACTCGAAATAAAATTAGTCCAACGTTCATTTGCAAGCGAGCAAATAACTGTTCTGTTTTCCCCCATTTATAAGTAAAATATTACTAGAGTTCCAGTGGTCCCCTCTTTGACCGATAAGAATGAGATTCTTTATGACCCTTCATATTTTTTCCCAAGAAACGCAAAGACGTGGTCATCGCGTGACCAAAGGAGGGCGTTGAGTCAAGAAGGGTTGTGTGTAAAGCGCTTTTTAATTCAAATAAACTTGATCGAAATCTAGGAATTTAATTGCCTAAAGGAAGAAAGTGTAGTGTCGTTTGAAAGTGAAGAATAAAGACTCTTGTCCACTCTTAAGTGGATATGTACCTACATAAGGATTTGTGTCAGCATGTTGTGGATCAATCTAGGCACAACTTGCAATAACTTAGGTACATCACGGCGAGGAATTCGGAGCAGGGCTAGAGTCTTGTGATCCAGGTTAAAAAGGGCCTCTTCCATATTCTCACTATCAGCGTTCCTTCCCAACCTTACAGCGCTCTGTGGAAAAAAATAGCAAGTTTTGATAAAAACCGACTTATTGTTGCATAATGCAAGGAAATTGCTAACACCACTTTTATCTTAATGGTTCAAAAGTGTTTTCGTCCATCTGTTTTTAACAGCATCTTCCCATGCACTCCACTCGAGCGAGCTTGTACCTGACTCATCCAACTCTTTCTAACTACTTTTACGATACCATCGGTACATTAGGCCGATTGGCGTTATTTTGTTGACCTACAACGCTGGACGTAGCGTCGCCGTTGCAGTCATTGACCTCACTTAAACTATTGTGAGGTCAATGGTTACAGCTAATTGGATATTTCCACGATAGCTGAATGTTTTTTTTCCTGATTATTTACAGATAGTATGGGACGACGTGGTAGGTGAACCGGAAGGAGCTCGCAGCCCAGAGTGCGCTTGGCGGTTGAGCAATCTGTGCTTCCAGCACGCACGCAACTGCTGCTACACTGTGCTGGCAGTCCTGTTGGCACCACCGTGCGCACTGCTCATGGGCTGCGGCTTTGCTTGTCTCGCTTTTGAGGTACAATTCTAATGAAGCTTATTATTCTATTATTTTTTTATTCTAGTAACTTTTTGATAGGTGCTTACTTATGGATAGCTGCATACAGTTTTAGTCCTGACGATATTAGATACAATATGGTAATTTATTTTAAAAACAGGTTACGCTATGCACAAATAATCCAGCCGTTAATCTAATTAATAAAAAAATATCTTTGAAAGACGAGTTTGAACTGGGTGAAGTGGGTATTTCATATTACTGTCCTGAGCTTCTCAAAAATATGTTGATATAATTATTGTGACTTTTTTCTTTGATGTTGGATAAAACCAAATAAATCTAGATAAATAAGTCTAACAAAATAAAATCATTGTTTCAAAAAGGTTTGACTTTGAACGGATTATTATCTTGTAACAAAATGGAAATTTCGTTTACTCTAGCAAATATGGTGCACAACGCCGTGCCTGCGGTGCTTGAAGATATATTTTGCGTCGATAAGGACGATGGTGCAGTCTTGTATGGTGGCCACCGTGGTGCCGACAGCGGAGGCGATCGGCCATGTTTGTCGCCACATCCGCGTCAACACGCGTCGCGACGCGCCCGACGACCGCGACTTACTGACCGTATAGTGTGCAATGTTCTTTATAACGCATAAAAGGATTAAACGTACTTAGGTGCATTGTGTAGTGTATTTTCGTAATTAATTGACCATAAGTGCCTTTATATCTTTTAACCTAGGTATACGTAACAGGATTCGTGCGTTTCAACATATATACATTTTAAATTGATATCTTGTATTATAATAATTAAATGTTTTCTAAACTATTTCTCAGTAACTAACTACCTATAAGTATTAAAAATATGAACGTCAGTAATAATAGTAGATAAGTAATATTACTTGTATGTACCTACCTAATTGTAGTTAGTAAGGTCGATTATTGTAATTCAAATTAATAGATATTAGTCAATTGCAAAAAAAAAATCTAATGCGATATAAATTTAGCAATAGTTTTAACATTGTTTATTTTATTTTAAAATAACGTAATGATATAAACGAAGTCGTTCGCCCCCGATTTTACTGCGCGAATTGTGACAAACCTTCGGAAACTCTAAAAAGTAATCTACATCCTACAGCAGGCTTTCCGCATACTTGATTCTGCATTTTGGCATGTATGTAGTTATGATGTTTATGTGACCTTCAAACTGAGTTAAGTTTACGTAAGTACCTACCTATAAGTTAAATAGTTTTCGAGTAATACGCCTTCCATAGATGTAAGACAAACATATAAGTTGGAAACATTTCGTTAGTTCACGGTTTTAAGGGTGAAAGTTTCACTTTGATTTTGGAGAAAAGAGGTCTTCGCCTGAGCCTTCAAAACAAGCTTTATATGTAGGTAATGGCCATCAGTTGGTTTGCTTAAAGATAAAAGAAAATTAAAATTAATTGTAGAGTATACGAAGATAAAGTTTATTAAGTAGTAGGTACTAGGTACCTACTTTTTCACCACACAGGAGTATTTCTTTCGAAGCAGTTACTTTTATAAGGTTGAATGGCCGGTCAGCACGCCACAGTTGCACACTTTACTCAGTACCTACTTACTCAGCTCCCTAATCATTATATTATGGTCACTCGTTAGCCTTATTACCTACGTATAGTGTACACAAAAATTTGATATAAGTTAATATTAAATAAAATACCTAACTATAATTTCACTGAGTCAGTGGGTATTGAAAATTTGAGTCGATTTTCCAAGCTGGTCCAAGCATCGGGAATCATGCTAATTATAAGTAGGTACAACTTTTTTGCTGGTATAGCAATGGCGTATGCGGTGTTGCAGGAAACAGTCACAAAACGTAGGTAATTAAGTACATATTTTATTATTATGCAAAAAAAACATAAAATGAATAAGAATATCCTTCTACTCGTATTTTCATAATTCCATAAATTATTAAAAATACTGGCCATACAGCAATACAGTCCCTATTTAAAAAAGTTTACATTCACGTCCGATATTTTATATATTTTTCATGGAATAAATAATTCAACGTAGATACCTAACAAGTTACAGCTACGGGCTACGTTCGTACTCAGACGAGTGTTCGTAATTTAAATTTTCACACCACTGTATAGCATATTATTCTGCTAAAAAAAAGAATGCTTGGACTCAAGCTTTGCGTTCTAAAAAAAAAAACAGAGAGTGAAATTGGAGGGAAAATTAATTGATAAAATTTATCGAAAACTAATTCCTTTTTATTGTTCTAACTCGGAAAAGAGATTTAATTAGTTTTGTCAAAGATGAATGAGAGTACCTCGGATGGGCCTTCCGTATCGGTGGCTCGTCAGGCAGTTTTCGTCAACAGTTCTAGTGCAGGAAATAATCAAGGGGACAGCGAGTTTGTGATTTCTAAATCTCGAAGGTTTGTTGATATTTTGCCTTATAAAATAGTAGCTAATAGTAATGTAATAGGTAATAGTAGGCAATAGTATCTACCTAGCTTTATAAGATCATATATAAAAATGCACTTTAGCAAACTGAATACCGCGGGAAATAGCTACTAAACCGTTGCTTTCTGGTCAAGGGGAAGACATTTTTATTCTTTTCATTTTCTGTGCTAGGTACCTACTTTAGCTAGTGTGATAACTTTTCGTGGCAAAAGTTGCTTAAAGTGCCAAGAGGCTATTTGACTAATTATTTTTTATAGTCCGTCTTGTAGATTAATAAAAAATATTCGACACGTATTTTTTCTTTTTTTACTTAATCAAAAAATAACAGAGATACATTGATTTGAAATTTCGCGTAACGTCACTAACTAGTGCAGTTTGTATGGCGGCTTGTAGCGGTAAGTGACGTCACGAGCCCCCACCCTAAACTTTAATGCGTTTTGTCTCCGTGTATTTTAATTTATTTGAAAATTAAAAAAATAAGTATCTAATGATTTTTAATTTTCTAAAAGACGGACTAATTAGAATTTTGATTTTCAAAAGTTGTCAACATCCCTATGGTGCCAATATAATTTTGTTTATCAAGCTTATTCAAGCTGTTCCTGAGAAACCTTTTGATACAGCAACAACACTTAGAATAGTATCGTGTCCAATGACATTAGATTAATTCGAAATGTTAAACAAATAAAAAACCTAACCATTTTTGACAAAATTACGATGGTATATACATAATTATGTAGGTAATTATACATAAGTATTTAGGAACGCTGCTTTTAATTTGAAGGGGTGCCGATACCAATACAAACAATCAGGACTCTAGTGAAGAATCCGAAGACGAAGAGGTTTGTGCTATTGACTATTTGCTTATATTGTCCTATATACTTAATTTAAGTATTACTAGACCAAAAAGATTGTACCAATGGAGTATGAAGAAGTAGGCGTAATAGAATCGAAATAATTTGAATCAGTTTTAGAAATCGATACATAGGTAACTAGGTAAGTTTCTATATTAGTTACTAGTTGTGCCCCGCGGTTTCACCTGCGTTAATTTCGAGTTCCCGCGGGAATTCTGGGATAAAAAGTACCCTATGTGTTAATCTGATGTATAAGCTATATTATTGTAAAGTTTCATTTAAATCCATGCAGTGGTTTTTGCGTGAAAGGTACATCCATCCATCCATCCATCCATCCATCCATCCATCTATCCATACATACATACTTACAAACTTTCGCGTTTATAATATTAGTAGGATCTAGTATATACATATATACCAGTATAGATACTTAGTTATGCATCGATTTCTTAAACTAAGGGGGCGTCCATTAATCACTAGTTGATGTTTATAACAACTTTTTAACCCTCCCCCTGGTGATGTGTGGTGAGGTTTTAGACTACCCAAAAAATCAGGTGAATTTTTAGTACGAATTATATTTAAATTTTCAGAATACCTATTTATTTTTAAATGCAGGCAATGGTGAGTCAAGGTCACGCGTCGCTAGTTCGTTTAGAAATCGTGCGTTCAACGAAAAATAAATACACGTGATATCTCATTATATCCCCCCTCCCTCCTTGTGATATTTCGTGATTTTTGTCCGGACCCCTCCCCCCCCTTCGAGGCGCAATGGACGCCCCTAAGTGTCTGTATCTTTGTATCGATTTCTAAAAATGTTTTCAACTAATACCTGCTAGGTAATACTAGCTGTTATAGTCAAATCCGTGCAATTGTTTTTGCGTTATAGTAAGAATTATTGCATCCACTTATTATTATTTTTTTATGTCATAGGGGGCAAACGGGCAAGTGGTACCTGTGTATATATGTGTATGTACTTATGTACCTGTTTTTCGGTGATATCTGATTCAGAGATTGTTAGCGGTGTACTGCAGGGCGGGGAAGTTGGGCGCCGCCCACTACACGCTTCAGACGGGCGAGGTGAGTGTGCCCGTGTCTTAAATACTTAGTAGCTTTAGAGTTCCCGCGGGAAAAAAATCACTGATAGATAGATAGCTACAAATATCCCTGAGGGACATACTTAGATTACTTTTGTATCGGAAGTCCTGCGGGAATACCGAGATTTATGATATTGAAATCGTGGGTGGATGTTAGGTAGGTGTATAGTTACGATTAATTGAAGTCTTGGAATGACGGATCAGCTAGTAGAAGAACCTTATTTGACACAACACATGGAGAATTTTTTATATTTAGAATAGGAGAATATTATTTAAAACTCGCAATTTTGAATAACAATGTAATAACAATAATACATTTACAATGTTATTGAATGCAGCTATTCGTATTAGAAGAGATAGTGGACCGCGCACCCGAATACCAGATGTTCCTAAACCTATACCGTCAAGTGGAGCCGGCGCGACTTCTCATCGACGGCAAGACTCAGGGTACCTTTGTGAAGACGGTCAAGAAGACCGTATTCAGCGACGAAGGAGACGATCGGGGAAGGTGCAGACTAATCTTCATCTCAGCTAGGGAATATAGTAAGTATCTATCAGTCATATCGACAAGGGTCTGACATTCATCGAGACTAGCATACTCGCATTAAACCTTTGTTATCACGACGGGAGTAGGTACATCAGAGATGTCCCTTATAGTAAGTTGCAAAAGCAGTGTGGTTTTGTTTTGCGCCAGCAGAACTGGCCTTCTAATATTCTTTTCCTCCAGGTTTTGAAGCTTGTAAAAGGCGCATTTACTCCCTCTCTCTCCCGCACGAGCCTGCCGACTGTTCGGAAGAGGAACGCACTGTGTTCCTCCGGACCGTAGTCGATTTCAGTCAGACCCAGAGCGTGCATGCTTTAGGAGCCCTGCTCAGATATTTAGATCTGAACTGGTCTAACTTGAACATGGATCTGCAGAGCAAGCCGCAGTTCTTGAGTTTGCGGAGGATATCTTTGTAAGTGTCATTGTTTTAGCAAGAAATTCATAAACTACCTACTCAGTCGTACTCATACATCAGTATTTTTCTATTTCTACGCATTTAACGTGATTAAAAGAAGGAAACTTAAAAAAACTAATTACCTCACTCTACCTGACTTTACTATTCGTAGTCCGTATTAAGGATCCACGAGACAATAAATTGCGATTGTCAAAAGGCTATAATTATGTATCATTATTTATTTTGAAATAACTAAGCCTATACTTAAGCGATTGAAGCGATTCAATACTATTAACAGCAACCAAATTATTGCAATTTATCTATACAAATTCAACGTTTCGCGGATCTTTACCAACTTATACGTTCACTACTCGGGCTGGCTATATACATATAGAACCTTCCCGACAAATTAAACCAAAGTACCAATAAACTGCATAATTTCTTCTAAACACGAGGTCTATATTTTCTCGATGAAAGGGTTTGATTCTATTCGATTTCGATGGCTACCATCACCAGAGCGGATATAGTGACAATAGACGAGGACACGTACCGCGGGCTGCAGATATTCAGCTCGGTCGCACACCCCAGCAACTTCAAGAAGGGGGTCCAGGGCAGCAACAAGGAGGGGCTTAGTCTCTTCCACATCTACAGCAAGTGTTGTTCCAAGGTCGGCCACAGCAGGATGAGGCAAGTCATGTGGTTTGTAATTATTATGCTGTTCAAATAGCAGACAATGAAGTACCTACCACTCAAACTCCTCAGATCTGACCAAACTATTCAAATGCCATTTATTCCTTCTTGTAGCCTCAAGAACTTTAGAGAGAAGTAATGAAATAGCCACACTACCTACTTAATAAAACAATCGGTTACAGTTTAATTTTGTTGCACAGGGTGCTACTGCAGCACCCAAGTAGGGATATAGCGATGCTGAGTCGTCGGCAGGACGTGATAGCTTTCTTCATGAAGCCTCAGAACGAATCCATCATGAGAAATATTTGTGCCTCCCTCAGATTCATCAAGAATGTCAATGTAATTATTTGCCACTATTATTATTATTGTGTACACTATTATTATACACTATTATATTACTATTATTATTACCTTAAATCTTTTACATTACATCTTTTCTTTATTTATTTTATTTTTATGCTCGTATTGTTTCCTGAAATATTCCTAATAATTAGTTATCATCTTCTTAAAAATTATGTTTTAATTACTTTGGAAATTATTTCTTGCCATTAGAACTAAAAAAAAAACAATTCATTATTATTTCAGGGAATATTAGCCAAAATTAAAGCTTTATCTGCCAAAGCTTTCCAATGGAAATCACTTTACAACGTAAGTTGATCAAAAAAAGTATAAAATCAAACACCATTAGAAGACTAATTTAGTTTTAACGTACTTTTTTATATTACGTTTCCTTGTGGCTTTTTATTCCCCTATTCCATACTATGTGGGTTAATTCATTGGTACCTTACAGACATTGTACAATGCGGTGCTGATATGTGAAATGTGTGAAAATGCTAAGGGTAGCGAGTTCTTGGAGCAACTGGCCTCGTGTGACAACAATAAGCTTTATGAAGTAGGTCGATTTATATACCTATACGAAATCATCTGAAATTTACATAAATTAACAGCATTAGCAATATTAATGTCTCTGCATATTTAAAAAAAAATAGTTTTTGCTAAGGGAAGATTATTATCTACTTTTAGATGGCGTTATACATGAATAGAATAATTGATTTCGATTTGTCCAAGTCTGAAGGCAAGTTCACTGTCAAAGCTGGCGTCGACCCAGAGCTTGACAAAAGTAAGTGCTATTTAATGAGAGTCAAGATTCCGTTCACAGAAATAACTTGTTGTGAATATATGCATGTAGGTACGTAAAAAACAGAATGTCGGAAGATCAACGTTTTATTATGTTCTGTCCCACAAACTTAATGAAGAATTCATGCTGAAACAGATTGGTCCTCATACTTCCCATACAACACAAGGCTATGTTTTCAATACTCAATATATTATTGCTTCTATAAGAAAGGTTCTTAAAAACTAGGTGCCAATAAGGGATCATTATAGACATTGGACTCTGTTGGCCATGTGGATCTATTAACATGTGGATCTATTAACATAGTTCAATTGTTAACTTAGCTTCCTCCTCTTTTGCAATAGTTTTATAACATTGATGGGGATCATCAAACTCCTTTTCCTCCTTATTTTCTTTCCATCGGTGCAGAGAAACAGACAATGGCCAGCCTCCACGGGCTGATGACGGAAACGGCGAAGGTGGAGCTGGAGCGGCTGCCGCCGTACATCGAGGAGTGCACGATGCTGTACATGCCGCACCTGGGCTACCTGCTCGGGGTGAAGGCGTGGGCGGAGCACCTCACCGCGGACCAGAAGGAACTGCCCGACATGAAGTTCATGGTGAGAAAACTGATGGGAATGGTAAGTAGAGAAGGTAAGGATGGCTAAAATTTAACAATCTGAATGTTTCAGTTCCAGAACAATGACTACATACACTACAAGAGTCAAGGATGTGAAGGTAATTGTTTAAATCTATACTAATATTAGGTATATAGAGAGAAGATTGTTTGGATGTTTGTTTGTCTGTAACGGATTACCTCAAAACAAAGGAAGCTAGTGTTACTGAGTGACATAGGGTACTTTTAGCCCAGAATTTCCAGGCGAACTCCGAAATTAACGCGAGAGAAACGACGGGAGATCAACTAGTATTACTGAGTGAAAGTTCATTCACTGGCTCATTCAACAGTTTGAGAACTAAGCTAAAAGGCAGGTAGATAGTTTATAGGCTAAGGAAGGACGGATATCACGGAGTTCCGCGGAAACATCCAAACTAACGCAAGTGCGGGTGAAACTGCTGGGAACAGCTAGTAGATATGTATGTATAGACAAAAAAGGACAAATATTCCAAAATATCATCAAAACGCACCTCGTCTATATAGAGCTGGACGTGATGATAGGCGACACGTACCCGGAGATAGTGGCCCACGAGACCCGGATAATGATGCGCATGACCGCAGTCATCCTGGACCACCTGCACACCCTCGCGGCCGTCATCGACCAGTGCGCGCTGCTGGACTGGTGATATAACAACACTTGCCTCTTTTAATATATTGTTAGAGGACCATTTCTGCTCACGGAAAACTCTAAAACAGCCCATGCAGAGAAATCTCCCGAATCCCGATAATCGATATATCTACATAATTTATATCCGAATGTTTAGGGCAGATTATAATACGAGACTATAGTATCGTTAGTAGGGAGATCCTTACTAAGGTATAGAGGTGGAGTTTGGTATTTTATGTGAGCAAAAATATCATTAAGCTAGCAGAAATTGCAACAATATTGCTGATCGTCGTAATTGGGGGTAGGTATATAACTTACAAATGTAAACTTTTAAAGTCTCAGTAGTGTGTGAGGAACGTTGCTGCAAAGTAAAGTCGACAATAAAGTCATATTATCCTACATTTATTTTTTAACTTTCAAATACGAGAAAGACAAAATTACTGGAACTTGTTTTGGATTGGATCTAACTAAATTTACAAAGTTAATTACGACTACACTAACACATGAAAAATGCCCGTTCTCTATGGGAATCGCTCCAAAATATTAACAAGGTAGTCAAAATACGCGACGGTAAAAAAAAAAATAGAAAATAGATATGACAGAACTACCGAAAATTGACTAGACTTGCGACCAGACCAAGAAAATACTCAATCGTTTACAATCACCAAAAACTTCCAGTCTCATAGCAATGTCGAAAGTGTGCGCGGAGTTCAGCTACGTCCGGCCGACGCTCACCCGGGACAAGGTGATCCGCATCGAGCGCGGCCGGCACCCGCTGCACGCGCTCACGTGCGACCACTTCGTGCCCAACGACGCCGAGTCCAGCCGCGGGGCGGGCTACGTCAAGATATTAACTGGGCCCAACTCTAGCGGGAAATCAGTTTACATGAAGCAGATTGGTATGGAGTTTCTATGCTAAATTGCCTATTATAACCTCCATTCCAGCAAATTTGCAGCTAATAGATGGGTTGCGAACTTGCGACTTGCGTGGTAGAATCTGTTTTTTTAACATATCTAATGCCTATTCAATAAACAAGTGTAAGGCCAACTATAGGTAAAGGTATCTTTCAAACAATAGATATCAATAACAAACAGCTGCAGTCGGTAATAGAGTAAAAGGATAGTGCTATTTATATGTATAAAATAAATATAATGTAGGCAGTTTGTGAATTTGTGACGTTGCAGGGGGCAAACTCTGTATCTACTGAACCGATTCCAAAAACTCTTTCACAAACAGGAAGCTAGTAGCTACGGTAGTCCAGATCACAGTAATGAAAGCCGCCGAAAAAGGCCTAGACATTCAGCTATCAACGATGATTATCCGGTTCTGCGGAGACTGTCGACCTACAGAGTACAGTGTCCCTTGCGCTTGCCAGCGCTGATCGTGTACCTGGCGCACGTGGGCAGCTTCGTGCCGGCGGCCGCGGCCACCGTGGGCGTGCTGAGCCACGTGCACACGCGCATCCAGGCCGCCGAGTGCGTCGCCGCGCACATGTCCGCCTTCCTCATCGACCTGAGACAGGCGAGCGCCGAGCGGCCGCACCACACACTGACTATAGTAGATTATGCATCGAGGGAGTAAAGCAGTGTCTTACGTCACCGGCGGCATATTGAACCCTGAGCGTAACGATGGACTCTAGAGTTAATCTCTAGAGTTAATTCGCTCGAGGAGTTATGTAGAGTCCTGAGTGAAGCGAGGGGTTTAAGCTGCCCGTGACGAAGATAGGCTTTATCCTCGAAGTGCATACTCTACTTTTCATACCAACTGCGAGACATAAACCCTCTTTACACGGGCAGACGGTTTATTCGAAAATAGAACTGGCCACCACAGGAAGAACACATAAAAAGAAAAGAGTTTTCCTACAAATAACGTTCCAAACTCAAATCACTTAACTCCCTTGGGAGTTTCATACATTACCTCCCTCTCTTGGGTTGGGATGTAATGCCTTGCTTTACGTTGAGATTGCGTGATATGTAATTGGACATCATCGAGCAGGTGGAATGAGACTCTATTTTGAGACTCGTTTATCAACAGTTATTACGACTTCGATGATTCATTAATTATACTCTTTCGTCTTTTTTTTACTCTTTTACTCACATCATTAAGAAAAAAGACCAAAACATCTCGAACGATTGCTCCTATTCCTCAAGATGTCTCTCGCCCTCCAAGAGTCGACGAGCAACTCCCTGATAATCGTGGACGAGTTCGGCAAAGGTACTTCCGAAGTGGACGGGCTGTCCCTCCTGGCGGCCTGCCTCAACACGCTGCTGTTCCGCGGCGAGGACTGCCCCCACGTCTACCTCTCGACACATCTCCTCAACATCAAGGAGTTCATCATCGACACACCCATCGTCAAGTTCCTGGTGAGTTGGATCGGGATTAGCAAAAAAAAATGTTGGTCTATGGCATCGGTATCTATTGATGAAACTACATTGAATTTCATGGTCATCTTATAGTTCGTAGTCCGACTCGCCCTTAACCGATTTTCGAGTTGGAACCGCACCTGAAAAACTCTCGTATCTGTCTAAACTCAAACGTGTTGTGATCGTTAGATAGGTATTAGATAGGTCTTTGGAAAATCATCACGTTTTAAACTGACTTTGGATTGTACATAATAATAATATAATAGGGATGTTGACGACTTTTAAAAATCAAAATTCTAATTAGTTAGTCCGTCAGTTAGAAAAAAAAAAAAAATAGACTAAAAAAAGTTTTAGTTATAATATTAAGTCCAAAATTAATCCTTAAAATTAAGACTATACCTACTATAAGCATGCTGTGTTTACCTGTAATACATAGATTGTACAATTAGCCTTAAGTTATTGTCTTAAAGTTTAATATTTTTTGTTATTGTATGATCGTTGGTAATCCAAATAAAGAAAATAAAAATAAATAAAATAGACACGTATTTTATGTTATTTCAAATAAATGAAAATATGCAGAGATAAAGCGCAATAAATTTGAGGGGGCTCGTGACGTCACTAACCGTTATAAGCCGCAATACAAACTGCAGCGGTAAGTGACGTCACGCGAAATTTCAACTCATTGTATCGCCGTTATTTTTTGATTACGTAAAAAAAGGAAAAACAACCGTATCCAATATTTTTTATTAATCTACACGACGGACTAAAAAAAACATTTAGTCAACATGTCTATTAGAGGTTCGAGCACATGGTGCAGGACGGCGAGCCGGTGTTCCTGTTCCGGCTGGCCTCGGGCTCCGCGGGCAGCAGCTTCGCGCTGGAGGTGGCGCGCGCCAGCGGCATCGAGGGCCGCAGCGTGCAGCGCGCGCGGGAGGTGCTGGCCGCCCTCACGGTGGGTCGGGACGCGGGGCTCCAGATCAGAGTACTATCGGACGATCGATTCAGAAGCGTACCTACGTGAATCACGCGACTACACCTTCCATCCCAAAGAATAGAGATTTTTTTTACCCCTTTCGGGGAAGGCAAAGGAAACTTGGTCCAAACAGCCAATTCAGATGTTTTTTCTTCTTCTGAAGTTATTTACACCGAAATGCGTTGATGAGATGCATTTCGATGCTTTACCGGAACTTTTGGCAGCAACTCTTCACAGTTGAACCTTAATAGGACACACGGTGGAGTGTGGAAAGTTGTATAGTAAAACGACAGCCCCCAGGGAACGCGTGCCCTATTTCATCTTATTTTACCATTTCCGCACACTGATCATCACTAATGGACCATTATTATGCAAAATCCACCACATTAAAATAACATAAAAAAAACTACTTCTCCCAACATTACAATTTACAGTCCACTCACTTTTCTGTTCCAGAACAACACTCTACCCAAAGAAGACAAAAAAGTCATGGCGAAGCTTACATCGTTCATTGAAATAGTCAAGGCAGACCTTTTGTCAGAAGATATTTAATCAAATAAACTCTTTAATAATACAATAATTATTCAATAGTAAAATGTAGGTTGCAGCAAAGTTTGAAATGTAGACAAAATAAACAAAATACCTAAACATGCCTAGCTGTTAACTTCACCTAGATATCAAGCTTTGACTGCAACGCATAGATTAATCTAATTCGTAACTTAAGCACCAATATAACAATATTTTTTCAATAAATTTAATGACGTAAGTATATATTATAATATTTCATAAAATACAAAAAAAAATACACAATTTCACAAATAAAATTTTAAGACTACATTATTGAACATTTCAGCAGAAAAAAGCGCGCAGCAACAAACACCCGTAAAGTCATGTAGTTGGAATGTTTTACGAAACAATAATGTATAATATATACTTGGACATTACCGCACAGCGCCATCTAGTTCCGAACTAAGTTAAGCTTCTACTGTGGGAACCAGATAATGGTATTTTTTTTGTAAATACTTTATAATAGGTACATATTAAACACCCAGAGTCAGGGCTCATCACATATGGGAATCGAACCCGCGACACCTTGCGTGGCAGGTTTATAGTAATGTTTTATAGTAATTAATTTTTTATAAAAAAAAACACGGTTTTTTATCAAAATTGGCACCTAAATATTTGATATACCTATAACTTTATTTTATGATTTTTCCCATTTAAAAAACTTTATAGGTAACATTCTTTGAGAGCCAATAGCTTCACAAACATACTTCATTCGGCTCAGATATGCGACACGTACATTAATTATAACAAGAATATATCCAAGGTAGGTATAATTATTATTATAATATATTTAAGCTTTATTTAAATTGTGACTTAAGATTAAATTCGTGCGTATTTTGCGAGCATATTAATAACAAAGCAACACTAGGCATATTATACAGAGTGGTACAAAAAAAAATATAACTTCCTGCTAAATAATTAATATAAACCATAGCAGATAATAAATCATAGCTCACAAGCTTCTCAAATTAATCGATTTCATTCCTTAATTAATATTTAACTGACTTTAAAAAAGCAGGAAGTAATTCATTGTCTAGATTGAAGACGACAAAAAAAAGGGCTTAATCTATCAAAATTATGGAGATTCTTAATCACACATTATCGCCGATCACCCGATCACACGATCAACGATCATCGGCGATAATGTAGTGCAGGCATAACGCCCTCCCTTCTCCCTTTGATTAAATACTCTTAGGCTATACACAACTGAAATCTCACTCGTAGTCGATGTTGTGTGGTATATCGGGGCAAACAATATTACGTATTACTAAGTAAAAAAGCGCCACTCTCCGTCCCCCGCCGACCGCGTGCCTCCCCGCGCCCCACCACGACGTAGCGGCGAGCCTAGAGGTAGTAGCGGTGCGGGCCGTTGCGGCTGTGTGTCGGACAATGGGTATGTTCCGTTATTACGAACTGGCCCAATGCTCGCACTGACGAGAAATTCGTTCCATTATAACTTTTAGACTATACTGACGCAATACCCGCATTAGGCAATATAGCGTCATAATCATCGCCATTTTTGTACTGTGAGCACTGGCGTTTTCGAAGTAAGGTGCTCTCGGTGGTTTGATCACGTGATCAACCATCAAAAATTTAAACAGTAACTAGTACAGCGAACTATAAAGGAACGGCTTCGCAGTATACTAAATTGACGTCATACCTCACAGTAATATCGGAAAATACTCAAAGTCAACTTGAATGTGTTCCCCCCCCCCCCACTCGCGCGAGCCCTACACCACACCACCACACACGCACCTGCACGTATGCACACAAGCCGTATGTCGTAGTCGTAGTCGTATGGAGTGTCGAGGTTGTGGTATATGTTTACATGGACTTCATCTGCTGCATCAGCTCCTCCAGCGACAGCTCGGAGGCGGCGACCGCCCCGCCGGTGCTGGACTCCGGCGTGCTGTTGTCCACGGGGATGCTATACGCCACCTGTCGGGAGCGAGTCCGGATAAACCAACGACTAAAGGGATCTAGGCACTCTCGGCTCAAAGGTCAAGAGAGCTAGTTTTTTAAATTTTATCCTTTTTCGGGAAAGGCAAAGGAAACTACGTCTACACAGCCATGTCAGATGTTTTTATTATATTTTTATGTTCTGAAGTTATTCACAGTAAAATATATTTAAGCCACCTAATTCCACAGGTACAAAAATGTTGTCAGAGTTTTTGAAGTTGTACCTAATAATAATAATTTAAGCTTGGTTTTTCTTCAGTCATTTATTTGGCTGTTAGATTTTTGTAGATAAATTAATTGCATTAGACACGGCAAGAAAACTGTATTATGCATCTATGCCGGTTGCTATTTCACGTTACCTGTATGCCGTCCGCTAGTTTCAGCCCGCTGGTCTCGCTATCTTCCGGCGAGTGATCTTCAACCAAACTGATTCCTAGGAAAAAATGAAAAAGTTGTGTTGTTGAAAATAGCTTTAACAAGTTCGACTAAATTGCATCTTTCAAATCTTTAGTTTTAGAATTTAGGATAAGTTTTTAACTTTTAGAAGAGTGACCCTCAATGATACCCGTGTGTATTGACTCTGATGGTGCAGGTATGTACTGACCCCGGCAGTGGAAGTGTGTACTGACTCCGGTGGTGGAAGTGTGTACCAACTCCGGTGGTGGAAGCGTGTATCGACCCCAGTAGTGGTAGAAGTGTGT
Organism: Zygaena filipendulae; assembly: GCA_907165275.2. Classification (NCBI taxonomy): domain Eukaryota; kingdom Metazoa; phylum Arthropoda; class Insecta; order Lepidoptera; family Zygaenidae; genus Zygaena; species Zygaena filipendulae. The sequence goes on from OU015650.1 coordinate 831,948, forward strand.
ATTGTTTCCGGTGGTGTCAGCGTGTACTGGCCCCGGTGGTAAAAGTGTGTACTGACCCCAGTGAAGAAAGTATGTACCGACCCCGGCCGGTGGTGGAAATTCGTACCGACCTCGGCGGTGGAAGTATGTACTGACCCCGGAGGTGGATGTGTGTACTGACCCAGGCGGTGGAAGTGTGTACTGACCCCGGCGGTGGAAGTGTGTACCGACTCCGGTGGTGGATGTGTGTACTGACCCCACTGGTTGTCGGCGTGCACGGGCGGCTCGTCCTCGGTGACCTCGGTGGCGAGCTCGACGGCGGGCCGCGCGCGCACCTCCGCCTGCCGCGCGCGGCACTGCGCGTCCGAGCACTGCGGGTTGGGCTGCGGGGTGCGGACACAACCACACACTGTTCAACAACTCCCCACTACTGCTGCGGGCGGGCGGCTTGTGTGCACACAGCAGCGACAGCCCACACCGCCGTCAACTCTAAGCTCAGAGTAGCGGTTCATTACGTAGGTAATTTAAATTTGTAAAAAAATAATTTTCCATAAATATTACATACTCAACACGTGGACTCAGGATGAATAAAATAATTTCATAAAAAATTTTACCCTGACGCAGGATTCAATCCCGCGGCACCTGGTATTTTCATTCAGAATTTATAGGCTTATAATTTTATTGAAATAAATAAATAACATACATACTTATAACATGTAGATTAAGTGTACCTTCAATGCCATTGTGGGGAAGAAATCTGTCAGAGCGCTGTATCCCAAGTAATGGCTGACGGTGCCAAACTCCAACAAATGTTTCAACGTATTTTGAACTGAAACAAACACGTATTTGTGCGTCAGTTGAAAACTAATTACAAAATTATATGCGTATTTTACACGGGTCACTGGTGTATACGGCGTATTTTCGTTGCGTTGAAATTTTCTTCATTTTAAGCGTCAATACTAAATAAAATTAAAAAAAGAAACCTATTGAACCGATTCATGAAAATTTTATACAGAAACCTTCTCCAAAACGTAACAAATACTTAACGCATCACGCGCATCAGAATCGGTTCAGCCAAACGCAAGATAATCGAGCACAAACTTTACCTACCTTTTTCTTGAAATCGGTCAAAAATAATGCGCGCGTCACGTAAGGAACAAGCATCACGCCCCTTCCATGCTAATACAAATACCGAGACATTCGGCGTTTAGCGTATAGTTCGGATATTATCGTCAAGCGCCCGCCGCTATATTTACTTGCATTTGTTTTTTTTTTTTTTTTCAAATTATTTTCGGAGTTGAAGAAAAGGCTCACGCCTGTACCGACGGAATTTCTGTACCGACGTGGGCCCCGTTATAGATGGACAAAATCAACCCAGTGCTTGGAAATAAATCCGATAAATCCGTATAAACCTGAGTTAGCGTACGTTTTTTTTCAATACAATTAGACATACCCAAGAAGCCGGCCACGATCCCCATGGTGGTGGGCAGGCTGGCCGCGCACACGCCCTCCCTTTTGAGCGTCTTCTCGTCTATGTTGGACGCCACCACGAGCGGCGGCGCGCACTGCCCACAAATAACATAGAGTTTTTTGGCGGGAATCAAAGATGGCGGTTCGGTTATTTATTGTCATGTCGATAAAAAAATGTTAAAAATTGATTTTATTGCGTTATAAGGTGCCGTATTGGACAATAATGTTCACAGTGACGGTTTTATATGTGCTCAAGATGATATTATGACATTTCGAGGTTTCCTTCAAGAGCTCCGAGATAGTTCTTGCAAGCTATAGTACCGTGGCTTGCAATTTCAAACCGTACAACGAAGTATTTTAATAGAAAATCTTACGTTGATCTAATTAATTTTACTTGAAACTGGCTAAATTTAATCCCGGAATTCCCGTGGGATCTCCGAAATTAACGCGGGTGAAACCGCGGGGAACAGCTAGTAATATGATAAACTAATGTTGTCAATAATATCTGTCTGTATGCTTAATGCGAATGTGAGTTTTACACTTCCTCACTTTAACTACTCAACCGATCATCATGAAATTTTACATACACGTTGTCACGGGTACGGAGAAGGAAATAGGGTACTAAAACTAGTGGAGTCATAATAGAGTGTGAACTGACAGCGAAGCAGGCGGTCTCCCCGGGCGAGATGTACTGTATGTGGCCGGAGACCGCGTTCTCACTGACGCCGGACTCGAACCAGGGCTGCGCGAGCTCGTTGCACGCCGCGTTGATGGCCATGCGCGCCTCGAAGTTGTCCACGCAGCTCAGCACCAGCTGCACCGGCCCGCCCGCCAGCCCGCCCGTGCTGGGACACCACCATTTTCCGGGTTAAGTAGGCTAGGCCACTTGATGGAAAGGGAATGAAGTTTGTATGGAACAATTCTGCTGAAACTTCGAAATTATCGCAGGTGAATCCGCGCGGGACAGCTAGTCTATACATATAAAATGCTTAGTCCTGAATGACGGATGGATAAATGGATCAACATTCAACGCAAAGCCTAAACCAGTGATTGTAAAGACCTGAAACTTAGAGGGTGTGTTTTTTGTATGACATGGGCATCCGATTAGAAAGTATTTTTGAAATTTCAACCCCTAAGGGGATGAAAAGGGGTTGAAAAGTTTGGAACAATTCCATACAAACTTCCTTGAAATTATCGCGGGTGAAACCACGCGGAACAGCTAGTATGCATATATTTGGAATGCAACTCCTAACACCCACCTGATTGTGTCGCAGAACTTCTGGAAGTTGTCCACTGTGGTGATGTTGTAGTTGTACGCGTCGATGGCCACGTCGGGGTTGATGTTTTGCAGTGTGGCAGCCGCAGCATCCACCTTGCTGAGCCCGGCCTGGTGAGGCTGGAAGAACAGCCGGTTCATGTTGGCCAGCTCCACCTTGTCATAGTCGAACAGGATCAGCTGGGAACACCAATAATACATTATTTTATGTACCTATTTAGCAATTGACAGTTTATTTAATACCAATGGATCCCCCAAAATTTTACTTTACATTAATTTTGGAGTTCCCGTGGGCATTCTGAGATAAAAAGTACCTATCCTATGTCACTCAGGAACACTGTGCACTTGTTAAGTGGAATATTTTTTTTTTTTTAATTTTTATTTGTCTATTTATAATTCAGGCAGGCAGTTGAAGTAACTGATCCAGTTGTATACAGTTATCAGTAATTTTTTTCTATTGTTTTAAATATTTATCCAATCTGTTTTAAAAGTTTTTGATGTTAGGTGCCAAGACTTTCTTTAAATTGGTCAATTAGTTTTTGAGTTTATCCATTATAAACAAACAAACATAAAAAAACCAAATCTATTCTCTTTATAATATTAGTAGTTATAGATTATAAAGAAGTTTATAAAGTTAGGATGTAAGAAATAATAGATAAAATGTATACCTTGCCGATGCCACACCTGGTCAACATCTCAGCGGTGACACTGCCCACACCACCAACCCCCACCACCGCAACAGAGAGTTCCCGGATCTTCTCATAGTTGTTTACAATGCCCATCCTCTTCAGCGCCATTAGACGACTGTGAGTCGAAAAACATGGCATTTTTACAACTTAGCTTAGATAAACGCTGTTGACTGTTTTAAAAGTTGAAATGTTATAAATGCTTTCAAAACAAAACATGTTCGGTATGATAGAGCCCTCCACTTCAATATTTATTAGTGGCAGTTTAATATGTGCCAGTGCAATCATTGCGCAAGTTTTAAAATTGGAAAAATAGACTTTACAGAAAACTTTGAATGACATTGTAGCCTCAAATGAATTCTTATGACAATGGGATGGTAAACTTGAATTTGTAGAGTTCTAGATGATAATTTAAAAAAGAGGGATGATGGGAATAAATAAGGATTTTTTAAAATTGCACAATACAATTTTTTCTACATTATAATGTCAAAATTATATACCACCCAGTAAACATCGCCTGCCACCTACTGACATGAAAATAATCAAACTTTGCCTGTTTGAAGCTATTATAACTGAGTTGCGTTGCTTGAAAAAAATAATACCTCCTGCGCCAAATATTTATATTATACTATAAAACACAAAAAACCTGTATGGATTTGAATCGACGACTTCGGACGACATTACATCTATTTTCTTCCTCCCCGGACCCGTAGTTCCTTGGCAGGCCGCTAGTTTGGCCTCCAGTTCCTGCACTTTCTGTTTTAATTCCTTAACAGTAGACATTTTGAGTGATAATTTGCACAAAATACGACGTAAAAGCACTTGAATTTTTCGAACAGCTGTTGCAAGTTTGCTGCTTCCACACCTGTCAATTGTCAAACGAATACTGTCAAATTTGACGTTAAAGCTGCCACGATGTAGGTACGTAGGTACCTGCTGCGCGGCGGTCTGACAGCTGAATTACTCTTTGGTCGAATGCAAAGACATGAACTATACTGTTATAGTATGCTCAATAGCTGTCCCCCGCAGTTTCACCCGCCGTAATTTTTGAGTTCCCGCCGGAATTCCAGGATAAACTATGCGTATAAACCTTAATTTCTCTTGAATCATTCTATCTATTGGTGAAACCGCATGAAAATCCATTCAGTCATGTCATTCAGATAGACGCGGCGGAGGTCTTTGTTTTATAATATGTAAAGATAACGTATAACAATCGTTAAAAAAAATCGTTAATTTATGTACAAAGACGGACTTACCTCGCGAGGGTATTTCTTCCAGTCAACTTTCATCGAAAGGATCTATAGTAAATATTGGCGGGAGAAGAGATAGAGTAGGGAAAGGAGGATGAAGTATAAATATCCTACTGATATTATAAACGTGAAATCCTACTAAAATTATAAACGCGAAAGTTTGTAAGTATGTATGGATGGATGGATGGATGGATGGATGGATGTTTGTTACTCTTTCACGCAAAAACTACTGGATGCATTTAAATGAAACTTTACAGTAATATAGCTTATACATCAGATTAACACATAGGGTACTTTTTATCCCGGAATTCCCACGGGAACTCTGAAATTAACGCGGGTGAAACCGCGGGGCACAACTAGTTCAAAATAATGTTACCGTGGTCACAAAACTAGTGAAAAAAAATTAATATAAAAAAAGGAAAATAGGCAGGACGGTACCTAGGTACTTACCTACCTAATTTAGTATTCTAGGTATCTATATAAAGATTCTTGAAACACGTACCTAGCTATTTCGATAATTGAAAAAAATAGAGCTCGAGCTTTACCTCAAAATAATTTGTTTTGACTTCAAAACAAGAACACCACTAGCACCCTTTGGTGTAGTCTCTTATGACCCCTGTAAAATTGAAAATTCATAATGACGTAGACACTTACCTAGTATCGCAGCGCTCTACGTGCGCTGAAGTTCATAGGTACCTACCTCATCACTGTATGTCGTAGCTAAGTATAGCTAAACTTTATTATACGCTTAGAAATAAATAATAATGCATTTCATTCATTCTCCTGTTTACCATACGCCTCTTTCTTCACTGTAGAAGAATTCTAGATTGGACATAGATAAACAATACTGTGTTAACCCACACTGGAGAAATTTTGAGTAAATCGTGTTTTAAAAGTACAGCGCCATTTTGTGTCAACATTTTTTATGTTAAATATTTAGTTACATACTTAAGCAATGTAATAAAGTAAACGCATATTTAAAAAATGTTCCTTGACTCTCAATAAATCGTTCTGAAACAATAACTTAAGTTTGTGGGTTAACATGTTATTGCTTATCTGCGTCCAGATATATCAATTTCTCTAAGGTGGGCAAACAAGTTTCTGGGGTAAGCATTGCCCACCGTGCCCCCGCAAAGTAAGCCTAAGTATGCCTGTGATGATAATAATATTATCTCTAGATAATTCTGCCCATCATGTACCCCGCGGTTTCACCCGCGTTAATTTCAGAGATCCCGCAGTAATTCCGGCATAAAAGTATCTACCCTATAAATCCTTTTGAGGGTTACTTAATTAGGTTTCACCCCCGTTTTTTCGGAGTTCCTGCGAGAATTCCGGGATAAAAAATTGCCCTGTGTCCTTTTCTGTACTCTTGAAAACGTGTAGGTATGCAAAATTTCATGATGATTGTTAAGTCGTTAAGCCGTGAAAATGTAACAGACAAACAAACAAAATCAATTTCGCATTTATCTATAAGTACTTACTACATAATATTTTATTTACTTTTATTACCTATAAATATTATTTTTTTATTAATCTATTTAATAGATAATATTATAAAGTGGTAAAGTTTGTGAGTTTCTGCACTGTGAGTTTTTGACTGTGTAGAGGACAATCTCTGGATCTGCGGAACCGATTTTGAAAATACTTTTACTTAATGGAAGCAACGATAGTCCTGACTCCTGAGTGACATAGAGGGTAGGTACCTACTTTACATCCCGAAATTTCTACGGGAACTTCGAAATTACCGCGGGTGAAACCGCGGGGGACAGCTAGTAGGATATAATGGATGGTAAAAGTTAAAGTCAACTTTAACAGGGCCCTTTTTCACTATGACCATAACACGCCGCGTTAAGATAAGACTCCACAAAAATTGCTTTTCCCTCGCGATCAAAGCAGTTTAACTTAATAAAAATACGTTTACAACGTGTAGTACGGTATACAGAATATTAATTTCTAATATTTTGGCATCTGGAGCGGTCGGAATTGTGTTTTAAGGACGCGCGTTATGGGCAAGGAATGTTGTTGGTCATAGAGAATAAGGGCCCAGATCTCGAAAAACCGGATGGTGTGTGAGCTAAATCCATAAAAACCTCGTGTTTGATCCAAGAAATACAAAATGCTCATTAATTACTTCTTATCATTAATACACCAGCAATAATAGAGCAGGAAGCGCTTCTTGTACAAAACAGAATTAAGGCCCGGTTTTATTAGACACTGGCGACTGGTCAGTCAAATTCATGCCGCTGTCCACAACAGTCGGCCTCAATGGTTGTTAGAAGTTGAAAGTTATTGTAGCTTCATTTTAATCAATGGTGGATTTTAAGTGCGTTTCACTGTACCTAACTTGATTTTTAGAACGTTCGAACCAGTTTAATTTTGTTTTTCTGATAATACACATCGTGAAAAGTTCGGCTATCATGAATTTGATTAGGTGTTTGTGTATTCAATTTTGAAAATCAAGTTTTATTTTATTGCATCATAAAATTAATGCACACCTACACATACTACTAGATTACACCAATAACATTAAAGGTATGTCTACTGGCCTTTCTGCCTGTACGGCTGTACTACGGCTGTATATAATATATTTTTCTTCTTCTTTAATAATGGCGTCTATAATTATAATTTGCCAATGAAAATGTATATAATATCTAAGTTTACCTCTAGCCTTACTTGTACTTACCTATATTTAAATGAGTATGATATAATTTTTAAGCACCTGGCCCTTCGGCTTTATTCACTATGACCATAACACGACGCGTTATCTTAACGCTTATCAAAGAAGTTTCACTTCAAAAAAATACTTACGTTTGTATGTGTGTTAAGGCATACGGATTAAAGGCGGACACACTTATGTATCGTGTGGTGTTGTGTTGCGAATCGGATTTGTACATTTAGTATGGTTAAAGACATATTTGAATGTTGTGCCGTGTTCTGTTGTGATGATTCTCTAAACATAGTAAATGTATGAAACCGGTAGGTATACTTCTGCCGTGACACAACACGACAGGACACATAAGTGTGTTTCCGCCTTTCTAACGGCCGTACTCGAGTCATTTTAATGATTACTTCAATTTTAGTAAAGGTTTTTAAATATAACTTTAACGATGTGTTCCGGCAGCCCCACTTGAAAGCCAGTTCCTATCCCCATTCCAGGTCGGCAACACACCTGCACGTCTTCTGGTGTTGCAGATGTCTATGGGCGGCGGTAATCACTTACCATCAGGGGTACCACTTGCCCGTTTGCTCCCTATTACTAAAAAAAAATTTAAAAAAAATGCGGCAGTTTTATTTATTGGTCATAGTGAATAAAGGCACTGTTTTTCAAATTAAAAGTTTTTACCAAATGAATGCGCATAGAGAATTCGGTTTCGTAGGGTCTTCGGTTTAATTATAAAATATGAATTCTCTTCATGTTCTTGCTAGTGATAGAGATTAGAGACCCAGCCGTAGAGCCCGACAGTAGGTGTCTAGTTGGGAATTGGGATAACTCGTAAGGTTTCAAACCGGAAACCGTACAAGTAGGTAAAGAAGCTTTTAATCCCCGATAACAACTGACGGGGCGATGACTTATCTGACCCACAGACCAGGGTAACAGGTCACTGACTTTTTATTTCGTAGGTTATTTGATATTTCTTTCTTTTAATTTTCTTAATTGTTTTAGGTTACTCGATGTTTATTTGGTTTTTATTTGGTCAGAGGTCTCTCAAAAAGTCCCGATTCCCAAACCACAAAATGCGAAAGTGAGTTTGTTTGTTACGATTCCCCGCCTTAATGGCTCTGGTGAAAGGTATATACAAGTCGTCAGGTATACAGAGAAGGACATAGGGTAGGTACTTTTTAACCCAGAATTCCCGCGGGAATTCCGAAATTACCGCGGGTGGTAAATAATAATGTAACTAATAAGATTAAAATTACATAACAATGGAGGACTTTGTTTTATAATATGTAGTGAATATAGTCATGTATACCTACTAAGGACGTAACTACTTTACAGTTGCTTTACAGATATCGTCATTGTTCCACTTCGACAAAACCAATTGATTGTATCATCATGGTTTGACGGACGGACGTACCTGCCTACATAATATTAGGTATTTCTCGGAACGCTAGTTGTAGTAGGCAGATAAATATCCTATCTAATCGTCTTCATATTATAAGATCTAATTCGTTTCGACAATACCAGGGCAGCAGAAGATGCAGCGTGCAACCAGCTCGGAGCGGACGCCGCTCGTGCAGCCCACCTACGTGTTTGAGACGAGCCTCTCGAGAAGCTACCAGAAGCGGCTGCGAAAGTTTCAGTGCGCCATCTGTGTTAGTCTTTTGTAAGTTTAAACCTAGCTGCAGAGGTGCGTTTCGATCTGATGCATCTCTGCAGTCTGCCTCAGTTAGCCTTACGGCAAAAATAGTACCAAACTTCTTCTTTTTCTTCTTAATGACGTCTATTATTCTGCCAATCGGAACAGTAACTTCTAGGTGCTATAAGCGACACTCTTCGCCACCCGCCCACTTTGTGCGAGCCTAGAGGTAATAGCGGTTCGGGCAGTTGCTGCTAAATATGTGTGTGACGGACAATACAAACTTGAATTCAGAACCCGAACTCCGTCGCAGACACACACGTACACACACAAGCCGGTATTACCTAGGTAGTAAGTGAGATAAATCGATTTGCTTGTATGGACATAGATAAGCAATAGTGTGTTAACCCACACTGGAGAAATTTTGAGTAAATCGTGTTTTAAAAGTAGTAGCGCCATTTTGTGTCAACATTTTTTATGTTCAATATTTAGTTACATATTTAAGCAATGTACCTAATAAGGTAAACACATAATTAAAAAACGTTCCCTAACTCTCAATAAATCGTTCTGAATCAACAACTTAATTTTGTGGGTTAACATGTTATTGCCTATCTGCGTCCGTATGTAGTTTCACAGGTGTACTCAATACTCTCTCTGCTCAATACTCATGGTACCTATTCATAACCTTGGTTGCATTATGACCTTTCTATATATTACCCGACTACACGACTGAAAATACAGATGATAATTTTTTCACGCCTATGTATCTAAGCATCCCATGTGATCCCATCAGCTGGATTACGATTGTCTCAAATTTCAATTATTGTACCAAAATATTCGTAAAAAAAACAAAACCACTGAACAGGTCGACAGGAACTTACCTAATTAAATAAAAAAAAAAAATAAACAAACCCGAATAAGTACATAAAAATTAAAAACTTAAAAAACCAAAGTAGAAAGACAGAAACAAGATGACGTTGGGGTTGGATCATAGAATCGAATTCGAATTTTATACCGCCGCATTCCAGCCGCACCATTCCAGTTTTATTACACACAGATAAGCATTAGTGTGTTATCCCACATTGGAGAAATTTCGAGTAAATCGTGTTTGAAAATTATAGCCCCATTTTGTATCAACATTTTTTTATGTTCAACATTTTGGTGGTATTCAAACAATGTAATAAGGTAAATACATAATTAAAAAACGTTCTGTAACTCTCAATAAAGCGTTCTGTATCAATAATATAATTTTGTAGGTTAACATGACTGTTATTGCTTATCGGCGTCCATTTAGGGTCTCTCCATTTATATCCACCTAATCAATCAAAAATATCATAAGTTAGTAGCCGATTAAATATGTCGATCGGCCGTCGCGACAGAGTATGAGGGCAGACTCTAATGTACCTATGTAACGAAAAGTAAAAAAAAATCATAATTATAATATGTATAAGCGTGTGGGGCATCAAAAAAGGTTTTAAAAAATCAATTTGAGGTTTCGGCCTGACTTTTTAATTTTTTTTATACCTATAGGTAGGTAACCGCATTAAAATTCATAGTTTTGAAGATCCTATATAATAAATCGATGGGATGGAATGGTATGTGGAGTAAATACCTATAGGGTAAAACCCGGATAGTTGCCACACTTTTCGAAATCATTTTATATCTCCCAGTACATAAATCAAAATATTTTATTTTTTAAACTGGCAAGTACTTTGCTTCTTTATCTACAAATTTATTAAATGTAAAAGACATTATCTTTGAAATTTCCAGAGTAAGCGATTTCTACGGACCTCTACTTTTTGTGACATCTATCCCACATATGGGATAGTTGCCTAGTCCATATAAATTACATTTAGGATAGACGACTCGCCGGGAAACAAGGCATCTATCCCTAAAAATCTTTGAACGCACCTTGTGTTCCCGTGCAATTGCACAGAGACATGAGACGCGGTCCACTTAATAGTAGTTGGAAAGTCTTTTGATAGATAAATAAAATAGCACGCGATTCATTTGCGAAACTAGAGTAATTACGCTCGGGGCAACTATACCTCCAGGGCAACTATCCTGGTTTTACCCTATCTACTTACTATTTTTGATGGGATATCTCAATAGGTATTTCAACTTACTATAAAAATATAACTTTTTGGTTAAATTTTATGATATCAAGTTTAAATCAAGACTTGAAGATACAAATAAAAATAAGAAATATCAGTAAGCTATTACATAAATAAGGAATAATAAAAATACCTTATCTTTAGATCTCTAATAAATGGATATTTGATAGATAAGTCAACATGGTCAACACGCAGCATTGCTTTATTAATTATTCTGTGCTTATGATAAGTCACTATATTTATTATAGAAATAAAGATGTCTTATATTGATAGAGCCAACTAAATGTCGATAGGCAACCAACTAATTAGGAAAAAAAATTATTTAAGTATGCTAAAGTTGTTGACGCATCTAGTTGCGTACATAACTGACACATAAAAATAAGATCTTACAACTTTTAACGATGCCGCGATGGAGGGTTGCGTCGTGAAGACTTGATATTTTCTTACAATTTTATATTTATGACCATATGACGCACGCATGGAGTAACATAAAAATGTCCACAACAGTCTGGTCTGTCGAGAAGTTCCTGCTCCTAACTTTCAAGTTTCTAGATCCACCCTTTGGGCTGTACGGGTCGTCATTTAGCCAATCAGTTATTTTTTGTAGGTATTTATATGTTTCAAATTATCTACAGATATAATTATATCTATACGTATTATAAATAAAATTGAAGTGTCTGTTTGTCATTCCAAATTAACAGCTTTTCACTGAATGCAAATTAAGTATACAGGGTGAATTTTTGAGACGGTAAGGGCAGGGTACCTTAACCGTTATATTTACATGAAAACGCTTTTAGGAAACTATCCATAATTTTTTAAGATATTCTGAACTGTATTTACAGATTTTGGAAAAATGTACAGTCAGCAAGAAAATGGTCATTAAATACAAACTTTTTTGATGCCAATCGATCGATCGATCTGTACTGGACCTACAGTTTTTTGCGAGTTCTGACATTTCTAGTACTCAAACCTCAGTCGGTAAGACGATTGGCAGGCCGTTGAAGGCGGCCATGAAACAGTAAACAAGTTGGTACATAGACGCACCTACTTATTACATAATTACAATAACATATTTATACGGTTGTAGCCTTCCTAAGATCCATTAAATAACAAAAACTCGTCCTCGTATATTGAGTTTTAATGACGTGCATTGATGTTGAAATTTTTTAAACAAGTATCCAAAGACATTAAATTTTATGTCTTTGCACTTCTATCGATTAAGATATATTACAAGTAGATTGTTGTTTTATGTTTGTAATCTGAAAATTGCAGTAGTACAATCAATTGAACTGTATAATGAGATTAGACCGATAAAAGTTACCCATGGCGATCACTATAGACGACAAGTCTATTATAGCACTGATATTTTTTGAATGCAATCATTGTGGACACACAAAAGCGAGTGTATTATGTAGGGGCCTATACACAAGAAGTACCTTAATATCAATGAATGTTTACTTATACCACGTCAAGTCACCCCCGAAAAAAAAACCACTGTCACTCTATAAATAATCAAATATAAGTAGGTATATAATAAAAATACGAAGTTGTTCAACGTTATATCCGTTCCAGAGGACTCCTGGCCATAGCTCTACTTGTGACGATATCGTTCGACCTGAGCCAAAGCGTGGAACCCACCGACAATGGCACCGAGGCGCCGATACCAGAGACACCGGTGCCGGTTGGCAACCTCACAATGGTCCGGCTCAACCCTGCCTTGGAGCCTATGCTGCAGCTGAAGTTGCCCTTGGAAGGTGGGTGTCTTCTATACTTTTATAGTATAATACTAGCTGACCCGCGCGGTCTCACCCGCGATAATTTCGGAGTTCCCGCGGAATTGTATAAAAACTTTGCAACTTTCACCCTCTTACCCTTTGACCACAGTCTCGGCGGTGGCGGCGGCGGCGGCGGCAAAAACAAATAGTAGACAACATACGAAGTAGGCCACACACAGCTATCAGCGGCGCGAACTGCGGCCAACTTCATATGTTGTCTACCATTTGTTTTTGCCGCTGCCGCCGCCACCGCCGCCGCGCCGTCGAGACTGTGGCGCCGCCCTTAGGTTTTGAATTTTCAAAGATCCTTTCTTATCGGACGTCTACGTCATAAAAAGAAATCACTCTCCAAGTTTCAGGTCTCGATCAGCGGTTTAGACTGTGCGTTGATCGTCGTCAGATCAACGCACAGCCTAAAAGTAAGTACGTCGGATGGATTCACGTTGGTTACTCGATCACGTCAGAACGGCTTAACGGAATTGGATGGAATTTGGCACAGAGATAGATTTTTATAGTCTGGAATAGGACATAGGGTACTTTTTATCGCGGAATTCTCGTGGGAACTCCGAAACCGCGGGGAATAGCTAGTTTAAAAAATATACAAACACAAACTTAGCAAGACGTAACCTACACCGTATAATATTATCATCTCGAGAGAAATTACTAATTTAATAGATGCTGTTATTTTATTCGATTCGTAGATAGAAGAATAGAAATATACCTATTTTTTTTTTTACAGAAATAGTAAAATAATTAGGGAAATAAATATCTACAACACAATAACTTATGTATATAGGATTTAAGCTGTTATGGTAGTTTGGAACAACTTAGCCTCCTAAGGCCCAAATTTAATTTAGGTAAAATAAGTGAACAGCAATGGCACACAGCTTCTATAATAATTCTTTATCTATGCTAATTACAATACAATGTTGTTATCACTGATTTAAAACATCGTAAATATTATTTTACATCAGTGAGTGTGATATTTCAAATTGTTTTTAGATGGCAAACTTGTTTTTAATCCTAATAGTAAAATGCGATTGTGAGTGTTTGTTTGTTTGCTTGCACGCCATTACTACTCAATTTTGCGCACAAAAACAGTAAAAGGAGTACAAAAAAGGGAGTAGGATACTTTTATCTCGGAATTCCCGCGGGAACTCCGAAACGCAGATGAAACCGCGGGGAAGAAGTTTACGATAAATAAAAAAAAATATAATGAATATTCTTTACTTAGGCAAGCCGTCGTCACCTTGGATGGGCGCCATTCCTTCGCCTGCCGACATCGCGTCAGCGCTGACGAAAGGCAATGAAGCCCTCACAGCGAGGCAGAAAGTTGAGAACCTGAGGAAGCCTCTGGAACCTAACAGTCCAGCGAATAGGGCACAAAAGGCCGCAGCTACTGCCGCCACGGTCAAGCCTCTGGCTGATGCCGCTTATATTGGTGAGGAGGCGACAAGAGTACTCGTTAATGGGTAAGTTGTGGTCATTTATTCACTTGTCTATACTAATATTATGAAGAGGCAAAGTTTGTGAATTGTTAGTTTGTGAGTTTGTGACGTTGTGTTAATCTCTGGATCTACTGAATTTAATTTTGGTAAAGTCGTTACGAAACATCGCTATCGTACCACACTATCTACTGTAAGGTAGATGCTATAACAGAGTGTCAATAAGTAAATAGAACTTGAATAGTAGGTACGAACCGTTTCACTCAAATAGGCCGCCGACTTCCTGATTATTAGATCAATTGAGCTATCGTGGAATTAGCATGTTTCATCCCGAGATAGTTCTTGTGGGTGCGGTTAGTAAGCATTGTCTTCACTAATCCTACTTAATATTATAAAATGTGAAAGTGTGGATGTTTGTATGTTTGTTACTCAATCACGCAAAAACGGCTGAACAGATTTGGATGATATTTGGCATGCACATTGTCAGGGGTACAGAGAAGGAAATATTTATTTATTTATTTATTTATTTATTTATTCTTTATTGCACAGTGTGTACAAATGGCGAACTTAATGCCTTGCGGCAAAATATGGTACTTTTTATCCTGGAATTCCCGCGGAAACTCCGAAATTACAACGTGTGAAACCGCGGGGCACAGCTAGTACTAAATATAGATTGCAAGATATATATTATATGCAAATTATGCTACAATTAGTGTGGTTCGAAAGAAACAGCTACGTACCTAGTTCAAAGATGTTATTATTTTTTTTTTCGTTTTTTTTAATTGGACGCAGATAAGCAATAACATGTTAACCCACAAAATTAAGTTATTGAATCTGAACAATTTATTGAGAGTTGGGGAACGTTTTTTAATTATGTGTTTACTTTATTACATTGCTTAAATATGTAGCTAAATATTGAACATAAAAAATGTTGACACAAAATGGCGCTATACTTTTAAAACACGATTTACTGAAAATTTCTCCAATGTGGGTTAACACACTATTGCTTATCTATGTCCAATTGAGACTTGGATAGATTTTGTATAATAAACTTATTAAAAAATTGTAAAGTCAGTATCTATACAAAATTGTAGCTATCCCGCGTACCCGCCTTTCACCTTTTGACATCTCAACTCAGAAACCGTGTTTATATTTCCAAAACTAGCTTTTGCCAGCGACTTGGAAACTTATTAGGATATTTGACTAACAATAAAACAAATCGGCTAGTACCTATATTTTGTTCCGTAGGTAACACGATACAAACTCAAAACCGCGACACCCGACACCGCGGCGGAAACTAGTTCGGCTTCGTTACACCTCACTGATCACGTACAGACAGACGCCGCTGTCGTTACAGTTTACTATACTTAGTAGGTACTAGGTACTTACGTATAGATCGATATAGACTTCTAGAAAAAATAATTATTCTCCACGTAGCTATAAGTGATACCTACCAAAACGGCTCGCCCCCTTGGTGCTTCATACTCCCTTTCTTACTAACCCTGTAGGTATAAACCGTTTTCGTATCTACTTAATATAAATTATTAGGAATACAAAATACTATATCAAATAACATCGTAATTTGAACACGATACTGCAACGACACTCTCCCAAGGTGAATTAATAAGTTTCAAACTCAGACGAAATAAAACGTCTTCGTCTGAGGTTTCAAAATACGTATCTATCGTTAAAATTAAACTTAAAAATTGTTTATTTCTTAACCAAAAGTATTTTTGCATATATGGTTCGTTGGACATCCTTTTAAGTATAAATATATACTTGTGTCAGGATATCCAGCTCTTCCATATCGTTAATAAAAACTAATATAAAACAAGATATAAATTACAATTAGTTTTACAATAAATTATAAACTTTTATGAGAAAACAAAATATAACAAAAATAAAACCAAAAAGTTTAGCGTGTGTATGTTTGTTTGTGTATGGGTGTGTGTATGTGTAACTGTGAGTGGGTGTGTGTGTTATGTATCGTTGTTTGGTCATCATTGATTGATCATATCAAATATAAAAAAATCAAGACTTTAGAGGTTGTAAATGTATTTCTTATAAGTGAAAGAATATTCTTTGAACGCGGGGATAAAGAAATTTTTGATGCGCGTTATCTTACTGCGCCGTGTTATGGTCATAGTGAATAAGGGCCTTTATGTTTTTACCGCTGATTATTAGTCATTTTTTCCAGTACTTACAGTACCAAGCGGGAAGGCGGCGTGGGGCTCGGTCCTTCAACAAACGGCTCCTTTTTCGAACCTCCGTACTGCCGCCCCACGGCGCCCCCCTGCCCGCCCTCTAAATACCGCTCCGTGACGGGCACGTGCAACAACCTACAGCACCCGTTGAGATGGGGAGTCGCCAGCACACCGTTCAGGAGAGTTCTGCCGCCAGATTATGAGGATGGTGAGAGTAAATTATTTATCTACATTTGAAGACGGAATACTTGCGATGTTATTTGTTTTGACTGCAAATGTATTTCTAACAGTGATAATTATTATCGTCGTATCCAATTTACGTTGAAGCATCGACTCTTTATACTTTTCTTACCGTCGCGTTGGTGTAGTGGTGAAGTAGCTGACTGCTACGCCATGCATCGCGGATTCGATCCCCACTTCAGGGTAAACATGTATGTGATGAACATTGGTGTTTATTCTGGTTGTTTAGTATTTATAATATGTATGTAGGTACAAAAAAGTATACGTTTTAAGTACTATATTACTTCAGAATAAACAAAAAAAAATGCCTGAGTGTCATGGAACACTTGATAGCGAAGTTTTTTCCATATTAAACTGAGTCCGTTATGTGCGTTATGCGTGAAAAGAGGCAAAAATATAACAAATAAAACACATTCCGAAAAAAACGACAGTTGCTTTGTTTTTCCGTAGAACAGCCGTAGTATGACGCCGTGACGGAAAATGAATTTTTACTCCCACTTCGTTCTAATAAACTAAACTTCACATTTAGGTAGAGTTTGTCTAAACTAAAATGACGCGCCCCTCCATTGGGTATACGCCCACGCACAACCGTTAAAATATCGACACGACACTATGAATCTGATCTGTCTTTTCATCACAAGTGCGCAATACTGTCGCCGCACTCAGAGATATTATCAATACATGATCTCGCACATCTAATACTGCTTATTAAGAAGTGGGGCGCATTATTTTAGTTTAGACAAGCTATATAATAGTAAGGCTTAATTACTACATCTAAAACAATTCAAAAATGGTTCCAGGCATCAGCTCCCCGCGCGCGGGCGCGGGCGCGGGCGCGGGCCTGCCGAGCGCACGCGACGTCAGCGTCACGGTGCACCGGCCGAGCTACGCGCGCGACAGCGAGTTCACCGTCATGCTGGCGGTGTGGGGGCAGTTCCTCGACCACGACATCACCGCCACCGCTCTCAGCAAGGGTGCGCTCATCTTAACATGTTTCCAGCCGTTCAGCCGGAATTCCAAGATACCCTATGCCCTTTTCTGTACCTGTAACAACGTGTTTGCAAATTTTGATGTAGTTATACGTAGTTATTCGAGCTGTTACGACGTGAAAGCGTAACAAACAATGAAACTCACTTTCGCATTCATCTAAGTGAAGGAAAAAATAGAATTTTGTTTTCAATACCTTGGACACAATGCCTATTGTATGTTAAGTATTAGGAAGAACAGTCTGATAAAGGAACGTTGAATACGGAAACGATCCAGGAAAAACACAAAAAACCTATTTTATTTATTAATTATTTTTGATGTTTTATTCAATGTTTTCTTCGATGTTTAATCTTTATTTCCTGTCATCATTTCGACAATGACCAGTATACTGCCACCTCCACACCTCCAGGCGAGAACAGCAGCTCGCTGTCGTGCTGCGACTCCTCCCAGCCGGCGCACCCCGAGTGCTTCCCCGTGAAGCTGGACCCCGAGGACCCCTTCTACCAGGACTACAACCTCACCTGCATGGAGTTCGTCCGGTCCGCCCCAGCTCCCACTTGTCATTTCGGTACGTCTCACGTTGGCTCCAAGGATCGTTTTTCTTATACCTGCCTAGTGCCTATACAACGTATTAATGAATTAAACAAAAACCTGATACACCCCATTAAAAAAATAAACAATAATGTGACTAAAATATAAATTTTGACGAAAAAATTAATAGTTTCAAAGTTATTCAACATTACTTTGGAGGTGACCTATCCACGAAATTTCAAGCGCTACGCCCGCGCCTACGTGTCAATGACCGATTCGATTTGTTTGCTACGGCGCGGCGGGCGGGCGGCGCGGCGTACGCGGCAAATATTATTATTTTATTATTATTATTATAATATATAAAGCTGGATTACCACTCACTCATTGACATAATTGTTCTCCCAGAAGGAGCATCTCTAGGTTGATATAATGTATGGAACATGTAGAGGGGACGTTTCGGTGATTATGGGAAAACCTCGACATCTTCGATTCCTGCTCCTCATCAGGTAGTGAGTCGACTGCCCGCCGAAACTATCCATCGAAAGTGAAAACGTTTCTAACTAAATTTCATCCACACCTTGGGCAAATTTCAATAGTGTAACTTTTTTTTCAAAATGGCGGAAAAAAACATGGCCGCCGAACAAAATCCAAACTCGATTATCTCCGAAACTAAAAGAGTCAGGTGAGGGGTGCTCAAACAAATGTCATAGAGGTCAATGGGGGGCAACCGCCTGGCGTGGTAAAAATCCAAAATGGCGGATTCAAAATGGCAGCCGAAAAAAAGTTGATCCGATCCGGGTGAGGATCGGCATCCGGGGGTTTTTGGGGTCGCTGATGCCGAATATCGAATCAGTTTTTCGATTGCGTCATTTTTCAAGATGGCCGCCGAACATTAGTTGTTTGTATGGGGAAATTGTTTCGGCCCTGGCTCGGAAACTATCAGCCGTGGGTATTGAAAAAAAATTTGTACAGTTGGTGGTGCACTATCTTCTTCTATCGGGATATAAATAATTCCAAGATGGCGGACGGATTCGAAATGGCTGGCGAAAAAAAGTTAAGCATATTTTTTCTCCCAGAAGGAGCATCTCTAGGTCGATATAATGTATTTAAGATGTGGAAAGGAGGTTTCTGTGATTGTGGGAAAACCTTGACATCTTCGATTCCTGCTCCTCATCAGGTAGTGAGTTGACTGCCCACCGAAACTATCCATCAAAAGTAAAACTGTTACTTACAAAGTTTGATCCACACCTTGGGCAAATTTCAATAGTGAAACTTTTTTTTCAAAATGGCGGAAAAAATCATGGCCGCCGAACAAAATTCAAACTCGATTATCTCCGAAACTATAGGAGTCTGATGGGGGGTGCTCAAACAAATGTCATAGAGGTCAATGGGGGGCAACCGCCTGGCGTGGTAAAAATCCAAAATGGCGTATTCAAAATGGCGGCCGAAAAAAAAGTTGATCCGATCCGGGTGAGGTTCGGCATCCGGGGGTTTTTGGGGTCGCTGATGCCGAATATCAAAACAGTTTTTCGATTGCGTCATTTTTCAAGATGGCCGCCGAACATTAGTTGTTTGTATGGGGAAATTGTTTCGGCCCTGGCTCGGAAACGCGAGCTGCTCGCAGCTCGCGCACAGGGCGAATCTAGTTGTGTTATAAATCATTTAGACATGGGCAAGTAAAAATGAAAAAATATAACCTATATTAAAACATGGTGCGATCGATTCGGAAGTCGATTCTGAGCAAACTACTTTCTAGTTTTCAGCACATTCAAATGCAAATCGCAATGTCGTGAACCCAGATGGTTTTTGCCGGTTTTTGTAGATACGACTAGGAATATCTCTTTTCTCTATGTGATAAAACTCCAGGTCCCCGAGAACAGCTGAACCAAGCGACAGCGTTCGTGGACGGCTCCGTGGTGTACGGCTTCAGGAAGCAGTTGGCGCAGCGCCTGCGCACTCACGTCGACGGCCAGCTCCGCATGCTGAAGGTCGGCTCCAGGGAGCTGCTGCCCCAGTCGCTGAACCCCAACGATGGCTGCAACACGGCCGCCATGATGGCTAAAGGCCGATACTGTTTTGAATCAGGTACGAGGTTTTTGTTGAAAGGAGTTGCTGTACCTTACTTTTAAGAAATTTTGTGATGCCAAATAAAGTTATGTCTATGTCTATGTCTATGTCTACCTAATATCCATAAGAAATTGCCAACCCAATAATTACGTATAATGATTTGATTTCAGCATTTCAACGATTTCATGTGAATGTGATATTGTGATTTTGAATGTCAAAAATATGGTTTTAAAACACAAAGATATACAGGGAATATTGCTACAAGTTGCAGCATTTATATTATTTATACCATTTTACTGTCCGTTTACCGCGATTTATGAAAGCTATGTTGGTATGAGTTTAATAAAGGTGTGCTAATTTGACGAAATCATATCCAGGCGACGACCGCGCCAACGAGAATCTCCACCTGACCACGATGCACCTGATCTGGGCGCGGCAGCACAACCGCCTGGCCGCCGCGCTGAAGGGGCTCAACTCGAGCTGGGACGATGAGACGCTGTACCAGGAGGCCAGGAAGATCGTGGGGGCACAGATGCAGCATATCACCTACACAGAGTTCTTGCCTCATGTATTGGGTAAGTCATCTTTACAAAAATCTAATTGTAAATACTAGTGTAGTTTGTATGGTGGCTTGTAGCGGTAAGTGACGTCACGAGCCCCCACCCTAAACTATAATGCGTT
This sequence comes from Zygaena filipendulae, assembly GCA_907165275.2. NCBI lineage: Eukaryota > Metazoa > Arthropoda > Insecta > Lepidoptera > Zygaenidae > Zygaena > Zygaena filipendulae. Next base: position 852,951 of record OU015650.1, read on the forward strand.
AACTGCGTTAAAAAAAAAAAAAAATACGTGTCTAATGATTTTTAATTTTCTAAAAGACGGTGTAATTAAATTTTTTATTTTCAAAAGTTGTCAACATCCCTATTTCCAGATTTCAATACCCCTGGCGAAGTTTCAACTTTTTTACTTTTTTTTTCATTTCGCCGTATCTTTCTAAATCAAGATGTGAATTCTGAGTTTAAGATGCCTTTGCCAAAAGTATCTTTATAACACTTCACGATCCTCTGATTTTGATTATCTCAGTGCAAATGGATCCACTAGTTGGAGCTAGACTGTGGATCCAGATGGACGGAGTGAAAAAAAATCGATCAGGTGCTCCTTTGCAACATGAAAACTGGATCAAACTTTCTTTGAAAATTTGTGTAGATTATTCAATTGCCATACTTTACAGGTGAAGACGTAATGTGGGCGCTGAACCTGACGACACTGAAAGAAGGCTACTCGAAGACATACGATGCAGCAGTGGACCCGAGCATTGCCAATCACTTCTCCGCTGCCGCATTTAGATTTGCACACACTTTGCTTCCTGTAAGTGGTGGTGGGATGCCTGATGAAAGAATGGAAGATAGTGTTGGGGATGAATGCGAGAGAGAGATAAACGATATGCTCGATTAAGGAATTATTCCTTTTTGAAGTGTTTCTTTTTGTCTGCTTTTAATTATATAGCTTGACGTTATGATAAATAAACTTTTATTGTATTGATAAGATCTGTTTGAAAATTATTGACTTATACAATTCATTTGACTGAAATACCGTTCAACTAAGCGTGTGAATCGAGGTCTTATTTATTCATGAAGACAGGCCTAAGGTTGTAATTTTTATTTTTTAGTCCTTTTGTAGATTATTAAAAAATATTGGACACGTATTTTTTTCTTTTTTTACATAATCAAAAAAAACGGCGATATATTGAGTTGAAATTCCGCGTGACGTCACTATTCTGACAGTTTGTATGGCGGTTTTAGCGGTTAGTGACGTCACGACCTCCTCACCCTAAACTTTAATGCACATTATCTCTGTATATATTTATTTATTAAAAAAATCAAAAAATACGTGTCTATTGTTTTTTTTATTTTCTAACTGACGGACTAATTAGAATTTTGATTTTCAAAAGTAGTCCACATCCCCATTCCACTGTACAGGGCCTCATACACAACGTGGACGCAGCCAAGGGATCTCTGACGTACACCCGGCTCCACGATATCCTGTTCAACCCGTACGACCTCTACGGGCCCAAAGGACCCAAATACGCCGTGAAGTCAGCTCTGGACACACCGATACATTCCGCTGATCCTCACGTCACGTCTGAGGTAAGATATTTGCACCAGTTCTATTTACTCTTATTTTTAATTTCAGAAAAGTTTCTCAGATTTTCACAAATACGTCATTTTGGTAATAATAATCTATACCTACTAATGTTATGAAGAGGAAAGCTTTGATTTTTGTTTGTTACGATTTAACTCAAAAACTACTGAACCGATTTCAAGAACTCTTTCACCATTAGAAAGCTACATTATCCTTGAGTAACATAGGCTATATTGTAATCTGGAATTCCCGCGGAAACTCCGAGATTGTCGCGGGTAAAACCGCGTGGGGCAGCTAGTCAGTAATATAATGATTAGCATGACGAGATGTTTGGTTGTAGTTACGTGTAACTCAATCACGCATGAAAACGGCTTTACGGATCTAGATGAAACTTTACACATATTTAGCTTATGATTATATCTGTTTTTTATTAATGATCAACTTTATGGAATCCCAACACGTAAAAGTATCCCATTACATTTTTCCCAAACGCCTTTTTTTATCTATTCTTCCAGCTTAGCAATCATCATTGTTTATGCGAGGAGGGGAAAATCCCTAACGGATCCCTGCTACCACTTACTGACAGGGAGTGTCCGACTTGCACGGACTAAAAACCCCTCCTCCAGGCCACTTATTGCAGCGACTGCCCGGAACTGTCTAATAATACATCAGGCAGCCGCTGAGTGCTTTATAGCGCCTCTCCATTCAGGCTCTCTTGGTCTCTTTCCCGGGCTTCCTTTATTTTCATGAATATTCCCAAAACATAGAATATTATCCCATTCTATTTTTCCCAAACGCCTTTTTTATCTGTTCTCCCAGCTCAGCAATCATCTGTTCGAGCCGCCGGCGAGCAACTCTTCCAGCGCCGACGACTCCGCCACCAAGATCCCCGGCGTGAGCGCGTGCGGCCTCGACCTGGTCTCGCTGAACATCCAGCGCGGCCGCGACCACGGGCTGCCGTCGTACCCGGCCTGGAGGGAGCTGTGCGGGTTCCCCAGACCGAAAACATTCGATGATCTGACGGAGGTCTTCGATAATTCATCGTATAGCAGAATCTCACAGATTTATAGGTCAGTGTGTGTTGGTCACTCTCTAGTCAACTCCAATCATGATTATTCTGTGACCAATTAATATTTATCCGTAGTTATAATAAATGCGAACGTGAGTTGGTTGGTTACGATTTCATGCCTCAACGGCTCAACGGATCATTATGAAATTTTGCATACACGTTGTCAGAGGTACAGAAAAGAACATAGGGTACTTTGTATCCCGAAATTTCCGCGGGAACTCCGAAATTAAAGCGGGTGAAACCGCGGGGAACAACTAGTACGTAATAATCTCTAGACGTCAATAACTAGCATGCATTTATTTCTCCTTTTTTGCATCTTGGGATTTTCTACAAACCTTGATTCCGCTTCTGCTAGATATGAAGACTATGAAGAGCCTCTTTATCTTTGAATATTTTGCCTGCAGACGCCTCAGACGAAATCGCCTCCTCAGTTTCAATTTTATCGTATGTGTAACAGCTGATAACGTAGAAACAGCTAGGACTTCCCATTAAATAGTAGACATAGCAAATTGCTGAAATCCAATCAAAGAATGACCAGTGGTTATACCTAGTGGTCACAGCTCGATAAAAATACAGGAATTTCCGCCCCACTCAGAGTCGACTTTAATGATTACATTAGTTAAGTATAGATTTTTAAAACAAAACTGCCGCAATCAGACAAGTTTAATAAATTAATGTTAATTGGCATTTAATGAGACGTAACTTAATTAGTTAAATACCAATTAACATTAATTTATTAAACTTGTTTGATTGCGGCGGTTTTGTTTTAAAAATCTATACTTAAACTAAGTGATCATTAAAATCTACTCTGAGTGGGGCCGTTTGTCATCCAACTCCGCAGCGACGTAGACGACATAGACCTGTACACGGGCTCGCTGGCGGAGCAGCCGCACGGCCGGCTCCTGGGCCCCACGCTGACGTGCCTCATCGCGGACCAGTTCCTCCGGCTGAAGATCGGCGACAGATTCTGGTACGAGAACCCTGATCCTGTGGCCGGATTCAGCTTGGGTGAGTCCACTTTGCAGGTGTCCATCTTGCAATAGTCAGGATTAGTACATGAACTGCATAAAAGTCAAACTCGTTAACCTTCAACGTTAGTAGGTTAAGTAGGTATGTAGTGCCACAAAAGTGACCTAATGAATTCTTTACTGAGTCTTGTAGATTTTTGATAGGTAGTACATTCTGAGCTTAGGTAGCAATAACTGTTGCACTTAATTTTTTGGTATGAGTTTAGATAGTAATTTATTGTATAGGTTTGTGTGTGTAAGTAGGTAAGTGTAAGTCTGTAACAATAAATTACTGTCAATATATGTATTGACCATAAATTGTTGAAATATTATTGTCGATAGTATTGTAAATTCGAACGTGAATTTATTTGTTTGTTACGCTTTCACACCTTAACTACTTAAGTTACCTACTTCGGGAAATTTTGCATCCTCGCCACGTTGTCAGGGGCATGGAAAAAGGACATGAGCTATTATCCCAGAATCCCCGCGGGAGCTCCGAAATCAACGTGGGTGAAGCCGTGGGAGTTGTCACTATAATTTTAACTTGTTATACATTGATGTTATAATATTTTCCCAGAGCAACTGACAGAGATCCGCAAGACGACGCTGGCGGGGGTGATCTGCGCCAACGAGCAACTCCTCGACCAGATCCAGCCACTGGTGATGCTGGAGGCGAGCGGCACCAATCCTCTAGTGGACTGCATGGAGCTGCAGCAGCCCGACCTCACGCCCTGGTCGCAAGCGCCCGCGACGCGATAGACTACAGAGTAGGGCTACGTTCCGAAACGTCACTCGTGTGCACACGGACTCACACTCGCCGTTCCGAAATTTAAAATTCTCGTGTACGCCCAGTGTGCTTTCAAGTGAGCCATTAGGAAACATAAAGTGGTACACAGTACACAGTGGTGCCATTAAACCACTCGGCAAAATGATACGGGAAGTCGGTGCGGACGTCGTTCGGAAACATCACAGAGGAGTGCACACAACATCCCCACTTCTTTGCCACCGAAACTACGAGATCACATGGAGTGTGTAGTTTCGGAACGCAGCCTAACATGACAGCTGTGTTAAAGTACCCACTCTATATAATTTGAATTTTTAATTTCGAGTACAGTTAATAATGTTAATATGGTAGGGACTGTGTACTGGTATTCACTGCATACCTAGATATATGCACTAATTACAATTTACTCTGGGACTGTAAAATCAAAGATAATTTATTATGATCACTACGTTTTGTAAAATCATCAAAGAACGCTCGAGAACGCTGCAGGGTTATTGAAAAGTTTCCACCCAAAACACCGGGTTTTTTGACTGAATATGTTCAAACTTTTTTAAGGTGTGCTAATGAGGTGATTTAAATAAATAAAATTAATTAATAATAAACGTGTCTACTTTTATTGTTTATTTTTAATAGCTGTCCTCTGCGGTTTCATCCGCAGCAATTTCGGAGTTTCCGCGGAACTTCCGGGATAAACTGTACCTACGTATAAACCTTCCTCTTGAATCACTTTATACATATTATAATGATGGAAACCGGATTAAAATCCGTTGTGTAGTTTGAAAGATCTAAGCGTACCTACATACCTACAGACGGCGGGAAGCGACTGTTTTATACTGTGTAGAGCGTGGTGTAGAGATAGCAAAAAAGTAGTGCATTAATAAACGTGTTTTTGTTAACCAAGTCACACTTTTCCAATTCATCCTTACTGTAATATGTATAATTTAGTATATTAAGTAGGTAAGTATACAAAATGGAGAATCTCACTGACTTTAAAGAATAGCATAGAATAGAATATCTTTTATTGCACAATAGACATAAAATTACATCGATTTCAATAGAATAGGACTTACTTACTTTATAAATGCGAAAGTGAGTTTGTTTGTTTGTTACGCTTTCACGCCTTAACGGATCAACCGATCATGATGAAATTTTGCATTTACATTGTCAGGGGGAAAGGACATAGGGTACTTTTCACCCCGGAATTCCCGCGGAAACTCCGAACTTATCGCGGGTGAAACCGCGGAGAACAGCTAGTATATTTATATTTCAAATGCAAAGAAAGCCCACACACTATAACCATTAGGTTACGAATCCTATCAAACGTAGGTATAAAAGTAAGTACCTATCCATAAGTAGGTATTTTAGTATTAAGCGCTTGTAACATTTTACAATTTTAGAGCACCAATCTAGGGCCCTAAATCGGATACAATTTAGGGTCGGTGAGTGAGAGAGAGAGCGAGTAATCTCACAACACTAAATCTGTACTGTACTGTACCTACTGTACTCTAAATCGACTGCTGTAGGGTACATTTTAATGTAGTGTGATCACTCGCTCTCTCTCTCACTCACCGACCCTAAATTAGTTCCAAAAATTTAAATTTAAAATGTAACCTAGAGTAGTCGATTTAGGGTACAATTTTGTGTAGTGTGATAACTCGCTCTCTCTCTCTCTCACTCACGGACCCTAAATTGTATCCGATTTAGAGCCCTAGATTGGTGCTCTGAAATTGCAAAGTGTAATAAGCGCATTATTAGTAGGCAGGTAGGTAGGTATAACATTATTATCTGACGCGCAGGCAGGTAAATCATTTCCTAGATCATCAGCCATCAGAGATAGCTGACGTCTATGTAGATACTTAGAAGTTAGATATAAATACGTCAGCATATCTTTGATGACTGACTATCACTTATCAGCTATTTCGAATGGCCTCACCAGTCTTTGCGTCGCCGTCATCCCTCACTGTGCGTCATCGTGGTACTAATTGTAATTTGTAATGACTCCACTACATTATCGCCGAGTACAGACGATTATGCGCGAGCACGATAGTGTAGAGGGCATACTCGGCTGTACTCGCCGATTATCGTCTATGATCGCCTGCGATGTTGTGATGTTGACTACTTTTGAAAATCAAAATTCTAATTAGTCCGTCAGTTAGAAAATAAAAAACAATAGAAACGTATTTTTTGCTTTTTTAAATAAATTAAAATATACAGAGATAAAGGGCATTAAAATTTAGGATGAGGAGGTCGTGACGTCACTAACTTCAAAACCGCCATACAAACTGTCAGAATAGTGACGTCACGCGAAATTTCAACTCAATATATCGCCGTTATTTTTTGATTACGTAAAAAAAGAAAAAATACGTGTCCAATATTTTTTAACAATCTACAAGACGGACTAAAAAATAAAAATTAGTCAACATGCCCATTGTCGGTTTTTGGGCACGCATCAAAGGGCACGCCTGTGATCGCGTTGAGGTGTCCACATTATCGCCGATCACATGATCACACGATCAACGATCATCGGCGATAATGTAGTGCAGGCATAAGACTTAACGTGTAGGTATATGTATAATTAAGCGGGATCAGAGACGAAAACCTACTATAGTACCTATATACCTATGTACCTACTATAGTACTATAGTACCTGTTGATATCATGTAAGTACCTACCTACGTTATAGGAGATAGATATTATTATAGTTACGACGTCTATCGACACGAACGTACCCTAATTTGGCGCCTTTCCACGCACACGGCACACGTCAATTGTTTTTTTTAAACGCAAAACTACGTCGATACGGTTCTCCACTCTCCCGTTTCTGTATTCTTTGGCTCCCTTGGTAAAATTTGTTTGGGACAATGGCGCGGGAACTCCAAAATTATCGCGGGTGAAACCGCGCGGGACAGCTAGTGGTTAGATAATAATTGACATTGTTAAAGGTTGTTGACATTGTTATTCTAATGTTTACAGTCTTGATTTATGTTGCAATGTTGAATAACAAGCTTACATGACGTGGACGTGTTATCCTACTAATATTATAAATGTGAAAGTGTGGAGGTTTGGATGTTTGGATGTTTGTTACTCAATCACGCAAAAACGGCTAAACGGATTTGAATGAAATTTGGCATGCACGTTGTCAAGGGTACAGAGAAGGACATATGGTACTTTTTATCCCGGAATTCCCGCGGGAACTCCAATATTACCTCGGGTGAAACCGCGGGGCACAGCTAGTATTATTATAACAATAGTTATTCAACATGTTACATAGTCTTTACGTACCGTAAGACTGCAGTAGTTGGTACCCCCTTTGGGGCTAACATGGTATTCATGATGACTCATAAACTCATAATACACGTCCTATTTGCAAACTTATTACCATTTTTATTTGGTGTACCGTAGGAGGACGCTGGCCTTGCGACTCGAGATCACTGAAACCAACCATTTCGTTCGTACATAAAAGAAAAATTAAGCAACTCTGTGCTTTATTGCTCTCTCATAAAGCTAAGCGAAAATTACACGAGTGGTAAGTGTAATGTAGCGGTTTTGGTCATAGAAACAATGCTGATGTCAGCGCATTGTTGTAACAAGTCTGATCCTGGCCATGTCTTCATGTGGCTATGGACTTATGCGTAATTATTCCTTGTTTTCTTTGTTCGAGCTGCAATGACGGCTTTGGCTTTGCGATTTTTTTAAAACATGCATACCTAGTTCAATAAAAACATTATCATGTAGTTAAGAAATGGGAAACGAGTCCTTCAAAAATATCAGCTAGCTGCTCCACCGGCCTCGTCTTGCGTCGGGGTTTCCGGGATAAAACGTATCATACGGGACACGAGTAAATTCAGGGAGCCCTGAATCCAAATCCTTATTTGCAACTATACAAGTATCTCGCGTGGCAACCACGAACGAGACCAGAACACGCGGCGCGGCGTGGGTAGTCCCGCTACAAGTTGGACCGACGACTTTATATTATCTGTGACTCGGTTTAAGGTCGCGGGACGCCATCGGATGCTGGAAGCGCAGGCGCAGTCGTTACGGCGTTCTTTGGGGGCGGCCTACCCGCGCTAATTTCGGAGCCTACCCGCGCTAATTTCGGAGTTCCCGGGAGAATTCCGGGTATCAATACCTATAGTCTATAGTCTATAGACTATAGTCACTCAGGGATAATGTAGCATTCTAATGGTGAAAGAATATTTTAAATCGGTCCTGTAGCTTTTGAGTTAAATCTTAAGAAAGAAAGATTTTAATGAAGCAAAAAAGACAGTGTGGGGACACTCACGACGCTGGTTTTCAGTAAAGACCGCAACAAACAAATAAACAAACAAACAAACAAAAATCAAGTCTTTCACTTTAAAATAATATTATGTAGGTATTAGTTTAGACTTTAGATAAATCTGCGATCGGCCTAATCAATATCATCATAAATTTTTCCCAAAACATAAACGATAGATAGTGATAAAAATATTTACTATTATACCTAACTACAACTTTAAGTTACAACCTATTTACATTAATTTTATTGTAAACGTCTAGAAAAATTTTCCGGTTAGGTAGGTACATACTACATAGAGGCTAAGACGAGAGACGAAATGACATAGAGACGAAATAAAAACTTTTCATTACTCATACTCGGAAAGTAGGTCTGAAGTTGCCTGAGAAGCGGGAAGTAACCCTTTTCAGCCCTAGGGAGAATCGCTTTCAACTGACAACTGTCAAATTATTAAAAAAAAACTAGGTCTATTTTGACATTTCTATTGAACCATGTTCCAACTTTCTATACAGCCAGCGCGATGTAAAATTGAAATAACGTAAAGTTTAAGTAAGTAGGTATTAATTAAAATAAAATTCACTCATTTTTTCTTTAGCTAATTCCTATTTTTATTTTGACTTTCCTTGCATTCGTAATGAAAAGCACAGTGTTATCCTCGGGAAAAAGAGTTACTTTCACCCCTAGGATAACAATGTACTATTATTTCGTCTGAGCATAGAGGTAAGATAATTCCGTGGGTATACTACTTACTAGTAACAGTAAGTAATACACTCGTCGTGACACGTGAGATTTGATATCACAATATTTTGCTGGTATAGAGTAGGTGTAGCTGGTTTATTATCTGTTTGAACGCGCATCGAGAAATAAAATTATTGGACGGATTTTAACAATTTGCATAGAGGTCAGCAGGTGGGTAAGCATTTCCTGACCCTTTTATCTCGAATCACATGCGAGTGAAACCACGGGTATCAGCTATTCACAAATCAGAATCACAATATAGGTAGGTAGAGGTATGTATGTACGTAATAATATTAAAATTAAATATTTAAGGACCTCAAAATCCGAACCCGATAGCTGGCGACTGGCGCTCTCGGCGGTGAAGTTTTACTTTACGGTACAGACTATGTAACATGTTATATAACACGTCCACATCATGTAACATTGTTATACAACATTGCAACATAAAACAAGACTGTACACATTAGAAAACCAAAGCAATATAACAACTTTGTATAGGTAACTATTTAATTGTCCTATTTCATTCTTCAGTGCTAATTGCTATACTATCAGGGTTGCCACCCGTACTACATACTACATACTTATATGGTATCGTACTATATTTCAGTCAATTGTACTATTTATTATAGAAAAATAATATAGTACGAGAAATACTATATTTTTATCCCTAATTCAACATTCACGCTTTTTATATTAACTGTGACTATAGTCTGGTGCGCACCCGCACCGCAGCACGGGGAATTTCAGAACGAAACGCATACGCGACAATAAAACGTCAACTGTCAAACTGGCAATAATTTATAGACGAATGCTGCCCGATACATACTTAATGATTAAAAATAAATAAGATGTACTATTTTTTTCCCTGCATTTCCCAAAAGTACTATCTTTTTTCGGAAAAATACTATATTTTTTCCAAAAAAAGGTGGCAACCCTCCACAAACTCGTCACTTGAGAGGACGTTTTATTAGCTGCGGCAGTGACTGTTGTAGAAAAACAAAAAAAACGGACGTGATCAAGTTATGTAACATGTTATATAACAAGGTGTCCACATTATTTGTAACATGTTATATAGGTAGGATATAACATGTTTTATACTATAGGTAGGTATAGTTATAACATGTTTTGTTATTAAAATCTAAAATCGTTACTAAAATCCGCAGCACTTTTAAAACTAAATTGCTAGTAGGTACACTGCAGGATCACAAGATCTTCTCATTTCTTGAAATGCGGCTCGACCACCATCACATCGTAAATCTTGTCCATTTGTCTTTGCCATTGTAATTTCGAATATTTTAGCCAGATATAATAATATGTATAGCCAGAATACCTATTTAAGTACCTACTTACTTGTTATCACTAAAGTATCTTGCCTATTATGTATGCATTAGATACGTGCAAGTACAACCTTGAAACAACAATTCAACATTAAAATATAGTAGGTACCAGAGAGAAGGTAATATAGGTAAATAAAAAAAATAAAAAAAATACCACAGATAATATGGACGCAGATAAGCAATAACATGTTAATCCACAAAATGAAGTTATTGATTCAGAACGATTTATTGAGAGGCAGAGAACGTTTTTTAATTATGAGTTTACCTTATTACATTGTTAAATATGTAACTAAATATTGCGCGTAAAAAATGTTGACTCAAAATGGCGCTATAATTTTAAAACTTTAATATACTCAAAATTTTTCCAGTTTGGGTTAACACACTATTGCTTATCTATGTCCATATAATACTATACTGGCGCCTCAGAAGAATAATTGTTCTGAGACTAGCGCTAATCGCAAGTCACAGAGTACTTTTAATATCTGTCGCAAGTCGCAAGTATGCCGGCCGCGCGCGGCCGCAGTCGCACTCGCAGGGCGCAGACCGCGGTCAAACGATAGAAACGAGAACTATCTATGCCACCCGCGTGAGCGCGTCGCGTGGCGCTCGGCCCCGCCGTGCGCCGCCGGGCTGCGGGGGGCGGGGCAGGTTACGCGTCACGTTCCGCTAACACGTGACGCGCGCACACGTGCGTCGCATCACTCCGTGCACCCAACCGATGCGAACGCGCAGCGGCAGCGACGTTGGGAAAATCTCCACTCATTTCGGGGAATTCATTTGCGAACTGTGCCATATACCACGTGTTCAATTTAGCATCATTCAGCTGCTCTGCACTCAATTCAAGACTGAAACAAATAAAAGCAAAAAAACTTATATTTGCCTAGATAGGTAGGTACACAAAAAATACTGTAAAAATTAATAAGTTAGTTAAGTACTTTAACATAAGAGGGCGACAAGAAAGCACTTTTGACTCTCAGACTTCGTCTGAGTTTTGACTATAACCATTTAGCATAAGCTGAGCAGTGGAGTTAAGAATGTAGAAAAAAATTGCCTAACTTTTTTACAACAAGTAGGTATATTGACTTCAACTATAAAAAAACTATTATCAAAACGTAAAAAAGGTTAAAATCAGAATACGGGAAAATTCTAAAAACACAGCAACACGATATCGGGAAAGTTCCACCTCCAGCAATGTCGACTCGTATCAAACTGGTTTACTTTGTCGCTTCTCGGCGGTTCTAGAACGCGGTGTACAGACACAGCACTGAGCACTGCGCAAGTGCGCATGCATTCGCCCGTCATACCACAAATTAACTAGACATATTATGTCTGCGTCAGACGCCATCAATTAATTATCTAGGTACTTGTTCTAATTAAACCAAACGGTAGGTATAATGGGGAAAGTTAAAGCTCTTGAACGTTACAATCTCCACGTTCTATGATGTATCTACCTAGAATCGACCTAATTACCCAAATTGATAATCTGAATATCCCGCGTGGAAAGTCAGCCCGACAGGTCTAATTTAAAGATCAAGATGGACCAATTCAAAATCGGGTCATTAACTAATAAGATGCGAATGCGATGTATCATGTAGATATACCATTGAATTATTATTAGTAGTGACTCCTACTAATATTATAAATACGAAAATATATAATTCTGTTACGCTTTAACGCCATAACGGCTTAACCGATCATCATGAAATTTTGCATGCACGGGTGCAGAAAAGCACATAGTAGGTACTTTTTATCCCAGAATTCCCGTGGGAACTTCGAAGTTAGCGCGGGTAAAAGCTATGTAGTAATTGAGGTAGTAATTTAAATATTGAGAGGGCAGGCCTGATTCGTATTGAGCCCTTTGACAATACACTTCATTTCCTTTAATAGGTTTTCCTATCTTCAACTTTAGGGCCGTTCAAGTATTACGTAAGCACTACTTATAGGGGGGCGGAGGAGTCTTTACTTGGCTTATTTTTGATGACATGGGGGGTGGGGGGATCTAAATGATGATTACGTCAGTAGTAATTATTTATATTTTTACACAATAGACATATTATTGTCTATGCTTTAAAACGAAATGCATTTACGGGATTCTCTACAAATAATGACCTTATTTCTAGACTTCTAACTGCTGCAGCTGCTCATGAATCAATCAATTGTACCAAGTTGTGTGTTTACGTAAGCATGGGGGGAGGGGTAAGAGCTTTGCTTACTTTTGCTGACAAGGGGGTTAATAATTGCAAAAAATCTGCTAAGGTAATATTTGAACCGTGAACGGCCCCTTTCAAGTGTTAAAGCAACTAGATAATAGGTAGGTACCTATGCTTTCGAAGATAGAAACGCAAACCTTCCGTGATCTTATCAACTTTATGAACAGTTTATCAATATCATCTAATAATAGAATAGAATAGAATAGAATAGAATACACTTTATTGTACACCAAATACCTTATCATCATTTATCATCTATCACCAATCTGATATTGTAACAAGAGATAATATTATAACGAAGTCCGTTTATTTTTTAATTTAGGCTAGATTTTAGTCATTAGGACCTATCTAATATGGAAGCTTTGAATGCTTTGATTGCCCAACACCCGTCGGATGTGAAGTGTAAATGAACTATATTTTATTGTCTTTACTAGTTCTCTGCGATTTGCGCGAACTCTTGTCGTGAAGCGACGCGACGCGACGGCGCAGACGCAGAGGGGATTTGGACGGGGAATATTTGTGTACCGGATGACGTCACGGCCGACCTTCCCCACGAGAGCGATCGATGCCGCTCATTCACCTTCACACCTCGTCCACTGCAGAATCAAATAGGTACCTACTATGATAGGCAGAATGCAAAAAATAAAACGAAAAAACCGAACCCCGAATCACTGATAATACTATGCCCGAATCGAAAACTAGTGGTAAATTGTAAATTCGGGATTTTATTATTAAAACGTATCGCTAAAACTATACGCTGGACTGGCAGCGGACGTTTTGGATAAGACACTGCGCGATAGACTGAAATTAACTTCCTAGGTCATCCAAAAATAGATTTTGTAAAATTTTCATGAGTGGGCGTTTGACGCCAACTTCTACGATATTAAAATACAATGCAAGAGAAACAAATCAATTAAATTTCAACATTCTGTTTATTATTAGGCTTAACAGCAATTATAAGTATTAAGTTCTTATATTCAATATCAATCATAATTATTAATACAAGGCAGATTCTAATGAAGTCTCTAAATTTAATTTAACAAAAAATACAGCTTCAAAATTTTGAATATTGAAATTTAGAGACCACACTAGTGGTATTGCCATCGATGCAGATAGAATTTAAAGTTACAGAGCCTAATTTGCTTAATCAGTTTAGGTATCACCGAACAAAAAACAATTAAGCTCTTTAACTGAGATTGTTCATTCCAAGTTTCCAATCAAACTGAAACTTAAAACTTACAATAACTGTAACATTATTGACAACAAATACAAAAAAAATATTTACACAATATAAATAATAGAAAAAATATTTACAGCTCATAAAATTAAATAAAAATGCACAATCACACTGACATTTACGTCACAACTATAATTGTTATACATCAGTCTTACTTGATGCTTCATACTAGAACGCATGAAGTACCACCCACCATACAAACTTCACACACTACATTTGGCCAGGGCTAGTCACAACGGCTGGAGAAGTCAGCCAAACCATAATCTAGGTAACAGCAAATGAGTAATAACTTCCCTAGAGTCCAGTGGGAATGTCCCAACTTACAACTCAACACTTTAGACAAGTCACATCCCTTCCACAGGATCAGACTAAGAGTAAATTAAATATCAGCACTAATAAAGATAGCCAGCAGTCTTTGGTAAGTGTATCTTAATTGGGTAAAGTGTCCATGAGTATTTCCTTCACGCCTGAACTTAAACGGTCCGGAAACTTGATGTCGAACGCCACCAGTAGATCACCTTTTCTCGTCGGCTCTTTAGGGAAGGGCAGGCCATAGCCGGGGAACCTCTTCACTGTGTGTGGCTTCACCACCTCAGCTTGTAGGTTGACAGTTATCTTCTCACCGGCCATGGTTGGCACTTCAATGACTGTACCACACAATGCCTGAAACAAAACAAAAACAATGGTTAAACATCTCAATAAGTACACTAAGTTAACTGTAATAACCTAAGTCACATTCAACAATATTTATGACTAATTAGATCAATATTATTAGATATTTACCTGCTTCAGTGAAATCTTGGCTGTGTATCTGATGTCGCTGCCCTCTCGCTTGAACTGGGAATGTGGCTTGTCCCTGATTATAAAAACGATGTCAGCAGGGATCTTGTTTCTGCTCTGGTCACCCTCCTTCTGGAACGTGATCTTGGTGCCGGCCTTCCATCCAGGCTTCACATGGATAGTCAGCACCTTGTCCTCCTTCTTCGAAGTGCCGTCCGGCTGCATCACGCGACGCGATATCTTCATCTTCTTGACACAGCCGCGAGCGATGTCCTCCAGCGACACGTACAGATCGTGCTCGATCGGCGGATCCTGCGTCTTATCCTTGCGGTTGGGCGAGCCGTGGAAGTTGAAGCTGTGGCTGCGGAAAGCACCGCCGCCCGGTCTCGCTTGACCCATGCCCATGTTGGCGAACGGATCCATGTCTACGTCCATTTCGGGGTCGAAGAACATGGTGGTGCCGCCGCCGCCGCCGCCGCTGCCGTTCAGGTCGAAGAACGCTTGGAATGGGCTCGCCGAGCCGAAGAACTGCGCGAAAGTCGCCCTCGGGTCGCCGTGGAACGTGTACGAGTACGACTGGCCAGCCCCGGGTCCGCTGCGGCCGCCCATCCCGCCCTTGAGACCTTCCTCGCCGTGCGCATCGTAAATCTCCCGCTTTTTCTTGTCAGACAGCACCTCGTAGGCCTCCGCTACTTCCTTGAACTTCTCTTCAGCTCCAGGAGCCTTATTCTTGTCCGGATGGTACTTCAGTGCCAATTTACGGTACGCTTTCTTAATGTCATCGTCCGACGCACCTTTCGATAATCCCAATGCTTTGTAATAGTCTTTCCCCATTTTATCTGCAACAAATGAAAATAGTTTCCAGTTAACGTCGGGCCGACACCTTTTTTGGGAACGCGCTGATTTGTGTAACAGTAGGTACAGTAATAATTTATTTGGCACAGGAATTTAATAAAGAATAAAGACAATTTACCCACTAAACGAAGAAAATCTAGATTACGTACCTGTGTTAACGAAGCAATGAACAAAAATCCGATATTAGTTTAAGAGATAAAAATGCACAAAAGAAATCCACTCACAACACTACTCACAGAACGCACGTTCAACTTCACTAATCTTAAACGAATGAAACGTAAGTTCACCAACGCGCCAGATTATATACATTTTATCGTCTAGAACATTCGAGGGCCTTCACCCCACGAAAGAAAGAGCAAAAGCATTCATTTCATCCACGTCTCACAGTGCGTAAGAAAGAGATACATATAAATTTGAAAGTTCAAATTTTGGAAAAGTCTAGATAACAGGGCTGCCAGTAACAACTTTTCAATTAATACCAATAAGGCTAATTTCCAAAACTACAATACCTAATTGATTTAGATCGTATCGACTATCGTAGTATTTTTAAATTCAAAACAGGTATTGAGAAAATAAAAAAAATTACACAAAAACTATTTTGTAGATTTTATACGTATAGTACAAATTTTTGGAATATGTTTATAATTATTTTCGCATTAGCCAAGTAGTCGCACGAAATTATGTTTTAAAGTTTCGTTCATGTCTATCCGTGTTATTTATTTTAAATACATTCTATTTTCTACTTTTATTTTACTTGGAAGAAGCATCTTTCATATATTTTCTTTTAATAAATCATATTGTATGCTATTTTAATATAATTAAAATTAAAAATTAATATTACGTAGTTATTTAAATTGTATGAATTATAAACTTTTAAATATTAAGATTCTAGATAAACATGTGTCATTAGGCTAGTTAATTTATACATTTTGTTATTAATTGGAGAATCTGGCAATTTTGTTGATAATTTTTTTCTAGTTTGTTCTCTATGGTATTACCATAGATATTTGAATTTGAGTACCTCAGACGTAGACGGAGAATCAGAAGAATAACTTGAGTACCTAATAACGTCAAACGTGCAATGCAATTAAATTACCATGCACCAATCCTCATAATCATAGGAGTGTAATTGCTCAGAAGAATAACTTTATTGTTCTGAGGAGTGTTGTTTTAATCATCCAATAGCAAGCTTTACTATTTATGTACTTTTCTCTTTTTCACCCATACGTTGTATATAGGATGAGAGTAAAAAAAGATGCAAACTACAAAAGCACATTGCTCAGTAAGCAGACAAAACTCGATACGCCACAACACAGACGAATAAGAGAACATACTGTCGCCACAAGCATCATCGGCCCCAACTCCCAAATCCCAATGAAAAGTTGAAAACAGCTATATTATAGAGTTGCCAAATTATTAAAAAAAAAAAAAAAAAAAAAAAATGGTTTTACAAATTAAAGTCACTATCATTAATTTAACTAAGTAAATTAAGTTGAAATTAAACTCACACTCAGACATTTTTGTAGCGCCGCGCCTATGGCTGTCCGCTGTGGTAGGACGTTTATTAAGAGTTAAGATCAATAATTTTACCTTAATGATTTCGAAACTAGGCAAAAATCTTGGCGCTGCTATTTACTATAGTTTCTTTTTTAATAATATTATTGTATTTAGGGGGATTTAGGGGTTTTTGACTTAACTGTTACGAATAAATATTTTTGAGGGTTGGCAACACTGATAGTCATAACGACCGTAATTCACAGGATGTTGACACGTGGCAATATGTTATTTTCAAGCTACTTTTTTAAAGCTTTCTCTCATTCTCTGAATAGTTTCTTTTCTTTCATTTAGTGGTGCATCTTTGAAATTTCAAACTTTAATAAAAAGAAATAACATAGAAACAATATTGTCACTCTGTTAACTTAGCTCGTAGTGAAAGAATAGTTAGGTACCCTTTTATTAATTTTACTATAAATACATTTTAATATAATTTAAAAGTTCTTTTTTTCAATCTCCTTCTTCTTCTTAATGGCGATTTGCCAATGACAATGTTTCTTAATAAAATTTTCTTCAATCTGGCAACAGGATATGAATTGACAGTTCATTTGTAGTAGTGTAGGAAAAATGTAGTTTTGCTAATTGTTTAAGTCTGGCTTAAAGGACTTGTATCCATGGCCGTTAAATAAATTAAAAAAAAAAAAAAATGACAGTTCATTGTCGTTATGTCAATGTCATGATTGTCACTTCAGGAGCGTCAGATGTCAATTGTCATTAAATGTTTTGTTACGTAGGTTATTCTTATTTATTAAGTTATTCTTCTGAGGTAGGTAGGTAGCGATTTTCTGATTTTGTGCCCACCTCTAATGTTTTAAAAAAATAGTTGTGAAGGAAAATAGAATTAAAAATCAGTTTCTTGCAAAAGTTCTTTATTCTTGTGGATCTTACTGTGTGTTTTGTTACTCTGAAGGATCTCGTTTCATGAATAGTGCGTCCAGGCATCCTTTGTAATTGATGTCATAATATTTCTCGTAGAAGTCTTTATCGAAGCCCTCGATCTGTAAACAAACATGTCGCACGATGTATTACAAATAAACTGTGATGTTTGCGGAGAAGTAGCGCACGAACCGTTCATAGAGTGCTGCGAGTGTAACACGAATTTATGCTGCCCTTGCTTCGCAGCCGGCAAGGAGGTGCGACACCACAAAAGCGACCACAAGTACGCGGTGAGGAAAAACGACTTCCCATTGTTCGACAACTGCAATTGGTCAGCCAAAGAGGAATGCAAACTTCTCACAGCTCTATCCACACACGGTATTGGCAACTGGGAGGAAGTATCGAAGAGTGTGCACACTAGAACCAAACTCGAATGCCAGGAGCACTACAAAAAATATTACATAGAAAATGTACAGCACAAGGAGTTGAATGTTTTACCAGAAACAAAGCAGTCACTGTTTCCTAAACCTTTAACACCTTACTTATACAGTATTTTGCCAAGCAATAATCCACCAAGAAATAATCAGAGTGACCAACATTTGGCAGGCTACAATGCTTATAGATCTGAATTTGAGCTCAGTTATGATAACCATGCTGAAAGTATATTCAACATTGAAGACAATTGTTCTGACGATGACGAAGATGTATGTATGGATGCATTAAAGGTTAGTTTAGTCAGTGCTTTAAATACAAGACTTAAAGAGAGACAGCGTAGATACACAATAATAAAAAATCATGGTCTGATCATGCCAAATAAATTAATCTCATGGCTCCAAAGGTATGACACAACTTTGTCACGTCAGAAATGTGAAAGGTTGCTTCCATTCATGCAATTCATGACTGGAATGCAGTTTGATGCTTTTATGGAATCGTTGAGTTTAGAAATGGAATTGTATCAACGACTAACAAGATTATCAATGTATAGGCAGAATGGTATACGTACATTGCATTCAGCAAGACTGTACAAACACTTAAAAAAACAAAACGATTTGATTGTAAAAGACCAAAAGTATGTAACTTCAGTGATGATGAAGAAGTTTGATAGTCAATCACCAGTCAAGAACAGAATATGTTTTGGTAAAGATCCACAAAAGAGGTACAAAAGAGCATCAATGCCATTAGAAATCATAGATCTACCTGGCTACCATCTGTTGTCTGAAGCTGAGAAGGTTTTATGTTCAAATTTGCGACTGGTACCAGAGAATTATATTGATCTTAAAGAACAGTTGATTACGGAAAACAACAAAATAGGTTATTTAAGACTGCATGATGCTAGGAAAACTTTGAAGATAGATGTAAATAAGACAAGGAAGATCTATGACCATCTTATAAGTGAAGGTTTTATTATTTCTAAAGCTAGAAACATATTATCAGATACGACTTACAGTCGTGATTGATAATCTACATAGTTATATCTATACCATGTCAATCATGTTTTGCCCATGCAATATGATGGCTAGCCAGAGACACAGTGAGAAGAACGTTGTTTTGTAAATTTGTAGCTGCTGCTAAAATTAAGAAGAAAAAACAGATTTCGAAGCATACTCAAGGACCAAGGTCACCTCAGTTTGCACAGTTTGCATAATATGGTGCAAACTTAATGTAATATGTCTGATAAAGCTTATGTAGTGTCCGTCAATTTTGACTGTAAGTCGCATTTGATGATCTGTTTCTAGTTGCAGTAATTTTAAAATAAAAACGTATTTTTGATGACCAAATGTTTTGTTATTACATAAGTTTGTGTCACCCTTAGTGCTTCAAACTGGGCCATTAGGCCACGCAGCATGGACTTCGAAAAAATATAACCAAAAAAAAAAAATCATTTATATTTGGTATAAAAGTTTCTGAATCAATTGTCAATTTCTGGATGAAGCCAATCGAATGCTCTTTCTTTTAGTGTAACTTTTATCAGTGCATTATATTTTTTAAAGCCTTCTCCACATTCACGCGAGAATCTTGTGAGAACGCGAGAAAACCACGAGAAACGGGTGAGAACATCAGCTCCACATTCACGTTCTTGTGGTTTTCTTGCGTTCTCTTAAGATTCTCGCGTGAATGTAAAGCGGGCATAAGAAAAATAGGTTTTAGTAAGTACCAAAAATGTAGCAACTTTGTTGCGGTTACAGTTCAAACCTAACCTAGCGCAAATACAAAACAGCAACAACAAAACGTCGGCTGTTGATTGAACGGCTGATACGTATAAGCTAGTTGGTTGCGACATATTGTGGTGGTTAGGTGTATGAGTTGTATATCTAAGTTTATCATACACACATAATTACTCACCTTGAAACCCAGCTTCATGTAGAGGAATACAGCCGGGTTGGTGGGCGATACGTGGAGGCTGATATTTCCTTTGTAGGACTGTAACAAACGAGTTTTAGAAATGTGTAACTCTTTGACACATTTTGCTCACCACTAATTTACAGACTGGGCCCTTATTCACTATGACCAACAACATTCCTTGCCCATAATACGCGTCCCCATAACGCATTTGCAAACGTTCTAGATAGCAAAATATTAGAAATTATTATTCTTTATGCCATAAGAAATGTTGTAAATTTATTTTCGCAGTAAAATTTCTTTGATTACGAGGGAAAGACAGTTTTTGCGGAGTGTTATGGTCATAGTAAGGCCACTGAGCAATTTATCACTACGTTTTAAGAGTAGGCACTTCCATGCTAATCGCTGAACCGATCTATGGAAGCTTTTGTGCCAACCATACCAATGAAATGTATGACGCGTTCATAGAAATTTGGTTAAGTATTCCAAAGTTGGTAAAGAAGTTCGCGCATAAATCCACAGTAACTTTTGCTTCAAGGGAGTGTCGCTGGGCTGAGTAAGTGCCAACCCACACGATGCGGTGCGGCGTCGCAGCCTAAGCCATTTCGCCGCAAGGCGCAGCTTGACCACAACACATGTTGTATGTAATATACCGCAGCGCCTGACCTGAGCCGCGCCGCACCGCGTGGGTTGGCTCTAAGGCAAGGGCCCTGTAGGCGGAGCACGAATTTTTTCGCTCTCGTCCTTTCGATATCGAGCGTTTTTTTCTATGGAGAATGAATAACGTTGGATAGATGGCGTTGTTCATTTTCCATACAGTAAAACGCTTTGACATTACGACGGTATCGAAATGACGAGAGCGTAAAAATTCGTGCTCCCCTACTGAACTAAGACCAATGGGCATGTTGACTAATTGTAGTCCGTCTTGTAGATTATTAAAAAATATTCGACACGTATTTTTTCTTTTTTTATGTAATCAAAAACTAACGGCGATAATTATATTGAGTTGAAATTTCGCGTGACGTCACTACTCTGACAGTTCGTATGGCGGTTTTAGCGGTTAGTGACGTCACGACCCCCTCACCCTAAACTTTAATGCGCTCTGTCTCTGTATATTTTAATTTATTTGAAAAAGCAAAAAATACGTGTCTATTGTTTTTTAATTTTCTAACTGACGGCCTAATTGGAATTTTGATTTTTTAAAGTAGTCCACATCCCCATTACACCCGCGGCGCGTGCCGTATCACGCACCCTGACGACGTTGTAGAGCATGGTGTGGCCGATGGCGGCGTTGCGCCACTCGGGGCGCGTGAGCACGAAGCTGAGGTAGCCGTCGCGGCGCGCGCGGCCCGCGTCCGGCACCAGGAACGCGAACCCGACCACCAGCTTCTTGTACGTCGCCACGCAGCTGAACTCGGGGTACTGCAGCGCCTCCGACACTGCGGCGACACCGCGACACCGCGACATCGGTGTTTATTTATTTATTTATTTACTAACTAGCTGTCCCCCGCGATTTCACCCAAGGTAATTTCGGAGTTTCCGCGGGAATTGCGGGATAAAAAGTACCCTATGTCCTTCTCTGTACCCCTGTCAACATGCATGCCAAATTTCATCCAAATCCGTTCAGCCTTTTTTGCGTGATTGAGTAACAAACATCCAAACATCTAAACATCCAAACATCCACACTTTCACATTTATAATATTAGTAGGATTTAACACTTCAGACAGCGCCAATCCGATCGTCGGTAATTATGAATGTGTGATGTGTGCGTGCTGTATGTGATGTGTGTGTGTGTGTGTGTGTGTATGTGTGTGGTGTGTGTGTGTATGTGTGTGGTATGTGTGCAGTGTGTGTTGTTTGAATGTCACATTTTGTCATTTATTTTTTAAATTTTTTGTGATGCCGAATAAAGATTTGTCTATGTCTATGTGAGTGTGCTTTGTGTGTGGTGATGTGTATGTATGTGTGTGTGTGTGTGTGTGTGTATGTGGTATGTGTGGTGTTTGTGAGAGGGTGTGTGTGTGTGCGTGTGTGTGCGTGCGTGTGCGTGTATGTGAATGTGTGCGTGGTATACGAGTGATGTGTGTTGTCCTTGTCAGTTGTCACTCACGGTCGATCCCCGGCCAGAAGAACTGCGCGCAGAGGCTGTTGACGGCGGCGATGTGGTGCGGCCGCACGTGCCAGTACGTGATGGCGGCGCGCGGCGGCGGGCTGTACGCGCCGCCCTCCCCCGAACACCTGCGCACACGCACTAATTGATCAATACTACGCATAACATATTATTATAAAAACATATATTAACAATAACATAATATATCGCATACAATAACATAGGTACATATATCGCATAACATCTTATCTTCTTATCTTTCTAATATATATAAATCACGTGTCACGTTGTTTGTCCGCGATGGACTCCGAAACTACTGAACGGATTTTGATAAAATTTGGTAACCATTTATAATATGGTCCAACTTAAAAGATAGGATAGTTTTTATCCCGAAATTCCCGCGGGATCTCCGGAATTAATGCGGGGAACTGTTATCACCGTAAACTACGGCACTTTTTATCCCGGAATGCCCGCGGGAACTCCGAAATTACCGCGGGTGAAACCGCGGGGGACAGCTAGGATATTATGCTAATAGGGATGTTGACCACTTTTGAAAATCAAATTCTAATTACTCCGTCAGTTAGAAAAAAAAAAAAAAACTACACTTATATTTTTGCTTTTTCAAATAAATGAAAATATACAGAGATAAAGACGACTCTTTAGTCGACTTAATTTTTAAAAGTTTGCGCCCGCGACTCCCGCGAGTTTTAATATGAAATGTCAGGGGCATGGTCCCCTGGAAAATAACCCTAGATACGCCAATGGTAAATATACTCGGGATGGCAGCAAAAGCAGCTTGCAAGTTAGAGCATTAGCTCAACTCCCTTTTTTTATGTCATAGGGGGCAAACGGGCAAGTGGTACACCTGATGGTGAGTGATTACCGCCGCCCATGGACATCTGCAACACCAGAAGGCGTGCAGGTGCGTTGCCGACCTGGAATGGGGATGGGAACTGGCTTTCAAGTGGGGCTGCCGGAACCCACCGTCAGGTGCTCGGCGACAGATTTGCAACTCGACTTAGCCTTTGCAACGGTAGCGCGCCCGCCCCGCCTGCATGTCCTCTCTAGTTAGTTTACTTGGACATAGATAAGCAATAGTGTGTTAACCCACACTGGAGAAATTTTGAGTAAATCGTGTTTTAAAATTGTAGCGTCATTTTGTGTCAACATTTTTTTATGTTCAACATATTGTTACATATTTTAACAATGTAATAAGGTAAACACATAAATAAAAAAAGTTCTCTAACTCTCAATAAAACGTTCTGTATCAACAACTTAATTTTGTGGGTGGGTAATGTTATTGCTTATCTGCGTCCATTCGCTCTGCGGTGATAGTGAACAAGTGGCCAGGGCGCATACGTACCCGTTGGTCCTCCGCAGCAGCTCGTCGGTGAGCCGCAGCCACAGCGGCGCGGTGAGCTCGTCGCGCAGCGGGTAGGGCGCCAGCAGCCGGCCCGAGTACGGCGAGCGCACGGGCGCGGGCGCCGGCTCGGCGCGCGGCAGCAGCAGCGGCCCGCACCCGGCGCCGGCGCCGGCCACCGTGCCGCTCAGGTTGTCGATCAGGTACTGCCGGGTGACGGGTGACCGACATAATATAGCTGTATAAATTTGAAATTGGAATTCCTAACCAAAGAGGAGATATTTGAGATCAAAGTGGCCAGTACGACAAAACGCCAATTTCATAATGGACCTAATATTATAGTACGGTGTACGGACCGCCAAGAGGGGATTTGTGGATTAGCTAAAGCGCGTCAGATGAACATAAGGGGGGTACCTTGCACCATGTTGAGTACCTCCACCAAATATAGGCCCTCTGACGATTTGAACGTGACGTAAGGGAGTTAGAGGATCACAAACTTGCAAAAAAAAAAAACGCAACCTCGACATTCTCGAGCGCGGTTGATTTATTTTTATTTTGAAGTAAATAACTCAAGGATAGCGGGAAAAATATAATCTGCCGATTTTCATAAGCCGAAGAAACAAAAATCGTCTTTAAAGTTTAGAACGAGCAGCTGCAGTGAAACATTTACCTATTCATATCTCTGTCTTTCTTTCCCTTTTACTTTTTCTCTATCTCTCACTCTCTCGCACCGTCCTCACACTACTTACTTTCCGTCGCCATAACGTCATCACAGTATATCACGGCGCTAAACGTGTCCAATTATAACTTTTTTTTGGTCGGTTAAAATACATATTAAAATAAGTTAAGGTAAGTATTACATCAAACTATAGGTTAACCTATCAGTGGCGAAGGTACCATACAAGCCGATTCCCACCGGCTTCCCTTCAGAAGTTGGGAACACAACCACTCTCTCTACCGTAATTTAGAAATGGCATAATTAGTAATTTTTTTGTAGTAAGTATTTCAGTAAAATCTACTGAAATACTACAAAATTATCTCTACTGAGCAGAAAACATTACAAAACGCCTATAACTATCAACAAAATTTGCTCTTCAACAACAAATTGTTATAAAACAAGCCGCTGGCGCGATCGGCTTTTTGGCAGTTAAACTTCCATACAAAATAATGCCATGACGTCACATCAAGGTCGCAGGCAGCCGGCTAAAGTAGCTACTTTGGTAAGCCGCTACAAATCGAGTTACTCTCTCCATTTCACTCACGCGCACGCATTTTCTATTACTGTCTCAACAAATATCCTTATTGGTCCTAGAAATTCGAAACGAAGCGGACATTCTGAGATGACTGTTGACAGACAACTTGAGTTTATGACGAAAAAATTTAAAATTTTAATTTGTTAGTTAGTGTCACGTATTAGAATTTATTTCTTGGTATTAAATAGTGATTAGTATTAAAGTTGGACTTTTTTTTTGTTGTGTGTAGTGATAAGTAGTGAAAGCAGTTACGCAGACGTACGTTGAAATTAGGTACCTATTTGCGGTAAGTAGATAGTTTAATAAGTTGAAATTACGTATTTATAGTAGGTACCAAATAGATTTCCGGCTTGCCTCTCTCAATATTTCACCCTTCGCCACTGTAACCTATAACCTTTCACTTTAATGTAATTTTTAACCGACTTCAAAAAAGTAGTGGTAAAGGTAGAGGTGTATTACTCCGCTCTGCGCCTCTCTCCCCTTTCACTTTTTGTGTATCTCTGACTCTCTCACACCATATTCCCACGCTGCTGTCCATCGCCATGACGCCATTTTACTTTACAGCTCATCACAAAACAACGCGTTCATGTTATTATATGTAAGATGCTCTGGCTTGTTTGTGCTTTAAAGTTAGTTTTGTGAATAATATTTTGTGAGCTTTTACATATTTCATAGAAATATAATACAATATTCCGTGATACTTTACTTTACAGCTCATCACAAAACAACGCGTTCACGTTATTATATGTAAAACGCTCTGGCTTGTTTGTGCTTTAAAGTTAGTTTTGTAAATAATATTTTGTGAGCTTTTACATATTTCATAGAAATATAAAGTGTGTTTTTGTGAACAAGAAATAGCTCATAAAGTTATTAAACTTGCGTCAGAAATAAATAAAAAAATTAAAAATAAATCATAATTTTTGTTTCTAGCAGTGAGAGAGAGATTAATAATATCCCTCAAAATTATTGTCAGATTTTAAGCCAACATAACTTGGACTGTAAGCTGAACTTTCTGTAAAATAATCTGAAACGCTCGAGTATTTCAAAATTGAGATTTTTTTTTGCATTTTCAAAAATTCGCTACTACCTTGCGTCACCTCCAAATCGGCAGATTTTCGAAGGGGAGCATTTTTAGGGTTCACTTAACATCCCCTTTGAATATCTGACGCGCTGGAGTAAATTTTTTTTTTTCATTTTCTCCTCTTTCGGATGGCCACCCCCACCACGCAAATCGGCAGATGAATATATTTTCGATATCAGAGACACCTTGGAGTATCTAAACTACAATATCTGACGCGCTCGAGTATTTCCATTTTACTATTTTTTTTTACATTTTTGAAAGCCTGTAGAAGCGAAACCCACCGCTGAATGAAAAAACATCATATAACCTTATTTTGTTTATATCTCCTAATCTTCAAAACCCAATAGGTCCCAACGACGCTCGAGTAAATCCCGAATTAGCATCGGTATCTCCCGTACTATTATAAATACGAAAGTTAATTTGATTGTTTGTTACGCTTTCACGCCTCAACTGATCAAACACGGGTACAAAGAAGGACATAGAATAGTTTTTATCCCGGAATTCCCGCGGGAACATCGAAATTACCGCGGATGAAACCGTGGGGGCCAGCAGCTGTGAGTGAGTGAGTGCTGTGAGTGAGTGAGTGATGTATACTAGCAGCTAGTATACATGTAAAAGCGAAAAGTCACCGACTCACTGACTAAACAAAAAATCTCGAAATCCTATGAAGCTGAAAGGCAGATAGTTTATAAAAAGTAGAAGTCGGCTAAGAAGCGATTTCACAGAGCTCCCGCGGGAAGACTCCCTTTTTTCTTTTGAAGCACGGAATCCTAAAAATAAAAACATGGAGGGAGAGAACCGGTGATGTTTACTCACGGATTTCTGGAATCTATCCAACACCCTCTCGGCATCCGTGGGTTTCCTTCGGTTGTCTGACAAGTTGTCCGTCAAGTATCCTCCCAGAAACTTCACTGACCTGGAATATCATGAAAAGTATCACAGTTGTATCCAAACAATTTTTAGGTCACCTAGCCTTTGTTCCTACAAAGAAAAAGAGACAAACACTGGCCGTAGTTCTGTCTTTGCACAGGTAATATCAGTATCAAAATAAAAGTGGAGATATTAATAGTAAAATATGGTGTTTTAAAATCATAGCACCATTTTGTGTCAAGATTTTTTTTTATGTTCAACAATTTGTTGGTATTTAAACAATGTAATAAAGTAAACACATTATTCAAAAAACGTTCTATAACTCTCAATAAAGCGTTCTGTATCAATAACTAAATTTTGTGGATTAACATGTTATTGCTTATCGGCGTCAGTGGCAATAAAAGGACGCCGATAAGGTATCCTATGGATACCTAGTATATGAATAACTTTAAGTCAATGATTATTATTTAAAACGTGCTAATATCAATCAGGTTACAAATGAGATCAGTCAAAACGCCATCTGCGCGAATATTAAAAAGAGGTAACAAAGTCTGTAAGTTTGATGTTGGGGATAATCTCTGGAGCTACTGAATTTTAAAAGTTCTTTCACTGAGAGAGAACCCTTGAGTAACACAGGATAATTTTCATCTTGATACCAAGAACTTGAAGAAATTTCGAAATAGGCTATTACACTGTTGTTGGAATGTTGATATCCAATAATTACACTCGAAAATATCATGCATAAGCATAACATAAACGAAAAAATCAATAGTTTTGTTTAAAAAGCAAAACAGTTATAAACTGTTTAATTTTGTCTATGTCGGTCTCTTTCGAAAATGGATGGCGGTTATGGAGCGCTACAAGCCCAGTGACGTCACTATAGGACTAGCGCTTTCTTTGTCTAACTTGAAAGTAGAAAAGATATTTGTAAAATAATAATGATATTATACTACTAATACATAAAGGTTTAATTCCCTGTTGACGCGGACCAAACCGCAGGGAAACGTCTAGTGTGCATAAAAGTCGCCAAAAGAAATCCGTATCCACTCACTCGTCCAAATCGAAGACGGGCAGCCGTCTGTGCCTCTTCAGCCTCCTGAGCGCCAGCTTGGCCCTGAACCCGTTCAAGTAGGCTCTCCTGCTCGGATCTTTGACCTTCGGTATTTTGGCCTCGATCCTCTTCAGCAGCTGCACCTCCTCGTACACCGACATCGGGATCAAATCCTTGCTCGGCTCCGGCAACTTCTCCAGCCAGGGCGTCCCCACCGAGTTGGGTTCGGTGGAGAACAGTGAATCCTTTTTCTCGACTGCGGGTTTCTTCGTTGATCGTTTGGTTCGGGGCTTGGTCTCGTTGTTGTTGGTTGGTTTGTGCTCGAGCTGGGGCTTCTCCTCGCAGTCGGACTGCGGCTCCGCCGGGTGCCGCGGCAGGGAGCCGCTGCACGAGTCCGAGTCGTAGCAGAGGGTCGATTGCATTATCGAGTGGACACTCGACGACTCGCTCTGCGGGGATGTAAATGGGCGTGTTGACTAATTTTTTTTTTTAGTCCATCTTGTAGATTAGTAAAAAAATATTGGACACGTATTTTTTATTTTTTTACGTAATCAAAAAGTAACGGCGATACATTGAGTTGAAATTTCGCGTGACGTCACTATTCGGACAGTTTGTATGGCAGTTTTAGCGGTTAGTGACGTCACGACCCTCTCACCCTAAACTTTAATGCGCTTTATCTCTGTATATTTTAATTTAATTGAAAAAGCAAAAAATACGTGTCTATTGTTTTTTTTATTTTCTAAGGGCCGGCGCCCATTATCGGCATCGGCAAGGAAAAGGATTTTTGGTGGCAAATAGCAATATACTATAATATAATGGCAATAAAGTAGAAATTTCCGTGATATGTGGTCGTAATAACAAAAATACCGCTTCGGTATGCTTGAGGCTGCTGTATCGGCAGCCTTGAGAATGCTTCGGGATGCTTCGGCATCCTTCGGTACGCCGCCGGCGCCGAGGCGAGACTTTCAAAATTTTCATAACTCATTCTATAATAATCATAAAATTTTTGGAACGTCATAACGCAAATCATTGAATAAATTGTTGAATTCACCGGACATAATGTCGTTGCTTCCAAAGGTTGTTCACCCAAAATCTTCTTGATTGATTAGATTTCTCTTCTTCTTCAGCAAGAGTTGCTATGAACACTAGAGCCCAGTCCACCATATTAAATACAATTCAGACAACTAGCTTGTAACAACTCTGAGACTGTTATGACGAGAAATACGATATTGAAACGCTTCGGCAAGCTACAGGACGGTGCGGCATCCTTAAGGACGCCTCGTCATCCTTAAGCATGCCAAAGCATAATTGCTGATAGTGTGCGCTTGCATGTAGGATGCTGAAGGATCCTTTTCCTTGCCGATGCCGATAATGGGCGCCGGCCCTAACTGACGGACTAATTAGAATTTTGATTTTCAAAAGTAGTCTACATCCCATTGATAAGGTTCGAGTTTAACTAAATCATGAAGAGATTTCGTGATCTTATTGCTGATACATCGACTGTGTGGTCGATGTGCTGATATAAAGAGGTAAAGTTTATAAGTTCCGGAGATGGGAACTACTGAAAAGATTCTAAAAATTATTTCACTGGTTGGAAGTTACATTATATCTCAGTATCATAGGATACTTTCTTAGAATTCCTTAGAGAGTCCTTAAATTCACGCGGGTGAAACCGCGTGAGTTCTCTAGTTAGCCCTAAGCCTGACTAATATTATAAATAAAAATGTAAGTTAATTTAACGAAATCTCGAAAATTACTTGAAATATGAAGCTGAAACTACAGCTCTTGTCGCTCTTGATTAGCAGGGAAGCATAATATTGTGTACTAGCTGTGCCGCGCGGTTTCACCCGCGATAATTTTGAAGTTCCCGCGTAATTATTCAATACAAACTTTAAAACCTCTTTTCATCCCTTTAGAGGTTGAATTTTCAAAAATACTTTCTTATCGGATGCCTACGTCATATAAAGAACACATCCTCCAAGTTTCAGGTCTCTACGATCAGCGGTTTAGGCTGTGCCTTGATCTATCGTTCAGGACAAAGCATTTTATATGTATAAATGGACATAGATAAGCAATAGTGTGTTAACCCACACTGGAGAAATTTTGAGTAAATCCTGTTTTAAAATTATAGCGTCATTTTCTGTCAACATTTTTTATGTTCAATATTTAGTTACATACTTAAACAATGTAATAAGGTAAACACATAATTAAAAAACGTTCCCCAACTCTCAATAAATCTTTCTGAATCAATAAATTTATTTTGTGGGTTAACATGTTATTGCTTATCTGCGTCCAAATGCCAATGTCTATGTAGTACTTAGGATGCTCTATGGTATGTTTCGAGTTATGCTCACAGGAGGTATGTAGGAGGCGGTGAAGTCGAAGCCGCGGAAGACGCTCTCAGCGTCCGAGTACGAGCCCTCCTTCCTCCGCAGCGCGCTCGCCGGCTCCTCGAGGTGCAGCTCGTCGGTCGCCTCGTTCCTACAAAGGATAACATAAGAAGGGTCCACTGCAATAATGATGAATGTTCAAAAACATTTAATTCTTGAAGAAAAAAAAAATGTGAACACCTGTGACGTTGAGCGTTGCCGTGTACGGTGTAGCCAAAATATTAAAAACATATTTTGTATAAAAGATTTCTAACTACATAGTCAAGTGACCGAATGGCATGGCATTACTTACTGCCGAGTTTTTTTACACCGTTTAAAAATTTAAAACCCAATTATCTTAAAACAAAAGACAAAGGACATTCATCATTTTTGCAGTGGACCCTTCATATATTAGGGACACTGTCCAGCGTCTGTAAAATGATTTTGAAAATCGGCTCAGTGTTTCAGAGATTTTATCTTACATTCAAACTTACAAATGATAAGCTGTCTACCGCATCAAGGGTACAGAGAAGAACATAGGGTACTTTCATCCCGGGATTCCCGCGGGAACTCCGAAATTACAGCGGGTGAAACCGCGGGGAACAGCTAGCCTCTTAATTAGCGGGCAGGCATGGTGACCTACTGCGCCAATCTCGTCGTAAACCTTTATACCTGCTGTCGGAGTCGAAGATGTCGAAGTTGTTGAGGCTGCTGAGGCTGACGTCGTCGGAGTCGATGCGCCGCTTCTTGGCGGGCCGCTCGGCGCCCGCGCCCGCGCCCGCGCCCGCGCCCGCGCCGTCCTCCTCGAGGGTTATCAGCTCTTTGTAACCTGCAACGTCCACACAGTGTACACCATGTTCTCAAACGATTTCAAAAATCAAGTATAGGTCCGTTTATACCGACAGAGTACAAACATTGCGCATGCCAGACACGTACCGTCGCAGACAATATTCTCCTATACAGTGTGTATTAACGTATTTATATCTATCCGACCACGCCGCGCAGAGCGGACAGGCACGGGCCCGGCCAATATTTGCGAAAAGAATATTTTGTCTG
Organism: Zygaena filipendulae; assembly: GCA_907165275.2. Lineage (NCBI taxonomy): Eukaryota > Metazoa > Arthropoda > Insecta > Lepidoptera > Zygaenidae > Zygaena > Zygaena filipendulae. The sequence goes on from OU015650.1 coordinate 884,482, forward strand.
CGCGGTTCACGTCTGTAGCTATATGCCGAGCAGTGTGAATAGAGCATCGGAACCGTGCAGATGTCTTTTGCAAATACATTGTGTCTGTCGGTGTCTGCCACGGAATGTGTCTGGCACCGCTCAATATCTGTAGATATAAACAAACCTTTTCTCTGTTTCTGCAGTGTTTGGTATCGATCGATTCAGCAATAATAATTAATCTCGATTGTTATGATTCTTTAGCTATGCTTATCTATAATTATTACATACTACATAATATTAACCTGAAATATTGATATTTATAATGTTTCGGAGTTCTTGCAGGAATTCCAGGAAAAATAAACTATACATATAAACCTTCCTCTCGAATTACTTGGTCTGACGAGTCCATCTGTTCGCAATGAACTCAAAAACTACTGAACAGATTTTCATGCGATTTTCACCAGTAGATAAGGTGAGTACTATGACATGATAGTGAACTTACCCATTTCCGTAACTTTCCCAATAAATAGTGCTTTGTCCAAGAATATTTGATTCCTTGGCTTTCCCTTAGGTTTATCTCGCGTCATTTCTTGTACTAAAAAAAAATAGTCACCTTTTAACCATTTCTATACTAAAATAAAAACACTCCCACAAAAAGAAAGGACATCTGTGAAAAATACGTAGTTCTTTTCGATTAACTAGAACAGCTATTAAAAACAGTCTTATGTTGTAGGTAGTGGTAGCAGGAGGTGGGTAACTGTTGTGCGAATTTGTCTTTGTTCAAACAATGGGATTGTATAACATGAAGATATAACACATACTTATATGAGATGCAACCGCAGGTGAAAACGAATGTTGCAGCTGCCACCAGCCTGTCTCGCCGAGCACCTGTGAGCCAGAGCGGAAGAACAGCGTGTTGTACACAGAGAGGGCACCCGCTATCGTGCCCACCCAGTTCTTCTTTTGTTTGCTGTGAAATAGATAAAGTATAAGCTCCAACATTATATTATTATTACTGCTTGCATGCCCATCTCTTCTGGCAGCCTAACAGTGATCATTTCATAATTTGCAATATTTACTCTGAGATTCTACATATTAAAAAAGTGAAAGATCATTCTGTAAATCTGTGATCTATTTCCAGAATTATAATATACTTACAAATGTGGACCAAACAGATTCTGCAAGTGTTTATCAATAAACGAACAGATGTGTGTCTTGTAATGGAAGAAGCCATGGTTGCTGATGCCATATGACTGTGTGCTCAGGTGATGCAGTGTCAGTAATATCACATTTACCCTGAAAGAAATATTGGTTGATGATAGTTTAATTAATAAATTAAATAACACAATCCCAAACACTCCAGATGCAAAAATATTGAAATTTATATTCTTTATGACAAAAGAAATGTTATAAATGTATTTTTTTTAAGTGAAACTTCTTTAAAACGAGGGTATTGCAATTTAAGTGGTGCCTTATCTTAACGCGACGCGTGATGGTCATAGTGAATAAGGGCTTGGTGCAGTAGATATAATTAACGTATGATGTACATTCAATTAACAATATTAAGTACTAGCTCTGCCTCGCGATTTCACCCGCGTGGGTTTTGGGATCAGGAATCTTTGCGGACGCAGGCAAAACAACCCGCCAAAGTTTCATCACAATCGGACCAATGGTTTCAAAACGCATAGAAGACAGACATACAAACATTCATTTTTATTTATAAAGATAATACTTACCAAGGGAACTTGTTACGTACAAACAACTCTTTCTTCTGCGGCGAGCACTCGGCACAAGTGTATTCGAAGAAGACATCACAGGCGAAGTCGCCAGGGGTACCCGGTCGGCGCAGGCACGACAAATGCACAAAACAAATACATTGTTCACATATCAGACCCGGCCGGTCCTGTTTGTTTTCGGGCTCGTTACAGTATTTACACGTTGTACTCATTTTAACGCGATTTCGATAAGTTTATGAATAAAACGATTTTTATATGATTGAATCCAGCGCGAAGGTCAATTATGATGGCAGATGTTACTACAGTAATTTATTAGTCCGAGTTGTGGTGGTTGTATTTTATTCAGAGAGAAGGTAATCACTACGTTTTAATTTTATTATATTCTCTGTTAGAACCACGTTTGGATGCGAACGTAAACAGCATCAGCCACAGAACACACCTACGCATCAGCTGTAGAATTGACTATTTGAAGTATTTGAGTGACAAGCTGCCTGTCACAGGCAGTGATTCTTTAGACATATGTCTAGTTAATCTGAGGCAGTGATAGACTGATAGACTGACAAAACCTGAGGACAAAACAGACATATACATTTTTTTATTTACCCCCAATGGGGAAGGCAAAGGAAGCCAAGTCCATACAGCCAATTCAGTTGTCTTTTCTTTTCATTTGTCACTTTCTAGGTAGTGATCTAATACCTACCTACCTTCTGTTTGAAAGAGATCGTACCGTTCGTATAAAGGATCGTACCAAAGATAATATAATCACTACGTTGATCGTAATAAGAAACGTTGGCAAATCCTTACTCCTTACCTCTGAAGAATAACTAAGTTATTGTTCTGAGCTCCTCTCCTTACTAATAATAATAATAATAATAATAATAATAATAATAATAATAATAATAAACTCTTTATTGAACACCACTTAAAAATAAACAATTACAAAAACAAATTTTACTACAAGGTGGAACAATCGGCGGTCTTATCGCTCAGAGCGATCTCTTCCAGACAACCATAGGGTGCATAGGGAAAATTATAATATAAATATATAAAATAATATATATATTATAAATGAGAAAGTAACTCTGTCTGTCTGTTACGCTTTCACGCCTAGACGGCTCAACCGGCTCATGAAATTTTGCATATTTTTTTGTTGTTGTTGACTGCTGTTTTTTATCTTCGCCCCTTTTGGGACAGGCAAGGCATATTTTTTTTATTAGCCATTTCTCTGCATTTTGAATCAAACTGCTTACCAACATTTTCATCTCTTTATTGTTTGACTCGTACCTAGTTCTACCAATCACATAAAGTAGGTAACTATAGATAAGTAATTTGTATTATTTTTATCCGTAGATACCTTAAAGCGTAGGTATTGTAGGAACACGAATTTACTCTTTTTATCAATAAGTTTGTTAGGTAACCCATGGAATTTCGCACTTAGGTAGTGTACCTATTTGAACCAAGATTTGAACAGAAACAGGAATAGCCGTACCCTGCCCGCGGCTTCACTCTCGTGGGCTTCAGGTTTTTTTACGTTTATTAGGGATGGCTCTCTGAATACAGACGGAACAAATAGACAGACAGACCGGCACACAGATGAAAAAAAAATGCGTTGTCGTATAATTAGTACCTATGTATTTATCAGTATCATTTATAGATTAGTATATAGGTACCTACCTATTTAATTGTTTCATACCTAGTACACTACGCTTTATGAGATTATACAGTAAGTATAGTAGCTATTTATTACAAAAAATATTTCGAAGCTCTTTTCGGACACCGAAGAAATCTGCATTTGATACTATTATGATTAAATAACAAGGTATAAATGTAGGTATGTATAGTCTCGATTTAATTTTAAAAATATCTACTATGTATAGGCATTTAGGGGACTGGGGGACTGGCACAAAAAAACAAAAAAAATACAGAAGCTCGTTTCGCGAGACAGGAATACATTTTATAGGTACAAAAAACAAAAAAATGAAGGTCGTTCACTCGTGTTTTATTTCTAAATTATAAAATATTTCTACACTAAAATATAATAAAGTACATATACATTTTGAAAAATCTCCGAAGGGGGCGGGAGTCCGCAAAATCTCAGGACATCGCACTGGAGGGAGGTGGGGTCAAAAAATTGCCGAAATCATATCACGTACCAACCTAATTAATTAACTTGTATACTTAATAAAATAATCCTAGAAGTGAGTCGCCAGCTTCTTCCTGCTGTTTTGCTGCAGAATCCAGAACTGATCGATCCACTGGTGTATGTAGCGCTTGTGGTGTTCCCTGGCGCCCAGCACCGAGGGCGGGTCTGCTGGGTTGCCCGGCATCAGGTCCACGTGGTGCGCCCCGTCCAGTATCAGCACCGCGGTCACCGTGTCACTTATGCTGTTCAGAATGCCACCTAGAATACGGGAGTTAGTGCAGTCTAATCTTATTTTACACATCACAGAACCAGCGACACAAAAACATCCTTAGCTAAAAGATTCATCATTTTGATATCTGTGAAGAAGCTGTAGTTCTTTACGAAAAGTATATTACCTATACCTAATGTTGTACCTATGTGTGTGTGCATGTTTGTATGTGATTTGTTTAGGTCAAATGTTGCAAACTTGCTCTTATCATGCGGAGTGTCTAACGTGTACCTGATAAAAGAAAATATTTGCCAACAAAAGAAATATTTGTCAGTCGGTCTGTATATCTAATAGGGCATCACGGGAAAACTACTGGACAAAATTAGCTGTTTATACTCGTATCTCAGGTCAACAGGTGGGATAATTTTGCCTGGTATCACAAATACTTCCGAAGGCGATTCCGTAGCAAAAGCAGGTGTGACTTCAGGCAAGAAATATAACTTTGTGCTGGGACGAGTCGCGCATTTGCAACTCTCTCCATTAATTGATTAATAGAAGGAACTCGGCCAGAAGAAGAAATACATACCAGCAGCCCACGGATCCAAAAGTCCGTTGCTGAACACGATGTTGGAGGCGGCCTGCAGGCGGCTGCCGCCGTACTCGACCTTGGCGGCGTCGGGCTGCGGGTACACGTTGTAGGTCTTGTGGCACTGGTCCGAGTACTGCGAGTAGTTCCACCCCGAGACCTCGAACATGTCGTCCACGTTGTTAGTGCACATCGGCATCACCATTTCCGTGCAAGCCTTTTGTATTGAAAGGGAATATAACTAAAGATTTTTGAATCTCTTATTTGTTTTATTCTTATAAGTACCTACCTATATAAAAATTTAATCCTCGACCATCTATCTTTCTAACTGATGCATGCCCAGCCGAAACTACTGAAGATAGAAACATAAAACTTTATCAAAGTTTCCTTTTGCGACGAAATTTTTAGTATTTCAACTCCTCGGGTGTGACAAGGTAATTAACAGTTACCTAGTTATCATTTTCCGTTTGTACTTGCCTGAAATGCCCATCCACTCGCATCCAGATTTCCATAGTCGGATCCTTTCATGAAATCCACACAAGAACTCTTGCCGTCGTAGTTTGTGTATAGTTGCAACACTCTGCCAATCCCCTGTAACGAAAGGGTTATAATATTATACTAAGTATATACTCCACATGATATAAAATAAGTCTCTGTACCTAGTTACACAAGCATTTATAAAAAGTTGTCAGAAAGGGGGCCCCAAAGCCGCGAGAAATTTGAAGTAAGTACCAATGAGAATGCCGCAAGGCATTAAGTTCGCCATTTGTACTTTTTGTGCAAGAAGAATTAATAAATAAAATGTGCTACGAGCGTAGACGGAGAATGAACTACGAGTATGTCTTTATTCCTTTTTTCTTAAATTACGTTATTTATACAAATTGTTTGAGAACTTGGCTACAACCTATTAACCTTCGTAATAATATTATGCATCTGCCAGTGTTAATAGTTGCATTGATTTTTCGTCCATCAAAATTGAACCTTACACAAATCATCCATATGGCTGAAATTTCAATAGACGACAAATCGATGTAAGGTAAATATAAAAAAAAATCTACCTCCAAAAGCTCCTTCCCCTCCAGAGTTTTGTTCAGGTACTGGCACGCTACCCTCACCGGGTAAGCTGGTAGCGGCACGAGGAAGTCCGCCGGGAAATGGTAGTTCACCATAGCCAGCGTCTCGTACATGGACTTCAAGAACTCGACGAGGGTGTCCGCTGTCGTGGCGTTCACAACGTTGTGGTCGCATATCTTCCATGTTTTTTTCAACCATTGGCTGTCGTTAGCGGACTTTGCGTAGTCTCTGGAATATTTAATATTTAACTATAATATATACTCGCGGTTCCCTTCGCTCGTATTACTTGGGAGTGTCCAAAGGCCTTACCACAATCTCATGAACTGCTTTATTATAATCTTAGTCTTCAATTATTTATCGTATGAACGTACTTTACCTGATAACCTTCCAAGACTTCCTAATGTTGTCGACACACTTTTGATCGGCAACCGCAAAACTGGAGGTGACTATCGTGTAATAGATTCCGCAGGGCCGCATTCCAGGGAACATGTGCACCGGAGCTGACGCTGCGATTGCGCCGTTGACGATGTGAGGGTATTTGATGCGAAAGTACGCGGCTAACATACCACCGTAGGAGCCTGGTAAGGAGGTTGAGAATATGGTTAAATTCAATGACTACACAGTCACAATGCCAAGTATTATCATATCAGCAGCAAAAGATCCACTATTGGACAAATAAGGCCTCCCCTAAGGATCTCCACGGCTCGCCGTCCTAATAGGTTCCCGTGACCTCGTGACCTTCACGTCAGCTCATCGGTCCACCTTGTGGGAGGTTTGTCCACACCACATCCGTGGTGCCTATACGCCAAAGAATATTATATAACCTATGACTACGTAAAGAAGCGACACTAGAATTAGCCTAGAGGTAACAGCGGTGTAGGCTGTTGCTGCTGGGTGTGTTGGACAATATCAACTTGAATTTAAAACTCAAACTCTGCCGCTCGCCGCGTCCCGGCGCGAGCCCTACGCCACATGCACACACATTGCACGTGTGTATACAAGCTGCCCACCTGTAGCAGTAGTAGGAAGTTCAATCGGTTCGCTTGTATGAAGTGTCACAAGACTCACAGCACCAGCACCTAAGTACGTGGTACAATTTTGAAACAATTACATAAACTTAATGTTCTCACCGCCGAATGCGATGACGGGATACTTGGGAGCAACTTCGTTCCCTTGCAGATAGTTTATGAGGTCCGCGTAATCAGCAAGCGCTTGTCCAGAACTCAGGTATCCTATGTGTTCATTATCCAAGGATTTGTTACCGAAGGGCATTGACTTGCCGTAATATCTAAAGGTTCAGAAAACCACAAGTTATTCTTTTAATTATTTTACCCTAAATAAATATAGGTACATAGACAGATCAGAGTTATTGACTAACCTGTGCTCGGCAAATACCACTTTGGCCCTGAACTCCTCTGCAATTTCCCATATGAAGCCAGTGTGCTGAGCAAATAACTCGATTTGACCCTAGAAATTGATCAAAGAATTATTAATTAAAGAATTGTTATGTACTTATTATAATTGTAGAAGATTAACGTGTCCGAGACCAATTTTGCTAAGCAGTTTAGGATAAGGAGAGGAGGAGGTGCTTAGGGGCTATTTAAGGCAACGTCATTCAAAGGAGCCCCAGAAGTCAGAACTAGCATAAGATACCTATACCTCAGAGGTGAGTTTATAAATTTTTTACATATTTTTTTCCCCACGTCAGAGGTGAGTTTGTAAATTTTTTAATACATTTTTCCCAGTCATTAGGCACTGTCGCACTGGAGAATCAATAATTGTGTTCAGAAAGAATGAAACTATGTCATGTTTATCTATACACTACAGCCTATACTTGACACAGGTATGCCTACCATACTTGAAGCATTTTTGCTCCAGTTTATTGAACTGTCCAAACATGTTTCTTTTGTGACTATGAAACTATCAAAGTGTGCTTTTAAAAGCCTCAAACTGTTTATCTACTTAGTCATTACTAGTGTATGAATATTGAATGGTAATATTGCGGAAGCGATTCCATAAAAACAGATAGATTCTGATTCGTTTTGTAGCGATGTCAATTTATCAATAACTCCAAGCCGAAGGTCACGGATCACGATCATTAAAGTTTATTGACTTGCATGTTTAGACGTTAGTATGTAATCAGGTATGTATGTATGTAAATATCCCTACACTTTATAAAACAAAGTCCTCCGCCACATCTGTCTGTCTGTCTGTCCGCGATAAACTCAAAAACTAAAGAACGGATTTTCATGCGGTTTTCACTAGTAGATAGAGTGATTCTAGAAAAAGGTTTATAGGTGTAGTTTAACCTGGAATTCCCGCGGGATCTCTGAAATTACCGCAGGTGAAACCGCGGGGACAGCTACTGTAGAAAAGCTACAGGGCACTTTAGATGACAGGCATACATAGACGATAATAGGTATTATGTCAATGGGCACAGGTTATCTCAACCGCCTAAGCATGGTCATGAGGCCAACATTACAATGGGCGCCCATGTTGACTAATTTTTATTTTTTAGTCTGTCTTGTAGATTATTAAAAAATATTGGACACGTATTTTTTCTTTTTTTACGTAATCAAAAAATAACGGCGATATATTGAGTTGAAATTTCGCGTGACGTCACTATTCTGACAGTTTGTATGGCGGTTTTATCGGTTGGTGACGTCACGACCCCCTCACCCTAAACTTTAATGCGCTTTATCTCTGTATATTTAAATTTATTTGAAAAAGCAAAAAATAGGTGTCTATTGTTTTTTTATTTTCTAACTGACGGACTAATTAGAATTTTGATTTTCAAAAGTAGTCCACATCCCTATTATAGGTATCTACCTATGTATAGATATTAAAAACAGAAGTTATATACATTAGGTACCGGTTACCTATCTATATTCTAGGTACACCTAAGTTTGCGAAAAACTTGCATTTTAATAAAATAACACTAAAAATTCTGAAATTTATGTGCCTATTGATTCTATGGTCAAATTCGTATGACGATTTCTGGACAAAACCTGTTACTCTGTTTTTAGGACGGACTCTATCACCTGAGTCCACGCTTCATCGCACCACAGACCGCACAGTACCTATCCTTAAATTTACATAAACACAGACAAGAGAGCTGGATGGTAAATTTATTAGGTACGTATCTATAAGTTGCTATTTTGGTACCTACCCACGTATTTCACGAAAATCTGTGGATTTTTGTTAAATAATAACTTGTTCGTTGGCGCCACCATGGGACACTCTGATACCCTCGACTGTCTTTGTACGGTATCTTATAAATTGTATATAGAACAGAAATAAACAAAATGAACAACATCAGGGAAAAAATATGATGAAGATGTTTTGCTTGATCTACAACAATCAACTGAGATCTACCTACCTACTATGAAAAAAAAAAACAATAAGTAATAATATTATGAGAAAAATTACATGCCTCATTGCCGGTGTAGAAGAAAATCGGTCCACGAGCGGTGTCCCAGAATGTATCGTTCACCAAATATTTGATTTTGAACGTCTCGTTCCTCTGGTAGCCGAAATGGTCCAGTGGCACCGTGAACCATTTCGTCTCGAACTTGTAATCGGATCGGACACCAGCTATCGCTAGCAATATAGGCAGTACCGCAAGCCGATACATATCGGTATGTCTAATGTCTGTTTGTTACCTCGGCCCGTTCACATGTACACTCATCGGTTAGCGCGGTGATAATGATTGGCTCATTCGGTGACGGCGACGACGCACGCGCAGGGAACTCGGACTGCGAAATTGTGAGCGTCCACCATGAGATTTTCACATCTGCGCCGACCCGAATTCAATCCTTAGTTGAGAGGCATCTGAGAATATACCTACTAAAATCACTCTAATCTATATGAATAAATCCTCACTGGAATCCCAACACGAATTCCGTATAGTAAGTTGGATAACGATTTAACGAAAGATGTCTAGTACCTATTTCCAAAAAGTGAACGCGCGATTCTTGTAGTAGCGATTGTCATTAACAATATCAACACATTTCCAAATTATTATGGCTGTAACAATGTTGAATTAGAAATAATTATTGTACCTAACTACAGCAGGTAATTAATTTTAATATTAATCTTCATTTTGAAATTGCAGCAACTCACAGTTGCTTGTACGCAGTGTACAGTCGTGTAGGTAGGTACATATATTTTATTACCTATGTCAGTTATCAACAGCAAGCTTGTTTGCGTCCATCATGTACAACACAATACAGCATAACTTCAAAAACTCAACATAACCTATTTCTGTTGCTATTTATTACGTACTAGCTGTGTCCTGCGGTTTCACCCGTGCAAAACGCTTTTAAAAAACAACTTTTTCCTGACCCCGGATTTAAAGGAAACGACGCCTATAACTATAGGCATACTTAATATGTTGCCACAAACTAAGCTAAATCTACCTGTGAAAACCGCATCATAATCCGTTCAATAGTTCTGAAGATTAGCATGAAAAGACATGCGGATTCCACTCTTTCACTATCATTTTATTACGTATTCGAGTTCGACATTTTTTATGATATATCTACTTAACTATTTTTATAAAAATAATATCATAGCGATCCCGTGTCAATTGAGATTCAAGGTGGTTTTACTTTGCCGTAGACAGATATAAAATCAAGATGGTAATTATCAAATTCGCCACACGCATTATAAAACTAAAAGCATAGTCATTATTTCACCAATTTAATTATTTATCGCCTTTATTTTTTATCACTTATTTTGCGGATGTTACTCTCGGGCTATCGGATTTTGTTTGACGTTTTAACCGCGATATTTAGGTATGATAGAAAATTAAATATAACACCAACAATACCATACCAATCAATATCAACATTATAACATATCGATTATTATTACAATATACCTAAGTATAATGTAACATCATGTTATTAATGCCCAAAGAGATTAAATTTTATTTATTACTAACTGTAACTACACCACTCTACAACGGTGCTGTGATAAAAACAACATAAATAAATATATCTACTTAGATTGTTGACGAAAAAAATGCCGTTTAAAACCATAAGATTCTAAACATTGCTGCTTCAACTAGAATGCTAATAAAAATGCTAAATTACTTTTTTACGGCGTTATTTTAGGTACTTACCTACATTGCTAATGTTTTGTACTACCTAACTAAGGAAGGTAACTGTAATAAATAATTCTGTGACACCTACCAACAGATACCAATCAAACCACATGTAATGGCACTATTGCAAAGCTGTTTAATAATAAACATTATTAATAGTAGATAATATGCATGTAGTAACAGTAATAGTCCTATATCTATCGTATGTTAGAACCACCAATCCAATCATCTCCAGATCCTGCAGGTGTTGTCTTTGGAGGCGGTGACGATGGCGTCGCCGGCGTACGAGTAGGCGCAAGAGAAGATCTCTCCCTGGTGACCTGACAGCACCTGGAGAAAAACCATTCACGTAATTATTTATCTATTTATCTACTAGCTGTCCCCCGCGGTTTTACCCGCGGTAATTTCGGAGTTTCCGTAGGATTTTCGGCATTAAAAGTACCCTATGTGACTCAGGACTACCGTAGCTTCCCATAAGTGAAAGAATTTTCAAAATCACAAACTCACAAACTTTACCTCTAATATTAGTATAGATTTAAACAGGCTGTAGTTTTAAAAGAGGGATATATTGTAGCTCTCGATGATTCATACCTAGTTATTTGAACCAAATCACCTCCTAATCCGTTCAGCGGTTTTTAGATGATGATGAGTTAAAAGCAATTCTTATCTTCATTTTCACATCCTACTAATATGAATTTAATGTACTCGTGTGATGAATACCTGAATACAGTTGCCGGTGGTTGTGTTCCAGACCCGGGCACTTCTGTCAGCCGAGGCAGTGAGGAGGCAGCCGCCGGCCGGACTGAAGCACACCTGCGATGCATCATAATTATCTCCTTACACATTTTTACTTTCTTTACTATCCGTTATACCTTCTTGCTGCACTGTTTCCCGTAGTTTTACCGAGGTAAATGTCGGGATTCCTTTAGGAACTCTTTGTATCAAGATAAACAATAATATAAACTTGCTTATTATGACACTATACGTTTTGTGTCAGTATACCTAACTTATTCTTACAAAGATCTAAAAATACCGGTAGAATGCTGGCAAGCCTTAAAATTGTTCAAGGCATATCGTACGTATCATAAATACCATGGCATGTAAAATAAAAAGCATAATTATTAGGTACCTTGGAAACTTCTTCCCGATGTCCCCTCATGATCGCCAGCTCCTTGAAGTCCGACCTCACATCATAGATTCGAGCGGAGCAGTCACTAGACGATGTTGCCATTCGCTTACCGGCCCAGTCGAAACATATATCTAAAACCTGAGAAAAAGTATTAATCCTATTTATGTTAGAGTAATAAATCGAGGCAGTATTTCGTTCCGAGGATTATTTCTGCTTACTCGAAACAATAATGCAGCACTCCTGCCTACATCTACGTAGATTCTACGTAATATAAAGGCCTCCCTTCATACACTCCGTCGCGACAGATGATCGAATTAATACGAGTGTGCTAGTATTGATATATGCAAGGAGACCCTTACCCAGGCGGGAATAATACGGTTTCTTGTTTTGCTTGAATAGAAACCTTCTGGAATTCCCAATTTTACATCACCCAAGAAGGCATTTCAAATTGATTATAAAAAAGAGCCTATAGAAGTTCTGGCCTACCTCATCAGTGTGACCGGCGACAGTAGCGAGGCATGTGCTTTTGCGAGTGTCCCATAGCTTGGCACTGCCGTCCAGGGAGGAGGATCCTACGAGGGAGCTGTCCCAGTTGAACTGCACGTTGGAGATCTCACCGTCGTGACCTTGGAGTACTGCTACACGGCTGAAAACATAAATAACTCTCAAAGATCCAACAAAAGTTAAGGCCTGCTAAAAAGATATCCTATCAATTTTACTTCGAACAGTTTGCTCTATTATATTCCTAAGTGAATTTGCGACAGTTTGCATCAAAACAGCAATAAAGTTGTCTACTACTGTTTTATGATGCATTTGGTGACAATGAAGACTAGAGGTAAAGAGGCTAGTTCCAGAGTTGATCTTGGGTTTGCGCTGGAGATAAATACCTACCTAGGTATTTATAGTTTATGATTCAGTGAGGCGAAAGCGTTCATAGTTATTTTACAAAATTGAATTTTAAAAAACCGTTAGTAGTAAGCTCAGTAGTAAGTAGGTACTTATATTTTCTTTAGGTAGCTAACATATGACCCCAGCTGACTCAGACTTGTACAGCTTTTATTTATAAAATTATAAATCATTGTATTTTTTCACACCTCAACCGGTTTTGCTGATCACGATTGTGTCTGACTACTTCTGCCTTTCTGACTTGTGTTTCTGCGATAGAATATTTCTTTAAGTCTCTCAAGAATCTCTCCTGACCGGTTTCAGAACCATACAGTGCCTAAACACAAGGGTCACTTACTCTTTCATCCTCGTGTCCCACAAAGCAATGGTACCATCAAAGGAGCCCGTGATGAGCCTCTGACCTTCGTTTGGGTCGAACTGCAGGGCGATCACCTCGGCTGTGTGTCCGGTGTATGTATGGACTTCTTCACCTAATCATCACGTTAAAGAATGGAAGTGTGACATTTTGTACATCAACTATTTGGGTGTGTGCTTTCAACGTAAGACTAACGTTTAATGAGATTTTTTTGACGTTTTAAACCCTGTATAATCTCAAGTCTTAAGGCTAACCCTTCAGTTCTAAACACCAAGTTTTGCTATCTGCCCATACCCGTCCGTATATCGAACAGCTTGGCGGTATGGTCCATGGAGCCAGTAGCGGCGTGGTCGCCATTGTTGCTGAACTGAGTCGCGACCACCTCGCCATGGTGGCCCCATAGCGTCGCCAGGCACTCCCCCGTCTCCGGGTGCCAGATCCTCGCAGACTTATCGAACGACCCCGTTATTACGCGGTTGCTGTCGGAAAAATAATAATAGAACGAGAAAGCAGTTAAACTAAGATGTTTACCGGTTTAGGCTTGAAAAAATAACAGACAAACAGACTTAAGTACTGTGAGTTACTTGCGAATTTATTGATAAAATTCGTATGGATGGAGTATCATCTGGTGGTATAGAAATAAACCTTACCATATTGGGAAATTGAAACCGACAGTATAAACCACATTCTGATGACCAGCAAGCGTCTTCAATTCTTTCCCAGTTTCCACATCCCAAACCTTGCAAGTTCTATCATAACTGCCAGATAAGCACCTGAAAGAAACAAGAATTACATTTGTTATTAACCTTTCGCTCTATCTTTCAAGACAATGAGCGACCAGCGACGTTGATCTTTGATATCTTTTAACATTGCTCACCATTTTGTACCAATCTCTTTTGTATTGGGACCATTTATGTATTTGCATTTAGGCAAGTAAGTGGTTATCCTAACCTTTTCCCGGTTTTGTCGAATGCAACGTTGGTTAAGGGCAGCACATGCGTCTGCAGGGTTTTGTAGATGTAGAACCTCTTGCCAGTGGGCCCCTCGTGCTCTATGCGCTTCTTTAGCGTGTCTAGACACGCCTCCAGCTGGTCCCGGACTTCTTCGGTGATGAGCGCCTCCTTGTGGTACAGACGTTTAGCGATGTCTTTTATGTTCGACCTGTAATTTGAACATTGCAACTGCATAATGGAACAGCCTGAGTGAGCTTAATTAAGTAAATAATACTGCCAAGTGCCAATACTGATTTCAAATTTAAATAGACCGCTAACGTACCGTGGTCGTGGCGAAGTATACAACGCCTGACGGTTTTGATGCTACCACAGTCGCCTGATAAATTGATGATATACTAGACTAGCCATGCTTATATATGCATAAACTTTTGGAATCAATGACTTGATGACACATGCTATGCAACATTGAAATTTTCGAAAATTTGAACATTAACTGTATTTTCTTTCGTCTCCGTTTGAATTGAATAATTATTACTTACCTTGAATTCGTAATCTTAATATTATGAGCCAAGTATCCTTATTTTAAGTTATTCTTAGAAATGGTATTTCAATAATATTTTTTTATTACCAGAAAACAGCTCTAGCAAGTGGACGTCTATGTACTCTAGTCTCTACTTTGATCTCTACCTCTCTCTCTGACGCGTGAGCCACGTCTGCAGTGGTAGTGGAAGGTATTATACGTAAGTGCCTGTGACTAGTTTTGCTTTAGGATTTAGGAAATATTCTCCATCATAACAATGTCCCCATAATATGATCCCCATAATTTCAATAAATATTTTGGAACCAGTTTTTTCAATTTCAATTTAGGAACACGCCACGTCTTAGTGGATAATATAAGCATAGAACTGCATTCAGCTTACGCAGAGCAATACTATCTTATTGGTAGTGGAAGCACCTTAATTGCATCTCTTGGCGCGAACGTAATTTCGCGCCGTTCCAAGCACAAATGTAACCGCTGTACATGTTTACTTTTATACTTTCTTTCTTTTTATGTTGTCCATGTGTACATCAATTGTAAAATAAATAAATAAACTAACGCTCTATGTGTAAAGTAACGTTACACCACTAATGTACGTTATCCTTACCTACTTAAATATCATTGATTCTGCGTATGTGTTGAGATGATGGTTTATTTTAGGAATTCCCCCAAATTATGCGGGTAAAACCGCGGGGAACCACAACTAAAATAAAGTAATGTGGGTAAAATAAAAGGTTTCTTACTCGCTATTCAGGTCAAGTATATCAATCTCTTTGTTCTTCACCGACCCTTTCTGTGAATATTCCAGAATAATTCCAGGGGGATGGTAGCGCAAGTGGAACTTCAACAACTTCATTCTCGTGCGTTATTTGTATCAATAGACCCGTGATATTTATGTTTCAATCATAGTTTCTAGCTATTGTAAAAATTGTTTCAAAAACTGTTTATAATTTTGTCAATAGGCGCCGTTGCCATGGTGACGGCGCAGTGATATTCTCTTTGGTGGCGGAGATGAAGTCACAACATCCTTTGTTAACTACAAATACACAAGTTTTAGATAGCTCGTCATAGGGGATATAGCTCAGTGGCAGAGCAATCGACTGCAGATCGATAGGCCCCCGGTTCAAATCCGGGTGTCCCCTAAAGATGTGGTTTTTTTTAAATAAAATTCAGCAAAGAACCGACTAATTGTCGAGCAAGATCTATGTGATGTATCTTTTTTCTGTCTTTATTTGCTGCTCTGTTTCCGATATGATTTGAATAACGATATATTTTGTCGCACTCCGATGAATATAATAAGCAGATAAACGTGTTTACTGTACGGACAAACGTTATTTTTGATTGGGTAGGTATGTATATTCCGTACGCTCGTGCGTGCCTTAAGATCTAGCATCATTACTTAGTATTGCCGGATCATCGTGTAATATTAGCTGTCCCCCGCCCTTCCACGCGCGGTAAGTTCGGAGTTCCTGTGGGAATTTTGGGATAATAAGTGCCTTATGTCACTCAGGACTACCATAGCTTCCTAAGTGAAAGAATTTTCAAAATCGGTTCAGTATATCCAGAGATTACCCCCTACAACATCACAAACTCACAAACTCATTTCATTTCTATTAATAAGACTAATAAGATATAAACTACACTAATAGTGTAGATATCAACTTTTTTGACATTGAATTAATTATTTTGCTCTCGTTTTAAACATCACACGCGTCACTTCCGTTGTCTTCATGCGCGTCTGTTCCTTTGTCTTCAAAATGTAAATCGATTATTCAATTCATTTATAATAATAATAATAATCCACTTCACAACACACAGATCTACTTGATCCCACACTAAGGTATAAGCTTGTGTCGTGGAAACCAAGCAAACGTGGTATATACTACACATATTATTACATATTATATATTATACTATAGATATATATACACACCCAGACTGGAAAATGGAACCCTGTGTTCATCACACAAAGTCCACCCCCACCGGGAATCGAACCCGGAACCTCTTGATTAGCGGGCAGGTATGGTGACCATTGCGCCAATTTGAGTTTTTCTTGAGCATGTGTGAAACTACCCGAGGCGTGTATCAGCCGTGAGTCGAGACATGTGCTAACAAAAAGCTCTCGTTCGACTAGACACCTATCTACAGCGTGTTGTGGCCCAGATTCATGGCGCATTCAACGAAGGCAAGCCATCAGAGCCAACACAAAGCCACCAGGTAAATGCCTCAGTGTTCCCACAGACATCAATGGTGACTATGTATGTGTATATGTATACCATGTCATGCATCAGCGCTGTTTATATTTGCATTGACCCGTTTTTGTTGTTGTTGTCGGGTGGCAGTGGTAACGAGTGCAATAAGCATTCGTTGCTTCAGCTATATGTCATATTATGTCAGAAGCAGAACTAATAAGCTTAAATCCTAAGCTTCTTGGTGAGAAATCAGCAACCATTTTGTGTACCTTGAGCAAGGAAGGTTGAGATGGTCTAAAAAGTACTTATTACTAG
Source organism: Zygaena filipendulae (assembly GCA_907165275.2). Lineage (NCBI taxonomy): Eukaryota > Metazoa > Arthropoda > Insecta > Lepidoptera > Zygaenidae > Zygaena > Zygaena filipendulae. Next base: position 901,685 of record OU015650.1, read on the forward strand.
ACTGCTAAAAGTATTAAGGTTTGCAAGAAATACCTTCCGAAATATTTCAAAAAATTACTTTTTCAGCTGCGTCTTAGTTGTGAGGCTGTATTAGGTACATTTGACATGACTATACATGGGGTCAGAGTCTCGCCTGTATAAAAACAAAGTAGAATCGCGGATTTGTACTCCCTTTCCAAGTGTAAAGATGTTATAAGTATTACATGAGTACGGATGGTGTAATCGTGTCGCTGTGGCGGTCCAATTTGGGTCTATGGTTCCTAATCTTTTATTACTGCGACTCGCTTAACGGGTGGTAATTTTTTTTTGCAACGCCTTTCTGAATGCTGATAACTAGACAGGTTTCTAAATAAAGGTACCTCCTCCACTGGTGTAACATTATTTAGAAAGGCAGAAGCAGACATTACAATAACTATATCTTCATCCTTACTACATAATATGCGAATGGGAGGTTATTTGTTACGCTTTCACGCCTTAAGTACTCAGATGATCATCATGCAATTTTGCATACACGTTGTCAGGGGTACAGAGCCTTCGGGAACTCTGACATTAATGCAAGTGAAACCGCGGGGAACAGCTAGGTAATCTCCAATAAAAATAAATGTCAAAATCACCTTTGCCAACTTCCTATTAGAAAACTATCACACGGTTCATTGCGATTCGTAAGCCGTCAGCCGTGTCTAGATTATTTTAGTTTTGTATATAATTTAAGCTTAATAATAAAAACCAAATTGTTATTTACCAGTAGTATCGGCTCATGCAAAATAACAAAAGCCTGAGACTTCGAGCCTCAATCTCACAGCCATTGAACAATCCGTGGGAAATGGGCTTTGAGTATGAGCTACCAAGCTCACCATTAAGAAATGCGAGCTTTTCAGGGTTGTCAACTGTCTGCATCGTTCAACGTTAGAAAGTTTTTCTTGGTATTTAACTCGCCTATTACCTAGTTAGTTGATTCGTTCAATGCATTAATTTAACCACTAGAAACGACCTAGGGCCCTTATACACTATGACCAACAACATACCTTGCTCATAACGCACGTCCCAAAAACGCACTTCCAAACGTTCTAGATGCCAAGATAACCAAGATATTAGAAATTATTATTCTTTATGCCATAAGAAACGTTGTAAATGTATTTTTTGCAGTAAAACTTCTTTGATTATGAGGGAAAGACAGTTTTTGCGGCGTCTTATCTTAGCGCGGCGTGTTATGGTCATAGTGAATAAGGGCCCATTTTTATTATTTATATACTGATTTAGATTGAATGAATGTTGATTGATGACAATAATATTACTTACTGTTTATGGACGAGCCTCTACACTAACGGTCTGTATATAGATTTTGAATGATCAATTTTTTCTCTAAACTAGGTACTAAGTGAAGTTGTTAAAATTTTTTGTAATTTCAACACCGTATCACTTCACTTTGGGTCACCAAACAATTGATAAGTAATCTTCTTAATAATAAAAATAACGAAACTTATCTGACCAATTACAAATTGGACCAATTCCAATTTCGAACTGGACCAATTGCGAATTGGACCATTTGCGAATTGGACCATTTGAGAATTGGACCATTTGCGAATTGGACCATTTGCTAATTGGACCATTTGCGAATTGGACGAAATGCGCCTGAACGAAGAAATAACCTATGTGTTCATCTATTTCCATTTCTATACAAATCTGTCCAACTGTTTGAGTGTGTAAGAGTAGGTATTAACTCAACACATATAACGTTCACGTTTACAATTTTACTTTGATATTAGTGTGTACATATCAGGCTCCACTGAGTTCGATTCTTACTGAATTGCTTAAGTAAGTAGTTGCTAAAGAAGTAAGCCATCGGCTGCACGTAACTTGTCAAGCATGAATTGATATCCGGTCATGGTATTTGTACCTACAAATTTATACAAACCAGCAACCCTAGGTTTATCCGGTGAAACAGGTCGCTTGGGTCCTTGACCGAGAGGCGGCAGCGCGCGCGCAGCCAGTCGGCCGCGCGACAGGTGAGCGAGTGCACCTCTCATGTGAAAGACATCAACGTGCTCACATAACGCTTCGTAACCTACCCTACTTTTACTTTCTGTTGCGTAATTCTAAAATATTTTATTTACTAGTGTAATATCGTGGTAATTCGTGCTTGCTTTCTTTGTGGATTTTTCAAATTGATAGATAGATACAGTTTTGCAATGAATACTTACCGTCTTGTGGTGCAAATAATATCTGTGATGTGAATAATGTATACTTTGTGTTTAATTCGAATGACAGCAGCAAAGAGAATTAAATAAGTAGCTGTGTGGCTGCAGAGTGACTTTAACAGGTATTCATCATAGGTACCTACATATATCTTGAGACTACTTACTTCTACCTAACCTATTTAAATAACTAACAACTTCTAACTACTTGGTATTCTTAGAAAAACAAAGTAGTCTTGAATATATTAATACGTCATGATTAATAGGTACATTTGTATAATGTAAGTTTTTCATGAGGCTACTAATTCATCCCAAGTTTTCTATGTAGGCTTTATTACTGTGTTTTAAATTAAAAAATTGTAAATCAGATATGTTTCTGTACATTAAAGTTATTTCACACAAAATAACGCCGGGTGACTTAATATCACTTGCAGAAACCAAAACAATATTCTCTATAATTTCTGTATTTGTCCGCATTTAATGCAAAACTACTGAATGGACTTCAACAAAAAATTATAGACCTTGTTGAAACAATGAATTGTAATACCTACCTATCTATTTATTTTTCTGAGTCTTAATCACGTGGATCCCGCTTGATAAGAAAAAATAATTATAATCCTTGCTATTATCACAGATAATATAATACCTACTATCTATTATAAAATGTGAATGTGAGTAGGTTTGTTTTTTACGCAGTCACGTTTTAAATACAGAATCGATCATGGTGAAATTTTGCGCACAAGTTTTCAGGGGTAGGTACAGAAAAGGACATAGAGTACTTTTTATTCCAGAATTCCCACAGGAACTCCGAATAACCCGGGTGAAACCGCGGGAAACCGCTAGTAGATGGATAAATAAATACCTACCATGCCATGCCATGAAGGCATTATCTGCCAGATAACCTTTAGGATGTATAGAAAGTGCGTTAGGTAGTGCTTGGTAAGGTTTTACTGAAACCAGCAACACCTAGAGATACTGTTAATCTTTTCTATACGTCACGTGACAATATTCGTTCGATACCACCAGTCGATCGATGCTGGTATTGATGGCCCAGCCCGTTCCGTGCCACCGACCAAACATAATCGATTTGTTTGAAGCGAACACACCTGCTGTCCCTGCTTCAATTTTTTGTGCACGTGTAATTATTTTATGTAGATTGCTGGTTTAATGTTCTCTTTTACGCAGGGCCCTTATTCTCTATGACCAACAACATTCCTTGCCCATAACGCACGTCCTAAAAACACAATTCCGACCGCTTCAGTAGGGCAATAATCTAACTTTTGTTTCTATCATTTTTCGATTTCAATCGGAAACATAGAGGTTTTGGGATTAATTGATCATGTTAAGACAGCTTCAACTTTTGAAGTATGTTTATTTTGGTTGGTCGCCCCGCGCCCGGGTGCACCGCACCCCTTGCACCCCCTGGTAAAGACGGCCCTGCCTTAGAACGTGTATAAAAAATTTCATGATGATCGGTTGAGTAGTTAAGGCGCGGAAGTATAACTATCATAACAAGCATAACAAATAAACTCGTATTCGTATTTATAATATAGTGAGGATTAGCACAGATAAATAAATAAATAAGTAAATAAATAAATAATAATCATACCTACCTACTTTCAATTCTGTATTAGTTAGGAACAATGATATTATAAGTATTAAAATGCTTGTTTTTTTTTCGTAATTTTTCGTCGCGCAAGCATGTCACATGCAACCATCGCTTTCTCTAGAATGCAATTATGTAATACGCTATCCACTGTCCACCATTTAATTATTTATTCTCAGCACAGATACCTAATATGCTTACTACTTAATATAAATGCGAATGTCAGTTTATTTATTTGTTTGTTTGTGACACTTTCACTCTTGAACCGCTCAATCGATCATCATGAAACTTTGCATACAATATGTTGTCAGGAACACAGAGAAGAACACGCGGAGGAGAGTGAAACCGCGGGCACAGATAAGAAGGGCTAGTACTAGTACCCAATACATACTATACTTACTTAAAATTAGTACCTAACTATAGCTGTGCCCCGCGGTTTCACCCGCGTAAGTTTCGGAATTCCCGCAGGAACTCCAAACTTCTTTTAAACCTTGTCCTGACAATAACAAAAAAAACAATTACCCAATTTGTTGCAGTCGTTTGGAAGTTATTCATTTAGCAACACATTTGGCGATTCATTTGTAGTTATTTATAGAGATGTTCTCTGGTTATTCCAGGCGCGATGTCGCCGACGCCGGCGGGCCAGCGGGGCGGGGCGGAGGGTGCGGGTGGTTGCGTCAACAAGGCCTACGACGGTGGCGTCGCTGATGACGGCTTCCATACTATAGACCTGCGCACGCACAACGCGCGAGACGCGCGTCGCGCACAGGTTGGTGCACCATAGAGATTTTTTTTTACATTTATTTATCCTATATAGGAAAGGCTAAGGGTACAGGGCCCATACTGCCAATTCTGATGTGGCGCCATAGAGAATATAATATGTACCTCAGAAGAATAAACTGTTATTGTTCTTAGATATGTACATTCACCATAGAGAAAATAATGTATTAACTAGAGAGGCAACGTAGGTAAGACAGACGTGCTACGATTGCAAAAGAAGTTATAGCAAATAATAATAATAATCCACTTCACAACACACAGATCTACTTGATCCCACACTAAGCTATAAGCTTGTGTTGTGGAAACCAAGCAAACGTGGTATATACTACACATATTATTACATATATATTATACTATAGATATATAAATATACACACCCAGACTGGAAAATGGAACCCTGTGTTCATCACACAAAGTCCACCCACACCGGAAGCAAACTTTCCCAAAACTTCCTTAGCTGTCATTCTATGTATATTTTCCACAAATAACAATACTCGCAAAGCTGTGAATTTAAAAAACGGTTACTAAATAAAAACGTAACGGAAAGACGAACCGAAAAATCGTATTAAACGCCATGCGGTTTTATGATATCGTTTTCCTTTTTATATTTGGTTTTCTTTCTTCCTTTCTCTGGTTTCATACTCAACTGAGTTTATACCCGTTGTAACTGTTCTGCGGTTGGCACTGAGTTCTATTCGAATCAGAGCAATGTAAAAATAGTAGTAAGTAGGTAGGTACATCTTTTTATATTTTCGTCTGTCCATTTGTTTAAATGCCCATCACGCAAAAACTATCAAACTTATCGGACGTTGAATGAAACTTAGCATTCGCGACAGCAACACCAAGGCAAAACGCGAGTAGAATCGCGGCCACAGCAAGTTAATTAAAAAAATATGATAAATAAGTCAAAACATTTAACTTCATTGTGAAAGCAATTTGGTTGTCTAATAAAATGGAGCGTACTCTCTTACCTTGGCCATTCCCAATATTATATCCCTGCAAAGCCATAAATATGGCGCGAATTTAATTTTGTTCTAAATTCAAATTAAAGTCACGTCAACTTGCGCGCCCTTTGCCGCAGTGCCTAGAAAGAAAACAGATAAAACAATTTCAGCTATAAGGTCCGAATCAGCCTGTTATGACTAAAGGAACTGGTACAACTAAATGTAGTTGTACCAGTTCCTTTATATATGATATGATAATGATAATGATATTATATAAAATGTTAAAGGAATTAGTTTATTTATTCAACAATATTCAACAGTAAATAAACAAATGTTGCCAATTTTTAGAAAGATACTTTATAAGTATAAGTACTTATAGTTTATTATTAATGCTATAGCATTAACACCACCAATTTAAGCATAGCTGCGTATATTATAGGTAGCATACAGCTGATATTTCAATATCTACTTATACACCTACTCTTTTAATACATATATAAATACATAGAATGTCATTGGATATAACTAAACGCCTATACTCAGGGCAAACACTAGAACCCTGACGCGGAGATCAAACTAGCGACACTTTACAAAGCATTCAGGTTCACTAACCACCAGACTAACGGTGCTATAATAATACGTCATATAACTGGATATTATGTGGTTGTACAAGCACGCGAGGCGTCCGAATCATCTCGATAAATATCTAGTGCCAACTAAACAATTATTCTGTTAATCATGAATAATAATAGGAGTAGCAAGTTCAAAGGTATCAAGTGCACAAGTTTTTATTTGTATTTTTTATTGAAAAAAAAAATGGTAGATACAAGTGGCGAGAACTTAATGCCTTGCGGCATTCTCTACCAGTTCACCATGAAGTTGACGGAGAGATACTGTATATATAAGATTGGTTGTGCAAGGAAAGGTAATATTGAAGAATACCTAGTTATCTGGAATAGTTATCAGTGATATTTTACTATGCGGTGGCTCGGTCTGCCCTTTTCGACTAACATTATTAAATTGGTAGATATATTACATGACCTCGAATTCGCCTGCAACCCAAATTACCTGTAGATTATTCGGTTTAGATAATGAAATAAAAATGCGTTTATAATACAACTAGTCGATCCTACACAGTTTCACTGGCGTTATTGGGTGTGTAAATTTATTTATATAGGAGTGGGTAAATTTATTTATTTAGTTAAAAAAAAAAATTGCACATTTGGATACTGCCAACGAGGCGCACAAACATTTTTAATTATTATCTATGATAAAACACAGTCCGAACATTTGCAATATTACGATATTGCTGCGATACGTTTCTGATTGGATACAGAATTAATAAGTAATTAATAAAATTGGAGTACCCATGGTAGTTCCGGGATAAAAGTACTCAAAAATACTGTAGCTATTAGTTTTTGTAGGTATATTAGTACTGTAGTTATTAGTATTAGAAAAATATTGTTACCAACACTCGGATCGATATCTAAAGATGCTGGCCGAAATAAAAACATATTGTTATTATTACAAACGAACAAAAAAACGAATCTTTTCTCTTTATAATACTACTATTAAGTATTATTATGTCAACTATCAGGTAGTTTTATCTGTGATTTATCCATGTTCTATGTTCCGGATGTTTATATACGGTGGCGGTATGTCGTCTGCCCCAGTAGCCCTAGCGGGGTCTCTCGGTCGGTACGCGGCAGGAGCGCGCGCCAAGGGGTCACGAAAACGCGTAACTTAACACGAAAAAAATTCGCGTGCGATTTATATTTCGGTGATGTTTCCTTGAACTGTTATTTATTTATGAGCAGATATTGATGAATCATAATGGTAATTTTTTTTCAAGTTCATTATTTATGTGGTTGAATTTAAAAAAGTTTTTTTTTATAATAGTAGGTAGTTATTTTTATAAAGAAATTGCATGAAACTCTAGTTTTAAGTAAAACTAAGTACGTAGCTTTGCCCAGCGGTTGCATCCGCGTGAAATTAGAAATTCCCTCGGGAACACCTGACATAGCTGTCTCGATAAAAAAAAACATGATCACACATTTTATTCAAATTCGTAAAATTACTTTGAGTTTAATAGGTGATTTACTACTGAAAAATAAATCAACATAATCTTTTGAGGGATTTCGCGATCTACTTTTCATCCATAGACCAAATCCAGCGTCGCGTCAGTTGAGGTATGAGTTTTACAAATAATCCCAAATCTGATTCCATCCGATCAAAATAATTCCATCCGTCTTAATCTATTTAAAAATACTTCTGCACGATTTCAATTTGACAGCAAAGGTAAGTAGATATTATACGTACCTACCAAAACCACCAAAATTAAGCAATAGCGAGTGACTTTATGCAGCTCGTTGTTTTTTTATTTATCTTATTGAGATGTTATGGAAACTTTGCGTCATATACCTACACGTGTATGAATTTTATTGTGATAAAGGAATTGTACTCCGCGTTGCATGCGGATCGAACCGGGGGCAAACTCTATTAAAGTCAAGTAATTGTCGCAAGGCTATCAATTAATAATTGCACGACTGATTGCTGCACAAAAGGGCCAGCAGAGTTGGTTAATCCGTGACCTTTCTGTCCACCACTTATCGGTCGGCTGCTATAAATGTAAGACTACATATAAAGTTAACTGTGGAAATAAGAACGAAAATTTTACTAACCAACCGACACATTATGTAAGATAAGCTAAGTTTTAAACATTATTTACTAGCTGTGCCCCGCGGTCTTACCCGCGGTAATTTCCGAGTTCGCGCGGGAATTCCGGGATAAAAAGTACCCTATGTCCTTCTCTGTACCCCTGACAAAGTGCATGCCAAATTTCATCCAAATTCGTTCAGCCGTTTTTGCGTGATTGAGTAACAAACATCCAAACATCCACACTTTCACATTTATAATATTAAGTAGGATTTTCTAGCCGTGTAACTCGCTTTAATTTTGGAGTTTCCGCGGGATTTGTTGCTCACAGCTTCGCTTTTGTTATGTTCAAAAGTGCGCTGGCGCCATCGCCACTGTCGCGTCTACAATATACATAATATTATATTATAAAAGTATATTAGGTATTTTGCCTAGTTACTATCATAGCACTTTCCGCGGAATAAAAAAAATAAAAAAGTTTTGTATTAGTCTCGCAACTGTGAAAACTCGGTCGAATTTTATAGACAAATAGACAGGCAAAGTTTTTTTATGATTCTAATGCTATTGAACCATTTTCGGCCATCAAAAAATTTCAGCAGGCATTTTTGTATTTAATTATTCGTTTTTCAAAATTACATATGTTGTGCCACCTCTAAGTGCCGCCCGCCGGCCCGCGCGCCCGGGGCAAATATCCTTGCCCCTACTGCGCTACGCTAATGGTTTCAAACTTCCCCATTCTGCCCCAATTTGAAAGGAAAATCCGTGTGTAGTAATATTATACTTTTTAACCAACTTCAGAAAGAGATGAGGCTCTCAATTTAACGTATTTTTGGGTCGGTTTTGGGCAGCACACTAATACCTACGTCGTTTTTTTGCCTATGAGACAGTGTGAGTACTACATATGGGCAGTGGACTTATTAATAATGGGATTTCACAAAACGCATAGAAAACATCGTTTCTGTCTGCCACAAATTGTCTTTTATTTTTGCCTTATTAGGCAATTTATTTGGGTGCAGGTCCCATGTAAATTTGCAGACGGTTTTTATTTTCTATCAGTTTAATGAGCATGGCTATCCGTAAGCACAGACAACAAAATAAACCTATTAAACCTACCTATGTACAAGCTTTTACAATAGTTAGGTAACTACTGAAAGTTTAAGAATTGCTTTATTGTACATCATACACTGTTGTTTTACTGGTGATAAATACGCGTATTTTTCATTTTCATATATTGTCATCTATTTATTTATTATTTTATTATTGTTATAAAGTTGTTATTTTGATGTTCTGAACAGACGCTTAAATTTTACTTACTTATATTATGTACAGATGTAACGTACCTATAACGTACCTACCTATTGAAGTGTGTTTGCTTCAATTGAGATTTTATCTTGATTACAGCACACGGTTCTTATAAGTATAGAAATATTATAATGCTTTAAGGAATACGAACAGGCGAGCACGCAGACTGAAGCACGCCGATATAATCTATGTCGTCATTAGGACAGTCACGCACTTATTGATGTGTTATGACGCAAATTGAAGCCCTATTCCGAGAATGCCTTCGAAATTAAATAAAAATCTTCGCTGAATCTTCAAGTTCAAATTAACTTTCAAGTGCCTGTAGGTATAACAAATAGACTTTTAATCGGCTAATGAAAAGACAGATCAAGTTATCCCATAAAAGTCTGTAATGTGATAAACATGTCCAAAGAACATTTATGTCGCTGAATCCGTGATAAATTAATATCTTGTAAAGTTGAAGAAATTAAGAGCAGATTTTTCAGTGAAATAACACTTATTCGTTTGATGGTCAAAGTTACCTATTTATTACTTTGGATTGGTTGTTAACTTGTTACAATCACTTACAATCGTCAGCAGGTTCTTAGAACTATAAATTACTGTCAGTTCGGAATACTTCCTCTGCAGAGAAGAACTGACAAGAAATTCAGCAGGACAAAAGGTGTTAAATTTTTTACTTAATTTCACGTCGATAATCAAGTATTCAAAATTGACCTTATGAATATATTGCTTGAGTTTCGAATTTTAATACTTCAGAAATAAATTATTTTTACAATTTTGTATAGATATCTGTGGTATAGATAGCTAACTATCCAACTTTCAAAAGTATTTTATATTTTTAGATTATTTCTTTAAGAAGCGACATCATTTTGTATGTATGAAACACTTCATAATAAACGGAAAATCGTCTAAATATATCCTTAAGATTGATATCGGAGTAATGCACAATTTCGGCACCCCTGCATTGAACACTCTTACAACGATATTCTAGAATTAGGCCTCAATAGCAAAGCACACACGTCGCTAATTCAGTCCATACATTCGGCACAATAGTGTATACCTACTGAGTACGAGCAAACAATATGCCTACATACGTTCAATAGCTGATATCCTGTGCTTTGTGACCACATCAGGAGTACGAAGTGCTCTAAGTGTAAGCTGACTTAAATACGCACAAACAAATTTGTAAGCAGGAATAAGGAAGTAAGTAGGTACGACAATACAAAACATAGAAGCGGAATTGGACCTTTTGTACGTGTCTTTAAAAATAATATAAAAAATAGCGGTCAAATGTTGCCTATAATTTGAAGCTCTATAAAATAGGGATGTTGACTAATTTTGAAAATCAAAATTCTAATTAGTCCGTCAGTTCGAAAATAAAAAAAAAACAATAGACAAGTATTTTTTGCTTTTTCAAATAAATTAAAATATACAGAGATAAAGCGCATTAAAGTTTAGGGTGAGGGGGTTTTGACGTCATTAACCACTAAAACCGCCATACAAACTGTCCGAATACTGACGTCACGCGAAATTTCAACTCAATGTATCGCTGTTATTTTTTGATTATAGGTAAAAAAAGAAAAAATATGTGTCAAATATTTTTTATTAATCAACAAAACGGACTAAAAAAAATAATTAGTCAACATGCCCATTAGAGTGAACGGGAATTCAATTGACAAACGTGTAAACTCGTCTCTATGGTTTATATTTCCATGGTCACGGATCAATCACGTTACTCGCTGATGCCGCAACCCGTTGATCGGGTCGGTAATTTTTGAAGTTATAAAATGGAACTCTTCATCGGACGACAGATAATCCAATAGCAGAGAGAAGATATTTACACATTCCAATTTTCAACTTGTTAAAGCGGGGAAATCTAAGACCGCGCGACTGATGTTGCAAGCACAGCAGCTATATTAGGCTATTTGACTTTTTTTTTTATTTTAGCCCGTCCTGTAGATTTATAAAAAAATATTAGACACGTATTTTTTCTTTTTTTACTTAAGCAAAAAATAACGGAGATACGATGAGTCGAAATGTCGCGTGACGTCACAAGCAGGTGCAGTTTTTACCTGCATATGACGTTACGAGCCATCAATCCCAAACTTTAATGCGCTTTATCCAAGTTTAATCTCATTTATTTGCAAAAGCAAAATATACGTGTAAGTATATAATTTTTTTATTATCTAACTCACGGACTAAATAGAATTAAGAAAAAAAAAGGTCAAATAGCCTATTATATTCGTTCATCAATCAAAGATCATACGTATTATAAGGGCTCGTGCCGGAACAATAAATAAACGTGCATTATGATTATTTGACATATATTTGTATTTTAAATCATGATTTAATGCGCCAGAGTTACTCATTGCACGCACACAATCCACTGATTACACTCAAGAGGATAAACCGGGATGCAGTGGGCGGGCCTTGTTTGCTGGTCTTGGAATACTTAACGCGCGTCTAGATGTTGGTCTTTACGCAGTGAAGGTAAATAACCACGTGTGGATTGGTCGCTCACCTCTCCTTGACGTTACTATAACACATTGGGTAAAATCAAAAGTACGTAACATTTCCAAGGAGATGGTCCTAAGACCCTTGTACAGTGTACCCTCGATACACTGGGTTAATGGGCATATTGACAAATTTTTATTTTTTAGTCCGTCTTGTAGATTATTGAAAAATATTGGACACGTATTTTTTCTTTTTTTACGTAATCAAAAAATAACGGCGATATATTGAGTTGAAATTCAGCGTGACGTCACTATTCTGACAGTTTGTATGGTGGTTTTAGCGGTTAGTGACGTCACAACCCCCTTACCCTAAACTTTAATGCGCTTTCTCTCTGAATATTTTGATTTATTTGAAAAAGCAAAAAATACGGTGTCTATTGTTTTTTATTTTCTAACTGACGGACTAATTAGAATTTTGATTTTCAAAAGTAGTCCATATCCCTATTTTGTTATTCATCATTCATCCAGAAAATACTGTATGTAACTCACTACTATGTCTGGTACCGATTCTAATGAACAGAGGCATACTTAGATGTTTCACGGAATTTGATCACGGCCACAACTGGTCATAATTTGATAGTAGATATTACACATTTTTAGGATTACATTTTTCAACTTTCGCATGCTGTCCTTTTTAGCTCCATCGCGGGCGCTCCAAAAATACATAATACAGCCGAACATTATACCCGACTCCTTTTTTGAAGTCGGTTAAAAAGCAATTTAATATTTTAATTTCATAATATTCTAATTGTTAATTCTTCTACTCTAGATGCTCGATAAAAAACCATGGTCGTTGACTCCACAGTCGGCACCAGAGACGGAGTCACAGGCGGCGCGCGAGGAGCGCAGCCTGCGGTGCGGGTGGGGCGTGGTCCGACCGGACTGGCTGCAGAGGTTCCGCACGGCGAAGTGGGCACTGTTCTGGCTGTGCTGGGCCGGAGCTCTGCAGGGTAATTATTACAAGCTATATCTTCACACATCTATACCAGTATTATAAAGAGGTAAAGTTTATGAATTGTGAGTTTGTGACGTTGTAAGGAGTAATCTCTGGATCTACTGAACCGATTTTGAACATTCTTTCTCTCATAGGAATCTACGGTAGATCTGAGTGATACAGGGTACTTTTTAACCCGATATTCCCACGGGAACTCTGAAATTACTGCGGGTGAAACTGCGAGAGACAGCTAGAATGTTTTTAACATTTTACCTACCCTGGATTCACAGTTCCATTCCATTCCAAATGTCATTAAAAAGTGGCATCTTTATAACCAATTGAAATATATTTTGAATGAATTAAACAAATTCGTGCTTTAAAACTACAAAGCTTTTTTAACTTTTTAATTTTTGTAAAGAAATTTTATATTTTTCAAATATCTTTAGCTATCTATCTATACATATAAAATGGTTTGTCCTGAATGACTGATGGATCAACGCACAGCCTAAACCGCTGATCGTGGAGACCTGAAACTTGGAGGGTGTGTTCTTTGTATGACGTAGGCAATAGGCATTTCATAAGAAAGGATTTTTGAAAATTCAACCCCTAAGGGGTTGCAAAGTTTGTATGGAAGAATTCCGCGGGAACTTCGAAATTATCGCGAGTGAAATCGCGCGGGACAGCTATAGTTCTATGTATACAATATTTTAATCTATATAATAAAAATGAATCGTCAAATGTGTTGGTAAGCGTATAACTTACAAACGACTGCACCAAATTGGAAAATTGATTTTTTTTTGAGTTCGTTATTGTCAGGACAAGGTTTATATAAAAGAATTTTGGAGTTCCTGCGGGAATTCCGAAACTCACGCGGGTGAATCTCCGAAACGGTTGGACCGATATTGGCGGGACTTTCACTGCTAATTAGCTGTTGTTATAAGGAGTAAATTACATTGGAGTTCCTGCGGGAATCCCGAAACTCAGGCGGGTGAAACCGCGGGGCACAGCTAGTTTATAATAATCTCTAAAATCAGCCAGCGGTTTATTTGTAAGCGACGTCAACAGAGGTGCTACGTTTAATTTCCCGGGGGATATATCCCACCCCGGGATCGCGATTGAGACCTTATTCCCGGGACGCTTTCTCTCGGCCGGGACGGGCTCGAGGAACGTCTTAGCAGTAATAGGTACCTCGCGGGAAATGTGACACCTCCAAAGATATAACTCACTCAAAACTGACACATTTAAAATTTTTGCACCATTTTTAAAAGGATTTTACAAGTTATATTCAATAGCGTTTTAAATTCAAAATTGTTTTAAATTAATGCATTTTACATTTATAAAAGCTATAATATCTTTATGGTTTGATGGTATTGCAACATAATATAATAGATTTATCGAAAACCGTAAGAACGGGTTGCTTTTGGCACTTTAGTACCTGTACCAAGTTTAAATGCTGGAATACCTACCTACGAGTAGGTTTACTAGCTGTGCCCCGCGGTTTCACCCGCGTGAGTTTCGGGATTCCCGCAGGAACTCCAATGTAATTTACTCCTTATAACAACAGCTAATTAGCGGTGAAAGTCCCGCCAATATTGGTCCAACCGTTTCGGAGATTCACCCGCGTGAGTTTCGGAATTCCCATAGTAACTCCAAACTTTTATATAAACCTTGTCCTGACACTGACGAACACAAAAAACATCCAATTTGATGCAGCCGTTTGGAAGTTATGCGCTTATAGCAACACATTTGACGATTCATTTTTAAGATGTAGATTTTTATTTGAACTTTACGTATTATTTTTCTTTTTACCTACTTTTTATCCCGAAATTCCCGCGGGATCTCCGAAATTGACGCGGGTGACACCGCAAGGAACAGCTAGAATAAAGTTGAACTTTCTTGTATAATATAGGTAGATAATATCTAGATACAAACAAAAAGCGACCCCTCGCAACTCATCCGAAAGCCATTACCTGTCCCGCCGTGTAAAGTTATACTTTATACTCGCCACCGCTATATTTATTGTATGTTACTATTATTAAGCCACACAGATACTTAACTACACTGCACTGGAATCACCGCACCAATACAACGTTACTATAGTAGTATTCTGGAATTTTCTTGAGAAATATATAATATTTTTTCAAGGTGAAAAATATGTCTCAATGACACCGAATGAAACTACTATAAGTTATACAACGTGTGAATTAACTGAAAACAATACAAATGAAAAAAATATAACTTATATTAAAACATAGTGCGATCGATTCGCTAGTTGATTAATCTGAGCAAACTACTTTCTAGTTTTCAGTTAATTCATTAACACGTTGTATAAGTTTTGGGAAAAACATCTTAGATTACAGAATGATTTACGTGGTTCAGTCGTAAGGCTAATGCCACACTACAAAGAGCTATAAAGAGCTCCGCCATAAGCTCTTTGCAGTGTGGCTTTAGCCTAATAAAAGATCGTTAATGAACACATACATACGCACTTTATATTACAGCTATTATAATATGATAAGTTGATAAACTTAAAAGAAGTCATCCACGTAAAGATTTGGGACGGAGCCATTGACGGAGCTCATATATTACGGCTTAATGGGGATGTGGACTACTTTTGAAAATCAAAATTCTAATTAGTCCGTCAGTTAAAAAAAAACAATATACACGTGTTTTTTGCTTTTTCAAATAAATTAAAATATACAGAGATAAAGCGCACTAAAGTTTAGGGTGAGGGGGTCGTGACGTCATTAACCACTAAAACCGCCATACAAACTGTCCGAATAGTGACGTCACGCGAAATTTCAACTCAATATATCACCGTTATTTTTTGATTACGAAAAAAAAGAAAAAAATACGTGTCCAATATTCTTTAATAATCTACAAGACGGACTAAAAAATAAAAATTTGTCAACATGCCCATTTCCTGTTGCATGCTACACGTTGTCAGGGGTACAGAGGACATAGGGTACCTACCTACTTTTTGTTCCGGAATTGCCGCGGGGTCTCCGAAATTAACGGAAAACAGCTAGTTACCCATAAAGCCATTGAAACAGTATCACATCTAGACACGCTCTAATCTATGTATACAGCGTGGAAGCTTAGTGCGCCCATAAATCTGAGTTAAGTTTTCCCATTGGCTCGCCCGGCTCGGCGCTTACGTTATGACTCCGCTCGAGCTCGCACCAACAGGTGTATTCTACGTGCTTTAAATATTTTTCAAGCGAAACGAGTTAAGGTTTATTAAAAAACTACGATACTGAACTTTATACAAAATAAAAAGTGCGAGTCGGACTCGCGCAAGAAGGGTTCCGTACCATTACCTACAAAAACAGCAAAAAAAAAACAACATATCTGTTGTATGGGAGCCCCCCTTAAATATTTGTTTTATTTTGATTTAATTATTTATTTTTAAAGTGAATATAATATAACTATAATATAACCTGTTGCCGTTATCAATATCGACCAAAAACGAGCAAATAAATCACGGTTGTTGTATGGGAGTCCCCATAAATATTAATTTTATTCTGCTTTTTGGTATTTGTTGTTATAGCGGCAACAGAAATACATCATCTGTAAAAAAAATTAACTGTCTAACTATCACGGTTCATGAGGTACAGCCTGGTGACAGACGCACGGACGGACGGACGGACGGACGGACGGACAGCGAAGTTAGTAATAGGGTCCTGTTTTACCCTTTGGGTACGGAACCCTAAAGAACATGTTTACTTATCTAAGTGCATACTAAGTACCCACACACGCTTTTTGGAGTAAAACTTCTTCAGGCACTATATAGGGGTTTTATCAAAATATTTTGGAGGACGAGACGTATGCGCGACGGAAACGTGCAATCAGTTTTCGCTTGACTTATTGACCGATAACAACTTAATATGTGACGCGACGTCGAAAAACTTTTGCGAAGAAGGCTATTTCTCCTTTTTTTCTGAATAGCCCTGGCATATCTCTTCTTCTTCTTCTTGACTTGATATTTTAAACGGAAAGGAAAAGTATAATATAGGTACCTATGTACCTATGTAGCTATGTACCTATGCTTCAGATGCAGCAAAACATGTCAAATTACCAACGACAACTCTGCGATATTTACTTCTGTACAATACGTTGCGAATCTTGTCGCAATTTTACGAGTGTCAACCCCAATGTTACTCCTACATTCAAAGTTCATATGCAGCTGGTACATTCGAAATAATCCGCCCAATCTTTGCATTCACACGAAATATTTCCGCCCCACTAGTGATGCGACTGCTCCACAGTACGTGAGCGCAATTTATCTAGTCCTTATTAATACAAATATCTTCATTGACATCTTTTATAGTTAGCAGAGTAGGTAGTTAGTTTAGACTTTCTTCATTAAATATGATAAGGAAATTTCCTAGCATAGGTATAGCTATAACACTTCAAGCATAAATTATGTCTTTATTACATAATACAAAAAAAAACGGTTACAATGACTAACAGACCTACTTAAACGGTAAAAGCATGTGGCTATTTAAAAATAAATGTATGCTGATCTACAACTTATCATTACATTTGATATTTTCTCAATAAAAGAACATTTAAGACGTGTACGCCCCGAAGCGAAGTTCAGTCGCCAATTTTAGAAACCTGTTGAAAATTATAGGGTTAGCTCTTGAGTTGAGGTTAAGTGCGTTCAAGCCTCTAAATGATATCAAAAGTTTACCGATTTTCTGATATTTCCATCTAAAATGTCATATTTATTACAAAATTATAGTTTCCCCACGAAAATATTGGAGTTTCCGCAGGAATTCCGAGATGAAAGTAGGTAGGTACAATGCCTAATGTATAAGTAGGATTCGATAGAAATTTATCGAGAGTTCTCTCTTCAACCTTTGCTAGTCTTACAAAAAGTACAAACTTAATGAATATTGCAGATCGATTAGACCTACTGATATATCTGGGAGCTGCTTTGATTTCTGAACGTATGGCACAACTTTGTAACATTTCAAGTAATTAGAATAGAATAGAATAGAGGTTTATTATAATATAAGTAATATAATTCGCACTCAGCTAAAAACTGCAGTATCCCGCTTGACGTGACATTTAGGACACCCTATGCTCAGAGAGCACCATGGTTGCCAAAACCATTAATTGACATCAGAATCCGTTGCACAGTCAGCATGTAAACACTTTTGACAGTCATTTAATCTTATTGCAATAGGCTAGTTTCCTAAATTTTCTTTTTTAGTCCGTTTTGTAGATTATTAAAAAATATTGGACACGTATTTTTTTTTTTTATGTAACCAAAAAATAACGGAGATATATCAAGTCGAAATTTCACATGACGTCACGCCTCGCTACAGTTTGTTCGCACGTTATAGCGAGCTGTGACATCACGAGTCCCCCACCCTAAACTTTAATGCGCTTTATCTATGCATATTTCCATTATTTTAAAAAAGCAAAAAATACGTGTCTTTTTTTTTTATTATCTAACTGACGGACTAAATAGAATTTTGATTTTTTTACCCAGGAAACTAGCCTATAGTAATAAAGTTCAAAGATGCGACAAAAGTGTTAAAATATTGCTCTTACTGACTGTACTCCTAATTTTGTGCGTATTTTAAAAAATCGTGTCCCTGAATTACCGCAAGTTCTCAACCCCTGACGGGGACGAACTTTTTAATTAGATCACGTCAGAGGTGACCAACTAATTAACGTGTGTAAATTATGGGAGTTTATATTAATATTAGCATTTATTAGCTTCGCTTGTAGAACACGGTGGAAGTTGGGAGCGACAGATTTTATAATAATAAACAAACTGACGAAAAAGTGATGTGATAAATTGTGGATGATGCAAAATCGACTTAGGGCGGGCGCCCACGAGCAACTTTTGTCTTCGCAACTAATTTGTCTTTCACATCAAGTCTACGGGTTAGTATGGAAGTGCGTCAAAAGTCTCCTGACTGTCGCGTCGCTACATGTGCGCACTTTCATACTAACCCGTAGACTTGATGTGAAAGACAAATTAGTTGCGAAGACAAAAGTTGCTCGTGGGCGCCCGCCCTTATTTTTTGTAGAAGTTCGATGCATGAGTCCAAAGCTGGCTCCTACCCGTCGCACGACTGTCACTCGTATAAAGATGTCATGATATCTATCTAGTATCTATATAGTTTCTAGTTTGACAGCACCGTTGCGTTGGTTTAGTGGTAAGTAAACCAGATTGCCACACATGTGTCGCGGGTTCGATCTCCGCATTAGGCCATTTACGTGATGTACTTACTATTCACTTCGGTTTTTACTTTGCTTCTGGATGTTTAGTATATATTACTATAGCTGTTCCCCGCGGTTTCACCTGGGTTAATTTCGGAGTTTCTGCAGGAATTCCGGGACAAAAAGTACCCTGTGTCCTTCTCTGTACCTCTGACAATGTGTATGCAAAATTTCATGATGATCGGTTGAGCCTTTAAGGCGTGAAAGCGTAATATAGACAGTCAGACAGACAGATAGATAGGTCTGCTGGAAGAAATTCCAATTGTATGGAATAAGCATGACCCTTGTACATGTTTGCTTTTATACTTTCTTTCTTTTTATGTTGTCCTTGTGTGCATTAATTGTTAAATAAATAAATAAACAAATAGACAGACAGACAGAGGTACATTCCAGTGGTGAAGGGTGAAATATTGAGAGGGGGAAGCCGGAAATCTACTTTAATTTCAACTTATTAAACTACAAGGTAGCTGTTCCCCGCGGTTTCACCCGCGGTAAGTTCGGAGTTCCCGCAGGAATCCGGTATAAAAAATCATTAATTAATAATTAATAATAATTAGTAATTCCCTGTACCCCTGACAACGTTCTCAATTATGGTAGAGAGAGTTGTTGCGTCTGAAGGGAAGCCGGTGGGAATCGGGTTCTATGGTACCTTCGCCACTGGTACATTCACATTTATAATATTAGTAGGGATAAGTGGGTACTGTACATTTACAAAAAGTATCATATCAGTTGGCTAGTAGATTAGCCATAGTATTAGCTCTGCTTATGCACAGAGTTTGGTCCCATGGTGGCAAACTGGCAATAAAACAATACGAAATTATCCAACTTAACAAACGACACTTGCGCTCTAAAACTGCATCTAAGTTAAAATTGAACTTGGCAATCAATTAGAAGGAGCCGGAACAGGTGTAGCTGACGCGTGTCCCATGCAGCTTGTCCGTCGGTGCAACTTGGTGCATAACTCAGACTTTAACTGCTAACTGAACTACTGGGACTGAAGCTATCGCCTAAACACGTCATTAGTTATAACTAGTTGTGCCCCGCGGTTCCACCCGCGTTAATTTTAGTTAGTTCCCGCGGGAATTCCGGGATAAAAAGTACCCTATGTGTTAATCTGATGTATAAGCTATATTATTGTAAAGTTTCATTTAAATCCGTTCAGTAGTGTTTGCGTGAAAGAGTAACAAACATCCATCCATCCATCCATCCATCCATACATTCTTACAAACTTTCGCGTTTATAAAAATAGTAGGATTTGTTTGTTACGCTTTCACACCTTAGGGCTCAACCGATCATCATAAAATTCTGCACATACGTTGTCAGGGGTACAGAGATGGACTTGGGTACTTTTTGTCCCGCAGGAACTCTGAAATTAACGCGGGTAAAATTAGATGAAATGCATACACGTCGTCAGGGGTACACAGAAAGACAAAGTACTTTTATCCCGGAATTCCCGCGGGAACTCTTTAACTAACGCGGGTTCCACGGGGGAACAGCTAGTATTAGATATTACAATAAACTAGCTGTCCCGCGCGGTTTTACCCGCGATAATTTTGCGATCCCGTGAAATTATGCCATATAAACTTGGTCCCCCTT
The DNA here is from genome assembly GCA_907165275.2 of Zygaena filipendulae. Classification (NCBI taxonomy): domain Eukaryota; kingdom Metazoa; phylum Arthropoda; class Insecta; order Lepidoptera; family Zygaenidae; genus Zygaena; species Zygaena filipendulae. The sequence continues at coordinate 922,453 of OU015650.1, forward strand.
TTTCGCCCCTTAGGGGTAGAATTTCAGAAAATCCTTTCTTATCGGATGCCTACGTCATACAAAGAACACACCCTCTGGGTTGCAGGTCTCTACGATCAGCGGTTTAGGCTGTGCGTTGATCCGTCAGTCAGTCATTCAGGACAAAGTATTTTATATGCATAGATAAGAGTCAGACCATAAGCGAGACAAGCTATTTATTTTTTAACTTGTTATAAGATTTTAAATACCCTTATTTTCTTGCTCAGATCTACAAAAAAAAAAAAACAACCAAAATTCCAATTTTAGATAAACACGTTTTCTTTCGCTCGCCGTACAACTTTTCTAGTTTATGATTTTCAAAGCGTAGTTAGGTAGTATGTAGGTACGTCCGTGCAAACTTGAAATTAGTTTGGCGACTTTTGAATTTATTTATAACATCTTGTAATAGAGTTGTTAGCAAGCAGCTACTTGGAATTACAGTTGATTTAAGTACATTCTACATAAAGTACATAGATGAACACAGTATATCAAAAGGCAAAAGATATTCAGTAGGTATTACTGATTTCCAGAAAGTGATTGAACTAATCCTTCAAATCAAATCAAATCAAATCAAATATGCTTTATTGCCCCCGAAGAAATGATAAAAACTAAGACAGATAAAAAGCAAATACTGAGCAAAAGGCGGCCTTATTGCTAGAGGCAATATTTTCAAGGCAACCTTAATCCTTCATCAACACATCCGTTCCTTTTTTATTTCCTTTAAACTATGGGTTAGTGACGGAAAAAAATAGTAGTAAGTATATAGTAGTATAGTAGTATATGGTAGTAGTAGTAGATATAGTAGTAATAGTAGTAGTAGTAGTAGAATAACATCCTTAACATAATGTTTATTATAAAACAAAGTCTGTCTGTCCGCAATAAATTCCAAAACTACTGAGCGCATTTTGATGCGGTTTTCACCAATAGATAGATTGATTCAAGAGGAAGGTACGTATTCCCGCGGGAACTCCGAAATTATCGCTGGTGGAACCGCGCGTTAGTTAACAATATTATAGTAATGGTTGGACATTATCACACAGTGCTCCTAGGGACCCTATGTGAGTTTGTTTGTTGCGCTTTTAAGCCTTAACTATTCAACGGATCATAATGAAGTTTCGCATATACGTTGTCCATTGGGGCATTGAAAAGGACATAGCGTATAGGTACTTTTTATCCCGGAATTCCCGCGGCATTAGCTAGTTTTTTCAAACAAACGTGCATCCTTTTCATAATCTTATCGAAGCATATACAATTACTAGCTGTGCCTCGCGGTTTCACCAGCGGCAATTTCGGAGATCCCGCAGGAATTCGAAATCTCAATAATCCTTTCTTAGCTGATGTCTACGTCATTACAACTATCTGTATGCTAAATTTCAGCGAAATCCGTTCAGTAGTTTCGGCTGTGCGTTGATAGATGAGTCAGTCAGGTTGGCCTTTTATATATTTAGACTAGCTGTCCCCCGCGATTTCATCTGCGGTAATTCCGGAGTTCCCGCGGGAATTCCGGGATAAATACTATCCTATCTTTCAAGTTGGGCTAAATACAACATAGTGACGAAATTTCATCACGATCGATTCAGTAGTTTCGGAGTCCATCGCGGACAAACAACGTGACACGTGATTTATATATATTAAGACTTCCTGTCCCCCGCGATTTCATCTGCGGTAATTCCGGAGTTCCCGCGGGAATTCCGGGATAAAAACTATCCTATTTTTTAAGTTGGACCATATTATAAATGGTTACAAAATTTTATCAGAATCCGTTTAGTAGTTTCGGGAGTCCATCGCGGACAAACAACGTGACACGTGATTTATATATATTAGATAAGATAAGATGATGTCTTTGAGCGGCTTCCGAGGTTGTTCAGCTTTCCCAAGTGTCGACCACAGCCTCCTGAGGGTGGCAGCTAATACTGGAGCCTGTCACTACAGTGTCGCGACTTGCCTACCGGCGAACGGCAGGATATTGCTTCGATAAAAGGAAATAGATTAGATTTAAATTTGAGATAAGCAAGATACTTCTATTGTTATACAAAAGAGTTAGGTATTGCTGGAGCTTAGAAAATTTAACGATCTTGTTCCGAGATTTCAGTTGTGAAAGCCATTGATAATGTTATCCGTTTCGGTTGAGAAATTCAGTGTTAGGTGAGCCAACAGAATAACAAAATATTTATGTTTTACCGGGTTAAACGAGGAACTTATCGAAAGAGTGTTTCATCGTTTCCAATATATAAAAAAATATTATATTAATTTATATATAATTTTAATAAATTTACGAAAATGGCGCGGTAAAGTTGCCGACGCGCCGTCTGATCCATATATTGAGGGCATTCAATGCCCCATTTCTTTCCTATCACTTCCCAAAGGAGTGTCAAAATTCCGCGAGTGAAACCGCGGCGAAACAGCTAGTTCTTCAGTAAAGTCATAACAATTATTATATTGTAACAATAAACCCTTTTATCATCACGAGATTAGTTCAACTATTTATTCACTGGTATTTAACTTAACGTGAGGAATAAATTCCCCGCAATATAACTAAATACTTAATACTCACAATCTGTTATATTTTTATAGTATAACATACTATAAATATAATATTAAAATATAACAGTATACAGGATGCAGCACTAAGGAACGTGGTATATATTTCATTAGTAGGTAACTAAAATTGCGCAAAGATTTTCAAATATAGACTTACAGACGAGGTTAGTAAATGAACAGCTTTTTTATAGTTTCGGTTTTGTAAGAGAAAGGGGTAATTCTAATAAGACTTCTGATGGAAAAAATTAAGAGCGCCCTAAAGAGGCATGCAACGACAAGCAAAGATTTTTTGAATATGAAATAAGGTACATATACATATAGATCTTTAGTCTAAGGTCTCTGCTTATTAAGAATCTTTCTGAGGATCTGTGTTATGTTTTCGACGTGAATTGCTTATAACCGAGCTAAGCTAAAAGTATAATAATTTTGGATGCAGTCAACCTCAATTCTACGATTCTGGCTTCTGTTGTGACTGGCACAACAGTTTCGCCAATGTCAAGTTGTGGAACTAATACACGTAGCCTATAATATCGTCGACCGGCTTAAGTCTTTTGATTGTAGGATGCCACGTTTTACATCAACACCCTGTACCTATCCAAGTATTTACATGTATTTTAATCCGCGCATAACTCCATCTACGGTACCTACGTTCGGTGCGACAGGTAAATTAGCAAGCCCATATTAATCGAATTAGCCGATACTCGAGTCGAGTCGTGCTCGCTCCAGCGTGAGTCGAGAACTCGATGATTGCGCCCGAATGTTGGTTACAGACGCTTGCTTATGAGCTGAGTATCTTTAATGCGGGGATTTGAAGAGCCAAGCATGCTTGTGAACGGAGGAAATCCAATTAAACACTCCATTCCTAAATAGTAGGTAGTTAATAAAGATGCCATAACACATACATAAACTTATGGTCTTGGATAATATATGGCTTGATGGCTGCAAACAAATTTTGTCCATTTTTTTGTTATTTTCTTGACGTTTTTCACAGCTTTTTTTATTTACTGTAGAGGTACCTAGCTACAAATCCTTGCACATGTTTGTTCGTTTTCAGATAGTTTTACCGTATAGGTACAGGCAGCATCGAAAATGTGTAATCACTTTTGGCAGTCGTCGAGTCTTATTGCAATAGGAATAAAGTTCAACGACTGACTAAATGTTTACATAATTTTGATACTGACTGTACACCCATTATTGTTCAAATGTTATACGCTTAAAATATTTCCATGTGTATGTAAACAAGTAGGTAATATAATATATTTACAAATGATTGTCTTTAGAGTTGTCAACAATGAATTTGTGTGCAGCGAACAAAACACTATCACCTTGAGATAAAATAATAGATCAACTCGACTACACACTACAGTCTGAATCAACAAGATTACTAATTACTTTTATCAGAGAGTGCGCCAGAGTAAATCATGGAAAACAAACGCGTCGGCTGCCAATCAAGGACATAGTACATAATTACATACGTCTTGTCGTCAAAAACGACAATTAGATACGTGACTCGTGTGTATGAACCTTGCATTTGTTTTCTTATAACTTCTAACTTTTTTATTTTATTTATCTCCTTTTCAGCCAGTTGCCAAAGTTGATATTATATCTAGACTATAATAATATAATATCTTGAGCATAAAGCGTTCCAAGTAAAAGATTTTGTGAGAGCGGTCATGAACGTTGCTTCCACAGACTTAATATAATACAGGTCCGTGGTTGCTTCCTAAATCACACTTGTCTGTGGTCATTTTTATTGTTTCCGGGGGATTCTCCCGCCTCGGACTCTAATACCTGACATTAGTTTGGATTTCTCAAACGGACAGTCGGATATATTACAGGGATTTTCCTTCACATTTATTCCTTAGACTCTTGCGATAATTACCTAATCCCATCAAAAACATAAATGTGAAAGTGGAAGCCAAAGTTCAATATTAAGCTTAAGCTTAGTTGTCGACTTCGCCGACAAAAGAATTGATATCTAAATAGGTGCCAAGTTCTGTAGATAATCCTGAAATATATTCAAAGGAGCATAGAACTTGGCTAGTTTTCACACACCAGTTATCTTATATTTGGCTAAAAACTATAGTATAAATATTTTTGATATTGGCTTGTTTTTACCAGCAAACTAAATATTGAAGGGGTGAGATCTATTGACCTTACAGTATAAAAACAGTAATTTGCTCATAATAATATAAAAAAGATACATAATTTGACTAGCTAAAGATAACTTGAATGTGAAAACTAGCCGAGTTCTATGCTCCTTTGAATATATTTCAGGATTATCTACAGAACTTGGCACCTATTTAGATATCAATTCTTTTGTCGGCGAAGTCGACAACTAAGCTTAAGCTTAATATTGAACTTTGGCTTCCACTTTCACATTTATGTTTTTGATGGGATATCACTACTTTTTGTACAGAAATTACTAGTAGGTATTAGGTACTTGTTCATAATAAAATTAATACCAAATGGTCTCTGTTAATCTATTGTATTTAAATCCGTTTACGGGGTAGTAAGTATCTACTGAAACTAATATGTTTGGATTTAAAACAAATCAAGGTAAAGACAATAACACATAAACATATACATAAATATGTAAAGACCATAAAATCCAAAGACCGGCTGTCATCAATTTTGATTGATGATTCTTACATTACAGACAGAATAAGTAAGGGTTCGTGTAATATTACACACAGTGCTGCTCGCCAGTTGTCAGCTTGAACTCGGCTTAACATGCTACAACGTGTCTGGATTCAATAGATCAAATAATAAATAAAACAAACACGAATAAAAATAGTTACATTTATAATTAAAACGTATTTTGCTTACATTTAAAGAAAACACCGCATGCAGTAAAATATTTTGGAGACATGACACTACAACTCTTGTCGACAGACACCACCTGTATAAACGATTATATTTTTTTTCCCCTGATCCTGCATCGCTCCTATCGCGTGAAGTACTAACGAGTGAAGAATCAGAGCTTCTATTTGAGAATACGTGATTCATATTGACATGTTTATGTGAAATAGTTTTTGAGTTATGACGGGGTCAAAAGTTACACACGGTACTGCTCGCCAGTTCTGTTAGCCTGAACTTGGCTTGACACGCTACTGCGTGTCTAGATTGTATAGGTCACAATATTATTGTATATTAACAGAAATGGATAAATGAATCGGAAAAGAAAAACTTTTTACAGAAATTATTAGTAGGTACTTATTATTAATAAAAGGGTTTTTGTCAATTTAGTTTATTTTCCTATGTTTCCGTGGTATAACTATCTTTTTTGTGTTTTCTGTATTTTCTTGGACGTTTAAAATGTTTGAGTGAATTGCCCATTCAGTATCCGGTTTTTTTTACGCGTTTTCTGTTTATAGTTAATTTGGCCAAGTCAGGGCGGTATAACGTGCGCTGGCGGTTGTACTCTACAATAGAGCTCTCTTGTGCCTTGATTTGACTTGGATCTTAATTGATAAGATGTACTCCATCTAAGGTTTTAACCCTGGAAAGTCCAACGTAAATGATTTGGTGTAACGTAAAAGTGTCACCCACCAGTAATTCGATTGTACGACTCTTTGTACAATGTAGGTACCTACGTAGACGAAGACGACACTAAAAGAATACACTAGAAGACCCGGTGAACTTCGTGTCATCTACAAGACAACCAAGTGACACTATTTTTTATTTCTAAAATGATAAAAGAGATCGGACTTCACTTCATCAATTCTTTTGCGACAAGTTAAAATCAAAGTCATAGTCAAATCGTTTAATCAAATTTGGCCAATAATGTGTATCTTATTGACGTCAATAAAATTACAGTTATTATGACAGCAGCCAGCACCCATAAAATATCCACCCTTCACAGCTTCCTAGTGCTATGACTGAAGAGAAAAAGCTGCGCAACAAACTCCAGTAGCACGATACATTACGTCACCATGCGCATAAAGGAGCATATTGAGGACTTAAGCCTCCTAGAAGTCGAAGTAGAATCGCAGCTATTGAAGCATCTTCCATAACTTTGCCTATATCGGCTAAATCTTGCACAGTGTACATGACTGCAATTATACAGCTGCCTTTTAAATCCATGTTGCCATTCCAAGTGAGAAGAATTGCTGGATTATGCCGTTAATGTAACGAGATTCTTCTGTACTGTCGCAGTCTGAAATTTTTGAGGAGGTCAAAAATTTATTGCACAATACACAATTTTATTGCACATTAGCTGTTGCCCGCTGTTTCACCCGCGCTAATTTTGGAGTTTCCTTAGTAATTCCGGGATAAAAACCCCTACCCTACCCGACCCTATGTCGCTCAGGAAACTCGCCTACATGTATATCTCTATATTGCTGTCAAAATCATCAAGACAGTACCTGTACAGTTTCTGTTCTGTCGCACTCGTAGGCGGACGAAAGAGCCAAATAACCGTCTCTATCCAGAAGCAGTTTTATTCTTGAAAAAGAATTATTTATTCATCATTTTTACATGCAGAACTTTCTTTGTCAAATGTGAATAATATGTAATGGATATTTGCGTGAACTGATGAAAATATTCACAGATATTCATAAATTATTTACGTCATACGTAAAACAAACGCTGATTTACTTTTAACTTGAGAATAGCTAGTTTTATACGTAAAAACCATAGAAAAATTCGTGCTGATAACGAAAGTATTAATTGTCAATGTTTGACTCAGTTTAATGGAGTGACGTAAAATACATCATTAAGAATACTTCAAAATTTTGATTAGCCAGTTATATACTTCAATACTCGACTTTGTTATATTACCTTCTTGATAAGGATATATCTAAAAACTGAAGATATTGATAATTATCATTTTTTTTTAAGTTTTTCCAGTTTTCAGATTTTTCCCTTTGTTTACGCCTAAAAGTCTACCTTGATGCCAAATATCAAGTTCCTAGGTCATCTGGAAGTCGGTTATAATTTTGGTCTATAGGTCAGTCAGTGATAAAAATCACGATTTTTGGACGTTAATATCTAAAAGCCCGTATTAGGTGTGCTTATGAAATTTGGAGCACATGTTTATCTCGCGAGTCTTAATACATGAGCCAAATTTGACATGTTTATGTTAAATAGTTTTTGAATTATGGGGGGGTGAAAAGTGGCTCCAAATGGTTCGTGTAATATTACACACGGTGCGGCTCGCCAGTTCTGACAGCTTGAGAACTTCGGCTTGACACGCGCCCGCGTGTCTAGATTCATGGTTATCATATTTTATTACGGATGGAAAAGCAAACAATATGATCTTCAATCACACTTCATCGGTCGTATAGGTATGTTAGGTAGGTAGGTGTATAGGTTCTTCTAATATAATTTTCGATTGTCTGTTTGTTGAAACACATATCAACACGCCATCGAAAGATGTCATTTTGTTGAGGGATCATACAATTTTTTTTTTAACAATTTAATACCTAATTAAATTGCATACCAAATTTTGGTTTTTGCCGTTGCCGTAATGAATACGAGTAGATAATATGCACCTTCATCACGCATGACTGACGGTCTTAAACAAAAAGTTCCTTACGTATAGGCCTAGGGTCTTAGTGATTCGGGTTAGGTGCACACTACACGCCAATGTATTAGCGGAAACTTGCAATAGTTTTTAAACAGATTTAACAGAGAAATAATTTTTAGAATAGTTTTAGAGATAGGCTATCCAAACATTTGGGTATTCTCCAAGGTATGAATATCAAAATTCTAATTAGTCCGTCAGTTAGAAAATAAAAAAATAATAGACACGTATTTTTTGCTTTTTCAATTTAATGAAAATGAACATAGATAAAGCGCAATAAAGTTTAGGGTGGGGGGCTCGTGACGTCAATATTCATTATAAGCGCCATACAAACCGCACCGAATTGTGACGTCACGCGAAATTTCAACTCAATGTATCTCTGTTATTTTTTGTGTACGTAAAAAAAGAAAAAATACGTGTCCAATATTTTTTACTAATCTACACGAAGGACTAAAAAATTTTTTTTGTCAAGTAGCCAAATTGGCTACTTGAATTAGGTAATTGACATAGATTTTAGAATTGTAGTTACACTATCCAATCTTCTAACATTGTTATAATATCTACCCGTACCTACTCTATTGGGTTAAATAAATACCTACCTATATACATTATATTTTGACAGCTGCTTTCTGATCATGTACAGTAGGCCACATAGACAAGTATACCACCATTTAAAATTTATAATATTTGTAAAACGTCTGTAATGGTATGACGTTATAACCTTGCCGTTTTTGCAGCTCCAATATTTGTTTTTGCTTGTATGCGAAAAATAAATATAATCTGAAAATAAGTGTAAGCATAACAATTCTGTAATCAGTGGGTACCTATTATCATTATAATATACAAGCTATTGCAGTAGGTATCTGTTTTACAAAATTTTAAGTACCTACTACATTTACGTAAAATCCAGATGTTCATTATAATCGAGATGGATACCTACAATATCATAATTTCCCTCCGTCTGTTTCTACTTATTGTTCTTAAAATAATCTCGTCTGAAAGGAGCCCGGCGTTGCCATGACAACGCACAAATACGCACAATACCTACCAGCAGGTAATTAATCACTCCGAACGACGTTAATAGGGTTATTGTAAAATATTTCGCGAATTAATCCGCTAATCCAGTTTTTTTGGCGGGAATCAAGATGGCGGCGGTTCGGTCATTTATTTTCATCTCGATAAAAATGGTTAAAAATTTATGGATTTTGTTGTGTTATAAGGTGCAGTATTGGACAGTTTTTTATGAGCTCGAGAAGTTAAATGACATTTTGAGCTGATTTCTTCGGTTTCCTCCAAGAGCTGCGAGAAAGTTCTTGTAAGCTATATAGTAGGTACCGTGGCTTGCAATTTAAAACCGAACAAAGAAGCATTTTAATAGAAAATACATTGATCTAATTAATTTTACTTGTAACTGGCTAAACGCATTAAGTACCTATAATTATGCGAAAGTCTACGAAAAAGAAGAAAGAAAATCCGCTAATCTAACGAAATATGCATGGGAAACTTACAAAGATTGAGGTGCAGGATTTTAAAAAAAATTCTATAGAACAAAATGTGACCGGAAAGTTTTAATCTATTCGTCTATTTTCATCTGTAAAAGGGAACATGAGCTTGAGCTTTAAAATGATGTTTGAATCATGAAATTTTCTATAAAATTAAGAGAGCTATGACGCTGCCTCAAAAACCGCCTTTGAGAATAAAGTAGATAATTAGATAATGAAACGCTGAATGGCTGACTTTCGCCATTGTTAAATCTAGACATTTTTACTGTAAATAGGTATCTAGGTGTGAGATTGTGCACCGGTTCCTGCAGCTGCGCTGACGTACCTAGTATGTCGACGGCATATTGCATAATTCGTCATTCTACAAACGGCCGGCATATTTGTATGATCTGAGGAGAAAATACGTTGTGATCGATGTTCGTTCATCAGAAATTGGTACCATTCGACTTTACCTATTCATCAATTATACATTATACAATTTTCCTGCATGTTTATTGCAATTGAATTGGATCATTCAAGATTTATTAAATTCGCTCTCATAGATGAAAATAAGTTTTAGTGTAGTAGATACATTAAAACACGGGTTCAAAAAATAACTCAATGACTCATCAATATTGTAATGGACTATGGTTGTTAAAAATGCTTATCATAAATAAAAATGTTTTTTTTAATACAGTTGCTCAAAAAGTGGCGTATTGCAGGGACGTTTAGCGTTCGGGATGTGGGCTATTACATACTCGAGCTTTTTGTTTGCCTTTCCCGAACTCGTGCGTTCTCTTTGCCAACTGTCAAAAATGGCGACACGACTTTGACACACTTTTTGCATTGCGAAACGCAGGTTTCGCATTACTAATACGACTAGTGCCATCTCTTGATCACAGTTGGAACTTAGTTGAGTTTGTTGTGTTTTTGATATTTTATTAAATTGCTTAATTTTTTCGTAACTGTATTAAAAATAGTTGTTCAGTACACGTGCGGAACCGTCATTGCAACTAGTTCCGACTGTCAACCCTCACCTTCGGCTGCGCCTCGGCTCGGGTAGACATTTGTCGGAACTCTTTGCAATGACAGGCTTTCCGCACTTATAATGAAATATACTATATTGTATGAATTTGCCTTAACATTCTATTAAAGTACCTACTATGAATTGATCGGAACCTTATAAAAAGAGAAGAAAGAGTACAATATTTAGAACGTTTCTTGACTTCGCATTGAAATCGCTTCATTTTTTTACCTAAAAAATTTCGAATACTTTGGGTAGGTGTGGAGCCTTTGAAGCTTTGAAGATACTTAGAGGGTTTCAATAGAAAATGATGAAAGGAATTAAAAGGTTCCTTACATTAGCACCTGTTCAAAGACGAACGAAGCCTATGAAGTGACCGGGTACTTTAACCATTGTGTAGCAACCTGTGAATAATACATTCTATCCTATATATATCTAAAACAAAACAAATTAATTTGAATGAAATTTGACGTAGTTAGTTTATACTTTATGTCAACAACCCTGGCAAAAAACTCCCGAAGATTTTTATTATTAAGAAACATTGTCAATTATAATTATAGACGCCATTATTAAAGAAGAAGATCCCGAAAGGCACGCGGGTGAAACCGATGGCGTTAGCTAGTATGTGTTATAAGCTGCCTGTGGAGGTTCGCACGGCTAGATCCTTATCTATTTTTATGGGATTGGTGAAGAGTCTAATAATATATATGTAATATTAGCCGCATGTATTTTTGTATATGCATTGTATGTATGTATCTATGTGAGTCTGTGTATATATGCGTATGTATGTGTATGTATATATCTATGTGAGTCTGTGTATATATGCGTATGTATGTGTATGTATGTATGTCAGTGAGTATTTATGTATCTATGTATGTAACGTATTAATTCATATTTATTTTTATTATTTTATTATGCTGTTAATAACATTATGTATTTTATACTAGTTGCATTTTCCTATCTAATATATTATGTAAACATCTATCTAATTTCCTCCCTCTTATTAATCTGTCCACTCAAAGGTTGCCTGGGAGAGATCGCTTTAAGCGATATGGCCGCCTTTTGTATACTTACCTTTAAGTTAAATGTAAGAAAATTTGTACACTTTTTTTTAGTTTGGTGTACCTACAATAAAGAGTTATCTATCTAGCTGACGCCATCGGTTTCATCCAAAATCGAAAATAAAAAACTGTATATTGTACAGTTTATCGACATAAAATGTTTCTTGTTCATTTTTTAGGAATATTTTGTTTTCCCCCACCCTTATTATGCCACGGCACGATATTGTTTAGGGCCAAAGCCGGCCATGTCTCTGAATTTTTTTTAGGTAATTGAGATGAATTAACTGATAATACGTAATAGGTAACGTGACCAGACGTCCCGTTTTGAACGGGACTGCCCCTTTTTAGAGTTACGAGTCCCGGTGTCCCCGAAATGAACTGTGGGATGCATAATTGTCCCGTTTTCTGAAACCGCGCGATTTGAGTAGTTAGCCGGCGGCCGGGCGCGATCGGCGTGCGAGAACGAGACCGCGTTGTCGGTTGACGCGACGATAGAAAGAGTCTGAGGAAAGAGTATTCTCTATGATGAACAATGGGCATGTTGACTAATTTTTATTTTTTAGTCCGTCTTGTAGAATAAAAAAAATATTGGACACGCATTTTTTCTTTTTTTACGTAATCAAAAAATAACGGCGATATATTGAGTTGAAATGTCACTATTCTGACAGTTTGTATGGCGGTTTTTCGGTTAGTGACGTCACGACCTCCTCATCCTAAGCTTTAATGCGCTTTATCTCTGTATATTTTAATTTATTTAAAAAAGCAAAAAATACGTGTCTATTGTTTTTTTATTTTCTAACTGACGGACTAATTAGAATTTTGATTTTCAATAGTAGTCAACGTCCTTATTGTGGTCATCTGAGAAGACCCAGTTACAAATTTCAGTTCTAAAGGCGATGTTGATAATTAAGGTGAATATAAAAAAAAAACGTGCCAAGAGTTTCATTCTTACTTAAAATAATCACCAGCTTATTAAAGCAAATTTGTTCTTCTGATAAATATAAATATAACTAAACCTATAGTGTGTTTTCATATTGACTACCTTTTAATTAACCTAAATAAATTAATGTCTCGGTTTGAGTAAAAAAATAAATGGTCACGTTAGTAATAGGTATAGTAGGTTATGTAATTTCGGTGTCATCATCCATGACAAAATAATGTAATTACAAACAAGTTAAAAAAAATTCAATGGCACTGACAATAATTATATTTTTCTATCCGGTTCCGAGATCAGCGGAACAATTTTTTCCGCTACCCTGTGATGGCGGACGCTTAAAAATAGTTTTGAACAGATGCAAAAACTTAATGCAATTTTAATCCAATCTGCTGTGTCCATACTGATTTATTTCTGTGATTATCTCTCATTGATCCGTAAATATCCGTTCATAGAATTGCCCGGACGTGTGTAGAGGTAGGTCCGTGTCAGTCAATTCCGGAATAAACCGTCTGTCCGGACTGTCCCGTGCACGCCCGGATCTGGTGAAACTTTAATAACAGCCAGTCTATTGAAACCATTTATTTCCGTATACACAGATTCGGAGCCTCTTTTTGGAGGATGTATTTTTGTGTTTTGATTATAGATAAAGTTTCCCGCGACTCTGCTTGCGTGTTTTGATGTGCGCTGGCGTTACTCTCGCTATAGCCATAGCATTAATTGTTATAGGTACGAACATACCTACTGATAATACTGTGCATATAGTATTTGCGAAAACATGATGATGCATGGACCAACATGCTTTTTAGGGGATTGGGAATTAGTTATGGCTTTAAGTTTTCACCCATATGCCTTGTGTCCTCAGGGTTATTTTTTGTTTGTGGTTGTTATTGGATTTAAAAATATATATTTTTGTCTTAGATAAAAGACAAAAATATATGTACCTATATGAATATAAGATTCATTCATTACCAAATAATGAATGAATACAAGATACATAATTGCGTTATCGCGATGAGCATAAAGCATAAAGAGTTAATTAATAGTTATATTAGTTAACAATAATTGAAAGATATAATAGAAATAATTTAGATATAATTAGCGACTTTTTACACTAAAAAACCAAAAATTAATAAAAGGCAAAACTCTCCGAACCAAAACTAAAACAATACTGAACTAAAACGAACTAAAACCGAACCAAAACCAAAACAAAAACTGAACTAAAACCGAACCAAATCCGACTTCGTCGAACCAACACTGAACCAAAACTTAACCAAAGCCGAAAAAAAAACCGAAACAAAATCAAAACACTGTCCTGGTCCTGATATACATAAATTAGCGCGATCAGTTTCCTAAATACTACAATAAGTAGTTCGCAAAGTTAGAAATTGATAAAGAATTTTTTGTCCCACAGGCATGGTAGTGAACGGGTTCGTGAACGTAGTGATCACCACCATAGAGAGGAGGTTCAGTCTGAGGTCCATGCAGACTGGCGTCATCGCTGGCGGGTGAGACTGCTTATTATTATTTTTTTGTTGAAGTTTACCCCTTTCGGGGAAGGCAGAAGGAAACTTAGTCCATATAGCCAATTCAGTGGTATATTTCTTCTTCTGAAGTTAATTACATCGAAATGCATTGGTGAGATGCATTTTGATGCTATACCGGAACATTTGGCAGCAAATCTTCGCAGTTGAACTATAATAGGACGCTCCGTGGGAAGTTGTACAGTAGAACGAAAACCTCGGTCATCTTGTTTCACTGTTTCCGCACACTGTTCATCACTAATGGATCACTATTGTGCAAAATCCACCACATTCACACAATATTAATCACGATAAACTAATTTGCAAAACAAAGAAATAAAACTGACGTTCTTTCTGCTAAAACTCCCGCCAAAAGTCGACTGCCTATTAATTACGTTGCCAATTTTCCATCTTATTACGTCGATAATATGAGACGGGGTCGATTGCTTTTCCCCAATTTATCTTTATGTTCAACCAACGACGATCTTACGGAATTATTTGCTATCCAATTAATGCGTTGTATTAAGCACAGTTATCTATTATTTTTCTTATTCCTATTTTCCGCAGATATGACATGGCCTCGTTCGTGTGCCTGGCGCCAGTGACTTACCTCGGGGGTAGGATCGGGGCCTCCAAGCCGCGGTGGCTTGGCTGGGGCGTGCTCCTCATGGGCATGGGATCCTTACTCTTCGCACTCCCTCACTTCCTAGTGCCGCCTTATGTGCTAGCTGGGGACCAGCCCGATGACTTATGTACGCCTAATAGGACTGTGGTAAGTATGAAATTAAATCTGAATAGGTTAGGTCAACTTTCTGATCAAGTCAAAAATTGATTTTTCTGACTTGTCAACCTGCAACAATAAATTATTATAATAGTTACCTTTTATGAATACGAGGGAGCAAGGCTCAGCCAAAAGTATCAAGGATATTGAAGACTTAACAGAGGTTATAGATGCAAATGCAGTCAATTTACTTTAGTGTTTAAACCGGCTGTGCTCTTCTCAAAGTGGTCATGGTCGTCCACTTCCGGACAAGTTCACTAATTTCAACAAATACCACCATTATTCTCACACTGGTGTTTTCCTGGTACGTTCATGCTACGGTTCGTTAAGTGCAGACTTGATTTGGTTATTTCGTCGCATACTGATTTGCCCCTTGTGACTTTTGCATTATTTTCAGACGGACGTGCGCTGTACCGCGGACGCATCAGTGGAAGGCGGCGCGTGGGCGGTGGCCATCTTTGTTTTCGCACAGCTTCTACACGGCGCCGGCGCTACGCCTCTGTTCACACTCGGCGTCACCTACATCGATGAGAACGTCTCCAAGAAGATGTCTTCCGTTTATTTAGGTGAGCCTTGAAAAACCTCTGTTAAACCATCATCAGCTTTCTTATCTTCCATCTTCCTTATCAAGACCAGCTCCCTCAGCCAAGTTGCCAATCTACTATTGTTAACGAAAGGGAAAACTAAGGAATGAATCTTCATGTCACGTGGTCACGCAAAACTGGAATACCTATGGATATATCAAGATACGTTCCTTAGTTTCAAAATCAAAATCAAAAATATCTTTATTGGATAAGATCAAACTTACAGATCATTTCCAATCGTCATAATATTATGTAGTCAGTCGTTTTCTATGCGTTGACGATTATGAATTGTCAACTTGACTAAGGGGGCAGACAGAGTTATGATTTAGTTAACAATGAGCGGTAGTCGGTACCTGAGCTGCCATTGACAAGTCAAGCCAGTCTCCCGGTGAGGTATAGAGTATAATTATATGTAAATAGGAGATAGTTCTGCAATGACGCGTCTATACTTATGAAGTTTGTGATTTTCTGGAATATTATCGTACTTAACCTTTAGAAATTTTTCTCCTGTAACTTTTATTAAGTGTATGTATGTATGTGTTACTTGTATTATGTGTGTGTGTATGTGAAAACTTGTTTTATATAATAATATTATCTTCAATTCTTATAAATGCGGCACGTAGGTACCCAGGCAGGCACTGAGCACGGTAGAATGGAGACTATTATAGCGTCACATTAAGCCTACGAGGCATAATAAACACAAGAAACCACTCATACGCTTATAATCATAATACAGGATATTCCACAATTATTCTACTAGATAGCAAGATTTCTATATACTTTGCTACGTAAAGTAGGGGCACTGCATTTAGGTAGATACTTACAATTATTATAAAAAATATATCATTCTTAAAAAGCTTGGAACTTCTGTTTCTTTAATTTCACTTTAATAGTTCCCATCTAAAATGTTCATGCTATATGAAGTATTGCTCCAATAAAATCTGATCGGTTTTAAAGATATTAAGATCATAGTTGTGCAAAGAACAGAAAATTCGTTGGATTAGCTGGTAGGTTCATCAATCAACAACCTCACTGATTGAAATGCAGGTTAACTAAATACAGTTGATATTATGTGAAATTAACTTGCCATACAATTAATTGAGTTGAAACCGCGGAAATGCATTTGAATGCCATTTCCTGTGAACGACAACGGCCCTCTTGCGGCATGATCGCACACTATCGATGTCGGTTTACTGAAGCCATTGTAGCTTAATTAAAGTCTATGAACAGACTGAAGTTTTTATTAAAGCGTCAATACTCGATTGGTTTGGTCGCACCTTTGTCTCATAAACTCATTTATGCATCTACTGATAGTGATCCTTACTATCCCCACTAATATATAAATGCGAAAGTAACTCTGTCTGTCTGTCTGTTACGCTTTCACACCTTAATGGCTCAACCAATCATCATGAAACTTTGTACACACGTTTTGAGAGGTACAGAGAAGGACAAAGGATACTTTTGTCTCGGAATTCCCACGGGAAGTGTGAAAGTAACGCCAGTGAAATCTCATTAAATTTTGTATATACATTGTCAGGGGTACAGAAAAGGTCATAAGGTACTTTGTATCCCGGAATTCCTGCGGGATCTCCGAAATTTCCACGAGCAGTTTTTAATAAATTTTAAGTGGGACATAATTTAGAGTAGGTACTTACTTACTTCTTTATCGTAGTAGATAGCTAGTAATCCTAGTTGAGAATAGCAAAAACACTCCTTGACTAATGAGGAAATCTAAAAAAAAAAACAAGTTGACCAATGAAGCTTTATTTGGCGGGATACGTTCACGATACGTCACGAACGCGGGTATGCCTATTTCGAATCCGAAAGCATTAGGTAACGGGGTTGAAATGGATGGGAACAGCTAGTGATATATCGTAGGTATACATATATCCTACATCTATGGTCGTCTAACCTCCAAACCTCATATCACCATCTTTTTTATATAACACTGGGTATATGTACATTGAAATTTCGGCTTTACGCATGCATAGTGCGTACCTAATATTGGTAATATTACATTACCTAAGTTTCATCACATGAAATGACGAAAAATGACGAAAAATGACGCTAGCGCAATAAGATAAGAAGTTATACTGCAAAAAAATACATTTACAACGTTTATTATGGCATAAAGAACAATCATTTCTAATATTTTGGCATCTAGAACGTTTGGAAATGCGTTTTTGGGACGCGCGTTATGGGCAAGGATTGTTGTTGGTCATAGTGAATAAGGGCCCAGGCGGGCGGAGTCTCGGGCGGCAGCTAGTAGTGCGAGTACCTATGTACCTACTGCAGACTGGGTCCCGGGCGAGTTCGCGCGGTCCATTCTATGAGGAGTTGAGAGGCTCTCAGGGGACAAAGGAGCGCGTTCAGGCGCTATATAACGTTAGCCTCTTGAGGTATCGAGATGTGCGAAGCGGTGTTAGGGCAGAGACGCACTTTGGAGCGGAGCTGTTGGCATTATTGAAGTAAAGTATACCTATACCTTGACTTGACGCCCTCCATTGGCCATTTAGGGTACCACTGCACTGGCATTGGCTAGTCTATGATTAGCATTGTATAATATAATAGAGCAGTTTGTAAGTTTACAATGAGTTTATGAACTCGCCCTTTCAGCCTAAATTTTTACACGCAGATAGAAATGCGTTAGATAATAATCACAATTGGGTATTCTCCAGGGTATGAAAATCAAAATTCTAATTAGTCCGTCAGTTAGAAAATAAAAAAATAACAGACACGTATTTTTTGCTTTTTCAAATTAAGGAAAATAAACATAGATAAAGCGCATTAAAGTTTAGGGTGGGGGGGACTCGTGACGTCAATATTCAGTATAAGCCCCGTACAAACTGCACCGGGTTGTGACGTCACGCGAAATTTCAACTCAATTTATCGCCGTTATTTTTTGATTACCTACGTAAAAAAGAAAAAATACGTGTCCAATATTTTTTACTAATCTACACGACGGACTACAAAAAAAAATTGTCAAGTAACCAATTTTTTTTTTGTGAAAGCATCAATTTCACAGTATTCTTTCTAACAATGTGCCACGACCCTAACCCTCCACCGTTCCGGCTTTTAACTGTGAAAACACTGCGGCGGCTCTCAAGAAGTTCCAACTCCCAAGGAACGCGATACCCCACCGTTTTGCACTCCACACTCCACACAGATTCCGTTTGTTTGCCGCTTTTTATTGTACACCGCGATGCAAAACAAAGCGCCGGGCGTTTTGGACCGCTTGCGAGATTAAACACGCACAAATTGATTTTGTTTTGTCTTCGGTCTTCGGAGACCTTTCGAAATTCAAACTTTCAAAACGTTTTAAAAAACAAAGAAGTAGTAGGTAGGTACGAAGTGACGTGTCTATAGATGTGTTCAAGGAGAATATATTATACCATACTAGCTGTGCCCCGCGGTGTCACCCGCGTGAGTTTTGGAGTTCCCGCGGGGATTCCGGGATGAAAAATAGATAGTAGCCGATTCCCAGATCTATACTGAATATGCATATAAAATTTCATAAAAATCGGTCAAGCCGTTTCGGAGGAATATGGTAACTAACACTGTGACACGAGAATTTTAGATATTAGATTTAACTGCGTTTTAGACGTGTTGCGTTATGTAGGTACCTACCTACTAAAGAGATATAAATTTTTGATATGATGTATTTTCTTTTAATTTGAAATCGCATAAAGAATATGTATAGTTGGTCGTGCGAAGGCGATCTCCATCAACCGATGTATTGGTTCAAGTGGGTTTTCCAGTCTCTACACGTCGGTATACGGCGTCCATTAGGCCAATATAATAATTAGAAGCTTAACAAATCTGCCATAATAATATGAGTATCCTTTCAGCACCACGTCTTGATGTTTTGTTCTTACAATTTTTCCAGGTATATTCTATATGATGGCAGTAGTGGGCCCGGCGCTGGGCTACGTCCTTGGTGGGCAGATGCTGAACATCTATACAGATTTCCTCACAGTTGATATGAATACGTAAGCCATAAATCTAGATACTAATTTATACGTAAAGATGTAGGTAGAGTTTGTGAGACTGTAGGGGTAATCTCTGGGTCTACTGAACCGATTTTGAAAATTCTTTAACCAATAGAATACAGTGTTTCTGAGTGTCATAGGGTACTTCTTATCCCGGAATTCCCGCGGGAACTCCGATATTACCGCGGGTGAAACCGGGAACAACTATCATTTACGTAAGTACATATAAATACAATACAATCAAAAATGATCTAGTAACTAGGTATAGGTACCTATACATATAATAAAATTGTAACAGGTCGATGTCTGTACATGGGAGATAAATAAGAAAAAATAAATTTAAACGACTCTATGAGTGATATAGAAGCCAAAAATATCGTTTTTTAGAATTTTTGTCTGTCTGTCTGTATGTTTGTATTCGTGCTACGCAAAAACTGCTGCACCAAATTGAATGCGGTTTTTTTTTGTTGTATTGCTAAGGGTCTAAAGATACTCATGTTTCGATTTTTTCGAAATTCCATCTGGAACTCGAGATATTAAAAAAAATGCTGGTCATCCTACTAATATTATAATACTAATATTATAAATGTGAAAGTGTGGATCTTTGTTACTCAATCACGCAAAAACGGCTGAACGGATTTGGATTAAATTAGGCATGCACGTTGTCAGGGGTACAGAGAAGGACATAGACATACTTTTTATCCCGGAATCTCGCGGGAACTCCGAAATTACTGCGGTGAAACCGCGGGGCACAGCTAGTAAGCAATAAAAAAAGTGTTACTCGCTCTATGGAGCACGGCCACTTGTGAAGTTCCCGCGTCAGGTTCATATTTTTTAATATTTCACCGGAGCAGCGGCAAGGTTTCGTTCATTCAGCCAAAGTCGCCCTCTCGCTTTCATCTCATTGTGCGCGGTTGAATCAACTTTTCAGTGAAATTAATTCCACCGTTTTATACTTTCATGGCTTCCGTAACGAAATATGATTTTCCACGGAATGGAGTTTTGAACAACCTCTCTGGTGGCAGATGTATTTTTAATTTCCTCCCACTAATGCAGTTGATCTCGCATGACTGTGAAAGTTAGTTAGGGTTTCCAGACTTCTTACTCCATAGCTAGTTTCTATTCGTTGCTTCATAGGGAGATAGAAAATATATAAGTATTTTTTTGCTTATTTTATTAAAAAATTAGTAGGTACCTACTAGCTTTAGAGGGCTAACTCAGATTAAATTAAAAAAAATAAAATAATTAACGGCGCTACGATATGCTTTTAATATAGGTACACACTGAGAGGCAGTGATATCCATAATTACTGAAGGACCTTACTTTAATTATGCTGAGCAAACTTGGAAATGAGTTGTTTTAATCGATCGTAACTTTACTTACTAGTACACCAAATAAAGACAGAAAGAAAATCATCTTAGTTTCTTGCAGATGTTTTGCTACTGACCAATGGACATTAGTATTGTAATCATGTACGGTCAAGATAAAGGACTGGCGTGGCGTATATAGTAATAATACGCCTCTATCATCTATGTATAAAGAAATATATCTCATACCTAAAGATGCAAAAACGCAGCGCTCATGCTCGCTCGTGAATATAATATTACAGGATCTCAAGTATAATACAGGGTGCTATTATTCTAATTTATAACAACAATATTGCAGGCCACTCCATTCCTTGGAGAGCCCTCAACATTACCCAAACAATTGATTACAATATGCGTAGCGGTTGCAGGGCGAGGGATATGCTAACGTCGGATCGACCGACGGCCACATTTGCATAAGAAAACAACATAATGTATTCTATTGCACAGTGATTATGACTCGCATTTCACAACATTTACTGATTCCTGTTTTATGCTTGCGCAAAGACATAGACAACATAAAAAGAATCGTATGTAGTATAGGTAGTCCAAGCCTAAGGAAATTCAGTTGCGGATGTTTTAGCGTGTAATTCAAAATTAGCTTTGAAAAGTGCGTGTGGGATTATGCACAGTGAGAAATACCGTAGTGGGAAAAAACTTTCACGGTTAAAATTAAAATTTAATAAATACCTATATGTATACATCGTATTAATGAATTAACTGAAACCTAGAAAGTGGTTTGCTCAGAATCAACTAGCGAATCGATCGCACTATGTAGGTTATATTTTTTCATTTTTATTAGCCCATGTCTAAATTATTTATAATACAATATTTGGCGCGTACGCTGCGCCGCGCCGCGCCGCGCCGCCCGCAGCAAAAAAAAAATCGAACCGGTAGGCGCGGGCGTAGCGCTTGGAATTTTGTAGATAGGTGACCTCCAAACTAATGTTGAATAACTTTCAAAGTATTAATTTTTTTGACATAAAGTATATTTTAATCATATTATTATTTATTCTTTAAATGGGGTGTATCAGGTTTTCAGTTAATTCATTAACACGTTGTATAATATAGTTTTATTTTCTGATAGTTTCCCATATTTCAAAAACTACAAGACATAATATCTCATTGCGAATTTTCGTTGAGAGAGTTTTTGTCGTTTTGATTTTTTCTACATTTTTACCACGCCCGCGCCTTACGTAATGTAGATTAAATGTTTGTTCTTCAGTCTTTGTTTCCTCATGTCTAAGGGTCGTGACTATTATGACACGTTTCACCGAAGCTCTCCATGCAGGCAGCTCTATTTTCCTCCTGGCGCATGGATGCCTGGATGGTGGTTGAAAAGCTATGACTTACATTGAAAAGTCTAAATGAAACATAATTATGACTTTTTAGACAATATCCTAAAATAATATTATTGGACGCAAAGAGAATATAACCACTATAGAGCCCCACAGTTATCACGATACCTAATGCGAAGTTTCGCCTCAACGACGAATGTTCGCCGTATTGCGATCTGTGCGTGAAATATTGAACGCACTTTGAACTTTATTTTTCATCCCTCAGTTACATGAACCAAGTGCATGTAACTAAAGGATGAAAAATAAAATAATAATTAGTAAAGTTACTAGTAAAAACTAAATACTGTATTATTATCTATACCAGTGTGAGCGCAACTCCTTCAAGCTCCGTGTGGATCGGCGCCTGGTGGATCGGGTTCATCCTGAGCGCAGTGCTCTGCCTCATCGTCGCCGTGCCCATGCTGGCGTTCCCTTACGAGTTACCAGGTATGTAGCTGAGGACTACCAAAATTCCACTCACGCAAAACACAAAACTGTACAGCTCCTGCAACGATAAAACTACTTGAATTTTAAATCTCGAGTTCACACCACTTGATTCTCGATTAGTTCGGTGTTTTATGGTTGTATGTACGTATAATTAAAAAAAATGGCTGAACTGATTTAACAGAATTACCTATGCACACGGCACACAAATATAATGTTTCGGATAGGATATTATTTTTTATCCCGATTCCCGGCACAGGGAGCAATGATAGTAACATGTACGCAATGCAATGCAATGGTATCTACCGCTCGCTTATTGTAACTTCATGGACCATAGAGAAGAAAAGTCTTATAATATACTAGCTGGCCCCCGCGGTTTCACCCACGGTAATTTCGGAGTTCCCGCGGAAATCCCGGGACAAAAAGTACCCTACATCACTATGTCACTCAAAATCACTTTAGCTTCCTATAAGTGAAAGAATTTTCAAAATCGGTTCAGTGGATCCAGAGATTACCCCCTACAACGTCACAAACTCACAAACTTTTGCTCTATATAATATTAGTATAGACAATACTGACTTGTCAACAAAAGAGCATTATTCTGCCAGGCGCAGTTGAAATCCGCGCGTCCAAAGTGTCGGAAGCCCACGAGGGCATAGCGTCCAAGTCGGCGACGTTCAGTGCGCTGCACGAGCTGCCGCGCGCCGCCGCCACCCTGCTGCGGAACCCCACCTTCCTGTTCCTGAACCTGGCGGGCGCCAGCGAGGGGATGCTCATATCCGGCTTCGCTGCCTTCCTGCCCAAGCTGATCGAGAACCAGTTCGCGGTCAGCGCGTCCGAAGCCGCCTTGCTTTTGGGTAAGTTTCCGGCTTTGTAGGTATTAGATACTTATAGTTCTTGAGTTCTGAAACTGGGGACTGGCGATTGGGATGTGATGTTTTTATTGTGAACAGGCAAGGCGTTATTTTTTATGTCATAGGGGGCAAACGAGTGTACCTACCTGATATGTAGTAAGTGATTACTTAGAATGTGAATGAGAACTGACTTTCAAATGAGGCTACCGGAACACGGAACACGGCTTGGCGACAGATTTTTTGAGGTGGTAGCTAGTCAGCCGGGCACTAGAAAGTGTCCTACCACCATGCTATGGTTTCCTCACGATGTTTTCCTTCACCGGCAGCACAAGCTCATTGTCAGGGTTTGAGCCTACGCCTTGCGACGTTTGATCCGAACGCAACAACCACTGAGCTATCATCGTTGTAAAACGTACAATCCTCAGTCGTAACGACTGCATTCCTTAGTTTTCTATGCGTTAATTATAGATAGTCAACTTGGTTAAAGAGGTTGGGGTGTCCGTTGGTTTCCAGGCGTGATCACGGTGCCGGCGGGCGGCGGCGGCACGTTCCTGGGCGGCTGGCTGGTGAAGCGGCTGCGGCTGTCGTGCGCGGGCGTCATCAAGCTGTGCTTCGCCGCCACGGTGCTGGCCGCCGCCTTCACCTTCGGCTTCGTGGTCACCTGCGACGACTACCCCTTCGCCGGCGTGTCCGCGCTGTACAGCACGCCCAGCGTGCCCGGGTAGGTGGCGGTTGCAGACCCAGACTTTGGTGTTAAATCCCGATTAACACTTAGAAACACCCATACACATCCATATTGAGTGTTTAACTCAAGCACCGGATATAAACCCGGTTGATTGCCCATCTATAGTACTCACTGGTGAATTCTAGCCAAAACTGTGTTTTATGGCGTTTCGAGATGTTTTGTATCCAAAAAATAGCAGTGATTGATTTGTTATACTAACTGGAAAGTTTCCACGAGCAGCAAACTTGAGCAATACTGTACAAACTGCGCTTGTTTTCGAACCTTTAAAGACACTGGCAATGTTCTATATTCCGTAATTCGTGATCGACGCCATTTTTAAAAGCATATAGGTATTGATACTAAGTACGTACCTACCTATTTATTTGATAAAATCTCCCCCCCAGCGCGGACCGGCTGACGTCGCTGTGCAACGTGGGCTGCGCGTGCGCGGGCGCCGCGTACTCGCCGGTGTGCGGCGCCGACGGCGTGGTGTACTACTCGCCGTGCCACGCGGGCTGCGCGGCCGCCGCGCGCACGCCGCGCGCGCAGCTCTACCGGGACTGCGCGTGCGTGGCGGCGCCGCGCGGCCGCGCGCTGCCCGTCTACACCGCGCCCGGCGACGGAGGTCAGTGACATATGTATCACACTAGTATACATGGACGCAGATAAGCAATAACATGTTAACCCACAAAATTAAGTTATTGATTCAGAACGATTTATTGAGAGTTAGGGAACGTTTTTTAATTATGTGTTTACCTTATTACATTGTTTAAATATGTAACTAAATATTAAACATAAAAAATGTTGATAAAAAATGGCGCTCCTACTTTTAAAACACGATTTACTCAAAATTTCTCCAGTGTCGGTTAACACACTATTGCTTATCTAGGTCCACATACATATTACGGAGATAATTAGCTGCTATTTTTGTATTCAAAAGTGTTTTTTTCTTGAAAGCTATTGGTCTTCCTAAAATTAAATAGATAAAAATAAATAGATGCGGCACGGTAGCAAACAATGTATAAGTACCTTTTCGATGGAGACTAACAAGTAACAAACTCCGCAACCTGCCCACGTACACACACGTCGGCGACGGAGGTCATTAAGACACACGGAGATTTTAATACGTATTAGCTAGAGAAACGAAGCGGGCGACGGCGCCGAAATTCCACAAAAATAAAAGTATACCTATAATAAATAATAATAGGTACGTTCATAAGTAGTATTATTTATATTACTTGTGGTATTACTCTGCCGCGTTACTGCATCCTGCCCACTGTAATCTGCACTGCGCACGTACACTGTAATCGGCAACGAAGGTCAGTCTAATAAACGAAGAATAAAAAAAAAAACATAGCTACGCGTCGAATTGAGAACCTCCTCCTTTTTAGAAGTAGGTTAAAAACAGTAGATACGATACCGAGCAGAGTCATTATATGAACGAATTCGATGTAAGGTTAAATTGTTATTTTACGTATACATATTGGGGTGGTGGTGATGATAGAGCTGGGTTTTGAGCTGAAAATTAAATTCACGTCTCAGTTAAAAACAACCTTCAACTCCAAACCATTAATAATTTCAATCCTTAGAGAGGGAAATCTGTACAGATTAGAGAACCTTGTGCGTTACATCTCATAAAGGTTAATTCCGAACTTTAACCTCTAATTTATTTTCAGAAGCAAAATATTAAACCTTCTAAGTAAGGCCATTGTGTCCATTGTCCATTGTTGAACTTGAAATTTAACCTCCCTAGTGTTATCAGAATAAAAATGATAACGCTTCATGTTCAAATAAATTTTCCGACATTGACTCGTCGACACTTATCTTTATTCTCACTTTTGCCCTCGAAGGAAGGTTGTCAACTCCAAACCAAGGTAAGGACCTCGCTTTGGAGGACCTATAAAAGATTGTAGGTCGGAAATAAACTCGACCTCGTATGCACCAAAGTCGGAAGGTGATACGCCAGGAGTGAGGTCAAATCGTAGGCCAGATTTTGTGGCCTCGTCATCGCATTTACAAAGGCCCAAACTTGATTGGTTGTGTACAGTAGGTAAAATAAGTATCTTTGTCGTTTGTAAGATTAGGATATGAATCCACTATTAATCACAGTAGGTAATTACGATTATCTTTATTATAACTTCAGTCTAGGTAGAATGTGAGTTTGTTTGTTGTTACGAATGACGCCTTAACTATTCAACCGATAATTATGAAGTTTTCCGTACACGTTCAACGTTGTTAAGGTCCTATAGGATCCTAGGGATCCCGGAATTTCCGCGGGAATTATGAAATAACGCGGGTCTCTATATCTCTGACAGTTTATATACAAACTTTATCCTTTCAACTTTAAACATAGCGTGCAGAGTCGAAAATAACACTGTAAGTATCTATATGGCGGTAGGGGCCCCTAATTTCCTGAAAACTTTGGGTTTACTTGGGGTCATTTGACAGAAAAAATCGTGGTCATTATTGTAGAGCTTATCTAAACTAAAATGTCACGCCCCACTACTCAATAAGCAGTTTTAATAATATCTCTTTAATAGTGTGAGTGCAGCGACACTATGCGGCAACTGAGGACGAATGGCAAGACCAGATTTATATGTGTCGTATCGATATTTTAACGGTTGTGCGTGTGCGTATGTCCGATAGAGTGGCGCGTCATTTTAGCTTAGACAAGCTGTACGTAACTATCACTTGTTTCAGGGTCGAACTCGACGACGATCGCCTACGAGGCAATCAACGAGATCTGCGAGAGCGCCGGCTGCCCGCACCTGTGGACCTTCATCTGCCTCTCCTTCTGCCTCATGCTGTTCACGTTCCTGGCCACCATGCCAGCGCTCGCCGCGACGCTCAGGCAAGCAGGCACACAAACAGACACACACACACACACACACACACAAATATTCTTCATTGTTAACAAAATCCCTACTAATCCCTCTACTTGCCCTCTACTAATATTATGAATGCGAAAGTAACTCACTCTGTTTGTTAGTACGCTTTTACGCGTCAATCGATGATCAAGAAATTTCGCATAGGTACACAAATTGTCAGGGCACATAGGGTTTTATCCCGAAATTTCCGCAGGAACTACGAAATTGACGCGGAGACCAGCTAATCACCGAAACGGTTGGATAGATTTTCCCGAGATTTTCACTGATAATTGGACATAGATAAGCAATAGTGTCTTAACCCACACTGGAGAAATTTTGAGTAAATCGTGTTTTAAAAGTAGGAGCACCATTTTGTATCAACATTTTTATGTTCAAAAAACATAAAAAATGTTGACAGAAAATGGCGCTATAATTTTAAAACAAGATTTACTTCAAATTTCTCCAGTGTGGGTTAACACACTATTGCTTATCTATGTCCAATTAGCTGATGTTATAGAGAATTCCGAAACTCACACGGGTGAAACCGCGAGGCACAGCTAGTAAAATAGGAAACAGTGGACAGCTTTATGCTTACATTGCTTACCTATAGATATACTTGCAGGTGTCCGCGGTTTCACTTGCGTGATTTACGGTCATTGTAGGTACTATCTGTAATAGAGATTGGCACAGTGAGCGGGTAGGCATGGTGAGGTACAATATGTATGCAAAACTTCATGACTATCGGTTGGGCCGCTAGGGCGTGAAAGTGTAGCAAAAAAAAAACCAACTTTCGCATTTTTAATAAAAAACTAGCTGTGCCCCGCGGTTCCACCCGCGTGCGTTTCGGAATTCCCGTAGGAACTCCCTTTAGGGGGATGAAAAATAGATAGTAGCCGCTTCTCAGGCTTACTGAATATGCATAAAAAATTTCATGAGAATCGGTCAAGCCGTTTCGGAGGAGTGTGGGAACGAACATTGTGACACGAGAATTTTATATACATATTAGAAGACTAGCTGTCCCCCGCGATTTCATCCGCGGTAATTTCGGAGTTCCTGCGGGGAAAAAGTTCTCTGTACCCCTGACAATCGTTTACGGTGATTAGCCGTTCCCCACTTTAATTCCGGAGTTCCCGCGGGAATGCCGGGATAAAAACTATCCTATCTTTTAAGTTGGCCCATATTATAAGTGGTTACAAAATTTTATCAAAATCCGTTCAGTAGTTTAGGAGTCCATCGCGGACAAACAATGTGACACGTGATTTTAAGATTATGTACAATGTTCCAGATGCGTCCGCGAGGACCAGCGCTCGTTCGCGCTGGGCATCCAGTGGATCAAGGTTCGATTCCTGGGCACCATCCCCGCGCCGCTGCTGTTCGGCTTCCTCATCGACCTGTCATGCTCCGTGTGGGAGAAGACGTGCGGCACCACCGGCGCCTGCCTGCTCTACGACAACTACAACATGAGCAGGTCAGCCGGAATAACATTACTTTTTTTTTATGTCATAGGGGGCAAACGGGCAAGTGGTACACCTGATGCTAAGTGATTACCGCCGCCCATAGACATCTGCAACACCAGAAGGCATGCAGGTGCGTTGCCGACCTGGAATGGAGATGGGAACTGGCTTTCGAGTGGGGCTGCCGGAACACACCGTTAGGTGCTTGGCGACAGATTTGCAACTTGAAGGTGGTAGCTAGCCAGCCGGGCACTAGAGAGCGCCCTACCACCATGCTATGGTTCCCTCACGATGTTTTCCTTCACTGACAACTCAAGCTCATTGTTAAGGTTTGAAACTAGACCTTGCGCGAACGCACTAACCACTGAGCTATCATCGCTGTAAACTTGGTCGATTGGTCAATACTAATCGCAGGTGACAGTAAAGAGTTTTTAAGGAACAACGTGTTGGAAGAATTTCAGTTCAAGAACATTCTAGACCCAGCCAATGTCTGATTGCGACTACCACGCGGACGAAGTCGCGGGCAAGAGCTAGTCTTCTATATGGAGTAGCGTTAAGTAAATTTTGTATACCTACCTATCATAATAAAGATATATAGGTATTCTAAATATAGAACTTGTTCAGGCCCTTGTTATATTTTATTTCTGCACCACAATTTAAACGAAAAAGAGAACATTTATTTTGCATAAAACATAAAGCAAAGTAGGTATAGGTAAACAAAAGAATCGTGATGGAGAAATTCTTGGGAGAAACTCAACCAACTATAGCTATCTATACTATAATAAAAGAGTATAATCCGCGATTCCGTACTTACATATTATATTGTAGTGGGGCGCGTCATTTTAGTTTAGACAAGCTATACTTACTTTGTTTTCAGATGAGGCTGTTAATCGCTCTCCCAAACAATCTCAAATGTCAGTCAAAGCACGCTTTTT
Source organism: Zygaena filipendulae (assembly GCA_907165275.2). Lineage (NCBI taxonomy): Eukaryota > Metazoa > Arthropoda > Insecta > Lepidoptera > Zygaenidae > Zygaena > Zygaena filipendulae. The sequence continues at coordinate 951,895 of OU015650.1, forward strand.
AACCTACAGGTACATGCTGGCGCTGGCTCTGGTGGGTAAGCTGTGTTCGCTGGTTTTCTTCTTCCTCGCATGGTGGTTCTACAAGCCGCCGCCGGAAGCCGCGGGGCTGGGGCTGGAGAAGACGAGCAACGGCAACCTCGCCAACGGACACTGCAACCCCGCCATGGAGTGCAGCGACCATATTTAAAAAAAAAAAAACAAAAAGAAACGGTCGAGGAACCCGTCTTTTCTTCATTTCCAAATGCAATTTGAAAAAAGAACGAAAAGTTCACACGTGACGTAGTAAACAAGTATGGCGGCCAGCGCTCGACGATAATATCCAAACTCCGCCTCATGATGAGATCATAACGCATTTTTCTTACGTGACGCGTAACGATTTCCACCAGTTAACTCCTACCGAGAGCCGCGTTAGAGAACTTTGTTCCAAAAACGTCTAACACATTGTCAATAATACTTGTGTTTGTTATGTCTTGTCTAACTAACCGATGACACCGGCCGTACCTATATAAGTACAATCATTAAGAGCATGGACGCTGCCGAATTGTAGAAATCGCTAGTTTACAAACAGCCGGCATTTTGTATAAAACCTAGGACAGAAAATGCGTTGTAGTAGAAAATGGGTACCCTACCACTCTGTCGGGTCACAATCCTAAACTGACCTGTTAAGGTCGAGTTAGGGTTGGTTGTTAACATCATGTCAGGAAGAACAAACAGTCAACACAAAATACAAAGTCTTGATTGGAGCACCGATAAAGAAACGAGTACCCCGGAGTACCCCGAGCACCTTTTTGACGATAAATATTGCGAGATTAATCAGTAGTTACAGATTAATTATATTTATTTTAGAACAGAATGTCTCCCCAGTTCAAAAATAATAATTTGCACCTCTAATGGGTTTTTTGGCTACTTCCCAAGAAACGTTGATCGTCAAACGGAAGTATGGCTCTTGTTAGGGTTATGAAGACATGTTGCACTATTTTTTTTAATGATCTTCAGTGATTAGTAATTTCAGCTCATATTATATTTTCTTTAGACATCTCTATTTAGATTGACAAACCCTTTTCTATTATGAAATTATTATTGTTACATACTAGTTATTGCTCGTTTATTTGAATCTAATAAATTCAACAAATTGTAAATACAGATTAGTACATAATTATCTATAATTAACTTATTGATATTAGACATAAAGTACATTTTCGGTTGTTGTATTTTTTTTAATTAGGTACCAAACAATAACTTTATCTATATTTTGTTTTATTGTATTAATTTATCTGTGATTTATAAAATAGAAAGTATATATTATGTTTCTGTCAATATGCATGTAGATAATATATCCTCACTTTCTATTTTTAACCGACTTCCAAAAAGGAGGAGGTTCTATGGTCGATTGTATGTATGTTTTTTTTTTGTTTTTATTATTACAAAGTTTTATTTAATTTTTGCTCGTTCGTTTAGGTATTTTTATCGATGCGTCGTCTCGCTGGATAAAAATTTGCAATCGATTTATCGACATGAAATTTCGCACACGGATTTAGTTACAAGAAAATTGTAGTAAGTAATAATATACGTATGGGTATGCCTAGGTATTCTACTGTCTGCGTGACAATTAAATATTGTTATTTTAAAATTTTGAATGATTTATCTACTCTGATTGTGAATGGCAAAGTTTATATTAATATGATGTTATGAAATCAAATTAGCATCCAAATGCAGACCGAGCGTGATGGAACTTTCTTTATTCAGTGACGACAAACAAACTTTTATCCGTTGGTCTTAACAAAATCTAGTGATGTGACGTCATTTATGTGTGAAAGTGTGAAATTTATTTATTCTGTTAAGGGGGCGTCTATTAATCACGTGAGGCTCGAAAGAGGGGAGGGGAAGGGTTCGGAAAAAAAATCACGAAATATCAGTACGCAGGAATTTTTTCGCTCTCGTCCTTTCGATATCGAGCGTTGTTTTTCTATAGAAAATGAATAACGCTGGATAGATGGCGTTGTTCATTTTCCATACAAAAAAACGCTTTGACATTACGACGATATCGAAATGACGAGAGCGTAAGAATTCGTGCAGATATCACACATTTTATACAATAAAAAAAGTTGCTAAAAACATCAAGTGATTAAGGACGCCCCCTTATAGGTATCTACTTATTGTCGTGACGCAGTAATACTAAATAGGTAGGTTATAAGTGTAGTTAGCGATAAACTGCGGTCTGTGAGACGTGCTCCCCGAGCAGATGCACTCTCCGCGGCTTTCCACTTGACACCGCGTCAAATCTTATGAACTTTGGAAATTATTTTATACAATAAAATAGAAATTAAACAAAAAACCTACTCAAAGTTCACTTCAACATAATGGTGACATTAATGATAGAAAACGCAGCGGTTATATTCTCTCTAGTATATCGTTGGACGACATGTTGTAAGCTTTGTAAATAAGAAATCACGTCAGTCGTAGGTAACAGTAAAAATATCACAACATTTTTACCTATTAGAAAGTAGGCAATTTACTATCGTAACTCCTCTTTCCATGAACCGACAGCGATGAAACCACAAAAACAAAGATTGTTTTAAGTTACCTAGTGTATAAGGAAAGCAATTAAGAAAACCCCGTTTAATTACGTTCAGTAGTTTTTGCATGATGCGCGTACCTACCTAGAGTACCTACGTACCTAGTACCTACTTATAAACTATTAGAGACAGACCAAAGTTTAAAAATGGCCTTTTTGGGTTCTGCTAGTTACATTAAACAGTTTTATATCTAAAAACGATAAAAGGCAGAGTTAGACCCTCGGTTATGTTAAATACAGAGCAGTATATAATTAACAATTTTTAATTATAATGTTAAAGTGTATTTTGGTTGAAGACTGATTGTTTAATGATTAATTAACTCATAGACTTAATTACTTTAGATTTAATATAAAATTTCGGAATTAAGTAATAATTATTATATTATAAACTTTATTATTATATACAAAACTACAGTTAATGGGTAAATTAAATGCCTACATGTCGAGTACCTACCAACATTGTTTTACTTACAGTTCGAGTCGTCGATTTCGTAAAGATAAAATAATAATTTTACACGTTTTTCTAAAATCCAATGATAGTGCCTAGTATTTTAAGGATAAGGTGATTTTTTAAACTGTGTGTACAATTTTATATATAGGTATGTATCGATTAATATATTAGTACAATAAAATTATTAATAGAGAAGTTGTAATTTTTATTCAATAAACATTATAATATACTCGTACCACAAGTGCGACCTCTAAGTAGTAAAAAGTCCTGACTTTATTTTGTTACATAATTTTGCTACCCTACCTACTTTGATTTTCGAAATTTAGACCTTTTGCAGTAAAAGATAGAAATTATAGAAATATTTATGGTAATTTGGACTGCTATAAATACTAGAGAACTGCAGAAGCGAGTAAATAAAATAAGCACTAAGGCATAGGCACAATAGGGATGTTGACGGCTTTTGAAAATAAAAATTCTAATTAGTCCGTCAGTTAGAAAATAAAAAATTATTAGACACGTATTTTTTTATTTTTTAAATAATTGAAAATACACAGAGTTAAAGCGCATTAAAGTTTAGGGTGGGAGCTCGTGACGTCACTTACCACTACAAGCCGGCCATACAAACTGCACTAGTTAGTGACGTCACACGAAATTTCAACTCAATGCATCGCCGTTATTTTTTGATTACGTAAAAAAGAAAAAATACGTGTCCAATATTTTTTAGATATCTACAAGACGGACTAAAAAATAGCCAAATAGCCTATTATTCCCCTGGTTTTACTCGCACAGATTTTGAGATAAAATAGGGCTAAAAATCTCGGGTAATTATAAAACAAACTAGATCTGTGTGACAATTTTCATCCAGATCCGCTCAGGCCTCAGCCGTTTGGTAAATAACACTTAAATATCCAAACTGTCATTTCCAACTTTTTCGATATTATGATGGTTAGAGAGGATTTAAAAGAAGAAAAAGTCCCATCTTGATTAAAAACAACGTAGGTATTGTGTAATTATATTGTATAAGCAATAAATAATTTAAACATAAAAAATACTTAAAACATTTAGTTTTATTATTCAATTAATTAATAAAGATAAAGATATCTACTTATTATTACAGTAATAAAAGATTTTATGTATTGTGAAATAGAGGTAGGATTAAATAAGACAGATCAAAAAAACTTGACCCCTTGACTGTCATCAAATTCCATCAGCTCGCACTTGCCTTTCGCTTCTAGTGATTTTAAAGCTTTTAACAACACGTTCATATCGAGGCCATGGAATTCTGTAAAGAGATAATTTCCATAAAAAAACAATAGAACTACCTACCATTAAACCTACACCTGCTAAAACTCCCTATCTATAGGTATACGACGTGTTAATTAGGAAGTACAATATTTGGCGCGAACGTCGCCCGTAGCAGCAGAAATTCAAATTGGTTATTGAGACGTAGGCGCGGGCATAGCGCTAAAATTTCGTAGATAGATCAACTCCAAACTAATGTTGAATAACTTTTAGACTATGAATTTTTTCGACATAATTTGTATTTTAATCATATTATTGTTTATTTTTTTTTAATGGGGTGTATCAGGTTTATTTAAATTCATTAAACACGTTGTATATATAAATGAATCCCTACTTGGTCACAGCATCACGCGTGCGGCGTGAACGGCTGGACCAATTTTGCTAATTCTTTTTTTGTTGTGTTTATTATTGTAAGAAGAAAAAGAATAAAATAGTTTGGAGTTCATGCGGGTGGGTGAATCTCCGAGACGGTTGTACCTATGTATTTTGACGGGACTTACATTGGCCTCTGCTAATTAGATGATGTTATAAGGAGTAAATTAGGCTACTTTGAGTTTCTGCGGGAATTCCAAAACACACAACACAGCTATTAACCAATAAATATATTTGACGGCACTGTTTCTCTAGCTAGCAATTACCCCTAGGCCACTGGCAAAAACAAATGGTAGACAACATAACAAGTAGGCCACAGCTCGCGCCGCTGATAGCTGTAGCCTACTTGTTATGTTGTCTACCATTTGTTTTTGCCGCTGCCGCCGCCGCCGCCGCCGAGGCTGTGGCGCCGCCTTTAGTGAACGTGATCGCTACGCCAGGTATCGGGGGGCGATTCCCGCGTCAGGGCGTATACATTAATTATGTTATGAACAAAGACAATGAACATTTGCGTTTACCTTGAATTTGAGTGTTTATTAAGTACTAGCTGTTCCCCGCGGTTTCACGCGCGGAAATTACGGAGATCCCGCAGGAATTCTGGGATAATAAGTACCCCTGACAATGTATATACAAAATTTCATGAGATTTCACTGGCGTTAATTTCACAGTTCCCGTGGGCATTCCGGGACAAAAAGTACCCTATGTCCTTCTCTGTAACCTCTGACAACTTGTGTACAAAATTTCATGATGATTGATTGAGCCGTTGAGGCGTGAAAGCGTAACAGACAGACAGACAGATAGACAGACAGAGTCATTAACACATTTTATTTAATATACCATACAACAAAATTTCAAGCATTGTAATTACGACTTTATGTACAGGGTGCAAGGTCAAAATTTCAATGGATGGAATTTCGATGTGTGGTCATAATAGATACAACCATCTATTATGTGGTAAAATCACAGGTGCCACTGAGTGAAAATGTTCCACACTAGTCACTATCACACATTATCATTATTTTCCTTAACTACTAAACTCCATCTCACAATGAATATAGATTACTAAACAATAGTCTTTTAAACTGCCAATCTTTACCTTCATCAGTAGTGTTATCTCCCTCTCTCAGCTCAAACAATGTGCACACTGAGTTTGTCAGACCACTGTTAGCTGCCCAGTTGTAAATCATACTGCCCCATTCATCTAAGGAGTGCCAATATATCTCCCAAATGTTTTTACTCTTATCCACAGGTGACGCCTTGCCTGACCGCGCCATGTCCTCGAGAACAATCAGAATGGACTCTTGTGACAACTTCCTATTTATTGCTGCGTTATTAAACAAGGGGCTGTTCTGTGACTCTCTTATGTCTATGGTTGATTGTTTGTTTGTTTTCAAATATTCAGCTATGAGGTGGTGCCATGCTTCTAATTGTTTTGCCCTTGTCTCTTTATGTGGCTGGATTCTAGAACAAATATAAATTTCAAAAATTAATTCTAAATATTTATTTATCCAACAAATAGACACAAATGGGAGAATTTAAATAGTATAGACAGTATTTATTTTTCTATTTATAAATAATATTAATCTATTGATTATTCCTGTATTAACTATTACTACCATTATTGCCCCATAAAAAAAATGTATTCTAGCACATCTTTTACATACTTACACTCAAATTCTGCAGATTGAATATGCCTCTCATAGATCTCTATGAGTTTCTTTTGCATAGTTTTTCTTTTATCTAAAGTTTTGACTGATTTTGGCTCTAAGTCTGTTACAGCAACAGAATAGTATATCTTATGATCTCCAATTTGTATTGTTTGTGACCCTTCACAGTTATCAGTTGAAAAGCTTATCATTAAAGAGCAATCCTTAGCTACAGCTGATATTAATGATAATTGTGTATGATCCAAAGTGGAAAGAAAACTTTCTCTATCTTTATCTTTGGATAAATCAAATTTTTCTTTTTGTAGCTTATCAAATATTTTTGGCAAATAATCTAGGTCTTGGTAGGACGTGTTTGTGTTGTCCACATTTGTCTCTGATAATTTTTGTAAACTCAACAGTTTGTACAACAATGATTGTTTATCCAAACCTGTGCCTTCGACACATTTTTTTCTATCTAAATCCTTCAGCTTTTCATTAGTATTTCCACTTTGGGTTATTTCTCTGTTTATATTAAGTAATGTTTGAATTATAAAATCCAAAAATTGATTTAGGGTCTCAAAAACATCTGTGTTATGGACAATGTCCTCCATTTCTTTTGCTGAAGACTTCTCATTGAAAACCAACTTGCTATTTACGAATAATTTTAAATTATTCTGTGGATTGTTTATTAGATTCATTAAAGCTAGCGTCATTCTGTGCTTCTCTCCAGAAAAAAAATCAACTGGGCAATATTTGCTAACAGTTTCTATTTCTTGTTGTTGTAATTTAAAAAATTGCTTCAAGCAATAATAGCATTTAGAATATTGCGAAAAGGCTGATGAAATAAAACCTTCCTTAGGTTTAATTTCTATACAGTAGTTATTTTTGCTTCTAAAGCTTAGTTTTGTCAAGTTTGGTGCTTTAATAGCATATTTACATATAACACTTTTGAACTGGCGTTTTTCAGGCCGTATTGTAAATATAGTTTTACATAAACTCTGAATTTCATCTTCCTCCATTTCCAATATCTGTATTTCATTTTTATATTCATAGTAAATTAGAGGAGTTATAACTAAATTGACAAAATCTACAGAACTTTCGACAACATCCAGAGAAATTTTATTGCCGTCTTCTTTGATAAGACGAAGGACTTGATTGGTATCCGAGATTTCCAGCACGATGTGCACATTCCCTTCGTTGATATAACGACATTTTTTTGTTAAGGAACTCATTTTTAACTTTAAATAATATATTAATCTACTTACGTAAAGAAAGGAGGGAAGTTATACTGCCACGGCCAAGATATTTCTGCCATTGTTTAATCACAAAATTCAGCTTGTATGATTATCAATTTTAGTAGTTAATTCATTAGCATTTTTTGTAAAAATCCTGATTAAAAATCAAGGAAACTATTCACTGTTGTGCTGTTGTGCTGTGTGTCAACTGTCAGCTGTTTTTTGACAGAATTGAATAATGTCATTCATTCATATTTTTTGAATAGTTATTCTTCTGAGAGTTTACCCCTTTCGGGGAAGGCAGAAGATATTATCTGTGGCAGAAGGAAACTTATAATCCATATAGCCAAATCAGTGGTATATTATTTCTTCCGAAGTTATTTACATCGAAATGCATTGTTGGGATGCATTTCGATGCTTTACCGGATGCTTTAAGTGCATACAGTCAACGCATATTTTCCATTTTCTGAAGTTTTTTACTTTAAAATGCATCGGTAAGATGCATTTCGATTCTTTACTGGAACTTTTGGAAGTAAATCGACACAGTTCAACCTTAATTTCGCTTCTGGATATTGAAGTTATCTGTCTGTCAGTGTCACATGACCCTGTCAATACGACAGTGACATTTCTATCACAGATTAATAAGGCGTAATTTTGAACAAGTGACGTCATTCCGCGTTTCGGCGGTAAAATTAAAGTAGGAACTTCGGAACGCTCTATTTAATTAATTCATGCATATATTTTTTTTTCTTTTTCTTGTTTTGTTTAAGTAGGTCATATATCTTTAAAATAGACTGAAAAAAAAATTGTTCGATAAACATATCGTGGTACAGTAACAATAACAGTAATCAAATACTGGATTGTGTTCCGTTTTAAACAGTCAGTAAGAACCAGTATTGCAATATTGCTCAGTATAATCAGTTTAGCTAAGTTTATAGGAACGGCTTCGCACTGTATACTGCAGTGACGTCATACCTTACAGTGCTCCCAGTGTTTACGGAACATATCCAATGGCTGGGCGCTGGCTTGTCAGTTGTCAATTTTCATAGTCTTCTTCTTCTTCTTTAATAATGGCGTCTATAATAGGGTACTTGCATGAATTTTTTTTTCAGTCTATTTTAAAGATATATGGCCTACTTAAACAAAGCAAGAAAAAGAAAAAATATATACATAAATTAATTAAATAGAGCGTTTCAAAGTTCCTACTTTAGACCTTACCGCCGAAACGCGGAATGACGTCACTTGTTGAAAATTACGCCTTATTAATCTGTGATAGAAATGTCACTGTCGTATTGACAGGGTCATGTGACACTGACAGACAGATAACTTCAATATCCAAAAGCGAAATTAAGGTTGGACTGTGTCGATTTACTTCCAAAAGTTCCAGTAAAGAATCGAAATGCATGTTACCAATGCATTTTAAAGTAAAAAACTTCAGAAAATGGAAAATATGCGTTGACTGTATGCACTTAGTTTGTTTTGCCTTCTCTGAAAGAGGTAAATGTTTCCTATAAAAATAAAAGTGACGTCATGTGTCAAGCGTGGCTGTGATTGGTGTTTCGTTGCAACGTTCCGTTTCACAAAATTAAAAGTTGAATATTTTGGAAACTATTGAAAATTTTTTAGTAAATCTTTCACGATAACGCTTTTCTAAGGCTCTATTTTTGAAATGTTGACACAATTTCTTATTATAAATTTCATGCAAGTACCCTATTATAATTTGCCAATGACAACGTTTCTTAGTAATAAAAATTTCTTCATCTACTTCTTCAATTATGGCGAAACGCCAATGACAATGTTAGATTGTTCCCCAAGTTAAAACATGGCTCTCTTCAAAGCCAGTTTCCTGCTCAGGGTCAGAGAGAAGGTAATCACTACGTTTTACTCAGGGTCCAAAATAGATTCTGAAAAGTAACTGAAATAACGAAGACTTCACGTGACACGCGTGTGTCACACTAAGCATACAGCGGTACCCTTCAACAACCATTGTCATGAAGTCAGATGTCAGTTGTCACTTGTCACTGGTCAGTCATTCTTTTTTGCCCGACTTTGGCGACTTTCTGCTTGGTGCTCTTGGTGGTTGGCACTTGGCTGGTTGTTACTTGCGTTTTTATGTGACAAAAACTTATTTTATTTAGCCCAAAGTTGATATGTCATAGTTTAAAAAGCAAGAAACGAGTTAATTTAAATAATAAAATGATTACGCTTAATAGAAGAAAGAAGGAGCACACAGATGGCGACAATGGCTTACTCAATGAACCTAGAGTTTCCAGAAGAATATCAGTGAGGGACAAACTATTGGTGAAGGAGGTGCAAGAAATGAACGAGAATCTCCCAGCGACGTGTTCGGTGGAGTTTGAAGACCCCAACTTGCTGAACGAGTTCGTTCTGACCGTGGCGCCCGACGAAGGCTTCTGGGTGGGAGGCAAGTTTCAGTTCAGCATATTCATCTCTGAAGACTATAATATGGCTGTGAGTACCATACTTGAAATATCCTCACGTCAAATACTCATTTTGAAGCCTGTTCCATTAAAGCTCAAAGTAGTAGGTAATTGTTCTCATTTAATTAATTAATTCTGTTGCATAAATAACTTGCCGCCGCACTCAGAGTCGATTTAATGGTTACTTAACGGATTTTAAGTAAGGATTAAAAAAAATTCACTCTCAGAGACAGTTAATCCTACATTAATCACGTTTAATGAGGATTAACTTTAAGTGGCGGCTGACCCTTACTTAAGACTTAATTGGAGATTTTTGACATTTAAAAGTAAGGTTATGTTTGTTTTTGTTGTTAAAATTTCAAAACCAAAGTTGGATTTTTTAAACTTTTAGGGCGTCGATCACGTCACAGTAATTAGCAAAGCATGTCTGACCTAGAAGATTTTATTGAGTTTACGAATTGCTGGACTTCCAGGTGTCATGTGCTACACATATTAAAATAAGAAGTCCTGGTGGAATATCATAGAAGAGGATTGTTTTCTTTTAATGTTCAGGCAGTAACAGGCCCGAATTTGGATTTTTTAAAGTTGTAGCTCGATGGCCTAGCGGAACTCATGATAGTTTTATTCATTATAGTAGTGCACTAAAACAGCTGTCAGGTGTATTGCAAGGTATACTGCTTGGTGAGTGATTATGTAGTAGGTAAATGATGTGCATTTAACACCATTCTTGTCCTTATTCAAACAGTCAAGAAAAGTACAATAAAAGCCATATCAGTAATCAAAACGAAAAATACTGTTGAGAGTTTTTAGTATTTGGAAAAGGAAGTTTCCATATCTTCAAGTGAGTATGAGTATCAAATTAGACACAGTTGTGGCTGTAATTTGTGTGTGTGCTACATTTCACAATATCTCATTACCATTAGATGAACTCCTGCTTTATACTGACAATAGATCACTATTGCGATTGTGATTCTGATCATATTATATCCGGTACCTAACATAAATGATATACATAAGAAAATCCCAATAGTAATGGTTCTTGTTCAGGCAATCCATAGTTGAGAGATTTTTTAGAGATAACTAGTTAGGTATAGATAACTTTTTATGAATAACTAGCTGTGCCCCACGGTTTTACTCCACATGAGTTTCGGAATCCCCGCAGGAACGATTTTCTTTTAAAATAGTTTTATTCTTCGTTATAACATCAGCTATTTGCCTGAAAGTCCCGTTAAAATCGGTCTAGCTGTTTTAGACAGAACAAACAGACAGACGGTTTCACCCGCGGTAATTTCAGAGTTACCGAAGGGAATTCCGGGATAAAAAGTACCCTATGTCCTTCTCTGTACCCCTGACAACGTGCATGCCAAATTTCATCTAAATCCGTTCAGCCGTTTTTGCGTGATTGAGTAACAAACATCCAAACATCTAAACATCCAAACATCCACACTTTCACATTTATAATATTAGTAGGATTATATTATACTTTCATATGCATTGAGTGAAAAACTGTTAATTTGGAATCACAAACAGACACTTCAATTTTATTTATATGTATAAATTTATAGATTAAAAACCATAAAATAATAAAAAAAGAATTGGTTATACTCAGATTTTGTTTGTTATTTGTTTTTTTAAGGTGTAATAACAATTTTTACTTACAGAGTAGTTGCACCTTGGAATGGGCTACCGGAAGAAGTCTTGGCACCTAACAATTATTATTTGAAAACAGACTGGACAAATATTAGAAACAAAAGATAGAAAAATAGTAATGTATAACTGGATACAGGCACCTATCAGCTGCTTCAACTACCTGCCTGAATTTTAAATAAATAAAATAAAACTAGTTCATTTAAAATAAATAATTTTATTATTGTAATTCTAGTTTTTTTTTAATTCAGCTAGCTCTAGTTTTGCCATCTACAATAGCTTAATTTTTTTCTTCCTCAAACTCAGCAGCTCTCTCAGCAGCTTGTTTTACCGCCGCACTCAGAGTCGTTCATTAAAATATCGTTAATCGGCCCATAACTAATGCTACTTAAAACCTCTAGTGACAATTAAATCGCCGTAGCTCCCAGAGACAAAAATTTAATGTTGATTAGTAGATTGACAACTATATGTAAGCATAGGGCGGTACACCCTATCGAAATGCGTATCGATAAAGTGCGACATTGCCACATGCATAAACTCATGGAAATGATACTTTTGTTTTTGTAGTTTTTATGAGGTGAAGTTATTATTTTTCTTTAGAAATAATTAATTGCGTTAATTTACTATTACTTTAATCGGAAATAATAATTGATTTCAATAAAATTAAATCGTGAATGCCATGACTTTTGTGATATGACAACATTGAACGCCGCCATTTTCATTTTTCAATTATCTACGTCAAATCAGTCCGCGAAATTTTTCAAATTGGAATAGCCGCCACTATTAAAGGTCTGTCCACATTCGCGCGCGAACCGCGCGCCAAGCCGCGAAACACCCGCGAACCATAATTCTACACTTATAGTTCGCGGGTGTTTCGCGGCTTCGCGCGCGAACTACGCGCGAATGTGGAGAGCGCTTGAAGTAGAAGAAGGAGAATTCGTCTTTAGTTATATAATAATAATTTGAAATTATTGTATAAAAAATGGTGAGTATTAAGTAATTATTATTGGTTTCATATTGTTAAAAGATAAAAATATGTTAGGCATGTATTTATATGGTTTTCTTTATATTTCAGGAGCAAAATAAAACACAAAGCAAATGAGTTGCAAACTTTACCCCGGACGAAAAATTTTTATTTGCACATTAATTAAACATCGATAATTGAATCAAAACTGATCGACGGAAAGTCAGTTTTAAAGAAAAAATGGCCTGGATTTCAGTCACTGACGAGTTCAATAGTAATGCACTTGTATACAAGGTATTGTATTACTTGTATATACTTGTATTCTAGTTATTGCTTGTATACACTTTTTGTTAATATAACTAGAACTAATTATATTTTTTTTACTTGCAGCGTGATGTAACTACATTAAAAAGAGCATGGGATAACCTTAAGGCTATGGCCCGTAAAAGCAAGGCTATCTTTTAAAAACTAGAGGTGGACCATCAAATCCACCACCTCACCCGAAGCATAATAAGCATAATAGAAAAGGTAACATTCAATAACAACTCAACAGGGCTGGGCAAAATACCAAGTTGTAATTGAAATCCTTTTATTATAAATGTGAAACTTAGTTTGTTTATTTGTTACGTTTTCACACCTTAATGGCTTAACCGATCAACATGAAATTTTGCATACACATTTTCACCGGTACAGAGAAAAACATAGGGTACTTTTTATCTGGGAATTCCTGTGGGATCTTTGAGATTTCCACAGGTGAATCTCTGAAACGGTTGAACCTATTTGAACGGGACTTTCTCTGACAATTAAATGATGTTATAAGGTGTAAATTATGCTACTTTGGAGTTCTTGCGGAAATTCAGAAACTCAAACGGGTGGAATCGCAGGGCACAGCTAATGTGTATTATAATATGTATTCTAAAATATGTAGTTCTAATGAGTGTATTTTTTTAGTTGGAGACATTAAAACAAGCTGCTGAGAGAGCTGCTGAGTTTGAGGAAGAAAAAAATTAAGCTATTGTAGATGGCAAAACTAGAGCTAGCTGAATTAAAAAAAAACTAGAATTACAATAATAAAGTTATTTATTTTAAATGAACTAGTTTTATTTTATTTATTTAAAATTCAGGCAGGTAGTTGAAGCAGCTGATAGGTGCCTGTATCCAGTTATACATTACTATTTTTCTATCTTTTGTTTCTAATATTTGTCCAGTCTGTTTTCAAATAATAATTGTAAGGTGCCAAGACTTCTTCCGGTAGCCCATTCCAAGGAGCAACCACTCTGTAAGTAAAAATTGTTATTACACCTTAAAAAAACAAATAACAAACAAAATCTGAGTATAACCAATTCTTTTTTTATTATTTTATGGTTTTTAATCTATAAATTTATACATATAAATAAAATTGAAGTGTCTGTTTGTGATTCCAAATTAACAGTTTTTCACTCAATGCATATGAAAGTATAATATAATCCTACTAATATTATAAATGTGAAGGTGTGGATGTTTGGATGTTTAGATGTTTGGATGTTTGTTACTCAATCACGCAAAAACGGCTGAACGGATTTAGATGAAATTTGGCATGCACGTTGTCAGGGGTACAGAGAAGGACATAGGGTACTTTTTATCCCGGAATTCCCTTCGGTAACTCTGAAATTACCGCGGGTGAAACCGTCTGTCTGTTTGTTCTGTCTAAAACAGCTAGACCGATTTTAACGGGACTTTCAGGCAAATAGCTGATGTTATAACGAAGAATAAAACTATTTTAAAAGAAAATCGTTCCTGCGGGGATTCCGAAACTCATGTGGAGTAAAACCGTAGGGCACAGCTAGTTATTCATAAAAAGTTATCTATACCTAACTAGTTATCTCTAAAAAATCTCTCAACTATGGATTGCCTGAACAAGAACCATTACTATTGGGATTTTCTTATGTATATCATTTATGTTAGGTACCGGATATAATATGATCAGAATCACAATCGCAATAGTGATCTATTGTCAGTATAAAGCAGGAGTTCATCTAATGGTAATGAGATATTGTGAAATGTAGCACACACACAAATTACAGCCACAACTGTGTCTAATTTGATACTCATACTCACTTGAAGATATGGAAACTTCCTTTTCCAAATACTAAAAACTCTCAACAGTATTTTTCGTTTTGATTACTGATATGGCTTTTATTGTACTTTTCTTGACTGTTTGAATTAGGACAAGAATGGTGTTAAATGCACATCATTTACCTACTACATAATCACTCACCAAGCAGTATACCTTGCAATACACCTGACAGCTGTTTTAGTGCACTACTATAATGAATAAAGCTATCATGAGTTCCGCTAGGCCATCGAGCTACAACTTTAAAAAATCCAAATTCGGGCCTGTTACTGCCTGAACATTAAAAGAAAACAATCCTCTTCTATGATATTCCACCAGGACTTCTTATTTTAATATGTGTAGCACATGACACCTGGAAGTCCAGCAATTCGTAAACTCAATAAAATCTTCTAGGTCAGACATGCTTTGCTAATTACTGTGACGTGATCGACGCCCTAAAAGTTTAAAAAATCCAACTTTGGTTTTGAAATTTTAACAACAAAAACAAACATAACCTTACTTTTAAATGTCAAAAATCTCCAATTAAGTCTTAAGTAAGGGTCAGCCGCCACTTAAAGTTAATCCTCATTAAACGTGATTAATGGAGGATTAACTGTCTCTGAGAGTGAATTTTTTTTAATCCTTACTTAAAATCCGTTAAGTAACCATTAAATCGACTCTGAGTGCGGCGGTTAATGTCTCCAACTAAAAAAATACACTCATTAGAACTACATATTTTAGAATACATATTATAACACACATTAGCTATGCCCTGCGATTCCACCCGTTTGAGTTTCTGAATTTCCGCAAGAACTCCAAAGTAGCATAATTTACACCTTATAACATCATTTAATTGTCAGAGAAAGTCCCGTTCAAATAGGTTCAACCGTTTCAGAGATTCACCTGTGGAAATCTCAAAGATCCCACAGGAATTCCCAGATAAAAAGTACCCTATGCTTTTCTCTGTACCGGTGAAAATGTGTATGCAAAATTTCATGTTGATCGGTTAAGCCATTAAGGTGTGAAAACGTAACAAATAAACAAACTAAGTTTCACATTTATAATAAAAGGATTTCAATTATAACTTGGTATTTTGCCCAGCCCTGTTGAGTTGTTATTGAATGTTACCTTTTCTATAATGCTTATTATGCTTCGGTTGAGGTGGTGGATTTGATGGTCCACCTCTAGTTTTTAAAAGATAGCCTTGCTTTTACGGGCCATAGCCTTAAGGTTATCCCATGCTCTTTTTAATGTAGTTACATCACGCTGCAAGTAAAAAAAATATAATTAGTTCTAGTTATATTAACAAAAAGTGTATACAAGCAATAACTAGAATACAAGTATATACAAGTAATACAATACCTTGTATACAAGTGCATTACTATTGAACTCGTCAGTGACTGAAATCCAGGCCATTTTTTCTTTAAAACTGACTTTCCGTCGATCAGTTTTGATTCAATTATCGATGTTTAATTAATGTGCAAATAAAAATTTTTCGTCCGGGATAAAGTTTGCAACTCATTTGCTTTGTGTTTTATTTTGCTCCTGAAATATAAAGAAAACCATATAAATACATGCCTAACATATTTTTATCTTTTAACAATATGAAACCAATAATAATTACTTAATACTCACCATTTTTTATACAATAATTTCAAATTATTATTATATAACTAAAGACGAATTCTCCTTCTTCTACTTCAAGCGCTCTCCACATTCGCGAGTAGTTCGCGCGCGAAGCCGCGAAACACCCGCGAACTATAAGTGTAGAATCATGGTTCGCGGCTGTTTCGCGGCTTGGCGCGCGGTTCGCGCGCGAATGTGGACAGACCTTTAATAGTGGCGGCTATTCCAATTTGAAAAATTTCGCGGACTGATTTGACGTAGATAATTGAAAAATGAAAATGGCGGCGTTCAATGTTGTCATATCACAAAAGTCATGGCATTCACGATTTAATTTTATTGAAATCAATTATTATTTCCGATTAAAGTAATAGTAAATTAACGCAATTAATTATTTCTAAAGAAAAATAATAACTTCACCTCATAAAAACTACAAAAACAAAAGTATCATTTCCATGAGTTTATGCATGTGGCAATGTCGCACTTTATCGATACGCATTTCGATAGGGTGTACCGCCCTATGCTTACATATAGTTGTCAATCTA
This sequence comes from Zygaena filipendulae, assembly GCA_907165275.2. Taxonomy (NCBI): domain Eukaryota; kingdom Metazoa; phylum Arthropoda; class Insecta; order Lepidoptera; family Zygaenidae; genus Zygaena; species Zygaena filipendulae. The sequence continues at coordinate 968,788 of OU015650.1, forward strand.
CTAATCAACATTAAATTTTTGTCTCTGGGAGCTACGGCGATTTAATTGTCACTAGAGGTTTTAAGTAGCATTAGTTATGGGCCGATTAACGTTATTTTAATGAACGACTCTGAGTGCGGCGGTTGGACTTTTATATACATATACAAATACATAACTAACATAATATTTAAAAAAGTGTTGTATTAATGGTCTTAAAATACTATGTTTATATTGTTCACCTATAGACTATTTACCCTCATAATAAGGTCAGAGATAATATTATAATCTCTTTATAAATTTGACAGTAAAATTGGCTCATATAGACACTACTCAATTAAAAAGTTTTTTTACACCAACACTAATAAAATGGGACTGTAACCTGCAGTTTCAGAGATATAAGCTTTTATGTACTAATTTTTATTTGTATATTTTTCCAGCCACCAGTGGTTAAATGTTTGACAACCCTATGGCATCCAAACATTAATACAGATGGAGATATTTGTTTGTCTCTGCTGAGACAGACATCCATTGATGAGCACGGTTGGGCACCTACTCGGAGACTGAAAGATGTTATCTGGGGACTCAACTCACTTTTTACAGTAAGCGAAGTTGAACTGTCACACTATACTACGAGGCAGCTAGAACTATTTGAATGTTAGAGTCGATGTATGTGTCAAGAACACAATTTATTGATGTCATCATAAAAACCATTGCATTGTAAACAGTTGACATTATCAATGTATTTGCATATTTATTTGTTTGTTACAATTTCACGCCTCAATGGCTCAACTAATCATCATGAAATTTTGCACATACATTGTCAGTGGTACTGAGAAGAAGTTAAGGTAGTTTTTGTCCCAGAATTCCCACGGGAACTCTGAAATTAACACAGGTAAAACCGCTGGGAACAGCTAGTTAATAATATACTTCTGTTTTATGTAACTTATGACTGCAATCTATTTTGTGTTCTAAATAAAAAATATGTGTGACCACATGGTAGTCTGACAAAACATAATTATTTTTTTATTCCAGGATCTCCTGAACTTTGAAGATCCTTTAAACATAGAAGCAGCTGAGATGTATAAAAAGAACAAAACCGAATTCCAAGCCAAGGTGCAGGAGTATATCACCCAAGCCAAGGCGAAGAGATGAGACCATATTATGTGATATATAAACTAAGTCATTTTACTTTTAAATATACTTTTAATAATATTGTAATATAAAAAAAAAAATTAATTGATAAAACGTGTGGTAACTACTGGTATAAAGTTATATTTATTGGTCAGATTAAATATAAACATTTTAATAGTTATTCAGCTTGTGGTTCATCGGAATGGAAAAAAGGATTTTATTCACATTTTTCCTACCAATTTATGCAAGATGTTTCGATTTTAACTAAAGATCCATGACAAACATCCTATGGCCTATTTTAAAGTTTCGAACAATGCTCATAAATGTAATACTTTTTTTTACTTCTTTGTCACTGGGGTTGTGTACAAGTATTTCCTGGCCTTGTTGAAATCTTAATTCACTTTTAGTAACTTAACTATATTTGAAATAAAACAGTGGAGCATAAAGTATAATGCCAATTTATTTAAATAAGTAGAAAATTGTGTACAAATAAATAAATAAATAGCTTAACAATATTTAAAAACGTAACAATCTTTTGTTTTCTTTTTTTTAAAGATTAATCGATATAAAAATGACTGGACATGACCTTGTGAATGTGACGTCTTGACCTCAGACAAAATATAAACTAGTTTCCAGTCTAGTTGTTATTTAATCTGAGGTCTTGATGGTGAATAATTAGGAAACCAAACATGAATCCCAAAAAGTATCATAACAGGTACCTAATTTTATTTTAAATAATAATAATAATCATTAGTCAATAATATCCACTAAATAAGTCTTTTTTTTAATATACATAATAACTAGTTTCCTAATATTCACTTGCCATCCTGACTGTCAATGTTGTAAGTAGTGAAATTAAGTGGTGTGTATCATCACTTAAGGAGCGACGTTAAGTGGTGTCTATAATAATCAGTTGAAGAGTGATGTTGTGTTTGTCATCCATATGTGATGAACGTTAAGTGGTGTCTACTGTCTGTCATCAGTTGAGGAGTGACGTTAAGTGTGGTTCTTTAAGGAAAAAGTGACATTAAGTCTTGTGGTCATCTGGTGACGGGTGTCATGTGTCATGTTGTGTCGTAAAAATAGAGGGGGAGGTGGTGACTGGTGAATGGTGATTAATTATTATCTCAATGAGCGACGTGTTCCGCCGGTCAATGCGTGAAGGCGGTGTTTGTGAGCAGCTCGTCCTGAATGCTGTTGGAGCGCGTGAGGTGGCGCGGCGACACGTGCCCGAACGCCGCCGCCACCGAGTCCGCTTGGGACGCCTCGCGCGCCTTGCGCTCGTGGTACTCCTCGGAGAACGCCTGGCGGTTTGGAGGAATTTCAGTTGCGCATGATTTGGTGGTGAACAAAACAAACAATTTATAAAAAGAATTTAAAAGTTTATAAAATATTTTTTTTAAATATTTTTGTCAATTAAAAAGAAAATTAAAAATGATCTACGTAAGATCGCACGATGATATGAAAACATAAAGTGGGCCACTTTGCTTATCTGTACCCCTGACAATGTGTATGCAAAATTTCATAACGAGCGGTTGAGCCGTTAAGGCGTGAAAGCGTAACAGACAGACAGACAGTTACCTACTTTCGCATTTATAATATTAGTAGGGATTATCTGATTTATTCCAATCAACAGATATTGAGGAAAGCGAAGGGGTAGTTTCTTAAAGCATCTATAACGAGAGTAACAAAGAGATCAATAGGTAGAAAGTTGGGTGTACACTGTACAGCGTACACGAATACACAATATACAACGTGTTAATGAATTAACTGAAAACCTGATACACCCCATTAAAAAAATAAACAATAATATGATTACAATAAAATTTTTACTTTAAAAGTTATTCAACATTATTTTGGAGGTGACCTATCTACGAAATTCCAAGCGATACGCCCGCACCTACCGGTTCGATTTTTTTTGCTGCGGGCGGCGTACACGCCTAATATTGTATTATAAATAATTTAGACATGGGCAAGTAAAAATGGGAAAATATAACCTAGGTATATTAAAACATAGTGCGATCGATTCGCTAGTCGATTCTGAGCAAACTACTTTCTAGTTTTCAGTTAATTCATTAACACGTTGTATATGTACAGTTTTACATTTTAACATTCACGCCTATCTACGAGTACATAACCTACTAATACTAATTCTACTATGAGTTTATATAGGTACTTAAATAGTCGGCAACGATATGAATAGGATATGAAGGTGTTTGTCGTGAAGGGGGTGCGGTGGTGCGGTGGTGGAGGGGTGTGTGACCTTGAGCCGGTTGCCGAGGAAGACGGCGCGCTCCCGCTTCTTGTTCATGAAGTCCGAGTGCGCCAGCCAGCGGTGCTCGTAGCACTCCTCCGCCGACGGCCGCTTCAGCGGCACCTTCTTGAACAGGAACATCAGGAACCGGGTCGCCTCCTGTCACGACCACCACGACGAGTTAGGGTTAAGCTACTAGTTTTAGTATGCAAAATCCCATGACACAAGCACATAGAAACGTTATAAAACGCACGTGTGAAAAAAAAAACACGCCGTCCGCTGGACAAATCCGACCTTCGCATTGGAAAACAGTTTTGATTTTAATGAAATTAAAGTTCGGTCATAATGGATCATACAGCGGACCGATTCAACTCCCCACTGCAATGGCCGGTTTACACTTTCATAAGTAGTAAGTAGGTAAGTAAGGTAAGGTAAGTAAAAAACCACGTGTGGACGCCGGCCGGTAAGTAAGTGATTAAGTAGCAACTTGCCGCAGGATAGAAACCACTTCTATTTTTTGGACAGGACAGTAGCGCGTACACCCGCCCGCTTCGTCTCCCGCTCTCCGCTAACTTATTACTTACTACTTGCCGCCGTGTGGATGGCGGCCGGCAAGTAAGTGAAGAAGTAATATATTGTTGAACTTACTTACGAAGTAAGGTTTGGAGGTTGCTGTCTACTTTTCGATTAAGTAAGATGGTAAGTTGAACTTACTACTTATGGAAGTGTAAACCGGCCTCACAGCAGACGCGAGACTTGTATGCCCACGTGCAGGAAGCGCACGCGGCGTAGAGCTCACGAAGGGTTTCCAGCAACAACAGTCAACACCGCTAGCACCTCTAGGCTCGCCGCTACTTCGTGGGGGGGCGCGAGGCACGGAGTTAGTGGGGGGGGGGGACACTTCTTTACGTAGTAGGTAATAGTGTTGTTCTGGTTTACCTGTGTGATCTCGCTGTAGAGGTGCTCGAACCGGTAGCGCACGAAGACGATGTTCTGCTTGGTCTCGGCGTCGTCCTGGCCGCGGAAGGGCGACACGCCGGACAGCATGATGTACGTCAGCACGCCCAGCGACCACACGTCCGTCTGCGGGTACGCCGGCTCGTCGCTGATTATCTCCGGCGCTGGGAACGAACGAACAATGCTTTTTATTCTTCTTTTCATAGTGTTTCTTCTGCTAGTGACAATGTTTCTCAATATAATATATCTTCTATTTTTTATACTAGGACATTGTTACACAGCGCCACCTGGTCCAAAACTAAGCAGAGTTTATACCTGCTATGGATATCTGACCTTCAATTGATATACATATTATACGTATTTATACAGTATTTCAAAAAAATAATAAACGAAGCATACTAAAACACCCAGATTCAAGGTACTTAACCACAAAAAATTTTCATCATACACCCTTACGTCAGAGTTGAATCTGTGACACCTGGCGTAGCAGTCAGGTTTTCTGACCGCGAGACCAATGTTACTTTCACATATAAAGCTGAATGTTTAAGTTTTAAGTTTATCTTATCCTTTATCCTTTCAGATTCATGAACTTGATATGAATGTGTTGGTACAGGAAAGTGCAAGCTGATGGAGTTTAATAACAACCGAGAGGTCAAGTTTTTTTTCATCTGTCTTTATGATAGTTACCTTTGTACTCGAGGTCGCCGACCTGCGGCACGCTGGTGCCCAGCTTGGTGACGCGGTGCGCGGAGCCGAAGTCGACGAGCTTCACCTGCACGGCGCGCACGGACGCCATCACCACGTTGTCGGGCTGCAGGTCCAGGTGGCAGTAGCCGCGCCAGTGCAGGTACTGCAGCGCGTCCAGCACCTGCGTCACCACTGCTGCCACCGTCTGCTCCGTGTAGTCGTGGCGGCTCGCCAGGTACGACAGCACGTCCGCGCCCTGCAACTTCTCCAGCACGAGAGAAGCGACGGGCGAGCCGGCCGCCCGGTACGCGCCGATCAGGTTTGATATCCGCTCGTGCCGCAGCCGCCGCAAGCACTCGAACTCCCTCTTGATGAGCTCCTCCGTCTCCGGGCTGTTCGCCAGGATCTTGGAGACGACCACGCTGTCGGTCTTCCTGTCGACGCCCTTCACGACTATGGAGTATTTGCCGCGCCACAGCTCCGATATGAAGCTGTACCGCTCGGTGAAGGCGTCCGTCGAGTCCCACTCTATCGGGTTCTCTTCGGTGCTGTAGTCCAGTTTCGGCCTCTCCTCGTCCAACACTATTTCCTGGCCCGCCTCGGTCATCTGCTGCAGATGTTTCATCGCTTTGGTCACTTCGATTTTGGGAACGCCGGCCTCCTTGGTCTTTATCAGATTCGTCGGGATCCCTTTGTCGCTCCATCCGATCCGGTTGCGGGAGGACAGTCTGAACTGGTAGCTCGTGTTCGGCTGGAGATTTCTCACCACGAAGAACTCGTGGTCGATGTTTTGCGCCACGTCCTTCCACTCAACGCTATCGCCCTCCTTGTACTGTAGGCTGTAGCACACGACTGGCGAGTTGCCGTCGTACTTTGGCTGCTTCCACCTGAGCAGGACCTCGGTGTCGGAGACCTCGGTGGAGGTGGGGCTGTCGGGCGCATCAGGCGTGGTCGCTTCGACGATCCTCGTCCGGGCGACGGTCTGGCCCACCTTGTTTCTGGCGACGACCTTGTAGAAGCCGACGTCGTGGTGCATCGCCGGCTCGAAGCGCAGCGTGGAGCGGCCGTCCTCGTCCTCGGTGATCTTGACGCGCTGCCCCTCGGCGAGCACCATGTCGTTCTTGAACCACTGCACGGCGGGGCGCGGCTCGCCCACGGCGAAGCAGCGCAGCACCGCGGGCTCGCCCTCGCGCACCGCCAGCGGCTGCGGCTTCTCGCGGAAGAAGGGCGCTCGCCCGTCGCGCTTCGCCTCCATGAGCGCGTCCGCCTCCGCGTACGAGTCGAGCCGCGTGCCCAGCTCGTGGCGCAGCCGCCGGATGGTGTAGGAGCTGGCGCCGTAGTTGTTGATGCGCTCGCGGCGCTCGTCGTCGATCTCCTCGTCCATGATGTCCGTGAAGCGGCGCCGCTCGCGGATTATCGGCGTCTGTGGAAGGCGCATCGTCACATTATTGTTATGAGGTCTAAGACCCAGCCTCCCCCTCCTCCCGGCTGCCGGCACGCACCCTGGGGTCGTAGGTGTCGAACACGTTGAGGCTGTACCCGGGCGAGCGGTGGCAGGCCACCTTCATGTACTCGCGCAGCCGCACCGGGAAGTCCACGTCTCGCAGCTGCAGCAGGTACGTGTCGGGTCCGTTCTGGTAGCTGCCGGGGACAAAGCATCACACACTTAGACCCGTATTTACAAAACGCTACTCAAACAGGGTACGCTCTTAAAATGCATTGTACTCATACAAAGTAGTACCAACTACCAAGTAGTTAGTACTGACGGTGCAGACACGGCTAATATTTTTGACAGTTGTTGAACTATATTACTAGTGCAATAAGATTCAATATAAAATAAGTTACTTTCGCTGTCGATTAGTAATCTAAAACACTTCAAGTTTGCATCGTATAACAATTTTGTAAAGTAGATAACAAATTGAATAATGCTTTCACGATAACACTTATCGCGGTAGCTGCTTAAGTCTGCTTTTTTAAATATATCTAGCTTTATTTTTGTAGTGAAGGTGAAGGTATAAGTATACTAACTGGCTCACGGACTCGGCAGAGACCTCCCAGTCGGGATGGTCCCACTGCTTGAAGTTGAGGTCCCACGCGCCCGCGTTGCGCTCGTGCGACCCGCGCTCGCGCTCCGGGGTACCTGATACACACACACGGACCGTCCACATCATTATATATACCTATTACTAGCTGTCCCGCGCGGTTTCACCCGCGATAACTTCGAAGTTCCCGCGGAACTGTTCCTTGTTCCTACGTCATACAAAGAACACACCCTCCAAGTTTCAGGTCTCTACGTTCAACGGTTTAGGCTGTGCGTTGATCCATCAGTCATTCAGGATAAAGTATTTTATATGTATCGGGTATAGATAGATGTATAAACTCTCAATCCATTCTTAATCTAATCTATCTAATCTAATATATATAAATCACGTGTCACGTTGTTTGTCCGCGATGGACTCCGAAACTACTGAACGGATTTTGATAAAATTTTGCAACCGTTTATAATATGGTTCAACTTAAAAGATAAAATAGTTTTTATCCCGGAATTCCCTCGGGAACTAAAGGACATAGAGTAATTTTTTCCCGCAACCTCCGCGGGAACTCCGAAATTACCGCGGATGAAATCGCGGGGGACAGCTAGTCTAATATATATAAATCACGTGTTACGTTGTTTGTCCTCGATGGACTCCGAAACTACTGAATCGATCGTGATGAAATTTGGTCACTATGTTGTATTTGGCCCAACTTAAAAGATAGGATAGTTTTTATCCCGGAATTCCCGCGGGAACTCCGAAATAACCGCGGATGAAATCGCGCGGGACAGCTAGTATAATATATATAAATCACGTGTCACGTTGTTTGTCCGCGATGGACTCCGAAACTACTGAACGGATTTTGATAAAATTTTGTAACCATTCATAAAATGGTCCAACTTAAAAGATAGGATAGTTTTTATCCCGGAATTCCCTCGGGAACTGAAGGACATAGAGTACTCCCGCAACCTCCGCGGGAACTCCGAAATTACCGCGGATGAAATCGCGGGGGACAGCTAGTATTATATATGCGAAAGTAATCTGTACATTTTAACATCTCAACCAATGAACCGATTGTCGTAACGCGGGTGAAACTGCGGGAAACAGCGACCGGATCTTGAGTAGATAGTATATATTATGGGCCTAAGTTATGGCATAACCTACTTCGAAAACACAAAGTTTGGTTGTAGGTACCTTCGGGCGTGTATATCTCTCCGGGCGGGTACACCATCTTGGAGGGGTGCTCGTAGGCGCCGCTCAGCGGCCGCCGCCGGAACCACGTGCGGCACTGCGCGTTGCCCGTCCAGTCCCTGCGCGCGCGCACCACCGGCGCCATGCATACAATCACATTAGACAATATTCTACAATATAATGGGTCATGTCAACAGTCAGAGACAGACTATTTGTTATAAAATATATAAAACTACGAGCACGCCAATACTAAACTAAATTAACATTTCATTGCACTATATTCTTGCGAATAAATGAATTTGAATCTATCATGAGAAGTCTTATATTGATCTATAATTATAAGGTGCCATTAATTTAAATGGCATTAAATGACATGTCGAACCAAAAGGAAAATCCAAACAAGGCTCGATTATCTGACACAAAGTAGAAAGCATTTTTTCTTAACCACTCTTTCAGTCGTCCCATTCTCAATTGCGAAACAGCATTTCCCGGACACCGCGTACACGACACGTGTGCACACTCACCTGTACAGGTTGTAGTAGTTCCTCAGGCGGTCGGTGGTGATGACGTACTCGTCGTGGTAGATCCGGTCGGCGCGCGTCAGCCAGGGGTGCGCGAGCGCAGCGTCCACGTCCATGCGCTCGTGCCAGCTGTACGTCAGCAGCCTGCTGATGAAGTCCCTCGACTCGACGCTGAGGCGGGACCACCACTCCTCGTCGTGCCAGCCCCACTTGCCCTCCCTGATCAGGGTGAGGGTCTCGCGGTCGTCGCGCCCCCGGAAGGGCGAGTGGCCGCTCAGCAGGATGTAGGTGATGATGCCGAGGCTCCACATGTCCGCGGCGAAGGAGACGCCCTCGCCGGAAGCCACCTCGGGCGCGACGTACTCCGGCATGCCGTAGTCGAGCGCCGCGTACTTGTTGAACTGGATGCGGCGCGAGAGGCCGAAGTCGCACAGCTTGAGGTCGTCGCTGCCCGAGTGGGACAGCAGCAGCTCGCCGATCTGAGGCACAACACCACATTTGTTGTACGCGTACTCGTTTATCGATTAAAGGAAGATTTGTGGAATAAAGATTTTTAAATGGAGCTGAGAAATTCGTGAATTTTAGTATATTTTTAGTCCACACTAGTGATGTATTTGCGACTCACGGTTAGGTGCCCCGCGTGATGCGTCTCAGCAGCAGAGCGGCGTGGATAGCAGTATAGGTACGAGTAGTTAGTGAGGTGGGGAGGTGCGGGAGGGGAGACTCACGGTGAGACCCAGGTGCGCGACGCTGTTGTCGTGCATGTGCTTGAGGCCGCGCAGCGCCTGCCGCACGTAGCCGGCCACGTCGCGCTCCGTGTACCCGGCGCCGCGCAGCAGCCGGTCGCGCACCAGCTCGCCGCCCGCCGCCAGCTCTGTGACCAGCGCCAGCGTGTGCTCGTGCTCGTGCGCGCCGTACAGCCGCACCAGGTGCCGGTCGTTCAGCAAGTTCATTATCTCCAACTCGTTCTTCATGAACGGCTTCAGCGCCGAGTCGCCGTGCATTATCTTCGCCGCGTAGTTGCGACCTGATACCAAAAAGCTGTGATAGTTTTTCTTTTTTTCGGTAAACTTGCAGCTAAGTTTACATTTGGATAGATTTTTAAGTACCTATTTAATAATAAAAATTAAATTTTCACATACTTACAGAAAAAATATTGCAATTGATAGTGTTTATGAAATGTTAAAAGTCATACAAAAAAATAGAAGTGATCCTTGGTTGCACGCACTAATTACTTCGCCTGCCAATGCTTTCCTTTTAGGGGCGTTAGGGTAAAATAGGACGTAATTAGCCCGGTCCCTGAAGTGACTGAATAAAAAAAAATGGGGTAGCTATATCTTCCTATCTTCTACTATTTCCGGGAATTTTAAGATGGGTACCGTAGGAAATAGTTTACAAGTATTCCAGCCCCTTTAGCCTTAATTGCCAATCTATAATCGTGAACGCTAGGAAACTAAGGAAGGAATCGTCAAGTCACGTGGTCACGTAGAATCCTCCAATCAAATAGTCTAGATTTGCTTTGACATGACGCTAAGTTCCTTAAGCTGTGCCACGAGGGGGCGGGGGCGGGGGCACGAGTCGCGACCTCAGAAGAATAACTAAAGCACTGACCGGTGAGCCTCTCGGCGGCGTGGTACACCACCCCCTGCACGCCGCGCCCGAGCTCGTCGCCGAGGTCGTACAGGTCGCCGAACGGCTTCGTGGACGGCTTCACGCGCGGCGGGTGCTCCCGGATCCTGGAGCGAACGGCACACGTGTGTGAAATGATATCCATCTGACCAGCCCCGGATCTACGCTTTTTCGAACTGGGCCAGAAGCTTGAAACTCCGCAGCGTTTGAAATGTATTTTTTTATTTTACTTTATTTGGAAACTGAACTGCCACAAAAATGCAATAGACATTGCAACAAATAAGCCGATCACAGATTCCCGAATATGTGTAGCAGAATAATAACAACATAAGAAAAAACTCAGCAACATATTATTATGTTCACTTTTGGTGTGGGCCTGTGCGGTACCTTTTTTATTTTAAATAAATCGATGGTGCTTTGTGGAGCAAGTTTTTTTATTTTTAGTCATATATTACGATTTTGGCGCCTACTAAAACCGTGGGTGCCTCAGTCTAAACAGTAAAAAAAGGTTATATTGCAAAATTGAATTCGAAAAAAAAGTGAACAGTGGCTCATAACCTAAAGTTAAATTGAAAATTGAGCCTTAGGTAAAATGCAACAGTGTCTGCTCTCGTGTAGCTTACCTGTACTGGTACTCATGTTCGCTCTCCTCCACGTGCAGCATGGCGGACGAGCTGACGGCGCCGGCCACGTTGCGCGCCGACACCGAGTACAGGCCCTCGTCCTTGAGGATCACGTCGTTCAAGCACAGCACCCACAGGTCCGGCTCCACGAATTGCATCTGACGAACAACATGTTCACGTTTGATCACAGCTCACTTGATGTTATGTGACGGTGGGGTCAAATATTGTAAAAAGGTACACATGGCCTGGAATTGGAACTGGATTTCTGAGGCTGCCGAAACACATGATTAGGCCACAGATTTTCAACTTGATGACCAATGGGCACTAAAAGTGCTCCACCACCATATGTTTTCCTTCTCCGACAGCTGTAGTTCATTGTTAGGGTTTGAAACCACACCTTGCGGCGTGTGATCCGAACGTACCACCGTACCTATCATCGCTAAAATCACTAAATGAAGCCTTCGCACGGTGTGAACAGGCGCGGTGTATAAACAGAGTAACTTCACTTTATGAATTTTGGGGGGCTTCTGGCTGCCAGCTCTCAGCTCACCTTGACCCTGGCGCTGGGCGCGAGCGGCTGCCAGTCCTTGTACCACTTGACGTGGGGACGCGGCACGCCCACGACGCGCGCCTCGAGCCGCGCGCCGCGCCGCTGCAGCACCACGGTCTCCTCGGGCCGCCGGATGAAGGTCGGGTGCTCGGCCAGCTCCAGCCGCACCCGCTGCCGCGCCTGCCCGTGCTCGTTGGTGGCCACCGCCTCGTACCAGCCCGCGTCGCGCTCCAACATCCTGACACACAACAATCACTTGTAGCGAAGAAGAGAACACGCCCCACCACGACGTGGTGGCAAACCTAGAGATGAAAGTGATATAGGTTGTTGTTGTGGTGTATGTGTTGGTCAATATTAACTTATGGGGAGTTCAATCTATTCGCTTGTGTGTGGAGTGTCGTGGGTATTAGACTTAACTTTAAAATGCATAGAAGAATAAGAGCAATTTTCCGTTAAGTTCAAGTCTGAAAACTTCACTATAGATTAATGAAATTATGATGAGACTTTACCAAAACGATGTCAAAAAATACTCACTTGTTAATAAAGAGCGTGGCCTGTCCGTTACGCGTGTAGCTCCAGTCGTATCTGCCGCCGACCTCGATCGGCTCGTCGTTGAAGTAGTACGCCATCTTGGGCTTCGGGTAGCCGTAGACGAACCAGAACAGGTTGACGTTGTGGCCCTTCACGCCATACTGCGAGTCGTACTCCTGGCGGAGGAACTTGGGCGGCTGCGCGTACCCGTCGTGGGGAGGGCGTTCGATGTCGAAGTCCTTGGGGAAGTAGGGGGACGTCTCTGGGCGGAAGTCGATGCCCGGCTCCAGGTACGGCACGAACTTGGGGGGGTCCGGCTCGAGCTTGGCGCGGTGCGTGGCCGCGTACGGCGAGGGGTCGCTCACGCCGTACTTGTTCTCGACGCGGATGCGGAACTTGTAGTCGCGGAAGGGTTCCAGGTTGCGGATGTCGCACGCGCACGAGCGCAGCCCCGAGCGAGCCGTGAACCAGTCGCCGTCCGGCTGCTCGCACATTTCCACCTGAAAGAGACAGTAGCACCAAAGGGTTGGTCAACCAGCACATTTGTACGCAAATGGGCACAGGGGAGAGTGTTTCGGGGGCTTATGACCGATCCAGTCAACCAAAAAAGGTCTATTCCGTCAAGGATATTTCAGCGTATCTCCACACATCTCTTACCTGATAAGTGACCGGAAATCTAGGTCCATGAGGTATCGAGGGCTTCCACGACAAGGTGAGATGGCGGTCAGCCATGCGCGATATGATGGGCTTGTCGGCCAGTGGCATTGGGATACCGGTCTTCTTCATCTTGTCGAAATCGGAATATTGGTCCGCTAGTGGCCGCTTGCTCGTCTTCGGTTCAAGTGCTGCACAATTATTGAAAATTATGTTAAATGACTAATATTTGACTGAGGATTTTTTAAGGATTTGTCAAATTTGTAATATGATTAAGTGGTCACTTCGCAGTTTCGCCTGCATCAATTTCCCGGATTCCGTCGGATTGTATCAAAAAGAATAAAGTATCTTTATACCAATGTAACAAATGCCTACAACTTATTTGGTATAGGTAACAAACAGGCATTCCTTGCGTTTCCACCCGTTTGAACTTTGGAACTATCCATGAACTATCCGTGAAGGAATTTTTAGAATCAATTCTGAGATTCTAAAAAATATCCCCCACAAAAATACTTTTCTTGTGTATGATTTTATCGGCATAGGATTTATAAATAAGAGTTTGGATTGAGTATTGTTTGTAGCGCCATGAGCCTACAGGATAGTGAGCTGCAGCTTGCAGCAGGCCTGTGCCGGTGGTTTGGTCCCCTGGTCCCTCGTCTACTCACTGTCGTAGGTGAGGTGCGCAGTGCAGGAGTCCTCGCCGTGCGGGTTGTATATCCGGCAGCGGTACGCGCCCACGTCGCTAGGGTCCACGCCGCTGATGGTGAGCCGCAGCAGGCCGGTGGTCTCCTTGTCCATGCGGATGCGTTCGCACGGGAACAGCTTCTCGTCGTTGCGGAACCTGGACGAAGGTAAATAAACCATCATGATCTGGCCATTAGTAATTTTTTTCTGTAGCCAAGCTAAGTACGTGGTCATTCCGTCACCTATTTATTGTCTTGTGAGTCAAAAGTTGTGGAATCATGCGCGCTCAGTATGTTCTCAAACTTCCAATACGTGCATCAGCGCTGTGATGTTACTTCATGTGACGCACTTCCGGTGACATGAAGTAACATCACAGGCGCCCATGGTCGATGTCGAACGCGAATGATGCACGTGGCCAAATTGTTTAATGCCAAGATTTCACGGAAAAGAAATGACCTCGGCCTTTGGAAACAAACATTTAACTCGGTTGTATGGCTCAACAGGCGTTGCCTATCTGAGAAGAGGCGAAAAAACTAACAATAAAATTATATTATAATGCACGCTCACCACTCGACGTCGGGGTCGGGCGTGCCGGTGGCGCAGGCGGTGAACTTGGCGCTCATGCCGCGGTACACCTCGATGTCACCGATCTTCTTCAGGAACGCGGGCGGCTCCATTTTCTGCATCCGCGCGCTGTCAAACAAAATTAATAACTATAACCAAGTAAAGAAGCGACATTCTTCGCCCCTCGCCCTCACGCTCCTCACGCCCCGTTAAAAGGTAGCGGTGAGCGTAGAGATGATAGCGGTGTGGGCTGTTGCTGCTGTGTTTGTCGGGCAATATCAATTTGAATTTGGATCTCTCCCCCCACCACTGGCCGTGCTCTACGCCACACGCGCACCTCCACGTATGCACACAAGGCGCCCGCCTGCTATAGCAGTGGAAAGTGCAATCGGTTGACTTATAAGGGGCCACAAGAGTGTTCCTTCTATTGCTTCTTTGACCGATAAATTATGTTGTTCTTCTTTTTTTCTTTCGCATTTTATAATACATTTCACAGATGTATTACTGAATTTAGCATACCTATACATTTTGAAAGTATATCATAATAATTATGGTCCCATAGAAAAAAGACATGAAAACTTTTTTGGTATCTTTCGATGGACACAGAAGGAATCAGATCTTCAAATTTTCCTCTATCGAAACAAAATAAATTACGAAACCGCCATGTTGGATTCCCGCCAATGACTTGGTTTTTTCGTCGCGACTCACATCTTGTCGACGACGTCGAGCCGGGCCGCGCACACGGCGGTGCCCTCCCGGTTGGCGGCCTCGCAGCGGTACTCGCCGGCGTCGGCGAGCTCCAGGTCCCGCACGTACAGGCAGCACGCGTCGCCGTCGCGCTTCATGTGGTGCTTGGCGCTGGGCGCCAGCGGCTGCCCGTCCCGGTACCAAGTGATCTCGGGCGCCGGCACGCCCACCACGCGCGCCGGGAACTTCGCGTCGAACGTCGGCAACTGTATATCAACATTCAAACACATTATAGCCTATTCGATCTCCCACGATTTGATTAGAGTTTCCGTAAGAATTTCGGGATAAAACTTAAAACTTAAAAGTACCCACCCTATGTTACTTAGGGATTCTGTAGCTTTCTATCGGTGAAAGAACTTAAAAAATTTGTTCAGCAGTTTTTGTGTTTATCCAAACGTACAAAAAATTACGTTCAACACAGATTTTCAGTTCCCTACAAATTTGGATTGGATAATCACAAATTCGTACGAATACCGATGATGTGAGCCAAATTAAAAAAAAAATCATCACTCAAGTGCAAGGATTCAAACAGTAACCGTAATTAATTTTATTAATTCTGAGATGAAAGGTCATTTTCTGTACCTCTGACAACGTGTACCTATGCAAAACGCAATGACCGGTTAAGTATACTAATTGCATTTAGGTTGACAATAATAAATTTCCTAATAAATGACCACTTTCCTAAAACGTCCACTTTCCTAAAATGATTTCTTAGTTTTGCCGAAATAACTATTTCACAAAATGTCTTCCTGATTTTCCGAAAGGGTGAATCCTCACCTGCTGCAGGTCGGTGAACTTCTGCGAGAAGCGCGGCGGCTGGTACACCTTGCGTACGGCGATCTCTCCCTGCGTGGAGTCCTCGCCCAGCGGGTTCACCAGCGATATGGAGTACACGCCTGCGTCCGACATCTCCATCGAGCTGATCTCCAGACCCACCTGACATTGACGCCGTGTGTTGGTTAAAATTGACTTTGTTGACCTATCCTCCGCAATCCATGCCTTCTCTTCAAATAGAGGGACACGGTCGCTGTTCTATTCAGTGCGAAGAAGATGAAAAATTTATACCTATGAACACTTTTAAACAATGTTGGGGCATTTTGTTCTCATAAATATTTATACAACTCTATTCCATAATCAATCAGCGTGCTACTGGACGGTTTATTAAGCAGTTTCTTCTCTCCAGTCACAGCACTAGGAAGCTGTGAAGGGCGGGCGTTTTGTGGACCTTTTACTTTAGAATTATGGACTACATACAATCAGTTGACTCAGGATAAACACAAATTTTCATCACAGTCATAAACACGTCGTGTTCTCTGAGACGCGGGGTTCGAATCTTTGATACTTAGCGTAACAGTTAGGGATCACGTTAACCAAGGCCATCGGTGGTGTAAGCACGAGTGCCGCAGTGCAGGGCGATAAATATTCATCAAATAGCTAAATGTTTATCCCGAGCAGCAGGATTTGAATCTATGACACTTGCAGGGCAGTCTTGCATGGAACTTTGTGGCTAGGGATTGTGGCTGGTGAAACATGCATATTGTAATCGCAACACCGCCATGTTTCCCATTGCAACCGAGAAATGATCGCAAAAAAGTTACATAATAGAAGACAAAATGAGACTAGCCGAGAAGGAGCATGAGTGGTGCAGCATAGTGTGTGCCGTAGGGGAGGTGCTCACCCGCTTCCCGTCGCAGGTGAGCTGCAGCCGCTCGCTGGGCAGCAGTGGCACGCCGTCCTTGGTCCAGGCGACGTCCGGCACCGGGTTGGCGACGAACGGTGCGGACGCAGTGAATGGCTGCCCCTCCTCCGCGGTCATGTTGCGCAGCCCGTGCACGAAGCGCGGTCGCTCCTGCGGACACGACTCGTCCGCGCGACCTGCACGCGGTCATACACAACCACATACGTCATTCAACATTACTGCAATGAAACGACTTAGCGCAACATTACGCAATTTAATGGTACGGTTCGCAAATCAGGGCCTCAGAAGGTATCAACGACCGGGATGGCGCAAAAGATCACCATGTCTACCTGCTAATCAAGAGGTTCCTGGTGGAGGCAGACTTTGTGTGATGAATACCAAGTTCCACTTACCATTCTGGGTATGTTTATATATTTGTAGTAAAATACATATTATCATGATTGCTTGGCTTCCATGACATAAGTTTAGCTTAGTGTGGGATCAAGTAGTTATATGTTGTTGAGTGTTAAAAGTATCTTGAAAGAAATAAATAATCTTGAAAGGCCCTAATTTGCTTACCGTCGTCAGTTAAAATGTAAATAAAACAGTTTGGTGTAAAATAATGGTCGGTACTGACTGGCGACGGTGAGGTCGGCGGTGCTGACCGTCTCGCCGCGGTCGTTGACGGCGACTACGCCGTACTGGCCGGCATCGGCGGCGCCCGCGCGGTCCAGCAGCAGCGCGTGCGTGCCGTCCGGCGCCGCGACCACGCGCACGTGCACGCCGTCCGGCACCAACTCCTTGCCGTTCAGTGTCCTGTGAGGGGGAGGGGGACACGGCGGGTCAACAGGAGACCGGATGATTACATTTTAGTTTTTACCGCCGCACTCAGAGTCGACTTTAATGATTACTTAGTTAAGTATAGATTTTTAAAACAAAACTGCCGCAATCAGACAAGTTCAGTAAATTAATGTTAGTTGGCATTTACTGAGATGTAACTTAATTAGTTAAATGCCAATTAACATTAATTTATTAAGCTTGTCTGATTGCGGCAGTTTTGTTTTCGACTCTGAGTGCGGCGGTTAGTGTTGAAACCGTCGTATGACGTCACGATCTGGCATAGTTAAAACGGGGTTTTCTCATTAATGAAAAATATGGAGTTGAAAAATTGAAATTAAAAAGTGAGGCTATGTTTACATCCGTGAGGAGAATATACACTCTAGTAGTCTCACGCCTATACGTTTACGCACACATGTGTCGTTGAACGTGTACGTCGCTAGACACTAGTGTGTCGTCAATCAATACTTTTGAAATCTTCCGGCACAACTTTTCCCAATTGACACATACTGAAAATCCGTTTAAAATCGGCACACTCACCATTTGACAGTGGGCGGGGGATGCCCTAGCAGTTTGACCTCCATCTTCGCGGGGAAGCCCTCGATGACTGTGGTCGGCTGCAGCTCGGCGAGGAACGCCGGCTTCTTCTCCTTCTGCTGCACCTCCACCGCCGCCTTGGAGGCGACCTCGCCCAACTTGTTGGTGACCGTCAGCGAGTACACGCCCGCGTCCTCGGGCTTGCAGCTCTCGATGGTCAGCCCGACGAGCCCGCCCGGCTGGTTGATGAAGCTCACCGCTTGCGATGGCCGGAGAGGCTGGCCTGGTCAAAACACAGTCAAGTTGAAGTTGTTACCTACATTTTTTTTTTAGATGATGACGTCTTCAGGGAACATAGACTCCAGCAGTTCATAACAATCTAGAAGATTATCTCGGTCGGATTCGTTTAACAGCAGGTATCTACCTCACTCAGAACAATAACCTGAGGACAAAAGCTCTCAAAAATCGAAGGTAACAACTAACAACGTACATGAATTTATGACGAAAAAGTATATGTTAGTGTAGTTGCGGGCACTGCTCTGCCCTCCTTATTGCAAAAGCAGTACTTGCAGAATGGCGGTTTAATTGGAGATAAACGCGATTTTAACATATTTCTTGATATCTTGTCAAGAAATCTCTTGTATAAATTTTATCCATATTTTGGACGTGTAGATTATCTCTTTAGGATGTCACTTACAAAATGGGATGTCGTACAAAAAAGGGAAACCACAAAAATGTTGATTAATTAGCAGGGCAGAGCTAAGTAGCTTGTGTGTTGTGCGACAGTGTTAAGTGCTAAGTGTAATATGAAGTGTATATGGTAATGGGCAATGGTGTGTAGCGCGTTGACTTTAGCGCATAGTGTGGTAATGCGTACCGTCCTTGAACCACTTGACCTCGGGCGCGGGGAAGGCCATGACGCGCGCCTCCAGCCGCAGCGGCTGGCCCACCATCGCGCGCGCGTCGCTCAGCTCCTCGCTGAACGACGGCTTGCGCGGCGTCGCTGCACACGGGCCATAATATTACAGAATATAAATTGAAACGAGGGACACATTCAAGGCCATGATAATTCATAGTTTCACTTATAATAATAATATTAGGTCTAATTTCAAAGGAAGGCTCTTTGTATTTTAGGACCGTGAAGGTTTTAGGAAAGGGGTTATCTTAGAGAAGAGTTCATTATCATTTTTATTATTCTCAAACTAAAAGATATTATCTATACACAATTATAAAAACGAACCCCTATTTCCCTTGGTTATGCCATCACGCGTGAACGGTTTGACCGATTATCATTAAATTTTGCATACTCGTTATCAAGTGTGTAAGGAAGCGGACACGCTCCCCCCGCGTCTAAGGCGCACACGCGTACGCCAAGCGCATGGTAACAGCCCCGTTACATGCGCTGCGTACGCCGCGCCGCCCGCGCCCCGCTACCGCAATTATATAAGCCGGACCGGCCGGCGTGACGCCGACACTTGCCGACGGGTTCCCGCGCTGCATGCACGTGCGCCCTGCGCCTCTCCACAGAGCGTACGTGTACAGCGGCGCCTGAACTCAGCGGTATAGTGACCATCCGCTTCCGCCTCCGCACATACCTCGTCCGACACCTATCCTCGCTCACTAGTGTGCCCGCATTCTGTCGGCCTACCCAGACGCCGCTCACGCGCCGTCTGGCGACGCCCCACGCTTAGCGGACTCACTAGTGTGGCGAACTCCCGACTTCCTTCCGTCCAGACCCCACAGACCCGTCCAAAACAACACCCACACACGCCCCGACGGTGACGGACGGTTTGCGCCAGGGGGCCTCGGCACCCTACGCTGCACCCGGCCGCCGCCTCGCGGGAATTAGCTCACCTACACACGCCCCGACGGCGACGGACGGTTTGCGCCAGGGGGCCTCGGCACCCTACGCTGCACCCGGCCGCCGCCCCGGGGGGATACCACTCACCTAGACGCGCCCCGAGGGGTGTGCAGCTACTCGCACCAGCTCCGACGGTGACGGACAGTTTGCGCCAGGGGGCTCCGGCACCCTACGCTGCACCTGCCTGCCGCCCCGGGGCGAACCCAGACAGACACCCACTCACCCGCGCCTACTCACCGACCGGCCTCAAGCACACAGCCCTTTCCGTTACCGCCTTCCTGCCCCGATTCCCGACCGCCCGTCCGACCGTAGCGACCGCGAACCCCGTAGGGCCTGTGTACTGCGTAGTAGTGTAAGAGTAGTCGTTAAGTGCAGCCTGTGCCATTAATAGTGTATTCGTAGATAGTTATAGTGGAAATAAACGGGCATCCGCCCGCTAGCACCGTAAGCCGAGTGTTTCATTCCGGATAGGGACCGCCGTACCTCTCTCCTCCTGAAAACATACGATCGCCCGTGGCCACGAGACGACGCCCCGGGCCACAGCATCGCATTGGCGCCCAACGAAATCAACCCACGGAAGGAGAGGACGGCAAACCCCCCTGCCAGAGCCGCCGCCTTTGCGAACGGCTGAGCACCGCATCGCATTGGCGCCCAACGAAATCAACCCACGGAAGGAGAGGACGGCAAACCCCCCTGCCAGAGCCGCCGCCTTTGCGAACGACTGAGCACCGCATCGCATTGGCGCCCAACGAAATCAACCCACGGAAGGAGAGGACGGCAAACCCCCCTGCCAGAGCCGCCGCCTTTGCGAACGACTGAGCACCGCATCGCATTGGCACCCAACGAAATCAACCCACGGAAGGAGAGCACTGCAAACCCCCCCGCCAGAGCCGCCGCCTTTGCGAACGGCTGAGCACCGCATCGCATTGGCATCGTATCGGCCCCCAACAAGAGTCACCCGCAGAAGGAAAACAAGGCAAGCCCACCGTCGTCATAATCGCCGTTGCGACGGCCGAGCGCCGCATCGCGCCGACGCCGACCGAAATACCCGCAAGAAACGAAGGTAACCCCCGTCGTAATCGTCGCATTACGCCGACCGAGCACCACAGATCACATTAGCAACCGATTTAGTGACAAAAAAAAAATAAGGCCACATTTGTAAGAAACCAGGAAATCAGAAAACCGGAAACCGGTAAACCGTAAGAAACCGGGAAACCGGCAAAAACAGATGTTCTCGTGGGTGTACAATAAAAAGAAAACCGAACTAATCGAAGAATCGATAAAACGTAACCTGCCAGTAGAAGACCTTACAGTGGAAGAACTAAGGAGAAACCTAGTGAAACACATAAGGGAAGAAGAAGAACCGAAATTCGAGGACGCCGGAAACGAGAGCGACGAACCAGTAGAACCGGAAATACCAAAAATGTTGAAAATAATCAGGGAAACCGCCAAATTAGTAACACATTGGAACATAAAGTTTGATACAAAGGATGACGCCGTGGAGTTCCTGGAGAGGATTAACGAATTTTTGGACACTAACAATGTAAGTACAGAACATTTAATGAAATTATTACCACAGATTTTCACCGGAAAAGCCCTAGCATGGTACCGAAATAATAATGATTGAGAAACCTGGAACGAGTTTGAGGAAACATTTAAACTATTCTTTTTTCCGAGTAATTATATGACAAATTTAATGACAAAAATTATATCAAACAGACAATTTGATAACCAGAAATTTACCGATTACCTCAATCATATGCAAACATTAATAAGAAGACACGGCTGTACACGTACGCTCTGTGGAGAGGCGCAGGGCGCACGTGCATGCAGCGCGGGAACCCGTCGGCAAGTGTCGGCGTCACGCCGGCCGGTCCGGCTTATATAATTGCGGTAGCGGGGCGCGGGCGGCGCGGCGTACGCAGCGCATGTAACGGGGCTGTTACCATGCGCTTGGCGTACGCGTGTGCGCCTTAGACGCAGGGTGAGGGAGCGGGCACGCGGGAGCGTGTCCGCTTCCTTACAAGTGTGCTATTTATCCTGGAATTCCTGCGGAAACTTCGAAATCAGCGTGGTCAGCTAGTCATTATAATTTTGCCACTGACAATGTTTCTCGTCCACCCGTGGCGTTATCAAGAATGACGTGTGACTCACGGTTAACGGCGACGGCGCATAGAGCGGAGTTGTCGCCGTTGGGGTTGGTTATGACGAGCTTGTAGGCGCCGCAGTCAGCCGGCGTGGTGCGCTCTATGCGCAGCTTCACGCACCCGTCCGGCAGGGCGGTCAGTTGCACGCGTCCATCGTCAGGAGATAGCTCAGCGCCGTCCTTGTACCTGCCCGAGACCAAATCAGAGCGACGTCACACAACGTGACATTCCACACAAGCGAACCGACCCAATACCCCTCTAAAGGCTTGTGTGCACACATGCAGTGTGTGCGCGTGACGTAGGGCTTGCATCGGGGCGGGCGAGTGATGGAGAGAGTTCCACTTGCAAGTTGAGGATTTTTCAAATTCAACCCCAATAGTGTGAAAAGGGGTCATAGTTTGTATTCAGGTTTCCAGAGTATAAAGAAGAACGTACTGATGATAAATAAAAAACTGTATGATAAATACAAAACTGAGTGTAGCCCCTTCTATGTGCCTTGTGTTCACCACTCACCACTTGGCGGTGGGCACGGGACTGCCGTCCAGCTTGGCCTTCAGCTCGAGCGGCTCGCCCTCGTCCACGTCCCGCTGCCGCTCGAGGCGGTGCGCGAATCCGGGCGGCGATTGCACCAGGCTCACCGGCGCCTCGCAGGCCGCCTCACCCGCCATATTCACAGCCACCACTTTGTACTGATAGCGAACAAAACACACAAGCTTGGTAACATGAAATATTTTTTACTGTCAACAAGCTAGGCTAGGCGGTTTGTCCACAGCTCACTTGATGTGATGGTAAACACATCTAGCCTGGATTGGGAATTGACTTTCAAGTGAAGCCTTGAAGGGATTAGCAATCGCACTAGAGACGAAATACGGACCATCAAACTCCAGAACTGATAGAGATTTACGCCGATACCTTTCCAGCATCACTGGTATTGAAGTGCTCGATGCGCAGCTCGCTGTCAAGCTGCCCCCCGAGCTCCGTAGTGATGACGTGGCGGTCGTCATTTACGATTTCCTCCTCGTCGCGGTACCAATGCACCTCGGGCTTCGGCACTCCATCGCAACGCACTTTGAGTGAGCAATCGTCGTAGTCCTTCACCGATTGCTTTTGCAGTGTCTTGGTGAAAGTCGGCTTTTCGGCTGTGGAACACGATTATTTGGTGAACTGGTGACAAAATAGTGATACCTATAACTATAGATGGGCCATCAACCCGGTTCAAGCCCGTAAATACCCGGGCTTTACGAGCTTTTACCAAGTTTGCTACATGGCTGCTACCCATTTAGTAACGTAGGTATGTATTTTTATTCATTGACAACCATCGCGGATTACCAGCATCGGCATGCATGTATATATGTTGCTAGTTTTGGAGGGCGGTTTGAACGCTGATAAGGCAGAAACGAAAGTTCCCAACTCACTGTGGACACTGAGCTGGACCTGCTTCGCTGTTTCGCCGATCTCGTTCTTGGCTGTGATTATGTAGGCGCCGCCATCTTCAACGCTAATGTTCTTCACCACCAGCTTGTAAGTCTCATTGCTTTTGTCCTCCACCAGGTCATGCTTCGCTGACGGTTGAATCACGTACCCGTCTTTGCTCCTGTAAGGAGATACAGTGTATGAGGATTTGATAAGAGCTTTATTTCAGCACAACATACAAGTGAAAAGCATCTTTCGGTCCTTAGAATCAAGTCTAGTTAGCAGACCCTTAGAAGGTGGGTGGTTCACACTTACCATTGAACCTCAGCAATAGGGTTAGCGTGTATATTCGCGACGAAGGTTGTCTCCTCGTAGGGCGCCACCGTGACGTCCTTGAGCCCCTCGATCTCGGGCCGCAGTAGGATGTCCAGACGGGCGGAGCTCTCGCCCACGCCGTACTGGTTCTTTGCCTGAATGGTGTATGTGCCAGTGTCCGTGTGACGACCTGGCGAGAAAGAAACTTGTCTTTAAACGAGTAACATTTAGTAAAGCAGCCCAAAATTTAGATACTCTACCGGTGGGTATATGTAAGGTGAATGTGCATTCCTTCAAGCCATGCTCGATCTCTTTGTCCTCGGCGGCGGTGACTATGGATGCGCTGGGGGCCAGCTCACGGCCATCCAGCAGCCAGGCAACGTGCGGCCGTGGGTCGGCCGTGCACACCGCACGCAGCGTCACCGGCTCGCGCTGCAGCGCGCTCACCGCCTCCAGCGGGCTGGTGAAGATCGGCTTGCGGAACTCGTTCACGGCTGTCGATCGCAAAAGGATTAGCAATAAGGCCGTGAGCCACGAGCCATGATAATTATTAAAGTTTGCTTCACTTCCCACTCCTCACTCGCGGAAAGTTATTGAGATTAGAGATCTAAGATGATTGTTTGCGAAGTGATTTGAAGTAAAAAAAAGAACAGTTGAAGATCGAGGAACAAAAATATGTATTTTACGAAAATGCTACTTACATGACACAGAAAGTTCAGCAGTCTGCACCTTCTTCCCGACGTCGTTCACAACCTCGCACTGCCACTTCCCACCGTCATCCATTTCGACACTGTCGATCTCCAGTTTGTGGAGATCCCCTTCATTGGTGATGTGGACGCGTGCGCTCGGCTTCACTTCCTTGCCGTCGTGCAGCCAGCGCACGGTCGGCTTGGGGACTCCCGCCACTTTCACCGTATACACCAGAGGCAGAGACTCGTACACGTGGCCGTCCTTCATATTGCTGTCTTTGATTGTAGGGGGTGCTGCAATGTTGAACGAACTGCTTGTAATGCTTCGCAATGTTTAATTTATAGCGGCCACAAAGATATATTATAGCGACTGTTTCACAACTGTTCATCGTGGAATAAGGGAAACGGTATTTACTACAGCATCATTCGTTACTGGGAGTTTTTTAATTTATGAGAAGTTTTGAGACGCTGTATTCTTTATCGTTATTATTACTGGCTCATTTTGAATTTCGAACTTGTATCGATAATGCTTGATGCTTACCTATTTATATTTTACTTACCTATATCTATAAATATACAGGCCAAAATAGTACAGCATTAATTACACAGCATGTTTAATTTCCACAACATAAAATGGGCGATATTTATTTGCGGCAAAAGTCAAATTTTGAAGCATTTTAATGCAAATATTAATCAAATTTTGATAGTTCCAATGAAATTTTGCCATATGTACAGCTGTTATCTCAGGTTTGGGTGATTACCCAAACAGTTGACGAGTAGTTACTTACCAATGTATTATGTCTGTGATAGAGTTGGACACATATTTGTTTTGGTGTGCTGAAATGACGTGTAACATACATACCATTTGATGATTTGTTGAGACATTTCCATAATTTTTAACACACCAAAGCCATAGCGAGATCGTGCATTGTAACTAATAAAATAAATTATCATTTTACCTGGATGAGTTTTGTTGGAGTAGTCGCTAACATTGCTGCCGGAACGAGCCCCAAAGATTAGTATGCCAGAAGGGAATGTTATTACGCATGCGCGCTAAAACAGACAACATGACAGACGATTAGTGAGGTATAGTTGGCCATCGTGATCTGCCGTTATCTTCAAAGACTTCATTGCCAAGGAAAATTATTATGATCACAGATTTCTCTATATGTTATTCATTGATAGTGATTTTGTAGTAAGCACTAAGAAAAGAAAATTTCGCATTAAATAAACATAGAATAAACAAGGCAGAGACAAAAAGTAACTTTACGAGAAAGAATAATACGAAGGCGCGCCGGCTGTATTTAAATATAAATAAGTGGTTACTACAATATTGTTGTAAAAATGGTTACTACAACGATAAACTTTTAATATTAACTTATAATATAATTTTCTTTATATAGACGGAAATTATAAGTAGAGAGTATCACTTAATTATTTATAGGTACTTCATATTGAAACAATCGGTGCGCTCAGAATTTTAACAAAGTAGAATCTCTTACTGCGTTCGGGACTCTACTTTAGAATCCTTCACTCTGCTTCGGATTCAAAACAGTACTACACCGTAAAAACATAATTTTGCTCCCTTTTGTAATGTAATCTACTACGATAGAAAGGGCAGACCACAAAAAACATAAGCAATTTATTTTTTAAAAGCAACGAAATAAATAATGTTATGTGGCCGTGCTCAACATTGCGTAGCTTTACATCACCAAATCTTTCAGCCTCGATCTCATGACAACATAGTAAAGTTTTTTTTTGTAATATATTGTATTTTATTGTTTCAAAATTTACCTTTTTCGTCTTCCTTGGTTATGATTTCTTCCAGTATGCTTCTCTGTTTTTGGCTTCGTTTCAATAATTCTTCTATGTCATTGCTTTCTTCCTCTAAACTGGAAAGTTTAGCAGAAAGTTTTTTCCTTCTCTCGACAGTTGCTTCAGTTACATTTTTGCTTATGTTGTCCAAATTTTTTACCGGTGAAAAAACAAGTTCTTCTATAAGACGATTTTTTATATCATCCACCTTATTTACTGCAGTTTTGAAATCTTCTTCATTGAATTCTTTTGAAATATGAATCAGTCGTTCTGTAACGTCGTTCTCGAATACATGCTCAGATTTTTCATTTAAAACGAGTGACTCTTGATCTCCTTCGTCTGTGAAATAATCCTCTTGGAACGAAGAGCGACGCACATAAGAGTCTTTGCTAAACACTTTTTTCGTATCGTCAATTTCAAAAATTGTCTTAGACAAATCTTCAATGGATATTTCTCTTGAAAGGGAATCATTTCGCCAGCTATCATCTTCTGACATTGTTATTATTGAAATAGCCCTATTTGCCATATGTCGTCCACACCTGGAATTGTTATCTGCTTCTGAATCAGTGGTGGGCTCCTCTATTATACCATAAGTGCCTCTCCTAATGTGATCAGGTACAGTATATTGACCTAGCTCAGTCAAAAAATAGCTGTGACTTGCTATTTCTTCAACTTCTAAAGATGTGGTGTGAGGTTTGTTAGGCTGAATAAGTTTTTTTTCACCACATATATCATCGTCATCGTAATATACGGCTGTCGAAGTCATTTTGTGTAATGTGTGCGTTTCGGCTGGACCTACCAGTTAAAATAGTATTATGTCTATCTTTTTGTAACAATTTTCTTTAAAGATTTCATTAGATATGCTATGTTTATGTATTTCTTTATAATATGACAAAATTTTTATATTTAGATGTAAAGTTAAGCAATTTTATCGGTAGGTATGATTAGAAAATATGAGAAATGAAGTTATCAGGGTACATAGGTAGAAAGCAAGATACTGACCTGTTACAATCGCGCCGTGTGACCTAGAGCTGCTTATTTTGGACATTATAATTGACCCACTATCACCTCTCTTGAACGTGGTTACCGTTTCGAAAACTCGGCCTAAACATAACAAATCACACTTTGCTAGTTATATAAAAACACAGGTTAAAACATGCAATAGTTTGCTGGAAAATGTAAGTGTCGCTAACTATAAGCTGTTTGAAGAAAGAAGCAGGAAGCGAAGTTATTCTTTTTATACCTTCAGTTTCAGCACTCAAAGGTTCTTCGATAACAGATTCTTTTTTAATTGATTTACGTTTTGGTGATTTTATTTCTTCTTCTACAGAAACTTCTTCGATTACTTCAGGTTCAGTGATACTTTTCTTCGCTTTTCGCGTTTTAATTGATATTTCGTCTTGTTGAATTTTTTTGTTGACTTCATTTTGATTTTCATCCCAAATAGACTTTTCTTCAGCAACTTCAGGTTCAGTTATAGATTTCCTTCCCTTTTTACTAGAAGGAGTCTTAACAGATTCTTCTTTATGTTTTTTAGTTTTGCCGTCTTCGCCCATATCATCCCATATAGATTTTTCTTCAATAACCTCAGGTTTGATTTTTGATTTTTTTAGTTCACTTTCTGATGATTTTTCAGTGTCTTTTAAAACAAGTTTTTGACCTTCACTATCCATATTGTCAGAAATAGATTTCTCTTCAATAACCTCTGGCTCAGTGAAAGATTTCTTTGCCTTTCTACTTACCGGAGTTTCTGGCTCATCTATTTTTGTTTTTTTATTTATTTCGCTTTCATTAACGTCGTCCCAGAATGATTTTTCTTCTAAAACCTCGGGTTCTGTGATGGATTTCTTTGCTTTTTCAGTAGCTGGATTTTCCGTATCTTTTGTTTTGGATTTCTTTGGCTTTTCATCTTCTTTTACATCGTCCCAGAAAGATTTTTCTTCTGCGATTTCAGGTTCTGTTATAGACTTTTTAGCTTCTTCAGGGATACGTTTATCAATATCTTCAACACTAGCCTTTTTATCTTTTTCTTGTTCAATATCGTCCCAAAACGATTTTTCTTCCGCAATCTCAGCCACAGTTTTACTTTTTTTTGCTTTTTGCTTTTCTTGTTTGGCTTCCTCTTCTTCAACAAGTTTATTTTTCGCTTTAAGTTCGTCTTCAAGTTCATTTTCGTGAATGGTTTCCTTTTTGAACCTCGAATGCACTTCTCTTGCTATACAAAGACAATGAAAAAATGATTATGAAAAAACATTGTGATAGATTAAAATGGGAACAAAGTAGGTATTAATTTGAAAAATAATAGTCACATAGTGGAATGTGAAGGTAAATGCAGGACAAGGTGCATCGACATTGTAAGTGCAAACTACAGCATTTCAGTCAACTGAATGCTTCGATGAATTGTCAAAAATAAATTTTTGTTTATTGTATTATTATCTACGAGTACTTTTAATAATGAACATCACAATACTAATTACGTGCATTACGTGCGTCCGTATGCAACCGTAGATGAAAATCCATTTTATTCTATGTTAATTCAAAGTACTGTACCTATTTTGATATTATCCAGCGTAGTGCCAGTTCGCTGAAGACTATCCATATGTCGCTGGCGACACTCGAATACTTACACTTCGATGAATCTGTACTACGCAATTATGATTTGCAATGTGTTTGTGGCGGTGTTAAGACTGTGTATTCTTTGCTCTGTATAATTCTAATCTTGAATATTGGATTAACACTCACTTGCATAGATGTACCAGTGTCATGAGAAAATAAACTAAGCCTACTACATCCAAATTATTTTGAACCTTAACTCTCTTGACACAATTTTCCATTCCATTCAATCTTCCATACTCACTGTGAACTGTGACAGTGCTCTTTGAGGATACACTGCCCATCTCGTTGTCAGCGGTCACCTCGTACTCGCCGCCGTCTTCCTCCTTCACCAGAGTTACTGTCAGGTTATAGTTCTCCAATCTGAAACGCATTAATATGATAACATTATCTAATTCCCTAACTTCTCAAAGAGTTTAAAAAAATGTCTAATATTCTGTCATGTGCTGTCGAATATTTAAATAAATATTAATGCTGTCTGCTACTTGGATCGAATTCAAACCGATCACAGGTAGCACAAACCAATAATAATATTACGTGTTTTTGTCTTTTGGATTAAACCGGTATTTTGTTATTTTTAACTTTTTAGTTTTGTGTTTTTGGAAGTCGGTTTTAATTTTTTTGTTAAAATTTTTTTAGCTCTTAAAAATAACGCATGTTGAAATGCCAATTATTTATTCTTCATTTTTCTTTTTTGGATTGTTTATTGATTGACTAAACAACTGAACTCTTACTTTATTGCCGCCTTTTTATACCATATTGTACAAAGTAAAAATATATACAAAAAGAGGAATAAATGAAAATAAATACCTAATTAACTCTGATTCACATCGTCGACATTTTCCAATTCTTTTCTTGAATTCAGTTGATTTCATTTTAAAATTCACTCTTATATCATCAGTGAAAAATACATGGTCCTTCGATCCTGATTTTAACGAACAAACGCCAAAAAGTGTCCATCTGTATCTCACCTGTGCGAGTCCCGCTCTATCTTGATTCTGGCGTCCGTGTTTACCTCCTTGCCATCCTTGAACCACTTGACCCTGGGTTCGGGGCAGCCCTCCACCTCCACCTCCAGTTTCAAGGTCGTACCCGCTTCCACTGTCATGTCCACGAGGCTCTTGGTGATGCGGGGCTTCCCTAGTCGCCAAAAAGACTTTTTTAGAAATTTTAAGGCTGAGAAATTTCAATGTTATACCAATTTCCTATCTTTTTTCTTCTTTCAAACGAAAAGTCACTGATGTCAATGATGACTAAACACTAAATTTTTTTGAAAGTATAAGCTAAAATATTCCAGGTAGACGTCAGCTAAGAACGGATTTCACGGAGTTCCTCCGGGAACTTCAAAGTTAACATGGGTAAAAGTCGAAATAACCCTAGTCCACGTAGGAAAGTTGACAGTCTTTAATCATTATCGCTATGGAAAACTAAGGAACTTATCATCGTATCACAAAAATCATCCAATCAGTAATCTAATTTTGCGTCAACATAAAACGAGTATAATATACCTACTAGCGTTCCCGGGTTTTTCGCGGGGATTCCGGGATAAAAAGTACCCTATGTTATTTCCTATACCCCTGACAACATGAAAGCGTAACAAGCAAACTCACATTAATTGCACTTATAATATTAAATAAGGACATTTTAATCCAACACGGAAACGCCCAGTGAGAGCCTGTGGCCAAAAAATACGGTGATAGTAACGTGAGGCGTACTGTTGACGGTGAAGGTGGCGTCGCAGGAGTCAGCGCCGAGCTCATTGGACACCTTGCAGGAGTAGCGGCCCGCCAGCTCCGCGGACACCTCCTTGAGGATCAGCTTGTGCGTGCTGCCCTCGTCCACGCGGGTGAACACCGACTTCTTCTCCGTGATCTCCACGTCGCCCAAGTACCTGGCGAATATAACATCCTTAGGTTGACTGATTTTTGACTAAGTAGCTGTTTTTGACTAAGTATCCTGTCTTTCCTGTATTTATTATTTGATTAAAACGATGGTTGTTCGTACGCTAAATCAATAAAAATTGCTACTACTAACTAGCTTTATCGCTTCGATTACAGAAAATTGTCATACTCTTAAGTTCACTAAAGTCGCCAGGTCTAGAAAGCCGGACGCTTGATAAAGAAATAACTAAATGGCTTTGTGCTTATAGATTGGATATCAAAAGTTTATGGAATATAAGGAGCTTACAAACACTGTCGCGTTTGACTAGCTGGATACATATTACACAGGGTATAAGGTCTAAAATGCCTCATTCTTTTGTATTTTAGCCGGCGCGCCAAAAAATCAAATGTAAAAGTTCAGTCCCCCGCAAAAACTCACGTTTTTATTTAAAGTTTTCTCTGTATTTTTTTCTTTACTACCTTACATCCTGTACGTATCTATTGGCTAGTTAAAGCTCAAGTAATGATTAGATGTGTGCAGCTAGGTTACCATTGCACTTTGGGCTCGGGGTAGGCTTCGACGGCGACGGTGAACTCGACGTGCTTAGCGCCCTCGGGTGCGCTCGTGTCGCTCAGCCGGCGCGTCAGCACGGGCGCGCCGCGCACGCGCAGCAGGCACGAGTCCGACGCGCTGCCATGCACGTTGCGCACCTGCGCATGATATTTTTTTCATTTATTTTGGGGTTCCGTAGCCAAAAGGAATCCTTAAAGTTTTGAGGAAAACAGCTGTGACCTACGGGCATTGTTATTAGATAAATATTGGTCCTAAATATTGCCGAGCACTTGAGGGCAAGAGGGGTCACGGAAGATCGCCAACCCGATTTACCGACATATTGAAGGAAGTGCATCATCCAGGCATCCATGCGCCAGGCGGAAAATAGAGCAGCCTGGAGATCTCTGGTGAAACGTGTCGTCCATAATAATCACGACCCTCAGTCAAACGATGACGGAAACGACTAAGAAGAAGATGAAATTTGGAAGGAAGGTCTAGGTAGTAAAATTGCGAAAAACAATTGATGATAATATATCATAATATGACAACGGCTTAACCACTCGCCTCGCAAGAATACTCCCCGGCGTCGGCGCGCGCGGCTGACGTGATGGTGAGCGAGTGCGCCGCGCCCGACGACTCCATCTTCACCGCCGACGACTGCGTTAGCTCCGATTTGTTTTTGAACCTAGGGACAAACACATCACACACACTTAAAATTGAGCTGGCGGCAAATTCCGCTCAAACAAAACACTAAAAACCACATCGAAGAATCTGCCCACAAACGTGTTGAGGACCCAGGAGCAATGCAGTTTTGTGTGAGGAGAATTAGTTCCCTGAGTTTAAAAACAGAAGTGGCGTAAGAAAGCCAGGGTCGTCGAATGATATTTGCGCACAGAGATAAACATTTAGCTATTTATTATGAGTATAGATATTCGTCACGCAAATGAAATTTTATAAACGTAACGAAATGTACTAAAAGTCATTAATTAGATAAGTTTAGTATTTACTTGGGCAATTTTCGAAATATACTATGCACGAAATATACTATACAGTTTTACACATTTGAGATGCCAGCAAAGGATATTTTGAGCGTTTACTCACAAACGTGCCATGCCAGCCTCGTACAATGCCTCTCTATAATTATTATCACTTTCGCTGTGGCGCCTTATCCTTACGTACCACTTGACGGTGGGCTCGGGCTCCGCCTCCACCTGCACCTGGAACGCGACCGTGTCCCGCTCCTCGCAGACGCGCTCGCCGCCCAGTTTCTTGAGGATGCGCGGCGGTGACGTCACGTGCCACTGCCAGAAGTCCGAGCACTGGTTCACCTCGTTCCTGCAGACAGATCCTCGGATTTAACACGGTAGTGATTTGAGACACTCAACTCTATGTTCAAAAGTCTTCATGCCTAGACTAAAAATTTCAAAAATTCTTTCATCATTACAAAGCTACATTATCCCTGAGTAACCTAGGCTATATTGTAATCCGGAATTCCCGCGGGATCTCCGAAATTACCGCGGGTGTAACCGCGGGGGACAGCTAGTTGTTCAATAATATTCAATGTAGTAGGTAGTACTCAAACTTTGATCGTCGTTGAATGTTGTGTTGCTACATAACTCACTTGACGACCACAGAGTAAGAACCGGTGTCGGTGAGCTTGGCGTCCTTGATGGTGATGGTGTAGACCTCTTCGGACTCCTTGACGATGACGATGCGGTCCGAGCCTTTGATCTCGGCGCCATCTTTGTAGACGGTGAGCGTAGGTGCGGGCGAGCCTTCGATCTCCACACGCACCGTGTGGGTCGAGCCCACCTGCGGGGGGGGGGGGGGAATATGCTGTTATAGTATACAATAGTAGTCTGACATTGATTAATTGACCATAGCTGACCCAACAAATTTGTGCTGTCCATATTTAGATACAAAAAAATCCCATCGAAAAAAAAAAACAGTTTTTACCGAGTTTTCCGATTTTACGGCCAACATTTCCAGTTTTGCTTTTCCTAAAAAGTAATATAATATACTGTACAGTAGTTTCCTTATGCAGCGCGCAGACTCAAAAAGAAAAGGTATTTCTAAATTTAATCAAATTTTTAAGCTGATAACTGAAGAAAGTTTGTGAGGAGTGAAACCTTGGAGAGACAGCATCAGTTCTAAAGTGGTCCCTTTCGGAGTAATCCACGCACTGGTGGCGGCTTACCATGCAGGTCTGGTTTTCGATTTTCTTCTTGATCCTGGGCGCGGCGTTGACCAGGAGATGCATGGTGGTGGTGTCCTCACCCAGCTCGTTGCTAGCAGTCACCTGGTACTCGCCCGCGTCGGCGCTGGTCACACTCTTAATCACCAAAGACATGCTTTCGTTGTCCTCGTACAGGAACCTGGGGGCAATCAGAAATATCCAAAACTCGCCCTTCGAGCCAGAGATCCGAGAAATAGGATTGAAAAGGTGGCGTGCTACTTTGGTTACACGATGTGCTCGCATAAATAACCATTGCAATAAATCTTATAGGTATAAAACTTGAAGGATTTAACTGGCGGATTTAATTGCGGAGTTCCCGTAGGGAAAAAAAGTACCTTATGTTCTTTTCTGTACCTTTGAAATTGGGTATGTAAAATTTCATAATTAGACAGAACATATTTATTCTCAGTTTCAGAATTTAAAGTTTCAGTTATGGAAACACAACACACAAACATTTCTGTCTCTGTATAATAAGTATGTATCTTGCTCAAACTCTACCTACCGAAAATAGTGTCGACTAGGTTTTTTTTTTTACTTTTTGTACTGACTTGTGCCTATTGTCGGCCTCGACGAGCTGCCCCTGGTGCTTGACGAGGAGTTGCGGCTTGGGGTACCCGCGGCAGACGAGCTCCAGCACGGCGGTGGCGCCGGCCGCGACCACCGCCTCGCGGTGCTCCACCACCAGCTTCGGCTTCTCGGGCTCCCGGTGCAGCTCATGCACCGCACCTGCGCACGCAGTCCAGTTGAACACATGGCTCACTGCGGTTGCACTTTAATGCCGTTGCAACAGAATCAGCATTTGTCTATTATAGTGCTATAGATATGCTATACTTTCTATGCCCACTGTACACTCAAGTTTCGACTCGTACTATTATGGGGCCACACACGTTTTAGGTACGGATCTTTCATTTTCTTAAATAAGTATTTAGTAATAAGCGTTTGACCTCAGCCTACCTGATGTTACGTGATGGTGTAAAAATATTTACGTGTAGTCTAGAATAGACAACTGGATTTCAAATGAATGCCTGAACAGTGAACACGTCTTCGTTAGGTGCTCGGAAACAGATTTTCAAGTCGGCGGTAGTTACCTAACCGGGCACTAACTAGAGCAACCGAGCGATTTGTATGAAACACAAAACTTTTTCCAGTACTCGCGGGTCGTCTACACAAAGTTACACACCCACATACATATTTACCACGTATATATTTCACGGATACGTGACAAATTATTTGATGCATTGCAGACTGCAGTGTAAGATTCTTCTTTGCTTCTGAATAAGAGATGGCAGTTTCTCCGCTGGACTAAGCACGATTAATATGTTTCAACGAAATTTCCATAAAAGTATATAATACAAAAATAATAATAATCCCTTACAGACGGGAACAATTAAGTACCTTGCACGGTGAGCTCGGCAGAGCAGGAGATGTTTCCGGTGCTGGTCTTGGCCACGCACGTGTAGAGTCCTGCGTCTTCGGGCCGCACGTGCTGGAACACCAGCGCCAGGGAGTCTTCATCGTCTCCTAGAAGCACCTGCGACGGGAGAAGACAAAGAGGAAAATGTAAATGATTCTGTATATAAAAAAGAAATACGCATGCAAGAAATAAGTAACAAATTTGATAATAATAGTATTTTCTTGGACATTATCACATAGCCTGGTAGAACGAGAGCTCGTGAACCATCCGAGTTACGGTATTCCCGTAGGCTAGAAATTTTTCTAATGATAAGCCATAGTACGCTAAGTGCAGTAACCACGACCTGGCGAACTTCAACGCTACACGTCACGTTACGAATAGTACGTATTTCAATGGACAATGACCCGGTTATGAAATGATGGCAAGGCCTCAGTATCGTTATGATGATTTTGAATATATTATGTTTGAACCTGACCTTGAATCTTTCCTCAGGGTCAAAAGGCTGTCCGTCCCGTTTCCAAGCGAACTGTGGCTTCTCTCCCTTCGCCAACAGGCCTTCGCCTCCGGGGGCCAGCTCACCAAATATGTTCTTATCATCTGTTCGGACAAGTGAAACGATTAACGCAAAGAAATATATTAAACGCTTTATAGTTATCTTTTTACTTATTCACTGTTTTCTAAATTCACAGTTTTGAGAATATTGTGGTAAATATATTTGGGATTGCAGCAAAATAAGTTTGGGGCAAGTTAAAGCATTTGCTCTAACTCCCTTTGCAATGGTAGCGCACCTGCCCCGCCTAAGTGTCCTCTCTAGTTAATTTATTTGCTCTGTGCGTAACACCAAGTTTATAACCGACATAATATGTAATTACGTCACTCATCCAGTTTTAAAGATAAAATGTAACAAATAGATACGTAATAATCTAATTTTATGAAGAAAATGTTATTTTTAGTGAACGTAGCCCACTCACGGACCTACTGGAGAATATCCAAACATCATTAAACACTTGGTTAGTGATATACATATTTACAGCTTCAACAAAATTAATATGTCGGTTTCACAATTTAAAAAAGTAGAGTCAGCAAAGCGAATCATTCACTCTTTACAGGTACGATATTTCGTTTCTTTTTGCGTGAAACCCAAGTGTTTTGTTTTTAGAGCAATGTTAGAACATTGTAGACTTTACAAACTTGACATGGCATAATTATTGTATGACTGAAATAAAATTTGTCAACAGGCAAACCTTCGACAAACACGACCAATCTGATAAAGATCAAAGGTTATCATCTTAATGAGGGCATCTCAGGACCCAGCAACGTGACCACAGTCGTCCTTTGAGCTGTGCCTTAATCACAGAATGGTGTAACCAGTCCGGTAGTCCAATTTTGCGTGACCATGTGACATGAGGATAAATTCCTTAGTTTTCTATAGAAATAAATGACAGTCTCTTAGACTGTCAACTTGGTTAAGAAAGTTTTGGGACGTTATGAGCATTACATTGCCTTGCCTCTCTATCCATACTATGAATATTGTCTTTACTAATATTATACAGAGGTAAAGTTTGTGAATTGTGAGTTTGTTAGTTTTTGAGATTGTAGGGGGTAATTTCTGGATCTCAGTGGATTTTGAAAGCATTTTTAAAATTGTTTCAGTAATAAATTTTAAAAATACTTTCACTTATAGGAATAGTCTTGAGTGTCATAGGGTACTCTTTGTCCGTAAATTCCCACGGAAACTCCGAAATTAACGCGGTTGAAACCATGAGGAACAGCTAGTTCAAATATAGTATTGGTGTGTTATGAGCAGACATTAAAAAATGTCTTTGGTTATGAGCATAACCGTGGCTTGGCTGCCTACATTGCCTCTCTGCCTCTCTCTGTCTGGTCAGATTAGTGTTACCTACTCACCGACAACGGTGACGATAGCCTCGGTGGTGACGTCACCGTAGATGTTCATCGCCCGGCAGGAGTAGCGGCCGGCGTCCGCGGGGCTCACGTCCGCGATCACCAGCTCGTAGTAGCCGTGCGCGGCGCGCGTGCGCACGATCGACACGCGGTCCGAGTCCGACGCGCTCGTGATCTCCTTGCCGTCACGGTAGCTGGCCACACGTCACAGAAACGCGTCATTAAACAACCACGGGGAGTTTTTTTGGCGGGAATCAAAGATGGCGGTTCGGTCATTTATTTCCATGTCGATAAGAAATGGTTAAAAATGGATTTTGTTGTATTATAAGGTGCTGTATTGGACAATAATGTTTACAGTGTATAGTTTTTTATGTGCTCAAGAAGATATATGACATTACGAGCTGATTTCTTCGGTTTCCACCAAGAGCTCCGAAAAAATTCTTGCAAGCTATAGTACCGTTGACTTGCAGGTTAAAAACGTACAACGAAGCATTTCAATAGGACATACATTGATCTAATTAATTTTACTTGAAACTGGCTAAATGCATTATGTGCGAAAGTCCATAAAAAACAGAAAGAAACAGCCGCGAGAAGAAATAATAACAAAGAAAAATCGCGACTGAGAAATATTATAGATTGTCAACTTGGATAAGGGAGCTGGAAACTAAATGCCTAAAATACCTAAGTAAACAATAGTTCACCATCTTGTTCACTCCCATGGGGGTTTTCCAGATTATGTTTAAGGTAAGTGCTCGAGCACTGGAATGCTCGTGGAATAACTTTATGCGAAATTTCAGCAAAATTAGTCCACAAAATTTGCCGACACTAGGCGCGTTTCCACTTACAATGTCACTTCAGGGTTGGGGTCGCCCTTCACTCGCACCATGAACCGCAAGTACGTGTTCTCCATGATCTCCGTGTCCTTCAAAGCCACCACGAAGTACGGCGCGTTCAAAGCGTTCCTCTCCTTCCTCTCTTCTGCTGTTACTACGATCGGTTGAAAGGTAAATGAGTACTTAACTTATCTACAGTATGAGCTATAGTTTAGCAAACGTACAAAACTATTCATGTCAAGATTGAGTTATGTTTGATAGGCAATCCCATACTTCCACATTTGGTCACGAGTAGAGTTATCCCCATGAGTAATTTCGTATCTGAGCTAAAATAAATAATAATCGACGAGACGACAATCACAAAGACATTCATGCAACTGACATATACACAAAGACGTTCACAGAAGTATCTAATAAGTTCCAAATACAGGAAAATTAAGGCAAAATCATAATATTACATTAAACTACTAGTTATATGCTATACAATGTCTTAACTGATGATGACGCAGGGATACATGCTTTCGTAAGAATAGGTAGTGAGATACTTATCATAGATGTCAATTTGAAAACATTTTGTGCGGCAGATACACATGATAAAGAAAGTAATTTATAAAATGTTATTAAAAAGAAGGTTTGAGCAAACAGATTTTTTGTTTCATCAACATTTTTACAATAAAGTACGTAAGATATCAGTGAAATAACATACTGTGCCATCACAACAGAACACAACATTCATCAATGAAAAATTCTGGTTTTTAATGCTAGAAAGGTTGAATCAGTTGGCTCAAACAATGAAAGACCAAATAAGGAAATAGAAACTCACGCTCTTGAACGACTAACTGAGCAGTGCAATGGGCGTTGCCCTTAACATTCTCGGCCCTCGCAGAATACAGTCCAGAGTCGTCTTCCCTGCAGTGCTGTACTTCAAGCTTATGAGCTCCGTCTTTCGTAGTGATTATGTTTACTCGGTCCATGAGGCGATCGGCCAAAGGTTTGTTGTCTTTCAGCCAAGTGACACGGACTGATTCCGTGGACTCTTCAAGCGTGCATTCGAATGTAGCGTTCTCACCGGCTGAGGATTCAAACTTTTGTTACGGAGAGAGTTTGTATGTAATTTATTTCAAGTTCGTAAAATTAATATTTTACCAGTTTTTTTCTTTAGAAAACACATGACTTATACTTTGGTACAAACTCTCTCGGATATATAGGACAGAATATCATGATAAGAAGCTTGGTTAATGTGTAGTGTAAGTTAGTATTTTCTAAAAGCATAATAATATGTACAAGCACTAGAGGTGAGGTGTCTACAAAGTATAGTGTTGTTTACTTTGTCTACTCTAGTCGTACTTACGTTCGATATTCTGGCCTTCCAGAGTTTTTTTGAAGACTGGTCTTCCATCATACGACTCAGACCTTTTTACTGATTTCAACGCTTCATACTCCCCGGTGATAGAGCCATTGGCCAAAGACCTCCTCGAATATTTCCTCTCGTAAACATCGCCGTTTTTGCCGCTCTCATAGTTGGTCTCGATCTTAGTTGACATACCCTCGATCTTAATACTACTATCGTTTTCGCTTCCGTACTTAGATGAGCGACGACCTTCGAAGCTAGTTTCCCGTCCATACTTGCTAGCTATGCTGTCAATTTTGCTGATTGTTTCAGAATCATCGATAGCGTATTTAGAGCCACTCTCAACTTTGCTCTCGTAACTAGACTCCACGCCGTATTTAGAAGATCGGCGACCTTCAATCTTTGTGCTGTTCGATTCGATCCCGTACTTGGACGCAATGCTATCAATTTTGCTGGCACCCTCGTTGTCAATGGCGAACTTTGTTCCTTCGATTTTGGTTTCATAGCTAGATTCTACTCCGTATTTTGAGCCACCGTCTGTATGGGCGGCGCTGCTATACTTGGACTCATAACGAGAAGTAGAGTTGCCGTCTATGGAACTTCCAATCTCGATTTTTCCGCTTTCCACTCGTGACCCGCTTTCGCGACGCGAGGAGTAGGACGATAAGCCTGAGCTCTCGTAATTGGACGATTCGTAACGACCGCCCGCTGATGCTTTTCGCGTACTACTGGAGTATTCTAGAATTTAGATGAAGAGAGTAAAAATATAATAAAATTCGGGCAAGACAATTATACTTAAATAGAGTTGCGTAATAGATAAATTCCACTTTATAGACATTAAGGTGCCTAGTCTAAATATTTAATATGGATGCATTGAGGGTACGTAAGTTTGTTTTGAAAATCGAAAAGGATTTTTTCAGCTTATGTATATATAGTATATGTAGTTCAGACGATAGAAAAGTGTTGCGCTGTACTAAATTTTGTAACTATCTTTTTTGAATTAATTAAAAAGTACATACTCGTATACTATTATTAATGCGAAAGTGAGGTTGTTTGTTTATTTGATATACGCTTCCACGCCTTAACGAATCAACCGATTATCATGAAATTTTGCACACACGTTGTTAACGGTACAGA
Organism: Zygaena filipendulae; assembly: GCA_907165275.2. Lineage (NCBI taxonomy): Eukaryota > Metazoa > Arthropoda > Insecta > Lepidoptera > Zygaenidae > Zygaena > Zygaena filipendulae. The sequence goes on from OU015650.1 coordinate 1,008,737, forward strand.
GAAGAACATAGCGTATTTTTATCCCGGAATCCCCGCAAGAACCCAGAAATTAACGCGGATAAAATCTCATGAAATTTCGCAGACACGTTGTCAGGGGTCACACAAAAGGACGATGGGTTCTTTTATCGCGGAATTCCCGCAGAAACTCTGTAATTGCCGCGGGTGAAACCGCGGAGAACAGCTAGATATTATATAAAATAGTTTAAAAAAGTAAAAACTTACCACCAGATTTTCGCGAACTGCGACTATACCTCGACGTCATTTCGTCGTCAACTACCGCCTCGTTGGCTACAGTTTGATCACTTGCAGCTGCTTCTTGTAAAAACTCCGCGCCAGCGGTGCTGACAACCTCCTGACTTTCAACAGTCGCCTTTATTAAAGTATCACTTGCTTCTGCTGATTTAGATTGTTCTAATAAAACTTCCTGAAGAACTGAATTTTGCTGAGTTGTTTGCTGCACTAAACTTTCTTGTACAGTTGTAGACTTTTCTTTAGCTGAACTAGAAACTTGCTTTACTGATTGTTGGGAAATCTGTTCAGTGCTTTGTTCAGCTAATAAAATATGTTCACTTTTTTGTTCAACTGATTTTTCTCCAACCAATAACGTTTCTTGAGAAGATTGTCCAAGACTAGAAGATTGAACCGACTCTTTTACATCAACTGATTGTTTCTGAGAAAACTGTGAAATTTTATCTTCTTCAACCTTTATCTTTGATTGAGCAAATTCCGAAGATGAAGCAACTGTGTTCTCTTCAGTGACTTTTGATTCAGTGGAACTGGATTGCTCCAACTGAGACTGTGTTTCTTTAGAGCTTTCAACTACAGTTACGGACGATTTAATTTCTAAGTCAGTTGTAACTTCACTCTTTAAAGCACTACTAATTTTTGACTCATTTACTTCGCTGACAGAGGAGATTTCTGTGACTTCGGACTTTGATATTTTGTTCGCAATTCCGCTTTCGACAGAAGCTTTCCTTTTGGCTTTCAACTGCTGTAGGGATTCTTCTCTAGTCAAAATTTGGATATCGGCTTCTTCGACTTTAGTACGTTTCTCTTTGATTTCTTCTGCTTCTGCTTGTACGTCTTCTGTATGTTCCCTTTTTTTCTTCTTTTCTTCAGGTGGCTCGGGCGAAATGACTTGTGGTGGAGAAAGAACTTGGAGATCGTCAGCAGCGTGTTCAGCTAGTGCGACTAATTGGAAATAAAAATCACTTTTAATAGAAGCATTTTGGTTAAAATATAAAAATAGATTAAATTAAATTTCGTTCACATACCGACGTCACTCGCGTGCTGTCGGATTTCAGCTAACCACGTAACCTTCACAGGCTCTTTAGGAGCTGTGAGTGTTATAGTAGAAGGTGGATTCTTTTGATGAAGTTCGAACTTGAATGGGTTTTCGAGGTCCTTGACCTCGACCTCTGGGAGCTGCGAATGGAGATGGTCAGGCATCGTAAAACAAGCAGTTTTTTGGAGTAAATCCAATTCTTAACCGATGGACGTTTTGTTATTTGAAAATACCCTCGGAGGCGATCCCAATTAAACTTGGCATCACGCAGCAAAAACAACGAACAAATAAATATTTACGTGATGTACCTAATACTTTATGAGGTTGTACCTTTTGTATTATTTGGACGAGTTTGTTTAATTTTAATTCAAAAAATACTTAAATAGTACCAAAATATTACGTAAATATACATAATATAAACTACTTGAAATACAATGTCAAAAATAGTATATTATGACGTTCTCACCTTGACTATATCCTTAAGGACGAAGACGGACCGATCGTCGGACACCTTTTTGACCTTGCACACCAAGATTCTCGCCTTGAAGAGGAAGAGATAGCGTTCCCTGGCCTTGCCCTCGGAGTCAGTGACGGTGAACCAGTCGTGGGTGAGCAGCCGACCGAGCTTGTAGATGTTCCCTCGATAGCCCTCGATGCTAGCTATAAACTTGTTGTCGGTGGCGCGGTTGGGGACGCTCAAGAAGAGATCTAAAGCCTTTTGGAGGTCGGTGCAATCTTCGCCGAGACGTTTCGAATATTTCACTAGTTCCTGTATGATTGAGAATTACAATTATGTAAGACAAGTTTAACACTGCCGCAAGAGCTGTAAGTTTGTAGGTAGGTGAGTGAGAGTTATAGTTCTAAATTTTTCATTTTACTTAACATTTTAGGTTCTTGCTAATTATTTAAAGGCCAATCGGATTTAATTCAAGATTATTCAACGCATGTATAACACTAGTGTAGACTAGCAGATGTTTTGATGCTCATGACGTCACTCGCCCGGGATCACCGCACTTTCGATAGTCATTATCTATCTTTGAGCAGCGGAAATATTTTCAGATTCAGATCGTAGAGCGCTCACACTTATTCACTACCTACTGCAGCGCATCTATATTATGCTACGTTATAACATAATATTATAATTTGTTGTTTGATGAGTAACCAAACACATCCGAGCTAGCCACATCATATTTCTGTAAATTTTAGTTTTGATGATTCGTGCCAATTAAAGAACCAGTTTGGAGCTGGACATTCTGAATAACCGTATATCCGTTAGCACCCTAATATTTTAGACTAACCTTTAGCAGCAGTTGATAGTCGTTGATCCTCTGTATGGGTAGCTTCAGATGTTCAGTGACGCCTTTGTCGTCACCAAGTTCATCTGCCAAATCCTGCACACAATATCATTGAATTAGTTCAGTCGTGAACGATGGACTGATGATGATCGGCAGTACAAATTTAGAAATTGCCTCGCGAACATATAAAATGCTTTGTCCTGAATGACTGATTAACGGATCAACGCACAGCCTAAACCGCTGACCGTAGAGACCTGAAACTAGGAGGGTGTGTTCTTTGTATGACGTAGGCATCCGATAAGAAAGAATTTTCTAAAATTCTACCCCTAAGGGGATGAAAAAGGGAGGCAAAGTTTGTATGGAACAATTCCGTGGGAACTTCGAAATTATCGCAGGTGAAACCGCGTGGGACAGCTAGTATTTGTATAAAAAAGAACAAGAGAACGATAAGTTCTGATGCTATTACTGAAGCAAATTTACATGTACCTATACATTACACATACCAAGTATCTACAGTAGACGAGTTGCGATGTATATGTGATGGTTTATTCAAAGAGAATAATTATTAAGGTTATCGTGTTTTATTAGGCTTTTAGTCAATGAAATCGTAATTACAGATACAAAGTAGTGGATAAATACTCTTTGATTACAGATAAATAAGGATATTAGAAAGGAGTAAGGACTGACGAGACAAACCTACCTGTAGGTACTTATAATATCATTGAGTCCCATAGAACTGACTATCATCCCATTCATTTTAAATACATTTTCTATTATACTCTATTATATCTATGGATAGGTATTGTATAATAGCGACGTATGTTCTGCCAAAAATCACATCTCCTCAGAACGTAGCCAAAAACAACATCGTAGTAATAACAGGCGAACCACAATAACCAAACAATAACGAAAGGGAAACATAAATGCCGATTGAGAACTTAAGAATTTTAGTGATACGAAAAAAAGAAACTCGCCACTGTTGATGAAAAACATCCTATCTATATCATAACATTATAAACATATTATTAGTATTATAATAAAACTGTATGTCGAACACATTGCGAACAACATTAAAGGGGAAGGGGGTATATCAAAAGTCCTGTTATTAAAGAGTGACATGTACCTAAGAGGAGAAACCATTTTTAGTTGCGTAAGACAAAATCATGTTTTGGAGCAAATACTTTTTGTATAGGTACATCCCTAAAAATCTAGTATTTTATGCGTCATGAGTGTAGTATGTAGGAAATAGGATATAGTCATAATACGTACCTACCTAAATAGGTATTAAAACCTTTTAAACATCTTCTTCAACATGCAAGTTGCTTGAATAATTTATTAAAGTTTTTGCAGAGTGCTGCTATTAGAGATAGATATAATAAGATTGGACCTCACAACGCAGTAATTCATTCAATTCTTTGATCATAATTAGGAAGGCCCCGATACCTCAACTGACACCCTTCTGAAGGAGGTTTAAAATATTTATCTAATGTCTTTTTAAATTACGAGCAACCAATTTTGAACCAACTAAAATATATGAAAACTAGCCGAGTTTTATCGCGAGATTATATGGATTTGCGTTAAAACAGGTGAAGTTAATGTAAAACAAAATCTTATCCATGCTTAATTTCTTTTGATAAGCAATTCCGAAGTACCTATGTCTGTGTGTTAATGATTGTTTGGCGGCGTACCAAATCAAATCAACCTGATTACTACACGATGTAAGAGGAAATTACATAATTTATTTATTATAAATGAAGTATGTATATAGACGTATATAAGATGCTCAGTTTGTAATTAAGATTAATAAATCATTAAATAAATAAAATAAAGACAAAGTATTTTTATCAATCGCTATTTCATCATAATATTCATAACATCTCTTTTACTAATACTTACCTGTTAATATAACAAGTTCTCTACAGTTAAAACACTGCTTTTCACGTAAATTTCACTAAAACGAATCGTAAAATGGATCTTTGGCGTGTAAGTCGTAAGCCTCTGCGCGAGAGTTTACGCTCGAACAGATTTAGAACACCTTGACACGATGCGCTAAAACTTGTTATTTGCTTTGCTAATCATCAAAATTGTTGATGCCAGTTGAGTCCAGAAAACAGAAATTTTCTTTCTAGAGAAAAAAAACCGTTGGAACTTGGAGGTGAGAAATTGGCACTTTAAGGTTGAAGAAGAAATCACTGTTATTGTATATTTTTACTTGAAGTTTCACTGAATCTTTAAATTTGGGTGTGATCTCACATTTATAATACTTTAAACAATTACAATTGTGTAGGGTTAATTTGATCTTTATCACTGACCCACACTTACCCTGGCGATTGATATGATAAAATAGCAGGATTATGTTTTTTTTTTGTTTTTTTCGGTTCTATTCTTGAATGAGGTTTCATAAATGTTTTAATGGAGATGGACCTATGAGCCGAGGAAATTCCAAGGACTTTCAGAACCAAGCAAACCAAATATAATATACAAATTGATTAAATTTCAGTCGAATCAGTAAACTTTTCTCGATTTCTAGAGGGTTCAAGATTTTCAGTAGGTTTTGACTCACCAATGATATGAAGATGACTTCTTGAGCTTATATCGATTATAATCAAATTTGAATTGTTGATTCTGTTACACTGCACTATGATTCAACTTACCTATCACACGCCAGGATTTTGTTGTACAACTAATTTTTATATATCTACCTAGATATGTTCTAATTAGATACGAGTATAATGTTAATAAGTAAGTATCTACCTTTTTTGAAGAAAATGCTTTTAAAAAGTAATAAAAAACACTTTTTATGTACTTTTATGCACTTTTATATGTTATTTACTCAGTATTGATGGAAATAAATATACCAAAACCTAGATTTTTAAAAACTAGTTCAAGGTCATTCATATCGGTCTGGCCGCTGTGATTTTCATATTCATGTCAAACACAAAATTAACTTCAAGACATGAGAAAATATAATATCTTAACATATTGAAAGAACACATCCACCCACGCAGTACGCCTCGAAATAAACTAGAAGGCGTTATTTGTAACACTACACCCATACGTAACATTGAAAATTTTGATCACTGAACCAACTGTATGCACGCGTGTACGTAGATGACGTTGTAATGATGTGTTGCGGTACCTGAGGAGATCAAATAACAGGGTGGTCCATGGGATCGCGGCACACTATCACAGTCACACACTTCACTCGGTCGAGTGGTCGAAGGTCGTGCGCGCTGGAGCTGGCGAGCTGTTCGCGGTCGCGGCTTCCAAACGACTGGACCACTCTTGGCCCCCGACCGGACCACGGCTAAACATAGAACGCGACGCGGGCCATTCCGATTTTCACTGAACAGTGAACACCACCATTTCACCGGTGACGTTTGGTTTTATCGCACGAGATCCTGCATGGGCTGCAAGGTCACTAAACAAACCTTGGGTCATAAACAACACTGATCTTTTCTACACTGACTATATTTTGTTAAAGTTTCAATTAGAGGCGATGGCGATGGGGATTAACAAAAAAGAATTCCCGGCATTTTTCTTTCAATATCACTAAATACTTATAACAAAATTATTATTTTTAACTGCCTGTTTGTATGTAAGTACCTATGTTGTAATAAATGTAATTGATCGGAGTTTTTACAGTTTTATAGAATAATTATTATTACAATTTGTTTGGAGTCATGAAAAATAGTTTAGTTAGTTAGTTTTAGTTTATTTCTTTTAAAACTACTAGCTCTGCCCCGCAGTGTCACCTGCGTAAAATTAATTCGGGATCTCCTTGCATAGCTGACCTCTAGTCGCGACAAAAGAGTAATTGTATGAATGTGACCTCAATCGGTCCAGCAAGTCGTTTAGAATTTACACCGTCACAAACATATGCAATACTAAATATTAATAACTTAATTAAAGAACCTTTCGCTTGCAGAATTAATTTTTGTGTCTTAAATATGTTCTCCGCGGATTATAATTTAAGTTATTGTTTGACTCCCCGCATTTTTATGTAAGTACATTTACATTATCATTAATTGTGCAGATTGAGCAAAACTCGGAACCGCTTACTCCGCCTCGATAAGGCTCTCTCCACATACATCGATATTAGCATACTCGCATCAAACCGATCGGCTGTTGCGATGAGGGCTTTAAGAGAGACCCCTATGCCCGTATAGAGAGAGAAGCATAATGTTTTTGCGAGCAGAATAGGGATGTTGACTACTATTGAAAGTCAAAATTCTAATTAGTCCGTCAGTTAGAAAATAAAAAAACAATAGACACGTATTTTTTGCTTTTTTAAATAAATTAAAATATACAGAGATAAAGCGCATTAAAGTTTAGGATGAGGAGGTCGTGACGTCACTAACCGTAAAACCGCCATACAAATTGTCAGAATAGTGACGTCACGCGAAATTTCAACTCAATATATCGCCGTTATTTTTTGATTACGTAAAAAAAGAAAAAATACGTGTCCAATATTTTTTAATAATCTACAAGACGGACTAAAAAATAAAAATTAGTCAACATGCCCATTATTGTCTCTACAGCGAGCAATATTTGTGGAGCTGAGTCAGGTGTGACGAACGCGAGCTATGCGTAGGATTCTTTTTTAACTGTTTTCCTGATTTAAATGACCATTCACAAAAATACGTAGAACATAATATCTGAAAGGTATTTGAATAATTCTACACGTGTACTAGCCAATTCTACGAGGTGTTAGAAGTATAATGTGTACTCTCTGTTGAAGAAGAGAGGTTGTCATACGGTAATCGAGGCGCATGCTAGCGGACTAGGCTAAGTACAGGGCACCGGTCAACGCACACAGTTCGTCTGGGATCATCCAATAGTAATGATTTTTGGAAAGTAGTCATTTCCGAAAAACCAAGTACCTAATCGTTTTAAGAAAGTGGACGTTTTAGGAAAGTGTTCTTTTTAGGTAAGTGATCATTATGGACCTAAAGAAAATTAACAGCTTGAATGGGAGCTGGCCGAATTACCTTCATCACTTCGCTTTTAGTTATAACAGGAGCCATGTGAGGATGATGATCAGACTATAATTTTGAAGTTTAAATTAGAGTTTAGAAAAAATGATATTATTAAAACCTCAATATCATTTTTGAAGGTCTATCCATAGATACTATCCTATACTATCCTATCCTATCCTGACACGTATGGGTTTGATGAAAAATGTTTTTTTTTTTAATTTCAATTCTAAGTATTTATTACCCCCCAAATTTATTATTTTTCTTTTTCTATTTTTGTGTGAAAATCTCAATACGGTTCGCAGAATACATCTACTCACCAAGTTTCAACAGTATAGTTCTTATAGTTTCGGAAAAAAGTGGCTGTGACAAACGGACGGACAGACAGATAGACAGGACAATATGACGAATCCATAAGGGTTCTGTTTTTTGCCATTTGGCTACGGAACCCTAAATGCATGTACGTACCAAAGCATGTATAGGGTCTTGGAAAGTCAAAAATGACGTTCCAAACTATTATAAGTAGGTATACAGACTATTTATATTTTTTATAAGTACCTACAAATAATTAGTATTACGGGTCGTTTTTAGCGATTAATTTATTTCTTGATAAAATTTCTTACCTAATCTTTAAAAATCATATCGAAACAAATAAATAATTTAATCTTTACGTTGTGCCTACTTAAGTAAAAAATCTCTGCAAGTCGCAAAGCAGATATTGGCTTCACTCCATAGCTCCGGTAAACAAATTGCAGTTTACTCCATTAGGCACTTCATGATGGTTGGTCATTAGGTACGGTTTCCGGTCGGCGCGTTTTCAGGTTTTTAGGTTTGACAATATTATGCTAGTAGGTATAATATTTGCTTTGACCTTGTCACCATCATATCAGAACAGCGAGCTCAGTGGTTGGTGCGTTCGGATCAAACGCTGCAAGGTGTAGGTTCAAACCCTAACAATGAGTGAAGGAAAACATCGTGAGGAAACCATAGCATGGTGGTAGGGCGCTCTCTAGTGCCCGGCAGGCTAGCTAACACCTTCAAGTTGCAAATCTGTCGCCAAGCAGCGAACGGTGTGTTCCGGCAGCCCCACTTGAAAGCCAGTTCCCGTCCCCATTCCAAGTCGGCAACGCACCTGCAAGCCTTCTGGTGTTGCAGATGTCCATGGGCGGCGGTAATCACTTACCATCAGGTGTACCACTTGCCCCCTATGACATCAAAAAAAAAAGTTTTTTCAAGCGTAACTTAGATGTTTTTATCACCTTATTGAATTGGGAATAAAAATTAATAAAAATTAAAAATGTTTCGTTACCAAATTTTAATCACAAAGCAATATTTCGTCTCTAGTACGCGCTACGTCACCTTCCTTTTTTCTTACATACCTGCATAATTTCAACTTCATAGGTCAAGTAATTTGCCAGATTTAGTGTTTAGTCAACTTATCGCTTTTATATACACACTTAAAAAGTTTGTAAGTTCATGTAGGTTTAATCTCTGGAGCTATTGAACCACTTCTAAAAATTATTTCATTGATAGAAAACAACAGAAGTTATCCTGCTCTAATACCTAGTATTGGGAACAATATGTATGAAACTAATGATTAAGTATAATAAAGTGGGCGTAATACATCTAGCGTCGAGCAATGCGCATCAAATTCTTGAAGCATATTTGATAAATCTACGTAAACTTGCCAAAAATATTTTTACATCGTTCCAAACTCCGCCAAGATAATATGTGCATGATCTTGTTGTCTTTACTAATTATAAATATCACAGTGACATAGACCTTATAGACACAATAACATGTTAATCAAATCATAAAGAGTGACAAAGAAAGTAACTTTTGAGACGAATTAGGAGCACTTGCTCATAGGTACTTTCTTTGCAACAGTGGTAGTGGTAGTGGCGATTTTAGTACGGTGACGCAAGTCCGAATCTCGTTAAACAATTTTAACATCACACTGTCGCACTTGATGTCGCATCGACGCTCTTTACAGTACCTACTACGCATGGTGAGAGAGATTTTCGAGGTCCAGACACAACGTCAGTTGATTTTTGCCGAGAGAATAGCATTTCAAATTTGATTTGGACGGTTGTTGTCGGGTGGAGGTTGTACCGGGTGCACGCGTGTTCATTATTTCAACCAGCAATCAACAACTACATATGTCCTACATCTATGATTCAGTAGTAATAAAATGCGTTAGAGCCATAATTAAAGAAGTACAGTGATGATAGCTCTGGATGGTGCGTTCGGATCAAACGCCGCAAGGCGTAGGTTCAAACCCTAACAATGAGCTTGAGCTTTCGGTGAAGGAAAACATCGTGAGGAAACCATAGCATGGTAGTAGGGCGCTCTCTAGTGCCCGGCTGGCTAGCTACCACCTTCAAGTTGTAAATCTGTCGCCAAGCACCTAACGGTGTGTTCCGGCAGCCCCACTTGAAAGTCAGTTCCTATCCTCATTCCAGGTCGGCAACGCACCTGCATGCCTTCTGGTGTTGCAGATGTCCATGGGCGGAGGTAATCATTTACCATCAGGTGTACCACTTGCCCGTTTGCCCTCTATGACATAAATAAAGTCTTTATGCATTTGGAAATCACCCTATTATTTATAACGGCTACACTTTTTTTGTAACTTTCAAATGCGCGATAGACTAACTTACTGAAATTTCTAGTAAGTTTCATGCTTAGTGGGATTTTCGAAATCGAGTTTGGACGCAGTCGCGTGCCGCTCCGACTCGCTGCACCGTGGGAGAAACGCCTATGGGGGCAGAATTTGACATCATTCATACTCGCGAGTCGCGTGCTAGAGGCATCGGCACTCAAACTATTCTAGTTACTGGCCGAGTGCCCAAGTCTGCCTGACATACCTGTCGGCGCTTCACTCGCTCTGAGATCCGAGAGGCGTCACAGGCGTCTAAATCTTACTGTAATATTGGAATGTGAATTATCATTGTTTAGGTGTTTGCATGTTTTCTGTTAACTTGTTGCATAAGTAATAAGATAGATACCAACCATTTACAATGTACCTACAGAGTTGCCAACAGTTCGATGATCGAACTACTAATCAGACTAGTTGAAATAAAGCGTTTTATTTGTATTAAATTTTCTAAAGTTCATAAAAAAAGAGTTAAAAAGGGAGGTCGGTGGACTTATTATAAGATTAAATAACTGGCTTTTTACCCTTGTGATATCTTACCTTGCGTTGTTGTTTCTCGCTATTGACATTTTAAACCCCCAAACGCATACACTACATTTACTTGAGGGTTAAAAATAAAGTCACAGTGCGCGTATGAAAACGCATTTACTATTAACGACATCTATCAAATCTTTAGAAGACTAATTCTTAGACATTCGTAGCACAATCCTGAAGATTATTTTCAGAGCACGCGAAGAACAAAATTTCAAGTCGCCACAGTCCGACTACCTACTACTTTCAGATGGCACTGAAATAGCGTGGCGTAGCCGCATTCAAATGAAAGCGTTTAGTAAAGTTCACACATATCAATATAGATGGCTCCGTCTAGAGAACAAAACACGGACTTATAGGTAATATCTAGTTCTTTTTTCTTTCTTCTTCTTATTGGTTTTCGCGTATAATGCATTTAGGCAGTTTCAAGTAAAATAAGTTAGATAAATGCGTTCAAATTAACGTTTAGCATCTTTGTACGGTTTAAACTTGTAGGCTGAATAGACTACTTGAAGAACTTTCTCGGAGCTCTTGGACAGTATTATATTATCTGTGTCTTGGAGGATACCGAAGAAATCAAATCGAAATGTCATATTATATCTTCTTGAGCACACAAAAAACTGTCACTGTGAAGATTATTGTTCAATAGAGCACCATAAAACACAACAAAATTCACCCTTAACAATTTTTTATTTACACGAAAATGACTGAACCGCCATCTGCGATGCCCGCCAAAAACTCAGTTGTTTTTTTTATATTATTTACTAGTTGTGCCCCGCGGTTTCACCCGCGTTAATTTCAGAGTCCCCGCGGGAATTCCGGGATACAAAGTACCCTATATGTTAATCTAATGTATAAGCTATATTATTGTAAAGTTTCATTTAAATCCATCCAGTAGTTTTTGCGTGAAAGAGTAACAAATATCCATCCATCCATCAATCCATCCATACATACATTCTTACAAACTTTCGCGTTAATAATATTAGTAGGATAATCCAATATTGAAGTCCGTGACGAATTCGATTCGTTTCTTAGTATTCTATGCGTCAACGATTATAGATTGTCAACTTGGCTAAGGGGGCAGACAGCTGGTTAAGTACATAAGAACTTTTTCAACGACATTACCAGCACATACGATCTTTAAACATGACTATACACTTTTTTTATACACGCTGTAGCAAGACACATACTTGGAAGTACTTGTTGACGACGGGGTCCGTGGCGAGCAAGTGCTGCGCGAGCGGCTCGTCGCGGCAGTACGCCACGTGCTTGTCGAACTCGCGCTCCATGCGCAGGAGTGCGCGCCCGAGCATGCGCGGCTCGCCCGCGTAGTACTTGATGCCTTCCAGCAGCACCCTGGAGGGAACGTGGCACTTCATATTTCTATTAGACCTATCTATCCTAATTATCACATCTGCACGCCGGAAACGGTAGAATATGTTGAATTAATTTTTAATATAACACCTCTTATGTACCATATTCTTGCAAATAAAAGAATTATTATTATTATTATTATTATTATCACTAATCACTAAGTACATAGTATAAAACCTGCAAGTCGCTTCCCGCTGTCTGTCTGTCGTTATGTATGCTTAGATCTTTAAAACTACGCAACGGATTATGATGCGGTTTTTTTAATAGATAGAGTGATTCAAAAGGAAGGTTTATACATATAGCTTATCCTGGAATTCCCACGGGAACTCCGAAATTACCGCAGGTGAAATTACGAGGGACAGCTAGTCTATATGAACAAAATGAATCGCCAAAATGTACGAGTATGTTATCGCATAACTTCCAAACGACTGCACCAAATTGGATACTTAATTCTTTTCGTGTTCTTGTCACGACAAGGTTTGTATAAAAGAAGTTTGGAGTTCCTGCGGGAATTTCGAAACTTACTTGGAGAATCTCCGAAAGGGTTAAACCAATTTTGATGAGACTGCTAAATAGCTGATGTTGTAAGAAGTAAATTAGGCTAGGTAAGTACTTTAGAGTTCTTTCGGGAATTCCGAAACACATGCGAGTCAAACTTGTATGTCACTCACTGTTACTTGTATAGATGTTAGAATTCGACAGATTGTCCGTGTATCTCAAATGAAACCTTTGCTAATTTGGAGTAGTTAAGTAGGTATGAAATATACTTAAGTTTCTTTATTTACTCACGTATTGTGAAACTCTGCGATTTGTCTGAAATTGCTGAACAGCAGCTCTCTGTTGTCGAACACTTGCTTGGGCGTGGTGGCCTTCTCCGTGGGGCGCATGTAGCGCGTCACCACCTGCTGTATGTCGCGGCCGAACTCCTCTTCAGTCTCCACCAGCTCGCGGACCACTGCCCTGGAGACAAATTCACAGACTTTGACAAAGATTCTATATTTCAGAATTGCAGTAAATAATAATTGAGATTCCTTGCTTCATAGGTTAGTAGTTCAAAGATAAAGGAATCGAACGTTCATTATGTAAAATAAGTGTGAATACGTAGGTTAACTATTTTTGATAATACCCACTCTTGCAGCATTTATTGACGACAAAAAGTATTGTACAAAACTTCCATTGCCATTGCCACTTTTGGCGATTTTCAGTAATTTTTTTTGTTAAAATGCTGCAGAAATGTTATCAAAAACAGACCCTGTGCTTTATAAAATATTATATATATATATATATATATAAAATATTATTAAAAAGTAAAATATTATTTACCTTATTGAACGTTTGATTTATTTTTAAATGAAATATGTAAGAAAATATGTATGCTCTCTTAAACGAGATTCTTATTAATTTAATTATGTGTAGGTAAAGTAGGTACAAATATTTCGTCAGCCCTTGAGTCGCTCGCTCATTCGAGCAAGGTGCCAAGATCAGAGGTGAAGCTGTGGGCAGCTTTCATGAAACTTTAATGTGTAGATGTGACATCGTTTCGCAAAACAACTTTCAGAACGAAATTTGTTAAAAATCCGTCATCTCCACATCAAAAGGTTTTTAACTTTATAGTTTTTATTGGAGATAAATCAAATAAATCTGCGTAATCAGTTACAACCTCGAATATTGGCGCCACATCAGTTACATTAGCCACTTCAAATTCTGAATATTAACGGGCTATCAATTCTTATAGAAAAGACAATTGTCTATTGTTAAACCGTCAACTTATTTCGTATTTGGACATAGATAAGCAATAGTGTGTTAACCCACACTGGAGAAATTTTGAGTAAATCGTGTCTTAAAATTACAGCGCCATTTTGTGTCAACAGTTTTTTATGTTCAACATTTTTTTACACATTTAAGCAATGTAATAAGGTAAACACATAATTAACAAACGTTCTCTAACTCTCAATAAATTGTTCTGCATCAATAACTTAATTTTGTGGGTTAACATGCTATTGCTTATCTGCGTCCATTTATAATCTACACTGAGAGAAAAATAGGGGCTTCTACGGGAAAGTTCGCGATCAAAAGTTCCACGCTGAAGATTGGTCTTCAGTATTTCTGCTACCGGTGTTAGGTTGGGCACCATATTTGTTCAGTGAACTCTTTTGTAGTTTGAACTTCAATCACACCGCGCGGGGTCGGTCGCTGTGCCTGCTATTCACCCTCCAGGGCGACTGAAAACCCTTCGGTCTGATTGATTGCTCTATGTGTAGTGAACAACTTGGATCAAGTAATTTGTATCCCTTATTTTCAGAGTCAAAATCTAATCAACAATTACAGTTATTATGACAGTACCCATAAAATATCTACCATTCTATTCCTTCCATTATACAGCTTCCTAGTGCTATGACTGAAGAGAGAAGCATGCGCAACAAACTCTCCAATAGCACGATGTTAGTTTAAAGTTATGATATGTATAATACATATTAGTCGTAACTCAACTTGCAATTAATTATGTGAGACAAATGAGCCGTAACCAGCAATAAATTACTGTATGTACGTACATTACCGTACAGATTTCCTAAAATTTTTCGAAGACAAAAGTCTATTAGACTTCTTTAAAGATCTCTACATAGGTTGTCATAGATTAGGATTTTCTAAATAATATTCTTTGTCACCGAGAACAATTCATTTCGTTTAATTGGGCATTCTCGTAAAGCGATAATTTGTAACTCCATTTTATGACTCCATGGCATAAACCACAGTCGGATCCCTGGCACGTATCATAAGCTCTAATGAGGCGGTAACGAGACAAGTGGCTCGGTAATTGCGCCTGCGACTGATTTATTTTACTGCTGTAGGTACATACCTTGCCAGTTACTCTGTGAGTTATTTGGTGCATTTGTTCTTTTGATTTCTACTATTATGTACATGTATTATTCACAGATATTTTATTGTGAAAACTATTTCGTTAGATTGGTAATTATTTATAAATTACTATAAGTTACGAAATATAGATTTTCCTATTGTATTTTACTACTTACCTACACGGTTTTGTTTCGAGAAAATAAACATAATATACCATAATCACCATACTTAGTTAACAAAAAAACCTTTTTAATAGTCTGTTGAATAGGTGGACAAACAATAAAAACGGTTTATGACAGATTTTTGGCAAAGAATTTGGTATTCGTGTTTATTCCAAGGTTTCCCGGTTAGAGAACAAAAGGTGTTCCTGTAATTGTTTGCGACAATGTCAAAATGTTTCTCGTGTGACTAAACCATATTATTACTTATATTTATTACTAGCTGTTCCCCGCAGTTTTACCCACGAGAATTCCGGGACAAAAAGTAGCCTTATTTACTCGTTATAACCTCAGCTGTCTGCCTGTGAAAGTCACGTTAAAATCGGTCCAGCCGTTTCAGAGATTACCCGGAACAAACAGACAGACAAAGAAAATTTTTAAAAATAGATTTTTTATGCCAGTACCGTATAGGTATACTTTCATATGCGTTTAGTGAAAAGCTGCAAATTTGGAAATACAAATAGACACTTAAATTTTATTTATATGTATATAGATGAGATCTACTTTACCTCTATTACCTTTGGTTTTCAGGTCATCGTAATTTCTGATCTAATCACCACCTTTATATACGTACTATAGGAAATTGGAACAAAACCTATCTACAAAAGTACCTATACCTATAGACCGTTTCGGCTGAAATATTATTTTTAACTTGAGGTTTTAAATCTCTTCACGGTGATTTAAAAGCTCAAGTCAACGACTCCTTGAATACAGCAATTTATTTTACTTTTCTTCTCTTGACATTTCATTTCAGAATTCAGACATACCTCGGCGTTGAAGCGAAGATACAAATATGCCTTCAAGAAAATTATTTAAGAATTTACCTAAATATTGTACAAAAGAAATAATTTCCAGTGTTTTATGTCTAGTGATATAACTAATAAGTTGGTTAGTATACGTTACATGTTCAGAAATGTAACGCATTGCATTTACATTGTTTGTTTCGGCACTCCAAAACATCGACTTTATTTGCTTGCAACGGCATTGCTCTTGCATAAATAACGATAAAAGTGTCATCGTTTGCAACAAAATGCCTTCATCGCACCAATCAGTTGTGAGGCGAACAAAGCGGACGCATACGCGTGCGCGCCACCGCGAGACGTGCGTGTGCGCAAGTAAAGCTGATGACTCCGCCAAACGACCGTACCCGTTGATGGTTTCACGCTCAAACTGATGGTAACCACTCCACATTTAGCATCTGCACTGATTGCACCTTGTAAATGCAGTAATCGTAAACTTATTTCTGTGTCTACGTCTGTAAATATCTTTGTTTTGAGATGCACCGTTTTGTTTACTTCCAGATTACGCTATCCTTCTATATTTTATGAATATGTCATGCACTTTGCTTTTTACACCATTGATGACTACATCGCCCACGGTCAACCATTGGAAAAACGAGCCAGGCTACAGTTTATCCCGTGAGGGATAGGAGAATAAGGTTATATGATCTACTGGGATAAAAATTAGGTATCATGTAATGTATGAATATGCCAAGTTTCTTTTAAACTGCCCTTAGTTCTTTGGTAATAATATTTTTTTCGGTTGACTGACATCTTCACTCCAAGTGTTAAGATATTAAAAATTACGAGGATTCTTAGTTGCATTTTCTATGAGTTGTGTGGTTTATTTCGTCCAGTAACATCATACATGGACATAGATAAGCAATAGTGTGTGTGTAAAGTAATGAATTGTTCCGCGCAGCTTCACCCGCTTTAATTTCGGAGATCCCGTGGGATTTCCCTATGTGTTATTTTGATGTATAAGCTATACTATATTATTGTAAATAATTAGAATTTAATTAGAATCCATTTAGTGGTTTTTGCGTGAAGGATTCAGGTGTTTGGTGCCTGTATTCGCTTATTGTAAGTAGTTTGGTAGTCGTAATTGGCTTGCATAATGTTTAAAAAAAAATTGTATTTAGAGTAAGTATAAAGCTGTGTACTACCCATTAATAAATAAATAAATAAATAAACCCACACTGCAGAAATTTTTAGTAAATCGCGTTTTAAAAGTAGGAGCGCCATTTTGTGTCAAAATTTTTTATGTTAAATATTTAGTTACATATTTAAGCAATGTAATAAGGTAAACACACAATTGAAAAACGTCCTCTAACGAAATCGTTCTGAATCAATAACTTAATTTTGTGGGTTAACATGTTATTGCTTATCTGCTAGCAGGAAATGAGCTATATGCGTCCACATATAGCTCATTTCCTGGTTTCCCTCGTTATTAATCTTAATTACCGCGTATTACATTTTCCGGAATTGTAAACGAATCGAGTTAGACGCGCAGCCGCCACCGACACCACAGCATCCGGCTAAATCTACACCAAAGAGGTTTTCATTGCTTTTACGATTTTATTACATAGTTATTTCAGTGGAACAACGTAGTTTGCGGTTTTTCCTTAAAAAATCTTGCGGACGCTTAAAAATCTATAAAGACCAATCTCTTAAAGAAATTTTTAATTAACAGGAAAACATTATAAGTCTGTCTTATCTATCATTACAATATTAGGTACTCGTTATACTATACCACTTTATTACCACTCCATTCACCAAATTATAGACAAATGTCTTAAATTTAAGTAATCCTTTTTTATCCTATAATTCTGTTTTATCGTTCACGCATATTTTCTCGTAGCCTGCTAGATCGTAAAATCTTTGAGTAAAAACTACTTGGCTACCTGCATTAGTTTCGTAAATGTGACGATACCTGCTGTACATGTCTACTTCGTTTATCCTCGAAATTGGCTGACATAATTTTTGTACTGCAACGATTTCTTGGCTACTCCCGTTTTTAATGCTGTTTCTGAAAAAAAAAATGTAAGTTTGGTTCGAAAAATCTTTTTGAATTGACTTACTGTCTCCTAGCAGCCAGAGCAGCGTGATCTCCCTCAGCGGCTTGCGGCTCCTTGAGCACCGCCGCGGGCACCCAGCCCTGTCGCGTGCGCACCTGCGACCCCTCCATGTCCTCCAGCACACGAACCAGCCATCTGGAAGAACATAAAGCAAAATTGAAGCCTTTGAAAGTTAACAACAACAAAAGACCAATAAAAGTAAAACTTAGGCGGCGAAGTTTAGATTAGTTTGAGACAGTTACTGTAATTCGGCAAGAACCCTGATCAGAAACAATGACCATGTTTACATCAAAAGATGAGTCTATATATCACCATGCAACGATGACGAAGCTACGAATACACTTCTTTGTCCTGCCTCATGTCGTCAGTCGTGTTTGATTGTCAATTTTTTCGTTGAACAATAAACGAGCGTATTAACAAACTTCCATGATATTTCGACCGCTGACTTTCATAGTACTATAAAAAGCTAGACAGTGCGTTACTGGCTCCGCTCTACATTCTAGTATGTTGAACCTGGTGTCATTGACTCGAGCTATGACTGTCTACATATTACCTATGCTTTATATTTGAATGATTAATTGGACAAAAACTCAAAGTTTCCTGTGATATGTTCTAGAATCTAGAGTCCAGAGTCCAGACAGTATAATTGATACTAATTTGATATAATACATCACAATTTAAAAAAATCTTCGGGGAAACTATGTATTTAAATATAAAACATTATGTTACTTTTACAGTTTTACCAGTTTTAAGTCGTAAAAAAATGAGCTATTATTTATTTTCATACAGTTTGATCTAGTTTGCTTATACGTAAGTACCTATGTATATGATTTTTAGGAAAGGAAAAAGCTACATAATTTTGTTTAATATAACTTCAGAGTTGGTGTAGTACCTTCAGTAAAATTGCGAAGTGAAACTTCAGGGCGCGATGAGTAGAAAATTTGAAGATTGAATTTGAATGCGACGTTTTGAAAATAAACGATTCTGACTAAAAGAGGATTAATTTCTATAACTTGCAAGCGCTCTTTTTGATAACCTCCATTGGTTGCAGAAGCGTGCAGGAGGTACTGTGTCATTCCTTCTCCTCTCCAATCAATGAAGGCTGTTAAAAAATCTCTGTTCTCAACATTTTGAACAGTTGAAAAGGCCTTCATGTTGAGCTGAATCTAAAAGTGTGGGTTAAACAAAAACAAATCTACCCAATTATTCATCGTTCATCATCATTCAAACAAATCTACATATTTCATCGATTTTAGGTTATTCTGTACTATAAGACTTTTGTAGGGCGATTCTCTGAATAATTAGGTAAAATTAATTTTGAATTAAAATTCGTTGTTACTTCCTGTAATGATATTTAAATGAGAAAAAGTAACTTTTTTCGTTTGTTTAAAAACTGATAAAACGAGAAATAAACACAGCTTGTTTTATTTAAATTTATACAAGTAGGTAGGTACCTACATATATGTATTTCCTGATCATGTTGTCTTTGATCAATATAATATTATCAACACACTTTGTGTCCAGTCCACCCACGCTCTGCAAGATATCATCGTTCAGCAATTTCAATTTGATATCTGACGTCTTTATTATCAAATCGGATATATTCTATGTAATATACGTACCTTCTTCATTTTTTTATATGTAACGTAACAAACTCAGTCCCTCGTCGCCAACACATAGTGGTTATATTCTCTTTGACACTTTATGTGTCTGTAGGCGACAGGGCATTGTATATAGTCTTACTTTTTTATTAATGTTTAATAAAAATCACAAAAGAATACTCGATGAAAACCGAAAATGTGTAGACGACATTAATGTATTTTGATGATATAATAATAGAGGTGTGGTACTACGACTACTATTTCGAGATAGCCCTTACGTTTCGGCAGTCTGCCTCTAAGCTATCCCATTATTTGCGAATTTTGTTACACTAATGTGCTTGCCAATTTTAAAAACACTAGCCAAGGCACAAGGTTACATCCACGTGAAATTTTCTCAGAAACCCTTTGATGTGCTAAGATTAAAAAAATATAAATGATGAGTCCTAAATGATAAAGAGACATGCCGGGCTAAGATGCGCAACTCGATAAAATTTTATCGAGCCATTTTATCGATTCTCGTCGACATATTGTATGGCTTTGTCGACGAGAATCGATAAAATGGCTCGATAAAATTTTATCGTGTTGCGCATCTTAGCACCCATGAGCTGAGTCGCATTTAAATTGGTCTTGTAGGTTTAGCACGATGGGTGTTCAAACCAATCTAAGTATTTAATAATAACTAAAAAAAAACGTATATCTTTGCAGTTTCCATTAAGGAGTTTCCAGTGGCAATCTTCACAAGATGAACTTCAGGCTCTCGTCATTATCAAAAGTATAATCTACTCATGGCAGCAAAACAAAGTAGCCTAAGTACGAAAGTTCGATAGTATCATAGTATTGCATTGTCAATTTGTCACCGAATTTATTATGAATATCTATAGCAAATAATATCTAATCAGATGAAAGCGAGTGGTTGAAAAATGGTTTGCAACTTTGATGAGAAATACTGAAAAAAAAACTCACATACAAATAATAGCTTGTAAAAACAAGTGAATTTCATTTTTTCAGGTCTAAACTATAACTTATAAAATGATTTTCTCTTTTTAAACAGTAAGTAGTGTTTATGAAGTTTTTATGTAGAAGTAAATTATAAAACTCATATATATCAAACTGAAATAAAACACAAAATCGAGATTAAACAAAATATTTATCTCAAAACGTACGTCCAATTTAGAACGAATAAACCAGGTGACCGATATTGTCAATTTTCCGTGAATTTTCGCTGATAAATTTGTCACCTACAAATAATAATTTAACGGAAGAATTCGCCTTACGAATACGATACGAAAAAACAGTTTTTTTTTTTTTTCGCCTATTCCAGTTCTAGTTGAATAGCAATTTATATTATCTTGGAATGTTGTTTTTTCTGCAAAGATTTTGACAAAAGTATTTTGAACGGAGAAATATAGTCTGTATTCTATGTTTTGAGTTTTGTTTAGAATCTTTGTGGTTCTGATGTCGATATCTTATCTTATCTAATATATATAAATCACGTGTCACGTTGTTTGTCCGCGATGGACTCCGAAACTACTGAACGGATTTTGATAAAAATTTGTAACCATTTGTAATATGGTCCAACTTAAAAGGTAAGATAGTTTTTATCCCGGAATTCCCGCGGGAACTCCGAAATTACTGCGGATGAAATCGCGGGGGACAGCTAGTCTTACTGTATAAATCTTCAGCGACATTCATACCTACTTTAGCTTTGTCTTCACGATCAATTATTATTTTATTGACCCAAATCAAGCGTTGCGTTAACTCCAAAAATCAAACTCCCAATCTAAATACTTTAGTAAAATTACCGAGGCCTTTAAAACCACTTTTACGTAGCCTCTTAAACTGAGACTGAGTCAGCACTGCTTGAGTTCCGAGAAAGTTGAACTTGTTGCAAGTCATACCTACTTAGATTTTGTTAACATATCTGACAAATTCTAATATTACAAATGCGATAGTTTGTGTTTCTGTGTTTAACACATTTCATCCCGGTACAATAGATAAATGTTCCCGACGATTACCGAATATCATGGGGGCAAAACCACCGGGAATTGCTAGTCATTAATAAAAAAGGCAGGTCATAATTATTAATTATGCTCTCACATCAGAATACACATATGTTTTTAATATAAATTTTCAAAGATGATTTTGAAAATCGGTATCTTTCAAATGATATTTGCTTGTGTCATCCTTAAAAAGTATGATAGTAGGTATATATACCTAAATCCTCAATTCCAGCCGCTGAAACAACATTCTTCAGTTCCTTTTATGTAATACCTAACCTGTTTTGTGCTAAGTGATGTAAAAAAATTCAGAAGCATTTTTAATATTTTTTCTGAAAATTGTGAATATCATCTAATTTGACTAATTTTACATACAAATTACTGAGAATTATTTAATTTTTCTTTTGCAGACTGATCATAAGCTTTAAGTGCCTTTTAGTAGGTAATTGTGAGTGGCGTATACAAATTGCCCAACATTATCTTTTAAATCTATTTTATCGTTGAACTTGTCAAAACAAAGTCGCACACACTCAGACTGAATGTTTAAATACCATGAGATATAGGAAATAGCAATGATATTATATAAGAATTGTGAATTTTGTGTCAACTTCGACATTTTTTTGGCGAGAAGATGTTAAAGTTGTTCGGTCCACTGCGTGAAACCGAACACTGCGTTCGACAGCGATTTACGCGATCGAGCCGCTTTCCTACGGCCCGGTCGCGGCAGTCGATTCATGTCGGTCACGGGCGTCGGTAGACTAATAATCCACTTCACAATACACGGATCTACTTGATCCCACACTAAGCTATAAGCTTGTGTCGTGGAAACCAAGCAAACATGGTATAAACTACATATTATCTTATCTTATCTAATATATATAAATCACGTGTCACGTTGTTTGTCCGCGATGGACTCCGAAACTACTGAACGGATTTTGATAAAATTTTGTAACCATTTATAATATGGGCCAACTTAAAAGATAGGATAGTTTTTATCCCGGAATTCCCTCTGGAACTGAAGGACATAGAGTACTTTTTTACTGCGGGTGAAACCTCGGGGTACAACTACTATTTATATATTAAGATGATGTCGCTTTAAGTAGCTATATTTGTACATTTAAACTTTGCAGCCATCTGTTCATAATTGTCTGTGAAAACTACAACATGGACTCCCAACCACAGCGTCTTTTTAGGTCACATAAATTTTAATGGACACTTTATTACCTACACGGAGAAAAAACTGGCATTCACACATTTATTTTAATAATAAATGACTTCTTTTCATGTTCAAGGAAAAAGGTCAATTACACGTGTAGAGAGTGTGTTTTTAATATTTAATAGACATGCATAGTTTCGTTTCCCGGTAATTTATTTTATTGACCATTAATGTAAAAATATGATATACATATAGAACGAAGCCATAAAATTCAGTTGAAGTATGTACTCGTATCTACGTAAAAAATTTGCCGTTAAACTGGCTTCGGCCGCACCATTCTACTTAATTTTAAGTAAGGATTTTTAAAACAAAATTGCCTCAATCAGAGACGTTCATTAAATGAATCTTAATTGGCATTTAACTTTTAACTTAATTAGTCAAATGCCAATCAACATTAAAATTAAGTTATTATTAAAACCTAATAGTGATATAGCTAATTAATGGATCATCGAAAGAGTTCGAAGCAGTGATAAGCAAGTGGGTAAGAAGTTAAGAATCCAAATCTTGACTTTTAAAGATCGCGGATGAGATCTTCTGACAAGGGTCTCTATCAGACCTATATAATATAAGTACAATAAAATATAAGATAATATAATATTTATTTTATTTATAAAAAAAATTAAAATATTATTCACCAGCACAAGTTACAGATTGTACTGTACAGAATAGTATAATATATTTGGTGCGGCAAAAAGGAAAATGGTCTCCGCGAATATGCTGATTTTAAATCATCAACGTTTATGTATACGTCAGCAGGGCAAGTATGTAACTTTTGTTGGTATTATATTTCAGTTTCAATCAGAAACATAGCAATTTCTTAATTAATTAATCATGTTTAGACAGCTTTAACTTGTGAAGTATGTTCATTTTGGTTGATTGCTAGATATTGTAAGTGTCAAAACGTGCATAACAATTGTAATCGCAAAACCGTCATGTTTTTGATTGCAACTGAAAAATGATAGAAACAAAATTACATAATAGCCCCTCAGATAACTATCGAGACATTACAAATGTGCATGTTACATATATATTCGAGATATGAATATTGAAAAGACAAATTCCAGGTCATCTATTTATTACGATTACGATTGCACTGTTTATTGCAAATCAGCAATAATAATAGAGAGCAGAACCAATAAAAAAGTTATGAGGTCGTTAATTCAACAATAGCAACACTTGCAAAACACTCGTAAAATATTGCGAGATACTTATTTTAACATTAATCTACTTTAGATTAGCTATTGTAGTATCACAAAGCGATATTTGAGACTCGTTTTTATTTTCGTTTTGTAAATTAAACAATATTATGTGATGAAACAACATTTTTTCCAACGTCATACATAGATAATAATTTATTTTTGAACGTTGAAGTTCAAAAATTAAAAACAGAAATTATAAAATATAAGAAAATAGGTACCTATAGAAAAACTGGCAAAACTACATAACGAATATTAAAAGTTTCAAATAGAGTTAAGATAAAAGAAAAACTAAAAATCTAACATTAAGCTCATATGTCTGCAGAATAACAAGTAAACTGAATTAGTGCGCCGACTAAACTAGGTCGAACACCGCACGTCGCGTCGATTTGAACTTTAGCTAACACGAACCAACGACAAGACGAACGTACAGATGCTAACAATGAAGCTCCCAAACCATTGGCTGGCAGCCATCCCAATTGGCCCACTGGAGCAACCAAACATGACATTCAAGACAGCGAATTTGCGAAATAAACACCAAAATCTAGGTTGCTATCCCGAGTCTTGCTAAAATTAGTAACAGAAACAACTATCTACCTAAACAAATCGAAATGAAAAATGGATTTTAGCGAATGAAATTCAATATTACCTACTTTCCATTTATCTTTGAAGAGTTCATTCAAAGTGTTCTTAATAGAGCTAATAATATGTATTATGTATGTACGTTTTATATACCTACGTTTCATTTACGTCAATCCACAAGAAATAGGTATAGCAATATTTTTTAAGATCTTTTCTGCGGCACAACCTGAACACTTTCAGGGCGGGCTCGAACTTTAATAATTAAGAATTCAAGAAATAAAAAGAGAAGTATAGAAGAAAAATACATTTGACTTTTAATAAGTTTTCAATTTTGCTGTCGTCTTTCAATAATAAGTATCATTGTCATTAAACAAACGCTGTAAAAGATTGAATTGAGAATATTTAGATTTTTCTTAAAACTAAAAGCCGTGGTCGTTTATTCTAAGATGACCTAATTATTTAAGATGATTAAATTTAATGTCATTATTTTCAAAAGTCGACAAAGCGTTGCAGAATTAGTATCTCACACGTAGCTAGGTGCAAACTTCCTGAAACATATTAAATTTTAGCACTAGCTGTGAGAGTGTCAGAGATTTTAACAGTATCATATAAAAGGTACGAAATAAAACTGTCCTGGCTGAAAATTGAGACAAATGTAGTGTAAGAACAATGTGTTTAGTGAATTCGGTATCAGAGTAAAAAAAACAGGTCGCTGAGCTTTTAAAGCGGGTGTTTCGTTTCAACGTACAGCGATATTGTTCAAGGCGGGTCGTTGCACTGGGCGGATTAGGCACCTAGCTACGGATACGTTATGTGCGTCAACCAAGTAATATGTGGGTTTTCAGAACGGTCAGTTCACTATAATTAATCAAGTTAATTTATTTACTTAGATCATTCATTCTCATACATAACTATGTCTTTAATGTTTATGTCTGATATACCGTTGCGTTGTCTAAAAATCTGTATAGTTTATTAATTTGGGAGCTATTCTTTTTGCTTCGCATAAAAGTATGTGTAATGGTATCAACAATTAAATTGTTCGCATTATTATGTATGAATGTTATTTATTTTCTCCACCGCCTGCGCCGCACTCTGCGACTCTCGTGGGACTCCAGCGCTGACTGAAAACCAGCGCTGAGGGTTCCCATTCTCAGCATATGCTGAGTCAGCTGCCATTTGGCGCAGCAAAGACACACCGCGACCAATACATATTTATATTTAGGTGTATAAGTTGTTTGTAAAAAAGAAAGTATTTTGTTGTGCAATAAAAAACATTCTATCCTATTCTAAAAATATGTCTATTCTATCAGCTATAGAAACGCATGAGTTTTGAATAGCAGAAGATAAGTTTTTGTTTGTTTCTGTACACATAAAAGATTAATCATACGATGAAAACAAACCAACCTGGCTCCACTTTCAGCTTTGGTACCATTGGAAGGCCTGCTCCGAGGATGGTTCTTCTTAGGTCTGACTGTCGATTTGTGCTTAGCAGCAGACACGTCCAGCAGTTCTGCTTCGAGCACATCCAGTTCAGGGTCCAGTCGGGGTTTCCTGGGTGAGGGGGGGTGAGGTTAGAACACGTTATAACAGGAGTAGGGAACTAGCTTGCTGAATGAAGAGGGAATTAAATTAAAAAAGGACAAAGTTAGTAGATACAGAGAAATACAATAATGTGTAGTGGACATGAACCTGATAGAGCATGTTTATGTATAATACCTAACTGTAATTGGATACATGTAAATCTAGTATTTAGATACCAAAATACTGTTGCTAACTTCTTCCTGATGTTTACTAAAGTACCTACCTATCTGCTCCATGCGCATATTGTCTACACGTGTGCGGTAAACAAATAAATTCGGCTAAAAGAAAAATAAACTTTGGGTAACGAATAACTTTTTAAACATAGCACCCTTATCACACGGCCGATCGTCTTCCGTGTCTCCGTAGCAAGAATATTTGACAATTTTTTTTTTTAGTCCGTCTTACAGATAAAAAAATATTGGAATCGTATTTTTTCTTTTTTACGTAATCAAAAATAACGGCGATACATTGAGTTGAAGTTTCGCGTGACGTCACCAACCAATGCAGTTTGTATAGCGGTTTGTAGCGGTAAGTGACGTCACGAGCCCCCACCCTAAACTTTAATGCGCTTTATCTCTGTGTATTTTAATTTTTTTTGAAAAATAATAAAATACGTGTTTGATGATTTTTAATTTTCTAACTGACGGACTAATTAGAATTTCTATTTTCAAAAGTCGTCAACATCCTTATTGGTGACCAAATCCACCATACACGTTTTGACACAGTAATGTATGCTTAGATGTCGTGCTGCCTGGTGCTGAATAAAATTTCGTCCATTTGCGCATACACGGTATTGGTACATTTCCATCCAGATTCAAGTGTTTTCCGGTGGCGGTTGGTTGCGAGGCCATCAATCACGAGATTTCCGCGTCGCCAGGTTAAAGCGACGCCTCAATGTCAGGGGCCACGGCCAACACTGCTCAAGTTGCTTTGTGTCACTCCGATATTTATTTTCGTTTGTCTCCCATTTGATTGACGTTTAATGCTGAGCTCTTAAAGTGGCCGCTCAATTCCAGTGAAAAAATAAATGCAAAAGCATTATTATATTTTTGTAACATCACCCACGTCTTCGGTCTCAAATGTTATTAGTCCTATCAGACTAGTTCAATTACTGGATCAATCTTAAGTGCCCATATGGGAATGATTAATTACAAATTATGTATTACTAGAATCGATCAATGAGTCAAAACTCTACTTATGATTAATATAGTACCTAAATGTTGCTTGCGGTCTCCCAATCATAAGTTTCGGTATTCCCTCGGGGCCTCTAAAGTACCTGTATGTATGTATCACTTTCCAAACCTTCAATTGTTTCGAAAAAAAAAAAACACCTAGTTGAGTTTATATTTCAAAAAGCTGCTCCCTGCGGTTTCCTCTGCGTTAGTTTGGGAGTTCCCACGGTAACTCTGTGTACTTCATTGACTACTCCTCTACTATCCTCTCAACCTGGTAAATTTCAGCTTCATACGTCACGTAGTTTTCGAGATTTCATTAGTTCAGTCAGTGAGTCGGTAGGCTTTCACTTATTTATACATAGAATTATTAAATCTACAGTAATATAATATGAAGAGGTAATTTTGTAAGTTTGGATGTACAGGATGTAGAGATACCAAAAGATGCCAATTTGGTATTATTGGTGTTTACACTTGTTGTACTATTTTAAAATATGAGTAGGTGCTATTATTTGTAGGATAGACAAAGCTGACTAGATTAACTTAAAGTTTGTTGCTTATTACCTTTTTCAGTTTATATAGGTATTCTAGGTATTCAAACTTCAAGCAAGAATTCAAAGTGTCTGAGCGAATACGAAAAGCTCTAGAACGGAAGACAAGGTGTGCAATTGTGCATGGACGGTCATGGACCATATTAAGTGGAGTTCTATAATCTTTGTCTTCAATTTAGGGCTAAGTTTCTGACCTAGTTACATTCGTTTAAGGTTCTCGTTCAAGCTAAGCTCGTGCCCCGAGGCGGGTGCATGGTGCGCAAACGCACGCTATTTCAGGCTGCCCCAGAAACACCGTGACGTCAACGCGGCACCGTTTCCAGCGGGACTTGCTCCATCACTCCAGCCACCTCACACTCCACTACGTACTATATCCATCTAGATTCATGTATATGATACATATATATATATTTATATACATATATATATATATATATATATATATATATGTATAATACCTAGTTGTTTAGTTTAGTAGGCTTTATTATGAGAAAAACTTACGTTGGTGAAGTAAAAAAGTGTGTGTAAATTTGTTGAGCTCTGCATATCCTGACTAGTAAATTTCTTCTTCTTTAACGTAGAAATGGGAAGACATTTTTACATTAACAGATATTTAAATCTAAATTTCATACGTTCTGCGTATTATCTATGGTTCCTTGGTACTTACTGCTATGAACGCCATTTACAAAGCTTTTTAGATTTTCACCTTTTCGATGAGAATTTTGTTTTTCTGTTAAAGTACTTCATTACGCTATTACCTAAACTAATCCAACTAATATTACAAACGCGAAAGTTTGTAAGAATGTATGGATGGATGGATGGGATGGATGGATGGAAGGATGGATGGATGTTTGTTACTCTTTCACGCAAAAACTACTGGATGGATTTAAATGAAACTTTACAATAATATAGCTTATACATCAGATTAACTCGTAGAGTAATTTTTATCCTGGAATTCCCGCGTGAACTCTGAAATTAACGCGGGTGAAACCGCGGGGTACAACTATTTATGATAATATTTCTCTAAATTACCTTTTCCTTGCCCAGCGCTTTTAATTCAAAACAGAAAGATAGGTACCTAAGCATATAGTTCTTAAGCGAAGTAGACAAACGGCGAAATAGGCAAACAGACACTTAGGCTGAAAGCTAATCGAAAATGAAGTTTAGTCATAACGCGAAGTAGTCGTTCTGCGTATTAGGTATACCCGGCGTAAAGGGTACAGATGTTCAAAGATTTGAGTTGTATTTTATAAATTCAACCTAAAACCAGGGGATTAAAGAAACAACAATATTTATTACCAATGTTTTAATAAGTCTTGTGTCCTGAGTCGACCATTGCGTAACTCTCAGTCGATAGGACTAAAAAATTATTCAACAAATCTAATTATGACTTTTAACATTTTCACACTGTCAGTTATTTCCTTGTTTGCTGTAAGGTATTACAGTAGGTACACATAAAACGATCCATAACGTGTCATCGCTTGGCTAGAAGATGCAAAATAATATTATCTTGCTGAAAAAAGCTCCTATATTTTAGCATAGCAAACAGACAAAGGATTTTCTGTTTTAAGTACTTGAGAATAAGAACGAAATTTACGAAAGAAAAATATTATTTCACAGTAAAAAAATATCATTAAAGCAATTCTTTCATTTAATATCGATGGATTAGATGTTGAAATCGCAAAATACGCAATAAATTTCTCTTGTCTGATAAAATGACGAAATATTAATCCACTACTGGACGAATATTATTTGCTTGAATAATATATTGTGTGTATGTAGACGTGAATTTATTTTCACTATAGAGATGAAAGAAATCTAGTTTTAGAGAGAGAGTATGATGTCAATAAAACGGCTTAAACGCGCACGCAAATATATCTCGCAATAATAATTGTTTATTTAGTTAACATTAGTTTACTATCAAATTAGGAATTTGAATAGAAAAATAACAAAATGTTTCACAAAGTATAGATAAATTTGCAATCTTGTCATTAGTCTCGTCTCTAGTTATTTTAAAATATTTGTCTCAACTACTTTGCGTAAAACTTAAGCTTATACAATTTTCTTTTATATCGCTTTGACTTTACCTGAGCGGAAAAAAATTGGCAGAAAGCCAGGGCCGACCTTAGTTTCAGAGTCAGACACTATTGAGTTTATTATCCATCTAACGCTATTGATTAATGATTTCTTTTGAAACAATATTAAATACCCACTCATCACACTTATGTTTATATGTACATTAGTCGATTACATTTAATTTTTAATTATTGATTTAAGATTCCATCAAGAGATCAGACTCGTACCTACATATTAATACACTAAAATAAGATTCACTTTTTATTTTAATGATTCACTTTGATTTTGACTTTTTTTAATATTGTTTTGTAACTTAAGATTTAATTATACCTAAACAAATTCTGACTTCTTTTGGTAAGTGCAGCAGAGTCATTATTTAAATTTTATCTTTTAATATAATCATCCTTATTTTTTTTTGTCTTTTAAATATTGATATAATACTAAAAAGAAAAGACAGTATTTTTATATCTTTATTAAATACGAATTGTGATGTTATACACAAAAATCACACTGTAGCATAATAAAAGATGATCGCTTAATGGTACCAATACCAATTCACTGGCATATGTAGACTTAACACATAATGATCGTGGGATAGTTATCACATAAGTTTTGATGCTGATCACAACACAAAAATGATACATTAACAATATTTATAAGGGACAATTCCTTGTCCTTAAGCAGGATATTTACAATGAGACGAGACCGCAATATGTATGAGTCTTCATTCGTCTATCTTCTTTCATGTTCATCCCTCCTGGATATTCTAATGAAGCATTCAGTAATAGTACATTCTGTACGTAGGAACGCTAAAGACGTAGTCTAAAGACGGTCCCCTCGTATTGAAGAAATGGTTCTCGTAACTATATACACGCCCTCTGTACCTGCATCAACAATTGTATCTCATTACGTAACAAATGATCACAACGATGACGGTGATGACTGATATGCAACTGGTGATACGTTCTGTTTTGTTAAAATGATGGACGATCGATGACGATGAAAGCGAATTTACGTGAATTCTGAATGAAGATTTTATAGGCAAAATTGTATCGTTGCGTTGCGCAAGCGACGGTGCAACGACCTACGCCTAAAATTATCTTGTATCGGTGTGCCATGCGGAATGTTCAGCGCATCTAAAGCTATTAAATTGCATTCTCTACAGGTTTTCGCTTCCAGGAACAAAAATAAAGCGGTACCTTGTTTAGTTGTTTGCCTATTTTTATGAATGAAAAACTTTTGCAAGTTTCGGAATGTACGTGTGTTTTAAGTAAATGAATTCGGTTATGTTAGTGCGATGTTTTAATGCGTTATTATAATATTAAGATTGATGTTTAATACACAACTGAGTTCAATGTTATTTGCTCCAGTTTCACAAGGCGCTCGTGTCTGTTATTAAAACATAAATCTACAGACTACATCAATGGGGGCACGGTTGTGTAAAGCTGGATAATTTAGTACGGCTTGTACTTACTTGGCTCCGAGAGCGGTTTTTGTGTCGAGGACCTCTACTATATCGCCAGCCTTCAGAGACACTTCATCGTCAGCTGCAGCTGTATAGTCCGTAGTTGCCACTACAACGTCTTCTACCTGAAACAATAATAAAGTGAGGTTAATATCAGATAATATCAGAACGATGAAGCCTGATTTTAGGGACATAATACTACATAGTGCGCTATGATTACCTTTGGAGGACTTCGACTATAACTAGACCTGGTAGACCTAGATCTAGATAGCGAACGTGATGAATATCCTTTATAACTGGGTGTGTTTTCTAGACTGCTCATTCTACTTATTGTGTTTTCTCTATCTAGAAGCACACCATTGTATCTCTTATTCCAGCCGCCAAGTTTCGTGATTTTTTGATTGTTACTAATATTACAGTATCCTGTGAATGTTTGTAAGTCTTCATCGTCGTCATCCACGACAGGGCAGCTGTACATAGAAAAGCGATGTGCCGATGGTTGACTTAAGTTGAGTGCTGAAAATACGTGCAAGGGCTCGAAATGTCTTATTCCATTTTCATCGAGAACTGTGTATGCAACTTGACCAGTTAACACGGAACGACTTGCTTCCCGTGGAACAACAGCTTGTAGCCCCTTTTTCATAATCAGTAAAGCTCCTCGATGTTGTTTGCGTTGTAACAAAAAGTCCTCCATAGCTAGACTATTTTCAGGATCAAGCAAGTTTAAAGGTACGTCTTCTGACGTCATAAGGGGAGGTTCCTCGGGGACGATCATAAGAGCGGCACTCTCTCGTACTAGATCCCGAAGTTTAGGATCGGTACGAGCTAAATCTGGATCAGTTTCCAGTTTTCGCAATGCTGAATGCAAATTAGGAGTTTTCTCAGCGAGTTTTCTCATGACCGTTAATCTTTTGAGTATGTTTAAGCTTAAAGGATCGTTTGATATTTTTGCAAGGCTCTGTTCATCGTTAAGAACAGAAATAAGACTTGCAGCGACATCTCTCATGCCAAGTATTTTAGCAAGTCCGACCGACTGAATGATCAGTTCCTTGAGATCTTCAGAGTTTGAATCTTGAAGCATTATTTCTAACTCTTTGTCACTAGCTTCCTGAACCGCAGCAACAATAGCTTTCTGTAGTTGTTCGGTAGCTTCGTGATCAGTTTTAATAAAAGAGATTGAATCTGATATGTGACCCAATACATGATGTAATAAATTCGTATCATTTTTAGTGATGTTTTTAAAAGCAGGTCCGAGAACTTCATTTTCACTGCTCAAAAACTCGCTGAATTTTTCAACAATGTCTTCTTCAGTGAAATAATTCTTTTTCATAGCACTGTTAATTGCAATTTTGATTAACTCTACTTTGGGTTGTGAAGAATTTTCAAGAATTTCTTCACAAAGTATTTCTTTGTTTTCTTCGGTTTGCAAAATTTTGTACATTGCGGAAACAAAATCCTCATCAATGGCTTTTCCTAAAATTGTATCAATTGATTTCAATATCATCTGATATTTTCCTCGGTTGGTGTTATTATTAACTTCTTCAAATTGTTCTGCCGTTACTAAAGCCGCTAGTACAGCAGCTGCGATAGAGTTTTTTACATGTTCATTATGCGCACTTTGGCCATTACCTCCAACATAACCTGGATGGTCTTGAATATCCATTCGGATCTTATTCTTTCCTTTTTTCACTTCACCGGAATTTTCTCCATTTTGCGATCGTTCTTGAATACCAGATTTCAAATGTGCACTCATTTCAATTATTGAAGTAATTACATCCATTAGTTGGTTTGCGACGCCATCTTTTAATCCAAAATCAGTGACAAAAGCTTTTAATGCCTCTACATTTCTGGTTTCATTTAATACCACGTCAATTGCTGGTAAATCCGCAGGCACTTGTCTGCCGATTGCCATTCCGGCTTCCGAAAGTTGTCTTAACATATTTGTATCAATTATTAACTCTCCTTTAGTGGACGTAGTGTCATTTGGATTTGTTTTTACTTTTAACAATCTTAACTCTTCAGGAGTAACCACAAAGCTCTGAACAGAAAATTCTAGACCTTCTTCACCTTCAGTGAGATCTGGCGCAACAAATTTTAACCCTTCAGGTGTCTGTACAATTTGTCCAGGTACAAACGTAACTCCATGATCATCATTTTCTATTACTCTACCTGGTACAAACCTTGGACCTTCTTCTGTATCAACTACTTGTCCAGGAACAAACCTCGAACCCTCATCTTCTGTAGATATTACTTGTCCTGGTATAAATGTAGGCCCAGCTTTAGTTTCAATAATTTGACCTGGCACAAATCGAGGTCCATCGATTGTGTGTATTGTTTGTCCTGGAACGAATTTTGGACCAGTTCTGGTATTAACAACTTGACCGGGTACAAACTTTGGACCTTCAGCTGTATCAACCACTTGACCTGGGACAAATTGTTCTCCATTTTCTGTGTATACAATTTGACCTGGTACAAAAACTCCCTCTACCATCATACCTGGTACAAAACGAGATTCATTTGCTTCATTTTTTACAAGTCTACCTGGCACTACTTTTCCTTCCATTTTAGGTACTCGAGGACCAGGATAAAACTCAATTCCTTTAGTAGTTTGTACCATATGACCAAATACATATAATGCTTCTTCGGATAGTGCACATGATTTAATATCGATTGGTAATCCCATAGGTGCACTTTCACAAAAAGTTATATCCTCAACAGATTTTGCTACTGAAAATTCAACGTGTCCATTAGTTTGAACAATGGTTTTTCCTGGAATAAACTTATCCCCACAATCAGTGTGCACAACCTGCCCTTCAATAAACTTTGGGCCATCCATAGTTTCTACAGTAGTTCCAGGAACAAATTGAAGGTTATCATTACTTGTTGTTTTAGAGATTCCTGGTACAAAACATATCTCTCCATTCATATTGACTGTTTGCCCAGGTACAAATTTAAGACCATTCGGGGTTGCTATTGTAGCACCAGGTACAAATTGTAATTGATCACCATGATGTAGCACTTGACCTGGCACAAACTGCCACTCATTATCTATTTTGGCATTTTGCCCAGGTGTGAAAATCAGTTCATGATTTTCCATAAAAGTCTGACCGGGAACGAATTGCACACCTTCGGACATAGTTAATGCCTGACCAGGTACAAACACTTCTTGTGATTCTTGGTTAATTATTTTTCCGGGCACAAATTTTATTCCGTCGTCAGACAACACTGTTTGTCCTTCAGTAAATTTAAAAGTATCATCCTTATTCTTAATAACTTGTCCACAAACGAATTCTTCTCCATTAGATGTTTTCAATACTTGCCCGGCAACAAAGAAAGGTTCTTCAGTATTTTCATTCATAACTATGTGACCGGGAATTAGTCCAGGACCAGCTGGTGTATTAACACTTAACCCAGGAACAAAAATGGGCCCAGACGGAGTTTCAACTGTTTGGCCAGGTATAAATACTGGTCCTTGTGGAGTATTAATATGTTGACCAGGAATAAACTTCTTAGCTTTATTTATATCTAATGTTAAGCCCGAAATCTTAGCAACTTTTTCTTTCTTTCCCTTTTTAATATTTTTTACAATATAAGGTACATTTTCTAAAGTAGGGAGCATGTCACTTTTGCCTTCTATACTCAATTTATTAGCAACATTTAATGTTTTGGTTAACCGTTCTTCTGAAAGTTCTTTGACTGCGTTTAAGATTGTTTCAGATGGTCGTGTCTTAATCGGTTTTAATGGATTTACGCAAGGCACACTTTCCAATGACACTGTCAGTTCACTGACATTACGATCGACGTCAAATATTTCCGACTCACAATGATAAGGTGCTATTTTTACCGGAGTGGGAAGTTTGGTTATTTTTGGAGTTATGTTTTCGTGATCGTTTTCGATTATTTCTTTCTCAAAAGCTTCCCAATCCCAGGAATCTATTAAGGGATGCATTTGTTCTCGCCATTCACCACTGCACATTGTAATACTTGATTTATTACGCATATGGGTCACATCAAAATTACTACACGTATAACTCTTAAGGTCATGCTTTTCGTGTTTAATCTCTTCCAATTTAGCTTTCTTTGCCACACGAATTTGACGAACTTTTTCTTCTTCTAGTTCTTGTACTTCAGCCAATTTTTCCTTATTTTCAAATATTTTTTTCATGGAAGATAATCCTGCAGCTCGTTTTCGTTTCTTCTTTCTCTCTTCCATTTCTTCGATTTCTCTTAACTTGAGCACTTCAGCATTAGGTCCTTCTCCTTCAAACATTTCTATATCTTCGGTCAAATCTTTAAATTCCATAGATACATTACGACCGTGTCTCGTTTTTATTAATACTGTATCTGAATCTTTAGCCAGCATCACGTCCCTCACATCACCGTCTCGCACGGCAGCTTCCATACGCGACGTGAAAACTAAACTACATCTTCGCTCCTGCACAGTATACACATAACGTTTGTCTTCAGTCACTTGTTTATTTAATAACATTTCTATTAACCCCTTTTGAGCTTCCGTCGATCCATCCAACACAGGGAATATGTAACGATAGTCTGGCAACATTTCGTGCTTACGATTTCCATAGTGAATTTCAGGCGAATAGTGATGCGGTCCGAGTTCGCCAGCAACATTGGTTATCTTGCATTTCGCTTTCGAAGAGCCTGCCGTCAGCAGTACTGGAATGTAGTGGTGCGTTGGAAGTCCGTAGGATTTGCCGGTGATCCTGCAGCAACGTTTCGCATCTGCCGGTGAGATGGGAGCTAGTAGCGGAAAATAATTGGGCTTAGGCAACCCTCTGCTGCGACCCGTTATTCTACAGAATGACATCGTGGATGTTATCACGCTATCATAGTTGTATACGGCTTCGTAGAAAAATATTTAGTGTTTTTTTTTTGTCCGACAACAATCGATGGTTGAGGAACTATGCGCGAGCGCGAGCTGGTATCGTGTGCTTAGCGCGGAGCTTGCCAAGCGACTGGAGAGCGGCCGAGCTTTATACCGCGGTTTGGATTCACACCTTTGCGGAGGCAGACGGTGTGCCGGTAAGTATTCTCGTTCCGGATACGGGTTATTTATAAACAAAAGACGGATTTATTTTTTAAACTCGAAAATATGACACAGATCCAGAACAGAAACAATCTGTACGTGTTTCATTACTGCAGCTGTAGACATTGCTGAAATTAACTGTGGCTAAAATTAACAATCCGTTGAAAGATCTATATCCGTAATGGGTTTCAAGTTGAGAAAATGTCATGCTAAATCCTATAAAAATAAAATATATAACTAACAAATAATAGTGATAAGTGATTAAATAGTGCATAGATAATAGAAAAGCAGTCACCCGTTTAGCACCCATTCATTTTAAAATTTTCCAACTAAGTAACTAAACTTACTGAAACCACAATAGTAATAAACGAGATTCAAGATTACAGGCGTGGAAATATTAAGCACAATATTACTGAGGACAATGAAAAATTGTATGGGTGTATGCGTGTATTTATTGGAGAAAAAAACCGACACAAGTTGCATCACAGTTAAAATTACAACAATTAACAGTAAGACAAGATCACTTATGTCCTGAACGTAGCAAGTGGAAAGTGATTCTAGCACCAAACACACCGAACCCAAATTGCCTGACCAGCAAAGCTGTCTAGGTCAGAAGAGGCCTCACCTTGCAAAAGTAACCGCGGTTACATGTCAATCTGTTGAATTAAAATTAACCAGAAGTATCCTTCACGCGGCTGCAAGTGAGCGCAGCGCCCGGCACAGCAGGCGATTTATTTTTGCAAGCGAAGGTGAAAAACTGCACCAATGTCGTACGCCATACTTATTTACATTAAATAAGTACCTAATAAGCTCTGCTAGAACCCTTAAATATATTTTTAGCTGTCCCCCGCGGTTTCACCCGCGTTATTTCGGAGTTCCCGCGGGAATTCCGAGATTAAAAGTACCCTATATCCTTCTATATACCCTGACAACGTGTATGCAAAGTTTCATGATGATCGATTGAGCCGTAAAGGCGTGAAGCGTAACAGACAGACAGACAGAGTTTCTTTCGCATTTATAATATTACTATTAGTAGGGATAATTATACCGAGTTCCGATATGTGTGAGTGAATTTAACACAGTATTTTCACTGTCCATAGCCAAAGTCGATACCAGGGGTCGTATTTTTGAATCGCTCGAATTACTTTTCGCACACGAAATGCCAAGATTCACGTGTGAATGCTTAAAAAATCTATGAGGAAACTCAATCAGAGCTAAACCCTGACTTTGGTTTGCTTTTAAATTTCTTTAGTGCCATAAAATCCTTTGATAGAATCGCCATTAGTGCGCGTTAAATCTTCAAATCGAACTGTTTAAGTCTACTTCAAAGATTAAAAAAAGAAGTTTAAAATTAAAATAACGAAAATAGTTCAACCTTGGACCGCTACGAAACCAATCGTATACAAAGCAAGAGTTCCAATAGGTACTCGAGCAAATGATGGTTTTCGTTGTGACGCGAGTGTTATGGTTACAGCTATTTGCTATGAAAATAAGTCTAATTGGATAATGTTTATTCTCATTGGATCTATCATAATATCGTAATAGGTACGAGTAACGTCGATTATTTTAACTAAGAGATATCCTTATCACAATAAACTTGAGCAAAAATTTCACTGAGCAAAGCCATACAAACCGATAATGTGTTACTAGTTCCTAAACGTATATATTTTTTTAAGAGAAAATTCATAACACAGTCAATCATACTTAACAATTAATTTACAAAGCGCTCTAAAGAGCAGAGGAAGCTTGTTCTAGAAACTAAAAATACAACTAAAACTTCCATTCATACTGTTCAGAAATATGAAACGGAAACGTGTAGCAAAAACCACAGAACGCGAATACATATCGTACACCTGCGAGAGCTTCCGGCGTATACAGCTATGTTCAGTTTCATAATATTTTAGAAATATCGCGTGACACTGTGCTATTGAGGATCAAGTTCAACCCGGCTATCGGGTTCTGTGAAACGCTTTTCAAAGGTTAACTCTGTTCAATTTGGCGCTCATAATGATACAAACATCTGATGAGAAAAGTATTTACGTATATTAGGACTATTAAAATGGCTTCAAAGGGCAAGGCATGTTGATGTAAATCTCCGAAGCTAACATTTTAGATGCCGTGGACTATGACCAACATCTAGGAGAAAGGTATTAGGCATTAGGTATTTTCTTAAATGTAAGGAAATGCAGGAAATTTCTTAAATGTAATGCTGGTATAAAAGACAAAGCTAAAACAGTAATGAATTTGAAAGAAACTTCAAAACTAAATTGCATTTGGTAAAACTGACGTGTTTTTTTTTTATTCATATCAAAATAATAAAATTTTGTGTTCCGTGAAAATGTTAAAACGACATTTTACCTCATGCGTCCAGGAAATTCGTGCGACTCAATTTTTTTCTGGCAACACAATGACTGTCGCAAGAAATACTGTTCGATCGTGATAAACAACTTTTTAAGGTGATTCGTGTGAACCGGTCGTGGAAAAACCCGATGTGAAAAAGAAAATTGATAAATATCAAATGTACATAAACAACAAACACGCGCGGGTCGGTCTATCGCGAATTCAATCCCCGTATTTATATGTTTAACTTTTGTTTTTACCTTGAGTCTGATCATCAAGTTGTAATCCTATGTATGTATAGTACAACAAAATAAGTAGTTACCTTATATTATAAGTATTATATCAATTATCTAGTACTCATAGTTTTATAACTCATAGTTTTATACTCATTGTTTTATGTCCAAGCCTTATTATTATTATTGTTTACTAGCTGCGCCCCGTGGTTTCACCCGCGTTAATTTCGGAGTTCGCACGGGAATTTCGGGACAAAAAGTAGCCTAGTAGTAGCCCTTCTCTGTATCCCTGACAATGTGTATGCAAAATTTCATGATGTTCGCTTGAGTCGTTAAGGCGTGAAAGCGTAACAGACAGACAGACAGACATGCAGAGTTACCTACTTTCGTGTTTATAATATTAGTAGGGATTTTACACAAAAAATCACATCTTTTTTTAATCTGTGGCTAAAATTACCTACGCGTCTAACCACTTTATCTTTTATATCGGATGATATGGAGAGAAGATCCAGTTCGAGATCATCGCACAGACGTACACACAGATCTAGTACATCTATTTAAATGTTTCTCGGAAAAAAGAAAATAAAACTTCGCGTAATACTTCGCAACAGCCCATTTCATGTCGGTTCCTACTCGGGCTCTGTTTGCGAACTTGTCGCGACTCGCGCGTGTGATGCTTCAGATTTATTACGTACACCGTATTGCGCTCAGCTGAAACATTATTATTAATTAGGTTTGTTATACAAAAATTTTATCTAGCGTTCGGTTTTAGATGTATGTAATATAGTTTTGAAGAACTCGAATAAGTTTATTCCAATATATAATAAATATAGTCAGTGCTAATGGAAGGTTGCTGGTACTTATGGCACGGGTATTCCCAGTTTAAGTACCAGCTATGAAATAAAAGTAAAAAATTAGAATATAAGTAGGATACATTATGTAAGTCTAATTATTGTAAGTCTAAATAAAGAAATAAAGATTATTATTATTATTAAAATGTGTCATGAGTGTCATCGCTGACGATAAGAGAGTTTTAATATCCACATCTTTATGTTTATTGACAGAAAAAATCAACTGAATAATTTTAAACAAAAATACCAAGATATTATTAAAATATTTTGTATAGGTGCTAACGTCTCAATCATAAATCTGAAATCTTTTAACACAGGTAAGATTTGCATCTCAAATAGACGTGTCTCTACATCGCAACAAAAAACCCGAATATGGGTTAATTAGGTACGCTTTGGGCTTCACTACTCAACCGATGATTGTGAAATTTTACGTTACACGTTGTCAGGGGTACAGAAAAGGATATACCGTAGGTACTTTTTACACCGGAATTCCGAACTTACCGCGAGTGAAACCGCAGGGCACAGCCAGTATGTTTATTATATAGGTGTGACAAATGTTCCGGTGGCGTCGGGTCTCACGTCGCTTACTACTGCGCAGACGCTGATGAGCCGACGACTGACAGACGGACGGACGGTACATAATATAGATATACATAATATATCTGCTGAAAATAAGGTTCCATGCACTCGCCAAAAGTCACGCTACCAATTAGTATAGATATAGATTGCTTTGTCGTAGTTCAAAGACACAGACAAATAAACATATACGTTTATTTTATATTCTTTTTGTGCACACTATAACTCTCGAGGGCGTTTTAACTTTCTGAATTCCTTCGAGAACCTAACATACCTATGACCATCGTGTCGACACAGAAAATATTGAGTGAATATAACCCCATTCGGTCAAGTCGTTCAGAAGATATGTACATGATATCAAACAGACGTCAATAAAGGTCAAATTAATCCACCATACACATTGAGGTTCAG
This sequence comes from Zygaena filipendulae, assembly GCA_907165275.2. Classification (NCBI taxonomy): domain Eukaryota; kingdom Metazoa; phylum Arthropoda; class Insecta; order Lepidoptera; family Zygaenidae; genus Zygaena; species Zygaena filipendulae. The sequence goes on from OU015650.1 coordinate 1,049,674, forward strand.
TTTTGGTAATTTTCTTCATTGACACAAAAGCAAACAATACAATATTGTGGATAGTTGACGACCGTGCATGGTTCCAACTTCCACTTCCACTCGTGTGTAATTCTTTCGGAAACGGATGTGTTGAGACGAAAAAACGGATATTATTCAGAATCTATGCAATGTGTATGTGTGTATTTCATACTTGTAAATCGTTCCATTGCTTTAAGGGAGGTGCTTTCAAACAAACCGACAAATCGATAAGCATACAAATGCTGTTGAAATGGATCCTATTAATTACTATTTTCCATATAAACAGACATATGTCCAGCTGGACATATGCTACGCCACCCTATTAACAAATGGAGCAAGGAAGTCACCCTCTGGAAACCAAGAGACGGCAAAAGAGGTAGGGGTCGTCAAGTCAGGAGATGGGAAGATGACCTGAAGCAGACAGCGGGATCATTCTGGTTGAGAGTAGCAAGGGACAGGACCCACTGGAAGGAATTGGAGGAGGCCTATGCTAAAAGGCACACCGAACTTAGGGACCTCTTGTAACCCAATGTTTAGGAATAAAAGGCTGTTATTATTATTATAAACAGACACAATAAGTTTACAACTGAAGTGGTATCCAAAAGTCGCTTTTTTGCGATCGACCTTGGAGTAAACCTGAAATAAACGTAATCAGCTATAAAATGTGTCATAAACGATCAGCGACATTAAGTAGGTATACCTATCAAAATGCGTGCAAGTTTGTCGCTCACTTTACACCACAATAAACAGAAAGCACGTAGCAAATTAATCACCGGGACTAAATATGATGCATTCGCCGTAAACTTGCGCCGAATTGGGACGTATCCAAATTAATTATAAGCTCATAAATCCCGACAGGCGGCAACACATCAACCGGGAGCCCTTCGCGACTGCAGCTGACTCTACACGTCATTATTACAACTCTCGAGGAAGGCAGCTGACAGCCCCCACTGACGGGCCGACGCTCTCGTTTGTTACCCACTAGGCACTTTTGATCGAATGGATTTTCTTTACAAGATACGGAATGATGAATGCATTTCGAAACGCTGTGTTACATCGGAAGTTTAATGGACAGGAAAAATAGTATAAAACGAAACAACGAAACAAAACACATTTCGTTCACGCTTTTAAAACGTTTGAATCAATCAAATTGAATTTAACAAAAGATAAAAAAAAACTATGTGAGTATAAATAACATTTACCTATTGTATACAAACAAAAAGTACAAGACTTTATCACTATGAAGTGATCTCTACTAAGCTACCCTGCGGTGCTGGTACCCTGGTGAACTTATGCGTACCCTGAGAGAAAAATAGGGGCTAGTTCGGTAAAGTCCGCGACCGAAAAGTCCCCCACCGAAGGTTGGTCAACTGTATTTCTGCTACCGAGGTTCGGTTGGGTCTTTTAAATTAGCAAACTTTTCTAGTCACCCTTTTCGCGCATCTCCCATATTTTTGCACTACGCGCCTAATGTAGCTACCTATAACTTCAAAGAGAATTTTATTTAAAGTATGCAGTTAAAGATGGGTTATGGATGGTTATGTAGATGCATTTCAATTACAAAATAACCCAAATAAACAATCCCGAATGGGATCTGATGCGAGTGAGCCGCTCGTATTTTGAGGCAAATATTTTTATGTGACAGCCCGCGAATATTAATGCTTCATCTTTATATAAGGCTTGTGCGAGTGTTTATTATTAATTCGTTCAATATCTCAATGCTCAGATTTGCCAGCGAATTGAGAAAAAAATAAGAAATGTGTTTGAAATACAATAAAATTAAACACAGCAACAACAATCAATAAAACATGCAACAGGCGCATTTGAGTTGCGAATTTTTTTCAGATTAATGTACTAACACGAAAGTTTAGCCTCATCTGTCTTATGTAAATCTCAAATTTATACAACCATACTAATATTATAAACGCGAAAGTACCAAACCCTGTCAGTCTGTATGTGTTTGTTATTTTTCCACAACTTATGTAAATACTCAACCGATCGTCATGCAATTTTGCACACATGTTATAAAAGAACACAGGGTATTTTTTACCTATTTTTTACCCCGGTTTTTTTTAATTTATTTTTTTGCGACATAGTAGGTATCAGATGACTGGAACCTATACTTTTTGTTGTAATCTCAGATCAAATAAAAACTAAAGACGGAACGTCTCGAACAACGAAGTGAAGCCGGTTGCGTATGCATGTGGTGATTAGGAAAGTGTACGGATTTGCTAAGTTTACTTAGGATTTATGGTGTCTTATTCTTGTAAGTGTGTGCGTGTTTCTGTGTACGTGCACGGCGATGGTGTCTTTTTCCTGACTTCACTTGTTTGTTCTACGCGTTCCGTCTTTAGTTTTTATTTGGTCTGAGTTTGTTATTATACTTTTTATACTATGTACCTACTTAGTGTTAAACCAACAGTGCTGTGCAGTGTAAACTCAAGGCTGAAGACACCATGTCTTCTATTAGAAGTACTACAGAACTCAGAAGATATATTATATCTACTGTCTGTGCAACCGTAAAAATTCCCGTTTCACAAAAGTGACAAAAGCGACAAGTCCAATTTTTCTCGAATATTAGGTACGCGTGAAATGTCACCGGACGCTATATTTCATAGACAAGACAGAGTCAGTGGGTGACCTTCGGGAGTGATCGCAAAGAAACAGTGGCGGTCCGTCTGTCACTCCGTTTGTTTCAACTATAACCTCTACCTGAGGGCTAATTCTGTACACACAAAACGCACCACTCGCGCTCTCCCTCGCACAAAGCTCTCCCCACATACATCAGTACTAGGATATTCGTATAAAATGGATCAGTCGTCCCGACGCGGGTATATGAAGGGAGACCCTTAAAAAGGGCTAGATTTTTATTTTTAGTCCGTCTTGTAGAGTAATAAACAATATTGGACACGTACTTTTCATTTTTTTTTACCTAACTAAATAATAACGGGGTTACATTAAGTTGAAATTTCCTGTGTTATGATGTCACGAGCCCGCACTCCTAAACTTTGATGCGTTTGGTTTATCTAAATATTTTTTCAGTAATTTTAAAAAGCAAAAAATACGTGTCTATTATTTTTTTACTGTCTAACAGACTAGGTAAATATAATTTTCCCTTCTCATGCTCTGCAGTGCTTATTTGTACAGGATCGAAAATCGAATTTTGTGCACAAGTGCATTAACGTATCTACTCATAAATTCATCTTTATTAAGACAAAGAAAAGAGCCATACAGCCAAACACAATAAGAAGTTCATAGATAGAATTTGTTATTTTATAGGTAATTTATTTGACTTATGTATTTAAGACATAAATACTAGTATAGTATTATATTATCTGTGCCGTTAGTATGCCGAGAAAAAACAATTTCTTTCATTATTCAACAATGTACTAATTTTACTTTGAAATTTAACTAGAGAAATGGTATTTCAAATTTCAAATTTCAAATTTCAAATTGCTTTATTTCGATTTAGGCCTCATAAAGGCACCTACGAATGTCAGTATTAGATACAGGCAGTAACACATTATAGTATAAATATACTGTACAACAAAGCGTGATCTATACGCAATACTATGAGCTATGATCAAAGACATATACAATGCTATGAGCAATATTATGACATTCTATAGGAGTGAGCAATGACATTTGTTGACCTTGAGCCACGAAAAATACACCCCGACAGCAAAGAAAAATCAAAGATAATGTCAATAGTTTGAATTACATTAAATATAATCATAAACAAAAACAGAATACCTATGTCAAAATAATTGTCATAAATAAAAAATAAAAATAAAAACAACAAATAAAATGTCAATAATAAATAATAATATTATGCAAAAAAAAAAATCAATTGATTGATGTTATACTACTGTTTCATTTCCTCGCAATCGAAGTGAAAAGCAGAGTTTATAACTCGTCCACAAAACCATTTTATCCTCGACATTATTCTATCATCTAAAAGTCTCGGATAAAAATGGTTCGTTTTGCGCACTTGTTTTTAAATCTACTATTTGTTTTTATACCCCATCACAATGCCCATTGAGCCTCGCTCGTCAACGGTGTGTAACGAAAAAGTTATCAGTGTTGCCCCAGCGTAGGGAGATTTCCAAGAAAATAACCTATAATTACACCGGCGTTAGAACCGGGTTGAACCAACTGGCCCTGAACCAGTTAACTAAATATAAAAATTAAAAAAAACCAACTGGTTGATGTTATAATTATCGTCATCTTTTTCGTATGGATTAGATTAGTTTATCGAGTGGCCGATCGCGTTTTGTTTTCGGTTTTGTTTGGGTTTGGATAGTGTACCTACTTACAGTCTTTTTTATCTGATGTGATGTGATCTGTCCACTCAAAGGTTGCCTGGGAGAGATCGCTTTAAGCGATAAGGCCGCCTTTTGTATACCTTTAAGTTGAATGTAGGTAAATTTGTAAACACTTTTTTTAGTTTGGTGTGCAATAGTTATCTATCTATCTATAATATAATTAGTAAGGATACTCAATGCTCAAATTTGATGCTCTCTCAATTTATTGTCTCCTATATTAATATAATCACAACTAAGTTCCATTTGTTTAATCTATGGGTGCAGCAAACTGTTTGGATATTTCAACCGTAGAGTTTGTATATTCCGTAATCTGGATTGTGTCGAATCTTGGTCGAATCTGAAAATAAACCTACTCGTAGTGGAAAATTAACAGTATCGAATTCGAATGAAATCTTGCATATTGGCGTTAAAATTAGCTTAGGTACCTAGCTAATTTTAACGCCAATATGCAAGACTTAAGTTAACTCGGTACCTATCTATAAGTACTAGGTAGTATAATGTAAGGTAGGTATATTTCATCCGGTCAATTTGTTTAAAAGTGATATTGTAAAGTGCCTAAAAAAATTATTAATAAAAATAAATATGTAAAGAAAATTTCTATATTGAAATGATTTTCGTGAAATCTCGAAAATATTAAAGGGTTCCTATGTAGTTAAATACTGTTGGAAGAGTTTAATACCTAAACTCAAGACTCAAGGGAAAAAATGGTTTAGGTATTTTGTCTAAGTTTTATTTTAAAATAATTTGCACATGAATGGCAAAGTCTTAGTTAGGTTCTTAATTCATTATCACTATACTTCAAACTGATAGTGAACTGAAACCTCGTTTTAGACTGATTTATATAGGTAGGTAGGTATAGCTTTGGAAAACAATACATAGTTATTTATTTTCATTTTAAGCTTTAGAAAACCGATCGAGAAATTCCTGTAGTAGTAGATAATTAGTTTTTTCAAGAATATAATTCCATCTTTTGAGCAAAGTCCCCAAACTAGACGACCGATGAAAATAAACGATTGAAGAATCTCACAATAGATTAACCACCTAGAGATACGCCATCTCTTAGTGCTACCAGAAACTAATACGATTCACAAAGTGGTATGAATCTAAATTGAACAAGATCCATCACTGCTACCATCACAAGGTTCCGTTCAAGATTTACTCTACAGATGGCACTTTACGATGATTTTACAAGCTTGTTCGCTGCAATTTGGAATATACATAGATGGAATGAGAGTGTATTTATTACAAGATAGTAAACAAACAAAAATAGACTTGTGATATTTGGCAATAGATGAATGCATTAGTAATGCTCTAATAATAAAATTAATATTACCTAATTAACTAAGTCACCTAAGTTTCAAAAAGGTAGGTATACACACAATGGCGGAAATGATCAAAGAAAAGAAACCTAGTTAATGGTACGAAACTGAGAAATTTTCAACGGTTTTGGTAAAGAGTTATATCACGCAACTTTTTCTGTACGAATTAATTCTTCTCATTACCATAAGAACCTCCATACCCAACCTTTACTAATAAATTTGACATAATATATTTGGAGTCATAGACAAATAAAGTACGTACCTAATACCTATACACTATAAAGAATACCTAGGTACTAACTTTGTAAAAAAAATATGAGATGCCACGTTTTGGTGATCAATTTACGATGTGGCCGGCCATTTCATGAAATGCAACCATTTACATTACATTAACCGTCGGCCACATCATTATCATCATAGATGTCACCATATTTTATTTTTTTTTGGCGACTTGGTCACCAGTACAAACCTATTAACCTGACCAAGAATTTCGGGGTGCTCTACTCCCTGCACAAGTCAAAGAGTACCTACTTGTAACTAGACACTACTTCTGTGGCTAACAATTTTATGGAATGCAACCGTTGGTGTTAAAAGGTGGGCCATATTGATCCATTCCTAGATGTGACCACGACATATAGGTAGGTACATAGTTGTTAAGTGCTGTGGATTATGTTAAATAAATAACATAAAATTATTTATGTTAAAAATTACTTATGGAGTTATGGACACATCAATCAATATAGTCAGGATAAGAAATCTATACTAATATTTTAAAGAGGAAAGGTTTGTATGTAAGTATGTTTGTAACGAATTGGCTCAAAAAGCACTGGATCGATTTAAAAAATTCTTTCACCATTTGAAGGCCACATTATCACTCATTAAAGGATATATTGTAATCTGGAATTCCCACGGGAACTCCGAAATTACCACGGGTTTTCAATGCGCGGAACAGCTATCTCTGAATCTACTGAACCGATTTTGAAAATTGTTTCACTTACAGGAAACTACAGTGATCCTGAGTGACATAGGGTACTTTTTATCCCGGAATTCTCGCGAGAACTCCGAAATTGCCACGGGTGAAACCGTGGGGGACAGCTTGTGCCTGTTGTCGAATCTTATTGCGATAGCTAGTAGATTCAATGTCTAACTAACTAATTCATTGATTCAATGACTAATTGTTTACGTACTTATTTTTCAGCTGTAGGTAGATACTAGGTAAAAGTAAGAATATTCCAGATCATTGTTAAAAAACCACATTTGTTTTCAGTAACAACGACAAGAGAGATTCACTGCTCGCACCTTTGTTTTTAACGTCCGCGACTATAAAACTACGCCACATTAAAGAAGCGTTATTGTTGTTAATGGCGAATAAAATCCATAAGATACTGAAGAGTCGTAGGGAACTCATCAAAATGTTGCTTTTGAGTTTACGATTCTTTTCTATTGTTATCTACGGTATCCGGTCTAGCATCGACTCGTATCTACTTCGTTACCGATGCCTTCCATCGAGTGTTTTTAATTTTCTTCTCGCATCTTGTAATCAGTTAATACGACTGTGGACAGCTTTAGTGACTTGTAGAGCAACTCTATATTTAAGTAACTGTAATAATCTTGAATTTTTCGATGTTCCAGGCGTCGCCCATTCTCGGGCTCTGTTATTTGCACTGCCTGGATTCGGGTGTAGGTACCTATCTTCTGCAGGTTGCCATAGAACCTGGTACGACGGACACGTCCCGGCTTGAAGCGTAGTCCTGGCGTACCAATCATTAAAGAAATTGTAAGGTGAAAACCGTAGTTTGTCGGTATGTTTATGTAAAGTGTGATTTACCAGTGTTTTTTATTTCAAACAAGCTGTGCCCGCGGTTTACCCGCGTGAGTTTTAGGACCAGGAACCTTTCCGGACGCAGGCATAACAACCCGCCAAAGTTTCATCACAATCGGACCAATGGTTTCGAAACGCATAGAGGACAGACATACAAACATTCATTTTTATTTGTAAAGAAAATATATTTTTACTATGTAGTTACATGAAAGCATGAACTATCGAGATACCTACGTATCTTGTTTTACTTCACATCTTGTAGAAATCCATAGGTACTATTTATTTATTGGAGAAACTAATATTATAAATACGAAAGTAACTCTGTCTATCTGTCCATGTATCCCGAAATTCCCGAGTAAACTGCGGGTAAAATAGCACATTTTTTTTCGTACCTATAGTTACGCGTTATTAAAGGGGTAAGTATAGAAAATGGGTACATCGCCGTACAAGTCTATCTAATATATATAAATCACGTGTCACGTTGTTTGTCCGCGATGGACTCCGAAACTACTGAACGGATTTTGATAAAATTTTGTAACCATTTATAATATGGTCCAACTTAAAAGATAGGATAGTTTTTATCCCGGAATTCCCGCGGGAACTCCGAAATTGCCGCGGATGAAATCGCGGGGGACAGCTAGTCTAATATATATAAATCACGTGTCACGTTGTTTGTCCGCGATGGACTCCGAAAGTACTGAACGGATTTTGATAAAATTTTGCAACCATTTATAATATGGTCCAACTTAAAAGATAGGATAGTTTTTATCCCGGAATTCCCTCGGGAACTGAAGGACATAGAGTACTTTTTCCCCGCAACCTCCGCGAGAACTCCGAAATTACCGCGGATGAAATCGCGGGGGACAGCTAGTATATGTATATAAATCACGTGTCACGTTGTTTGTCCGCGATGGACTCCGAAACTACTGAACGGATTTCGATAAAATTTTGCAACCATTCATAATATGGTCCAACTTAAAAGATAGGATAGTTTTTATCCCGGAATTCTCTCGGGAACTGAAGGACATAGAGTACTTTTTTCCCGCAACCTCCGCGGGAACTCCGAAATTACCGCGGATGAAATCGCGGGGGACTGCTAGTCTAATATATATAAATCACGTGTCACGTTGTTTGTCCGCGATGGACTCCGAAACTACTGAACGGATTTTGATAAAATTTTATAACCATTCATAAAATAGTCCAACTTAAAAGATAGGATAGTTTTTATCCCGGAATTCCCGCGGGAACTCCGAAATTACCGCGGATGAAATCGCGGGGGATAGCTAGTATACCTATAAATCATAAAAACGTCCCAACTTACTTCCATGATGAGCCGCAGAGTGAGCGCCCTGGCGTCTCTCTCGCTCAGCCGGCGCCGCTCGCGCACCAGAGCAGGCACCGCGACCCGGCACAACCGCTCCCCGAACTCTGTGCAACACCACGCCGGTCACCACAGCAGAAATCAACCGATATCCGAACAGATTCTAATACAGATGGAAAACAATGCAATCGATGGTGACAAGTATACGATAGATGGCGATGGTGATGCTAATAGTAGAGAATTATAGTTATATTACCGTTTGAATTTTATCGAAGCAGAGTAGTTAACACTTGAATAACTGATTCAACTGAACATAAAATTACGGAAAATTAGGGCAGGATACTGCAGTTATTTAACATTTAAGATGAAATTAGTGATACTTCAGCAGGTGTGGTAAGGGCTTTATTAAAGCATGGCGGTCAATGATATTATTGATATATTTTATGTATGCTGGGCCCTTATTCACTATGACCACAACACGCCGCGTTAAGATAAGACGCCGCAAAAACTGTCTTTCCCTCGTAATCAAAGAAGTTTTACTACAAAAAAATACATTTACGTGTAGTGGCATAAAGAATAATATTTTTTTATATTTTGGCATCTAGTTCTAGAACGGTTGGAAAAGCGTTTTTGGGACGGGCGTTATGGACAAGGAATGTTGTTGGTCATAGCGAATAAGAGTCCTGGTGGTATTCCATCTCAGGAACAGAATGATGACAAATATAATGAAATTTTGTTACAAAGTTGTCATTTAGGTACAAGAAAATATGTGTTTTGTTCTTGTAGTAGATAAGTTGAGTGTTTTAGTGTGACATTATAAATAAGGTGGATATTGTAGTTTTAAGTTTATCTAGCCATTTTTGAATAGGCCTATACCTATATTAAATTGAAAATCGTTAGATAAACCCAATAATAAAAATATATTATAGTGACAAGTAGGTACATATAGTAGATACCTATCATAATATGAAAGATGAAAAACATTTCTTCGCTTCAGACACAAATTAATTAATTATGATTAGTATTAAGATTTTTTTTTTATTGTATCGTCAAACTTAAAGGTTGGGATAAAAAAAAGTTTTTCATCAATTAGTTCATCTATAGGTATTTATACAACAATCACACTGACCTATTGCTTCTGTCGTCATGATATCTGTGTTGTGTTTTGTCATTTTGTGTATACTTCACTAGCACTGCGTGTAATGTCTTTTATGTTAGATTTTATTGTTAATTTAATGTCAATTTTATTTTATTCAATAGTTCATGATCACAACACTCTTTTATCACTGTATTCACCATCCGATTTTAAATGCTTTGATTTACCACTTCTATTTGTATCGTTTTGCTATCGTGTATTTCGTTTATAAGTTGTCTTCATAGTTACGAACAGAAAAAATTATGTGATGACAATTTTATATTATACTTATTTAATAATACCGATGGACTAATACCGATGCAAATAATAATTCCTATAGAGCAATCGGTGTAGCAGTAAGTTTCTAATAGTATCAAATAGGTATGTATGTACAAATAATCTATACATATAAAATGCTTTGTCCTGAATGACTGATGGATCAACGCTGATCGTAGAGACCTGAAACTTGGAGGGTGTGTTCTTTGTATGACGTAGGCATCGGATAAACTCGAACTCCGAAATAATTGTTGATGACACAACAACAAAACAAATGGTAGATTATAATTATAGGTAATTATGTAGTTACAACAATCTAATTTTTGGCAAACGCATCCCAAAATACTAATTTCCATTTGCACGTAGTTAATTTCTGCAAGAATAATATTTATTTAGCACGCTCGGTTAACAGGCATGTCTTCTATGGGTCGCAATATTAGGTACTTATGGCGCAACGCACGTCTGTCAGCGCCTTGCCAACTAACGGATGCCAAATAGCTGGATATACTTGAACTTGTGCTATCTATGTTCTACCTCGTTATTATCTCCGAGGAATTCAAGTTTGTTTGTAAATCGTGCATTTGCTACTCAGCTGCCCTACGGAAAAACAAAGTAATGCAAGCGGAAATTTTACAGGAGCAGCAAAAAACTGGAAAGCGCATCCATAGTAAAACGATTTTCCTCATTTTTTTCTCTAAGAAGGCTTTAGCCTTTTGATGGTTGTTGCAGCAGAATAAATTTAACAGGAGGAGCAAAAACCCAGAAATCTCTTTATTTAAAACAAATCTTCCATAGTTTAACGAATTTACTAATTTTAATTTCTCTAAGACTAAAGCCTTTTTGGTGTTGTGAGTATGTAGGAACATCTGTTAGCGTGGAAAGGGCCAAAAATAAGTACCTACAAAAAAAAACTAATTTTGCAAAAAATGACCGTTGCTTTGTTTTTCCGTAGGGCAGCCGTATTGTGTTGCAGTTAATGTATATAATGGTGTACTAGGTTATCAATAAAAAAATGCATGGAATATAATTTCGTAATTTCGAACCGACTATTCAAAATCAGTCAACTAATTTTTCCAATGGATAGTGATAAAAATTAAGACGATAAGCATAATTTTTTCACTGACATTCTTAGTGGAACTGAAACAAGTGCAAGAATTTAGATCATGTCAGATGGGTATGTCAAACGACATACAAGAAACGTAAGCCTTGATCCAATTATATTAAATGAGGGGATAAATATATTAAAAATATTGTGCATTATTGTACATAATATGTATCTACATAATGCGTGTACGCTAGAAGCGACTATTGTCTATAAATAATTGGCAAGGTTAATAAGATTTGTGTCGTTGGATTTATAGCGAATGATCGTCGCTGGAATTTTGTCGGTGATGAGATGAGACTATACAGTGACATCCTGTTTGCCGGATCAATACGGCAGCTAGTAAATCCAGGTGTTTATTTTTGGAAACATTGAAGACTTTGGCTAAAAACAAGCGTTTTAAGTTTGAAGTTTTAGATAAATTTGAATACTCAACGCTGTTTATCAGAGATAAAGACGTATAAATCTATAAATTCAATGACGATTAAAATATTCAGATGGCAAATTGTCCCTGCAAATGAGCTTGTCAACCTTGGTCTCAACTTTTGCTTTATATTTCAAGGTATTATAAGATCTCCATGACGTTTCCGATTTCAGCAGTGTCGGCTAAAGATTAATAGGTCTATATATCTGACAGTCGGTATCTTTTTTTGGATGATTAATTAATAATTTGCCCCGACTTTACATGGGTGCGATGTTTTTAAGTAGGTATATTAGTCTATATTAACCTGTGGTATGAACCATATTATTAGCCTCCGAAAATATTGTTTTTGTCGACTTGATTACAAAAAATCGACGTCTCTACTATTTTAATGGTACCTAATATCATTATCTGATATGATAGTGAAAGCCGAGACTTTAGTTTAGAAGAACTAAGAACAGAGAGACGTTGAGAGAAACTTTGTTTTATACTATTTTAAGATATGAAAACATCGAGATATCATTCATGCGCCTAATACACTATGAATGAGTAAAGATAGAAACGAAGTTGTACAAAACTTTTAAAAATAACGACAAGTTTTTCTCAAGATTTCGATTTGTTTTCTTGGTCTCGACAGTTCTATATATAGTCATATATCCTATGTTTCGTGAAGACACGAAAAGAAACTATCGTATAAGCTAGTACAAATATTACTATGAAAACATTGTATAAACATGTAAAATTATTATAATTATAAATGGTGATGTCTTTAAGATAGAAGACAGTAGTCACTTTTTGTCTTATTGGTAGTTGAGTAACAAATCATGATCGCTCAGTGGCAGCACTGCAGTCGGAAATGTCAGCTGGTCGCTGGGCGCGTGTCATTTCGAGCTTCGAGGGTGTGAATCATTTGCTATTCGAGTTTGTTTTGTCAACCTCGACGGTCGACACTATTGACTATGCTTACAGAAATTTATATACGTATTCATTATGAAATAAAACATTTGCAGGTTGTTTTTCAGTCAAGCAACGTGGTATGATGATAATCTACACTAATATCGCTTATATGAAACTACTGTATCCCTGAATGGCATATAGGATACTTTGTGTCTCGGAACTCCTGCGGAAATTCCAAAACCCATGGGGGCAATAGCTAATTGGTATATAATTACAAGTAAGTAGTTAATATCTTAGAATAGGTGATAGACGTGTGTGAAACCACAAGGCATCAGCTACTCCCTACTAATATTATAAATGCGAAAGTAACTCTGTCTCTCTGTCTTTCTGTTACATTTTCACGCCTTAACGGCTCAACTGATCATCAAGTAATTTTGTACACACGTTGTCAGAGGTACAGAGAAGGACATATGGTACTTTTTATACCGGAATTCCTGCGGTATCTCCGAAATTTCCGCGGGTAAAACCGCGGGGAACAGCTAGTAGGATATATTTCACAAACATCCGTCTCAATTTGCAAACAACTTCAAATAAATATTGAAAACACAATTGTTGTACAATGTGCATGTTCCACGAAACCGCGTTCCGTCTCGAGTGCTGGTGTGATTTTGAATGGAATTTAAAAATAGGTGTGTGTAGAACGACTGTTAGACATGCGATAAATTGTTACCTAACATCTCATCTAAAAGAAAACTATGAATGAAGCCGATCGTCAAACAACAGAATTCGTATGTACCTACACAAAACAAAGGTAAGGTAAGACAAATATTTACAACTAGCTGTGCCCCGCGGTTTCACCCGCGGTAATTTCGGAGTTCCCGCGGGAATTTCGTGATAAAAAGTACCCTATGTCCTTCTCTGTACCCCTGACAACGTGCATGCCAAATTTCATCCAAATTCGTTCAGCCGTTTTTGCGTGATCAAGTAACAAACATCCAAACATTTACACTTTCACATTTATAATATTAGTAGGATAACAATGACTTCGATATCGAACACCGAAAGCAACAACTGGTCATTTTCAGGACGCAAATGTCAGCGCGCTGAAGTAACGTGTCAGGTCCGCGTTCCGCTGTGTTTATTTTATATCCAATGGATCTACTTCGTCATTTGCATCTCTATTAATAAAGTCGTAAAGCTCATTATAAACGACATGTTAAAAGAAAGTCTAGCGGCATCACAGTGAACAACTATTGCAGTACGGATGTTGTAATCCTTATCAACACACAATAGGGTTGACAATGACGGGAATGTTGCTAGAGGGGAGTTTGCCGAAAGTTCGGGCCGGGCGGGCCGGTCTAAATGCGTCCACGACTCTGGCGCAGCACTGGGGCAAGGACGCGTAGCGCCTATGCACCCGCCAGATTGATTGACCGATTAATCACAGCTAAGAAGTTAGATTGATTTCTTACAAAAGAGTTAAACTGGGTCATTCATGCGGAGATCTATTCACGAAATATAAAATAACTAGCTGTCCCCCGCGATTTCATCCGCGGTAATTTCGGAGTTCCCGCGGAGGTTGCGGGAAAAAAGTACTCTATGCCCTTCAGTTCCCGAGGGAATTCCGGGATAAAAACTATCCTATCTTTTAAGTTGGACCATTTTATGAATGGTTACAAATTTTTTTCAAAATCCGTTCAGTAGTTTCGGAGTCCATCGCGGACAAACAACGTGACAAGTGATTTATATATCTTTATTCACAGTAGGTACATATTTGACGTAGTAATTTTCACACGACGCAACTTGAGTGATTTTGGGCGGATCGGTATTCCTGGCAGAGTAACCCGACAGTTAGGCGACTTATTAAGGTGCTGCCACGACGTTTGGCACTAATGGACAGAAATCCGCGCGTTATCGGTCCTATACCCTATATGAAAAACTACCTGTAGACATTAAAAATGAAACCTCGGACGAAATTTTGCGCGCCGACTGAAAAACCTTTTATTGGATAAATCATTATACCCTGTAAAAGAGTATTCATGACATATTTTTATTTATTTAAATTGTTTATTTTGGTCAAACTTTTACACGTGACATTTTTTACTGTCACTATTACCAGCTTTTACCATTTTATGATAGAATTTGTAAAATAATTATTAATGACCATCTCTTTTGTTATTTATATTTTGACATAAATTTTAAATGTAAATTTTAAAAGAGAGAATAAACCGAATCAACCGAAAATATTATAATTCGGAAAATAAAATAACACATTGGAGTGTTTCAATCTTACATGAATTTCATACGAAAAAAAATGTCAGAATTGTTTAGTATCACTAGGGAGAGGGAAAAATCAAAATTAAAGTTTAAATTACGCAACCCTATCTGTTGTTTTCAACGCTAACAACGGAAACCAGTGTGTTTTGTTCTTGCTGTGATCTAAACATAATTCGTTGCCTAAAAGCTCGTTCCACATAGCACGACATGACTGATGGACACAATGGGGTATTTTTGTTTCCTATTATATGTATATAGTATATACAGTACCTTGTGACGATATATACAATGCGGTAGGTATATATGAATGGTATTGAAAGCTCAACATCAAGTAGTAATTTAAGGAATGTTCCATTACGTATAAATATAAAGGTAGAACTCAAAGGGGATTGGAAATTGTACGAAAAAATTGGTACCTATCTAAATTAGTTACTTTTCAACTTGTATCACATGTAGACAAGAGAGAAAATGCAAAAAGTAGATGTTTATCGTTCCCAAGCTATATTTACAGATGTCAGCCAAAGAATTTTAAGAGCGTCGTAATTTCAGATCGCTGATTAGAGATAGGTATGTTCAACATGTTCAACCAAAGTTGTTACATTGGCTACTGTGTAGAATGAAACAATCTTAATACCAAATGTGAGATATTATTTACATATTATTATCATTACAATTTACACACATCGCACTCATCACTGAATAAACAAATGTCACGTGTGATTTTTAATGTATACTTATGTTTTTGTTATGGTATGTTCGTGGGTATTTAGTCACAAACGGACGGGGGGTTGAACGGGGTCGGTTACGAAAGCTCTCGGTTAGCTAATTCGCGTGTATTACGAAACCGTATCGATCGTCGATCGTCGATGTATTTCGAGCGCGCGCGTGTGTTGGCCGCGGCGTGTGCGCGCCTCGGACCGTTCCCGCTACTACTGGCTACGGCCACTACACTCAGTCTCACCGATACTGGACATGCGTAAGAAGCTCAGACGGTATTATTTCGATCCCGCAGTCAGTGAACAGACAGATCTTCATCATCGTCAATCCATATGTTACTCAAATAGTTGTGCTTAACATTATTATCGTTGTATCTTTAAATGAGTTTAAATCGATTTACTTATGATCATATTTCGCAACTTTCTTGTTCAATTCAATTAAATTCAAATATGTTTCATTGCCCTAGGAGAGATAAAAAACTAAAACATATTAAAAGTAAATACATAGCAAAAGGCGGCCTTATTGCTAAAGGCAATCTCTTCAAGGCAACCTTAAGGTGATAGAGAGCTGTAGATAGAAACTAGAAGCGGGTGCTGGGTGCGCAACCTAATACATAACTATATACTATATAAGGATAATATAACACTAATACATAGATCTTGTTATTTTTCTTCTTCTTCAATAAAGGTAACTATTAAGCCTTTTACATTAATTTCGTCTCGCTTATTTCTATTTAATTCCTACTGTTAATTAGTTACAATAATTAAATAAAACAATCAATTATTGTTGTTTTTCTTTCAATTTAAGTGGAGGTATAGTACGGCATGAAACAGACAACATTCAATAAATTATATATGTACGTATCACACAAGAATATAATATCAATAGAATTGACAAAAACACACGATTGTTGAAATGGCGTTGTGTTATGGTACTTTGTAACTTACATAGAGCTACATCAATCTGAAATAGAGAGAAAACATTCACATCATATTAAAGCATGTTAACATTACATATTAAAGCGTGTTTAACGTTGTACCACACATACCGACAATACTCCGTTGGTTCGATCGTAATAACATTTCTACATTAACAACAACATTCGGACATTTTGTGACTATCACGTACCTATGTCAATCAATCTTACTGAATGGATTTTTATGAAATTCAGCTCACAGATACACAGTATAATCTATTTAATTAAACGACGGAAGTATTAAAATGAGGGTATTCAGCATTCGAAATTCGTCAAAAATATAATAAAAAAAAAAAACATATTTTAGTTTATGTCAAACTTGGTTCTACGTAGAGATTGTCGAGCTACTGCCTCTACAACTTGTGCCTACGTACAAATTGTAGACCTACCCCTACAACTTCTGGGTACATACAAATTGTAGAGCAATATCTGCAAATTGTGCTTACGTATAAATTGCAGAGCTACCTCTACAACTTCTGCCTACGTATAAATTGCAGAGCTACCTCTACAACTTCAGCCTACGTACAAATTGTAGAACTACCTCTACAACTTCTGCCTACGTATAAATTGCAGAGCTACCTCTACAACTTCAGCCTACGTACAAATTGTAGAACTGCCTCTACAACTTGTGTCTACGTACAAATTGTAGAGCTACCTCTACAACTTCAGCCTAGGTATAAATTGCAGAGCTACCTCTACAACTTCAGCCTACGTACAAATTGTAGAGCTACCTCTACAACTTCTGCCTACGTATAAATTGCAGAGCTACCTCTACAACTTCAGCCTACGTACAAATTGTAGACCTGCCTCTACAACTTCAGCCTACGTACAAATTGTAGAGCTACCTCTACAACTTCTGCCTATGTATAAATTGCAGAGCTACCTCTACAACTTCAGCCTACGTACAAATTGTAGAACTGCCTCTACAACTTGTGTCTACGTACAAATTGTTAAACTGCCTCTACAACTTGTGTCTACGTACAAATTGTAGACTTACCTCTACGATTTGTGCACACGTACAAATTGTAGAACTGTGTAACTCTACAATATTTCAAAATTGAACTATAGATTGTCAACTTGACTAAGGGAGTCAGTTATAGTCCGTCAGTCAGTTAGAGAGCGAGCGAGTCAGTAAGTGACAAGCGTGCGGCACTCACTACGCGTGCTGCACCAGTTGATAACGATTTATAGATTGTCAATTTGTCTAAGAGCCTCTCCAGATAAGGCGTTTTATGTGCGAGTCGAGAACGGGCGTATTCCCGAGATACTGGAGCCACATAAATTCCGCCCAGATGCTCTTGCGCGTAAAACTCTTGCTCTTGACTCGCGCGTTCACGACTCGCACGTAAAACGCCTCATCTGGACAGGCTCTAACCGCCGCACTCAGAGTCAACTCTTAAAGTCGACTCTGAGTGCGGCCGTAAGGGAGTCAGTATTGCAGTAAGTCTGCAGTGAGTCAGTTAGTGGCGCGCATGCGTTACTGACTGCGCGTGCGCGAACACGGCGCACCGGCGCACGACGGCGAGCCCGTCGACGCGCACGGCGAGCACGCCGCACACGGCGCCGCCGGCCCGCGCCGCGCGCACCGCCACCACCTCCGTGTAGCTGTCGCCGTCGCTGTACGCGAGCAGGTCGCCCAGGTACAGGTACGCGTACCTGGTTCACGGTACACGTACACGTGCTATGATCGCAATCAGCCCATCCATCCATCAGGTATATATAGGTAGAACAGGAATCATAAAATAATACAAAATATACACATAGAACATAAATATAAAAAATAAAAATACATAAAAAAGATATACAAAGATACGCGCATAGATATAAAATATACATACAAAAAAATATATTCGTACAATATAACGTACAATCTATACTAATATATAAGCTGTGAGCTCTCTGTACTACCTGAAGGTTGACTGGCAGAGAATGCCACTGTGGCATTAAGTCCGCCTTTTGTACCATGATGTGCATAAAGTTTAAATAAATAAATAATATTAGTATAGATTGCATTAATTACGTATGTAACATGCATTCACACACCCAATATCTTCGCAATTATCGAGGCCGAGGGGGTCTTCGGGCGGCTCGCTGACCACCGAGAAGACGATGCAGTCCTTCGGGTTGGGCGCCCCCGTGGCGGGCGCGCGGCACCGCCCCATGTGCCCCACAGCCGCTAGGTCCGACTCGGACAGTTGGAACGCTGTGGGAGCAAATTCGAATCGCAGGATGTTGGACCTATTTAATTGCGGACTGGAGCTATTCGTTATGATCGTAGAATAATGACGGTTTTTGGAAGAAAAATAAAGCATGTGATTTTTCTAGAAAATTGTTTAATAATTGTTGTGCCCCGCGGTTTCACCTTCGGTAATTTCGGAGTTCCCGAGGGAATTCCGGGATTAAAAGTACTCTTTCTCTGTACCCCTAACAACGTGCATATCAAATTTCATCCAAATCCGTTCAGCCGTTTTTGCGTGATTGAGTAACAAACATCCAAACATCCACACTTTCACAATTATAATATTAGTAGGATTTTAATTCCGTTTAAAAACCAACTTTATTTTTTACCTGTATGTCAAGTTTCATAATTACCTACATATGTATTTAGATGTGAAAATGTAATGTAAAAATTAATAGGTACCTATAAGTACTTAATAAAATTATTTGAAATAACTGCCCTGTAGGTAAAGTTTAAGATTTGTTAGATCCGTCACTTTTCTACGACTATGACGTACCTATTGTGAGCTGGACTAATTGCCAATTGGACCTATAGCAAATTATACGTATTATACGTATTATGAACTGGATTTATTGTCAATTGGACCAATTGCGTTGCAATTCGTCGAGTCTATGAGCAACCTTTCCCAACAGATTATTTAGGTTTCGTTTCTTGACTGATGATTAATGACTGATATCCAGCCCTGGAACTCGCTGCCCACACTCGTCACATTCAATACCCGTATGTAGTATGCTGTGCAGGTGTATATTGTGCATTGGTGTATTCAGTTTTAGTTTATGTATACGTTTACTATACAATTTTACTAATAATATTGGACTAAAAAAGCGTCTGAATAAATGAACTTTATTATTATTATTATATAATTACAAGCGCAAATTCTGAATCGTTTTAAGGTTGACCGGTACATAATGCAACTGTGGCATTAAGTGCAGATTTTGCACCACGTCGCTTAGTAAATGAATACTAACTCTTCTTAAAATAGAAGTAGCACTTATCCACATATTGCTTCGGCTTGGGCAGACTGACGGGCGTCTCCAGGTCGGCGCCCTCCCGCCCCAGGAAGGAGTAGGCGACGAACAACCGCTGCACCTTCGGGTCTAGCATCGCGTCACACTCCTCGTTGAGGGCCAGCCAGAGGATGGTGATGTCGACGGACTTGTTCAGATCCGACAAGTCTATATCACTCGAGCCGTCCACGAACTGTATTGACCATAACAACTTCACAACACATAGACCTATTTAATCACACACTAAGTGAAAAGCTCGTGTCGTAGAATCCAGGCAAACGTAGTATATCTATACTAACATTATAAAGAACTCAAGTTTGTGAATTGTGAGTTTGTGACGTTGTAGGGGGTAATCTCTGGAGCTACTGAACCGATTTTGGAAATTATTTCACTTATAGGAAGCTATGGCAGTCCCGAGTGACATGAGTACTTTATGTAACAATTCCCGCGGGAACTCCGAAATTACCGCAGGTAATTAATAAGCGTGTTAAAAATTAGTAGGTCTAGGTACCTATAGTTAAGTCTTTTTTCAGATATCAGATTGGTCGGATTAGGAAAATACAAAGATCTCATGTTTGACAAAGACTGTAGACTATAAGAAATTAAATGTTGACTGTTTATAAGCGAATAATCCTACATCCTACTTCCTACTAATATTATAAATGTGAAAGTGTGGATGTTTGGATATTTGAATGTTTGGATGTTTGTTACTCAATCACGCAAAAACGGCTGAACGGATTTGGATGAAATATGGCATGCACGTTTTCAGGGGTACAGAGAAGGACATAGGGTACTTTTATTGCGGGATTCCCGTGGGAACTCCGAAATTACCGAGGGTGAAACTACAGCTAGCTAGTTAATACAAAAAATAAACAGGATATCTTGAAGTTCACACCTCGTGGGGCGATTTGGGGTACATATATTTCGATCGTATTGTGACCTTCTTCGTTGCCTCCTTATTCGCCGTGGCTTCCGCTTCGCCGTCATCCAGAGAAAACTTTGCTGTTGCCAGAGTAAATTACTCGAATTAATTTTCTATTTTGGTAAATCATCATATTTAAAGGTTCTATGAACGGCTTGATTCTAATTCATGGATCTAATTTAAACAATCTTATCAATAATGATCAAATTATAAAATCCAATAGCAATTTTAATTGTTATTTAATCCTTGATCTTGCTAATGTCTTTCTAATATGGTGCTTGTTTTACGTAGTATCTAGTATCTACTTTATAGCAGTACAAAGAATTCTCGTAGAAGTTCGGACATTCTTTGAACTGGAACTGAGGGGAACAGCAATTCGGTACCTACATATTTGCGAGTATCTATATTAGATCTTAGAATAGAGTATAATAATAATAATCCACTTCACAACACACAGAGCTACTTGATCCCACACTAAGCTATAAGCTCGTGTCGTTCTATTCTATTCTATTCTAAAATGGAACCCCGTGTTTATCACACAAAGTCCACCCCCACCGGGAATCGAACCCGGAACCTCTTGATTAGCGGGCAGGCATGGTAACCATTGCGCCAATCGGGTCGTCGATATGATAGAATAGGGTTCTTTCCATTCCGATAGAATAAGTTTCCAAATCCCAAAACTGAAGCAGGTGAAACCGCGGAAATTACTGGCTCGATCCATAATACCCGACTGTGTAAAAATTATGTATTATCTAGCACTTACTCATTTTGCGCCAATTTTCACTTTCCAGCAACTCGTGCATACTGTTCGCGTCTGTAGTTTTATTCTAGAAACGTCGTTGGTAAATATATGCACTCAGGTTATTCTATGTACTCGTGGATTACAATTGTTTTATTTATTTATTTAATGGTATTGCAATTTTAGTTAGTTCTTACATTGAAGGAACTGCCCCGCTTCATTTCGCCGAGACACTGTCGACCGACGGCCACGCTTTTCTAAAGAAATCGTCGGTTATTGAATTATGTATTACCTAAATAGGTACATAGCTACATTATGTACCTATATCAGCAAAAGAAAAACTATACTTTTGAGTCTTCCAAAAGCACTCACCATCGACGTCTTGTCGTTCTGGTCAAGAGATTCCTACGAAAAAAAATGTTAAAAAAATATTTTTGCATTCTATCCTATAAGTATATTCCTTTATATTAAGTTAAAAAACAAATAATAGTCTGGAATGTTTTTGGTCTTGTGTGTTACTTCACCAAATAATTGTAAAATTACGTCAGATGCGACACCACATAAGCCTAACTGATACGCTTAAGTGTCTTGTATGTATTTGTTTTTGTAATGTTAAAATAAATGTTAAAATACAAGACGATAAAAGGGATAAAAAACTTAAAATTTTAAAATCGATCATTCGATATTTCAAATTCAATTTCTATTTCGTAAGAAAAAAATATATATTACAAAAAAAAATATCCATAGACACTATTATTTATGGCCTTTATTGAGACGAAGTCACTTTGTTTATCGTAAACCGAGACCAATACTTACCATTACATATAGATAATTACTCACCGAACACATCTGTTTCATCTCGTCGGCGCATTTTATTTTCGTCGGCTGTAAAAAATAAAAATACATTATAGGTAAGTATAAAACTATTTTAAGAAGTCTGATTAATTGCGATAAAATTTAGCAATAAATTTTACAATTTCATTCATAATGATCCCATTGCGCTGCATTAGTGTCTGCAAAAGAAAAGAAAAAAAAATATAGATACCTATATAATAAAATAAATAAATATGTATGTTGATTTGTACTAGTTTTACGACAAATGCCAGTCTAGTCTATGTAATTCAAACGCTTTCAACAAACCAGTGAGTTTTCATCGAATCCAATCCTATTTTTGTGCATCACTTCCTGAAATACAAAATATTACTAATAACATGGTTTAAGTTAATCACACGCAAATCTTTAGATAGATATATAGTATGAAATGAATTTTTAAAGATGACGATTCAACTCTTATTTGGAAAATAATATGTATAATTATTTGTCTTTAAAAGGCCTCCTGTTCGCTTTAACTCAAAGCTACTGAACGGATTTTCATGCGGTTTTCACCAATAGATAGAGTAATTTATGGGGAAGGTTTGTATCTATAGTTTATCCTGGAATTCCAGCAGGAATTCCGAAATTACCGTGGGGGACTGCTAGGTGTCACCCGCGTTCGATTCAGAGTGCCCGCGGGAATTCCGAGATGAAAAGTACCCTATGTCCATTTCTTTACCACGTGTCTACAATATTTCAGCATGATCGATTGAGTAGTTAAGGCGTGAAAGCGTAACCAGCAAACTCACAATCGCATTATTGATACGTATATGAGTGAGAATATTTTCTCAGAATGTGCGACCAGCGAGTGCCGTCGAAACAAATTCTCACATCAAAGTTATACAGCGTGCTCCCCGCGTAGCTCTCTTTCGGTAGAGCAGTGCTCCGCAGTCGGTTTATGGTGTGACGGCTCTGGAACAACTGAAAATGTACCTATTTGAAACATATCCTTTTATGACCAAAAACTACGGTGGATAGCTCTTTCACGCGCTGTGTTGTCGATGGTTCCTTTTGCTTTTTGTTCCTAAACAATGTAATGTGTAAATACATAATAATGCTTCACAGTTTTCAAAATCATTTCCGCAAGCGCTGCAAGAAATTAGAAATCGATGGATCGAAAACGAGATGGCGGGGGTGAAAATATTGGCCCACGTCATCGGGCATAGATTAAAAAGTTTACAAATCTCACTTCTTTGTCTTCGCTGTCTTGACTGACATCCACGCCACGACCCGTGAGTATCGGCTGCAAGCAACACAGGACTGAAGAGTTTCAAATTATCAGGATAAATGGATAGATCATGAACAAAACCTGTTAAAAGTTCAAGTTAAAAACGAAGTTTTCCCTATTACCTACTAAGGTACTTGGTACTTGTCCTCAGCGGTTTCACCCGCGATAATTTCCGTTCGGTATGTAGGTAGTTGTTGATGTTATCGCAAACAGAACGAAAGACAGACAGGCAGACAGACGCAGCGGAGGACTTTGTTTTATAATATACTAGCTGTGCCCCGCGGTTTCGCCCGCGGTAATTTCAGAGTTCCCGCGGGAATTCCGGAATAAAAAGTATCCTATGTCCTTCTCTGTACCCCTGAAAACGTGCATGCCAAATTTCATCCAAATCCTTTCAGCCGTTTCTGCGTGATTGAGTGACAAACATCCAAACATCCACACTTTCACATTTATAATATTAGTAGGATATAGGCAGATACACGAAATATGTTATTACACGACCAAATCCAAAGTGTTACGTTTCTCGATACGGAATAATGGTTAGAAGTCCAAACGCTCACCTTATTTTTATTCTCTTTGAGTGTATCATTGCGAATCGATGGAACTCCGCCTTTTAAATCGCTATCCACCTGAACAATGTTTAAGGATATAATATAGGTACATACATAAACTAAAGAGTGAGCAGACATCATAGACCGCCTCTAGCAACGATAGGTCTTACCTATATACTCATAGTTGTAACCGCCTCCAATATCCGTTGGGGAGTAGGGATATTCCAGGCTAATCTTCGGAAATAGTGAACCGATTTCAATTAAATTTTATAGGTAAGTACACGTGCTTGCTTGATCCTATCTTTCGATAGGATACTTTTCAGAGTTCCCGAAGGAGTCCCAAAATTGACGTAAGTGCAACCGCGGGCAAGGGCTGGGTATTGACGTAAAATGTTCTATTTGTCTCTGGTGTGAGGTCAACTAAGAATGACCATTAAGAAAGAGATCAAAGAAGAATTATCCTTCATTATTCAACGTGGTATAAGTAGCTTGTAGCTTGTAGCTAGCTTATTAAGCTAAATAAATAGACGCGATTTTGTAAAATTAGCTTTAATGTTTTATAAGAATCTACCTTATCATCAGCGGAAAATGTTTGCATCGACTCTACTACTCCTATGCCAAGTTTCTGAAAAAAAAAGTTAGGTATAACAGAACTCATATTTTATTTTGATAATATAAAGTTAAAAAACTAAGGCTAAGGCTCAGACCAAATTATAAATTATATCCCGGGATTATAAATTACTAGCTGTGCCCCGCGGTTTCACCCGCGGTAATTTTGGAGTTCCCGCGCGAATTCCGTGATAAAAAGTACCCTATGTCCTTGTCTCTACCCCTGACAATGTGCATGCCAAATCTCATCCAAATCCGTTCAGCCGTTTTTGCGTGATTGAGTAACAAACATCCAAACATCCACACTTCACATTTATAATATTAGTAGGATAATAAACAAACAAAATATAAAGAAAGTTTCTGACTTCTGTTTAATTAAGCATACCTAATCAAGGCAAGCTGTAAAATATATACCCTTGATTATCTATATAATTAATATTTTGTCATCGTATAACCAGAGACAGTAAATAATTCTATTGGTATCTAAAACTATTGAACTAACATGTGAGGACGTGTAGGAATCCTTCCTAGAAGTCGTGGCATCCAAGCTACGGCGCTCGGTGTTTCTGCCGTGCTACGGACAAACATACGAACACGTTGAATTATATTCATTGACTATGTGCCTATAAAATAACAACTTTACAAAGGCTCATCATTACCACGTGTGGTATGTAGAAGTCTTGTTTAGGAGCTGTGTCAGGTTTCGCATACGCTTGGATGTTCTAGAAATAATAAGAAACAAAGTGATACAAAAACATTCAAAAAACATTAAAAATTAAATAAACAAAATGCTATAAAATAAGGCCAAGTTAAAAACCCGATTCGAATTTTTGCGCAATGCATGTTCGAACATAGCGACAAACAGTAAACAGACCAAAAAACAAACAAATTTTTGGTTTTATGTGTTCCTATTACCTCATCGTATGTGGGTTTGCTGACACCGACAGCCTCCATGTGAAGCTTTACCGGATGCTCGCTCTTCGTCTCCATGACAACGTGCTCTCGCTGTACTGGAGGCATTGGCTAAATAAATACACGTTATATATATTTTTTATTATTAACAGGTTGGACGGTTGGCTACAGTTCACCTGATGTTGTGTGACGGTGAGATTGAAGATTTTAAGCACAGTAAGCACACTGACGATTAGCCTGCAATGGGAACTGACTATCAAGTGAGGCTGCTGGAATACACACGGTAGGTGCTTGGCAACACTTGAGACTTGAAAGTGGTAGTTAGCTAGCCGCAAGCTAAAAAGTGCTCTGTCACCATACCAAAGAATACTGCGTAAAGAAGCGACACCCTTCGCCCCCCGCTAACTCCGTGCCTCGCGCCCCGCCACGACGTAGAAAGAAAGAAAGAAAAGGAGTTTATTACGTAGGTGATAGAGGTGTGGACATGGTGTAGACCGTTGCTGCTGTGAGTGTCGGACACACAGAGCAAATAAATTAACTAGAGAGGACAAGTGGACGCAGATAAGCAATAACATGTTAACCCACAAAATTAAGTTATCTATTCAGAACGATTTATTGAGAGTTAGGGAACGTTTTTTAATTATATGTTTACCTTATTACATTGTTTAAGTATGTAACTAAATATTGAACATAAAAAATGTTGACAGAAAATGGAACTATAATTTTAAAACATGATTTACTCAAAATTTCTCCATTGTGGGTTAACACACTATTGCTTATCTATGTCCAAGTAGGCGGGGCAGGCGGGCTGCCATTGCAAAGGGAGTTAGAGCAAATGCTTGCCCAAAACTTCTTTTGCTACCATCCCTAGTACCTATATTTATCACAATATTCCCAAAAGTGTGAATTTCGAAAATAGTGACTAAGTAAAAACGTAACCAAAAAGCGTTGAATACATTTCTTTACGTTGGTGAATATTTTAGTGCGTAATGAATAGTTTTGTGTGCGAAAATCACCCGGCGACGCTGGTTTTCATCTGTCTCATATTATACTGAACTATAAGTACATATTGATGTCCCTTCTATCTGTTATTTTCTGTTCTGTGGTCGGAAAGTATCAACATGATCAGCCTCCAAGCCTCCGGTTTAACGTAAGTTTCACCTTTCAACAGTTTAAATGTTGTCAATTTGACGTCACGAAGTTTAGGTCACCACACCACAATGTCACACTTCGTTTATCTCTTCCCTTCTCTTCGAGGTGTGGCTTAATTTGTGACTGGCCCCTAAGGAGTGACGCAGGTGTGGTACAGTTTGTGTGGATGCGTACCTTGTACACTGGCGGTGTGGCTCCGGAGCCAGGCGGCGGGCCGCAGCAGTGCACCCGCAGCAGGCACCACAGGTCCAACACGCCCACCTCGTCGCGCGCGTCCAGCGCGTCGGTGGCGGCGCCAGCGCTGCGCAACCGCGGCCCCGCCATCTGTCGGGCGACCATAGACCATTCCACAACCACCCTAAACCAGAACCTCCTTACAGAGATGAAAGATAGACATCCTATAATGATGATCTATAGTTAGTAAAACATACATGAGTATACACTTATTGTTTTTTATTACACATCTTTTAAGGACCCATGGCCAAATGCTATTGCACAAACCAACAGACGTTGACGGCTGAATGATATGGTCGGTAACGGTTGGTCATAATTATTATGATGAATGGTTGCATTTCATGAAATGTTCGACCAATTTATAATGTATAGGTTTGTTGCCCGTGGTCCTACTAGAAAATAGCATAATTTTCTTTTCCATATACTTAATGTACTAGCTGTTCTTAGCGGTCTCACCCGCGTTAATTTCGGAGTTCCCACAGAAATTCCGGGACGTAATATGTCTATTGCCCCTATGTCCTATTCCCGACTATATTCTATCTCTGTGCCAAATTAAATCCTATTCCGTTAAGCCATCCAGGGCCCTTATTCACTATGACCATAACGCGTCGCGGTAAGATAAGGCGCCACTTAAATTGCTTTTCCCTCGTGTCCAAAGAAGTTTCACTTAAAAAAAATACGTTTTCTTTTGACATAAAAAATATAAATTTATAAAACTTTTGCATCAGGAGCATTTGGGATTGTGTTTTTGGGACGCGCGTTATGGGCAAGGAATGTTGTTAGTCATACTGAATAAGTTTCCTGGCGTGATTGACTAACAAACATCCATCCAGCCTTTCACATTTTGTAATAATATTTGTATCTAACCAGCGCGAGCGACATGTCGACGCGCCTGTTGGCGAGCCGGAGCGCGTCACGCAGCGGCAGCGCGCAGCTGGCGAACGGCCGCTCCTGCCCGCCCGGCTCGCTGATCAGCAGCGGCATCTCCTCCTGACACAGTGACGGAACACCGTTCACAATCTCCGATCTGTCACGCGCCACATACGTGCTTCATCATCATCTTCATCATAACAAAGTCAAAGTCAAATCATTTATTCAAATTTGGCCCATAATGTGGCTCTTTTTGACGTCAATAAAATTATAGTTATTATGACAGCACCCATCTGAAGAGAAAAAGCTGCGCAACAAACTCTTCAGTAGCACGCTGTCCTTTTAAAGTTATAATATGTATAATATTAGTGGTAACACTGGTAACTCAAGCCGAAAGCCGAATCAGCAGAAAAATCAAATGAAATAATATGAAATAAAATCATCTTTATTCGTTACGACAATGGTAAAAAAGGTAAAATAAATAGATATTCAATAACAAAATTAAGAAATTATGAATGAAAAACAAAAATTATATTTACTTTAAATAAATAATAAATAATAAAATGTAGCATAAAACCACGTGTCGCAACAAAATGACAATAACCAGCTCAGCATGAGCCGGGAACCGTTTTGACCCACCGCTGATCTGTGTCAGCCGAAAAACGTCCACTGCTAGACAAAGGCTTCCCCCAAGGACCACTACAACGACCACCCCTGCGCTTCCCGCATCAGGTGGCGTCCCGCGACCTTCACCGAGTCGTCGATACCCCTTGTAGAGGGCCTACCCTCATTGCGTTTTCCGGTTCGTGGTCGCGACTCAAGAATTTTCCTACTCCATCGGTCATCACAGTTCTTCGAACGATGTGCCCCGCCCACTTGAGGTTACTGACAGTCAAATGAGATGATTTGCAGATCGTTCGGCTGCCACGTACGTGTCAATAGTTGCTTACTGACGGTTATTCGAGATACAAAGTTTCTAAATGAGCTAAAAGAAGAGTATTTAAACACGACGTGGACAAAGGATCAGTCGTCCTGTAAATCCTTGCGAGAGGCTTTTGGTCAGCAGTAGACTTCTGGTGGTTGATGTTACTGGCATCTTGGGTTTAACCAATGAGGAAGAATAGGAGAAAAGCTTTCAACGTACATGTTTGATGTAATTCAAGAATTCTTCAGTGAGATCCAGCTCGTACTCGGTGGAGAAGTCGAAGTGAGCGACGCGCGCGGCGCGCACGCGCGTCATCGCCGCGCTCCGGTCGTAGAACTGCCACGTGAGCACCAGCCGCACGCCGCGCGAGCTGAGCACCGCCTGCACCATGGACGTAGGGGAGAGGGTCAATGGAATAAATAAGTTATTTACCAGCCATGGATACAGGTCCATCTAGGGTCAATGAGTGGGACTAGGGTTACCAAGTGTTTTTCGGCGTTTTACAGAAGTGTCCAGCCAAATATTTTCTCATCTGACCTGTCCGACTTTTGATAGGCTGTCTGACTGCCGCGCTTAATTAAAACCTTTTTTTTTTAATGGGACCCACTTTTAAAACGTGCAAAGAACATTACAGATACTACAGTGGTATCCGGCGTGCGGGGCGCACCTCGTCGGAGAGCACGAGGGTCCCGACGTGCAGCGTGAAGCGGGCTCGCGGCGCGCAGCCGGCGCCCAGGCAGCGGCGGCCCTCCGCGCTGCGCAGCGCGATGCTGGCCCCGCTGCCCGCCCGCGCCTGCGTCGCCGCCGCCCGCTGCCGCTGCTGCAACCACGCGCGACTCATCCATCCACCCATCCAAACCTTCACTTATAGTATTACTAGCTATACCCCGCGGTTTCACCCGCGTTAATTAAGGCGTTCCCGCAGGCATTCCGGGATAAAAAGTGCCCTATGTCCTTCTCTGTACCCCTGGCGTGTATGCAAAATTTCATGATGATCGATCGAGCCGTTGGCGTAATGCGTAACCTTTAAAAGGCAAAAAGCAACCCTAGAGTTCCTTGCTCGTTTCTGCCCTTGGCAAAATAAATGTCTTTCGAGGGGTAAATTTAAAAAATGTATTTATTTAAAAAAATATGGGCATGTATTTTGTGTTTTTTAGAATTACTCGTATTAAAAAATACTTAGATAAAACGCATTAAAGTTTAGAAGTGGGGAGTCGCGACGTCATAACTAAGTATTTAAAAGTGTACCCACTAGGTGTGACGTCACACAGAATTTCAACTCTGTATCGCCGTTACTTTTTGATTACGTTAAGAAAAAAAGTGTCCAATATTTTTTATTAATATACAAGACGGACTAAAAAAAATTTAGTCAACATCCCCATTGTGGACCCAAAACCAGGCCTACCTCATAAATGTAATTTTTTCAGCGATATTTACATGGAGTCAAGAGAATGATCGTCAGGATGGGTTCCAAACATATTAAGAAGGGTCGAAAAGTATGGCAGAATATAACCTCTTAAGTAATATATAATAATAAAAAGATATCTATTTAAATAAATATTTTTTATTAATTCTTCATTCCAATTTATCATGATATTTTTTACATTACATTTATTTTATTTTATTTATATGTACGGGTATATGGTATGTAGTAAAAATCTAGACTAGATACACACTGTGCAGTTACTTATACAAGTATTTACTTATTGAATTTTTAATACCAAATAACAGCGATATAGGTACCTACCTACTTATAAAAATACATATGATTATTACTTAAAGGCTCAAAAAAATTACTGTATTTTATAATAATAAAATATATTGTGATTGTAATTTATGCTAATATGTTATTAATTACCTACGTATATTTTACATCTAATAGGAACTTGCTATTCTATCGAATCAATATTTTACATTTCACTATCTACAGCACTATACAGGTATGGTACAAGATTCTTCAACCAACATGAAATCATTGCAGAAACTAAACGAATAATTTATTTTCAACCAGACACAATGAATATTTTCCATTTATAATTTATTTAAGTTTTATTCATATTACTAGCTGTTCTCCGCGGTTTCATCCGCGTTAATGTCGGAGTTCCCGCGGGAATTCCGGGATAAAAAATTGCCTAAGTTACTCCTTATAACATTAGGTATCTAAGAGTAAAAATCCCTTCAAAATTGGTCCAGCCGTTCCAGAGATTAACCGAAACAAACAGACAGACAGATATAGAAATTTTTTAAAAGTTGTTTTTTTTATGTGACTATCGTAATATACTTTTATATGCATTTAGTGAAAAACTGTTAATTTGAAATTACAAACAGACACTTCAACTATTATTATTCATTTATTTATTTATCTTAAATTCAGGCTTTATTATTATTATTATGCACCTATGTATGTAATATGTATAGATAATCCTTTCAGTGGAATTCTATGAAGTCATATTTAAAAAAAAAAAAAACCGATAGTGCTATATGGATCTGTGGAACGTTTACCCACATTCATAATTCATAATTCTCACAACTTAGAACTTTTCCTAACACAATCCTTTTATACTAGGTATGTTTAAGGGTATGTTCCGCTATTACTGATAAGCACGGTCCAGTGCTCGCAGTGAGGAGAAATTTGTTCCGTATTAGTGGACAGTGCCTATACTGCCGCAATATCCTAGAGTAGGCAGTGTGACGTCATAATCATCGCTATTTTTGTACTGTGAGCACTGGCGTTTTCGAATTAAGGTGCTCTCAGTGGTTTGATCACGTGATCAAACCTCGAACCAAAGGTTGGTCAATGAGTGGTCGACAGCGTGACATGCCAATGACATGGATGACAGTATACTGGACCGCGTTCTGTTTTAAACAGTAACCAGCACAGTGAACTATAAAGGAACGGCTTCGTAGTATACTATGAGCATATCGGAACATACTCTGTCTCTAATTTGTATAAATAAGTTCGAGCTGTCAAACTAGTTCGTTAAGTTCTAGCGGTGAGTGTGCGGAGCCGGGTCACCGCTGGTGTTTAGGCGCAGGCACCTCGCTGGGCCGCTGCGTCCGCTGCAGCAGCCGCCTGCAGCGCTCCAGCTCCTCGGAGATCGCTTGAAGCGCCGACTCCATCCGCTGGGACGTCGACTGCGTTATTTCCTCACTACCAGTGAATATGAACATTATATTTTATGTGTTACTAGCTGTGCCCCGCGGTTTCACCCGCGTGAGTTTCGGAATTCCCGCAGGAACTCCCTTTAGGGAGATGAAAAATAGATAGTAGCCGATTCTCAGGCTTACTGAATATGCACAAAAAATTTCATGAGAATCGGTCAAGCCGTTTCGGAAGAGTATGGGAACGAACATTGTGACACGAGAATTTTATATATTAGATATTATAGCTGTCCCGGAGGTTTCACTCGCGGTAATTAGGAGTTCCCGCGGGATTTCCAGGATAAACTATAGATGTAAACCTTTCTCATGAATCACTTTATCTTTTGGTGAAAACCGCACGAAAATTCGCCCAATAGTTTTTGAGTTTAACGCGAACAGACAGCGGAAGCAACTTCCTTTTATACTATAAAAAGGAGATATAGCTGGCTCCCGCGGTTTCACTTGCGGTAATGTCGGAGTTCCCGTTAAAACGTTCGTCCCAGGATAAATAACAGGTATATAAACCTTTCTCTTTAATCACTCTATCTCTCGGTGAGAACCGCATGAAAATCCATTCAGTAGTTTATGAGTTTATCGCGAACAAACTAACAGATAGACAAACGCGGCGAAGGACTTTGTTTTATAATAGTGGTGATTTTGAAAATTTTGCAACGAAACGCTCGTAAAGACTCACCGCTTGGTCCCGGCCGGCCATCTTTCCTCGACGTGCGTTTGTCCCGGCGATGGTACAAGTCTTTTACCTGTCGCACAGATAATATAATACTATAGCCTGTAGTAACAAAATAACGAACTACAAATACGAATGCAGAACCTATTCATATTTGGAAGTCGGTTACAAAAATAACAAATCTAGACACATAAATAAAATTGTAGTTTCGTTAGTAATTTCAAATTAACAGCTTTTCACTAAATGCATACGAAAGTCGCCCCACTGCGGGCACGCCGCCGCCATGTGCCCCTCTCAGTGGCCCGGGGCGCTCACCTGCACCGGCGGGCAGCTCCCCGTCGCTGAGCGCGTCGCACTCGCCGGGCGGCGCGCACTGGCCGCCCCACTGCGGGCACGCCGCCGCCATGTGCCCCTCCCAGTGGCCCGGGGCGCTCACCTGCACCGGCGGGCAGCTCCCCGTCGCTGAGCGCGTCGCACTCGCCGGGCGGCGCGCACTGGCCGCCCCACTGCGGGCACGCCGCCGCCATGTGCCCCTCCCAGTGGCCCGGGGCGCTCACCTGCACCGGCGGGCAGCTCCCCGTCGCTGAGCGCGTCGCACTCGCCGGGCGGCGCGCACTGGCTGCACCACTCCGAGCACGTCGACGTCGCCGTCGTCGTCGTCGTCACCGGTCGGTCCTCGCCCGGCGACAGCGCGTCGCGACCGGTTTGCGGCGCTAAAACAATCATTTCAATACGTGTTTGTACCAGGGATGTTGCGAATATTCACATCCGCATCCGCAAATGCGGAGAAATCAATGCGGATGTTCATGCGGATGCGGATGTAATACAAGTTGCGACAAGAAAGAAATTGGGCAGGGGCCTTAAAAAAATAAGAGCATTATTCTCAATACAAATTTTTCATTAACATAAATGTTAATAATTACTTTGTCATCGTTTCATTTTTTTATTCATATATATATACCTACTATATTTATGTAAGATGTAAAACATTCGCATCCGCATCCGCATGCGCACATGTGAGCCTTCAAAAATCCGAATCCACATTTACATCCGCGGATGTGAAAAAATCTACATTCGCAACATCCCTGGTTTGTACATTGGGAATAAAAAAAAATCAAAAGCTAGTTACAATTAGGAATCCGATCCGTAATTTTTGTTTTAGGTACTCGGGATTGTAAAGAAGGAGAAGTAATTACTGCTTACGAAATGTACTTAATATAACAGGGTATAGTAGATTGTATCACAAGGTATTAAAATTGTATTTTTAGGGCGAGGGCGTTATTTTGAATCCAGATCGGAGTGAAGGATTCTAGAGTAGAATCCCGAGCGCAGCGAGGGATTCTTATGTAGAATCCTGAACGGAGAGGGATTCAAAGGAAATCGCCAGAGGAAAAAATAATTTTAATGCCGAGTGGTGCACTCTACTTTTTATCCCCCTCTATGAGAAAATGAAACAAGAAATCGCTGTAATATATTTTTCATTACTCATGCTCGGAAAGTAGGTCTGAAGTTGCCTGAGAAGCGGGTTGAAAGTAGCCCTTTTCAGCCCTAGGGAGAATCGCTTTCAACTGACAACTGTCAAATTATTAAAAAAAAACTAGGTCTATTTTCACATTTCTATTGAACCATGTTTCAACTTTCTATACAGCCAGCGCGATGTAAAATTGAAATAACGTAAAGTTTAAGTAGGTATTAATTAAAATAAAATTCACTCACTTTTTCTTAAGCTAATTCCTATTTATATTTTTTTTATTTTCTTTAATTAATACTTAATAATTAAAGAAAATATTTTTTTAGGTCGCCACAATGTAAATAAAAAATACTGGCTGAATAGCTAGCCGGCCAAAGAAAAAGAAATAGGTGGGAAAGTGTCAAGCGACTATCCGATCTTCACTCATTTTTTCTTTAGCTAATTCCTATTTTTATTTTGACTTTCCTTGCATTCGTAATGAAAAGCACAGTGTTACCCTCGGGAGAAAGTAACTTATTTAGTGCCTCGAACTATTGGCGCCCTCGCTACGCTCGGGCGCCAAACCCCGTCTCGGCACTAAATGAGTTACTTTCACCCCTTGGATAACAATGTACTATTTCATTACTCATGCTCAGAAAGTAGGTCTGAAGTTGCCTGAGAACCGGGTTGAAAGTAACCCTTTTCAGCCCTAGGGAGAATCGCTTTCAACTGACAACTGTCAAATTATTAAAAAAAAAACTAGGTCTATTTTCACATTTCTATTGAACCATGTTCCAACTTTCTATACAGCCAGCGCGATGTAAAATTGAAATAACGTAAAGTTTAAGTAGGTATTAATTAAAATAAAATTCACTCACTTTTTCTTAAGCTAATTCCTATTTATATTTTTTTATTTTCTTTAATTAATACCTACTTAATAATTAAAGATAATATTTTTTTTAGGTCGCCACAATGTAAATAAAAAATACTGGCTGAATAGCTAGCTGGCCAAAGAAATAGAAATAGGTGGGAAAGTGTCAAGCGACTATCCGATCTTCACTCATTTTTTCTTTAGCTAATTCCTATTTTTATTTTGACTTTCCTTGCATTCGTAATGAAAAGCACAGGAGAAAGACTTATTTAGTCCCTCGATCTATAGGCGCCCTCGCTACGCTCGGGCGCCAAACCCCGTCTCGGGACTAAATAAGTTACTTTCACCCCTAGGATAACAATGTACTATTTCATTACTCATGCTCGGAAAGTAGGTCTGAAGTTGCCTGAGAAGCGGGTTGAAAGTAGCTCTTTTCAGCCCTAGGGAGAATCGCTTTCAACTGACAACTGTCAAATTATTAAAAAAAAACTAGGTCTATTTTCACATTTCTATTGAACCATGTTCCAACTTTCTATACAGCCAGCGCCATGTAAAATTGAAATAACGTAAAGTTTAAGTAGGTATTAATTAAAATAAAATTCACTCATTTTTTCTTAAGCTAATTAATTAATTAAAATATAAATAATATTATTTTATTTTCTTTAATTAATACTTAATAATTCAAGAAAATATTTTTTTAGATGACTTTATTATAATTTAGGTCGCCACAATGTAAATAAAAAATACTGGCTGAATAGCTAGCGGGCCAAAGAAAAAGAAATAGGTGGGAAAGTGTCAAGCGACTATTCGATCTTCACTCATTTTTTCTTTAGCTAATTCCTATTTTTATTTTGACTTTCCTTGCATTCGTAATGAAAAGCACAGTGTTACCCTCGGGAGAAAGTAACTCATTTAGTGCCGAGACGGGGTTTGGCGCCCGAGCGTAGCGAGGGCGCCAATAGTTCGAGGCTTACTTTCACCCCTTGGATAACAATGTACTATTTCATTACTCATACTCGGAAAGTAGGTCTGAAGATGCCTGAGAAGCGGGTTGAAAGTAACACTTTTCAACCCTAGGGAGAATCGCTTTCAACTGACAGCTGGATACTGCAGAAACTCAAGTTTTTTTTATGTCATAGGGGGCATACTTACTGGCCAGTAGCACACCTAATGGTTGATTTATGTAAAATAAAATTCACTCATTTTTTTCTTTAGCTAATTCCTATTTTTATTTTGACTTTCCTTGCATTCGTAATGAAAAGCACAGTGTTATCCTCGGGAGAAAAACTTATTTAGTCCCGAGACGGGGACGCCAATAGATCGAGGATAGATACTTTATTCATACAATTTGTGCAATATTTGACGTTCGACCTCCTTGGTCGTCTCTGGCGGTAGACATTACAAGTTTCATATTTCAAATTCACAACTCATTATTGCCCGCTGTTTAGCGGGTTAAAATGGATTTCAGTATACTTTTAGTCGCACTTATTGAAGGGAACCTAAACGTTCTACTTTAGGTGCACTTATATGCGAATAAAACGTCAGTTTTTGAATAGATGGGATGAAATAGTACATTGTTATCCAAGGGGTGAAAGTAACTCATTTAGTGCCGAGACGGGGTTTGGCGCCCGAGCGTAGCAAGGGCGCTAATAGTTCGAGGCACTAAATAAGTTACTTTCTCCCGAGGGTAACACTGTGCTTTTCATTACGAATGCAAGGAAAGTCAAAATAAAAATAGGAATTAGCTAAAGAAAAAATGAGTGAAGATCGGATAGTCGGTTGACACTTTCCCACCTATTTCTTTTTCTTTGGCCGGCTAGCTATTCAGCCAGTATTTTTTATTTACATTGTGGCGACCTAAAAAAAATATTTTCTTTAATTATTAAGTATTAATTAAAGAAAATAAAAAAATATAAATAGGAATTAGCTTAAGAAAAAGTGAATGAATTTTATTTTAATTAATACCTACTTAAACTTTACGTTATTTCAATTTTACATCGCGCTGGCTGTATAGAAAGTTGAAACATGGTTCAATAGAAATGTGAAAATAGACCTAGTTTTTTTTTAATAATTTGACAGTTGTCAGTTGAAAGCGATTCTCCCTAGGGCTGAAAAGGGCTACTTTCAACCCGCTTCTCAGGCAACTTCAGACCTACTTTCCGAGCATGAGTAATGAAAAGGTTCTTAAACGACTCACAGTCCCTCTCCGTGGGCAGGTCCGTCAGCGAGGAGATCTCCCTGTCGGTGTCGGGGGAGGCCGGGGAGGCCGGGGAGGCCGGGGGCGAGGCGGGCGACGCCGCCCCGGCCGCGCCGCGCAGCACGTACGTGCGCTGCGAGCGCGCCGAGCCCGGGGGCGTGCGGGCGGCCGCCTCTACTGCAAAGGTGAGTCGAATATTAAAAGAAGGACGAAAAAAGAAAGAAAAAAGAAAGAAGATGACCGCACCGTTCGTGTAGTGACAAAGTAACTGACGCCGGCTGTTGCGGGTTCGATTCCCGCATCTATCTATATCTATATATATATAAAATCCTTTGTCCTGAATGACTGATGGATCAACGCACAGCCTAAACCGCTGATCGTAGAGACCTGAAACTTGGAGGGTGTGTTCTTTGTAGGACGTTGGTATCCGATAAAGATTTTTGAAAATTCATCCCCTAAGAGGGTGAAAAGGGTTTGAAAAGGTGGTATGGAAAAATTCCGCGGAAGTTTGTATGGAAAAAACTTCGAAATTATCGCGGGTGGAACCGCGCGGGAGAACTTGTAATAATAAAAGCAGAAACTGACTGACTGATCGATCAACGCACAGCTGAAGCTGGGTCTAAAACCATAAATTAATAAAAAAAAATTATGGAATAGAAGGCTCAATTTTTGAAGGTTCCTAGAATTAATTGTTAGTGCATAAAGTTGCTAGCTTATATTTTGGTTCAATTTGGCTAATCATGAACACTCAGTAGTCAGTACAATTCCAGTATGTACCACATTTAAACTTCTTTTAATTCGCTTAAGAACAACTCACTCCATTCCAAAAAGAACTCTAATCTAAGGTAACGTGAATAATTTTTACCTTTTCTCTCATCCACCGCTCTACTAGCATTAGACTTCTCCAACGGCATTGGTCTTCTAGTTTCTGCTATTTGTTCTTGAGAATGTAGACGCAGGTCGGGTTCTGGAGCCTTTTTTTGTTGCTTCGCTAGATTGCTCGGTTTGCTATCGGTCGTCGTGTCCGGTTGAGGCAGTTTATCCGATTTTTCCGATTCCGATTGACGTTTTCTGTTCATTATTTTTGAGTCCTGCGACACTGAGAATGAAGTTTTTTTTTTTTTCATCATATATTTTGCTTAACTTTTTAGTTAGCTACGGGCCTATAAACTATACGATTAAGCGTTCTAGGCTGACTGGCATTACTACCATCTAGTCTTTCAGTCAGAAAATCTAGTCTTTCTTTCATTCTTCTTTCAAGTTTAGGAGTGAGGGCTCGTGACGCCTTAACCTCTGTATGAATTGTACCGAATCGTGACGTCATGCGACTTTATTTCTGATTACGTGAAAATACGTGTCCAATATTTTTATTAATCTACATGATGGACCAAAAACTAAAAGAAATATTAGCACGTTTCGACTATTACCTAATCGGTGGAACTAGCTGAGAGAGCTACTTTCGAAACTACGGATACAAGGCAATCGTTGTACCGCGGCACAGCGTCCTATCGGGCGGCGGCAAAGTTCCCACTGGCAGCTTGTGGTAGCAGCCGCACCGCCTGACCACCACGGGACCGGGGCCGGCCGCCACGGCGCGGCAGGCGCGCGACCCGCCGCACGACCGGAACGCGGCGCTCGCGCGGGCCGACTGAGGCGCGCAGCGGCACACCGCCGCCGACACCTCGCATATGTCTGCCGGGGAGTGGTGGGGGGTGGGGCGGTGAGGGAGCGGGCAGTGCGGGGGGGGGGGGAAGGTAGCGATGAAAGAGCGGGCGCGGCGAGGGTGAGGGGAGTAGGGAGCGGGGAGCAGGGAGAGATATGTGAAGGTGCGGGGAACGGGAAGGGGGAGTATGGAGGGAGCAGGAGGCATGGAGAGGTAGCAGTGAGGAAGCGGGTGCGCAGGAGGCGGAGGTACGGAGCGAGAGCGGTGAATAAGCGGGAGAGCAGGGAGCGGAGGGCGGAAGCGGTAATGGAGTCAGGGAACGGACAGAAGCTAAGCAGCCGAAAAAAACTTTGGAGGCCAAGAGGAGCGGTGGAGAGGGGAGCTGAGAGAGGTGAGGGGGGCGGGGTATATCTCACCTCGATACTGTGACGAGAGTGTACAAACAAGTCTCACCCAAACGATAGTCCTCGTCCGCCTCCCCATCGTCAGCCACGACCTGCGCGGACAGGTCGGCCGGCGACGTGGGCTCGTGGTGGACCTTCAGGCTGGTCGACGAGGTGCCCCGGCGCCGCTTGAGCGCGCAGCTAGAGCTCTTGCCCTCGTCGCTCCGGTCTCTCCCATCGGAACCGCTCGGCTCCGTCCGGTCCCTCCCGGGAGTGCTCGGCTCCCTCCGATCCCTCCCGTCGGGAACGCTCGGCTCCCTCCGATCCCTCCCGTCGGGAACGCTCGGCTCCCTCCGGTCCCTTCCATCGGAACCACTCGGCTCCGTCCGGTCCCCCCCGTCGGAGCCGCTCGGCTCCGGGTCGCACTGCGTCTGCGTCGAGTTGACCTCGATCTGAGTACTGATGCTGATCCTCTTGTTTGTGGGACTCTTAGAAGGCTGTTTTATCTGGATGGTTCTCTTTTTGTGGCCCGTCTTGCGTGTGTCCGAGGAGTCTGCCTCCGTGGGCGGCGCCGGGGGCTGGTCGTAGTCGTCCATGATCTTGTGGTATTTCTCGTTTATTTCATCCATTTTGCTCGAGAGCTGTTTGTCGCTCTGGACCGGCTCCGGCGTTTCGTCGGACTCGCGCGGTGTGTATAGGATTCTAATCAGAAGATAAAGGTGCAATGAGAAAGGCGACACCGAGCTGTGTATCAATGAAAACTTTACAGGTTGTAAGATATATTGTGACGATGGTTTTCAAAGTCAAAGTTAAAGTCAAAGTGACCTCACGCAAAATTTCAACTAAATGTGTCGTCGTTATTTTTTGATTACTTACGTAAAAAAGAAAAAAAAACGTGTCCAATATTTTTTAATAATCTACAAGACGGACTAAAAAAAATTTGTCAACATCCCTATTAAAAAAAAAAAAAAAACAAAAAATTAAAGAGGCCTATGTCCAGCAGTGGACTGCTATAGGCTGATGATGATGATGATTATGATGATGAGTGTGAGTGGTGTACGCACACGCCGTCGTCCCACTGCCGCGAGGCGTCCCGCGCGAGCCCCGCCCCCGCCGCCACCGCCGCCATCCCCGCCGTCGCCCTGTCCGCCGGCTCCGGCTTGTCCTCGACAGTTGGCAGCACGGGCTGCTCCAACTGGGGACGTACACGCAGCATCGGTAATAAGTGAACACTTTTGATTGTCTTTAAGGGTCAACCCACACGCACCACAACCACAACTACACCACAAGTGCAACACGCGGTCGCGCGCATATTTTTACTAGCTGTCCCGCGCGGTTTCACCCGCGATAATTTCGAAGATACAAACTTTGCAACCCCTTTTCATCCCCTTAGGGTTTGGATTTTCAAAAATCCTTTCTTATCGGATGCCTACGTCATACAAAGAACACATCCTCCGAGTTTCAGGTCTCTACGATCAGCGGTGTACCTAGGCTGTGCGTTGATCCATCACTCATTCAGGACAAAGCATTTTATATGTATAGATTAGTTTTTTACAAATTACTTAAATTAAAATAAAATTAAAATAAAATACAATTAAATTACAATATTCCACCTCCATTCAAAGAACTGAAAAGTATTAATGGTTTTAGTATAAAATTAAAACAATTTCTTATCTCTAAACAAATTTTCTTCGAGGCTATTAATATCAATATGTTATTTATTTAAGCCCAATTAATCATTATTAATTTTTTATTGGAAAAATATTACTTACCTGCATTATTTTTCTCAGAATAGGTCTAAGTATTAAAGTGTATCTCTTATACCTACACTATTGTGTACAATTTCATGATAACCCACGCAATATTTTGTAATCGCAATATCTCGTAATTTCATGCGAACCCCCAAAACTATTATTTTGAAAATGTGCCCGTCTTACAGTCGCGCGGCGGAGAAATTAAAATGGCGTCAGCCGCATTGTGCTGAATGTGCTGATGATGGCGAAGTAGTCGATGACAGTCTTTTTATTTTATATTATATGTTATTATACGGAAATAATACGGAAATATTATATTATTTATTATTCTGTCTGTGTTTTATTATTATGATATGCATTTATCTATTTATTTCAGTTTATTTATAATTGTTTGTCACAAGTATTTAATATTTATGTTATATTTTATATGTAATGTTTTTATTTTTTAAGCTATTTGTTTTTTATTTTTGTTTTTTATATGATTGTGTTTTCCTCTTCTGCTGTTACTCCCGTCCGTGCGTGACAACGGGCTGCCAACTGAAAACCAGCGCTAGGTGTACCCGCACCTAGCTAATGCTGAGTTGGTGACCCTTTCGGCAGAGCATGCAAGAAAACTTGGGTTTTGGTTTTAGATTAAGTACTTCTTTAGTGTTTGTTTATTATTCTTGTGTGTTTTGCAGAAATAAATTTTATTCTTTTATTCTATTCTATTCTAAAATAAACAGGTGATTTATATGCTCAAAGGCGGATTTATTCCGCGAGGGGATTTCTTCCAGTCTACCTTTGAAAAATCGAAAGGATTTGAGTAAAATTGATTAGAACTGATGACATATTTATTATTTCTACCACTGCACCGTCTAGCCGTATCTACGTGCCTCGACCACGAGTTTCTTGTGCGGGTCGACGATGAGCAGGCTGCGGGCGCGCGCGTGGCCCAGCGCGGGCACGGCGCCTGCCGGCACCTCCACGTCGTACGGCCTCAACTCCGGCGCCGTATGGGGCTTCGCCTCCTTCAGCGGCGGCGCCTCCTCCGCCTGCGACGTGACGTATACTATCCTAGCACACCACCAGTAGAGGTACTTTCACACGAGCCCAAAACCCCGACCTACCTAGCTGAAGCGTTTGCCGTGGAGTATCAAATATTTTAACAAGTATTTGATACTAGCTGTCCCCGCGGTAATTTCGGAGTTCCCGCGGTGATTCCAGAATAAACTATACGTATAAACCTCCCTCTTGAATTATTCTGTACTTATATTGGTTGAAAACCGCATGAAAATCCGTTCAGTAATTTTTGGAGTTTATCGCGAACAGACAGACAGACAGACACACGAAAATGCGATGCAATAAAATTACTCACAGTATTTTTCATGGCCTCCAATTGAGCTCGAAGTTCGGATATTTTTTCCATCAACAGCTTGGTCGTTTCCTAAAATTTAATATGTAGTTATGGTGATAAAAAGAGTCTGGTAAAATATGTAAATAACTGACATCCTCGACTTTTGACCCAATTTCGCTATCTTAAAGTAAGACATGACAGCGGGGTTAGCCAAGTTGACATTCTACAATCGTTGACACATAGAAAACATAAGTAGCGATCCGTTATGTCACTTGCCGCCGCACTCAGAGTCGACTTTAATGATTACTTAGTTAAGTATAGATTTTTAAAACCAAACTGCCGCTGTCAGAGACTTTCAGTAAATTAATGTTAATTGGCAGTTAATGAGATGTAACTTAATT
Organism: Zygaena filipendulae; assembly: GCA_907165275.2. Lineage (NCBI taxonomy): Eukaryota > Metazoa > Arthropoda > Insecta > Lepidoptera > Zygaenidae > Zygaena > Zygaena filipendulae. The sequence goes on from OU015650.1 coordinate 1,092,416, forward strand.
AGTTAAATGCCAATTATCATTAATTTATTAAACTTGCCTGATCGCGGCAGTTTTGTTTTAAAAATCTATACTTAACTAAGTAATCATTAAAGTCGACTCTGAGTGCGGCGGTTGGTCAGCCAATCAAAACTTTAGTTTTGTTCTTCTTCTTCTTTAATAATGGCGTCTATAATTATAATTTGCCAATGACAATGTTTCTTAATAATAAAAATCTCTTCATCTACTTCTTCAATTGTGGCGAAACGCCAATGACAATGTTAGATTGTCCCCCAATTTAAAACATCGCTATCTTGAAAGCCAGTTTCCTGCTCAGGGTCCAAAATAGATGCTGAAAAGTGACTGAAATAACGAAGACAAACGGCTTTCACTCGTCAACAACCACTTTAGTTTTCAAGTGATCACGTAAAACTAGAGTTTTGATTGGCTGACCAAAGTTTTCTATTCTAGTTTTCTATGCGTTGACGATTGTTAGAATGTGAACTTGGCTAACTCCGCTGTCATGTCTTACTTGAAGATAGAAATTGGGACGGAATTGGGTCGGAAGTCGAGGATGTCAGGTTATTTACATATTTTACGAGATCCTTTTCATCACCATGAACGGTCCCTTTAGCCAATTCGAGAATCTATAATTATATCGAATATCTATTATTGCTGGGTACGGCTCATTGTTCTCACATAATTAATTGCAAGTTGAGTTACCACTAATTATATTATAGATATATCTATACCTATTGTAGCTTTAAACTGATAGCGTGCTGCTGAAGAGTTTGTTGCGCAGCTTCTTCTCTTCAGCCACAGCACTAGGAAGCTGTGAGGGGTGGATATTTTATGGGTGCTGTCATGGTAGCTGTAGTTATATTGACGTCAAACAACAACAACAACGTCAACAAAGAGCCACATTATGGGCCAAATTTGAATAAAGGATTTGACTTTTAACTTTTATAGTCACTGTCGCTATCAAAAAAAAAAAAAAAAAAAAAAAAACAAAAATTGTTTATTCCATAACCAAAAGTATTTTTGCAAATATGGTTTGTTGGACATCCTTTTAAGTATGCTATAGAAACCTAAGTAATGTATCGTCCTGTCGTGTACTGGCCGGGTAGAATTGTTTGAAGTCCAATTTTTTATTAGTTCCTTAGTTTTCTATAGCGTTAACGATTATAGCAAAGAATAGAGATTGTATAAAGAAGCGACCCTCTCAGCCTCCCACCAATTTCATGCCTCCTCGTACCCCGCGAAAGTTTCAATTGAATGTAAGAATGTGACAATCATTCACTGACAGCTGACAGTTCCTGTCAGCTCGCTGTCAACCTTACGATACGCACATGCGCACAACACGACGTGTACCTACATAGTACATACAAGCCGGTCATGTTTACTTGAATCAGTTCATTTGTATGGATAATGTCACCGGGCTAATTTATTGTAGACTAGCTGTTCCCCGCGGTTTCGCCCGCATCAATTTTGAAGTTTCCCCGGGAATCCCGGGACAAAAAGTACCCTATGTCCTTCTCTGTACCCCTGACAACGTGCATGCAAAATTTCATGATGATCGGTTGAGCCGTTAAGGCTTGAAAGCGTAACAAACAAACAAACTCACTTTCAAATTCATAATAGTAAGGTTTAACAACTTGGCTAAGGGTGTATGGCTACTGGCTGGTATAAGTTTTTGCATACTGTAACATTATCTTGGTGTACAATAAAGTGTATTCTATTCTATTTTCACTTTCAAATTCATAATAGTAATGATTAACAATATGGCTAAGGGTGTATGGCTACTGGCTGGTATAAGTTTTTGCATACTGTAACATTATCTTGGTGTACAATAAAGTGTATTCTATTCTATTTTCACTTTCAAATTCATAATAGTAATGATTAACAATATGGCTAAGGGTGTATGGCTACTGGCTGGTATAAGTTTTTGCATACTGTAACATTATCTTGGTGTACAATAAAGTGTATTCTATTCTATTTTCACTTTCAAATTCATAATAGTAATGATTAACAATATGGCTAAGGGTGTATGGCTACTGGCTGGTATAAGTTTTTGCATACTGTAACATTATCTTGGTGTACAATAAAGTGTATTCTATTCTATTTTCACTTTCAAATTCATAATAGTAATGATTAACAATATGGCTAAGGGTGTATGGCTACTGGCTGGTATAAGTTTTTGCATACTGTAACATTATCTTGGTGTACAATAAAGTGTATTCTATTCTATTTTCACTTTCAAATTCATAATAGTAATGATTAACAATATGGCTAAGGGTGTATGGCTACTGGCTGGTATAAGTTTTTGCATACTGTAACATTATCTTGGTGTACAATAAAGTGTATTCTATTCTATTTTCACTTTCAAATTCATAATAGTAATGATTAACAATATGGCTAAGGGTGTATGGCTACTGGCTGGTATAAGTTTTTGCATACTGTAACATTATCTTGGTGTACAATAAAGTGTATTCTATTCTATTTTCACTTTCAAATTCATAATAGTAATGATTAACAATATGGCTAAGGGTGTATGGCTACTGGCTGGTATAAGTTTTTGCATACTGTAACATTATCTTGGTGTACAATAAAGTGTATTCTATTCTATTTTCACTTTCAAATTCATAATAGTAATGATTAACAATATGGCTAAGGGTGTATGGCTACTGGCTGGTATAAGTTTTTGCATACTGTAACATTATCTTGGTGTACAATAAAGTGTATTCTATTCTATTTTCACTTTCAAATTCATAATAGTAATGATTAACAATATGGCTAAGGGTGTATGGCTACTGGCTGGTATAAGTTTTTGCATACTGTAACATTATCTTGGTGTACAATAAAGTGTATTCTATTCTATTTTCACTTTCAAATTCATAATAGTAATGATTAACAACTTGGCTAAGGGTGTATGGCTAGTGTGCAGGACGACCGACGTGCCCGAGACAACCGACGTCTTCATAGAATAAGTTAGGCATAAGCAATAATGTATAGCAACATAAGTATAGAAAGATTGTATAGGTTTAGAGGTGCACCTATAATCTTAAGATAGACTAAAACTTGTATATTGAACCTTATTGCCAAGCCCATAAAAGCGGCCATCACTTTGGCAATAAAAGGTAAAGTTTCTAGAAGCTTTTACGGCCACTGAATCGCATCCGCCCGCTGAGTATAGCGAGCAAAAACCGTTGGCCAATGGGCGCCACGAATAGCAGTGAGCTTCATGTCCTCGACTCGTCATTTTTGATAGCCATTGACTGTGACCAATGGGTAAGCCTACATTAATTGAGTTTGTGAAAATTAAATGAACAGAAACTGCACTTATTTCCTGCGAACACTAGCAAAACGCGCACTAGAAAAAAGTTATAAATATTAGACATTGAAATGGGAACCATACAGTTCGCCAAATATTAGAAAGACAATGCGTCATATAGTTCAGTCAGTTTAATTAGAATCAATTCGCGATATAGTATTTCCTAGTTAAGCTCGTTGCATACGCTAGTGGTCACGGGTATAGTGCCGCTCTGATTAGACAGTAAAAGAGCGTTATCACTGGCATTCGCCGTTCTGATTCCTGAGTCTCCGTACCCAGTAATAGCTACGTACGAGTCAGGTGGACAGAGTAATCGTCATACAGTCCACTTGCCCGACAGCCCATCTGGCCCGTATAGCTAGTGAGGTTATCTCCGTAGGTCGGGTGCTCCTACCTGGTCGGCGGCGGCGCCCGGCTGCTCGGTGTAGCCCGAGTCGTCCCCGCTGCGGGGCTCCGCCTCCGTGCCCGCCCGCTTCGCCTCCCCAGCCTCTCCCGCCACGCTACCTGCCTCCAGCTAGAACCAATTTTCTGTCTAAAAAAGTTACTACTTGGCAACAGTTCTAAAAATTCTATACTTTACCTACATTAGATGAGAGCAAACGTGTTGATGGTTAGGTGTTTATTACTTTACGATGTCTGTTATAGCTTTTCATGTCGAAATGAGTGCGTACCATTTTAACAATAATATTGTATTTACCTCGCTAGGTAAAAAGCACAACATTGCTACTTAAAACCAGTGTGCTAAAATATAAATAATAATTTATGCAATTTTTTACAAAAACTTTAATGTATCATAAAAATAAAACACAGTAGTGGGACTAACTATTCATTTAGTTAGAAGTTAGTTTAGTATTGGTGGGCTTATCCCACTGTAAATCAACTAATTCAAATCAAGATCTAACTGTACTTACCAAAAGGAGTTATTTTTAGGTTTTTTTATTTATTCATTTAACGAGTAGGTGGAAACTTTACAAAAGTGAACACTCACCGGTCCCAAAACAGGTTGCGATTCAGTCCGGCAGGTGGTGCTCCTGTGGCATAGTTCGTTCAGCGAATCAGCTTTGATCTCCTGCAATCAACGTTACTATGAAAATCATGGACACAATCGCCATCGTCATTTACACAAATATGTTTACTAGCTGTGCCCGGCGGTTTCACCCGCGTGAGTTTCGGAATTCCTGCAGGAACTCTAAAAAGCCTAATTTTCGCACACAAATCTATTCATCGCGCTCTAAAACATTCAATAACGTAAAGAAATGTATTAAATGCTTTATGGTGATGTTTTTACTTGGTTACTGTTTGCAAAATTTACAATCTTGGGAATATTGTGGTAATTGGGTGTTCTCCAGGGTATGAAAATCAAAATTCTGATTGGTCCGTCAGTTAGAGAATAAAAAAATGATAGACACGTATTTTTTGCTTTATCAAATTAATGAAAATAAACACGTGTTCACGTCACGCGGGGGACTCGTGACGTCAATATTCAGTATAAGCCGCCGTACAAACTGCACCGGGTTGTGACGTCACGCGAAATTTCAGCTCAATGTATCGCCGTTATTTATTGATTACCTACGTAAAAAAAGAAAAAAATACGTGTCCAATATTTTTTACTAACCTACACGACGGACTAAAAAAAATTTTTTTTCAAGTAGCCAATTATAATTGGGATGGCAGCAAAATAAGTTTCGGGCAAGTTGGAGCATTTGCTCCGACTCCTTTTGTAACGGTAGCGGCCCTCTCTAGTTAGTTCATTTACCCCGCGGTCCCGACTCAGCCGCAGCCGCATCTCCAGCTCCGACACCCGCCGCCTCTCCACCGCCAGCTGCACGCTCTTGTCGCCTGGCACAACAACAACATCTATACATGGATCTAAATAAGCATAAGCAATAGTGTGTTAACCCACACTGGAGAAATTTTGAGTAAATCGCGTTTTAGAAGTAGGAGCGTCATTTTGTGTCAACATTTTTTATGTTCAATATTTAGTTACATATTTGGACATAGATAAGCAATAGTGTGTTAACTCACATTGGAGAAATTTTGAGTAAATCGTGTTTTAAAAACATAGCGTCGTTTTGTTTCAGCATTTTTTATGTTAACATTTTTTTGGTATTTAAACAATGTAATAAGGTAAACACATAATAGATAACACGTTCCCTGACTCTCAATAAATCGTTCTGAATCAATAACTTATTATTGTGGGTTAACATGTTATTGCTCATCTACGTCCACATATAAAATGCTTTGTCCCGAATGACTGACGGATCAACGCCCAGCCCAACCCGCTGATCGTAAACTGTAGTGAACTACAGTGCAGTGCAGCGCAAAGTAGTGCAGTATTGTGCAGTGTAGCGCAATGTAGTGCAATGTAGTGCAATGTAGTACAGTGTAATGCAGTGTAGTACAGTATAGTGCAATGTAGAGCAGTGTAGTGCAGTGTAGCGCAATGTAGTATAGTGTAGTGCAGTTTAGTGAAGTGCAGTGTAGCGCAGTGCAGCACAGTGTCCTGTGATGTAAGTGTATCGACTAACTGCACTGCGCCTCAACGTCCCGCAGCCGCGCGGCCCGGCCGGCGAGCGCGCCCGCCTCCCCGCGCAGCCGCCGCACCGCCTCCTCCAGGCGGGCTATGCGCGCCGAGTACTCCGAGTGCGTCTCCGACAGCTCCTAGGGAACGATGGCGAGTGCAAAGTTGCTTCATGATAAGCTGAAATGGATCACATGTCTCGTTAGGGGGCTTCCATTAATTACGTGAGGCGACCCCCCCCCCCCCCCCCCTCCCTCTCCTGGTGAGGTGTCGTGAGATGTCGTGAGATTGTACTCGAGCTCCCCCCTGCCTTAATCACACGAGAGATTTTTCAAAATGCGCGAGAGAGTATATCTATCTACATATTTTATTTATTTATTTTTAACGAAAATCTAAATTGTATGCTAGATATCTGCCGAAGCCCCTCCTCTCCCGCGTGAGATTGGGTGAGGTTCGGCTCGACGCCCCCACCTATAAACGCATCATTGAATGGACGCAAAAAAACCTGTTGCTGCTGTCTGTATGTAGAAAAATATCAACTTAAATGTGGAACTCTCCCCTGGCCGCTCGTGTAAATCTACCCTATCTTAGGAGACTTACCTCTTGCAAGTTGACGATTTTTTGCTTCAACTCATCCATTTGTGTTCGGCATTTATTTTCATCGCACAACTTGCTTTGCTCAGGTACGGGTGATCTAAGAAAAAAAAACTAGTAAAAATTTTATAAGGTTATCCATAAAGGGATTTCGAATTTTTTTTTGATATCGAAAAATATATAGCTTCTTGGCTTAGTGCTTTATAATTTTTGAGACTTTTAAAAACGTGTTGTTTTAATGGTTGATGCGACCTGGTGTCCCCTGTCTGACTCAGGTTGTAATTGATTCAGGGAGAAAATCACTAACATCTTTTTTACTAAGTTATTTTCGATGACAATGTCTGTTTAACCATTCAAAGGAACGAGATATGAATAAAACAATGTTTTTAGATAGGATTGTAGATACTCGTATATATTATATATAGACTTACTCGTATTTTTTTTTCTAGCTACCGCCTGTCTACATTACCAGTTCTCGCTTTTATGCCTCGCGTACTTTCATATTATTCACTATATCTTTCTTTCATCCGTCATCATTTGAGCTTCCATCGGTTTTTGCCGATGCTATCTCTAATCTAATCTTTCTAGCTATATTTGTATTTACTCTACTTTTATTTACTTTCTAATCTAGCTGTATGTTTATTGTTTACTCTACTTCTTGTTTGATTTTTTTTGCTTAGTTTAGGTACACAAGTGGGAAGGGCTGGACGCAGAAAAGCAATAACATGTTAACCCACAAAATTAAGTTATTGATTCAGAACCATTTATTGAGAGTTAGAGAACGTTTTGTAATTATGTGTTTACCTTATTACATTGTTTAAATATGTAACTTAATATTGAACATATTAAACGTTGACACAAAATGGCGCTCCTACTTTTAATATTTTTACTTCTCATCATATTGTAATGAATACTAACCTTAGTTTTTTAAGAAAAATTGTTATCTGCTAACACTATATGGATGCTTCGTCCGAACTAAAAGTGATTATTATTATTAAAACACGATTTACTCAAAATTTCACCAGTGTGGGTTAGCACACTATTGCTTATCTATGTCCATGTACATTTACTTACTCGTATTCCACTCGGGCGGGTTCAGTCCGCGTCGACACTGTTCTACTGCGCGCCGACGCCGCGCCTCTGCAACAGTTGCTTCGATTTGTCCCCGCTAACATGCACATTGGTGTAGCGGCTTCAATCTCTCTATACATATTCCTTACATATTATAAAACAAAGTCCTCGACGTCGTCTGTTTGTCAGTTTGCGATAAACTCAAAAAGTACGGAAAATTTTTCATGCTAATTTCACCAATAGATAGGGTGATTGATGAGGATGGTTTAAGTAAATATTTGTAAATTTTGTGTTTTGTGTAAATTAGTTGAAATATAACGATAATAATAATCATTGTTGGAAGTGTCGGAAAAAGACAAGCCATCTACGTTATCAAGGGTACCTAAAGAAAAACTTTTTATCCCGGCATTCCCGCAGGAACACCGAAATTAACGCGGGTGATACCGCGGGGAACAGCTAGTGGCACACATTTCTGAGATTTGTCCGTGTGTTCAATATATGTATAATATTATATCTTATCGTTATGATATTTAGAAAAGGTATTGAATTATTTAACTATTTGAATTACTTAACTATTAATTATATCAATTATCAGCTATCTGGTCAAGCTCTGCTTAGTTTGTAACCGGATCGCGCTATGTGATAAAGACCCACCATTGCAGAGTCTATTTTTATTAATTAATTAAATATTATTATTAACTTTCATAGCTTTACAAAAAAAATACAGAAACACAATGCATATTACATATGTATAGCCCATATTTATTGCGAAGACGGTCATTAGTCACAGTCGATGGTATTCAATACAATGTGCCCTGCGGTTTCGGTAAATATAAAAAAGAATGTTATTAATGGATACGTAATAATGCTTTAAAGTTGATTATTATCAGTAGGCATGGGCTAAACGTGTCCGACCAAGGATTGGATATGTCACGTATCCTTCCAGTAAAAGATATGTATCCCGATAGCATATCCATATCCGCATCTCACCAATGCATTTCGATGTAAATAACTTCAGAAGAAAAATACTGACTTGGCTGTATGGACTTAGTTTCCTTTGCCTTCCCCATTGGGGTAAATTAAAAAAAATGTTCAGGCTGTATGGGCCTAGAATCCCTTGCCTTTCCCGAAAGGGGAGAATTATTGGCTGCATGGACTACGTTTCCTTTGCCTTCCCCGAAAGGGGAAAACTTTACCAAAAAAAAAGGCGAAAATTATAAAAAAAAGATTCAAAATAAATCTATGTTGTAAGGCGGGATGTCAATCATTTTTAAACGTAATTATTGTAATATAATATAGTTAGTGACGTCACGTGAAATTTCAACTCAATGTATCTCTGTTATTTTTTGATTACGTAAAAAAAGTAAAAATACGTGTCCAATATTTTTTATTAATCTACAAGACGGACTAAAAAAAAAATTAGACAAATAGCCTATTGTACCTATTCCAACTCCTTCCGCTAGGAGTCGGTTCGGTTCGCTTCGGTACCTACTCGGTTCGGGAGTCGGTCGGCGTCGGACTCGGAGTTGCCGGAGTTGGTTGGATATGGGATATGTCGCGGCGTTATCATTCCAACTCCTTCCGCTCACTCGGCTCCGATCGGCGCTCGGTTCGGTTGGTCTCGGAGTGGTCGGAATTGGTTGGATATGGGATATGTTTAAAATGGGACAAGTGAAGGAGTTGTAACAACTTCGCTTCGGGATACGGTTCCAAAGATATATACGGGTCCGGAGTTACCCATGTCTAATTATCAGTCACGGAGAGTGATTTCTTTACAATTAAAACAATATGGCCGATGTGCTGACTTAAACTTAAAAAGTGCACAAAACAGCCATTACTGACAGTTTTAAAGTTGTTTAAATTATTTTGTCGCAATCATACAAGATTATTATGTATTACTAACAATAGCTGAGCCCCGCGGTTTCACCCGCGGCAATTTCAGAGTTCCCGCAGGAATTCCGGGGTAAAAAAAACCCTTTGTCCTTCTCTGTACCCCTGACAACGTGCATGCCAAATTTCATCCAAATCCGTTCAGCCGTTTTTGCGTGATTGAGTAACAAACATCCAAACATCCACACTTTCACATTTAATATTAAATCCTCAAGGATTTATACAAAAAATGGCACAGTCACAACTTTAACAGCAAGTACCTACGTACATGAACTCATTACAAAGTACTTCCTCTTAGCACTCAGCCTTGTAATAAATGGAATACGTACTCAAGACACTGACAGGATACAGAGATGGTGCCGGCGCCCACATTAGGATCGGTTTTTCTCGCGCTCAGAGCACTCGTTGAAGATATTCTGGAAAAATAAAAACATTTGTATCAGTCTATTAATGTCTGTGTATATTCTCCATGCGTTTTGAAGTTGAGGACGATGGAAATCGGTGTTTCAGCTCTTATATTTTCAATCAAAGAAAATATATATTACTTGCAGGGTTTTTGGCCAATTCTACACTAAAGGATGAACGGGTGAGAGCGCGGGTCAACTAGTAGGTACCTAACTATAGAGTGATATTTTCTTGCAAAAGTCCGTTCACGATTAAAGCACAAATCGAAGCATGCGTGGACTGCTACGAACCTTCGGTGGCAAGCAAAGGCACGCAACATACTCGGCCTTTTTAGCCAGACTTAAATGACCTCACTCTGCTTGCGCTCACCGTCGTTCTATACCTAATGACATACCTACGTCAGTACATTATGATGATAAAATGTTTTGATGTTCATACTTAGTAGTGGTGACGCCCAAGGAGACTTTCTTATATGGCGAGGCACACTTAAGGAACTGCTTAGCTGAGCACAGTCTCATGTTGAGCAATCGGATTCGCTCAGACATCCTCTCGTTGGCTTTTTTCAGCTCGGCTATGCTAAAAGACAAATTCTTAATTTTTTTTTAACACTGTAAATTTAAATACATACATACAGGAGAGTGGCACCCTGTGTTGAATCATCTGCATGAATTTCGGGAATCCTTTCTTACAGGCAGGCATTCTACGTTATTTAGGAATACTATTTTCTATCACTGAAAGAGTTTTCGGAAATCAATCCGGTTGTTCAAATTGATTGACCCCCACAAACATACATTTCTCTTTACAATAAAACAAGCTAGTGCCCCCTGTTTCGCTTGCATTAGTGTAAGTACTTACAATTTTTTTTTAAAAGATACCTACACTATGTGCTTTTTTAGATGCGAAATTTCATGTTAACAATCAGTTAAGTAGTAAAAACATGGTGTAACTCATGAATCACCCTATCTATTGGTGAAAACCGTAGAAAAATTCAAAAGCAGTTGGGTAGTTTTAAAGATCTAAGCATACATAGGGACAGACAGCAGGAAGTGACTTTGTTTTATACTATGTATAAGTATGGACAGTAGATGATCTTACGAGTCTTTCTGTTCGCTTATCACAGCTTTAGTACTGGCGCAGCAGTCTTTCTGCTCCTTTCCCATGCCAGCTTTCTGTGCAGCTGTCATCCTCTGTACTTTGGTGTTGAGCACCTTCATCATCTCACGTTGGTTGTTCACTGTCTGCTTCAACTCTATATTGTTCTCCACTAATGTAAAATATAAATCCTCCAGCTCATGTTTTGTTAACTTAGCGGGACAAAGTCTGTATAGCTCTGTAACGATAACGGTACAAGAGTGAGGATAACAGTGCTGCCTCATTTGTTGATTTTATACATAGAGTAAAGATATACTATGTTTTTCAGTCAGTACTGGCAATCCTAGAGTGATTTTTAAAATTAAAATTAATATATTTGAATAAATTTTAGTAAGTATGATATTTTTTTTAACATTTGTAATTTACTGACCACACTACAATCACTACTCTCTTTATCATTTACTAGCTGTTTCACATGATTTCACCCACATCAATTTCGGAGATTCTGAGATAATAGTACCCTTATGTGTTATTCTGACATGTAAGTTATATTATTTTAAAGTTTCATTAAAATCTATTCAGTGGCTTTTGCATGAAAGAATAACAAACAACCATACATACATTCATAAATACTAACTTTGGCGTTTAAAATACACAACAGCACAATTAACAGAACATAACAAAGGCAGGGTAAATAAATAATAACATGTATATCAAAATAAATAATAATTATCAGACATGAAGTAACAAACTAATATACCTAGGTACATTTTTTAACATCGACTTTAAGAAGTTTTTTATTAAATTTTACTGAAAATAATCAAAATAAGAAAATTAAACGCTTTTTCCTCTATTTAGTTAACACAAACAATGTTGCAAATTAAAGTTAGAGAACGAGTGGGCAACAAACGTTACTAATCTTTCATTTGTTTAGTAATAAAATCATAGTCATCTTTAATTTTCAGTATTCAGTCTCTAAAAACTTAAATACTACAAGTCACAATAATAGGACCAAATAAATGTTTGATGCTCAATTTTTGAGTGTAATTAGTGCAAGTAGTAAGTTTTTTTAAAAATTAAAACCCCAAGAAAGATGAATAAGTAGGAAGGAAAAGTTGGTAAGAGATACTTAGGTACAGCTATAGTTACTTTCTAGAAGTAGTCTAGTAGTAGTCTAGTTGGAAAATAAAATTCAGGGCTTTCAGTAAAATATCAACCTATAGGGGTAAAACTGAGCGAAGGAATACCTAGTAGGTATTGTACCTACTCAATAAAAACATTCAAGTTGTCTACCTTTTTCAGTCTTAGTAGAATGATGGCACATATTGTCTCGTCGAAACTGTTCTGTGTTATTATTATCATTCATCTTGATTTAATTCCCATTATCTTCTCATGGCACATATTTTTCATTTCTAGCTAGCTTTCATAGCTAGTTTATTCGGAACAGATGTTTCCTTGTAATTAGGTGCATCACTTATTTGATTATTTAAGAAATTCACTGATAAACAACAAAAAATGGTATAGCATGATATTACCAAATATAAAATTGTAAAAATTTAAATTTTTGCTGAAATTTCCTACCTAACAAGTAACAACAATTTGTAAATTTTTATATCGCCCGCGTTCGCCTTAGCAACCACTCCTTAGCAACGCCTGCGGCTGTCACTTGCCAGGAGTCCCTGTATTGTACAACACCGGAAAAGGCGACACCGGAATGCACGACACGAGATTGTACGACACCGGAATGTACAGCACCGGAATTGGCGACACCGGATTTCATGGCCTAGCCGACTTCGTGCTCCGTTTAGTAGTATTCAATACAATGCAGGTAGTAGGTAGTTAGTAGTTACTGTCTCAAAATCTGATGGAAATTCAAATAACAAGTCCAAGTGTAATATTTAGTAACGTAATTATTATTTTTCACTTTAATGAATTGTTACAACTTGATATATTCTTTTTTTTTGCATAATATATCGAAACTTCGTGGTCACACCTAAGAATTAATCAAACAAATGTCACCTTATTTTGTCTTTAGCGCATCGCCGGCCGCTACCGCGGCACGCTCGCTACGCTCGCTCGGCTCGCGAGACCTGGTCATCAGTAAGAACCTAACCTAATAAAGAATGTCGGGTATACTACTTTGAAATCTGTTTATGATGTGGCCCCGATAGTAATGTTCTCATTACTTTTTACTTATTTCAATAAATAGCTTATACTGACATCATCGCCACACTAGTACCTACTATAGGATAGGTGTAGGAAAGGTGACGTAAATCAGGCGAAGCTAACCGCTCGCCAGTCGTTTCCCGTTCGCCAGTTAATACAGTTTTGGTTCCTTTCTTTTCGTAACTTTTATAATCTGTACAATCTGTATAGGGCACATAGCTCGTGGAAATAATAATTATAAGGTGTAAACTAAGGGACCAGATTTAGTGTATTGTACTCTAAGTCTATACAGTAAAATATATAGAGTGGTCCATTGTTTGATTATCCTGCCTATAGACTGTAACATAATAACGTAATGGGCATAAACACTAACATAAAACCTAATAATCATCACCAAAAAATCTAACATAAAATATATGTACCGTATTTGACAATAACTTGACCCAGTACTTAGGTAAGTAACGTAAACAAGCACAAAGAAAGGAGGCGTGATTTCATCGACCAATAGGAGCGGTGTCACCAATTCCGGTGCTGTACATTCCGGTATCGTACAATCCAGTGTCGCGCATTCCAGTGCTGTACATTCCAGTGTCGTACATTATCGTGTTGTGAATTCCTGGTTCCCACTTGCCAGATGCCAGAGTTGCGTTCCGTGGCTTCGCTCGAGTGCACTCGAGCGCGGTTTGTATCCGTTCCGTGGCTTGGTGAAATACTCTGACTGAATAACGGTAACGGTAACCGAATAAGCCACGGAACGCAATCCAGCATAAACTACACTACATAGGGACGCAGATAAGCAATAACATGTTAAACCACAAACTTAAGTTATTGATTCAGAACGATTTATTGAGAGTTAGGAACGTTTTTTAATATGACATTTGCACGCCGAGCAACGGCAGAATATGATGTACCTTATGACATAATATACTACCTTTACATGTACCATATTTTGGCAAATAAACGAATTGAATTGAATATGTGTTTACCTTATTACATTGCTTAAATATGTAACTAAATATTTAACATAAAAAATGATAACACAAAATGGCGCTATACTTTTAAAACACGATTTACTCAAAAATTTTCCAGTGTGGGTTAACACACTATTGCTTATCTATGTCCAATTAGAATAGCGTATTCTCCTCAGGTAGGTACCGGAGTCAGTAGGTATTCCTATTGTATTGACAATTTGCTTGACAAATGATTCGAATGAAGTTCAGAAACCTCACCTCACCTAGGTGACGGAACGCAAGGTGGATAAATATTTTAAGAGTGAAGTGCTCGGGTGAGAATGGGTACAAAGCATAACCGGGCGCGGATCTAGGATTTGGTTGAAGGAGGGGCAATTTGGTTGAACTAGGTACGAAATTTGTAGAATCTACAGGGTCAGAGTTTTTTATAAGGTCTGATTATAGTACTTCGGAAGAGAGTGGGGGGGATGCACCCACTGCCCCCCGTAGATCGGCGCCTGAGCATAACAGAGCTTAAGCGACTCGCGGCGCTCTTTGCACTGCGCCACTGAGTCGCGCCACTAACGCACAGCATTGATGCTAATTGCTGTAGTTGAAACATTCAACCTCAGAAGAATAACTATTAACTAATATTCTTCTGAGCATTCAACGTTGAGCCTCAGACGAAAGAGTTTTTATTTCGTCTGAGCGTTGAGCATTATTGAGCATTAAGCCGCGTAATGCGCTTTAGTCAATGCTTTAGTGCTGTAACTGGAAAACACCCATTTGGTAAAGGCTAATAAGTTCAACGGCTCAGAGTGGTTTTAATGTTAATAAAATTGCCATTCAACGAAATTTAACTTCATTAGTTAAATGCCAATTAACATTAATTTAATGAACGTCTCTGAGGGCGGCAATTTTTGTTTTAAAATCCTAACTTAATCATTAAAACGACTCTGCGGCCGTTATTCTGTGAAGTTTGGTTATTTCGGCAAAGTGAAAATAAGAAAAAAAAAACATTCGAAGAAATTTTAAGTTTTTATTTTTAACAACACATTTATGACATAGATATTTTACTTTCTTTCTAATGTACCTACATGAGGAAACTAGATTTTAAGATAATAGTTACCTACGGTTATATTAAAGAAGTAGGTATTTGAGAAACTACAGTGAGAAACTGATTAATAGGCAATTGACCTTAAATGGAATTAAAGACATCTAGTTTTTGAACTACTTCGGATCCAGGTATATAAGAACGAAGTTCCTTACCGCATGGTAGATGCGGGCTTGGCGGGTCTTAGGCTGAAAAAGTGTAAGTTCGAAAAAAGGTTTTTCGAGATATATTTTGGAAACTACGAAGCGCAGACCCATCATGTTGGTAGGTACTCATACTTCTTGATTTCGTGATGTCTTTGTGATCACGTACCTAGGTAGTCAAATTTTCGAAAGCTTACTAGGTATAGGTATCTCGGAAACTATGAGCCGCAGAAACTTCGCTCCAACCGAGTGTTCCACGACACTAACGATTTAGGTGGTTACATAGTAAATATAAATACAGTGGCATAGCGTAGGTCAGTAGCACCCACCGAGCGTTAACTGCCGCCGCCTATACATGGGGGTGGTACGGTCGATGGCCCTTTACGGGGCCCCGATTTGGGCCAACAGTCTGACGGCTCATAACAAGACCCTCCTGCGAAGACCGCAGAGGGTCCTAGCCGTCAGACTGATAAGGGGATACCGTACCATCTCCTACGAGGCGGCGTGCGTCTTGGCGGGGTCTCCCCCCTGGGATCTAGAGGCGGGCCTCCTCTCGTCGCTGTACGAGTGGCGAGTGGAGTGCCGAGCCAGAGGGGAATACCCCCCGCCAAGGGCGGTGGAACTGCGGAGGTCCCATCTTCGGCAGTCCTTAATGCGAGAATGGGAGAGCAGGCTGGCAACACCTTCCGCCGGCCTGCGGACTGTCGAAGCTGTCCGTCCAGTCCTTCGAGAATGGGCGGACAGGCGGCTGGGCATCATCACCTTCCGGGTGACGCAGGTGCTTTCCGGGCATGGCTGCTTCGGAAAGTACCTGTGTCAGCTCGGGAGGGAACCGACGGCCTCGTGCCACCATTGTGGAACCTGCGGTGAGGACACGGCGCAGCACACTCTCGAAGAGTGCTCGGCCTGGGCCGAGCAGCGCCGTGTCCTCACCTCGGCAATAGGAAGCGACCTTTCGCTGCCCACCGTGGCTTCAGCTATGGTGGGTAGCGAAAGCGCATGGGCGGCGGTTCTCTCCTTCTGCGAGGACGTCATCTCGCAGAAGGAGACCGCGGAGCGGGAAAGGGAGCAGGCAGCGTCCGCCCCTCCCAACCGCCGCCCCAGAAGAAGGGGTAGGAGGCAGGATGTGGTAGGCCTCCAACCCCCATAGTGAGGTCCTCCGGGCGGTAGAGCGAGGCACTCTACCGTCCGAGGGAGAAAGGACCTCGGGTGGACAAGTGGCGCGTTAGGTGTTCCGGCGCGTCACTTTAATTACTTATTTTTGCAGTTAGTGGGAGAGAGGGACTTAGTTCCTGCGGGGACTAAGTCCCTGAGCAGAGGGGCCCGCCAAAAGCGGGCCAGCGCCGTCGGGGCCGCGGAGCATGCGAGAGCGAATCCCGCGGCCCTGACGTAAGGCGCCGAGGAGGAACACCCCAGGGTTTTTAGTGGGTAGTATTCCCGCCCTTCTCAGGGCGGGTCGCCCTTTTCAGGGCGGAGTCCCACATAACCACCGCCCGCCTCATGGCGGTGGT
The DNA here is from genome assembly GCA_907165275.2 of Zygaena filipendulae. NCBI lineage: Eukaryota > Metazoa > Arthropoda > Insecta > Lepidoptera > Zygaenidae > Zygaena > Zygaena filipendulae. The sequence goes on from OU015650.1 coordinate 1,109,180, forward strand.
ATGCATAAAGCATTTTCCCTGGGTCAAAAAAAAAAAAAAAAAAAAGGTCAGTAGCACCCCGTGCGGATCCTGAATTTACCGCCCTCTTATTTTTGCAATTGATTATAAAAAAAAATGGGGCATGATATAAATGGTAGGACTCTAATTGAATAATATCTACTAACCTGAAAAGTGCATGAAAACATAATAATTTATGTAGGTAGATACCTACCTTTATGTGGATAGAAAAAACGTTGAAGGAAATCAACGTTCTTTAATTTTTTTTTATAACCACTAGTGCGTGCCGCCCGGTGCGGACCCCCCCCCCCCCACGCTACGCCACTGCTTTAAAACCATTTTCACAAAAATTTATTCGTTCGAAAATTGTTTTATGTACCTACCTACGTACGTTCGGGCATAACTCCGTCATATATATCTATAGACGGATTTGCAAAATTCTTTTTTGTTCGAAGGGGTTTATTCAGAAATGGTCCCCATAAAGATCTGTTGATGAGTTTCGGAGACACAGACAACGGAATTCTTGCAGTCGGTTTTTTTTTTTTTTATAAAATTTTGTTTGAATCTATTTTGTTTCAATGACACTTAAGCAAAAAGGACACTCATCCTCTGTAACCACGGTCATTCATTTCCGCCCTGTACCTACTATAGCAACCGAAATCATATTTTTTTTTTTTAATTTGTTTCAACACTGGTTTGCGGAGAAATAATATTAGTTAATAACACATAGAGTCGCCAATATAGTATACCTATACTAATTACCTACTAGACGAAGATTTTTCTAAAACTAGGTACCTACCTACATAACTAGATACTAGAACATACTTAATATACTTAGGAAAAATATAGGTAAATAAACAACTACTTAATTCATTATTATTGTCTTTCTTTACATTTCAGTAAAAACGTTTTAAATACCTAGGTAGGTACAGGTAATAATTTTAAAGCTTATATCGATCATCTCTTGGCAAGCAAACAAAATACAATAACAAAACAAATTACAAAGAGTCAACCGATCATTAGAAGACACGATAACGATTCAATAGTCAGATACCTATCTACTAAGTAGGTACTCACTGCTCAATTAATAAATAAATACTTACCGCCGCACTCAGAGTCGACTTTAATGATTACTTAGTTAAGTATAGATTTTTTAAACAAAACTGCTGCAATCAGACGAGTTTAATATATTAATTTTAGTTGGCATTTAACTAATTAAGTAACATCTCATTAAATTCCAATTAACATTAATTTACTGAACGTCTCTGATTGCGGCAGTTTTGTTTTAAAAATCTATACTTAACTAAGTAATCATTAAAGTTGACTCTGAGTGCGGCCGTTAATCTATCTATACTATAATAAAAGAGTAGAATCCGCGATTCTGTACATTGAATAAAATTCAAAATTCAAAAGCTATTTATCACTTAGGATTGGTTACAATCACTTGTAATCGTCAGTTGTTCTTTAGAACTATAAATTCTGTTCGCGATAATCTCCGCATCTACTGAACCGATTGCCATGTGGTTTTCACAGGTAGATTAGGCTTGGCCTGGAGCTACATATAGGCTTTGTTTCATTGAAATCGGATGTCGGGAAAAAAAGTTGTTGTATAAAAACCTTTCATGCGGGTGAAACCGTGAGGCACAGCTAGTAGGTACTATAATAAAAGAGTAGAATCCGCGATTCTGTACATTGAATATTTTTACCCAAAATTGAGAGGGGTGATAAAAGAAGAGTAACCAAGTCCGAAAAAGAAGTTTTTTTGAATTCTTTTCTGTCTGGCTGTCTGTTCGCGATAATCTCCGCATCTACTGAACCGATTGCAATGCGGTTTTCACAGGTAGATTAGGCTTGGCCTGGAGCTAAATATAGGCTTTGTTTAATTGAAATCGTATGTCGGGAAAAAAAAGTTGTTGTATATAAACCTTTCATGCGGGTGAAACCGTGGGGCAGAGCTAGTGATAGAATATAAGGTAAAGTTATACGAATTATAGGTAAGTAGTATGGGCATCTCAGAACAATCAAAGGTAGGTAGGTATCTAAGTTGAGTAGAAATTTGAAATTGCCGTTCAATAGAACGATGGGCAAGTTATAATTTTTTTCAAAATTTTTACTCAATTGCGCCTGAAGGCGTCAAATCATTAGGTATAGAAAATGCATCAATTTCCGAATAAAAGTATTTTCAAACTTGATAGGTATAGGTAATGTCGACACGTCAGGAAAAATGGAAATAATCTATTGAGTCATGATGAGGTTCATATTGTCATCTTCATTTTATTAATGAGCTGTTTTTTTGAGTTCATGTAATTTTTCGATCTATTGAAAGTTTGAAGCAGGTACACTGAGAAGATTTAAATGCTTCTGAAGAAAATTGTCAAGATTTTGATAACTAGGTAGGTTCTTACTTAATTAATAATATATTTGATAATTATTGTCTTTGGTACAAGAACCTATCTTAGCTTTTATAAAAAGCTTTCATTTTTATTTAGAATGCACTTTTAATTAAATGCAATTGAAATATAATTATTATAATATATGTAGATATTTAGGTAAATGCGACATAAAATATTTATAATTTATTCCTGTAGATATAATTCACAAACATTCTACGTATTAAACTTTACATAATAAAAAATAGAGTTAATAATATATTCTTACTAACCGCCGCACTCAGAGTCGACTTAAATGATTACTTAGTTAAGTATAGATTTTTAAAACAAAACTGCCGCAATCAGACAAGTTTAATAAATTAATGTTAGTTGGCATTTAACTAATTAAGTTACATCTCATTAAATGCCAACTAACATTAATTTACTGAACGTCTCTGATTGCGGCAGTTTTGTTTTGAAAATCTATACTTAACTAAGTAATTATTAAAGTCGACTCTGAGTGCGGCGGTAAGACTTTAATATCTATGGGTTTATTAAAAATAATGCAGTAGGTATCTAAAAATCACAAAATTAGCTGTGCACGGGTTTCGTCAAATATTAAATGTAATTAAGATTATAAAATAACAAACAAAATATATAGTTTACCGATATTTGTAACTAAAAATAATACGAGTAGGGACAGAAATAATAAATATTATCTATTTACATGCTATTTACATTAAATTATTATGCAGTAGGTCCTCCATTCAAATTAGGCACACGCAAACCTTCCTAATTTTAAGCTATTATACGGAATTTATGTGTTTCAAAAAAAGTTATAGATATATTGGTCTTATTAGCCAAAACAAGCTACAAAAAACCTAACCACTATTGTATGTATTATAATTAGTAATAATAAATTTTAATTTTCTTATTGTCTTCAGTTACCATGTACCTATAGGTAGGTATACTTAGGTGATTTAAGAGAATGAATTCCTGACTGACTGAAGCGGAACACATGTTTATACAAGGTGTTACGGAAAGATGTAGTCATACAATCTTTTATACTTTTCTTATTGATTGTTCGAGCTCAATGAATTTATATGTAACTGGCTTCTAACATACAGCTTACGCTAGTTTGGAAGCCAGTGATTGTACGGATACAAAAATTTTTGCTTGTGACAATAAATTATTATTATTATTGTATTTTGAAGATTGTGATCCAGCAATCTTCTACTATAATAATTTGACCGTGGTATTTAGATCAAAAACCTTACATCAAAATTTCATAATCAAAGTAAAAAAATATTTTTATCTATCACTTCCGCAACTAAATAAACATGTCAATTCTCACAGCGCTGGGCAGGTAATGAACTGGTTGGTGACGGGTTCAACAAGATGAGTTAATAACATTAAAGCTAGGAAAGTTCATTTCATGGTACCGGTTCAGTTACTAGTGTCAATCATCATCATCATTGTAGAAGCTAACGTCACAGATAATATAATAATATACTAGCTAACGTGAACACGATCGTCAAATTTGACTACACCTTTCTGTAACATTCTCTAGATGGGCAATCGACCCGGATGGTTACGGGCTTAAATCGGGGTTGAACTAGGTTAACTGCCCATTTATGGACATGTAGCATTAGACCGGCACAGATTACTTGATATCCACATCCCGTCGCAATTTCCCTTTAATAGACCCAACTTTTTCCAACGCTTTGCTTCTCTCTTCTCTAACCGTCCCCACTTCAGTCTTCAGTAGGAATGAGAACACAGACTACATAATAGATTCATAATTATAGTTTTACTAGCAATAAGTAGACACCTGGTTACGCGGAGTCTCGAAGACTTGTACTGCCATTATCTTCTTATGCCATTATCTACTGCCATTATATAATTATGTATGTATGTATGTATGTATGTGTCTGTGTATGTATGTATGTATGTGGGTATCTATATCTATGTGAGTTTTATCTAAATATATTATATCGTAAATGCACCGTCAAGTGAGCTCTCTGTACCACCTGAAGGTTGACTGGCAGAGAATGCCACTGTGGCATTAAGTCCGCTTTTTGTACCATGATGTGCATAAAGTTTAAATAAATAAATAAATATCTTCCAAACTAGGTAGGTACCTACTAACAGACTCGATCATCGGACTAGTAGATCTAACTAGTTGGAATAAACCTGAATTCCGTGAGTACACACATACATAGATAAAAGAAGAACTATAAAAAGGCAGCTGAGCACAGCTTTAAATAACAATAGAATAGTATAATAATAAATATTTAAGTAATAGTAGATACAGGTAGATTAAAATATATCAGATTAGTTCCAGCCTCAACCCCAGCAAAAATACTAGCTGTATTGCGGGTCATAATAATATAGTAACTATAGGTGAGTGAGTATAAATAACTCTGTATTGTCTACAAGTTTCCAACAATATTATGTATTTGCAGACAAATCTAAAAACATTTATATACCTAACTAGTAGAGCACAGCAAAGACTTCCAAAGACGGACGCCTAACTTGATAGATAGAGGTTCAATAGAAAATATCAAGCATCTTTGCAAGTCTTAGCCCAGGATTTAAACGTGAAATTCCGATTCAAACTGACGTAATATAACAGTTTTCGATGCGGTTCGCGTATCATCGTTTCCGCTTATTTTTTCTGACGCTTTGTATATTAAAGAATAAAATAATAAACCGCCTAAAATACATTATTGTCGGTTGTTTGCTTATCCCTTGTTCTGAGCAGCCTGGCGTCTCAAATCGGAGCGGATGGCTGAGGTGATGACGGTGCCGAGGGCCAGGAGGCCGCACAGCATCAGATTGGACCAGCGATCTCCGACAGCGGTGAGCATGTGCTCATATAGGAGAGTGAGCGCGATCCCAAATATCTGGAACCAAATAAGATTATCTTAGGATATATTATCTAAGATTATATTATCTTAGATATATTCTCATTATCTAATCTTTGACGACTAATCGATCCCTCACTCGCGTTAATAAGTTCGAAGCGTCGGAATTCCAGGATAAGTTTCCTGTATCGCCCAGGAGCACTGTAGTTTTCTCTAAGTGAAATATTTGAGTTAATCCATTACAAACAAACATATAGCAAATCAAATCTTTTCTCGCTCTAATGACTCCACTACTTTATTGTCGAGTAGGTACAGACAATTATGCGCGAGCACGATAGTGTAGAGGGCATACTCGGCTGTACTCGCCGATCATCGTCTATGATCGCCTGCGAGTTGCGACCCGTGAATTGTTGGTTTTTGGGAATCGCCTGTGGTTGCTTTGAGGTGTCCACAGTCATTATCGCCGATCACACGATCACACGATCAACGATCATCGGCGATAATGTAGTGCAGGCATGATATTAGTAGGTACTTATAGAAGACGGTAGGCATATCTATCATTTTATCATTCAGTCAGCTTTTATGCAAGTCGGCAGCTTTTCCCTACGCCCCGGGCGGCGGTGACCCACGATGATTCTACTTTTCCCTAGTTCAAAGAAAACAGCCCTGCACCAACCTGCACGACCGCGTTGAGGATGCCGGAGGTGGTTCCTTCCGGCTCTGGATACGTCACTTCCGAGGCGAACTCGAACCCAACGGGCAAGTAGCCGGTCATGAAGAAACTGAAAATATATAAGTTAATTATAATCCCTATACTAATATTACAATAGGGATGTTGACTACTTTTGAAAATCAAAATTCTAACTAGTCCGTCGGTTAGAAAATTAAAAATCATTATAGACACGTATTTTTTTTATTTTTCAAATAAACGAAAATAGACAGAGATAAAGCGCATTAAGGTTATTATTATGTTACAGAAAGCGTAACAAACAAATCAATTTACATTTGCATTTATAATATAAGTTTCAATGATGATAAATTTTCGCGACATCCGATTTTGATGAAACAAAACTTATAATTTTCTTGCTCTAAGTTAAGCTTAGCTCCGAGCTCCTAGAAATCTGTTCAGTGATTTCAGAGATTAGCGCGACAGACGGACAGATAAAAAATCATACTGGTACCTACTGTTACATTTTATTTATTATAGACACACGGATTCAACTGATTAATAATTAATAATAATAATTATTTATTTATTTGCAAAAGCCAGTACAAAACTTCACAAAAGGACAGCATACAGACATTAAACTTAATTCCACATGGCTGTATTGGGTCAACATGAGATTATGCCCCCTGACTCTCAAACTAGGTAAAAACCTGTGAGATGAGGGTCAGTGGTCACTCGCTGCGCTGATGCTCAAAGAAGATGACAGCCAAAAACAGTGTATCACATTTAGGTACAATATCAGACTCTAGATTGGCGTATTTATTAGTAAAATGTTCTGTGTATGTGTGTGATTGTTATATGGAAAGAAATCAGCTGTGATAAACTGTTTATTGCCTAGATATTTACCTACTGATAAAATCTAGGTTGACGACACTAGATTATTGCAATGGTTGCAACTACGATTATTACTATCAACAGAGTTTATTGTTTCTGCGATCATCGCGCAAAATGATAATGTTATTATGCCTAATATTATTTCAGCTAAGCTCATCTATATCTACTAATCTATACTAATATTAATAAAGAGGAAAGATTAGATTTTTTGTTTGTTTTGTTTGTTTGTTTGTTTCTTGGTTACGATGAACTCCGAAATTATCGCGGGTGAAACCGCGCGGGAACAGCTAGTTTAGTATATATTATGATGGTTTAGGAATACTTCCTACGATCTACTAAAATTCCGGATTACAATATAGCCTATGTTACTCAGGGATACTCTTACAATATTAGTATAGATATGTAGATAATTGTAAAAGTTGTGAAGATTTTAACTTGTTTTGAGTAATCATGTGAAGATAAACCGTTGAACGGATTTGATTGAAAGTTGGCTCACAGTAATCCTTGATAAATACATACATAGAATAATAATAATAATAATAATAATAATAATCCACATCACAACACACAGATCTATACTTGATCCCACAGTAAGCTATTATTAGCTTGTGTCGTGGAAACCAAGCAAACGTGGTATATACTACATAGAATTACTTATATATTATACTATAGATATATAAACACACCCAGACTGGAAAATGGAACCCTGTGTTCATCACACAAAGTCCACCCCCACCGGGAATCGAACCCGGAACCCCTTGATTAGCGGGCAGGCATGGTGACTATTGCGCCAATCGGGTCGTCAAATACCTTATTACCCGGTAATGCATACCGACGGCCCAAGGGAATAAACCGGTAATGTTAAAATTCAAATTTTACAGGAAAAAAAATCAATTTTCATTCTTTACTTTTCTCAAAACAAGGTTAGGGGGTTCTCAAAAAAGGGTTTCCGTATCTTTCGTAATTTCAATAGAAGAATTCTACAAAAAAATTAAAAAGTGTATTCCAAGATCTAGATAGGGAATCTGGAATAACATGAAGAACCCCGTAATAGCCTTTTACCGATTTATTCCCTAAGGGCGTCGATACTCGAAGTCTGAACTTATCAAAAGAAAGTGCTGCCAAAGAATGCTCTGTAGTACCTCGTACTAGATACCTACTAGTATCTACCAGACATATTGTGTTTTCTATTATGGTAATAACCAATTTCCAATTTTATAGTATTTTTACCATTAGAAAACACGCGGGTGAATTCGTGTGCAGAAACTAGTATTAGTACAAATATGTACTTACCTACTCAATTTACTAGTATAGTGTTAATTATTAATTACGTGCGGTGCAAATGTACAATAAAATAAAACGACCGTCTTTATTTGCTTACCTACATCATTGTTTACCCATTTATTTAATAAAGTCAAGATAATTTATTCTTATATTAGCATTATAGTGTAGCGTTAGTAAACCAACCATTTAAGTAGAAAGTATTTCCACAGGTTTTCTGTTATAGAAATCCCTCTTTAAGATAAAAAAGGAAAACAAGTACAATAGTACATTGTTATCCTAGGGGTGAAAGTAACTCGCTACGCTCGCGCGCTCCTCGGGCGCCAAACCCCGTCTCGGGACTAAATAAGTCTTTCTCCCGAGGATAACACTGTGCTTTTCATTAGGTACGAATGCAAGGAAAGTCAAAATAAAAATAGGAATTAGCTAAAGAAAAAAATGAGTGAATTTTATTTTACATAAATCAACCATTAGGTGTGCTACTGGCCAGTAAGTATGCCCCCTATGACATAAAAAAAAACTTGAGTTTCTGCAGTATCCAGCTGTCAGTTGAAAGCGATTCTCCCTAGGGCTGAAAAGTGTTACTTTCAACCCGCTTCTCAGGCAACTTCAGACGTACTTTCCGAGTATGAGTAATGAAATGAATAATATGCTCGCAACTTGATGGTCTCTTTCAGAGTGAGCCATAAAATTAGGTAATATCAAGTAATATAGTAGGTATAGGTGAAAAAAACTCAATAAAATAACTGTCATAGGAAATCTGTGGGTGCATTATAAAGGAAGGATAGAAACTATATTGACACAGGTTTGACAAAATAGCTGATTCGGTAACTACATTTTTGACATAGGTGATAGGATAGTCATTAACCATTCACTTTAATTTTAGTGAGTAAAATCTCACTAACCCTTCAGACCCCATAGCCAAGTTGACAATCTATAACCGTTAAGGAAACCAAGGAACGAGTCGTCCCGTCATGTGGTCACATAAAATCATCCAAGCTATAGGCCAGTTCTGCGTGACCACGTGACACGATGATTCGTTCCTGTTCTACACGGAGAGAAATCAATAAGACCGAAACTTCTTCGGTCATCATATCAATGACAGTGAACGACCGCGCGCAGAAAAATTTACTGACCAAAATGGTGCCCAACTGAACACCGGTAGCACAAATGCTGGTGACCGATCTTCGGTGGAGACCTTTCAACGCGAACTTTACAGAACAAGCCTCTTCTTTTTCTCTCGGGGTAGGCGTTACCGATTATAGATTCTCAACTTGGCTACGGGATGGATAACTTTTGAAAATTCTTCTCACGGCATCAAAGTAAAATCTAAACATTCAGTAGGTAGTAGGTACTCACCCGAGCAGTATGCTGCTCAAATACACGACACCAATCAGGCCGCAGTCGAGCGTGAAGGTGAAGATGACCATGCCGATGACCGAGGCGGAGTAGACCGCCAGGGTCGTCTCCTTGAACCTGTGGGTCTTGTCCAGCACGATGCCGCATACCACTGAGCCAACCATACCAGCTACCACTATCACTAGCCCTATACGACCGGCGTCTTCGTTCGCACCCTGCAAATACAAGTGAAACATCCATTCAGAGTCCTTATTCACTACGAGTAGAGCTGTGTATTGTGAAGTGTTATTATTGGAATGAAGTTCCTTATCGAACGGTACTGGCTTGGCGGATGGGGGGGGGGCTACGCCAAAAAATAGTGAAAGAACTTTCCGTCACGGCCGCTTCTATGCTGTACCAGTCAAAGGAGCGCGCTTATTGGTTAATGTTTTTGAAGTCAAGCATTCAGTGAGATCGTTATACGATATTCCCTTGCACGATACATATAGGTGTATACCATGTCAACGTACTCCGCGTTTTAAATACATAAATCGAGTAGAAAAAAACAGAAGCTATTAGAAATGTTGTTTCTTTCTCTCTTCCTATTTGTGCAAGCTATACCAAAAACGGACAATTTTTCTTAAAGTTACCGCTAAATCTAATAATATAAATTACGTCGCCTACACTTGGCTTTAAATATATTTTAATAGCTATACACGAAAGACCATACTTAACACAGAGAAGGAAAAGAGAGAGAATTTCGAAAACTAAAATTATAAATGCCTTAAAAAATGACAGTGACACGGCGCTTTCAACTCACCGGATAATAATTGAGAATGACTTGGTTGAGAAGCGTCGATATAGCGTAGAAGACGCCCACGTTGATCCCGTAGGAGATGAGGAGCAGGATGTAGTTGCGGTTGGAGAGCAGCTTCTTGATGGACTGCAGGAAGTTCGAGTCGAGACTGGAGCCGAGGTCCGCCGCCGCCGACGGTGGAGACGCCGGTGCAGCCTTGAAGACTGGCGGAGAGAAGTCAAATACGTAGGTATAAAATTATTGTTGTTTTGAACTGACACAAATATTTTTTCTTTCTTTCTTCTCCAGAAATAGTGAACGTTCACTGGGACAGAGCTAATTTTACATCCTAATATTCCAATTCCTATGCGAACGAAGATAGAAAAGAAGTTTATTGGTCCTCATAAAAACAGGACAACGAAAAATAAACATTTAAAAACTATTTTTTTTACATATTTGTTAAAAAATTACTATTGTGAAGGGGAAAGAAGACTGTATTGTGTGAGGGCCAGTCGGTCGTTGTCTCGGTATAAATGCTTCATTATATCTGTGAATTTGATTATTTTTAACGCGTTAGTTACTAAATCGAAAATCATAAAATATTGCAAACAGGAGAGGACATAGGGACTTTTTATCCCGGAACTCCTGCGGAAAACCTGGGAGAACAGCTACTAGCTAATAAACAATGTTAATGTACTCACATAGCACAATCAAAACGAACAGTACGCTGGTCAGGCCAGCAACAATGTAGAACATGAGCTGAAAGTCGGCGCCGATTTGCTCTATGGAGCCCTGGGCGCGCACCAGCATTGGGGGTAGCACGAAGCCAAGTGCGACACCTAGCTGCAAGAAAAACGGTTTGACCATCGACAGCCTGATAATAATCTTATAGGTGTACCTGTACAGCAGCTTTCCCCCGCGGTTTCAGCCGCGGTAATTTCGGTGTTCCTGCGGGAATTCCAGGAAAAACTATACGTATAAACTTTCTTCTTGAATCACTTTATCTATTGGTGAAAACCGCATGGAAATCGGTTCAGTAATTTTAAAGTTTATCGCGGACAGACAGAGAGATAGGCGGCGGAGGACTATATTTTTATAATATGTATACATAGTGTCTGATTGAAGTACTGAACGCATATATACGGTACATAATACATCAAAAAAAGTACTATTCTTAAAATATTGCCTGTCTGTCCGTCTGTCTCTACTCACTGTTTGTTTCTGCTCATTTCCAAAATGGTTGCAGTGATTTTGACGGGATTCTCACTGGCAGATAGCTGATATTATAAGGAGTAACTTATGTTACTCTTATCAGAGTTCCCGGAGGAATTAGGAAACTGACGCAGGCCTAATAGCAAAACAAAACATTCAACTAGCCCAGGATCCATTGTACCCTTATTGTACCTATAAGCTGTATGAAAAAAGTAATTATTATCACCATAGAGAGAGTGGGCGGCACGCTTCTGCGTTTTAATATTGCACGGATCGCACCAGCTCGTTGTGTTGAGGGCCATAAATTTTGAAGTAACGACCTATTGTCCTGAGCAGGTATGGAAATGGAAACATTGCGATGATTAATATCCGCTTAGCAGAAGCCGTCATCCGAGACCCGATAGGCGATTGGTAGGTATCCATATCTATAGACTATAGAGGAAGTTGACGACTTTTGAAAATCAAAATTCTAATTAGTCTGTCAGTTAGAAAATTAAAAATCATTAGACACGTATTTTTTTAATTTTCAAATAAATGAAAATACACAGAGATAAAGCGCATTAAAGTTTAGGGTCCATACAAACTGCACTGGTCAGTGACGTCACGCAAAATTTCAACTCAATGTATCGCCGTTATTATAACTTAAACATCAGATTAACACATAGGGTACTTTTTATCCCGGAATTCCCGCGGGTACTCTGAAACTAACGCGGGTGAAACCGTGGGGCACAATTAGTTTGTCCATAATTTCGCCCGATGGGAAGCGAAGGTATTGACTAAGGTGTTGACTAAGGTGTGAGGTCCAAATTATAGTTCGGGGGGAAGAAGTACGGTACGCATAATGAAACAGTAAGACGACGCAACGTAGCAAATCGTTTCGTTTGGAAAAACGGAATGTTTAGTGCACACTGCACAGATAATATATATTACTACTAGCTGTCCCCCGCGATTTCATCCGCGGTAATTTCGGAGTTCCCGCGGAGGTTGGGGGGAAAAGTTCAGTTCCCGAGGGAATTCCGGGATAAAAACTATCCTATCTTTTAAGTTGGACCATATTATAAATGGTTGCAAAATTTTATCAAAATCCGTTCAGTAGTTTCGGAGTCCATCGCGGACAAACAACGTGACACGTGATTTATATATATTAGATAGATAAGTACTGCATAGGTAAGGGTGCTAGCCCGCCGACGGCTGATGCTCTAGTATAGTTCACAATTTGAATGGAGGTGGAGGGACCACCTCGAACAGCTACGTATAAATACTAAATTAAAAAACATTTCAATGGACACTATCAAAAAATTCTTTCTTCTTTCTACTACTAATATTATAAATGCGAAAGCAACTCTGTCTGTCTGTCTGTTACGCTTTCAAGGCTTAACGTCTTAACCGATCGCCATGTAATTTTGCACACACATTGTCAGGGGAACAGAGAAGGACATTGGATACTTTTAGTCCCGGAATTCCCGCGGGAACTCCGAAATTAAACCCGCGCGGACAGCTAGTTAGTAAATATTTCCAACACGTTAATTACGAATTCATATTATGAATAAACACATTGGTCCGTAGATGATACGAAACGAACGTTTTGTTGATCCATGCAGACTTTTTCAACAGCACTTAGCTAGGTAGGTACCTACTGCGCGTATTTAAATCGCTTTCAATAAAACTTTTGCAGTGGGCTTATTTTTTTTTTTTTTCATTTCGTTTTGTTTCGCCCCCAACTGTTACAATTCTGCTGCGAACAAAGAGCTGGAATGAGCTGGAATGGTGACGTAGCAACTTCCGAACTGGCTCGGTGGGTTTTTACGATCGGAAAAAACTTGAACAGGAAAAATATCTACAAACAAAATAAAACCAATGTACCTCTACCTATCTTTTTATATGAACTTACAACCAGAACACAAAAGTAACTGTTTCCCGCGGTTTCATCCGCGTTCATTACCGAGTTTCCATAGGAATTTCGCGGTAAAACGTGTGTGCAAATTTTTATGATGATCGGTTGAGTACTTACTTACTCAGTTTCCCTAACCTACTAGACAACTTCGCAAGATTTTTTTGAGGTCCTTATTTGTGGTTAGGCCTGATGACCTACTGAGCCAATCGGGTCAATTATAGGTACCTACGTGTTGTTTCCGCATCTTTGGCATACTGACTAACCTCCATGTATTTATTATCTATCTGGTAGACATTTATAATGTATTCCATTACACGATGGGAGGTCGCGCGCACTTTTTCCTCAATTGAAGCAATTGCGATCACTTATTTTGATGCGCGCAGCGTCACCCGAATGCGTTCTGGACCCCTCCAGACCTCGGTGCTATTGGATAATCGCTTCCGACAGTCTAGTCGTGGCGTAATCGCGACGTTGCTGTTTGTCTCATAGCAACTATTATAACGCAACACCATCCAATCTACACACTATCCCACTTTCGAGTAAGATTCAGTAGGTATTCGTAACATACGTAGTTAACGTAGACTATAACGTAAATTATAAACGAGCTGTGCCCGGCGGTTTCACCCGTGGGAATTTCGGAGTTCCGCAGGAATTTTGGGATAACTCTGACAACGTGTGTACAAAATTTCACGATGATCGGTTGAGCCGTTAAGGCGTGAAAGCGTAACAGACATACAGACAGACAGAGTTACTTTCGCATTTATAATATTAGTAGGGAAGAGAAAGAGAGTTTGTTTGTTTGTTTGTTACGCTTTCACAGATAAACGGCTCAACCTATCACCACGAAATTTTGGATACACGTTGTCAGGGATATATAAAGGGCATATTATACTATTTTTTATCCCGGAATTCCCACGGAAATTTCGAAATTAACGCGGAAGAAACTAAGTACATTAAATTTTGCATACTACCTACACGTTGTCAAAAATATAGGGCAGCGAGGACTTTTATCTCGGAATACCCGCGGGATCTCCGAAACTAACGCGGGTGAAACCACAAGGAACAGCTAGTCAGCTATAAAAATCTGCCATATTAAGGCAGAAATTGATAGATTTTGTGTTTTGCGTGATCAGAATTGACCCTCTGCAAATAAAGCACATTGAGTACCTAAATCAAGCAGCCAGTGACGATGGAGGCCTACCTATGTACACAATTCTTATAAATAGGAACAATAAATGCTAGTTCTTTTTACCTACTTTGAGAAAAGTAAAAAAAAAAACTAAAAAATATTCTTCAATTGGTTTAGGCGCATGTCAGAAATGCAAAATGACAGATTAGCAACTTCTTACCAGTTAAAATTTTGAGTAGCGTCTATTTAACATCACCATCAAAACGGTGCAGGAGTCATTAAAACCACAAATCGCATTAGATTGGAGCTATTCTGTCAAGGTTTACATTTTTTACAATTAAAAGCACTTACTAGGAAAAAAAAAACATTCAAACGAATTGAGAACTCCTCCTTTTTGGGAAGTCGGTTAAAAAAAGGCAAAATTCTCTTCCGAGAACCAAGCTCAAGGTGTAAAAAACGGCTGCTACAGACAGGTGGTTGGAGCACCGAACGTGTGCACTCGGTTTTGGACAACACACACAGATGACATTCTATTTACAAACATAAACTATGAAGCAGGTTTCTTCTTCTGCAGGTTTCACTTCATGTGAATTCCCCACTCTTTGGCTGACTAGTATCCAACGCATAGTTGAAACCACCGAGCAAATAAATTAACTAGAGAGGGCATGTAGACGGGGCAGGCGCGCTACGATTGCAAAGGAAATTAGAGCATTTGCTCTAACTTCTTTTCTTCTTTTGCTGCCATCCCAAGTATATTTACCACAATATTCCCAAAACTGTGAATTTTGAAAACAGTGACTAAGTAAAAACATAACGACAAAGCGTTTAATACATTTCTTTACAATGAATGTTTTAGTGCGTGATGAATAGTTTTGTGTGCGAAAATCACCCGACGAGTTTTCATCTGAATTCATACTAAACTAAATTGATGTCCCTTCTATCAGTTATTTTCTGTTCTGTGGTTGAAACCACTGAATGACCACTTTAGCTTTTCAATAACAGTCGCATCGTTTAAAAAACCTTTTGCATGACGTTAAACGATGATTTCTTTTCATTCGCTATCTATAGTATTATGAGTTTACAGGAAGATTCATGAAAGATCCCATGAATCAATAGAAACATGAAATGTGGAAAATTATATTCCAATCAACATGAAGGAAAAGTTTATGGTCTATGTAGTGTAATCCTAAAAACGATTTTTTTTTCAGCTTCGCATAGTCCATTTCCTTAAAAGCCACGTCTGCTATTAAATGTTCAGATGAACGCAAAACATTTTCAAACACTGCCTACTTTGAAACACGCCTGCATCGTCTCACTAAGGCTTTTTACTGCTAAGTGACTATTTACGACGCAATGCCTTATCACAGTCCACCCAGTCCCTACTTAAATACATGTAACTTTCAATGTATGTATAAGTATAAGTAACTTTTTTTTCTTCATTTCCTAAAAGTACTATATTTCTGCAGCTTTTTTCGGAACTACTATCCTTTTTACAAAGGTGCCAACCCTAGCGTCGTGTCGTGTTGTGTCGCGACAGAAGCATATCGGTTTCATACATTTTGCCGTTCTTTCCTTATTATTTATTTATACTAATATTATAAATGTGAAAGTTTGTAATGGATGGATGTTTGTTACTCAATCACGCCAAAACAGCTGAACGGAATTGGATGTCACAGAGAAATAATGGAATAGGACACACTAGGGTACTGTTTAAACCAGAATTCCCGCGGGAACTCTGAAATTGACGCGGTCGAAACCGCTATCGAAGCTATGACAGCTTGGAGCTCACCTGATTGCCGAAGACACCGATGCTGCATGCGGACGACACCTGGTCGGCCCCGAACCACACGGCCGCCAGCCGCGGCGGCACGTTCAGGATGAACACCTGCGAGACGGCCACCACCGTCTGCCCCAGGAAGCCCAGCCAGAACCGGTCCGGCGCCACTGAGAACACCTTCAGCCAGGCGCCCGCGCACGTGCCCAACGAGCCGATTATTGTCGTCACTCGGAGACCCTGGAGAAAAGAATAATCCGTTTAGGCGCATTAGGTATACCTACGTCCAATTCGCAAATGGTTGAATTCACAATTGGTCCAATTTTCATTCATTCTTTTTTTTTATGTAATTTCATCACAATAATATTTTGGTTAATTTTTAATACTCAATATTTTAGTTAATTTTTAATTAGTTTACCTGTTGTAATAAGCGGTTTTAAATTTAAACATGCTAGGGACACAACAAGTAAAAAGATTGTAGTCGGACTTCTGTTTCAATAACACTTTTGTTTTATGTGACTGTAATCTGTTTTGTGTTCTAAATAAATAAATAAAAAATTAAAAAAAAATTCGCACCTGGCCGACTACGCAATTGGTCCAATTTGTAATTTGATTTTTATTATTAGGAGGATTAGGTACTCAATTATTAATAGGTTAATTATTTATTTTAAATAAAACTGCAAAGGTATAAAATAACTTTGATTTTACTTTAAAACAAAAAAACACATCAAGAAAATTTAGGAATATTTTATGTTGCATCAAATATCTAAAAATCTATGAACTGCTTATAAATCCGAATGTGAGTTCATTGGTTTGTTTTTTTGTTGCGCTTTCACGCCCTGACTATTCAACCGATACTTTTCATCGCGGAATCTCCGCGGGAACTCCGAAATGAGCGCGGGTGAAACCATGGGGAACAGGCTAGTATAGTATAATTTTTTTTTTATTGAAAACCACCGAATGTAGTCGTTTGATTGGCACTTTTTGTTGAAACTTTTTTAATATCATTTTAGGTAGATATATGCTGCAGAATGGCCATAAAAATTAATATGTACTAACTATCCCATCTTACATAATAAACCTACTAACGATTTATTTTGAAATTAAATATCTAATTAAATAAGGGATATATTTTTTAATAGCGCGTGGTAATATTTTCACTCCGGTAGGTATATGCACCTTAAATAAAACGTAATCGCCTAAAACGGAGGCATCTCAATAATCTGACCCTAAAATACAACTTGAAAATGAACTGAACAATAATATTATGATTAAAATAAAAAATTATGTCGAAAAAATTAATAGTCTAAAAGTTATTCAATATTAGTTATTGGAGGTGACCTATCTACGACATTTCAAGCGCTACGCCCGCGCCTTCATGACCGATTCGACTTTTTTGCTACGGGCCGCGTACGCGCCTAATAAAAATAAATTTGTAATAAAAATAGTTTAGCCATGGGCTAGTAAAAATGAAAAATATAACCTATAAAGGAAGCCAATTCTGAACAAACTAATTTCTAGTTTCCAGTCAATTCATTGCCTAACACGTTGTAGATACTGCATATTTGGACGTAGATAAGCAATAGTATGTTAACCCATATTGGAGAATTTTTGTAAATCGTGTTTTAAAATTATAGCGCCATTTTGTCAAAACATTTTTTTATGTTCAACATTTTGTTACATACTTAAGCAATGTAATAAGGTAAACACATAATTAAAACACGTTCTCTAACTCTCAATAAAGCGTTCTGTATCAATAACTTAATTTTGTGGGTTAACATGTTATTGCTTACCTGCGTCCATTTATAAAATCAAGGACAGCACCATCATTCAGCGTAATTAATTTTATTTATAAGTGATTTGACAAAAACTTTCCATGAAACGATAAATGAATGACTAATCTTTATTTAGAGGAATTATTATCAAAGGTGGATCGCCATGGCAAGTGTTCACACTCATTTTAATTATAATATATAAAGCTGGATTGCCACTCACTCATTGACATAATTGTTCTCCCAGAAGGAGCATCTCTAGGTTGATACAATGTATAGAACATGTAGAGGGGACGTTTCGGTGATTATGGGAAAACCTCGACATCTTCGATTCCTGCTTCTCATCAGGTAGCGAGTCGACTGTCCGCCGAAACTATCCATCGAAAGTGAAAACGTTTCTAACTAAATTTCATCCACACCTTGGGCAAATTTCAATAGTGTAACTTTTTTTTCAAAATGGCGGAAAAAAACATGGCCGCCGAACAAAATTCAAACTCGATTATCTCCGAAACTAAAAGAGTCAGGTAGGGGGTGCTCAAACAAATGTCATAGAGGTCGATGGGGGGCAACCGCCTGGCGTGGTAAAAATCCAAAATGGCGGATTCAAAATGGCGGCCGAAAAAAAAGTTGATCCGATCCGGGTGAGGTTCGGCGTCCGGGGGTTTTTGGGGTCGCTGATGCCGAATATCGAATCAGTTTTTTGATTGCGTCATTTTTCAAGATGGCCTCCGAACATTAGTTGTTTGTATGGGGAAATTGTTTCGGCCCTGGCTCGGAAACTATCGGCCGTGGGTATTGAAAAAAATTTGTACAGTTGGTGGTGCACTATCTTCTTCTATCGGGATATAAATAATTCCAAGATGGCGGACGGATTCGAAATGGCTGGCGAAAAAAAGTTAAGCATAATTGTTCTCCCAGAAGGAGCATCTCTAGGTCGATATAATGTATTTAAGATGTGGAAAGGAGGTTTCTGTGATTGTGGGAAAACCTTGACATCTTCGATTCCTGCTCCTCATCAGGTAGTGAGTTGACTGCCCGCCGAAACTATCCATCAAAAGTAAAACTGTTACTCACAAAGTTTGATCCACACCTTGGGCAAATTTCAATAGTGAAACTTTTTTTTCAAAATGGCGGAAAAAATCATGGCCGACGAACAAAATTCAAACTCGATTATCTCAGAAACTAAAAGAGTCAGGTGGGGGGTGCTCGAACAAATAGAGGTCAATGGAGGGCAACCGGGCACAGGGCGACCAAGCCTCGCGAGCTGCTCGCAGCTCGCGCACAGGGCGAATCTAGTTATAATATATAAAGCTGGATTACCACTCACTCATTGACATAATTGTTCTCCCAGAAGGAGCATCTCTAGGTTGATATAATGTATGGAACATGTAGAGGGGACATTTCGGTGATTATGGGAAAACCTCGACATCTTCGATTCCTGCTTCTCATCAGGTAGTGAGTCGACTGCCCGCCGAAACTATCCATCAAAAGTAAAACTGTTACTTACAAAGTTTGATCCACACCTTGGGCAAATTTCAATAGTGTAACTTTTTTTTCAAAATGGCGGAAAAAAACATGGCCGCCGAACAAAATTCAAACTCGATTATCTCCGAAACTATAGGAGTCTGATGGGGGGTGCTCAAACAAATGTCATAGAGGTCGATGGGGGGCAACCGCCTGGCGTGGTAAAAATCCAAAATGGCGGATTCAAAATGGCGGCCGAAAAAAAAGTTGATCCGATCCGGGTGAGGTTCGGCGTCCGGGGGTTTTTGGGGTCGCTGATGCCGAATATCGAATCAGTTTTTCGATTGCGTCATTTTTCAAGATGGCCGCCGAACATTAGTTGTTTGTATGGGGAAATTGTTTCGGCCCTGGCTCGGAAACTATCGGCCGTGGGTATTGAAAAAAAATTTGTACAGTTGGTGGTGCACTATCTTCTTCTATCGGGATATAAATAATTCCAAGATGGCGGACGGATTCGAAATGGCTGGCGAAAAAAAGTTAAGCATAATTGTTCTCCCAGAAGGAGCATCTCTAGGTCGATATAATGTATTTAAGATGTGGAAAGGAGGTTTCTGTGATTGTGGGAAAACCTTGACATCTTCGATTCCTGCTCCTCATCAGGTAGTGAGTTGACTGCCCGCCGAAACTATCCATCAAAAGTAAAACTGTTACTTACAAAGTTTGATCCACACCTTGGGCAAATTTCAATAGTGAAACTTTTTTTTCAAAATGGCGGAAAAAATCATGGCCGCTGAACAAAATTCAAACTCGATTATCTCCGAAACTAAAAGAGTCAGGTGGGGGGTGCTCGAACAAATAGAGGTCAATGGGGGGCAACCGGGCACAGGGCGACCAAGCCTCGCGAGCTGCTCGCAGCTCGCGCACAGGGCGAATCTAGTTATAATATATAAAGCTGGATTACCACTCACTCATTGACATAATTGTTCTCCCAGAAGGAGCATCTCTAGGTTGATACAATGTATGGAACATGTAGAGGGGACGTTTCGGTGATTATGGGAAAACCTCGACATCTTCGATTCCTGCTTCTCATCAGGTAGCGAGTCGACTGCCCGCCGAAACTATCCATCGAAAGTGAAAACGTTTCTAACTAAATTTCATCCACACCTTGGGCAAATTTCAATAGTGTAACTTTTTTTTCAAAATGGCGGAAAAAAACATGGCCGCCGAACAAAATTCAAACTCGATTATCTCCGAAACTAAAAGAGTCAGGTAGGGGGTGCTCAAACAAATGTCATAGAGGTCAATGGGGGGCAACCGCCTGGCGTGGTAAAAATCCAAAATAGCGGATTCAAAATGGCGGCCGAAAAAAAAGTTGATCCGATCCGGGTGAGGTTCGGCATCCGGGGGTTTTTGGGGTCGCTGATGCCGAATATCGAATCAGTTTTTCGATTGCGCCATTTTTCAAGATGGCCGCCGAACATTAGTTGTTTGTATGGGGAAATTGTTTCGGCCCTGGCTCGGAAACTATCGGCCGTGGGTATTGAAAAAAAATTTGTACAGTTGGTGGTGCACTATCTTCTTCTATCGGGATATAAATAATTCCAAGATGGCGGACGGATTCGAAATGGCTGGCGAAAAAAAGTTAAGCATAATTGTTCTCCCAGAAGGAGCATCTCTAGGTCGATATAATGTATTTAAGATGTGGAAAGGAGATTTCTGTGATTGTGGGAAAACCTTGACATCTTCGATTCCTGCTCCTCATCAGGTAGTGAGTCGACTGCCCGCCAAAACTATCCATCGAAAGTGAAAACGTTTCTAACTAAATTTCATCCACACCTTGGGCAAATTTCAATAGTGTAACTTTTTTTTCAAAATGGCGGAAAAAATCATGGCCGCCGAACAAAATTCAAACTCGATTATCGCCGAAACTAAAAGAGTCAGGTGGGGGGTGCTTTAACAAATAGAGGTCGATGGGGGGCAACCGGGCACAGGGCGACCAAGCCTCGCGTGCTGCTCGCAGCTCGCGCACAGGGCGAATCTAGTTTATAGATATATTCATAGGATACTTTTTAGAGTTCCAGAGAGAGTCTCGAAATTTACGCTGGTGAAACGCGGGGGTATCTACAGCTATTGTTATAAATAAAATACCTACTAAAATTCTAATATATAGTATACTATAGCAGTGCCCCGCGGTTTCACCCGCGTTAATGTCGGAGATCCCGCGGGAATTCCGGGATAAAAAGTACCCTTTGTCCTTTTCTGTACCTCTGACAACGTGTAGTATGCAATAATTAATTCTATTTCACCCGCGTTAATTTCGGAGATCCCGCTGGAATTCCGGGATAATAGGTAGCTTATGTTCTTTTCCATTTCAAAGGCTATATGCACGCCAAATTTCATCCAAATCCGTTCAGCCGTTTTTGCGTGATTGAGTAACAAACATCCACACATTCACATTTATAATATCAGTAGGATAAAGTAAAAATATAATCCACGAAGAAAATAAAAATTTATGTTATAATATTAGCAAATTTAGAAAATAAAAATAAAATTGAATATATAAGGAAACTATTTTACTAATTTCAGAACAATGAATATGTAGGTAGATATGACGTAAAAGCTATTTAAATTTACCTACTTTATAAGTAGATACCTACCATAAACGTAGATTCATTCAAAGAGAAACACGATAAATCATTTAATTATTGCAAATGGAAGTCGACGATCGGTTTACGAACAACTTGATAGCGATAACGGCCGAGTATTCTCGTTGTTAAATGATCTGAATTAATCCATGGAGATGCCTCCATAATGGGAAGAATAAAATAGAGGTTTGTTTGGTACCAGAATACCAGAATTGGGGCGTGAAAGCGCAACAGACAGACAGACAGACAGAGTTACCTTCGCATTTGTATTATTAGTAGGGATTTATTTCTGATTATATATTAAGTCTTCTTAGGCATACCCCGCAACATACATTATGATAATTTACTTAGCTTTTTTATTATTTACTTACTCTATTTTTACTTTTTAAATTATCTCCACTTAAATTATCTTAAGAAATGTAGATTGTGGGCGGTCTTATTTGTAGTGTGAAGCCATCTCCCTTCTACGGTCGCCACTGAAAATCAGCGTCGTGGAACTTAGTGTCACGGCATAATGCTGAGTGGTAGCCATTTTGGTACCAACTATTCTAGTTTAAGTCTCACGATTGTACTTATTTTATCTTTATGGTATCAAATAAACTTTTTTCTATTCTATTCTATTCTATTCTAATATTAAATAAGTTTGCGAGTTTGTGGGTTTGGGAGTTTGTGACGTTGTAATCTCCGGATCTACTGAACCAATTTTTAAAGTTCTTTCACTTATAGGAAGCTGCAGTAGTCCAGAGTGTCATAGGGTTTTTATTCCGGAATTCCTGCGGAAACTCCGAATTTCCCGCGGGTAAAACCACGAGGAACAACTAACTCTAGATCTACTGAACCGATTTTGAAGATTATTTCATTTATACTGAGCTACAGTGATCCAGGGTGATACAAGGTACTTTTTATCCCGGAATTCCCTCGAGAACTCTGGAGTTTGTGAGTTCGTGAGTTTGTGAGGTTGTAGAGGGTAATCTTTGGATCTACTGAACCAATTTTAAAAATTCTTTCACTTATAAGAAGCTAAAGTGATCCCGAGTGACATAGGGTACTTTTTATCCCGGAATTCCCGCGAGTACTCCGAAATTACCGCGGGTGAAACCGCGGGGCACAGCTAGTCATTGAATATAGGCGTACGAGTAGCTAAAAGATGTCTCGTTAACTTTAAAACCAAAGTAGACCTCCACGTATCAAACCAGTATTTTAAATTGGTTTGATAAAATATTTATTTTAAACGTTCAAATTATTTATGTTGTAGGTACTTATATGTGTACTAGTTGCGCCCTGCGGTTTCACCCGCGTTAATTTCAAAGTTCCCGCGGGAATTCCGGGATAAAAAGTACCCTATGTGTTAATCTGATGTACAAGTTATATTATTGTAAAGTTTCATTTAAATCCATCCAGTAGTTTTTGCGTGAAAGAGTAACAAACATCCATCCATCCATCCATCCATACATACATACTTACAAACTGTCGCGTTTATAATATTAGTAGGATGTACCTATATACGATATCATTATAGAGATTATTATCATTTATGCAATATATGTATAATGAAGCGCAATATAAATTCCTAAAAATTTCATTACGTCATGAAAATATCGGAAAATCACAGGGCAAGTATAGACCATTCATCATTAGAAGGTTCACTCATAATATATTATGAAGCTATAAACAACAACTAATAAACAGATCACAGCTATCTAATATCTATAGAATATTCATAACAAAACGAGGCAAGTAGTTATGTAGGTACCTACATTTAAAATACCACCTCATTTCAATTAGAAGAATCATACACAGAGAGTTACCTTCAGTTTGTAATATTATAAGTTTGTACGCTCATCACACAAAACCTAACGGAGTTTGCTTTCCTTATTGTCTGACTATAAAATCAAATTTTATTTGATCGCAATCAGTTCAAGGAAAGGGGTGACAGTTTTTAACTTGCCATACGAGCGCGACAGCGACGCCGCCGGCGCGTGCATTTTATAAACACCATGCGAAAGAAGCCGGGGGAAATATACTGTTATGTATTCAAAACATTGGTAAGCATTTATACAATTCATATCTAATATTATTTGTGTTGTTGTAAATAAGCTCATCACTCCAAAATAGTCTAATTTACTCCTTGTAACATCAGCTAATTAGCAATTAAAGTCCCCTTGAAAATTGGTCCAACCGTTTCGGAGAATCACCCGCGTGAGTTTCTTAATTCAGGCAGGAGTTTTGTTTTTTTTTTTTTTTTCTAAAATAAAAGTAGCCAAGTTACTCCTTGTAACATCAGCTATCTGTCATTGAAATTCTAGTCAAAATCTTTCCAGCCGTTTCAGAGAATAGCTGGAACAAATAGACAGATAGGCAGACAGACAGACAGAAATAAAAAAAGTGTTTTTTTATGTGAGTACCGTATATACTGTTAATTTGGATTTACAAACAGACACTTCGATTTCATTCATATGTCTATAAGATGTCTATATAGATAACGATTTCCTGAGGTAATTTCCAAATTCACGGGAGCGGTTTGGGAGATGCGTAGGTCGAAATTAGGCGACTTCAAAACATTTCATACTCACATTTAATAATAATAATAATCCACATCACAACACACAGATCTACTTGAGCCCTGCTTGAGCCCACCACACTAAGCTATTATAATCTTGTGCCGTAAAATGTTTTTGCTAATTGTGCAGAATCTTTTATAGAGTTTTAAAGTTTCTTACGTCTTCTACGTCCGTCTTCTACGTACGGCTTCTCATAAAAGGCAGAAAAGGAGGAACATAATAAAAATGAAAAAAAAAAATGACTGACAGCCAGAATACAGACAGAATCACCTCCCTAAACAAATAGGTACAAAAATGTAATAAAATCACATTTTCAAATACTACGCAATGCGGAAATGTAAAGAGTAAGTATTCGCTGAATTTGACAAAGCTATATGTATTTGGGCAGATACTAGGTAATCTGCGGTACGCTAAGTAGATTAGCATCTTTTCCATATACGAGTAAAATAAAGCAAACAATGACTTTGTACCATGATGATTATTTAAGTATTTAGAAGATACTCTCTATTTCTTGGATTGTCAAATGGACATAGATAAGCAATAGTGTGTTAACCCACATTGGAGAAATTTTGAGTAAATCGTGTTTTAAAAGTATAGCGCCATTTTGTGTCAACGTTTTTTATGTTCAATATTTAGTTACATATTTAAGCAATGTAATAAGGTAAACACATAATTAAAAAACGTTCCCCAACTCTCAATAAATTGTTCTGAATCAATAACTTAATTTTGTGGGTTAACATGTTATTGCTTATCTGCGTCCAAATATGATTAGATTAATATATAGTAACAGGTACATAAATCGGTTCGTTTGTATGGAGTGACGCGGGTGTGACCTATTAGTAGATATACGTGCAATAATATTTTTTCAACAAAATATGCTGACTTTGTTGCGACAGTGTTCTCACTACATTTCATCATTGCATATTGATCTATTTATTTCTTTATATCTTTGTCGTTACGAATAAAAGGTAATTTCATTTTGGTTTTTGATTTTTTTGTAATTTTAAGATCCGCTATGTGAATGGGTACGAGTAAAACAAATTAAAAATAAACTAAAATTCTACTTCTTAAATAATATGGAGAGATATATTATTTCACTTTTATACTTTATAAAATTATTAATTTTATTATTAAATCAAAATTGTATGTACCTACCTACTGGGTAAAAAAAGCATCATAAATCTTAGTGGTTTTCTTGTTGTATGTTAGTAGTCTTTTTTAATGTAAATTTTGTTTTGGTAAATAAATTAATAAAAATTATATTTAGACACGTTATTCTGAGCGGATTTTTTTCTACGCCTAAGTCCTTACTAATATTATAAACGCTAAAGTTTGAATTTATGGATGTTTGTTTGTTACTTTTTCACGCAAAAACAACTGAATGAATTTAAATTAAACTGTACAATATTATTAGCTCATACATTAGAATAATACATAGAGTACTTTTTATCCCGGAATTCCCGCGGGAACTCTGAAATTAACGCGGGTGAAATAGAACATACTATCAAAGGTACAGAAAAGGACATACTAGGGTACTTTTAATCCTAGGAATTCCGCGGGATCTCCGAAGTTAACGCGGGTGAAACTGCGGAAACAGCTAGTGTATAATATTAAGTATCTATATTAATGTGACATATACGTACCGCGCAATCTAAGGCACAAACCTTTAATGCACGTAACAAAGACGCCACGAAGTTATAATATTTGTTTCTTTAACCTCTAGGATTTGGATTACTTACTGCTTGATAACATTTGAACTGCATGTCTATCTAAATGAAAACAATAACAAACAAAAGCAATACATGCGAGTAACCCAGTTAATCTATCTCATAAATTTTAACGAGGTTTATCTAATAATGATGATATTTTAACATTAGCAATAATTAATAATTCATAATTCATAGTAAATTTTGTAATAATTGTTTATATAGAAAGGATAACTCTTTGTTGATAAAGCGAAAACACCAAGATCTGGCATCAGCAGGGCAGTAATGTAACTTTTGTTGCTATCATATTTCAGTTTCAATCAGAAAAATAGCAGTTTTTTGATTAATTAATCATGTTCAAACAGCTTCAACTTTTGATGTATGTTTATTTTGGTAGATTGTTAGATATTGCAGGTGTCAAACTTTGCATATTTTAATCGCAAAACCGTCATGTTTTTGATTGCAACTGAATTATGATAGAAACAAAAGTTACATTAAATAGCCCCTCTGTTCTCCAGCTTTGACAGCTATTAGCCTAATTTATTTATTTCAAACTTAGTGTGTATCGTGTTAGTCTAAAAATATAATCATATAATATATATCCATGTTCCATCCATTAAACGGAATAAAAAAACTCCCGATATTTTTCACACGTACCATATCACAACTGTAATAATTTATTACATTATAAGAAAAGACAGAAAATTAACAGACCGAACAAAAACAATAAATTGCTCTGAGTGTAACAGATTGTAAGCTCAAACATTTTCCTTTTTCCTGCAACAAGAAATATCAGCTGAACGTCTTCGAAAATTGATTTCCTGAGATTCGTAGAGCTACGAGTAAATGATCCGGGAAGATACTGAGCGTTTACAGACGCTACGGGCTACTACGTGTCCCGCTACAAAGCCGCTACGAGACGCTGCTACGAACTACTAAATTCAGCTAGCTGGAGAAATAAAATAGAATTTTGTAAAAACAAAGTGTTTAAATATTCTAAATACTATAGTAGTTTCTGAACAACTTGTAGCTTATGCAGTATTATGTATTGATAGACTGAAGAACAAGTTGTATCACCATGTGATGTTTTTTTTTATATTATTTTTCTATGCTTAATTGTAATTGATTATTGTGTATGTATTGTCTTGCTTTCTATCCTCTTATTATTGTGCATCCGTGTTGTTTCTATTTTTACTTTCTATCAACCGAACTCATAGCATTCCGAACAAATCTCTGTGATTTTTGGTTTGCTGTGTTGCGATATATACTTGTGAACTTCTTAAATAAAGAAATTAAAAAAAAATCGAAAGCTTATTATATCTCGGAGAGTACGAGTATCGCAGTGAGTTTTAACCGAGTGTTTTACGACACTCACACATTTTTGTTTACTTAGTTATACTATAGAATACTTTTATATGGTTTGCACAAGTCCCAACTGACTCAAATGATTGTCAAATCTTAAAAAAGAAATAAATACTGTACTTACTTTAGTTTACGTGTCTATAATGGATACCTACACTATATTTACGATACCGATCATCTTGTGAACCGTAGATTGAAAAATTAATAACTTTTGCAAACGACCTGTTGAGTATGTTGCCGAATCTGGTAAACTCCATTTAAATCGAAGCGAGAAAAGTTATTGCCTCAACGATATTATATCCGAGATCCAAAGCGGATATCACGGCGGGATGTCGGCTACCGTGGGAGAAGCGGTTCAACTAAATTTATATGATTTTGTTAGAAAATGAGTTTTTAAATTACTTGTGACTTAGCTGATGCCCATAGTTTCGGCAGTTTAGTTAGTGTGTTCCGGCAGCCCCACTTGAAAGCCAGTTCCCATCCCCATTCCAGGTCGGCAACGCACCTGCATGCCTTCTGGTGTTGCAGATGTCTATGGGCGGCGGTAATCACTTACCATCAGGTGTTACCATTTGCCCGTTTGCCCCCTATGACATAAAAAAAAAGTTTTGCTGGGGTAAGTTTTGTATTTACCTATACAGATCACAGACGTAAAATTCTCGGCACTAATAATCCCCTCTCAAAATATTATTATAGGTCCATCGGTTGCTCCGTGATGTAAACAATCATATTTTCCAACTAGCTGTTCTCCGCGGTTTCACCCGCGCTAATTTTGGAGTTCCCGCGGGAATTCCGGGATAAAAAGTAGACTTAGTCACTCTTTATAACATTCGCTATATACAAATGAAAGTCCCGTCAAAATCGATCCAGCCATTTCAGAAATTAACCGGAACAAACACACAGACAGACAGACAAAGAAAAATTTAAAAAATAAATTTTTTGATGTTTGTCCCGTATATACTTTTTTTAGTATGCATTTAGTGAAAAACTGTTAATTTTAAATTACAAACAGACACTTCAATTTTATTTATTTGTATAGATTTATTCATAAAAAAAATTTCGTGTTGAATCACAAAGAGTTTGCCGAAATCTTATTTTTACATAGAAAGTAGGTAGGTACATTATTATTCTTTACAACGAAGCAAGCCTTATCGATACGAGACACCTGTGTGAAGGGCCGGCCGACACAATGATTTTGTGACAGAAAAGCGAGTGCAGGTTACTCGAGTGCAAATGAAATGCATTTTACACACCACTATTCTTCAATACCTTCATTATCTTCTATATCTATACAAAATAAATAAAAATTAAAGTGTCTGTCTGTAATTTCATTTTAACAGCTCAATTTTTACTAAATCCATACGAAATTATACACGGTACTTACATCAAAAAATCAATTTTTAAAATTTTTCTTTGTCTGTTTGTCTGTCTGTTTGTTCCGGCTAATCTCTGAAACGGCAGAACCGATTTTAACGGGGCTTTCAATGGTAGATAGCTGATGTTATAAGGAGTAACTTATGCTACTTTTATTTTAGAAAAACAATGGTTCCTGCGGGAATCCCGAAACTCACGCGGGTGAAACCTCAGGGAACAGCTAGTGTAGTGTAGTAGTAATAAATTAGTGAAATCCGCATGTTTGTTCACGCTAATCTTCGGTACGTACTACTGAACAGATGATCATACGATTTTCACAGGCTTTTTAAGCTAACATGACCTGCGTGTAACACGCATTTGTAAAATCGGTTCTGTAGTTTCAGATATTAGGTACCCCTTAACTATACTATTCAGATCTACAAAAACTTTATGTTCGTTTGAATGAAAATACTTTCCTTTATAAAACCAAACACAATAGATTTCCACTTCGCACATCAAATTCCACACATAGTGTCGGCTGTCGGGCCTTTGCATTGGATTCCGCTAATGCGAGAACATTGCTAAGCCGCTTTACATTGCCTGTCCCGCTGACATCCTATTCCGTTCTTTCAAGGTTTGTTCAACCAAAGAAAATCTTTTCCAATGCATTCAGTTTAGTTAGGTAGGTAGGTACTCTAAATGAATGGCGATTTTAAACTGTCTAAAAATCTGTGGATTTGGAATTTTATTTTAAAGATTTTTCTGTTTATTATATGTATACACCGAGTTTGATCTCTTGTAAAGGTACAAGGTTGTAAAACTTCTACCTGCTACTAATAATAATTAGCACGACTGCAGATACGGAAGGTAATGTGAATGATAATCCGCCTATATTTTTTTAGGAAGACAGTGTTCGAAACAACATATTATAGTAAAAAAGAGATTCAATATTTGACATCGGTAGAAGTATTTGAGATCAGTAGAAAGAAAGTTGTACATTTATTTTAGATTAGCTGTTTCCCGCTCTTTCGGTTGCATTAATCTCCAAGTTTCCGATGGAATTCCGGAGTAAAAAGTACGATTTCTTCTTTTCTGTATCCCTGATAACGTGTGTAACTTAACTATACCTAACCGATCATCATGAAATTTTGCATACACGTAGTCAGGGGAACAGAGCTTTTAAGGGACTTTCGACGTTGAGCGTAACTAGCCAATATACCTAGATTTTGTTTCGTATATTAACGTAGTAAGTTGTGCTGAACTGTACATGATCAGATTGTATCAGTACTAAGATTTGCGAAGATTTATGGATGTGGATCAAGGGAATAAGGATCGAATTAAGTTGATATCTACAGTCTCTGCAGCCTACCCATTACGTAACATAACCCATACCATTGCCAAATGTTTGAAAAAGTTTGAGTATGAAATTATAAGGAAATTGTTATAGAAATTTCAATTTCATCTCGATAGTATTTTATTTACTAAAGTTTAGAGAATGGGCATGTGGACTAATTTTTATTTTTTAGTCCGTCTTGTATATTATTAAAAAATATTGGACACGTATTTTTTCTTTTTTTACGTAATCAAAAAATAACGGCGATATATTGAGTTGAAATTTCGCGTGACGTCACTATTCTGACAGTTTGTATGGCGGTTTTGCGGTTAGTGACGTCACGACCTCCTCATCCTAAACTATAATGCGTTTTATCTCTGTATAATTTAATTTATTTAAAAAAGAAAAAAACACGTGTCTATTGTTTTTTTATTTTTACTGACAGACTAATTAGAATTTTGATTTTCAAAAGTAGTCCACATCCACATCCCTATTACAAACAATATAGATAATCAAGACAGAAATGTTAATTTTAGCTAAGTACCTACCCTTATGCACGGTACGCGAGATCTTACCAACGTGCAACGTGTGTTGCTGTGTGGATATAGGTATATATGAGTTGGTATTTGTTAATTTCTTGGGAGGAAGCTCGCGTGTTATGGAAGCGTTTAACATTCTCGTTTGTTTGGCAGGAACTATTTGCAAAGGAAAATTAAATAATTACATTAAGGAAGTACTGCTGCAGCCTGGGTGACAAATTAATGCCGATCCGACGTTTCTTTCTTTCTTTCCTTATACTTATTTCACGAGTAAAGCAACTGTCATCACTACGTATCTATTATAAAACCAACCGCCATGTCTGTCTGTCTGTCTATTCCTGATAAACTCAAAAACCACTGAACGGTTTTTTATACGGTTTTGATCAATGGATAGAATGATTCATGAGGAAAGTTTAGCTAGATACCTATATAATTTGTCAGGGTTTTGTGTTGAATAGTTGAAATATTAAGGATAGTTGTTGGAAGTGTTGGAAAAAAACACTTTTCACTTCAGTAGCTCAAACATGTAGGTTTTGCTGTCTGAAATCAGTGAGCAAAATGCGATTTTGCTCACTGAGTGAGACAAAGTAACTTTTTAATTTTTGTTTTCAGAAAACCGCGAATATCTTATTCAGCCTTGGGTTAATCATAAAATTCGAAACATTTACACTCTATATTCTTTCCCGCCATTAGAAAGAGAGAGAGACAAAGATCAGCCCTTTCGAGGTTCCGATTTTGAATTCGACCTCAAAGACAAACACGTTCGGAAATTTGTACTAACTAAAGAAATTTTGCAAAAAGATAATTATGTCTTTTAATGTAATTTATTGAGTTTTTAACTTATTGTTGTATTTAAACGAAAATAAGTATTTACTGCAAATAAAACTGATATTTAACCTGTAAATAACTATTATCTCCTAAAGTGTTCTTGCTGCTGAAGTGAAAAGTTATGTGTGTTACACGAGAGCAAAGTTTTTCGCATCTCGTGCCTTTGAATCCTTCGCCACACTCAGGATTCAACATTAGAATCACTCGCTACGCTCGTGATTCAATCATTGAATCCTTCGCTTGCTCAGGATTCAAAATCAGCACTCGCAGCAAAAAATGACTTTGCTCTCTTGTTGCACAAATAACTATTGTTACGCTTTCAAGCCCTAACTACGCAACCGATCGTCATGAAATTTTGCTTACACTTTGTTAGGGGTACAGAGAAGGACATAGGGTACTTTTTATCCCGGAATTCCCGCAGGATCGCCGAAATAAACGCGGGTGAAACAGCTCGTTAAAAAAAATTCCCCCGTGTCAATAGAAATCACGATACACAGTCAGTCATAAATAAAATTGAAATTTCTGTTTGTAATTCCAGATTAACAGCTTTCACTAAATGCATATGAAAGTAGATATATACGGTACTTACTTAATTTTTTTTTTCTCCGTCTGTCGGTCTGTTTTCTCCGGCTAAACTCCGAAACGGCTGGACCGATTTTAACGGGACTTTCACTAACAGATAGCTGATGCTACAAGGAGTAACTTAGTCTACCTATACATGAATTTTAAAAAGAAGTAGTTCCTGCAGGAATAGGGTACTTACATGAAATTTATTATAAGAAATTGTGTAAATATTTCAAAAATAGAGCCTTAGAAAAGCGTTATCGTGAAAGATTTACTAAAAAAATTTCGATAGTTTCCAAAATATTCAACTTTTAATTTTGTGAAACGGAATGTTGCAACGAAACACCAATCACAGCCACGTTGGACACATGACGTCACTTTTTTTTTTAGGAAACATTTACTTTTCAGAGAAGGCAAAAGGAACTAAGTGCATACAGTCAACGCATATTTTCCATTTTCTGAAGTTTTTTACTTTAAAATGCATCGGTGATGCATTTCAATTCTTTACTGGAACTTTTGGAAATAAATCGACACAGTTCAACTTTAATTTCGCTTTTGGATATTGAAGTTATCCGTCTGTCAGTGTCACATGACCCTGTCAATACGACAGTGACATTTCTATCACAGATTAATAGGGCGTAATTTTGAACTAGTGACGTCATGCCGCGTTTCGGCGGTAAAGTCTAAAGTAGGAACGTTGAAACGCTCTATTTAATTAATTTATGCATATATTTTTTTTTGGCTTTTTCTTGCTTTGTTTAAGTAGGCTATATATCTTAAGAATAGACTTAAAAAAAATTCATGCAAGTACCCTATTCCGAAACTCACGCAAGTGAAACCGCGGGGCACAGCTAGTAAGTAATATACAATAATAAGTAATAGAATAAGTTCTAACAAAAACCGTAGTCGGTACTGTTATAAAGAGGTGAATGTATCAGGTGTCCTTTGTATTCGAGTTTAGTATGTAAATAAGTAGATACTATAAATAATAACTGGAAGTAACAATTAATTATTATTATTAATTGCATATTTACCTACTACTAGCTCTGGTGCCCGCGGCTTCGTTCGCGTTAATAAAAAATTTGTCAATATTAATCTTTTCGATTTATCCCTCGGGAACAGTACATTTACTGAATGAAAAGCGCCCTATGTAGTTTTCTTTACTTCGGACAACGTGTTTGCAAAATTTCACGAGGATCGGTCGAGTGGCTAAAGCGTACATACCTACTTACACTACAAACATACTATACTCACTTTTGCATTTATAAAATACTAGCTGTGCCCCGCGATTTCACCCTCGGTAATTTCGGAGTTCTCGTGGTAATCCTACTAATATTATAAATGTGAAAGTGTGGATGTTTGGATGTTTAGATGTTTGTTACTCAATCACGCAAAAACGGCTGAACGGATCGATAAAATTTGGCATGCACGTTGTCAGGGGTACAGAGAAGGACATAGGGTACTTTTACCCGGAATTCCTGCGGGAACTCCAAAATTTCCGTGGATGAAACCGCGGGGCACAGCTAGTGTTGGGATAAAAAGTACTCTATGTTACTCGCGATTTAAAAAAATACGGGATCGTATTTTTGAATCGTTCAAATTACTTTCGCACACGAAATCGCGAATTCACACGCGAACGCTCATAGATTTTTTTATTTCGCATGCGAATCTTGCGATCCCGTGTGCGAAAAGTAATTTGAACAATTCAAGAATACGGTCCCAGGCCTACCGTAGCTTCCTATAAGTGAAAGAATTTTCAAAATCGGTTCAGTAGATCCAGAGATTCCCCCTACAACGTTACAAACTCGCAAACTCCCAAACTCACAAACTTTACCTCTTTATAATATTAGTAGGTAACTAGGTATCTATAGATATTAAGATTCCAAACGCGACAGTTGTGAGGTAGACAGATATAATATGTATGTATAGTTATGCACTACGACGTAGCTACAAAACGACAAAACGTACATAATAAAAATAGGAAACTTCCTAGTAATAAAGTTTTCAAAGTATTTTCCTCAAAACCATTTTAACACTAATTGAACTAAAAAAAATATGTAAGTATTATATAGAATTTAACATTAAAACGGTTGGACATAAAAAACCTGTTCCCAAATAAACAACGGTTATAAAAATTAGTTTTTGTAAAAACACAGGTAGGTACATATTATGATAGACTAGCTGTTCCCGCGGTTTCACCCGCGGTAATTTTGAAGCGCCCGCGGGAAAACGGGATAAAAAGTAGCCTAACTTACTCCTTATAATAACAGCTATCTGCCAGTGAAAGTCTCACTAAAATCGGTCCAGACATTTCAGAGTTTAGCCGGAACAAACGGATAGACAGACCGACTAACAGACAGGCAGAGAAAAATTAGATTATATAGTTTTAATTAAATTATAATATAGGTACTTTTGTATGCATTTAGTGCAAATTTGTTAATTTTAAATTACAAACAGACATTTCAATTTTATTTATAACTATGTCTAGATATAAAAATTACTAGCCGTCCCCCGCGGTTTCACCCGCGGTATTTTCGGAGTTCCCGCGTGAATTCCAGGATTAACTATAGACAACCGTATGAAAATCCGTTCAGTAGTTTTTGAGTTTATCGCGAACAGACTGACAGTCAGACGCGGTGTAGAGGACTTTTTTATAATATATAGTGACATGCATATTAAGCGTAATAAATGAATTATGGATAAATCGTAGGTATAGATTTTTTTTCCTAAATTTATATGTAATGAAGGTAATTAGGAAATCATTGAGTAAATTCCGAGAAACAATAAAATGAAATATGATTTTAATCTGTCAAATTGTCATTTGCCGCTGGTATGACTCGGGGCGGTATTTTTGAGTGACTTTTTTTGTAAAAAAAAAAAAAAATCTTAGCAAATATTTTTATTTGTAATATTAATTTTTAATTACCTACTGATTAAATTAAATAAATTAATAAATATCTGTCAAATGTGAAGTTGTTTAGAATCTACATAATACACAAATAGACCTCTCAGACAGCACGACCTGTCGGGTCGATATTTTGCAATATTTTCAACTCGTAAAAAACTTACCGTTTTATCTAGCAACCAACTTCCGGGGAAAATGAGCGGTATATAGACAATCATGTAGATCATCGAGGTCCAATACACCATGATACTCGAGACCCCGTAGTATTTGACCACAGCATCCTGAATTATGCTGTACTGTATCCATTGCATCGCATTCGAAGCGGAGTACAAGACGAATATCGCCAGCACAACCCATCGTATCGGGTACACCGTGTATTGCACGGGTGATTTCTTGCTGGGCGATTCCAACACTCCACCTTTCTCCGCTACTCCATCCATGACACTACCGCTTACTTCCATATTTTTAGTTTCACTCATTTTAAGTTTTTTTTTTTAAAAGATAAATTTAAAATAAAAATTTATATATAATAATATTATTATTAATTCTTAAAATCTTTTAATTATACATATATACTTTTAATAAATAGTTAACTTCTTATTTTATTATTGTCGTAAGTTGCTTTGCATAAATTGTCGTCTTAAAATTAATTTGGCTAATAAATGGCACGTCGATTACTTCTTAATTCTTCTATTCTAACATTCAACAAAAAGATTAATTTACTAGATAGTTAATCAAACCTGTATTTCAACGCGAATTTTAGCATAAATAAACGAAATTGTTTTTAGAGTTATTTATTGTCAATTTTTCCTCGCGAATTTGAATTAAATAAAATTTTGTTTTTAGAATTAATTATTTTTGGGCAAATTTTCCTCGCGCGAACTATTCTGTTTTTGTTTTTTTTTTTTTTTAATCACACGGTTTGCAGGATCGAGAGACGTGTGATCCGCGCGACCGCCATCCGACCACTGCTGGGTTTTCCTTCAATCAGATCTAAATTGAGACAAACATTTCCTAGCACCCTCTGCGCGGTGCACTGCACCGTGACGATAACAATGATAAGCGGCCAGACTGGCTGTCTGTCCGCACGTCACACCGTGTAACCAAAGACGCGGGGCAATTAAATTTTATAGTACACTAGACCTAATTAGCATAGTGTGGTGGTTCAGTCCCTACAAATTTTAAATTCTATAGCAAAATTGGAACGATTCGAGTTTTAAATATTATTATTATTTATCTTTTCTCCGCGGTTTCACCCGCTGTAATTTCAGAGTTCCCGCGGGAATTCCGAGATAAAAATTCCGTTCCTTAGTTTTCAATGCGTTAACGATCATACCGCCGTAGGTACTCAGAGTCGACTTTAATGATTACTTAGTTAAGTATAGATTTTTAAAACAAAACTGCCGCAATCAGGCAAGTTTAATAAATTAATGTTATTTGGCACGTAACTAACGGCCGCACTCAGAGTCAACTTTAATGATTACTTAGTTAAGTATAGATTTTTAAAACAAAACTGCCGCAATCAGAGACGTTCAGTAAATTAATGTTAATTGGCATTTAATGAGATGTAACTTAATTAATGAAATGCCAATTAACATTAATTTATTAAACTTGTCTGATTGCGGCAATTTTGTTTTAAAAATCTATACTTAACTAAGTAATCATTAAAGTCGACTCTGAGTGCGGCCGAGGAGCAGGCATCGCATCGTCGCAAGCATTGTAAATAACTACGTTACGTTTTATGGATACAATCCGAGTCTTCGAATCTGCAATGAGTACTCCGATGTCACCCTGGATTAAGTTGTTTCCCGACTGTTCACCGTCCATTCACAATGGGCATGTTGACTAATTTTTTTTTAGCCAGTCTTGTAGATTAATAAAAAATATTGGACACGTATTTTTTATTTTTTTACGTAATCAAAAAATAACGGCGATACATTGAGTTGAAATTTCGCGTGACGTCACTATTCGGACAGTTTGTATGGCGGTTTTAGCGGTTAGTGACGTCACGACTCCCTCACCCTAAACTTTATTGCGCTTTATCTCTGTATATTTTAATTTATTTGAAAAAGTAAAAAAAACGTGTCTATTGTTTTTTTTTATTTTCTAACTGACGGACTAATTAGAATTTTGATTTTCAAAAGTAGTCATGATCCTCATTCACTAAACTGACAATTTATAGGTGTCTGTGGACATTGGAATGAGAATAATGAAGATTTTCCTTTTGTTTTAGATGTGCACTTGTTTTATTCATCCTCATTTGCCTAAGGGCTAACCTAATACCAGATAATGGACCAAGTTTGCTATCGACTCTGAGGCCAGCGTTATTAAATGCCACTTGTCACAAACTATATATGTATACAACAATGGAAATCCTGAATCGCGCTAACGAAGTTTACGCGGTGCGCTGACCGCTATATTTCACGCCACTGCCAGTATACCTAACCTTGCAATTCACGAGAAGTCGATAGATAGTACCTAATCACTAAGTGCGATAACTTCAGCTCAACTTCGCACACTTCTGCTTCAAAGTAAGATCGAGTCTCTTGTCAGCTGTGCGGAAACTTGACACAGCGCGGCGGTAAGACGTGTATGACGTGTAATTAAAAGTGATCGTTAGGAAGTTGACAATCCCAGTAAATTGGCGAGATCGTTAGTGTGACAAACGGCTGCCGGTGGATATAACTGCCGTAGCCTGAGTAGGGGCGGCGCCGGGGCGCAGAGTAGAGATGATTTAGGTATTAGGCAGGACGTATTACGCAGATGTTATAGTAATCCGCGAATGGGGATGTGGACTACTTTTGAAAGTCAAAATTGTAATTAGTCCGTCAGTTAGAAAATAAAAAAAAACAATAGACACGTATTTTTTGCTTTTTCAAATAAATTAAAATATACAGAGATAAAGCGCATTAAAGTTTAGGGTGAGAGGGTCGTGACGTCACTAACCGATAAACCGCCATACAAACTGTCCTGATAGTGACGTCTCGCGAAATTTCAACTCAATATATCGCCGTTTTTTTTTTATTTCGTAAAAAAAGAAAAAATACGTGTCCAATATTTTTTAATAATCTACAAGACGGACTAGAAAATAAAAAAATTGTAACATGCCCATTATAATATGCGGTGGCATCAGTTGTTCTCTGTCGAAGTGCACCAACACTGGCAGCATTAAATACTGCTCAACCGAGTCGCACAGGAGAGATCTCGCAAGTCGACATATTTGTAGACAATATTAGTAAATTAATATTAAGATTGTATATTATGCCATAGCGTATATCTAAATGGTTGTTCTCAAAAAGACTGTAACAAGAGAGGCGATTTGGCGAACACTGTAAGCCTATCTTGTTTTGAATCACTACATAGAAACAAAGTCGCTTTCTCTGTCCCTATATCCCTATGTATACTTAAATCTTTAAAACTACGCAACGGATTTTGATGCGGTTTTCACCAGTAGATAGAGTGATTCATGAGGAAGATTTATAACTATATTTTATCGTGGAATTCCCGCGGGAACTCCGAAATTACTGCGGGTGAAACCGCGCGGGTCAGCTAGTAAATAGATAAATAAATACCGTATATTCTGATGAAACTGCGCCGTAGCCGGAGTGCTTGATTATTTCGCGATTATTAGATCTCGGGTTGCGGCCGTTTGGGCCCGCATCCGCGATTCTGAGAACGAGACCCTCACTCCTCAGATATCCAGGATACTAAACGGTCGACAGGGATCCACTTAGCCCTGACCTTGAGAAAAAGTATAACCACTACATCCCTACTAATATTATAAATGCGAAAGTAACTCTGTCTGCCTGTCTGTTACGCTTTCACGCCTCGACCGATCATCATAAAATTTTGCATACACGTTGTCAGGGATACAGAAAAGGACATTGGGTATTTTTTATTCCGGAATTCCCGCGGGAACTCCCAATTTTTTGCGGGTGAAATCGCGGGAAACAGCTAGTATAGTATAAAACAAAGTCGCTTCCCGTCTGTCTGTCCCTATTTATACTTAGATCTTTAAAACTACGCAACGGCTTTTCATGCGGTTTCCACCAATCGATAGATTGATTCATGGGGAAAGTTTATATCTATATTTTATCTTGTAATTTCCGCGGGAACTCCGAAATCACCACAGGTGAAACCGCATAGGACAGCAAGTAAAGTATAATATGTATGATAAAGAAACGAACGAAGTCCGGAAGTTTGCTCAACGAAAAAATATGTTTACCTTTTTATAATAATATATAATAGCTATGCTCTGACAATATGTATTGTCATACCTACCTACTTACTCGTGACAAAAAGACACTAAATTGTGTTTATTTGCGGAGCAAAAAAAGGTAATCATATTTTTTACGGTCATAAAATATGGTAACGTGTATGTAACCAATATTGCCGTGAAATTAAGGAAGTATTGAAAAAAAAAGAATCATTAATGTTCCTATATTTAGCTGACACATAAAAGCTGATACTCTGTCTATACTCTGTAGCTGTTACCTAGTCTCTCTTTACTCTGTCTTTTGAATTATTCAAGTTTGTGTATCATATTGATGCCAAATAAACTTCTCTATTTCATTCTATTCCACTCCACTCCACTCCACTCCACTCCGCTCCACTCCACTCCACTCCGATCCACTCCACTCCACTCCACTCCACTCCACTCTACTCCACACACAATGTAATAAGGTAAACATACAATTAAAAAACGTTCGCTAACTCTCAATAAATCGTTCTTAATCAATAACTTAATTTTGTGGGTTAACATGTTATTGCTTATCTGCGTCCAATTATGATCGGTTAAGTAAGTAGTTTTAAGGCGTGAAAGCGTAATGAACGAACAAACAAACAAATGAACTCATATTTCGTATTTATGTTGTAATATATTTAGTAAGGAATCTCAGAAACTGGGTTGTACTATGCAGTATACAATACATCCCAAATAATATCCGTTTTTGTTATCCTTAATTTCCGGTGGTCCGCGTCCGTAACAGACATCAACAGAGAGCTTGTCCGTGACCGTATAATGAGTAGCTCGGCTAGCTTGGCCGGGGTTCGACTCCCGAACGACAATTTTTCTATTAATCTAAACATTTACCGGAAAAATACTCATCCAGTTGCCGATTATTATTTAATAACTATCTTACCTGCATCCTGATGTGAGGTTGACCGAGGAATTTATTCGAACCCCCGATAACTCATGCTCACACGTGTGATGTATGTGATCATATCTGATTATGGAGGTAGATATAAGTAAGCGCACATGGTAACTAGGCGTATTAAACTTTGTCTCGAATTGAACTTGGCTGCGAGTAGATGTGTTTTATTCCGCTCCCCGTAGGTATAGATTTTACAGTGGCGACGAGGATGGGATTCCAGTAATGGCGGCGGCGCGCGTTCAGCGTTGGGCGCTCCTGTTATCGGGTTATAACTACGATATAGAATACGTATCGTCCAGCAAAAACTGCGCGGATGCCTTGTCGAGAATGCCCGTACCCGGACCGGAAACAGGAGCTGAAGAGGTGACGTACGTTAATTTCGTGGAGGATTTTTTACCGATCACCAATAGTGACGTCCGACGAGCGACAGAACGGGATAAGTTACTAAGCAAGGTTTTGTTGTGTGTACAGGCGGGCTGGCCGCCAACGAATCCAGACGAGCTCATTAAACCTTATTACGTTAGACGCAATGAGCTGTACATAGATCGAGGATGCATCATATGGGGGTATAGGATGGTCATACCGCCAACGCTTAGGGATACCATCTTAAAGCAACTACACGTCAGCCACATGGGCATAGTGAAAACAAAGGCGCTGGCACGTAGTTATGTGTGGTGGCCCAATATAGATACGGACGTAGAACGAGTGTGCAAAGAATGCGAGATTTGTGCGGCGGAAGCGCAAGCGCCGCCGCGAGCGCCGCCACAACCTTGGCCGTACCTCACATAACCATGGAGTAGGCTACATGTGGACTTTTTGGGACCCTATAAGGGCCGGACCTTCTTCGTGATAATTGACGCCAGTTCGAAATGGTTAGAAATTTTCGAAATGAGACGAACGAATGCCTCCGCGGTTATTGGGACACTAAGAGCAACGTTTGCACGTTTCGGCTTACCAAAAGTATTAGTATCCGATCAAGGTCCACCGTTTACGAGCACAGAGTTCAGGGAGTTTTTAGAAAAAAATGGCGTGAGCCAATGTTTTTCCCCAGCATATCATCCCGCGTCAAATGGTTTAGCTGAAAACGCGGTAAAATTGTGCAAACGAGCAATTAAAAAAGCCGAACGGGGATCAATAGAGGTAGATGCGGCTTTGCAAAGCTTCTTATTAGCTCATAGGAATAGTATCCATAGTACCACAGGGGACAGCCCGGCGATGCTTTTGCAGCGTCGCTCGTTGAGATCGCGGCTAGACTTGTTGCGGAGCGATCGCGCTCTCGAAGACCGGGTACACGAGGCACAGCGACACCAGGTACAAAATTCGAGCCGGGCGCCACTGCGCGAGTTCGCGCCGGGGGACACCGTGTGGGCGAGAGAGTACGGGGGCGATACTAAATGGACGAAGGGGGCGATAGTCAGTAGGGACGATACGCGAAGATACGTATTGGAGCGTGGTGACGGTCAACTAGTTAGGCGACACATCGACCAGTTGAAACGGAGATCGCGCTTATCCGATGTATCGTGTCCCGGAGAGGACGAGACCAATTCGACAACCGCGGCGGACGGAGCGGGGGATGCTGTGGTGCGCGTAGTACCGGAAGGAGAGGCAGAGGGAGAGAATGACAGCGTGGCTTCGCCGGGGAAGGTTACGCACGAACCCGATAAAGTTGTTACTCCCACTGCGTCACCGACCGGGATGTTGCCGCCGCCTGGAGCACCAGGCACGCCGGTGCGCCGGCCCAGGCGTACCCGTAAACCGGTTATCCGCTACCCAAACTAAATTGTCATTGGGTACATAGCGAGTAAGCATAGTATATTAAGGATAGTACATTAAGATTTCAGCAGGGAGGTGTGATGTATGTGATCATATCTGATTATGGAGGTAGATATAAGTAAGCGCACATGGTAACTAGGCGTATTAAACTTTGTCTCGAATTGAACTT
This sequence comes from Zygaena filipendulae, assembly GCA_907165275.2. NCBI lineage: Eukaryota > Metazoa > Arthropoda > Insecta > Lepidoptera > Zygaenidae > Zygaena > Zygaena filipendulae. Next base: position 1,151,525 of record OU015650.1, read on the forward strand.
GGCTGCGAGTAGATGTGTTTTATTCCGCTCCCCGTAGGTATAGATTTTACAACACGTAACTAACAAAAATATAAAAAATACACAGATAAATAACAAAGGAAACATTAAAAACGTGATTTAAGTTGATATGTATACAACAAAGTAGAAAGGCGTTGAAGGACTAGGTACCTATTAGGGTCCGGGTCACCATCAACGCGTCGTATTGGTAACACGGACGCTCAATTTTCGTAAATTAACTTTTCCTATAGGTATGTCAAAAATCAATTAGGTTATTTCTATTTTTTGTCTGAAATGCCATTTCTCTGACTAAAGATCAACAGCGAGCGAAAGAGTATATACTCAGCGCGAATAAATAATAATAATAATAACCCACTTCACAACACACAGATCTACTTGATCCCACAGTAAACTATTATTAGCTTGTGTCGTGGAAACCAAGCAAACGTGGTATATACTACATATTATTACATACATATAAATAGATACATATAAATAGACGCCCAGACTGGAAAATGGAACCCTGTGTTCATCACACAAAGTGCACCCCCATCGGGAATCGAACCCGGAACCGCTAGATTATTAGAAGAGCATAGAAAAACAATCAACTAAACGTCAAATCTCGACCGGCAGATCCGAACCATTGTCGATCCAGAGTAGTTTCCCATTCCAGATGGGCTATTACGTAACTTTTGTTCCTATCATTTTTCGGTTGCAAATCAAAAACATGACAGTTTTGCGATTACAATATGCACGTTTTGCCACTTGCAATATCTAGCAATCAATCAAAACAAACATACTTACTTCGAAAGTTGAAGCTGCCTAAACATGATTCAAAAATCACAAAATCGCTATTTCTCTGATTGAAACTGAAATATGATAGCAACAAAAGTTACATAACTGCCCTGCTGGTCTGCAACGCACCTGCATGCTTTCTCGTGTTGCACATGTCCATGGGCGGCGGTAATCACTTACCATCAGGTGTGCCACCTGCCCGTTTGCCCCCTATGACATAAAAAAAGAGGTAGACCCCTGGCTCGACTTTTCGTATCGCGTGCTTAACTTATAATATAGGTAAATACGCAAACATGGTTCTCAATGAAAATCACAACGCATTAAAGTAAATATTTCCTGTTTTGTGCCTCAAAATTACGCGGTAATCTGTCGAGTTATGTTCGAATGCTCGCATAATATCGCGTCCTTGACAGATTTTGAGGATTTTTAGGGTTCCGTACCTCAAAAGGAAAAAGCAACCCTTATACGATCACTTCTGTTATGTCTGATCCGCCCGTCGGTCTGCCTGTCTGTCTGTCTATGAAGACCATTTTTGTCAGGAACGCGTGGAAGTATCGAGTTGAAATTAATGTCAAATACTCAGGTCTGCAACTGGAGTATGAAACTTGGAGTTCAAAAAGAAATCGAAATCAAACTTGTAAAACAACGCAATCAAAAGATAGGTACGACCTTCTAAGCCGCATATTATGACACTTGCAAGGAAATCAAAGGTCAAGGTCTTGAGTGCTTGAGATGATCTTATTTATATGAATAGCATTTCGGTATTCGTCTAGTGGTCATGTACCTAAGTAGGTAGGTAGGTAAATTTTATAATACTAAGTACCTGGATGACCTTTGCTCGGTATTTTTTTTTTGTTTTTACCACAGACATAATATTATATCTATATATCTAGACAGGTCCGTTCTACAGTTTTTACGTAAGCATACCTAATATATTTTTATCATCACAGTTTTACAACGCCATCTACTGTAGAGTAGCTTTAGAGTTGCAGTGTCGGTAAACAATACCAAACACTCATTTATCATTGCCTGAAAACATGGGTAAAACGACGTTTTCAAAAACGAAACCTCGAAACCCCCTGCATACTAAACTTCATGAAAATCGTTGGAGTCATTTCCGAGATTCAGAGTTATTTATTTATTTGAGAAAAAACAGACACATGTTGGGATATAGTTACAAAATAAGAAAACTTAAGATTATGTTATACATATATACAAGAATGGGGATGTGGACTACTTTTGAAAATCAAAATTCTAATTAGTCCGTCAGTTAGAAAATAAAAAAACAATAGACACGTATTTTTTGCTTTTTCAAATAAATTAAAATATACAGAGATAAAGCGCATTGAAGTTTAGGGTGAGGGGGTCGTGACGTCACTAACCGCTAAAACCGCCATACAAACTGTCATAATAGTGACGTCACGCGAAATTTCAACTCAATATATCGCCGTTATTTTTTTATTTAGTAAAAAAATAAAAAATACGTGTCCAATATTTTTTAATAATCTACAAGAAGGACTAAAAAATTAAAAATAGTCAAGATGCCGATTGCTCGCTTCAAGGTAGTAGATATACTACACCATAAGTGGTTCTAGCATAATTTTCAGTTCGCGCACATTTACCTAAATCAAATATAAGTGGCGTTGCGGAAACAATGTAACACGATATGTTATCTACTACTTATTACTTATGTATTTCGTTACAGATGATTTATTTTTTTACATTGTGACTTATAGTTTTGTGCGGAAAAGAATTTACATCTACCTACTATATGAACCAACAATGAAATTTCCATAAATCTTTGAACATCTTAGCATCAAGCTTATAGCTTAGTGTGGGATCAAGTAGATGTTGTGAAGTGGATTATTATTATTATTATTATTATTATTATTATTATTATCTTCTCGTTTGTTAAACGAAATCTTTGTATCTACATAGCTCACCGTAACGGCCTCTTATAGTTGCTCCACTGTTAAGTATTAGGGAAAAGAGGGCCAATTCTACTTTAGGAAACCATAAAATCTAATAATAACTACGTAAAAATTGCTTATTAGACGTAATTAGCTGTCCCCTACGGTTTCACCCGCGGTAATTTCAGATTTGCCGTGGGAATCAGGTCTACCGTAGCTTCGTATATATGAAAGAATTTTCAAAATCGGTTCAGTGGATCCAGAGATTACAGCTACATTGTCACAAACTCACAAAATTTACCTCTTTTATAATACAAATGTAGTAGACTATGCGCCGAGGGAGTAAAGCACTGTCTTACGTCACCGGCGGCATATTGAACCCTGAAGCGAAGCGAGGGAGTTATGTAGAGTCCTGAGTGAAGCGAGGGGCTTAAACCGCCCGTGACGAATATAGGCTTTATGCTCGAGGTGCATACTCTACGGGCAGAGGGTTTATTCGAAAATAGAACTGGCCACCACAGGCAGATCATATAAAAAGAAAAAGAAACCTAAGAGTTTTCCTACAAATGACGTTCCAAACTCAAATCACTTGACTCCCTTGGGAGTTTCATACAACATTACCTCCCTCTCTTGGGTTGGGATGTAATGCCTTGCAACGTAAACGTTGAGATTGCGTTAATTTGAAATCGTCGAGCAGGTGGTATGAAAAATATAATAAAATTATTAAGCATAGACTGTCGTAGCGGGGATGTATCTATATAAAGAGACTCATGAGGAATTCGCGAACATCCCAAAAGCTATTAAACAATTCGTAACGAGTGTGAATTCAGATCTTTGCAATGTGTTCCACTGTGCTTATTCTAATGGTTTCGATTCGTATATATAAGTAGATCGGAAAAAAAAACAATAGGCCTGATGGGATTGTTCTCTGAGCACACGAAAGAGACGAGAATTTTTACCACGCCCTTTACATAACGTGACTAATTTCCTCACCTAATATCAAGACGGACGGTGCAGTGTCTTTTTCCCTCAAAGGATAAGACGATCAGTAAAAACAATCTACTGTTTTAATCAATATTATATTGTGCAAACCCGTTTTACTTATCTACCACTTGAATATTTTTTTGTGTACTTAGATCATAAAATTTTTAAAATTAAACTTACACTTTTTTATTTCGACTTCATTTATTTATTTATTTATTTATTTTTCGGGAAACAAATGGTACACAAAAAATACAAAATAAAAATAATATATAAAAATTTCCTAGACCTAGCAGTTTCCACATATAGAAAGAAGGTAGGTATACATAAAATTTAAATTAACGCACTCGAATTACTATCTTCATTTCAGTACCTGTTATCGAGATATTGGTCTCGTAGTCCTTAATCATATATTAGAGATTTACTGAAAGAACTTCAGTATTCGCATATTAATGTGCCGTGAAAACCTCACCCAAAAGCTTAGAGCAGGGTCACGACTTCCATTAGTCCCTCCGAAGTGGGGCTTTGTTTAGGCTCGATTTAACAGCCACGACGCAAACGAGGATGCAAAAACCAAAAAGTATCTATAATAATATAATATATATACTAATATTATAAAGTGGAAAGATTAGATTTTTTGTTTGTTTGTTACGATTTAACTCAAAAACTACTGGACCGATTTCAAAAATGACCGTGATCCATTTGTTTTATAATGTGTGCAATAAAATTGTGTATTGTGCAGTAAAATCTAATTTATCCGACATATATTCCGCGCCTGATTGACCTTACGTTGATTTTTGCAATTGTTGTAATTTGGCAAAGTTACAGTAATATTGATAATATTAACTATTTTTTGACCCATCCAGCAGTGTATTGTAAACGTTGTATTTTGGAATTATAATGAGCTCACCCTTACACGGCTTTATCTCGCAGAAGTTTGTCGTGGCATTCACCCTTCCCTACCCTTTAATATGCACCTAACGTATTCAAGAAGTGAAGCATTGAAAATAACTTTTTTTTCCCTCTTATTAACATTCCCATCCCTATTCCAGGTCGGCAACGCACCTGCATGCCTTTTGGTGTTGCAGATGTCTATGGGCGGCGGTAATCACTTACCATCAGGCCCCCTATGACATAAAAAAAAATTCGTAATGAGGTTGCTTAATTGATGATTCATAAAAAAAATTTGATTCATTTTCATAACAATACTCAGTTAAACGTTTGGGTAGAACTATACATTTGGCTACTTATAGTTAATTTTGAAGAAGTGACATGTAGGCACGGTGGAAATTTATTTGTTATCTACAGTTGAGTTAGGTACTCATTAAATAAATTAATTTATTATAGCAGTTGTAGGAGGAGGGGACCCACAAAACTAACGGGTCCCCGAGAAGGAGCCCGCTACGTGCGGGCTAGCGCCGTCGGGGCCGCGGAGCATGCAATTAGCGATTCCCGCGGCCCTGACTCGTGGCGCTGAGGAGGAACACCCCAGGGTTTTTAGTGGGTAGTATTCCCGCCCTTCTCAGGGCGGGTCGCCCTTATCAGGGCGGAGTCCCACATAACCATCACCCCCGCCCCGGGGGCGGTGGTATGCATAAAGCATTTTCCCTGGGTCAAAAAAAAAAAAAAAAAAAAAAAGGTACTCATTAAATACATGAATGTGCAATATGATTAAGATCCCAATAAAAATACAAAAGCAAAAGAAATCCAAGTTCCTAAGCTAATAAAAGAAGCAAAATTCCATAAATCATAGCTCCTGACGTGTATAAAATTCAGTTGCTTTAAAAGAAAATTTGCTATTTTGTTCTTTACTAGATAGTTACCTAATCAATAGTGCAACTTGTCAAAAATTTTCTCTTACCATACGAGCTTGGGAATTCATTTTGAGATGAGACTTCTTGTTGATGGATATATCTTCCTTGCTACTGGACGTAGCTGAAACTAATGTACTATTGATTTTATGATCTTCTAAAATTCCCCGTAGTGTTACTCAGAGTTTCCTCGGGAATTCCGGGATAAAAGTACCCTATGTCCTTCTCTGCACCTCTAATAACGTGTATGCATAATTTAATGGTGATCGGTCAAGTCTTTCTCAAGTTACGACCTAGCCAAGGGAAATGAGAATTCATTTTTATATAAAAAGTAGCCTAAGGTACTCCTTATAACATTAGCTATATGCGATTGAAAGTCCCGTCAAAATCGGTCCAGCCGTTCCAGAGATTAGCCGGAACAAACAGACAGATAGACAGAGAAAAATTTTAAAAGTTGTTTTTTTATGTGAGTATCCTATATACTTTTATACCTCTCGTATATGCATTTAGTGAAAAGCTGTTAATTTGAAATCACAAACAGACACTTCAATTTTATTTATATGTGTAGATGTAGATTTTAATGTTTAGTTACACTATTAAATAATAATAAAATGACCCAATATCTCGCTTCAAATTTAATAACATATCAAACTATAATATTGTATAACTCGAGATTTCTATACCCTTCCTGCGTGAACAGAACTGAAACTCGCTGAACTGTCAAGAAGTTTTATAAGTTGCAAGTCCTCGAACCGCGGCGCACTAGTTACTGAATATAATATCGTTGGAATTTTTAATTAAGCGACCACGCGAGCTCGAGAGATCTTTTCTTATAAACTAGTGGCGGATCCGATTTAACTAGAACAGTGATAATCCTCTTGAAACTTTGCCTAATAGGCTATTAATCGAGATCCGAGGTTTAAGATGAATTTGTTGGACTAGAAAGATAAATTAGGGGCCGTCAGCGGAGGATAAAATGTAGACATATGTAGTGTGTAGGCGCTTGTAGTCATCGAGTCGCCAATAACAAACAAGTCGGTCGGGGGACCCCCGTCAGTCGAAGTTTTCCTGTTATGTAGATATGTTAATATGCATAATCATCTAGTTTACAGTCTACACTATACACTATACTAAAAGAAAACATCTTACTACTAACCTACTTTTCTACGTTTGTATACGTTGCTCTTTCCTGCGGGGCTAAGATGCGCAACACGATAAAATTATATCGAGCCATTTTATCGATTCTCGTCGACAAAACCATACAATATGTCGACGAGAATCGATAAAATGGCTCGATAAATTTTTATCGTGTTGCGCATCTTAGCTCCCCTGGCGTGACGCATGACGATTTTCGCGAGTTATTTCCTACCGGAAACCGCTTTAGGGAACTTAATTTCGAAAAGTCATATTCGTTGAGATATCTCCTACTGACTATTGGTGTCAGGTAATTACTTACTACTTTTCGATAATACGTACTTGAGGACATACCTGATTTAAACTCGACCTAAATAAAATTCCAAATAAAAATTGCTAAGGCTAAGGCCACACTACAAAGAGCTTCATAATTTTACTTATTGCTAAGAGTCAAGTTACTCACCGAGTGACTAATCCCTCGTAGTTCACTAGAACACACATATTGTATACTATCGCAGCTGGAAACAAATGGTGATTAGCTAGGCACCTTCCTAGGGGCGTCGCTTGCAGTATGCCAGCGATAATATGGAACATGTCTGTTCACTAGGATCTGCAGTCACTCAGCGAGTAACTTGGCTCTTAGGTATATGAAGCTTTTTGTAGTAGTGTGGCCTTACACCCCGTTCCCACTAGTCGGGTGTCGGGTCCGGATTTTAATCGGATGCTCCAGTGGCAGAACATTTTATATGGGAGCTATATTCACACTTGTCGGAAACAGATTTTGTGTCGTCGCCGACAAGAAATATCGGCTGTTTTGCGAGCCCTCTACGCCCGGAAAAAACTCGTGTCGGCAGATTTGTTGTATTGGCGCCAGCTTCGACCGTGTCCGACAGCCGACAAGAGTGAACAGAGGCGCCGACATCCGATTAAAATCCGGATTCGACATCCGACAAGTGAGAACGGGCTGTTAGCCTAATACTAATTCAACTGTGTGGAACGATTCCACATTACTACACTAATTCAACTAGCACCGTTCATTGTTTAGTATCAATCGACTCACCGTTTTATCGAGCAGCCAGCTTGCCGGGAATATCAGCGGCACGTACGTCACCATAAACACGATCGACGTCCACGACACTAGGTTGCTGCTCACACCGTAGTAGCGCACCACCACGTCCTGTATTATCGTGTACTGAGTCCACTGCAGCGAGTTCGATGCCGAGTAGAACACAAAAAACATTAGCATCACCCATCTCATATCGTATATCGTATAAATAGTTTTATTCGGATCTATGGTTACACCGTCCATGGTGCTGCCAGAGATGCTCAGATCTATTCGCGGGTCCTCGACGAAGAGTTTGGTCGGTTCCGAAGGGTTAACTTCGCCGTTGGCTGGCTTCACTTCCGCGTGGGTCATTTTAGTCACTTTGCAGTTGTTAATTTCTACACTATTCACTTATCACAATCGCTTTTGGTCCGCTACGATAGACAGTCGTAAACTAATTCATTCTAGTGAATTTCAATGAAAAATTTCACGTTTGATTTAAGTATATATAATATGTAAGACAGTTATCTCATTTTGTTTTATATCGCCGGTTGTAGATTGCAAAATATTGCTATAAACCGTTTATCTGAACGCGCCACGGATGATTAAAGCAATATTAGATGAGATAAGATATTATCTGAAACACTCGTCCGACTCCTGACGTAGTTATCTCGTCTGCTAATTATTATTATTAATATACGGGTGTAAAAAAAAACTAAATAAAAAAAATTGAATCTGATAATGATATTATATTATTAAATATTCTACATATATGTAGTTATCGAAAGAAACTATGTTCCTTTATTACAGCTTGATAACAATGCGCTTTGTACACCGCAATCTGACTGTTTTATTTGCCATAAATCATTTATTACTTGACATTCCAATGAGAGGGCGAAGTTCACTGTCGGTTGTTGACGAGTGAAAGCCGTACCGAAAACACGCGTGTCACGTTGTCTTCGTTATTTCAGTCACTTTTCAGCATCTGTTTTGGACCCTGAGCAGGAAACTGGCTTTCAAGAGAGCTTGGGGAACAATCTAACATTGTCGTTGGCGTTTCGCCGTAATTGAAGAAGTAGATGAAGAGATTTTTATTATTAAGAAACATTTTCATTGGCAAATTATAATTACTTATGTCTCTATGTACCTATTTAAATATGGATATAGATAAGCAATAGTGTGTTAACCCACACTGGAGAAATTTTGAGTGAATCGTGTTTTAAAATAGGCTAGTTTCCTAAATTTTCTTTTTTAGTCCGTTTCGTAGATTATTAAAAAATATTGGACACGTATTTTTTAATTTTTTATGTAACCTTAAAATAACGGAGATATATCAAGTCGAAATTTCACATGACGTCACGCCTCGCTACAGTTTGTTCGCACGTTATAGCGAACTGTGACATCACGAGTCCCCCACGCTAAACTTTAATGCGCTTTATCTATGCATATTTCCAATATTTTAAAAAAAGCAAAAAATACGTGTCTTTTATTTTTTTATTATCTAACTGACGGACTAAATAGAATTTTGATTTTTTTACCCAGGAAACTAGCCTATTATAGCGCCATTTTGTGTCAAACAATGTAATAAACTAAACACATGATTAAAAAACGTTCTATAACTCATTAAAGCGTTATGTATCAGTCTATATGCGGTATTCTTTACGCCTTGCGATATTCATGTGCTAGATTTCGCTAGGTTTTTTTTTTAAATGAAAATAGTAGGAGCGGTAAGGACAAAAATAATACGATAAGATTTACAATACAAGTAAATTAAGTAGAGTCGAGAGTTTAATAGATAGGTTACATTTAATTTCATTGCGTTTCAGATAGGTAATTACTCAATGCTCACGCGTTTTTCAACGCATTTGCGAGGGACATATAAATAAAAACTCTTTGTCGAGATTCGGAAACTTAAAAGCACTGTACCTAGTGCGGCAATTATAATTACCGCACGAGCGCGCAATATATTATTAAATCTACCAGCGGCACAAAAAAAGCCAATTAACGAGCTGCTTCAAATTTTATACAATATGTACCTACCTACCTACACAATTTTGAGTAAATTTTTTATAAAACACAATTTAAAAATCACCTACTGCGTATAAAAATTGTTAAGAATCAAACCGTCACTTTCAACATTTTCGTGCACCCATACTGGACATGGACCCAGTTCTACTCGTACGAACCGAACACCATTGGAAACCACTTCACCTAATTACAGACTGACATTGAAAACGCGTCGGTTAACCCAGACATGTATTGATAACAATGAAATTGTTGACATTACTATCACGGCTAAGTAGGTTTCTGTCGTTAGGTTTTTTCCTTGGTAACATCATTATCTAGTATCTACCTAGCACGTCGCTGTTCGTTATAAGTCATAAAATAGAGTTACTAGTCATGACGTCTCGCTCGTAAAATAATTAGGTAGGTAATTTATAATAGTTTACGCAGCAATTTTATCTATTTTATACATGTATCTATCTACAGCTATAGCCTATCTATACTAATATTATAAAGAAAAAATAGATTTCTTGTTTGTCTGTAATGGATAAACTCAAAACCACTAAACCGATTTAAAATAAAAAAATTCACTTAGGTACCTACCTATTAACAGAAAGCTAGTGTTCCTCAGTGAGATAAAAATAGGTAGTTTAGGTAGGTACCTTTATTGTGAAATTCTTACTGAAAGTCTTAAATTAACGCGAACCGTCGACTAAGGAAAAGGGAAATGTTTAACTGTACATAAAAAAAATGTCCCGATTTAACATTTAGGACAATCCTTATTTTGGAGGGAGGGAAGAAATACTAAAGCTGGGTTTCAAAAAAACGCCAAATTCCCTAATTTTGTATAGTCGTTTCAAAATTTTAAATCTTCTCAGAGAGATTGGCATTGGCATTACCTCAATCATAAATGTAGAGTAGGTATTTCAATTTGCCAAATCTGACCATTTGCTACTTAGTAGGTAAATAATTGCTCGGCCACGCGTCTCAATAAGTGTAACAACCTTAAACAGGCACTATTTAACTGAGCCTCTGATTTATTACTACTTACTTTTGTCTAGAATGCGAGTTGGAAAAACGGCCATGACTCTATAAAATAATGTAGAGTTTTTCATACCTTTTGAATATAGAAGAACTTTAAAGATGAAGTGGTCACCACTAGCCAACGATTCGTCTCCGGTATAAATATAAAAAAAAAAATATGCAAAATCCTTTTAAACTCTGAATAGCGATAGAAAGGGATACACGATAACCTTGCAACTACCTACATATACTACGGTCAACAGTTGTTTGTTTATTTACCAATCCGGTAAACTGAAATACGAACACAGTTAAAGCCGATTGTAGATATTTTTAAGTGCACTTTTATCAAACAATATAAAACAAGTAGGCACTTTCTGTTCGATAACTTCGCATAACAACACAATCACAGAAAGATCAGTCTTCCACTTTCCACGTATCGCGATCAACTGATCTGATTGTATCTACGACCGACGAATTTGATATAATTGAAACGGTATTTGTAATTGGCAGGCAATCGTACGACGTGTGGCCGACCAATAAGCTGGACGAAGACACGTGCACAATTCTTGAATAAAACGTCTACACTACAATGCATGAAATGTTTTGAATTTTGGTCCCTTTTTAGGTTATGTGGGGTGACGCAAATTTGAGTTGACGTGGAAGTAGGGCGCATGCGTCCGCTTCTCTAAACTTCGTGGAAATGACAATAGGCATTACCTAAGTAGGTAGATACATACTCTTTGGTTCATGCACATGTGATAGAATACGTCGCACCCTTCGCCCAGAGAGTGCCTGCCTACATCAATGATACTTTTGGCCTTTTGGCCTACATGCAGCATAGTAGATTTATTGTGTACAAAATAAAATTTTAACAAAAATCATTAAAACCGATTACCAAATACACAAAACTAAAAAGCTAAACTAAAAACCGATTTAATCCAAAAAACAAAAATACACGTAGCTAATATTATACGTATTATTGATTTGTGCTACCACTGATCGGTTTGAATTCGGTGACAAGCCCGCTTGTGTCTGCCCACTTGGGTTGTTCTGCTCACGACGAGTTCGTGGCGAGAGTGGACCTAGCACATCTGCCACTACATATTTGGCTTGTCTTGTCTTATCAGTGGTAGCAAAAATATTACGTATATTTTTGTGTTTTTAGCTTTTTAGTTTTGTGTTTTTGGAAGTCGGTTTTAATTTTTTTGTTAAAATTTTGTTTCACGCTTTTAAGTGAGTCGGTTTGAAATTTATCTAAGTTACAATAGCTTATTGTCAACTGCTCATTACCTTCTAATCTGGCGTTTCCCGATGCAGGGACGTTAATTGTTGAGGAGTTCTCCTGGTACATCACCATCACATCCACTTCGCCATATACATTCTAACGAGCATAAACTGTTTAGAAACCATATTATTGAAGTTAAAGAATCGGAACCCGTGAAATACCTATTAAGTAGTTCCGATGACCACCTGTGGTCTTCATCATCAGTTCCACTTTTTAAAATTTTGCTTTCCGAAAGCAAATGAACGATTTACTATAAAAAATACCCAAATTGCTATAGATGTGCCTATTTTTGAAGAGTTCCCTCGATTTCTTTAAGATCCCACCATCAGATCTCAATTTGGTGGCATTGGTACCAACTTAGGAGTATACCTTTTCAAACGAAAAAAGAATTTTCCAAATCGGTCTCACTGACCGTCTTCGACTAATCGGTGAAAATACAAAAACGTACATACCTACAGCCGAATACAGAAGCCTCCTTTTTGGAAGTCGGTTAAAAATCTAGATGTAATTGTTAAGAATCTTTAGTTTAGTTTATCTACCTTTATGAATATTGAAGAAAGAAGCAATAATAGACCTTTGCAATATTATTATGCATGCGTAAAGAATTTATTACTCAATAAAATAACAATAAAATACTTACCTACAATTCAGTTACAATGAATTTTTTATATACAAAAACCTATCAATATAGTTGCGTATCTACCTACTACATCTTCTATACTTATAATAAAACTGTAGAGAGGTCAATTCTGTACATTGAATATATATTCAAAATAATATTGGAGGATGAATGGTGATCGATACTGATGCCAAAAATGCAATCAGTAAATTTTTTGTCTGCCTGTCTGTCTATCTGTCTGTCTGTATGTGCACGCATGGGTCAAAAACTGCTGAAGGGATTTTAACCAAACTTGGTACGATTGTAGGCCATAATCCTGGGCAGGTTATAGGCTATATAACATAACGCTAAGACACATAGGAGCTGAGCAGTGATGATAAATTTGAAGCAAGTCAGATGAAAATGCGCTTTCGAGCTCTTATCCTCGGATACGTTTACTCAATCGCGCAAAAACGGCTGAACGGATTTGGATGAAATTTGGCATGCACGTTATCAGAGGTACAGAGAAGGACATAGGGTACTTTTTATCCTGAAATTCCCACGGGAACTCCGAAATCACAGCAGGTGCAACCGCGGAGCACAGCTAGTCTCTAAAAATATTATAAATGTGAAAGTAACTCTGTCTGTCTGTTGCGCTTTCACGTCTTAACGGCTCAACCGATCACCATGCAATTTTGCATACACGTTTTCAGGGGTACAGAAAATAATAATAATAATAATAATAATAATAAATATTTATTTCTTTCTTTCTTACATGTAAATAGTACAAGGTTGAGGTCTCCTTTTAAGTAGAAAAGTACCTGTATCAGGAGACCTCGCTCTTACATAACAAATATTATATTAAACGAGCCAAGAAAGAGAAATGATCAAATAACAAAAATAACTAATAATTAAAAACTAAGATTGCTTGGGTGTATTTGTATGTGTGTGTGTGTGTGTGTGTGTGTGTAAGTGTGTGTGTGTGTGTGTGTCGTGTTTGAGCGTGCGTGTGTATGCGTGAGAGAAAGAGGGAGTGTGTGTGTGTGTGTGAGTGTGTGTGAGAAAAGAAAATAGAGTATTAATTATTAATTAATTATCTTTATCTTTATTTCTCCCACAAGTAAATACATAAAGTTGTTACAAATAAAAAGTTTTAGAAGTAAAGAGCATACTTTGTGGGAGACAGGAGCCTAAACTAGGTAAACCCTGTATTATAGTATCCCAGATTTCCGCAGGAACTCCGAAATTCCAAACGGATTCCTACCAAAACGGATGGACCGATTTTGATGGGGGATGTTATAAGCAAATTAGGCTGCTTTGGAGTTCCTGCGGGAATCCCGAAACTCACGCGGGTGAAACCGTGGGACACAGCTAGTCCTCCAGCAGCATATCACAAACACGAATGTATTTTTACCGACTTCCAGAAAGGATCTGTTTTTGACTGTATGTATTTTTTTTTTTAATTTATGTTGAAATGAAATGAAAATGAAATGAAATAAACTTTATTTGTTACGACAACCGTTAATATATGAAATAACATAAACAAGCACAATGTTCACCGATTACTCGAAGCCGGTTGGACCGATTTGAAAAAATCTATTTTTTTGCTTTAACTACACCGATCATTATGAAATTTTGCATATACTACAAGTTATCAGGGGTGCAGAAAAGGAATTCCGCGATAACTTCGAAATTAACGCGCGTAAAACCGCGGAACACAGCCAGTAGCTATTTGTTATTCGACCGTAATAATACCAATTTCAAAGATTTCTATTGCATCGCCAATCCGCCGCTCCTATGATTAAAAACGCCTGCAAAATATTAATTGCAAATACTTTATGAAGCAATTATATTGATATTTTATCGTATATGCCAAATTGCCAACTCAAAATCATCATCTGATTTACATATTTCTGTATCCTTTAATATATAGAATTTTTTTGGTATCCGTATTCATTACAAATCTAAAATAATGTAGCTACATGGATAGATGCACAGATCGTAATATGTGAACCAGCTCAGTGGGCCAATCGAAGAATAAATCATAAATTGGTTGCGCTTTATAATTAACTTTTTGCAAAATTTCTTTAGTTAGCACAAATTTCCGAACGTGTTTGTCTTTGAGGTCGAATTCAAAATTGGAACTTCAAAAGGGCTGGTCTTTGTCTCTCTCTCTTTCTAATGGCGGGAAAGAGATAGAGTGTAAATGTTTCGAATTGTATGATTAACCCTTATTCTTCTGAGGATTAACCCAATGCTGAATAAGATATTCGCGGTTTTCTGAAAAAAAAATTAAAAAATTACACTCGGTGAGCAAAATCGCATTTTGCTCACTGATTTCAGGCAGCAAAACCTACATGTTTAGCTACTGAAGTGAAAAGAGTATATAACCACTACGGGTTAGTCCAAAGAGTATTATAACCACTACGGCAAAGATCATATAATAACTACTGGGTTAGTCGGGTTAGTAGGAAAAAGTCAAGATCCATAATCTCACTTCGTACTTGAATCTGATTTTTATTATAAAACGAATTAAAAAATTTAAAAGCTTTCCGTGGTCGCATTTAAAAGTCCCGTTCGTGTGAATAATTCAATTTTATCGCCGAGTGTTCGCGAATTCACGATCGATGTTTGATGCGACAGAAATTAGGTCACAGTAGGTAGGTACATACCTATACATATCTACGTATATGTTTAAGTGCCTTTATAAATTAGTTCTTTATTTCAATTCATAAGTTATTTCCTACTAGCTGTGCCCGCATGAGTTTCGGAATTCTTTTTTTATGTCATTATTATTATATTAATACTTAAAACCTCAGACGAAATAAAGACTTTTTATTTCGTCTGAGTATACTTAGATATAAAAAGACTCAGGAGTGTAGGTAAGGGATTACCTAATTAGGATATTTATTTCTACAGGCATTTATTTCTAAGGGTGCAAGGGTGTACTGTTTTTTTTTTTAATAAACATAATATTATCTTCAGTCGAGCATATATTTAAGGAAATATTTTGTTTTTTGGAGGGGAGGATCACATTTGATGTAATAATTTACTGAAAACACTGTAATTGTAGGTAAAAATAGAAAGAAAGGTTTATTTAAGCAAATTAAGACACACAACACAAATGAACATATACCTACCTACAGAACAACACAAATGAAAATACGACAATCCGTTCAGTAGTTTTTGCGTTTATCCCGAACAGACAGACAGACGCGGCGGAGGAGTTTGTTTTGTAATAATTATGTAAGGATGTAGCATTAGTATGGGTGCTTTGTTGGAATGTTGGAACCAAGTTGGAACTGATACATATATAGTGAGTGGACGACTTGACCATTCGCCATTTCTTCTTCTTCATTGGTGTCACTCTTGACAGAGTGGTCGTGGTCATCACTTTAGGTGTTGGTGGCAAGCTTCACAACACGCCGCCACTCCCCCCTAATGGCCGCCTTCCTCGTGCATTCGTGTACCGATGATGAGCCGTTTACTGCCGCTTTTATCTGGTCAGTCCACCTCATAGGCGATCTTCCTCGTGGCCTGGTACCCTCAACCTTTCCCTGGACCACAAGTCGCTCAATAGCCACCTCTCCTCGGTGGCAAACATGACCAAAAAAGGAGAGGATACGAGACTGTACCAAAAATGATAAACGCCGCTTGATGCCGAGTTCTCGAAGTATAGACTCGTTGGTACGGAATTCAGTCCACGAGCACCACATCTCTAGGGCAATTCGCCATTTGCGCAGGTAGATATAGCACGAAACTCGACAAATCTGACAATTCAACGAGATTAGGGCGCGGACACCGGATGTCCTGAGGATGTAACCGGAATGATGCGATTTGGCAATGGAGTCGAGTCGTAGGCTGCAGTTTATCAATAAACTAGTATGTAAATAGGCATGTTGGGGTATGAAAAGCAAAATTGTATTTAATCTGTGAGTTAGATAATAATAACAAAACAGACAAAGTGCATTAAAGTTTAGAAGTGGTGACTTTTGACGTCATAACCTGTACCGTATAAACTGTACAAAGGCGTGACGTCACGCGACATTTTAACTTGTATCGCCGTTCTTTTTTGAATAAAAAAAGAAATATTTTTTTAGTACACTAGCTCATTTTATACGTAAATAACATTAGTGTTTGTTAATCAAGACTTTTCATGATTCTGAAAGCTCATAAACCTTAGTATTTTAGAGCAGAAGAGTTTGTTTGTTTGTTTGGTTAAAAGCGCCAATCTCCGGAACTTACTGGTTCGAATTGAAAAATTATTTTCATCTTGGATAGTCCATTTATCGAGGAAGGCTAAAGGCTAATAACATCACGCTACGACCAATAGGAGCGGAGCAGCAATGAAAAATGTTGCATTAAACGGAAAAAAATATTCTTTTTGAGAGTTTCCGTTGAGTACCTATTATATTATCTGTGGCTGCATAAATGGTTAAAGTTACGTAAAATCTTGTAGTAATGAAATATATTTCGCATAGGTAGGATTTTTCCTGAAATTAACGCGGGTGAAACCGCGGGGCACAGCTAATATTATCATAAGTATATTTCTACACAATCGCATGGTTCTATTCTTACGTCATTTTTCATAGACAAATACAATTATGACATACTATAGCTGTGCCCCGCGGTTTCACCAGCGTGAAAAGATTTTATGTAACAACTTTTTTCCCGATATCCGATTTGTTAAAACAAAGCCTACATGTTGCTCCAGACTTAGCTTAATCTACTACTGAAAACTGCATGACAATCCGTTCAGTAGATGCGGAGATTATCGAGAACAGACAGACAGAAAAGAATATTAAAAACTTTTTTTTGGTCTTGGTTACTCTTTTTTTATCACCCCTCTCAATGGGGATGTGGACTACTTTTGAAAATTAAAATTCTAATTAGTCCGTCAGTTAGAAAATAAAAAAACAATAGACACGTATTTTTTGCTTTTTTAAATAAATTAAAATATACAGAGATAAAGCGCATTAAAGTTTAGGGTGAGGGGGTCGTGACGTCACTAACCGCTAAAACCGCCATACAAACTGTCAGAATAATGACGTCACACGAAATTTCAACTCAATATATCGCCGTTATTTTTTGATTAAGTAAAAAAAGAAAAAATACGTGTCCAATATTTTTTAATAATCTACAAGACGGAATAAAAAAAAAATTAGTCAACATGCCTATTTTAGGTAAAAATATTCAATGTACAGAATCGCGGATTCTACTCTTTTATTATAGTATAGGTATAGATAGATATGAATAACTTGGCATTTATTTATAAAATATTCACCCTTCATTTATTTATAAAAACATGTTCATTCAGAAGAAAATTATTTAAATAAAGGTTTTGAAACAAACGATTGAAGTAGAGACGCTTGTTAAACATTCTCCATATACTCTCCGTCCATTTATTAAATTAGCTGTTTCCTGCGGTTTCACCCGCGATAAGTTGGGAGTTCCCGTGGGAATTCCGGAATAAAAATAACCCTATATGCTTCTTTGTACCCCTGACAATGTGTATGCAAAATTTCATGATGATCGGTTGAGCTGTTAAGGCGTGAAAGCGTAACAAACAAACAAACTTACTTTCGCATTTATAAAAATAGTAAGGATCTACCAAATCTTAGTATTAACGAGCAGCTTACCGCGGCTTCAACCGCGATAACTTCGGAGTTCCCGTGGGAATTCCGGTATAGAATTCCTTTTCTGTACTTACCCTTGACCACGTGTATGCAAAATTTGTATGCGTGTATTTCACGCAGGTGAAACCACGGGGCACAGCTATAGTATGTCATAATTGTATTTGTCTATGAAAAATGACGTAAGAATAGAACCATGCGATTGTGTAGAAATAATCTTCATATTAGCTGTGCCCCGCGGTTTCACCCGCGTTAATTTCAGGAAAAATCCTACCTATGCGAAAAGGCTAGTTTCCTAAATTTTCTTTTTTAGTCCGTTTTGTAGATTATTAAAAAATATTGGACACGTATTTTTTTTTTTTTATGTAACCAAAAAATAACGGAGATATATCAAGTCGAAATTTCACATGACGTCACGCCTCGCTACAGTTTGTTCGCACGTTATAGCGAGCCGTGACATCACGAGTCCCCCACCCTAAACTTTAATGCGCTTTATCTATGCATATTTCCATTATTTTAAAAAAGCAAAAAATACGTGTCTTTTATTTTTTTATTATCTAACTGACGGACTAAATAGAATTTTGATTTTTTTACCCAGGAAACTAGCCTATTATCCCAAATCACATGTTATTGCATAAGGATCTACCCATGTTTGTATAATATTACAATATTAGTATCTAATAGAAGCACACTCATATAACAAGTTATCTGTCGGGAACTAACAATTCTATCTAGTTTCAAGCACCTCCCCCCCAAACTCCTTTCACATTTGGTATAATTTACAAAAATTTCATTTAAAAATTAACTAGAGATTTTTTTACGATCAAAAATCGTTATCTAATGTGCTAAAAAATCAGTTACTAACCACCTCTATAGAGCAATCTTATTTTAATCTTACATACATTTTTCACTCATCGAAATATCGAATTTCATGATGATCGGTTGAGCCGTTAAGGCGTGAAAGCGTAACAAGCAAACAAACTCACTTTTTCATTTATAATATTATTAAGGATTCTCTCAGTCACTAATAAATATACCTAGGTTCTCACCTAATAAATACATAAATTTCTGCATATCGTTTGACTAATAAATTAATTTACCATAAAAATGTTGGTAGGTATTAATTACATGGAGAAAGTATGCATAGAATGTATTACGTATTGAGTGTTAATGGAATTAACAATGATAGTTTTCCATGATTAGTAATTTACGTAATACCTAATTTACAACATAATCATATTATGATCAAAATAGAATACTAAATGGTCATTAATTTAATTTTAAAAAAATTTAAAGGTCTTCTAATAAAACTCGCGTTCATTTCTCTTTGCGGTGACCATGATACTGTGAAACTTTTTGGAGAACAAAAATATTGTTAAAATGTTAATTATTTTAGTGGATAGGTAATATGAGTGCAAAAATTTGTTAGTTTGCGAGAAATCTCAGAATAATATATTAATAGATGCCTTCTCCAAAATGATGGGACATTTGAATCGATATTAATATTTGTCAAGAAGATAGAAACCATTATAAAAGTTAATGTAAGCCAAAAAAAACGAATAAAAATGTCACCGAGGGAACCCCTAAATAAGAAAATCTCTTTAATCGGGATCAAATATCAAAAAACAATTTTATTTGCTAAACGCTTTTTTATTATACTATAAATAAAATCAATTTATAACTTTGTATAATCCTACTAATATCTAATATATATAAATCACGTGTCACGTTGTTTGTCCGCGATGGACTCCGAAACTACTGAACGGATTTTGATAAAATTTTGCAACCATTTATAATATGGTCCAACTTAAAAGATAGGATAGTTTTATCCCGGAATCCCGCGGGAACTGAAGGACATAGAGTACTTTTTTCCCGCAACCTCCGCGGGAACTCCGAAATTACCGCGGATGAAATCGCGGGAGACAGCTAGTCTAATATATATAAATCACGTGTCACGTTGTTTGTTCGTGATGGACTCCGAAACTACTGAACGGATTTTGATAAAATTTTGCAACCATTTATAATATGGTCCAACTTAAAAGATAGGATAGTTTTTATCCCAGAATTCCCTCGGGAACTGAAGGACATAGAGTACTTTTTTCCCGCAACCTCCGCGGGAACTCCGAAATTACCGCGGATGAAATCGCGGGGGACAGCTAGTTTAATGTGAAAGTGTGGATGATTGTTAGGTACTCAATAACGCATAAACGGCTAACGGATTTGAATGCAATTTGGCATGCACATTGTCAGGGGTACAGAGAAAGACATAGGGTACTTTTTATCTCGGAATTCCCACGGGAACTCCATAATTACCGTGGGTGAAACCGCGAGGCACAGCTAGTATTTAATAATTTAAATTAACGACGGTTTTAACAAATTTAAGCCAAAGATAGTATAATACAGCACACTAATACGTACATTTTCTTAAGAAAAATTATGAAATGAAGTAGCTTCCGCTGTCTGTTCGCGATAAACTCAAAAACTACTGAACAGATTTTCATGCGGTTTTCACCAATAGATGGAGTGATTCATGAGGAAGGTTCAAATCTATAGTTTATCCTGGAATTCTAGCGAGAACTCCGAAATTAGCCCGTGGGACAGCTAGTATATTATAAATTCGAAAGTAACTCCGTCTGTTTGTCTATTACCTTTTCACGTCTAAACCACGTAATACATTTCGATAAGATGTGGCTGAGAGACATTTCTTCCTGAGAAAAGACGAAGTTTCTTATGCTTCCACATTGAATATTGTCTATTAAATCCCGTAATTCACTAGGGTAAAGTCGCTGTCAACAACTAGTAAATTTTAATATTTAATATAAGTATTTATAAACCACAATATAAACGCAAAAATTTAAACATTATTCTAACAATTTAGCTTCATACTTTGTTTTATTCACAAATAAATGGCTTCGAACATGCTCCCAACTATATTATGTACTTTACACCAATTAAAGATGACAATGAAGCATAAATCGCCTATTCAAGTGAAGCTGTTTCCTTCAGTACCTCTTAGTTTGTTCTGAACAATGTCCCGCCTTTATGGGTAAGTGTGGTTACATTACACCTGTGTATTCGTACAGACAGAGCCAAAATTAAATAATATAAATAGAATATCTTAATGTATGATAAATATGTAATGTATTTTATAGTTTATATAAATTAAAATTAACTTGAAAACTGGTATTGTTGTACAATAGGGATGTTGACTACTATTGAAAATCAAAATTCTAATTAGTCCGTCAGTTAGAAAATAAAAAACAATAGACACGTATTTTTTGCTTTTTTAAATAAATTAAAATATACAGAGATAAAGGGCATTAAAGTTTAGGATGAGGAGGTCGTGACGTCACTAACCGCAAAACCGCCATACAAACTGTCAGAATAGTGACGTCACGCGAAATTTCAACTCAATATATCGCCGTTATTTTGTGATTACGTAAAAAAGAAAAAATACGTGTCCAATATTTTTTAATAATCTACAAGACGGACTAAAAAATTAAAATTAGTCAACATGCCCATTAAGAACATGTCACGTAGCTTAGATATAGGACGGAAAAAAATGGTGGATAATCTACATATGTATATAATGGTATAATATCATATTATAGATACCTATGTAATTTCGAGTAAGCTATGAGAGGAAATGATGTAAGTACACCTCCCCATAAGTCATAAGATGTATCGACAAACCGATAATGATCTGGAAACTGGCTAAATGAGAGCGTCGCAGGATTAATATTTGATTTATCTTGAAACTCCTTGGTATAGATATGTGAGATCTTTGCCATCGGTGGATGTCGGCGGCTGATTTGATTATATTAAATAATTATGAAAAATAAACAGGTGTGTACTGTGTATTACACGCGTAAAAAGTGCAACTTATAAAAAAAAAATAACAAAGAGTTCTTATAGATATTGTAATAATAATAATCGAGTCGGTGGGCACGCTAGCTGTTACAAATCGCTTGTCGAACCATTCGACCCTGCGGAAAGCTTTAAGGGTACCGTAGGTAGAGTTACCACCTTTTTTTGGAAAAAAATATAAGTTTTTTTCCGAATAAATGTGCAATAATACTTTTGGGAAATGCAGGGAAAAAAAATAGTATAAAAATATTGTGTTATCATTATGTATCGGGCAGCATTCATCTCCAAATATTTGCTAGTTTGACAGTTGACGTTCTGTTGCCGGGTATGCTGTTCTGAAATTCCCCGTGCTGCACTGGAACAATCTAACATTGTCATTGGCGTTTCGCCATAATTGAAGAAGTAGATGAAGACATTTTTATTACTAAGAAACGTTGTCATTGGCAAATTATAATTATAGACGCCATTATTAAAGAAGAAGAAGAAGAGGGTGCGTTCTAGACCAGTGACAGTTAATATAAAAAAGCGCGACAGTTGAATTAGGCATAAAAATATAGTATTTTCCGTACTGTATTATTTTTCTATAATATATAGTACAATTATTGACTGAAATATAGTACGATACTATATAATATAGTACCAGTGGCAACCCTAACCCTAGGGTACCGTTTTCGCGTCCGATCCCCCAACAAAGTTAGCATATCGAGTATCCGAAGGCTATTTATTATATAGAATTGATGCCTTTGATGATCCTAATCCTTATCTTAGTGAAGAGAGCAAAAACCGTCCGTGTGCGGCCAGTTTTATACGAGTGACGCATTTGTCACAAATTTTCTCCCGTACTCAAACAAGGTTCACTGCAAAACCTTTGAAATTCAACTACGCAGACACCTACTCAGCGCTCACTGTCGGCGACTGTACGTGTGCACTCGTCTCGTGATAACAGCCAGCCTCTCGGTCTGATCCGCGCCGGCGCAGCGGTCTCGCGCGCGCACACGGTCGGTCCGCTCGCGCTCTCGACGCCGCCATTTGGAACCTTAGCCGAACGCGATAAGGACCAAACTAAAGTGCACAGTGGGATTTTATTCTCTTACTATCTTACGATTAGACAGAAAGCGGACTTTATTTATTGTTTTACGTAAAAAAAAATGTGTTTTCGTTTGTGGTTTTCTTTTTGAGAAGTTTACGTGTTTGAGTGAGTGTAAAATACGAACAATATCTATTTATGTACCAACTTCTATAAAAAAGGGAACAAACCGATAGGAAAATACCAGTTACCATAATAAATAATCACCAATAGGTTTCCAAAATCTGAAAATATAATAATCATATACCATAGCAACCATAATAACCATATAGGTTTTCCAATTTTTCTGTTTTCTCTAACTCTACCTAGTACCTAATTACATGAAAAAGACTTGAAATAGCTTTCTTTTTATATCATTAGGTTTTTAAGTCTTAATTAATTTTATTTAATGAATTAGGTAGGTATATCTGTTCCGATATTCATTATAGAGTCAAACCTTAGATCTCCGATGCTATTCTGATAGCTCTATCTATAAAATAATTGAGCGATTTTTTTTTTTATATTTTCTTATTTTTATCTCACTTAAAACAAAATATTTCAGTTGGTTACTTTTGTTCCAATAATAACACTTTCAGTAGTTTTGACTCTACATTGGTAACTGGATGCTAAATATAAAGTTTATAGCTTCAGCAGTTTCGTCTCTACATTGTTTCTACATTTTTTTTCATATAAAGTTTTTTTAATATTGGTCGTTTTAAAACGTTGATAAATCAACATTTGAATATTTAAAAAAAATACGTAATTTTCCAATTATTCATTGCTATCAGAGATAGTATCAGAGAAGTCGAAAAATTTCACGTCTTTGCTGCAAAAATTTTATATCGCCTCAATTATCATATCATTATCAGATACTCTCATTTAGCTAATATTATGTATAAGTTTACGTATTATTAAGTGGATTTGCGTTCAACCAACCGTTCTATCCCACAAAACTTTTTATTCTATCACTCCATTCTGAACTTAAACTCCTGATCTCTAAGGCTCCTTATATGATTATGTTAAATTATAAGCTGTTTTCAATTAATTGGTCACAGAAAAAATATCTTGCATACTTATACCTACCTATGTGTATTGTTTTAGAAATTAAAAGAAAGGTGAAAATTAATTAAATTAGGTACTGTTTATAGTATACGGAAAAATTTACTACCATCCTTTTGTGAACACACTGCAATATTTGGTGTACAACAATGTGTATTCTATTCTACTTAGAAGAAATTTCATGACCGCGGTGTACTTCTAAAATGGATAACATACATTTTTGTTTTTGTGTATTTTATTCATATTTTACTGAAACCATTCGAAAATTTGAGCACGACGACAAAGACCACAGAAAAATAATAAACCTTTTAACTTAATAAATTAACAAGAAAACATCGTAAAATAGGGTATCTAGTCTACGTTTATGATCATTTATTTGCACACCGTGGTGTAAGTTTTCTAAATACAGATATGATAAAAATGTCATGACAGATAAAGAATGTGGGTGCTCTGCCGACCCGAAGATACGTTTCCGTTACTTAGAATTACTCTTACTTTCGGCATTAGAATTTAACTGCTAAAGATGTCTTCATATCTGAAGATACCTACGTCTAGTTTAGTCTATTATGTATACTGTAAATAATATCTCTGACCATATTTGCAGGGTTAGTTGATGCTGTGCCCCGCGGTTTCACCCGCACGAAAGGTTTTTATACAACAACTTTTATTCCCCGACATCCGATTTCAATGAAGCAAAGCCTATATGTAGCTCCAGGCTACATATAGGCTTAATCTACCTGTGAAAACCGCATGACAATCGGTTCAGTAGATGCGGAGATTATCGCGAACAGACAGACAGACAGAAAAGAATTTTAAAAACTTTTTTTTTTTGCTTTAATGTTACTCTTCTTTTATCACCCCTCTCAATTTTGGGTAAAAATATTCAATGTACAGAATCGCGGATTGTACTCTTTTATTATAGTATAGATAAGTTCATTATTCATCAACCATATACGGTTTTTGTAAAAGTCACGTATAGGTATGTACTATGTACCTACCTGTACTTGCGTAATTATGCAAACACTTCGTTAACGTTATCTTTACTTTAACCTTAATCTACTTGTTCAAGGACAGTGTTAAATAGAAAGAGTTATGATAGAAATCTCAATTTTTCTATAATAATGGGCATGATGATGGCAAAAAAACAAAATTTTATTAAGTCCGTCAGTTAGCTAGTAAGTAAAAAAAGACACGTATTTTTTCCTTTTTCAAATTATTTAAATTAAAATTCAGGAATGGGAGCTTGTGACGTCATAACCAATTACAAAGTATAAAGTGTTCCTAGGCGTGACTTCACACGGATTTCAACCCAATGTATCACCGTTAATTTTTGGTTACGTAAAAAAAGGAAAAATACGTGTCCAATATTTTACTTATATTAATTAGGTACAAGACGGACTATAAAAACTAAAAT
Source organism: Zygaena filipendulae (assembly GCA_907165275.2). NCBI lineage: Eukaryota > Metazoa > Arthropoda > Insecta > Lepidoptera > Zygaenidae > Zygaena > Zygaena filipendulae. The sequence continues at coordinate 1,177,147 of OU015650.1, forward strand.
TTAGTCACCTAGCCCATTTTGTTGACTGTACATATCGGTTGGTATGTATTATTATTTTCAGCTACCTAAGTACTTAACGTTGAGTGGTTTTTAATTCCCAGCAAACAATTTCTCACTCTCGCTCGGTATAAAGCAGACGAGTATCTTCTATCGCTATTTTTTTTGGTCTATTTATCTGCATTAAAATATAGTCAGTTGCCTCATTGTACTTTCATTTCCGATTAAAAGTGTAGACCGACAGGCAATGTTGGGTATAAACAAAATTAAATCAGTTTGATACAAAATTAATACCTATCAGGGCCATCGGTTTCTCCCGCGGGAAACGCTTTTGACAACTTTTTTACTGACATCAGATTTGGATTAAAAAAAACATAGGTTAACATATTTGAGATTTGCAAACGGTACGTACGTTCATCGGACTACCTACCTACTGGTATGGTAGGATCAGATGGATGGAATAAACTGCTTTATTTAACTGTGAAAACCTCATGGTTTGTTCAGTAGTTAATCATGACAGACAGACAACTTTTTTGTGCCCTTTTACTCTTCTTATCCATCCCCTTAATTATCCCCTAATCCCAAAGTCTCCGAGAGGCAAAAACATGAATGTGGTGTTCTGTTTAAAACAACAACAAAACCTGCTTCTGGCAACGACTTAAAAATAAATGCAAAGCGACACTTTTCATTTTAATGCTAGCTGTGCCCCGCGGTTTCACCCGCGTGAGTTTTGGGATTCCCGCAAGAAGTCCAAAGTAGCCTAATTTAATGAATTCCAACAAAAAAGTATCGTAGATATGTCACTCAAGGATAGGTACTGCAGTTCTAACAGTCACAGAATTTCCAGAATCGGTTCAGTAGTTTTTGAGTTTTTCCATTACAAACAAACATACAAAATATCATTTTTCGACCAAACGTAGCTAATTTCGAAATAGGTCACTGCCGTGTAGCCGTGTTTGACGCCAGTGTTTAGGTACTAGAGGCCAATTAATTGTTTTCATTTTACTGGTTTTCTATAAAAATCTCAGAACAGTCTAGAATATGAAGATAAACAAATCTAGATGATAAAGGCCTACCAAGATAATAAATAGTGTGGTGGTTGAGTAATGTCAACACAGCGCGTCCGTTGAGGCGCCTTCGTCTCAGTGATAACCAGGTACCCACGATTATGCTGTCACTTGTGACTCTTGTCATTGAACGTGTAGTTGCTCTCGCAAATACACCAGCCCCCTTAGCCTAGTTGACAATCTATGATCCTTAACGCTACAGAAAACCAAGGAACGGATCATCGTGTCACGTGGTCACGTAAAAGTGTCCAACGATCCTATTAATATTAAAAACGCGAAAGTTTGAAAGAATGTATGGATGGATGTCTGTTACTCTTTCACGCAAAAACTACTGGATGGATTTAAATGAAACTTTACCATAATATAGCTTATACATCAGATTAAAACACAGAGTACTTTTTATCCCGGAATTCCCGCGGGAACTCTGAAATTAACTCGGGTGAAACCGCGGGGCACAACTAGTCAATTTATACTTCAGTTTTGCGTGACCATGTGAAATTACGATTCCGTGCCTTAGTTTTCTATATACTCTATAGTCTACTATATAGTTAAGGATCATAGATTGTCCACTAGGCTAAGGGGGCTGGTGTGTATGAGAGAGCAACTACGCGTTCAATGACGACAGTCACAAGTGACAGCATAATCGTGGGTGCCTGGTTATCACTGAGACGAAGGCGCCTCAACGGACGTTCCTATAGCGTTAAGGATCATGGATTGTCAACTTTGGTAAGGGGGCTGGGGCGTCTCACAATAACACGAGCTCCAACTCGATAGTACTGCGTCGTTGCATTACAAAGTTCCCATTGCCATCTTGCGGCTTCATCATCAGATCAGCTCCATGTCATAATAATTGTTATAGGTAATGTGTTATGCATGTGTGCGCCCATATCACATACATATCAATAATATTACATTTTCATCCATAGACATAGACAGTATTTATTCAGGAAGAACAACACAGCACATAAAACATTCGAAGTAAGTAAGTCAGTTTTATTTCGATAAGAGCATTAGAGGTAGAAAATAACATTAATCTCAAAAAATCAAATGTAACCTTACATGGAAATTTTCACAATTGTAGCAAAGAATAGAGATTATAATAAAGAAGCGACACTCTCCGCCTCCCACCAATTTCATGCCTCCTCATACCACGCCAAAATGACCTTGGTAAAGAGGAAAGTTTGTACTATTGTACTAGAGTATATTATAGAAAAATAATATAGTACGAAAAATACTATATTTTTATCCCTAATTCAACTGTCGCGCTTTTTATGGACTGTGATTGGTCTGGAACGCACCACGCATGCATACGCTGCAAGAAAACATCAACCGTCAAAAATGCTGCCTTATGTACTCAATGTAAAAAAAAAAAATATGTAAGTAGTTTCAATAATTTTTCCCTGCATTTTCCAAAAGTACTATATTTTTGCATCTTTTTTCGGAAAAATACTAATTATTTAAAAAAAAAAGGTGGCAACCCTTGTTACGAGTCTTATTGTAGTTTCAACTATACGAGTGTGCATGGACGAAATGTGAATTTATTACGGTGTAAGGTTAAAATAAGAATGTTAAAGGGAATCTTTGAGGGCTTACAAACATTGAATCGCGATTTCACCCATCTATTTTTAAAAAAATATACTTATCAAAGTAAAATTAAAATAGCACTGCTGTAAGAATTGGCTCTGCTTTGCAAAAAGTATCAAAATAAGTAGGTAAGTATATATAATAGCTTTCTAAAATGTAAATTTAATCTCAATACCTAGTGATCTAGTATTATGAGTACCACCTATACATAATACAGACTTACAGAGTATACATTGATTCCGTTCCAATTTACTTAATATAAAATTATATTCAATTTCATTTTCTCACTATCTTCCTCTCAACGTATCGCCGTTATTTTTTGATTACGTAAAAAAAAAATCGTGTCCAATATGTATTTTGTAGGAATCTTCAGGACGGACTAAAAACAAAAATTTCGTCAAATAGCCCGAACCTAAAAAAGCTAACCAAAATAGCATTTTGTGTGCTTAAAACAAGCATACATACCTACAATAAAAGGATCGTGGCATCTGATCTTAGTTGATCTTTTTGCAACGGTTGACTTTGTGTGCAATTTTTTAAACAACGGACTATAGTTGCGACAGCTCTATAAGCGATTTATCAGATCGTTTTGAAATATTTTTCGCTTGTGGGAACTGCATAATATTATTATGGTATCCAAGCTGCACCACGTCATTAGCTTTGATACTGCCCACATTGATAGGTACTCTTCTACATCTTTTTAAAAGATTTATTCTTCATTCGGCCCGCCAAGTTTCGGCCCACATAAAAAATTCCTGGTTCGTCCCAAACAATATGCTTTCTTCGTCCCAAAATATAATTTTGATTGTTTTATTCTCGCTTCGTCCTATTTTATATTCCTTCTACGGCCCATATTTTTTTTATATATGCAAAACTTGCTTTTTTGTACCATCAGCAAAAAAGGTTTACGTATTATTAAATATTCTAACATCGATCAACTACACATTTAAAACAACCGCTCCTCCCAGTCTTCTCTGCGAGAGAAGATTTACTCCTATTATTATAATAACACTCTTTAGCCACTGAGCGACTTTCACCAATGTGCTAAACGTATTTAGCGCCCAAAAACAGAATGGGGCCCATGTTGCCTAAGCATAAAATTTTTCACCAAGATATACTGCATATATGAAATTGTATTCCTTTGATTCAATTACTTTTTTCTGTGTGGATTCTGTTATAATCTTTGCAAATTTTTTTTTTAAATATATTCAATGTACGAATTTTTATAGAATTGGTTTATTTTGCCAAATGATAACAACTAAAACACTGTAACTTCAAACTAAAATTTTAGTGCAAAACGATGTAGAATTCGACTTAACATAACGATTGAGTTAATAGTCAAAAGAAAGTAGGTATACGTAGTTAACGATGATGTACGCATCGAATAAAAGAGTAGAATCCGCGATTCTGTAAATTGAATATTTTTAAGAAAAATTGACAGCGGGCGATAAAAAAAGAGTAGCCAACCACAAAAAAAAGGGTTTTTGAAATTATTTTCTGTCTGTCTGTCTGTTTGTTCGCGGTTATCTCCGATTCAAACACACATCACACCCTCCAAGTTTCAGGTCTCTACGATCAGCGGTTTAGGCTGTACGTTGATCGATCAGCCATTCAAGGCAAAGCATTTTATATGTATAAATATATAATTATATATATATATATATTATATAGGTTATAATAAACTTAAAGTTTCTTCGGGATAGCGAAAAAGGCTCGCCAAAAAAGAAAATGCCTAAAATGGTTCACACATTTTGATTTTGAGTTTGGCACATCCTATTTTTATCATTCTATCAATTTGTACTGTACATAATTGATTGTTAATAACTGCAGATCAAAGTTATCAAATCCAGATTAGTAACAGATCGTTTATTTATATTAAATTCGAATTGTACCGTTTGAAATAAAACGTTTAAAAAAATTAATTACATCTACCACAGTCCACAGATCGAATAAGTTTTATCTTTACTTTTTGAAACTCGCTGGATTAATGGGGGGCATTTTTTCAATGCCCTTCTTGGAGACTGCTGCCACTTGAAAGTTGGGTAAATTCACGAACAACCTCTCGTGGACTTCGTGCACACACAGCTTTAGCACGTCATAAGCCTCCGACATTGAAAGTGCTGGAATAAATAAATAGGTACAATACAAAAGCAAGCGCAAATATAAAATGGCCTAAAAGTTCTAATCCTACTAATATTACGTATATAAATATGAAAGTGTGGATGTTTGGCTGTTTGTTACTCAATCACGCAAAAACGGCTCAACGGATTTGGATGAAATTTGGCATGCACGTTGTCAGAGGTACAGAGAAGGACATACTTTTCATCCCGGAATTCCCGCGGGAACTCTGAAATTACCGCGAGTGAAACCGCGGGGCACAGCTAGTATATTATATAAGGAAGTAAAGTTTTTGGATGTGTGTTCTTTCACTGGAAGCTACATTATCCCTGTGGTTAATTTTAGAGTTTCCGAAGGAGTCCCGAGATTCGCGATTTAGAATTTGTTCAATCTACTCTCAGAGATTACTCCTATACGTATAAATTCACATAACCTTACAAACACAAACGTTACCTTTTATTAATATTAAGCACTAGCTGTGCCTTGCGGTTGCATCCGCGTAAGTTTTGGATTTCCCGCAGGAACTCCGAACTTCTTTTCTCCTTACAATAACAAACACAACAACAAAAAAAATAGTGAAATTGGTCTAGCCGTTCAAGCGTGATGCCGTGACCAAGGGAAATAGAGATATTTTTTTGTATATATTTATATAGGTAGATAGATTTTATTTGGACTAATGCCTAGCGTAAACCTAAGAGATGGAGGAGGATCACCAATTCTATGGTACCAACCATGTCAACTCGAAGCATGCTCTGTGGGTCGATTCAAACGAACAAAAACCTTGTTTTGGTTTTATAATTTTGTAAAATAAAGTTCAAAAAAGAACAAACGTCTATTCAAGAACAATTAATGAAGCCAAAAGATGATTTATTACACATTTAAGTATACGTAATTGCATACAACAAAATTCAGACGACGTGACGCTGTTATGAAAACAAACGGCTCTATTAAAAAAACCTTATCATTAACGCGCTGAATTAGAAACACGGCAATGCGACTGCTGCTGCTGCATTATAATAATGATCTTTCCTCCGCTTGTGGTTAATAATAGTGATGATATATTATTTAAAAAATATACTTTCACGTTAATTTCTCGCCGCATTGTCAGCGCGCTCTTTCAAATACGTAAGCATAATATCACAACATCTTCAAATCGTATACTTCATTGTCTTCCTCGCGACGATATCTTATCTGTTTTATTATATTTGCACACTCGATAATATTATAACAATACGAAAATTTTGATACAACTCCATCGCTGTTAACATTCCAGAGTTCGTTTTAATGAGATTCATTAAATATTTTCTCGTTTGTTTTTGCGAGAAAAAAAAACGCCTTTATTGACCTCACTCACCTCATTCATTAGCAATTCGTCAGTTTTGCGTCGTCTCACGTCTGTTATACACTCTGAAAAGCGTGTTTCACACAAGAGAGAAGCCCTGAGTATTTAGCTTTTCACTTAAGTAGAACTTCGCTAACTATTCTCTTCTTTTTCTTCAGCCATAGCACTAGGAAGTTGTGAAGGTTGGATATTTTATGGGTGCTGTCATAATAAATGTAACTTTATTGACGTCAAAAAGAGCCACATTATGCCCATAATGTGGCTCTTTTTGACTTCAATAAAGTCAAAGTCAAATCATTTATTCTTTGGCCCCAAAGAATAAATGATTTAACTTTGACTTTATAGCGGATGTCCACGTCACTTCTGGGATCCTCTCAGAGACTCTTCGTTATACAGAGGTATATCGACCAGAGGAATGCTGAATACTTTGCAAACATTAGGATCCGCCTATTAGTTTCATGCGTGATGCATACAGATAGACAAAATTAAAAAAAAGCTACTCTGGTCTCCATTACTGTACCTACCTACTAAAATGGCCCGTGATTGTAATTTCAAAAATATGCTTTGAATAGACAAAATCTAAAATGTATACATTTAATTAGAATACCTACGTATTGATTGAGTCGGTGTTGATTGATATAGATAACCGTTTCCATTTCTCGAACATGATTTTTACTAATCAGTCAATCAATCAATCAAATATTTATTGCAATCAAGTGAACATTTCAAGTCAGATGTTACATAATATTATATTGAGAGATTGCAATAGAAATTAAAAAAAAAATATATTGTGACTTACTCGGCTTATGATACCGGTCCAGAATGCTCATGCTCAGCAAACCGCCAAAGCCGTGAGCAGCGAACGGCACCTTCACGCAAGAAGCCAGGAAATCCAGGTAGTATAGTTGACCTCCTTCTTTCTCGTTGTATCCAGCGACCAGTAGATTGATTGTGTACGCACCCTGTAATATAATCCTTACTTCTGTTACATACTATATTAAAAACTTAGCTGTACCCCGCGGTTTCACCCGCGTACCTATCGGAATTCCCGCGGGAACTATTTTGTCTAAAATAAAATTAATCCAAGTTACTCCTTGTAACATCAGCTATCTGAAAGTCCAGTCTAGCTGTCTGCCAGTGAAAGTCCCGTTAAAATCAGTCGAGCCGTTTCAGAGATTAGTCGGAACAAACAGACATACAGATTACAGACAGACAGACAGACAGAAAAAGAAAATTATAAAAAAAATATTATTTTATGTAAGTATCGCATATACTTTCATAGGAATTTAGGGAAAGCTTTTAATTAGAAATTACAAACAGCCACTTCAATTTTGTCCAGTTTCTATGTCGGAACAGGTCTAGGTACGTGAATTTCGTCACAGAGCTAGGATTAAAACAGTAAAGTATAGGTAGAGCTTATCTGAACTAAAATGACGCGCCCCACTACTTCAATAGCAGTTTTATATGTGCCGGATCATGTATTGATAACATCTATTCAATAGTGTGAGTGCGGCGATAGTATTGCGCACTTGTGATAAATAGACAAACCAGATTTATATATGTCGTATCGATATTTTAACGATTGTGCGAGTGCGTATACCCGATGGAGGGGCGCGGCATTTTAGCTTAGATGATCTCTACATATCCTTACGCCGCTCCTCAAAGACTCGGCCAAGTTTCTCCTGATGAAGTGCACAGCCGCGGCCGTGTCCAGCTCGTATCCGTTCCTCATCCGGTACAGCTGGATGTTCTTAGCGATGAACTGGGAGAACTGCGCCGTCTCCCCGGCGTCACCGTTCACCCCCATTATCATGCTGTTCGACAGCGAATGTAGTTTCTCTTCGTCTGATCAAAGAGTCGAGAGATGTCTTCAAGTTGAGCCGCTTAGAATAATTTTATAAGGAGGTACCTAGTTATAGTAGAAGTTAAAAATTCAATTATTTCTTTGTTACTTAGGATCGATTGGTAAAATCAATTTTAATCGTGAGCAGGTTATTAGAACGAAGTTGAAGATACTGTCAGTTCGGAACGCGCCCTCCACTGAGAAGAAATGACAAGAAACTCAGCAGGGATCATAGGATATTTGTAGGATATTTATATAGAAATGTCTACTGAATCTATACCATCTGAAAAGAGATAGATACCTTGCTGATTCATTTACTGTCGCACTCACACATGGCGACCGTCATACTTCATTAAATCTTAAAGTAGACGGTAGGTAGGTACTGTGCCATTTTTGAGGGCTAATGACGCATCTACTGCATTTTTATTTAAATACTAGTTGTGCCCCGCGGTTTCACCCGCGTTAATTTCAGATTTCCCGCGGGAATTCCGGGATAAAAAGTATCTTATGTGTTAATCTGATGTATAAGCTATATTATCGTAAAGTTTCATTTAAATCCATCCAGTAGTTTTTGCGTGAAAGAGTAACAAACATCCATCCATCCATTCTTACAAACTTTCGCGTTTATAATATTAGTAGGATAATTGGACAATTTATATTTGAATCCAATCTATCTTCTATAATAATAATCTATACAGTAGTACCTACATAAAACAGTAGAATCAGCGTGTCAGTTCAAGCCGAAACTATTAAACGGTTTAGTATGCGGTTTTCGTAGGTAGATTAAGCTTAGTCTGGAGCAACATAGACAATTTATTTTGTACTAGCTGTTCCAGGCGGTTTCACCCGTGTAATTTCGGAGTTACCGCGGCAATCCGGAATAAAAAGAACCCTATGTCCTCCTCCCTATGCACCCCTGACAAGTTTATGCATGATTTCATCCTGATCAGTTGAGTCGTTGAGGCGTGAAAGCGTAAAAAACAAACAACCAAACTCACTTTCGCATTTATTATTTTATAGTATGGATAAAATAGATATAAACGGATGTAGGGGAAAAAAGTCTTATGTGAAGGTGTTTCATGCGGGTGAAACCCTGGGCACCGGCTAGTGATATTTATAAATAAGAAATTGTTCTGACCAGCTTTCATGACTAAAATCGACTGTGCACTGATCTGATCAGCAGCCAGCATCGTGAACTGGTCACACTGGAGGCCGAGCAAGCATTGCAATTGAACATTCATGCCGAATTATTTTGTTTTGCTTATTATTTTTATCAACATTAAAATCTTGCGCTAAAAGGAAAATTGATCGACTCGTGGACTCGACTAAGACTTGTGACATAAATATTATTGTCATTGCTTGACGTTGAATCGTAAAAATAAAACCAAAGAGTAGAATAAAACCTCAGCAGTCAGCTGTATTTTTTTTTTATTATATTTTCTTGCCAAGCCTAAAAAATAATGATTCCATTTTCTTTGGATTAGCCACTGACATAGGATAAACAGGCTAGTTAAATCCTACTAATATTATAAATGTGAAAGTGTGGATGTTTGGATGTTTGTCTCCTCAATCACGCAAAAACGGCTGAACGGATTTGGATGAAGTTTGTCAGGGGTACAGAGAAGGATATAAGGGCATAGGATACTTTTTATCCCGGAATTGCCGCGGGAACTCCGAAATTACCGTGGGTGAAACCGCGGGGCACAGCCAGTAAAACATAAATTTTGGAGTCTAACTCTAGATTTCTTATAGCTGTATAGAATTTTCCATTTATTGGACTGGCAGGCTATGTGAAAGGTTTTAACACCGCCTACAGTCTTCGCCTCGTAATAATTAGCACCAAACTGTGATGTTCACTTTCAATTAGGCGATTACACATGATGGCCAGCGAAAGGAAATGGAGGTATTTTATCGTAAGTTAGTGATTTATAACTTTACCGGCGTGAATTTCGGATTTTCGGAATACTCTCTGGAAATATATACCTACTTGTATTTTTCCAGGATGAAATCACCTTATGTGCTATCCCATAATAATATAGGTACCTACCCAAAATTGCTTGAAAGTTCGCTACGACATTTTTTACATATAGCTGTCCGCCGCGGTTTCACCCGCAATAATTTCGGAGTTCCCACGGGAATTCCACGATAAATTATAGGTACGTATAAACCTTCCTCTTGAATCAAACTATTGATGAAAACCGCATGTAAAATCCGTTCTGTAGTAGGTATTTAAGTTTGTCGCGAACAGACAGACAGACAGACACACAGACCGACACGGCGGAGGACTTTGTTTTATAATGCAAGGTTATGCTTATAATGCATGCTACTGATACTGAGGTCTTTAAACTTAAAGGGCTCTCTTTTCTAGTTCTTCAAAGTGAAGAACTGTTCCTGTTCTTTACCCATTACATAATTAAGGTACTTACAATAGTACGTAGGTACCTGGTTTTACAAGTAATGATAATAATTCTCAGAGGATCTCGTATTCTGATTGTAAATTTTAACCTATTTCCAAACATCCCACACAGCTGGGTCAACAGCGTAGTATGCCGAACTCTCATGTTTAAGGTAATTACAAGTGAAAGCGCTTTTATGCAATATTTACTTACTAGCTATGCCACACTATAATTTCGAAGTTCATGCGGAACTGTTCCATGCAAACTTTGCAACCCCATTTTCATCCCCTTAGGGGTTGAATTTTCAAAAATCCTTTCTTATCGGATGCCTACGTCATACAAAGAACACACCTTCCAAGTTTCAGATCTCTACGATCAGCGGTTTAGGCTGTGCGTTAATCCATCAGTCATTCAGGACAATAGGTACATTTTATATGTATAGATTAGTTATCCCCCGCGATTTCACCCACGGTAATTTCGGAGTTCCCGCGGAATTTCGGGAAGTACGCTATGTCACTCAGGATCACTGCAGCTTCTTATAAGTGAAAAAATTTTCAAAATCGGTTCAGTAGATCTAGAAATTATACAGCCTCACAAACTTTTTTGTGAGGATGCAGGGGGTAGGTAATTAGGCTGAGCGTTGATCCATCAGTAATTCAGGACAAAGCATTTTATATGTATGTATAGATTGGTATCTACTTACGGTCCAATATTTTCTCTGTGTTCTGAACAACAAATCAAAGTGCAACAGAAAGTCAGGCGTTTCGAATTTCATACTAAAATCACCAATGACTGTTGTTCATTCCTTCCTTCCTCGCAAGATCCTGGTGGTCTGAAGGCAGTGGCCAGCATGAGCGACCCGCCGCGAAGGATACAAGGACAAATAAATTGTGCAATTTTTTATTATTATTATTGTGCAATTTGGTATAACAATTCATTGTTATAAATTACATAGCAGTAAACATGGCTTTACTATTGTATCACTTCTAAGTCTTAAGAAATTATTTTGTAAAATGCTGTTGACTGTAATAAATCCTACTATAATATTATAAACGCGAAAGTTTGTAAGAATGTATGGATGGATGGATGGATGGATGGATGGATGTTTGTTAGTCTTTCACGCAAAAACTACTGAATGGATTTAAATGAAACTTTACAATAATATAGCTTATACATCAGATTAACACATAGGGTACTTTTTATCTCGGAATTCCCGCGGGAACTCTGAAATTAACGCGGATGAAACCGCGGGGCACAACTAGTAAATGCATAAATAAATAAATAAATTTATTAAGCGAAATGTTCTAATCAGTAAGCGCCTCAAAGTTCACCGGGTCTGTTCGCTGGGAACATGGTGCCATTGTCCGGGTGGGATTGCTTGCACGGTGCACCTTATCGTAGATGCTAAGCGGTTCTGTGGGAAACACTTATTCTTGGAGTAACAGTGCTCGGAGACCGTACCGCGTTGTATGTACAGTCGGAATCAGAAAATGTTCAGCAGTTTTCAAACTTGTTCCAGTCTCCCGCAAATTATTATGGCATATCGAAGTGCCTAATCTAAATTTGTACACATAATATGATATCTCTTGTATGCTCTGCCGAAAGGGTCGCCAACTCATCATGAATGAAAACAATACGTACTACGTAGTTGTAATACAATAATGTAGCAATTTAACTAATTTATGACGGTAGAGTCGTAAAGTGATCATTTCAACAAAAGAGTTTTGTCAAATATTACATTAAATTAGGTAAAGATTAAAATTCAACGTTATTATAGCTCATTTAAAATTCTTTGACATTAGCAATGACCTAATTGAAACGTTTTTGAATAAGTACTTAATTAAATTTTTGATATTTTAAACAGTTTCGTCCATGACTGCTCTCGGTTATTTTTCTTTCGTTTTGTATTAATTGTTCATAATAATATACAATGTGAAATATCGTAATTTTTATTATTTTTGTTTCTCATTAGTTTATAGTCTTTAGATTACCTACCTCCTATAGATTTGGTAAAAGTATAATATTATAAACAAGTACTTATATGAACTAAGTACTTTATCAATCAGAATCCAATAATATATACGTAACTAATTTTTATTTTTATTTATTTTTATAGTATTTATATAAAGGGTTTAATACTAAAGATATCTTACAAATTTTACCTATATTTAAAAGATAAATAGCTATAATAAAAATGGATTGGATGGTACCTAAATTAAATAAATATATTTTCCTTCTAGATAGCATAAGTGCCTACAATTTACGGTGAAACTAAATTCTCACTCCAACACGAGACAATACCTACCTACCTATACTTTAAAAAAAAGATAATCATGATATCTCCATAAAAGCCTAAATCGAACGGGTGATTCAGGAACAGTGTGTGAAAGGGACGGTTTATAGTATTCAACAAGTGAAAGAAGAAGACAGTGATGCCTGATACACTGTCTTTGTCAGCTGGGGTCAGCCTGGGCCTGATAGCTGGCATCGTCTCTGGGGTGTGTTACCTCTTCGCGAACGGACTCGCCTGGTCCAAGTAAGTGTCTACCTATATCATATTATAATATTATGTACTATTTGGCCATGGAACCCTAAAATTAAACGTGTATGCAACTTCTATCACGTGTCCTGACAGGTGCTCTTCTTCTTCTTTAATAATGGCGTCTATAATTATAATTTGCCAATGACAATGTTTCATAATTCATATTAATAATAATAATATCAGGTGCTCTTTTTTCTATTTCGAACTCTCACTAGAACTCTAGCGGTAATTTTTTAAACTATAATATAAGGCTGTGTTGTTGAACATTATGTGGCTGTAGCTAATCAGGTTGACAACCTCATGAGCTCTACGAATCTGGTTCGCGCTTTGGTTTTCATTTAATTACATAGATGGCGATAAGAGCATCATTGAATTTCATAAAGATCTTTTACCTTGACAAAGTATGTAGGTAATGGTTCTTTAGAAAGATTTTCGTAATGCTATCATCATAATGAAAATTAAAACCAAGACTGAATGTTTTTATATAATTGAAGTTCTATTACCTATACTAGAGATAATAATAGCCTACCTATTCGCGAAAAATTTGCTATTTTATACAGAAGCACTTTTATAGATAAGATAAATTAATAAAGAAATTAATAAGGATTTAAATTAATTAATTAAGATTTAAGATCCACTCGTTCTCTTTTTTCCATACAACATATATAGAGTCCCACATCCCACAGCAAAAGTTCATTTAATTTTAATAGACATGTTTATCACATAAGACCTAATTTTATTTTTATTTTATTTTATTTTCTTTATTGCAAAATTAACAGGTATTTAACGTTAATAGGATAGGACAATACGTGATTATATATACCTACACAATTAATTAATTAAAATTCCAGTCCAAAGTTTCCATGTAGGTATTATGGAATGAAGTCGCCACAGCAGAAAATGTCTAGGCTCAGAGTAAATATACGTCTAGGTAAGCAAGAGACAAATACCTACGGTCGAAAAGGCTTAAGCACGAAGATATAGGCATCTAGTACAGTCTTATTAGATCTTGCCCAGTCTGGCCATTCAAATTGACTGTCCGTCCAAATTACATCATATTGTTTTATTCCTATCCCTACTAATCCTTACTATTGTACATGCGAAAGTGAGTTTGTATGTTTGTTACGCTTTCACGTCCTAACGTAAAAACCGCGGGGAAAAGCTAGTATTAGATACCTACCTATAAATGCGAAAGTAACTCTGTCTCCCTGTCTGTTACGCTTTCACATCTTAACGGCAGAACCGATCATCATGAAATTTTGTGCACACGTTGGCAGGGGTACAGATAAGGACATGGGGTACTATTTATCCCGGAATTCCCGTGAGAACTCCGAAATAAAGGCCGGTGAAATCTCATGAAATTTTGCATACCCATGTCAGGGTACAGAAATGGACAGAGGGTATTTTGTATCCTGTAATTCCTGCGGGATCTCCGAAATTTCCGCGGGTGAAACCACGGGGAACTGCGGCTATACCTAGTAATATATAATTGGACGCAGATAAGCAATAACATGTTAACCCACAAAATTATGTTACCTATTCAGAACGATTTATTGAGAGTTAGGGAACATTTTTTAATTATGTGTTTACCTTATTACATTGTTTAAATATGTAACTAAATATTAAAAATAAAAAATGTTGACAGAAAATGGCGCTATAATTTTAAAACACGATTTACTCAAAATTTCTCCAGTGTGGGTTAACACACTATTGCTTATCTATGTCCAATTAGGTATGTGAAATGCGGTATTTGTTAAAGATTAGCGGCACCATCTCTCGGCACCCGCTATCAAAATCAACATTCGAACGGGCGTTCTGATAATAATTATATTAATTAATTATGAGATGAACGCTCTTACTACCACATTGTTATTCATTATGTATGTCGTCACGTCCGCACACAAGCCGAGTTGATTATTACAACAAAAGGATTTTAACATTAGTCGCCGGAAGCGGACCGTAACAAGTGTAGAGATAGGTAGGTACTTTTTAGTTTTCCAACTTTTTCATCTGGCCACTCCACTGTTTGTTATCACGTTGTTCACGTTCGGATTCCGTTAGGATCGAGTGAACTTGACGGGCGACAATCGGTTCGATGCGACACGGCGCGCGACAATAAATCGAACGGGATCCGATCATCGAGCACTCATCGTGCGTATTATGTTCAACGGCGCGCGCTGGCCACCTGGCAGTGTGGATAAATTAAAAACAAAATAACATTGTTTTTTTGTGTTCGCCCCTTCTGGGAAAACAAAATAACATTGGGGAGGGTTTTTGAATTAGGAATAGGTACGTACACGGCGGAAGAGGCGCGCGACACTAACGGAATTTCGTTCAGTTCGCGCCAATACTTCGTTCCGCACGCATTTTCAACTCTGGTGGAGTTCCTGTGCGACTGTGTAGTGAAAATTAAAAAAAAAACCAATACCTGTTCTAACTATAAATTGGTTGAGACTGTTTGATTGTGCTTAATAAAAAAAAAGTGACATTGAGATTAGGCGAATAACCAAAAGGTAGGAAAAACTGTTCATTATTTAAAATTGTCTAATTAAGTATCTAATTAAAACCTTTTCTAAGTAAACTGTCGAATAAAGCTCTATGTAGATCTTATCAAAATATATATGCAAAAATATTTATACTTTTTATTATATTGAACCATTATATAAAAAAATCTACATATTGGTATTTCGTTAGCCAAAAAGGTATGTAAGTAACATCAAAAGTTCAATTATGGTGGTGATGTCTGCAATATCTTAAACAGCTGTTTCAGGATCACTTAAGTAGATTGTCTATCAATTACCTGTCCTATATCTACACAAGAGTAGAACCTTTGCGAGTTTTGTTTTACTGGTTCATTAGTAATTGTCTATTGGGAAGAAAATTTCGAGTAATGGGCATGTTGACTAATTTTTATTTTTTAGTCCATCTTGTAGATTATTAAAAAATATTGGACACGTATTTTTTCTTTTTTTACGTAATCAAAAAATAACGGCGATATATTGAGTTGAAATTTCGCGTGACGTCACTATTCTGACAGTTTGTATGGCGGTTTTAGCGGTTAGTGACGTCACGACCCCCTCACCCTAAACTTCAATGCGCTTTATCTCTGTATATTTTAATTTATTTAAAAAAGCAAAAAATACGTGTCTATTGTTTTTTTATTTTCTAACTGACGGACTAATTACAATTTTGATTTTCAAAAGTAGTCCACATCCCCATTCAACTGGTAAGACTATACGCGGTAAGACTACTGGTAATAGGGGTAATTAAATACGTAATCATAGTCAACAGCACCTTTTGCAACCGCCTGGTGTTTGTAACCATTATTTTGCTCACCGATTTGAACTCGAGAGAATTTGTGCGCAATAACACACTGTCCTTTCACTGGAAACAACTCGTAACGTGCGATAAACACAGTGTCAATTTGCTGAAAAGCTAAACTGCACACTAGTATACGCTGCCAAATCAAGAACCGTTGACCGGCGAATAGTTAACATTAGTTGGTGTGGCTTTTTAATTTGGTAGCGTGAATGCATCGGACGCACCAAAATGCCGTACGTTCCGGTCTGTTGCACGCGCACTCGAACCGTTGCTGTTCGAAAATTGAAGAGACAACAATTTCATAAATAAGCAAGCAAAACCACGTGCGGCAGTTTTTCGTTTCTCTTACCAGCTTGGTAAATTTTTGGGAGTTAAGTTTAGGGGTTACTGTAAGTTGGGAACACTTTATTCTAGAATATCCTGAGTGATAAGTATCCTGGTTCAGCTTTTGATAGGAAAAGAAATAATGGGTGCAGTATATGTACTTTCTGAGATACAATATAAAAAAAGAAAAACAACGAAATAATTGTAACAAAACCACATAAAACAATATCTAAATTAAAACAAAAAAAAAGGATTAATTAACATAATAAAACTATCAGTAAATCATGCAGTTTTCACCAATAGATAGAGTGATTCATGAGGAAGGTTTAGGTATATAATTTGTCAAGGTTTCGTGTAAATTAGTTAAAACATAACGATAATTGTTGGAACTGCCGGAGTAAGTGCATTAAATTTTTCATACCATACATTGTCAGGGGTACAGAGGTACAATATAGTATATTTCATTATAAGTGCGGAAAGCCTGTCATTGCAAAGAGTTCCGACAAATGTCTACCCGAGCCGAGGCGCAGCCGGAGGTGAGGGTTGACAGTCGGAACTCTTTGCAATGACGGTTCCGCACGTGTACTGAACAACTATTTTTAATACAGTTGCGAAAAATTAAGCAATTTAATAAAATATCAAAAACACAACAAACTCAACTAAGTTCCAACTGTGATCAAGAGATGGCGCTAGTCGTATTAGTAATGCGAAACCTACGTTTCGCAATGCAAAAAGTGTGTCAAAGTCGTGTCGCCATTTTTGACAGTTGGCAAAGAGAACGCACGAGTTCGGGAAAGGTAAACAAAAAGCTCGAGTATGTAATAGCCCACATCCCGAACGCTAAAAGTCCCTGCAATACGCCACTTTTTGAGCAACTGTATTAAAAAAGTACTTACCTACTTTTTACGGGAATTCCCAAGGAAACTCCGAAATTCACGCGGGTGAAACCGTGGGGAACAACTATAGTCAATATATAGACGAATATCACACACTCTTTATCTATGACACTTGACGTCAAACCCCATACATAACAAATTCTGTGAAGTAGGTACCACACAGCAAAATTTTAATTTCTATAGTCAAAACATACGCATACTAAACGTACCACATCTTACCTACCATGCAAATGCTAGAATATAACGAAATGTTCCAAATTACTATAAAATTTTGCTGGTTACCGGCCTTAACTTCACAATAATCGGTTTTAAAAGTTAACAATATGACCAACAACCGACATTACTATGCCCACCGCGCCGCGCCGCGCTGTAGCACTTCCGGTCTGCGCACGCGTCGCGCCGGCTGTTGTCTCTACATCCGCAGAGTCCCGTGAGAGGATTACATAAGGATCGAGGTTATAAAAACATGGTATAACACCTGATTCGTGTAACAAAATTCATTAAACAAATATTAGCTTGGAGCTTCCTTCAATTACTTGTGCCTAGTAGATTGCAAATTAAACAAAAAAATAATAAAGCCAATTAAGCAATTAAAGGTTAACCTTTAATTTGACTTTGTGTAAAACTTTAAATAAAAAAAAAAAATAACTGTTCGTTTAATAGGTTTGCTGCAATTTTGTAATAAATTAATGTAAACCCCAGGAATTTATGGAAATAATATTTTCTAAGGGTATATAATCTTATGTGCGTATACACATAAAAATTTTCATATAATAAATCATTTGTTTGGTACCTACAAGTGGAGCATTCAGGTCAAGCTTTATTCTATTGTTATCATTTGATCTGATAAACTTTAATATTGATGAATAGGGTGTTCCTCGGTTATTTTTATCGATTTTTTGATAACAACATAGTAGCTACTATGTACCTACTAAATACGCGATTTGACACACGGAAATTTGGGAATCCCCTCAGGAGCTCTTATCACATGATACAATATTGTAGATTGTGTTAAATTGTAGTTATTATAATAGATACCTACAATAAAATATCCAAGCCCAGTAGTTGCTTAGTTTAGAGTTCTGATAGAGACCTTTTTAAGATGAAAAAACATAGGTACTTATACTGCTAAACCTTTTCTAAAAAAATATTGTATACTATAACAGTTCCCTGTGGGTAATTTTGAAGTTCCAAATCCAGGACAAAAAGTACCCTACGTCTTTCTCTGTACCCCTGAAAATGTGTATGCAAAATTTCATGATGATCGGTTGAGCCGTTAAGGCGTTACAGACAGAGAGTTACTTTCGCATTTATAATAGTAGTAGGAATTTCCAAAGGCAATTATGAAATTGATGATCATCGCAATAATATACACGTTTTTGTAATTGGCGAAACGTTTTTTGAAAAAAAAAATGAATTTTTATAGTTCGTTGATGTCTTTTCAACTATCGAAAGACCACCCTCCTGAGTCTTGAGTAGTGACGCAAGTGGGGGCGACAAGCGACTCGACTGGATCCTTACGACAATGTTCAACACAATATGCGTAATGCGTATGTCGTGCGACAGTGTGACAAGTCGTGCGATTGAAGAAGCGCTATAATTTTTAATAGAGTCAATTATAGCTTAGCCTATAAGTTATAACACGACTTTTTGTTACATATTGTCACAAAACCTATTTAAATTGTTGTTGTAAGTTGCGAGTTGAGTGACTCGTGACCTCGAACCGGAAGGTAAACAAACTGATCTAGTGTTGTCGTATTACCTCATAATATACTTGCCTTTCGTTAATATAGAGGTTCGACGAGCCTAGTGTAACTCCTAGTGGTCTTAGCAGCACAAACCAACCGTCAACAACTTTAAAAATTGCTTTTCCAACTGGTGAGGCGTTATGAAATGTACAAAAAAAAATTGTTTATTCATTGCTCATAACTTCAGTGTTGCCGTGGTTCGATTGCAAAGTTGTAGTAAACAATTATTAAGTTTATGAGTCATTTGTTAAGTGTTGACTAGCACCTGAGAGCTTCGGAGATAAATCCTGTTTGAGTATAATCACGTCAACCTTAAGTATAACCTACGCATTATATATCCACCTGCAAAACTGTTTTGGAAGGTCTTTATCACGAACTTCACGCAAATTGTTTTTAACGTGTTACATTTTTTCTTTCCTTTTTTCCTAGAGAAATGATATAATTTTATTTTTGTTTAGTAGCTGATTTTTCAAGGTGCCATAATATATTGCCCTATTCCAAGATCTATCACTACATAGCATATAAAACAAAGTCGCTTCCTGGTGTCTGTCTGTCTCTATATTATATGCTTAGATATGTAAATCTACGCAACGGATTTTGACGCGGTTTTTTCATGGATAGAGTGATTCAAGAGGAAGGTTCATACGTATAGTTTATCCTGGAACTCCCGCGGGAATACCGAAATTACCGCGGGTGAAACAGCTAGTAAAACTATAAAATTAAAATCCATACGTGAGCTGAGCGATAACAATTAATATACATATGAGCATGCATACAGATTTAGACTATAGGATGTACGCTGTTTCGTTTTCAAAATACTGTATAGAATTGGACCAAGCGTCACTTCTTCTTCTTCGGTGGCGTAGTCTTTCCTGGGGTGGTTGCGGACGCCTTGCTCGGCGGTGTGACCTTCCCAGAGGTCCCTGTCAGCTGCGGGCTGGTGTCTCCCCCCAGCATGAACCGCTTGATCTTTGCTTTCAAGTCTGGATAGAATTTGTTCTCGCGATTCAGTTGCGGTAGAACTGATATGCGTTTGTCAGCCTCCTGTAGGATAATTTCATTAAAGTGTAAACAATCTTTCGATGCTTGGATATTATCATCCTACCTGTCTTCAAAATTTGCAGATTGATGGTTTTAGTACCAGATAATATACTCGTACGTACTCCAAATACTTCTGTTCTTTTGTAAATAATTATAGTAACACCGTCCAAGTAAATACTATTCGATCTTAAGTTAAATATCGGCTAAATTGCTGTTCCCGTCGGGGAATACCGGTACTCCCTCGGGAACTTTTGTTTCCAGGATAAAAGTTTCCTGTTACTCAGGAATATTGTACCTTATTTCCATCAGGGAAATATTTTTTGAATCATTACACCCTACAAACAAACGGGTCCTATATTATACTAGCAGTGCCCCGGGGTTTCACCCGCGTCAGTTTCGGAATTCCCGCAAGAGAGGGCTACCCTTATTACCTAGGAGTATGAAAAGTTGCTCACGACCTATTCTCAGACCTACTAAGTAAGTATACACAAAAAAATTATAAAAATCGGTCGTTTCGGAGGAGTTTGATAACAAACACTGTGACACTCCACTGAAGTCCGCCTTTGAGCATAAATTACCTACTTGTTTTGATTTTATCAACTTGTAAAAACATTGTTTATGTTCAATAAAGTATACAAACAAACAAACAAACACTAGATTTTTATCCATATTATATTAGACTAGCTGTCCCGCGCAGTTTCATCCGCGATACTCTCGAAGTTCCCGCGGAATTGTTCTAAACAAACTTTGCAACCCCTTTTCATCCCCTTAGGAGTTGAATTTTCAAAAATCCTTTCTCATCGGATGCCTACGTCATACAAAGAACACACCCTCCAAGTTTCAGGTCTCTACGATCAGCGGCTTAGGCTGTGCCTTGATCCATCACTCATTTTATATGTAGGTATAGATAGGAAAGTGTATAAAACTTGCCGTCCTCAGAACTATGAGATAATACGTCTTCTTGTGTTCAAACTGGTCTGCAACATACGCGTACGTGGGTAGACTGAACAGCCCCTTGAGCGCTCCGCTCTCGTCGCACAGATCGTACTTGGAATAAATTCCCAGCTTGCATTTCTTCCTTATATACTCTAGCATAACTCGAATATGGCACACTGGGTTCACCAGCAGGGTCTTCTCGACCGCTGTATCCAAGTCGGATGAGCGGCGACGCATGTTGGACAGTTCCGGAGCGTCTTTGTATGTTACAAAAATAAACATCGTCGCCCATATATTTATCACCTATTTAGCATCTGTATACGAGTTTGGGTATTGTATTATTTAATTATAAAAACATTCAACCGGTATCTTTTATAGCAACACGTTTAGTGATCACCTATATTATTTTTTTTATTCTCTTTGGTTGACATTGTCAATTTTTTTCAATTATCGTTTCTTTTTTTCTTTTTTAAGTTTTTTTAAATAAAAGTAAATAAGGTTTTGCTTGTCTATGTCGAGGTCAACAGTATCTTGTTAGTAATTTTGTATAATTTATAGGTACCTACCTACTAAAATTATAAAGTGAAAATATTTGTATTTTTGTTTGTTTGCTACTGGGCGATTCAAAAAATTCTTTCACCATTAGAATGCACATTACCACTGAGTAAAATAGGTTATAGTGTAATCCAGAATTCCCGCGGGAACTCTTGAATTAATTATTGCAGATGAAACTGCGGGGAACAGCTAGTACCTAACACAGGTCTTGTATGTCAAAGATATACGAATTTATCCCAAATTCCAAAAATTTGTGCCAGCAAACGTCATCTTAATCGACTGACAGTATCTAAAACACTTTATACAAAACTAGCTGTTCCCCACGGTTTCACCCGCATTAATTTCGGAGATCCCGTGGGAATTTCGGGATAAAAAGTACCCTATGTGTTATTCTGATGTATAAGCTATGTTATTGTAAAGTTTCATTATAATCCATTCAGTAGTTTTTGCGTGGAAGTGTAACAAACATACATATATATTATATACATTGAGACATCAAGACATCCATACATCCGTACATCCATACATCCGTACATTCGTACATCCATACATCCATACGTCTATACGTCCATACATTCATGGATCCATACACAAACTTTCGCGTTTAAATACCTGTCCTAATAATATTAGTAAGGAAGTTGCAGGTCAGTGATCCAAAATATTTCCCATTGTGAGGACATTTGGAGGATGCACCTAAACTTGTTGTCTTATGCACTTAAACACAGTTGTCACGAAATGTACCTGCTTATTGCACCTATATGTTTTCCATAGAGTTATCACCGTATAAATTCGCGTCATAAAGTAGGTAGATATTATCTATATGGGCTGTAAGGTTAAACGAGGGACGAATTTAAAGTCCTCAATAATAAATTCATGCTTACATGTATGTAAGTAACTAATCATAACTAATATTTTAGACGCGAGTGTGAATCTTTTTGCGTTCATGGCTTAACCGATCATCATGATACACCTTGTCAGGGGATCAGAAAAGGACATAGCTAAGGTACTTTTATCCTGGAATTTCCGCGGGAACTCCGAAAAGAAACCCTCGAATAAAAATAGAGGTTTACGCCTTCAGGGATCACTGACCTTTACACTTGTCTTGATTTGTCGGCGCGTCAGCGGCAATATGACGGCAATACATATAGGTACAAAATAAAAGAGCGTTGATTTTAGAGTATGATCGGTCGGCGCATCGCGTCGCCAACTTACGTGCTCAATTTTTATTATTTTACTCTTTACGTTTGTTTTAGTGATGAGAATTAGAGATGAGAACCGATACACCCTCTTTCAATATATCTTTCGTTTAAAATGACATCCTGTATAGTATATTATTAATGCTCCAAAAAATAAATTACAGTAGGTCACCAGTATAATAGGCAGAACTATAGAATGTTATGATCTTTTATATCACTTTGTTTGGGCAACAATGTTAATCGGACCTATTTAATATTTCTCATTACTTACGCAAATTGTTATCATTTTAATAATAATATAATGTTATACGTATGTTGATAACAACTGATAACAGTTTTGAGGTTTCACATTCTCGTAGGCACGTCAGAGATCTTCGAGAGGTTTTGTTTTGTTTTTATAACGAACGGAGTTATCTTTCTGGTCTATGACTTCCTTTTAAAACATACTAACATACTAGCTGTGCCCTGCGGTTTTACCCACATGACTTTCAGAATTACTGCAGGAACTCTGATAAAAGTAGTCTAAGGGCATTTACGCACTGCGTCCGATCCGAATGCCTACTTAAAAATACGGATTTGGAAAACGCGGCCCGAATACAGATACAGCTTACGCACTGAGCGTTTCTTAACTATTTCCGATCCAAATCCTCGCATACAAATAGTACAGTAGTATACTGCTACGTCAGACCGACATTTCGCTGATCCGGATCGGACGCAGTGCGTAAACGCTCTTTTGTTCTTTTTCTTTTTTGTTCAATGTAGCAACAGGCGCCTTGCCAGTTACTCCTTTTATCAAATCAATCAAATCAAATCAAATATTCTTTATTGTCACCAAAAACAAAAATATAAAAATACATGATAGGAAATACAGGCAACAAAGGGCGGCCTTATTGCTTGAAAGCAATTTCTTCCAGGCAACCTTTCATCATTAGCTGAAGCAGTGAAAGTCACATCAAAGTTGAATCAGCTGTCAAAAGATGCCAAAGAGGATATGATATCTTCCTTGAAAAATGCAATCGCATTCCGGAACCAGCATATAACGCTATGTTTTACTTCTCGTTTTGTTTCTGTCATGTATATCAAAGAATCAGCCAATCCGTTCTCGAGATATCATCAAAAACGCCGTTCCATACAAAATTTATAATTTTTATTTTTTGTTTATTCGTGAATCGTGATCTCGACTTTCAATAGTCCGAAGAGTCCAACAAATCAAAATTCATAAAAATCGACTGAGTTTGGTTCTTGAGTTATACCTACATATAGTGTAACTAACCCGACTTCGTTTTATATATCTAGATAATACATAACTATAATATCATTGGTTCTGATTACTTTGATTTGCGAAGCGAATTAGCTACTGCTGTTCATTACAGTGATTGCAATAGAATTTGTCATAACTCGTAACTCGTAATGAAGCACTTCGGGGTCGTACCTATACTGTAGGTACCTATTGGGTCCCGTCTTATCAAACACAAACGCAAATCTTATCGACCTATGATAACGTTTCACTATTTGAACCAACCTCTGAGTTTTGTTGATTAAAAGAGGAAGAATTATTACAATACTAGCTGTTCCCCGCGGTTTCACCTTCGGTAATTTGGGATTTCCCGCAAGAATTCCGGAACACAGAGTACCCTATGTGCATCTCTGTATCCCTGTCAAGGTGTATGCAAAATTTCGTGAAGATACATTGAGCCGTTGAGGCGTGAAAGCGTAACCAAAAACAAACAAACTCACTTTTGTAAGGATTGTTATCGGTCAGCCTTTCTCAATATATCATTATCTGATCAATGGCATATGAACGCACGTAAACGTAATTTGCCTCTATTCTAGTTAGTATATTAATACTAGCTGTTTCCCGCGGATTCACCCGCGTTAATTTCAGAGTTCCCGCGAGAATTCCGGAATAAAAAATACTATATCCTCTTATGTAAGTATACCCCTGACAACGTGAGTGCAAAAATTAATGATAATCAGTTGAGTAGGTAAGGCTTGAAAGCACAACAAACAAACAAACTCACATTCACATTTACAATTGGCATTATATCTTTTTTAGACTATAGGCACCTACCTATTTTGGGTATTAAGAAAATATATATTATTGACTAATTGACAACTTACCAACTTAAGCAATTCGATTCTTTTTTTTTCGAGCGAAAACACGTTACATTTATACTATAGGCGATTACAAAATAATAATATATAGTAAAATTACTTCTCCAGTAGAGTAGTAGATGGCTATCGACTGTGGCGTATACGCACAATAGTGGTTTAAGTTTGAAAAGCAGCCAGCCAGCGCCCGAGTGGCGGCTTGAGCGGGGGCCTTGACCACAGAACTATTGCGCTCACAACCAGCCAGCCCAACTGTTTCCCAACGGCGCCGGCGCAAGGAATCTAACCAAACTATTCATATTTCATAAGCACCCTGTCGGTTGCGACAGTGGTGCGCGGGCGCAGCGCTGCAGCGATCTCTGTGCTCTCGCGGCTCAGCTGTATGGACGCTCGCTCGTGTGATAATAACAAGACAGAAAAACAACAACAATAAGGTTGATACACACTCCAGGCTGCCGGCGCGCGGCACCGCAACACAGCTGATGTCCAAACCGCTGCGGCGTTCCGCTCAAGTCATTCGAAATAGCCGCTTCAAATCGTAAACACGTTTGGGCAAACATATCCACTGAACTATTTATTGTAATATTAAATTGGATTATCGATGGTTATCTCTACACTTTTCGTGCGATGAAAAGTTGTTTAAAGGATCAACGATGTGCATAGTGATCCGCAGTGTGGCCGCCTGGCCGCCGCCCGGGCCGCTGCCCAGCTCGTTCCAGTTCCACCACCAGGGGTCCAACTTCGCCATATTCATCATATTCTTCGCCCTCTGCATGATGGAGGTGGTGGTGCTGAAGATAGCGACGGAGGAACATTCCAGAAGTCAACAGGATTCGTCCAGAAGTGTCACGTCGATGTGGTTCGACTTGGACGACGAGTGACGTGACGTGACGGACCAGTGTTGTTTTGATCAGTGCCGGTGATGGATGAACGCTGCAACTCAAGGATGTGAGACTGGTTTTTTGTGAATATTGCATATAGATAACGTTAAGTGTAAATAGGTCAAACTTAAAATGTACCAATAATATTATGACAATTGAGACTAAATAATAATATGTATAATGTGAGTATATTCAGCCCATAAAATGTTTTTTGGGGCTGAAAAATCCCGTTTTGAACTTCTTCAAAATCGTTTCATTTTTATTATGATCTACTGTGCCCCGCGGTTTTAAAGTAAATTTTATTCGAAAAAAAAAAATTTGAGTACTTATCATCTAGGGGTATAAAAACCCTCTCAGACCCACCAAATATGTACAAAAAATTTCATAAAATCGGTCAAGGCGTTTCGGAGGAATTCAATAACAAACAACAAACAAACGTAATTTTTATATATAAAAAGATAAGGCATATTGGTTGCATTCGCACCACTATAAAATCTAGTATCCATAACCTCCTCCTTTTTGGAAGTCCGTTAAAAAGGTGAACTCTACATTTTTGTCTTAATGTATAACATCAAATTATTGAGCAAAAATTAAAAAATCTAATTTCGGAGTTCCCGCAGAATTATTCCATACAAACTTTGCCCGACTTTTCACCCCTTTAGAGATAGAATTTTCAAAAACCCTTTCTTATCGGATACCTGCATCGTTCAAAAAACACACTCTCCAAGTTTCAGGTCTCTACGGACAGCGGTTTTGGCTGTGCGTTGATCCATCAGTTATTCAGGACAAAGCATTTTATAGATTTGATAGTTTCATGTCAAATATCGCATTCTATCTCAAAAATATAGTAGGTACAAACCCTGCACTCAACTATTAAGAGTTATATGTACATAGTTTTACGGAAATGTTTAGTTTTTCAATACATAGTACTTAAACACACTAAAGGGTCTTTCAATAGGGACGGGTCGATGTTGGCAGCCTGTGGCGGCCATGTTGTTTTAACGTCGTCTTTCTAACCTATATTTTTTTATTCAGTTAGTAATGCCAAATCACCATGGCAAGTTACACGGTTGAGCAACACGTCCAAATGTTAAAAATGTATTACCAAAATGAGTGTTCGTTAGTGCAAACGTTACGTGCATTGCGCCCATTTTACGGCAGACGAGGTGGTCCTTCAAAGTCGACTCTCCAACGTTTGGTGGCCAAATTCGACTTATCACCTTTAGACTTTTTTTTGTGGGGTTTTCTTAAGTCGCAGGTCTATACCAATAAGCCACAATCGACCGATGCCCTTAAAGTCAACATAGCTCAGGCTATCGCTGAAATTCAACCCGAACTATGCGGCAGAGTTGTTGAACATTGGACAACTCGAATTCGTGCCACCGTGAGAAGCCGCGGCGGACATTTAAACGATGTGATTTTCCACACATAATGGCATATATAGCTCTTTCAAATAAAAAAAAAAAATCGTTAAAATCTCACACACGGCCTTTTTTATTTCATGTCAAAATCGACCCGTCCTTATTGAAAGACCCTTTAGTAAGTAAAGCCTTATATTATATAGTTATAGAAAATAATCTTTGAGATAAATTAACAATAAGCCTATAATTAGTCGATTATTCAGATAATTAGTTATACATACTCTACAATCTACATGCCTACGTATTTCCAACAATATCGTTCAATCATATTTGGACGCAGATAAGCAATAACATGTTAACCCACAAAATGAAGTTATTGATTCAGAACGATTTATTGAGAGGCAGAGAACGTTTTTTAATTATGTGTTTACCTTATTACATTGTTTAAATATGTAACTAAATATTGCGCGTAAAAAATGATGACACAAAATGGCGCTATAATTTTAAAACTTTAATATACTCAAAATTTGTCCAGTGTGGGTTAACACACTATTGCTTATCTATGTCCATTTGATTTGAAATTCCTTCTTGTGATTTTTGACAAGTGGCATGTACGTATAGTGATAAAATATTATGAATCGAAAAATATGTAAGTAATACGTTACTAGTCGTTCCCTCACGGTTTCACTTGCGTTAATTTCAGAGTTCCCGTAGGAATTCCGAGATAAAAAGTACCCTTTGTTACTCAGGAACACTGTAGTGAGTTTTGAGTTTTTGAGTTTATCCATTGTGAACAAATAAACCTGAGAAAAAATTTAATCTTTTCAGTTTAATTAATAAAATTAATATTTTAATTACAAACTAATGTTTGTACCTGTAGATGTTTGCGTAGCAACGAATTTATGAAGCGAACCGGTTTTGTGCAAGCGGCTTAGATGTGTAATAGTGAGCGGGTCGCCGGCTCTTTCTCTTTAATATTAATTAATAATTTAAGATTTTTTTATCCTTAAATTTGTAGCATCCTCGTCTAACAACGACTTCGGATGATAAAAAGAGGGTAGGTACTGACATTTCTTCCGTAACACTCGGAAACTATAAAGGTACCGACATGATAGGATCCAATAGTATATATGGACATAGATAAGCAATAGTGTGTTAACCCACACTGGAGAAATTTTCAGTAAATCGTGTTTTAAAAGTAGGAGCGCCATTTGTGTCAAGATTTTTTATGTTCAATATTTAGTTACATATTTAAGCAATGTAATAAGGTAAACACATAATTAGAAAACGTTCCCTAACTCTCAATAAATCGTTTTGAATCAATAACTTAATTTTGTGGGTTAACATGTTATTGCTTATCTGCGTCCATATGGGTGACGGGATGCTTTTTAAAGTCACCGAGGGAGTTTCGCGCAGGTGGCACGTCCCACAAACCTTTTTACCATAAGGGGAAAATACACAAGGTGTAATCTTAAACGAGTGACATTTGAAAGGAACCATTGAGTATTTCATTCACGTTTTAAATTTTGATCATAGTATTTATTTTTTTTTACTTATTTATCAAATAAAATATATTACAACTGCCACAATAGAAGTGACAAACGCACCGACGGATCGCACCGAAATGTAATTAACAACATTTTTACGTGTATTGTTGCCGATACGTTGACAAATCATGCACAAAGGTCATTCACACGAGCAAATTCACGATTATTGTTAAAGTTTCCTCTGCGATCTATCAATTTTACCAACTGTTCCCCACCCAATTTCGGAGGTCCCGCGGGAATTTCGGGAAAAATAGTAAGTACAATGTGTATGGGAAATTTCATGATGATCGATTGAGCAGTAAGGAGATACGCATTTATAATTTTTTAAATATTTTACTAAGAATTTATATGGAAGTATGAATTATGTAGAGCTTAAAATTGACGTTTGTTAAAAACTAGCTGTCCCTATTTTGGTGTTCCCGTGGGAATTTCAAGATAAAAAGCACCCTATATCACTTAGGACTACCGTAGCTCTCTATAATAGAAAGAATTTTCAAAATCGGTTCGGTAGATCCTGAGATTACCCCCTACAACGTCACAAACTCACAAACTAACGAACTCACAAACTTTACCTCTTTATAATATTAGGCATTAAGTTCGCCATTTGTACTATTTTGTGCAAGAAGAATAAATAATAATTAATAATTAATTAATAATATTAGTATATTCTAGCCGTTCCCCGCGGTTTCACCTGCGTTAAATTCGGTGTTCCCGCGGGGATTCCGGGATAAAAAGTACCCTATGTCCTGCTCTGTGTCCCTGACAACGTTCATGCAAAATTTCATGATAATCCGTTGAACAGTTAGAGGCGTGAAAGCGTAATAAACAAACAAACAAACAAACTTATTTTCGCATTTATAAAATTAGTAAAGATTACGTGATGTAAGAGAAACTAGGGGACTAAATTAATAGGAGTTAGCACGTAGGTTGGCACTTGATCTTAGAATACTTTTATC
Source organism: Zygaena filipendulae (assembly GCA_907165275.2). Taxonomy (NCBI): domain Eukaryota; kingdom Metazoa; phylum Arthropoda; class Insecta; order Lepidoptera; family Zygaenidae; genus Zygaena; species Zygaena filipendulae. The sequence continues at coordinate 1,206,910 of OU015650.1, forward strand.
CCCGCACATCGAAGAGATCCCGAGGGAATTTTGAAATTCGTGCAAGTGAAACCGGAGTTCACTCATACAAACATAAAATAAGCATACAAGTATATGTGCAATAAAATAAATATTAATGGATTCATTGTTTTATTTGTTCCAGAACCAGTAACCTCGATAACTTAGTAATGCATATATACCTAGCTTATTAAGTAATTCTTATTGATTGCATGTTGGATTTGACTCAGTATTCATGTGTAAATGCAAGATGGGTCGTGATAACGTGTATTGTTCTGAACCACTAATAGGTACCTATACAACAAATTAAACATATTAGCGTTGTAAGTAACACAACAAAATGCTGGCGCCCACGATCCCCTCTCTGAATTTTGCGTTGCGAAACCAAAAATATTTCGTGAATTTTCGTAAATATGACGTCAGTAAAGTCGTTCAAAAGTTAAATGGTGACCAACAGATGCAAAAACGATTATGACATAGGTTGTATAAATTATTATAATACCAGTTATGTACCTATTAATATACTTTTGAATTTTTCAAAAGGACGTGGAGGCCAAATCTGAAACTGCGATGAATAGCGAATAATTTACAATGCATTTAAAATTTAATTGATAGTTTTTATCAAAGTCGCCCCTGAGAATCCTTTAAGGAATTTTCTGAAGATCTCAGAAAAACGTTTAGCCAATTATATAATCCATGCATAGGTCTAAATCAATTAAAATGGCTGAAGTCATTACTATACCAATAAAAGAATAATTTGCCGAAATTGTAATTATTATAATTATTTATTTTTAAGTATTTATTTTTAAAAAACTAATAAATACAAATACAAAATTCACATATTTCCAGTGCAACAAAAACCAAATTTGGTTTGTCTGTGCACTGCGACGGTTCGAGGCTACATTTACATTATTCTCTGTGCGTTATCTGTAGCTCTCATGGGTATAACGTGTATTAGTTTGTAAATTGGGTTGATTGGGTTAAACAGTAAATAGATAAACAGATCTTACGACCTATCCTTATTATTATTATTATCCTTATTATTTATGTTTATGAATTAAATTAAATTTTGGCCAGGTAGGTAGGTACTAAAAAGTCTGAGGCAAGGTATGCGGATTATGCGAGTGTTTAGCGCCCGTGAATAGCATGCAATGCTTATTTTATCATATTTTTATCGTCAGTCAAAAAATACCAATCTCTCTTTATAATATTACCTATATCATACAACGTGTTAATGAATTTACCCAAAACTGGATACACCCCAAAAAAAAAATTACAATAGTATTATTACAATATAATTAATGATGTCGTAAAAATTTATACCTACTTTAAAAGTTATTCAACAAGTTTGGAGGTGACCTATCTACGAAATTTGAAGCACTACGCCCGCGCCTACGTGTCAATGACCGAAGCTATTTTTTTACTACTACTGGCTAGATATTAAAGCAAAGTAGATACAAAATCTGCATTAATTTATGACATTATTACATTATTACATATTATTTTACTGATAAAATCCGCAAGAAATCTTTCGCTTGTATGTAGAAGCACGTCACAAGGCAGCGCAACTAAATTATATTAGTTAGTACTGGCTGTTCCCGCGGTAATTTTAGAGTTCCCGTGGGAGTTCCGGGATAAAGAGTGCCCGATGTCCACCCTGATGTCCTTCTTTCTAACCCTGACCAATTTCGTGATGATCAGTTGAGTCGTTAACACGTGGACTGATTATATCCTAAACCTTTCTCTGAATCACTCTATCTATTGATAAAAAAATAAAACTTACGCGTCGAATTCAGAACCTCCTCTTTTTTGGGAAGTCGGTTAAAAACCGCATGAAAATCCGTTCAGCAGTTTTTGAGTTTATTGCGAACATATAGACAGACAGATAGACGGTGCGGAGGACTTTGTTTTATTATAATCATGTAAGGATTTTTTTTCTGTAGGCGCGCCACGTGCTGTTTGTACCATTTACAACAATTTGAATCAAAATAGGAATTGTTTCGACACGTTAAATTAGTTGGACACGCGTCGATATAAATAAAAAGTTATTAAGTTGTGATTCGTCTTACGTGTCAAGGTCCTTTAACTTCTGCGCTCCTAATGGTAGCGATATAGTAAGTTACATAATATATTCAACAGACAACAACTAAAAATAAAATAATATGTTAGATTTATCAGTTTTGTTAATTATTATCAATATCTGAAAAATCAAATGTGGTAGGTATATTTCCAACTAATGTTTTTAAGTAAGAATATATTAATTATGGCAAAGGTCCCACCATATATGATACGGCTACAGTGCGTTAAGCCAAGTTCTAGCTAACGTAGATTCTATCATTCCAAGATAAACATGCTTCCTTTTTTCTTTTAGATAAAAGTAAAAAACGTGGTATTGGCAAAATAGGCTTACTAATCTATTTTATTTTGAATCTATGCTAATATAAAGGAGGTTAAGATTGTAAGTCGTATGTAGGGAGTAATCTTTGGAACTATATTTTATTTTATTTTTTAATTTATTTACCAAAACAAAAATTACACTAAAAAAGATAACTACCATAGCACTTAAGAAACCACTAAGGTTTATGGAAAAGATGCTGTTTTACCCAGTAGGTAGGTAGATAAAATATATCAATTTTTCCTAGTCTCTACAATTTAAATATCGTTTTTTTCACTACAGTATCGAACACAACTGTCAAATTAATGATTTCTATTGTTAAGTTATATGCAGAATACCTGTTGATAATATTCACAGTAGACACTTAGAGACTTGCATTTTACGATAATCTCGATACGGCAAGCAATTTTTTTTGGCTAAACTTATACAGCTTTTGTGCATAAAAGTTATCAATAGAAATAGTTATTTTTTTTTCGATTGAGTTCGATACTATACCGACTAACATCGATATTTAAATTGTGGAGACTACGAAAATTGATGTCTTATCGTTAAGAAGTTATCAACCGAAAATGATCGATAAGCAGTTGTGATGTATGTCGAGACTGCGGGGTTAGCCAAGTTGATATTCAACACGTTAACGCATAGAAAACTAGAACAGAAAATTTGATTGGCTGACCAAGTGACATGACGATTCGTTACTTATGTTTTTTATGCGTCAACGATTGTAGAATGTCAACTTGGCTAACCCCGCTGCAGCCCCTTGGGCCTTATTTTAACATTTACGTTTTTTGTGCGATACATTTCACATCGAGTCGCGAGCCGAGTGTTGGCAACATTGCGCTAGCGCCGCCGTCCTTGATCAGCTGACAGTCGCAACCACTACACACCACAATTGGGCAAGTGCATATAAGTTGAACGACCTATATCTTTGCAACGACTGGCGTAATCTAATGAAATAACATTATACTACTTTATTTTTAATCAGCTTAGCTGCGATAATATTCATATAATTAATGGTCAACGTGATATGAAAAGAAATGAAATTAGGATACTTTCATGTTTAAAACATTTACATTTATCAATTACACTTCCTTTCCAACAAATCTTGTAGATCAGTTCTGGGCGCGATCGTTTCGGTCTATACTCTAAGGAAGTATATTTTATAAACGAAAATATCAATTATTATTTAAAGATTCCATAGTACCTACCTACCTACTCGTATTATCAAGGTCAAAACATAGTTAGATACCTCAATTTTTCATACAAAGCAAGTTATTTTATGTATCTAAGTATATCAGCCAGTTCCGAAACTTTATCACGTTTCACCCGGTAATTTCGGAGTTCCCGTGAGAATTTCGGGATAAAAAGTACCCTATATTATGTCACTCAAGGCTACCGTAGCTTCCTATAGGTGAATAATTTTTCAAAATCGGTTCAGTAGATCCAGAGAGATCACCCCCTACAACGTCACAAACTCATAATTCACAAACTTTACCTCTTTATAATATTAGTACTTATAGATTATTCTCAACTTGCTTGTTAATTACATTTGATTAAAAAGCAATGCAGTGTTTTTTTTTTCATATTAAGCTATTGAAGCAAGTAATTTTATCCATATCAGACAAATTTCAATAAGTAGGTACCGAATCTTCAACTATTCCTAACTTGCTATAAATTAGATACATTTGATTAAGAAGTAGGTATAGGTATGCCATTAGTGGACATGGCATAACCTGTTTTGTTACTTAAATAAAGCAACGTGTTTTTTTATATGATGGTACAATGAAGCAATATGCCTACCTAATATCAGACAAATTTGATAAAGTTTCGAATCTTTATTATACTTTTTCCGCCTTCCTGACTTGCATGTATATTTGATTAAGAAGTATGCCAATTAGGTACAATTCAACAGAACTTCAAATTCAGAAATTAGTTCGAATTCTTCGACTCTCCTTGGAACAAACATGATAATATTAAAAGGCATAGGCGTATAGGGGAGGGGGAGGGGGCGTACCCACCCCAGGATGGTCTAGTGCCCACCCCAGGATGGTCTGGTGCCCACCCCTGGATGTTGGGCTACCGATTCAAATTCTATAATTCTGATAACTAACTTCAGACGACTCTTCTTTATAGACTTATAAAGAAGAGTCTTAGGTTTGCACCCCCGGCCCCCAAGCGTTATTACTTATTTATCAACGAAGTTTGTTGTTTTTAGTGGAGGTAATCTAAACTAAAATGACAAGCCCCACTATTCAATAAGCAGTTTTAGATAATATGCGATATCTTGTATTGATAATATCTCTTTAATAGTGTGAGTGCGGCGACACTATGCGGCAACTGAGGACGAATGGCAAGACCGGATTTACATGTGTCGTATCGATATTTTAACGGTTGGGCGTGTGCGTATGCCCGATGGAGGGGCGCGTCATTTTAGCTACAGAATTTCACATTGGCCATGGCATGTCAGGGGCCAGGCCCCCCCTGAAAAATAACCCTAGATACGCCAATGTTAAAGGGGTTTCGGTCATTTAATTTTGGGTCGATAAAAAATTGACAAAAGTTGATTTCACTATATTATTTTTTATGGTATTGAATTGTTACGTTTCGCAGTGACGGTTTTAAATAGTAGAGCGGCGAACTGAGAAAATTCCTTCTCTAAACCGAATCTCGTCGGTATCTCTTATGTATACCTACAACAGGCATGGATGTGTTCAGGGCGTTGTGTAGATTACGAAACTGCTTGTTGTAATGTTTTTTAGTGGTGGAGGGGATAGCAGTGACGTCATAAACATGGCCGCCAACGGTTTTTGTTTTTGTTAATTACATCGCACCTATTAGGTCTATCTGATTGTGTATGGTGTCATTTGAAAGCTTATTAAATGTTCTTTAATTTATTTCCCGACATCTAAAGCGTATCTATTATATTTAAAAAAATATTTGACAAAAATATGATTTTTTTTTAAGCGATTTCAAAAATATTCTCTTTTTACTGAGAAACCGCTACACTTACGGTAAATTTGTTTAATATAAAAATTAAGTAGAATTTTATTACCTATTTAAAAATGCCAGTTTCATTAAAATAGGACTTAAAACAACTGAGATATGTCTCATTTTGTGGCGCAAGGAGCAAGGTTTTGTATCGTAATCTTATAGAACTGCTGTTAGTTTGTCGCGCTAAAACTCGCAATTGGCTCGACCGACGTGAATATTTCTTTTTTTATTGGGTTTTGAACTACCAGGAGAAGGTTTGTGTTAAAGAAAATTGGGAGTTCCTGCGGGAATTCCGAAATTCACGGGGGTGAAACCTGGGGCACAGCTAATGTAATGTAATGTAAAAATATGTCACATAAATCTTACTATATCATGCTGTTAACCAAACGTGCTTTCTTCATAATGCTGCCCTATCCTCACTATTATAAATGCGAAAGTGAGTTTGTGTGTTTGTTTGTTTGTTACGCTTTCACGCCATAACGGCTCAACCAATAACCACGAAATTTTGCATACACGTTTTAAGGGGTACATTTTATTGCGGAATTCCCCTGGGAACTCCGAAATTACCGCGAGTGAAACCGCTAACCGGGAGCAGATAGTAAATTATTAAATACCTACATATAAGTTGCGTGTGTGCTATGTCAAGACTGAACAGTCAAAACAATAAGTTAGGTACTGTTATAAAAATATAAGCCAAAACTTATTATTTAATCATCAAAAAATGGACGAAACCTGGACATGAAAACAATTTTGAAAAATTAGTTAAGGGATTCGCCCACTGCTCTATTCAATACGAAATTCCGAACGGATGGCTTCGACAATGCACAAACTCAGTTTTAGCTTATTTTACACGAGAAGGGAGAAACACTGAGTTCTTTGGATTCTGGATCCTCTAAGCCCAAAACTGCAAAATTAATTGACGGTCAGGCGCTAATTCAAAATATACTCGTAGGTAAACCAAAAACTACCAAAAATTTTGATGATTTTGTGGAAATTTTTTTGAAGAACAATCGCAATCAAAACGAGATAAATGTGAAAACCGCATGTGCTTTTTGAACATTCATAAAATCCGGGATAAGAGACAAGAGGAGTCCGTCTATTACTCCTGTGGAATATAAGATAACGGGCGCTACTACTCCTTTTCCAACGAAATGGGACTAGTGTCGGCAACCTGAAGCGAGCTTATTATTATATCAACCAGAGTACCAGGGGCGTAAAATTATCAGTTAACCATTACTTATCAGGATTATGACTATTTAGACATATCTTCTAGTTAGTTTTTGTCATAAATGTGTACGATCACGAGGCACAAATTAGTGCTGGTTGTCGTACAGCAAAATGCGGCTGTATGTCAGGAAGGAACAGGAATGTTTGCAAGTCCTTTTGGAGATGAGATTTGTTTCAATCAATACAATTTTTGTGTTCGAGATAGTTAAATAATGAATTTTAGCTTATTTTAACCCTATTATCATAATTGCCTGATACTAACAAATATTATATAAAATGCCTGCCATGTCCTAAATGATTGACTGACGGATCAACGCAAAGCCTGAACCGCTGATAGTAGAGACCTGAAACTTGGAAGGTGTGTTCTTTTTACGACATAGGCATTCGATAACAAAGGATTTTTAAAAATTTGAACCCTAGGGGGACTAAAAGGGGTTGCAAAATTTGTATGAAACAATTCCGCGGGAATTTCGGAGTTCTCGCGGGTGCAGTGTGACCACGTGGGACAGCTATTATTTTATAACAGTACTTATTGTTTTGATTGTTCACTATTAACACAGCACAATTGCAACTACAATTTATAATTTATTTAAGGCAGTACTATGAAGAAAGCACTTTTGGTTAACAGCATGAATTAGTAATATTTATGTGACGTAACTAGCTGTGCCCCACGGTTTCAGATTCGGAATTCCCGCAGGAACTCCCAACTTTCTTTAATACAAACCTTTTCCTGGTAGTTAAAAACCCAATAAAAAAAGAAATATTCACGTCGGTCGAGCCATTTACGAGTTTTAGTGCGACAAACGCACAGCAGTTCTATAAGATTACGATACAAAACCTTGCTCCTTGCGCCACAAAATGAGACATATCTCAGTTGTTTTAAGTCCTATTTTAATGAAACTGGCATTTTTAAATAGGTGATAAAATTCTACTTAATTTTTATATTAAACAAATTTACCGTAAGTGTAGCGGTTTCTCAGTAAAAAGAGAATATTTTTGAAATCGCTTAAAAAAAAATCATATTTTGTCAAATATTTTTTTAAATATAATAGATACGCTTTAGATGTCGGGAAATAAATTAAAGAACATTTAATAAGCTTTCAAATGACACCACACACAAGCAAATAGACCTAATAGGTGCGATGTAATTAACAAAAACAAAAACCGTTGGCGGCCATGTTTATGACGTCACTGCTATCCCCTCCACCACTAAAAAACATTATAACAAGCAGTTTCGTAATCTACACAACGCCCTGAATACATCCATACCTGTTGTAGGTATACATAAGAGATACCGACGAGATTTTACAAAATCTGGTCTCCGCCGCTCTACTATAAATGTGCCCATGGAGATTGAAAAAAAAACATCAAAATCGGTTCACCTGCGGGGCTAAGATGCGCAACACGATAAAATTTTATCGAGCCATTTTATCGATTCTCGGCGACAAAGCCATACAATATGTCGACGTGAATCGATAAAATGGCTCGATAAAATTTTATCGTGATGCGCATCTTAGCCCGGCTGGTCGAAAATTCTGAGGCATACCTCAGAATTTTCGACCAGCCATTTTTTATGTATGTAGCATACTACATACATAAAAAATGGAGTCGAATTGAGAAGCTCCTCTTTTTTTGAAGTCGGGTAATAATATGAAGTTTCGAGCTGATTTACCAAGTCCCCAGGAAAGATTTTGCAATTTATAACATTAAAAATTGCAATTTCAAATCAAACGTTGCTAATAGAAACATATTTATTTGAAACTGGCCAAATACGCGACCAACCATAAAAAAAGCAAACTGTACCTATACTAGTAAGATTTGGTTATTTGGAGTTACAGCACTCTACACTCGAAACCGGACTCTCACATGTTGCATTTCAGGATCCTGATTCACTGTGACCAACTTCATTCCTTATTTATTTATTTATACATTTATTCTTTGAATATCGTACATCAATATGTTATAATTATTACAAAATATACGCCTTGCCTATAATACACGTGCTTGTATCACTATGCTCAACGCTTTCAGAATCCAAATATCACAATTTAATATTCTGTAGCCTTAAAACACGTTGTCTATGTATTTTTTTATTGAAACTTCTTTCGAACACGCAGGCAAAATTATTTTTGAGGTCATTATTGTATCGTTATGTTCATAGTGAATCATAATATGCAATTAAAACAAGCGGCCGAGATGTGAGAGGAAAAGTTAAGGCAATCGAATACTCTACACCTTCTAGTACAGCGACTACGTACTTAGTTCGTTTGTACATTTTACATTTGCAAAACAATTTTTACAACTAACAACTTTCCGAGCCCAACCCAAAGCCTATTCATACAAGATTAATCCAATACCTACTCATAAATAATAATAACATTCGTACAATATCACACCGCGATAAGCTATATCTGATCTTAAATAGAGCTTGTACCATGGGTGATAAAGTTCAGTAACCAAATTGGTGCTTTTAATACCAATAACTGAAATATGTATGTAACATTAGATGAAAGATCGGGGTTAGAAAAAGTGGCCTTTTTATTAGGTTTTTATTTTAGATCAGACTTCACATGAGCACAACTGGACGCAGATAAGCAATAACATGTTAACCCACAAAATTAACTTATCGATTCAGAACGATTTATTGAGAGTTAGGGAACGTTTTTTAATTATGTGTTTCCTTATTACATTGCTTAAATATGTAACTAAATATTGAACATAAAAAATGTTGACACAAATGGCGCTCCTACTTTTAAAACACGATTTACTCAATATTTCTCCAGTGTGGGTTAACACACTATTGCTTATCTATGTCCAACTAAGGGAATACCAATCTGTTTATGTTGAAATAAATCAAATAAAATAAGATACTGCAATGGTAGTAAAAAGGTAGTCATTTAAATAACATGTAGTGTAAACCGTTTCAGCGGCGAGCACAGTGAGAGGCGATGCATCACCGCCTCCTCCGAGGGGGAAGTGTGTCGTAGGTGCGGCGGGGATCCCCGCGGTGGCCTGGTGCCGTGCATCTGCTGCCCATACCGCACGTGAGTATTACACCTTGTGACCTTTTTGAAACGCCTTAACTAAATACAATAGCAACATTCGCGAAGATAGAGCTGCTGATATCACTTGTTTTATCGGTGTTTGAAAACGTGGAAAATGTGTGTCCTCTTATACTATAATGTATCGAAAAAGACAACAGAACTATAAACAAGGCAGTGTAGGTAGGTACTGCTGATCGATAATAGTTATTTGTGCAACAAGAGAGCAGAGTCGTTTTTTGCTGCGAGTGCTGATTTTGAATCCTGAGTGTGGCGAGGGATTCAAAGGCACGAGATGCAAAAAACGTTGCTCTCGTGTAACACACATAACTTTTCACTTCAGCAGCGAGAACACTTTAGGAGACAAAATAATAAACAGGAATAGATTGAAATAACTATTTATTGTGAATCAAAATTCGTTTAAATACAACAAGAAGTTAAAAATTCAATAAATTATATTAAAAGACATAATTATCTTTTTGCAAAATTTCTTTAGTTAGTACAAAATATTTCCGAACGTGTTTGTCTTTGAGGTCGAATTCAAAATCGGAAGTTCGAAAGGACAGTAGGGGGGGCACGAATTTTTTCGCTTTCGTCTAGTCGATATCGTCGTAATGTCAAAGCGTTTTTTTGTATGGAAAATGAACAACACTGGATAGATGGCGCTGTTCATTTTCCATACAAAAAAAGTGCTCGATATCGACTAGACGAGAGCGAAAAAATTCGTGCTCCCCCTACTGGTCTTTGTCTCTCTCTCTCTTTCTAATGGCGGGAAAGAGATAGAGTGTAAATGTTTCAAATTGTATGATTAACCCGATGCTGAATAAGATATTCGCGGCTTTCTGAAAACAAAAGTTAAAAAGTTACTTTGTCTCACTCAGTGAGCAGAATCGCATTTTGCTCACTGATTTCAGGCAGCAAAACCTACATGTTTGAGCTACTGAAGTGAAAAATTTAATTAATCGAAACATTTGTCGCAAAACGTTCCAGTTTCACAATCGAAACTTGACGATATTTCATTCGCTCTCGACACAGTTACTCATATTCTTATGATACATATTTATCATAAGTTATCATATCAAAAAACCATATACCTAATAGCAGATCTGTGGACTTACAACATACAAGGTACAAGTGGAGTTTCACAATTTCTGAATCTCTCCGGAGGCTTAGATATAGGTTGTGTGTCTACCAGTAAATTAATAAATACTTTAATATCGATTACTAATTACATACTAATTTTATCTTACCATTGTCTGCCATACTTGACTATAGAATTTTTAACTCCTAATGAAATTATATTCATAAAAATCACTTCAATATCGTTTCAGACCCGTGAAATTCGAATCAGGCGCTTGGTTCTTGCAGCAGGCGCAACGAGCTGCGAGCCTGATGCCCTGGACTATCAGCACGGAGAAACTGGAACAAATCGGTCAGTGATCCCCACTTATCCCCAGAAGTTGCAACAATATTGCTGAGTGGTAGGGAGTATGTGACTTACAAAGTATGCAAACTTGTAAAGCAATGTGTGAGGAACGTTGCTGGTGTAGACAATAAAGACTTAGGTACATAGCATTTCGAAATTGCATTCATATTATTAGATAAATTTTGTTCTGTTACTTTCAAATACGTGATAGACAAACTTACTGTAACTTCTTGAAATTTTATCTATGATAACATAGAGTAAAGTGAAAGTCTCTTGGTGTAAACGCCCTGCCCCCTCCCCTCTACCCGCCTACTATGCTTATGGTGGCTTCTGACTGTGCCTAATGACTGTGGATTTTCCGTTTCCAGAGGAGGAATGCGAGGGTCGCGACAGTCCCGGACCGAGCCAACCTGGGCAAGCGGAGCTAGGCAATGTCCGGGAGTTCCTGGAGACGCTGTCGGCTAAGCTGGCGGGGGGCGCGCTCGAAGGCACCAGGGTCGCGCCCCTCTACGACCATCCCAGTTGTGAGTAACAGCTTTTGTTTTGTAGAATCAAAATAGCTGATTTTGATATTAAAAACAAACGAACGCTACCATAAAAAGCTTCAAAGTTAAAAGTGGAAATTTTAGGTAGGTCACACACAGTTTAGCGTTGCTATTATAGATGAGCAATCAACCGAGTTTAAACCCGGATTTAAAACCTGATAAACATCCGGTACACACCCGTATTCTGGCTATTTAACCCAAGTGCCGGATTTAAATCCAGTTGGATGCCCTTCTATTTATAGTTGCGATTCAACTACCCAGCATGCAGTTAAGTCCTTTGAGGTTTTTCATACATGCCACTAAATTAGCATAATAGGTAATTTGGTAGTACCTGATAAATGACAGCGCCTTGAAATTTCAAATCTTATCGAAGGTAATCGAAAGATACTGTAGAACAAAACGACCCCATCTAAGCGGGTCATTGACTGTGCATGCGTGCTATAGCGTGATAATGTGACGTTGCATAGATGTGGGCATGTTCACGCGCCACCACGCGGCACTGCGAACCGCGCTGGCGACGCTCGCGACCGCGCTCCGAGACGCGCTCACACGTAAGCGTAGCGATTTATTAGTATAGCATGCACTGTGTTGATATCTTGTCTTTTTCTTACATTTACAAAATATATTCAAAACCATTGTTTTTCCTTCCTGGATTTATAAACTTTAGCGTTTGGGTATAGTTTTAATTATTGCGCTTTAACTATATTATGTAAGTATTGAAATATGTTTCAAGGCAAATTCTTTATATTATTAAAATTAATTTATCTATGTAGCACAAGCCTTAAATCCACCTGTTATTTATTTTTTTGACTTATAGTGTGCGTAATTTTGTAGATCCATTTGAGATTTAGTTTGTTTGATTGGATTGCACAACAAAACACTTATCATGCTAAAAAATTCTTACTGCATTTATTATTTTTGTTGAACTTGTATTGCTGTGTATTATTTACAGGTGTTTTTATACTTAATTTTAGAAGTAGGTAGGTAAAAAAAATCATTATTATTATTATTGTCAGGTACACTCTGATACCTTTTAGCACTTAACATTATGGCATGACGAGGCTCTATATCCTCATCATATGGTGTGTGGTTTTAGTTTATTTTTTTAACACTTCAAATACTGTGTAATCCACAGTAGTTATACGTATACAATACACCCAGATTGTAATATTTTGTTTTTTATTTTTTTATCCACTTTAGGGTTGCCACGGCCAAATATAGAAAACCAGGATTTGAAGGTGGAAACACCAGGACACTACGGCTTAAAAGCATTAGAGCAGTAGTTGTTTATTTACGCAATGGAAAGAGTAAATGAAACTCAAATAATAGCAGTTCAAATTGTTTTCAATTGAGTAGGTTGTGTGACACGCACTCAGTTCAACCCGTCATAACTTATAATACGTTTATCACTAGCTGTTTCCCGCGGTTTCACCCGCGTTTATTTCGGAATTCTCGCGGCAATTCCGGAACCTAAAGTACCTACCCTATATCCTATCCTATGCCCCTGATAGCGTGTATGCAAAAGCAGATTGAGCCGTAATACCTATACTAGCTCCGTCTCAAACCTTTACATCGATGGTTTCTTTTAAGGATATCATATAATAGCTGTACCTCGCGGTTTCACCCGCGATAATTTCGGAGTTCCCGCGTAAATCCCGGATAGCCTCTGAGATAATGTAGCTTTCTAACGGTGAACGAATTTTTGAAATCATTCCATTAGTTTTTTAGTTAAACAAACAGAAAATAAACTGTTCGTTTCGTGAGCATACGGATGGCGCAGGGCTCGGGCATGACACGGCAAGCGGCGCGGCGGGCGAAGGGTTCAAAATTCAGATTTATATTTTTCGATACACACACAAGCAGCAACAGCCTACACCGCTATAACCTCTAGGCTTGCCACTACGTTGTGGCGCGGCGCGGGGAGGTGAAGCGAGTGTCGCTCCTTTACGTATTAGTCTTTGACTCAGTGTTCAGTGCATCTCATCTTGTTCAAAGTTCGATGACCTTCATAATATTTTCGGTCTTAGGCACTAACTTTGTTAGCGAATTCATCATGAGATTCATCAATTCATATAAAATAATTGATAAATGTTTTTGAGAGTCGAATTCAGAAACGTAAAAAAGGTGGGTTGTTTTGTCTTAAATTTGCCGCAAAAGAGTGATTATATTTTTTTCCTTAGGCATTTGAAACTTGTTTATGATGAATGATAATTACATGTATACCTAGAGATAATTTTGTTTTGCATTTACTGGATTTTTTTTGTTGGTTGACGTGATCTGCGGTTGACGTCAATGAAGGCGCAAGGTGTGTGTAGCCAAAGTGTGAGAATGTTTTTTAATGAAGCTGGTACATTACAATATTTCTACAATATTCGGATAGTGAAACGATACCATACGTAAATTTTCGTTAAAAAGAGATTTTGTTATTCCTAATCAAAATATGGAGTAGGTAGGTATATAGAAATGTTGAGTTTTTGTGTTTGTACCGAGCTGTGCCCCGCGGTTATTCCTGCGTGAGTTTCGGATATCCCTCAGGAACTCCAAAGTAGCCTAATTTACTCCGTATAACATCAGCTAATTGGCAGTGAAAGTTCCGTCAAAATCGGTCCAACTGATTCGGAGATTCACCCGCGTAACAGTAACGAATCCCAAAAAAAATATCTTTTATCCAATTTGGTGCAGTCGTTTGGAAGTTATGCGACCACATAATTTTCGGCGTTTTTTTTTTATTCATATATCTACTAGCTGTTCCACGCGGTTTCACCCGCAGAAACTTCGGAGATCCCGCAGGAATTCCGGGATACAAAGTGGGTACCCTATGTCCTTTTCTGTACTCCTGACGTGTATGCAAAATTTCATGAGTTTTCGCTGGCGTTAATTTAGGAGTTCCCACTGGAATTCCGGGATAACAAGTACCCTATGTCGTTCTTTGTGCCTCTGACAATGTGTGTACAAAATTTCATGATGATCGGTTGAGCCGATAAGACGTGAAAGCGTAACAGACAGATAGACTGACAAACAGAGTTACTTTCGCATTATTTTATAATAAATAGGGATATATAGATGAAAGACACCAAGAGCTAGAACATCGATTAGATAGGTACTTTGAACCCCTCATTAGGTATAATGAAACTTACCGCCGTACTCAGAGTCGACTTTAATGATTACTTAGTTAAGTATAGATTTTTAAAACAAAACTGCCGCAATCAGACTAGTTTAATAAATTAATGTTAATTGGCATTTAATTAATTAAGTTACATCTCATTAAATGCCAAATAACATTAATTTACTGAACGTCTCTGATTGCGGCAGTTTTGTTTTAAAAATCTATACTTAACTAAGTAATCATTAAAGTCGACTCTGAGTGCGGCGGTAAGTCTATTGTTATAATTTTTTTTTGTGTTGGTGCCGTTGATGTCGTTCACGTTGGTGTACCTAACTATTAAATAAATAAATTCTAACGAATATACGTAGCTACATATACGATAAAAGAATTGATGGTGTTTCCACCGGCTTGGCGATCAATAGGGAGCGAGGGAGAATACGCTCATCGTGAATAATATTAATCATAACCCAAGATATTTATTTATTTAACTTATTAATGTTAAAACATACGGTATAGGACCATTTACAATGGTTAACAATTACTAGTAAGCCTCACAAATCTTCAGACACACAGACAAGAATACACTCATCGGCAAACAAATCAGTCCCAGGGTGGATATAAAAAATTGTAATAAATGTTAAATTATATTTTTCATATTCTGCCTGTTATTCCAATTAGGGTGGACAACGATCTGAGCTGATAAAAGGCTATTTCTCCACTCCAACTACATTACAGCATGAAATCAGGTCGATACGTTGTTTCGTTATAATACAAAAAGAAGCTCAACTATTTTTTGTTATTTATTACTAGCTGTGCCCCGCGGTTTCACCCGCGGTAGTTTCGGAATTCCCGTGGTAATTCCGGGATAATAACTAATAATAATATTAATAAAATCGTTTAATTCAGGCACAGGACCCATATAAAGTTTTACAAACAAAGTAGCTACTTTGATTTACAATAATATAATAGTAGATATACTTAAATTTAATCGAATTAACATTATTAATATCAACAAAATACCAAAAGTACCCTATGTCCTTCTCTGTACCCCTGACAACGTGCACGCCAAATTTCATCCAAATCCGTTCAGCCGTTTTTGCGTGATTGAGTAACAAACATCCAAACATTCAAACATCCACACTTTCACATTTATAACATTAGTAGGATTTTAAGTTTTTCGTGCACTTTAGACACTGTCCGAAATATAGTAAATATAGTACACAGAATTTAAATTTAGTACAATACTATAGCACGGTTGGCAACCCTAGAGTGGATACACGCGCGATCGGCGCGGGCGCATCCGTTCGCGCGGAAACATCGCTAATTTATTAGGTAACGCTATTATACAGCGGTTACGTTTGCAATTATTTGCAGCGAGTTCACTCTAGGTCAGTGGAACCACTATCGATCAACGATTCTGAAAATCTGAATATTGATCGCAAAAAATACGCAAGCGCACGCACCGCGCAGAAATATTTTCCCTTTCGATTTTTTTGTTGTTTTTGGTGGGATATCATTTCTTTTGGTTGAAGTTGCGTAAGTCTCATACATACTTCTATCTTCTAGTTTAAGAGATTGGGGATTTGTTGTTTGTGTACTAATACTAGCTTAAATACCAAATTTCAGCTTTCTAAGACATTAGGAAATACCCTAACAGTTTTGATGATCATCAGTGAGTCAGTGACGAAATGAGGGTTTATAAGATATCAATAAAATTTAAAGTATAAGAGCTATGCAGTTAAACTTTGATATTATGTTTAATAAGTCCGCTATTGACAATATATCCTGAGAATTTTGTTTATATCTGGTATAATCCAAACCCAAGTTACAAGGGTTCAAAAAAAAGGACGAAGCACTTCGAGAAAAGGTAGGTAGTTCCCTTGTGCTTCGCTTGGTTCATCATGGCGGGGGCACTACCGTGCCCCAGATTCCTATACAATATATCATCTTCATCTAAACCGATCCAGCCGTTTCACAAACATCACACACGATCACAAACTTTCGCATATAGCAATGAACTTTTTTCCTTGGATCTCGGTATAGTTTTTTTTTTCTTCTTCATCTATGAAAAATTATAAGTTTTAAATATTCTTTAGACGTTTATGAATCTAAACAATTTTTAAATGTAAATAAATCTTGATTTAAAGCGGGTAATATTCACGCCATTTGCACGCCCGCATTCAATGGATTTTTTTATGTTCCATCTCTAACCAGTATTTCCAAAGAAATTTAATAAAACTAGCAGCAAACAATTACCATTTCGAATGCTGAGGTATACTCGGACAGTCGGAAAGGGGTTTCTGAACTGCGGTGCCGATAGGGTAGCAAAGGGCCACCGATAAATTTTGCCAAAAAAATTCCCACAAGTACCTACAAAGTTTTCTTAAATGAGCTTAGAATGAGTCTTAGATCCTTTTTTTATCTTTTATGTGATTATCGGATTACCACGGACCTAACAGTAGACAAGGGGAAACAAACTAACATAAATTCAAAACCGTGTGTGAGTCCAAAGCACTGCACTAGATGGACGTGGTGAACCCACACATCCTCAGCGTTGAGACGGTCTGTGTTCTGCAGACTGATTTTGGTATTTTCAACGGTATTAAAAAATACGCTTTTTTCATAAATGATAAATTTATTTTTGGTAGATCCTTTCCCTTTTTCACTTTCAGAATACGCCTTCTTCCCTTACTCCTTTTTTCCCCGATGGGTTCGAGTTGCTAAGTTTGTATAAATATTATCTATTGAACTCATTACATTAGTCATAATGTAAACATAATATTTTTATTATGAATTCATGGTTTGTGGTTTGGTATCCCCTTTCTTTCTAACCTTGTATAGGCTATAAAATGAGGCATAACTCTCCACACTGACCGAAGCCACGACGTATGGGCACGAATGACCACAGGTTTATAGCCTGCGGCCTCAGCCATTCGGTTTACGGGTTTTACTTTTTAATAGAGCCCACCGGAGCGTGGGAGTTGAGACCGTTGAATGCACTGAAAAAAAACCTTATTATGTTATATATGTAATCAAATATATACTAAGTAGGTATATATTATATCAATGTCTAATATCAATGTATTAGTAGATACAACTAAAACAACTTCTTCCGAGAGAAATTGTCACAATTGGCTACTTGACAAAAAATTTTTTTTTTGTCCGTCGTGTAGATTAGTAAAAAATATTGGACACGTATTTTTTCTTTTCTTTACATTGAGTTGAAATTTCGCGTGACGTCACAATTCAATGCGTTTTGTATGGCGCTTATAATGAATATTGACGTCACGAGCCCCCCACCCTAAACTTTAATGCGCTTTATCTATGTTCATTTTCATTAAATTGAAAAAGCAAAAAATACGTGTCTATTATTTTTTTTATTTTCTAACTGACGGACTAATTAGAATTTTGATATTCAAACCTTGGAGAATACCCAATTCTCCACGGCAAACCCGAAAGACACCGAACGAAGCTCAGTCACTCAGATGGTAAATATTGTAAGAATTTATAATGGGCTTGTCAACCAAATTTTAGGTTTTAGTCCGTCTTTTAGATTAATGAAAAATATTGGACACGTATTTTTTAATGTTTTACTTACTAAATTAAAAAATAACGTAGATACATTAATTTATAATTGATATATGTATTTTGTTAAGTACACAATTTATAATTATAATTTGTTAATATTATGACATTTTTGATGTTGAAATAAATTATTTGAATTGAATTAAGTCGAAATGTCGTGTGACGTCACGCCGTGCTACAGTTTATAGCACGTATAAATGACGTCAAGAGCCCCCACTCCTAAACTTTAATGCGTTTTATCTTAGTATTTTTTTAATTTCAATAACTTGAAAAAGGCAAAAAATACGTGTCTATAATTTTTTTATTATCTAACTGACGGACTAAATGGAATTTTGATTATTATACCCTGGAAACTTGTACTTATCCCAAAATAAAAATTTAAGATTAACGATCACTTTCGATTTATGAGTGTAGTTAATGTATTATAACTTCCAAATACAAATTAAAATTATATCTATTGTTTTCTATGTATAAAAATTATTTTAAATATTATGTGTAAGTAGAAGTTTACCTACTTGAATAAATCCGCGAGCAAAAGCTAATATTATTTAGATGTTGTTAGTTGTTAGTGTATACAGAAATATATATTCAAACGCATCACAACAGCCTTAAAAATAAGTATCTATTATACCAACCGTCGGAATTTTCTTTAATTTCTATAGAATCACAGTGAAATGATCGAAAGTTTCAATTATGAGATCACAGAGTCACATCGTTATCGCCATTGTGATCGGACCCGTGGGAAATCGATGTGTAGCGGCTGAAGAAACCATTGTTCTAGCTATCTCGGTTCCATTTAACATCAATGATTTTACTTCATAAGAACAAGTTTTACTGTTCTTAATTAAACGAGAATAATGAACTCATTATTTGACGAATTGAGGAAGTTCACTTCCTAAAAAAGAATATTATTAAGTTGCTTTTAAGTAAATGATAGAAGCAAGTACTTACTTAACACTTGGACATCAAAAAATTAAGCATTTCCAATATTATATAGAGTGCAAGGTCGAACGAGGACTTATGCAAGCAACTACATTACTTACAAGTAACTAAAAAAAAACTGAAAAATCACAAAGAAAATCTACATCTACATATAAATAAAATTTAAGTGTCTGTTTGTAATTCCAAATTAACAGCTTTTCACTAAATGCATATGAAAGTATATACGGTACTTACAGAAAAAAAAACATTTTTTTTAATTGTTGTACCCAAGTAGGTATGTCTGTTTGTCTGTCTGCTTGTTCCGACTAATCTCTGAAACGGCTGGATTGATTTTGACGGGACTTTCTCTGATAGATAGCTAATGTTATAAGAAGTAACTGGCTACTTTTATTTTAAATAAAAATAATTCCTGCGTGAATTTCGAAACTCACGTGGGTGCAACCGCGGGGCACAGCTAGTCTTAAATAAAACGTGTTTTTACACGGGTGAATGACCCACATTTGATCTATCGATTGGCTCGGCAAGCGGCATTGAATGACCCTAAGGGTAGGATCGAAAAACGCTTCGGGAACATACGCACTTAAAATATTATATGGACATAGATAAGCAATAGTGTGTTAACCCACACTGGAGAAATTTTGATTAAATTAAAGTTTTAAAATTATATTTATAGCGCCATTTTGTGTCAAATTTTTTATGTTCAATATTTATTTACATATTTAAACAATGTAATAAGGTAAACACACAATAAAAAAACGTTCGCTAACTCTCAATAAATCGTTCTGAATCAATAACTTCATTTTGTGGGTTAACATGTTATTGCTTATCTGCGTCCATATTATGATACTAAAATCTTGCTTTATCTTCTGCTTGGATTTTATCATTCACAAAATCGGAAAAAGTATTTGTTTTTTTATTGAGATAATAAGTGATAACTGATAGTTATAACTAATAAGCAGTCATACCAGTCACGACGATTACCTATACGTGACGTAGTTAACGGTTTTTCCCACGTGCCCATAAAGATAAAGTGTCCGATGTTATCTCTGTCGATCGATCAACCTATGAACGCACCGAAAAATCATTGAAAAACTGAAATAAATAAATAACATCTGTTCCAAATAATATCAGAGGGGCTATTATATAAATTTTATTTCTGAAATTTTTCGGTTGCAATCAAAAACATGGCGGTTTTGCGATTGCAGTATGCACGTTTTGACGGTTTATTCCAACTAGTTAGACTAGTAGTTAGATCATCTAACTGCTTGGACATTATTTAGCAATCGACCAAAATAAACATAACTACTTCAAATTTTGAAGCTGTCTAAACATGATTAATTAATCACATAATTTATATTTTTCTGATTGAAACTGAAATATGATAGCCACAAAAGATACAAAATTGCCCTGCTGATCGACCTCTTTTAAATTTTTACTAGCGCATAGACCACACTTTAAATTAAATCAAATCAAATATACTTTATTGCACACACAGTAGAAGACAAAATATTTACAAAACACAGAAACATATGGATACGTACAATGAGGCGACCTATATTGCTGAAAGCAATTTTTTCATATTATTATTTTTTTTTTAAGTATGTAGGTAATCACTGGTCCGTCTCGTATCTTTGAGCACGCAGTGTTAGGTATGCGCAATATTATTTTAAACTTTATATTTATTCTTATATAATGTGAGGTCACGATGTCAGAAGGCAACACCGGCCCACGCACTCGATACCGATGTGTTGGGTAAGAATCTTTTTAACCTTTATCAAGCATCATTTAGGGCACTTTAAATACAATTTTAACTAAATTGCAACTCGAATCAGACATTTGAATTTATTTTTAAATCAGATTTAACCTATTTTTGTATAATATAATAATAATTCTTTGGCATTGTAACGCAGCACATATAGTCCCAATCTAAGCAGAGCTGGTACTATATCTGTAAGTATTAGATAACTGATAAAATATGTGTGTTAAAATACAAAGAAAACACCGAGATTCATCACTTATGTACATAGGGTAAAACCAGGATAGTTGCCCTGGGGGTATAGTTGCCCCGATCGTAATTACTCTAGTTTCGCAGATGAATTGCGGGCTATTTTATTTATCTATCAAAAGACTTTCCAACTACTATTAAGTGGACCGCGTCTCATGTCTCTGTGCGATTGCACGGGAACGCAAGGTGCGATCAAAGATTTTTCGGGATAGATGCCTTGTTTCCCGACGGGTCGTCTATCCTAAATGTAATTTATATGGACTAGGCAACTATCCCATATATGGGATAGATGTCACAAAAAGTAGAGGTCCGTAGAAATCGCTAATACTCTGGAAATTTCAAAGATAATGTCTTTTACATTTGATAAATTTGTAGATAAAGAACCAAAGTAGGTACTTGCCAGTTTAAAAAATAAAATATTTTGATTTATGTACTGGGAGATATAAAACGATTTCGAAAAGTGTGGCAACTATCCGGGTTTTACCCTAATACATATAAACCCGGTCTCGAACTCGCCACACCGGATGGTTCTTAACCACTAGACCAAAGGGCACTGCTGAATTACTGCAGGCTCCCCTAAATAATATTATGTTCCCGATGACAGCTTCTTCATCAAGTCTCCCTTCATCTTGTGATGAGTTCTACAGTTCGTTTATGAAAGTGAATTTACTTGAAACAATATATAAATTACCTATACAATCGGAAAAACAGTTTTAAGTACCTATTCAATAACATTCTACGCAATAGTTTCAACCTTAAGTGAACGCGTGAGATATTGGATTGTACAATCAGCATCAGAAATATGTAACACTTTTGATAGTTGTCGATTCTTATCGCTATAGGCATTATAAGAGAATAGACGAACAATACAAACTTTTACTATGCAATCCACGTCAACCAATTTTGCGGGGGGAATGATCAAAATAAAAACCAACCACTTCGTTGCAACGCAATTAAATACCAGTCACCACAAAGTATATGTTAAATAGCCAATCACATCGCTTTCCGTCAAGTGGTATCTATAGACAATAGTCTCTGCTAGCCAACGGCATTTTATTAGCATGAGATCATTTGACCGGTGCGTGGCTCAAGGGGAAAGCTTAGGGGCCGAGCGTATTATCTATCTATTCTCTTTCAACATCTTTGCTTATCGCAATAGCAATAATGTTCAACAAACGACAAATGTGTTTAGGTATTTTTAATGCCGACTGTACATTACGTTAAATCGATTTGTTTCGGTAGTCGGAATTGGTACTTACTCGACTTACACGTGGGATTCACTTAGATAAGGAGAAAACAATTGAGAATTTCTGTCTGTTGTCTAGATAGTGAATGTAACGAGTGTTAAATTTCACTTTTTAACTAGCTGCTGTTAATGAGTGGTGAGTGGTGACTCCCTGTGCCCAAAATTGCTCGCTACTGTAAAGATATCTATACTAATATTATAAAGAGGAAAGATTTGGTTTTTTGTTTGTTTGTTACGATTTAACTCAAAAACTACCCTGTGTTTATCACATAAAGTTCAACCCCACCGGGTGTCCAACCCGGTACTACTTCATTAGCGGGTAGGCGTAGTGACGTACTTCGCCAATCGGGTCAACTATCTTTCAAATTATCATAACTTCTAATACCGTACACCGATTTCGATGAAACCTATTGTTTAAGATAAACTTTAAGCAAAACAAACGCGAAAACCCGTTTTGATTGCGTTCGGTAGGTTCTGTGTGAGACCCTAATATCAATATTTAAATAGACAAAGGATAATTCGAAAAATTCCTTTATTATGTTTGTGTAGTCACTTTTTTGTTATTTCATTTATTATATTAATTAATTTCATTATATTATCATGTATTTATTTAGGTACGTATAAGTAATAAAATATGAAGGTACTATAAGTAATTCGTTGCCATATTGTAACTCTTTCTGCACCTCTAAATTATCGTTTCAAACCACTACTAATTATAATAAAGTAATAAAAAATAAAACAATGTGTTAAAAATTAAACATGAATGTTATGTGTGACGCCAAAGTCGCGGGTCAACGCAAGCTAATCATACAGTCACAGTAACACCTCACAACTCTCACTTCCCATTGAAAACAAAACATATTTTTTTATGATAGCAACAAAAAAGTGATTTGCACATTTTATTGTGTTAGACGAAGGTACTTAAATCATTATGGAATGTTGCTGAATTGTTACGTCTTTGAAATGTTTGCCCGTGAGAGAGTCGTTTGAAATGTTTCTATACGTATTTTAGCCTTGGAATGTTTTTGATATCATTGGTTTAATAACATGGAAGAATTTGTTTGGCTAAACCCGAATTTCTTGGGATTGGATTTTGGGCCTGTCGTTCAAAGTTTAAATTAATATCTAACCTGCCAGTAACATTCATGGTAGGTATATATTACTTCAATGAAAAATCTCATGAAATCTATAAATATGAACGATTCCGTGTTACGAATAAGTCACTGAGTCCTAAACCTCCCAAAGAAGTGTCACTGAGTTTGCAGAATTGTCATGAAAATGAGTAGACTTTTTAAATGAAACAACTTAGAACGTATCAAAGTATAAAGGTCTTAAAAATAAAACTCTGGCCAAATAAAAAAAAAAAAAAAATACAGAAAGAAAAGCGTCATTTTAAAACTAATATTCAAAATAAGTAGCTATACTACATTAGGTACACATCACGTACGCTACCTACGTCTATTTATTATCTGTGCCGACGACATCGCATGTCTTGTGCCAAATCTCTATAATCACGTTGTACCTACCTATCATAGAGCAGAAGCCTTGATCTTCTCACCGTTAATGTATATTATTACGCTGTCTTCAAGGTCTCCTTCCATGGTTTTGACGAGTAAACTGTCTATGTTTAAGCCCGAAAAAAAAATAAACATGCTGAAATACCAATATTTTACAAAATGACTCTACCCGTGATAGAGCTTTCACATAACTGCGTAAACATTTAAGGTAATAAATAAGATGCAAATTAAAGAGAATTAAATCTATTTTTATAAAACTCATCTAATAACCTTTTCAAGACGCCATAACATGTTTTTATTAGTGTAAAATAAATTTACATTTTATTTAGAACGTAACGCTCTACCACGATTTTCTTTGGTAAATATTTTACTATAAGTTATAACTACAATGGTGAAATTATTCAAATTGTCTTATCGATTGATCTTCGAGTAGGAAAAGCGATATAAGTTCGTAATCAAAAACTTATCACCTACGTCATTGACCTTTCATTGATTACAGACTCATTGTAGAGACAATGGGCATGTTGACTAATTTTTATTTTTTAGTCCGTCTTGTAGATTATTAAAAATATTGGACACGTATTTTTTCTTTTTTTACGTAATCAAAAAATAACGGCAATATATCGAGTTGAAATTTCGCGTGACGTCACTATTCTGACAGTTTGTATGGCGGTTTTGTGGTTAGTGACGTCACGACCTCCTCATCCTAAACTTTAATGCGCTTTATCTCTGTATATTTTAATTTATTTAAAAAAGCAAAAAATACGTGTCTATTGTTTTTTTTATTTTCTAACTGACGGACTAATTAGAATTTTGATTTTCAAAAGTAGTCCACACCCCTAGTTGTTAAAAACTTACCAAAAATAAATGCCAGTAAATTACCAATGCTACTTTTCAATTCAAAACTTATAAATAAATTTGAATAAACATCTTCAGTCTTTTAAAATCAGGTATTACCTATTTTGGTGATTCAAATTGCCTATGTTACCGGAAGTTCAAATTTTAATATAAGATGAATGACGAATGTTGAACGAACGACGTCATACGTGGAATCCCAAAAACGTCTGACAATACTTTAATTTGCAAATCATCCTACTAATATTATAAATCACGCAAAAACGGCTGAACGGATTTGGATGAAATTTGGCATGCACGTTGTCAGGGGTACAGAGAAGGACATAGGGTGCTTTTTATCCTGGACGTCCCGCGAGAACTCCAAAATTACCGCGGGTGAAACCGCGGGGCACAGCTAGTATTTTCATATACGTATTTAAATTGTTTGTTAAATCGTGTTCTAATTGTGTATATAATATATACATAAAAATGAATCCCCATTTCTCTTGGTCACAGTATCACGAGTGAACGGCTGAACCAATTTCGCTAATTCATTTTTTGTTGCGTTCGTTATTGTAAGGAGACGAAGAATATGAAGGAATTTTGGAATTCCTGTGGCAATTCCGAAACTCATGACAAGACATTCACTGCTAATTAGCTGATGTTATAAGGATTAAATTAGGCTACTTTGGAGTTCCTGCGGGAATTCTGAACTCACGCGGGTGAAACCGCGGGGCACCGCTAGTGAGTATTTAATAATTGTAATTGTATTGTGTATCTATTTCCAAGTCAATGCCTTTTCTTTCTTTCTTCTATACTAATATTATAAATAGGAAAGATTTGATTTTTTGTATTTGTCTGTTTGTTTGTTTGTTACGATTTAACTCAAAAACTACTGAACCGATTTCAAAAATTCTTTCACCATTAGAAAGCTACATTGTCCTGAGTAACATATGCTATATTGTAATCCGGAATTCCCGCGGGAACTCCGAAATTATCGCGAGTGAAACCGCGCGGGACAGCTAGTTTAATATGTTTATATTAAACTAGCTGTGTAGCATTGTTCCATGGTTCGATTCCCGGTGGGGCTTGCGTTTGCTTTCCAGTTTGGGTATATTATGTCAAAACGGTCACAAGCAATGTGATCTTCATCTTCTTCTTTAATAATGGCGTCGATAATAATAATTTGCCAATGACAATGTTTCTTATTAACAAAAATCTCTTCATCTACTTTTTCAATTTTGGCGAAACGCCAATGACAATGTTAGATTGTCCCCCAAGTTAAAACATGGCTCTCTCGAAAACTAGTTTCCTGCTCAGGGTCCAAAATAGATGCTGAAAAGCGACTGAAATAACGAAGACAAACGTGACACGCGTGTTTTCGGTACGGCTTTCACTCGTCAACAACCCACAAGCAATGTGAATAATTCGTTCATTTACAAACCTCGTTGTCAAATTCCTAGCATTTTTTTTTTTATAATTCATCAGTTTTCAATCAACAACATTAAATAAATGGCGTCTAGTAATTCCATCCCATCTGCGAGCGAGAACTCGCATTTTCTTTCCTTGGCATTGTTCAAAATGCCGGACGTTTGTAAACAGATGAAACTGCGATACATTTTTAAATCAAAAGTGTGTATTTTTATTCAATTAAGATAATATACACACCGGCAGAATTAGCGGAACATAAAAAGGCAGAGTATAGAAATAATAACATATATGTATTAAAACAAATTATTATCAGGCATGAAGTAATAAACTAATATACATCTTTTAACATTGACTTTAAGAAGTTTTTAGTTAAATTTTATTAAAAGTAATCAAAATAAAAAA
The DNA here is from genome assembly GCA_907165275.2 of Zygaena filipendulae. Lineage (NCBI taxonomy): Eukaryota > Metazoa > Arthropoda > Insecta > Lepidoptera > Zygaenidae > Zygaena > Zygaena filipendulae. Next base: position 1,233,600 of record OU015650.1, read on the forward strand.
AAAAATCTCTAGTTTATGAAAACACAGACAATGTTGCAAATAAAAGATGAATCACGAAGGGGAAACACACGTTATTAATCGTTCATTTATTTAGTGTTAAAATCATAGTAATCTTTAATTTGCAACATTATTTGTGTGCCCACAAATTAGAGAAAAACTGTTTTTTTATTATTATTTTAAATAAAATTTAATAATTTAATTACAAACTTTTAAAGTGTTAAAAGATGTATATTAATTTTTTACTTCACGTCTAATTATTATTTGTTTTAATATATATACGTAATTATTTCTATACTCTGCCTTTTTATGTTCCGCTAATTCTGCCGGTGTGTATATATCTATGTTGAGCTACACGATGAGTCTATATCTACCTATACCTTATACCTATACCTACTCTATAGAATAAAATTTTAAATTATAATATTATAATAGGTATATGTATGATTACAGTGAATACCGCATGATTTTCTTGCAGATTTCCAAGGTTGCTTGACTTGCTTGTAGCGTAGAAACAAACTACAAAGATCTGTGTGTTGAGAAATGTCAATATTATTGCAAAAGTAACTCTGTCTGACTGTCTGTTACGCTTTCACGCCTTAACAGCTCAACCAATCATCACGAAATTTTGCATACACGTTGTCAGGGGTACAGAAAAGGACATAGGGTAGGTACTTTTATCCCAGAATTCCCGCGGGATCTCCGAAATTAACGTGGAAGAAACCGCGGCGAACAGCTAGTTTATAATAAAGAAGAAGGTTTTGTGCTAAACATTTTTATTGCTTGCATTACACGTGACTGTAGAGTGAAAAAGTGTATGAAAACTGAGCTCTCTGTTGGGCCGGCTTTGTTGCGATCGCCCGAAATAGAACTCGGTTTAGGATGGACTTATTTACGTGTTTCTAGTAGGTACTTTATTGGTTTAAAAGTAGTTTTGTTATTTCCCCCATAGTCGTAAAACCCTGTTTTCAATGGCACATCCAGAAAAAAATATTAAGGAATATTATAAATTATGCTGTTTTGGTTTTTTCAAATAATTTAATTGGTATTCTTGAGAGCTTTACTTCAAATTGATACTTCTGTTTTTGTATCGCGTAAGAGGTGCCTGTTCAGAACTTTTATAGTTAACTAGCAGTCCCCCGCGATTTCATCCGCGGTAATTTCGGAGTTCCCGCGGAGGTTGCGGGAAAAAAGTACTCTATGTCCTTCAGTTCCCGAGGGAATTCCGGGATAAAAACTATCCTATCTTTTAAGTTGGACCATATTATAAATGGTTGCAAAATTTTATCATAATCCGTTCAGTAGTTTCGGAGTCCATCGCGGACAAACAACGTGACACGTGATTTATATATATTAGATTAGATTAGATATGTTTTCTTTTGTTTCTTGATAAGATTTCTAGGTTTGTTAAAAAACTTATGAAATTGGTAAATAATAATAATAATCAGTCGTCTGTGAATAAAAAATGAAGCGTTCTTTGAACACTAACTTTACTAAGTATTGATATCAATAATTTGTTATCCGATTGTCTAATAATAAAATATTCGCACAAACAAAAAAATCTAAAGCTTAAATGAAAACCTGTAAGAAAACGTAAACGTAAGATTGTGTCATAAAAAATACCAACTCCGAATTAAAAATGTAGCACCTGTAAGATAAGTTCTCTAGGTGAACAAACTTTGTTTCGCCGGCCGTGATTTTCGCTAACACATTGCATTGCCATCTTCGACTCGGCACGCGATGCGCGCACATCTGCGCGCTCGGGATTTTTCGCGCTGCCGCGTAATTTGATTTCTGAACGAATTTCTACGGTCGCCCTTCTTAATTTAAAAACAATAAAAGAAAACAAAAGCTACAAATCTTGATGAGTGTTTTTTTGTGAAAAGTGATTATTTATCTTTGTTGGTGAAATAAGAATTTTCATTGGATTGATTTATTGGTATTTAATTATTTTCTTAGTGTTTAGTTTTAATTGTTTCATGTTGTATGGGTCTACTGATATTTAGACAGATATCCTTACATTATCTATGATTTTTGGAAGAAGTAGAGAGTTATGTATTTTTTAAATTAAATTCTATCATGACTACTACTATAATTTGTCACCTCAGGAACTGGTAGATACCTATAACTAGTTTTATATAGACTTACTCAAGATGGTGGTGGTGGGTAAAGAAGTTACTTTTAACACCTACTTACTATATTTTCTTTATAAGAGACTTGCATCACTTCAACACAATTAGCAATTGGTTATCATTCGAGCGTAGCCTCTATAATTATAAAAAATTTTAAACTGAAATCATAAAAATGTTGATGATTTAAATTTTCAAACCGCTTTAGAACCGACACTAGATATTAATACTTACACGTTTTGTATAGAAGGTTAAAAGAGAAGATTAGGTCTACGTGCGTGTTATATGTTTATGATTTGTAGTAGATATAGATCAACCTAGTGATTAATTGCGACTCTAGTATTAATTTAATAAACGTTCTATCTTTCCTATCCTTATAATAACATAAAACAAAGTCCTCCGCCGTATTTATCTGTCTGTTTGTTCGCGGTAAACTCAAAAACTACCAAACGTATTTTCATGCGGTTTTCACCAATAGATACGAATGATTCATAAAAAAAGCATAAGTAACTATTCATAATTTATCAAGGATTTGTGTAAATTGGTTGAAATTTAATAATCGTTTGAAGTGTCGGAAAAAGTCAAACAGCCTACGTTGTCAGGCGTCCTATACAGAAAAGGACATTGGGTACTTTTTAACCCGGTATTCCCACAGGATCTCCGAAATCATTATAAGTGAAACCGCGTGCAACAGCTAGTAAATTATAATAACAATGCTTCCAACGTAATCACCTACCTACTGTTGCGTTTTGATAATTTATGTTTCCTTCCTAAATTTTCATATTATTGTTTTCTTTTTCGCAAGCGATGATTAGCTGTCGGCGAGTAATTAAAAAGTTGGTTTGGAGGCATAATTAGATATACCTTAATTATTATATTATTTTACATGGGCATGTAGACGAATACCTACTTAAAGTTATAATTACGTAAAACTGTTTCACAATTGTCAATGTCTAATTATTATTACGGATTACGGAGCATCACTTGAAATGGGACGACCGCCTGATTTCTTTTTTGTTGTGATCTAAGAAAGAGTTTTTTTTGCATTTTCCAAATCCACGGAAATTGTCGAAAATTTTATTTTACATTTTTGTATATCTATATTTTTATAAATTTATTTTCTTTCTTTCTTTCTCTCTTTATATAAAATCACACTGATAAAATCAAGAAATTTCAAAAACGACCTACTCTACTTTTGAAGCTGTTTGGCAGGAACGTGTAGTTTAGGCGGTAAACGTCAGTTGAAACAGGATTTTCCTGTGGGACTTTCATTCCGAAGTTCCTGAGGGAATCCTGAAGTCCTGAAAGTAAAGCGGGTGAATCTGCAGGGATAATTGAAATTTTATTATAATCTTGATTTCACTTTGTTGCACAATTGTATGTATATGTATAGGATAACCCGCTATAACTTTTATTTGTCCGAGCAAGGGGTGTATTGAAAACCAGCGCTGGGTGAACTTCTGGATTAAGGATGTTCATCCAGCATATGCTGAATGCACTCCTTTTGCCAACTGCCAATTTTTTATTGATTTATTTGGATCGATTTAATTGGCTAAGTTTTTTTTTTTTTTGTACACCTTTTTGATGGCAATAAACAATTTTATTATTATTATTATTAATAAGTATTTAGTGGAAGAAGCAGGTACAATGTTTAGGTAGAATTAGGTACCTCAAAACTTCCTTAGGTACTAATTTGTACACCTACTTATTAAAAATACTTCTAAAATTACACACAATTATCGTATTACGTCTTTGACTTTTTGCTTTTGCTTTGAACTGGCGATGAACAAGACGAATGACTACCTAACTCATTTTCGTGTCGCTTTGTCGTCTTTGAAACTCGTATGTAATAAATGGTCACTTCATCTACTTTATGAAGGTAAACTTCAGTGTTTTCTTTGCATCTTGCCGCAAACATAACCCACACCCGGGAGATAACCTATTTAAAGTTATACGCAGTAAGCAGTATATAACTGGGCTTAATCAAAATATCTCAAGTAGTTTCGTAGGACAGACGATCGAAATTGCAAAAAAGCTATTTTGGCCTCGTACGACCAGTGAATTTTATGATACAATCTCCATTAATAAAAAAATGTGAGTATAATTGGACGCAGATAAGCAATAACATGTTAACCCACAATACAAAGTTATTGATTCAGAAAGATTTATTGAGAGTTAAAGAACGTTTTTTAATTATGTGTTTACTTTATTACATTGCTTAAATATGTAACTAAATATTGAATATAAAAATGTTGAAACAAAATGGCGCTATAGTTTTAAAGCTTTAATTTACTCAAAACTCCAGTGTGGGTTAACACACTATTGCTTATCTATGTCCAATTATTATGGATGTGTAAATGGATATAATATAATAATATGTATTTATACCTACCTACATATACTCATAATATAAATTACTAAATTTAAAATTTATTGTATAAAAAGATGACGCTTCTGTGTCCAAATTATCCAAAGTTTCAAAGAGGTTCAATTCGAATTTTCGGTCTTTTGATGTAGAATATACATGAATTTATTAAAAGTAAAACTAACTCGCGCCAAAACTCTCGGATTACTGAAGTTTAATCTTGATCCGACTCTACATAAAACTAAAGGTTTTTTACACGTGCAAAAAAGTAAAGTCAGTTTATAATATTTGTTTAGTTAAGTAATAAAATTATTTTAACATATTTTCCATAGTTTTTTTATTAATTTAGAATAGGTAGGTAGGTACTCTATTCGATTGATAAAATTTGAACTTCTTTGAACTTTTAATGCGCAATTAATTTTATCTTTTGCCAAATAGAGTTTAATATTTAACGGCTATAATATTACTTTATATCTCGTCTAGTGAGAAAGGAAGTTCAGAGCGTAAACACGTAACTATGTATTTTTTCTCTTGATTTCAATTTTTATTATAATGAATATTTTTTATTCTGCAATTTGCGATGCGATAGTCGGTTACTTTGTTCTTTAGCGAGGCTATTAAGCCTTCTGTTTATGGCCACTGACTTGAGAAAAAAAATCAGCCATTTTTTTAAATATTGTATACCTAGGTTAGAAATAGCTTTCTTCCTTAATTTATTGCTTCAAGACTTCTGAACAAAGTTTCTGACGAATCCCGAAATATATGTGAGTCACGCCGCGGGGTTACAAAGACTCCACAAAACTTATAGCCTTAGAAATTGTAGCGAAATAATCGAGTGTGCCGCTTACTGATAGGACAAAAAGGTTTAATTTTAAAAAACCTACGGAACTCGCTCATAACACCCTAGCTCGTCGATAATGACCCTTCGTTGTTCTAAAACTCAATTGGGTTTCGAGTCCAACAAATATCTGAATTACATCACAATACGTCCATACTCACTTACTTAGTGCATTGCATCGTGTTATATAAGCAACACAAACACATATTGCTTTTAATTGACTTTTTCGGTTACTCGAGCGAGTGGTCCGAACAAAAACGGAGGACCAATTCTACTCACGAAAAATAACGCACGGCTGCATCTATCTATCTATATATATCAAAATTAATCCCTATTTCCTTTGGTCACATCATCACGCGTAACGGCTGGACCGATCACCGTTAAATTTTGCAAACACGTCAACACAGAATATCTTTAATAAATGCCAAACGCAAATGCTTTATTCTTTTCGTTTTTTTCTTCTACAACTATTAGGTACTACGTAACGCGTAACAAGCTTGCCTGTTATTGTTTGTATTGGTAGTGCACCCGGCGACTCATGTTCCTGTCACCATGCAAATGCTAGTCGTATATAATATAATATATATAACTATAGGAAAGTTTAGGACACAGTTATTACCTATGTCTAGTTGTAAGGTTTTTTACTCAACTATATCCCAACTTGTGTCTGTTTCTTCTTCTAATAAATAAATAAATAAATGCTTACCTTCCAAAAACATTTTAATTATTGTTGAAAAAATGGTCCCAGTTCAGTTCAGTTCAGTGCTATTTCACAAATTTTACAATGTGAGGCAGCGCTGGTTTTCAGCCGGAAATATAATTAAAAATAAACTAAAAAAAAAATATATACCTAAATGACGTCTCGGACCCGGTTACAAAGACTAATCTCATTATAATACATACATAATACATTACATACGTGAGATATAATACATAGTAGGTATACACATAGTAAATATAATACATAGAAGAGTATGATGAAATTAAAGCAATAATATTACTAAATATCTGGGCGACCGAGCTTCGCTCATTGTTATCACTCCCGGAGAAAGGTGTTTATAGCGCCATCTGTGGTTAATAAGTAGGGAAGCAGTACCAAACACTCATTTTTCATTGCCTGAAAATACCTATAAAACGACGTTTTCTAAAAATGAAACCTAGCTAGATCGATTAATCGACCCCGAAACCTCCTGCATACTAAATTTCATGAATATCGTTAGAGCCATTTCCGATATTCAGATTATATACATATTTATATACAAGAATTGCTCGTTTAAAGAAAAATAGATTATTATGAAATCTGTACTGATAAATAAAATTTACGTGTCTGTTTTTTTGTAATTTCAAATTAACAGCTTTTCACGAAACACGTATGAAATAAAAGTGAATACGGTACTTAGGTACATAAAAAAACAATTTTTTAAATTTTGTTATGTCTTTCTGTGTGTTCCGGCTAATCTTTGAAACGGCTGGATCAATTTTAACGAGACTTTCACTGGCAGATATCTGATGTTATAAGAAGTGACTTTGGCTACTTTTATTTTAGAAAAAAATAGTTCCTACCGAATTTTCGAAACTCACGCGCATGCAATCGCGGGGCACATCTAGTATTATAATAAACTTAAAGTAACGCTTTGAAAATGTTACTCATTATACGGAAAATTAAATGCATTTTATTATTTTATATCACCTGTGCACCCTTTGCGAAAGTAACTCTGTCTGTCTGTGTGTCTGTCTGTGTGTCTGTCTGTCTGTCTGTCTGTTACGGTTTCACGCCTTATCGGCTCAACCGGTCACCACGAAATTTTGCATACACGTCGTCAGGGGTGCAACAAAGAACATAGGGTACTTTTTATTCCGGAATCCCCCCGGGAACTCCGAAATTAAGCGGGTGAAACCGTGGGGAACAGCTAATTTATTATATGTAGAGAGACCCTTATCGATGCAGGAGGGTTTGCGTTTTTCGTAAGTAGAATTGCGCCCGATGTTTGGGACCTAACTGGTTTTCAACTTTGATCAAATTGAACGTCCGAATTATTAGTGGCGGTGCACGGTGTACAGACCGACACTGCGATATCGTTATTATTAATGACCTGAGCACCAAATTTATTATTACCTAATGACAAGCAACGCCAGCCAAAATAATTTTACAGAGAGTGCAGCCTTAAGGCGATTTTTTCGTTAAAACGTTTTTTCGTTTTTTTAATCAAAACATGCCCCAGGGAACGCTACCTCTTGTACCATGTTGTACCTAATACTAATGTCAGTTGGTATAGGTAGACCGAGGCGAATCGGATCACTTTTTCTTTGAAGTTGAGTAAATCATACTAAAGTGTTATATAATGTTGTTTTTATTGATAAAAACGTAAGAAGTAACAATCAGCTATGAAATAAACATTTGAAAACTTAAATCGCACATATATTCTCTTAATTAGCTATCAAAAACTAAAAATAGAAAAATATCCGAATCGCCCCAATTTTTGGGGTGAATCGGATCGTACACAACATATAACAAAATTTTGAGTTTCTTAACACTATAGCTTTGGAATCAGTAGAAAATTAACAATAAGATCAATTTTAATCATCGGCACATAATTCACATGTATATGGTCCTTTTTCCCCCTCATATCAGCACATTTTTCGTATTTCGTAATTCTGCCACTTTTTCCTTCTTCATATCTTCAATCCTTGCTCTTGACAGACACTCCGGCTTCGGAATAGTTATTTTTTTATTTCTTTGCATGATTCGATGGAACCAGTCCTGGCCAGTCATTCCAGCACTTCTGTGAAATTTGTGTTTTATGTTTTGACATTCTGCAAATTTAAAGGTGTACTTACGTACCGCTTTGGGTGTAATTCCGAAGCCACGACTTGCCAAGTGCAATAGCCAGTCAGCTAATTTCTTTTCTACATTCTCATCTAAAACTGGCTGTACACCACGACGCTTAATAATACCCCTCGATAAAGCAATTCAACTCTGTAAGCTCGTGAACGGTACTGAAAAAATTTCAGCAGCCTTACATAAGGTCAACTCTTTGTTTTGGTCTTTATTTAGAGCCTCTTTCATTGTTTCTTGAGACCATTCTCCGGCATCAGTCTTTCTTTTGTACGTGCGAACCATCTACAATTAAATAAGTATGAATAAATAACCTAAAACATTTAATAAATCAGTTTAAAAGTGTGATCCAATTCGCCCCTGACGATATGATCCGATTAGCCCCATAATCAAGACTTTTGAAATGAATATTTTAGACGTTAACCTCTAAGATCATAATGATCATGATCTTAAATGCGATTTGTTTCTATGAAATAGACACCTTGCTTAACAATATAAACCAATGTTAGTTGAGTTTAAACACAAATCTGTAATATGACACAAAGAAATCGTAAGTACGTACCTTAGATGAGCGTCAAAATTGCGACACACACAAACGACGGAGTCGCTGACGAGCGGTGTCAACACTGATTCACAAGCGCGATCGAAATATGCCTATGTCGGGAGATGCAGGGTGAGAGGATAGACGCAAAATGCCGGTTGAGTGCGTTCTATGTCGATGCGATATTTGAATTATCCACATTTTCTTATTTTGATCCGATTCGCCCTGTGATCCGATTCGCCTCGGTCTACCCTATCTAATATATATAAATCACGTGTCACGTTGTTTGTCCGCGATGGATCCCGAAACTACTGAACGGATTTTGATAAAATTTTGCAACCATTTATAATATGGTCCAACTTAAAAGATAGGATAGTTTTTATCCCGGAATTCCCTCGGGAACTGAAGGACATAGAGTACTTTTTTCCCGCAACCTCCGCGGGAACCCCGAAATTACCGCGGATGAAATCGCGGGGGACAGCTAGTAAATATATATATTTCAAATTATATGCCACAAAATTAAAAATCAGGCTTGAATTGATACGTAGATTACACTACTCTCACTTTTCATAAATATTTTATGTATAAAACGGAAAGATCTAAATAAGTTTAATGTTGATTGATTTGTCCCTAGATTCCTAAGGGCGGCATATAATGTATATATTTGTTTATTCTTTTTGCACAAAAGGTACAATGGTAAACTTAATGCCTTGCGGCATTCTCTAACAGTTAACCATTGGGTTGACAGAGGAGGTATAAAGGAAAATACTTAATAATATTAAAATACTAATAAACTCAAACATAAAGACTGAACAAAAAAATATCTTATGTCCATCTCTGTACCCTTGAAAACGTGTATGCAAAATTTCATGATGATCGGTTGAGCCGTTAAGGCGTGAAAACTTAACAAACAAACTAAATCACTTTTGCATTTACCTATAATAGTCAGGATTGTACCAACCGATCCTAAGTAATAAATAATGTATTTGAATTTGAAACCGTGGACTAAACAGTAGGTTATTTAATTGGTAGATTCTATTAGCTATAAGTAACCAACTTATCGCAGTAACAGAATAGTCGTGAAAATCAACTCGCATTTACAGTAAAACCTTTGCGTAGTTGAACACAGCTATTATCAGGTGCTAAATATTCGACTGATAACGTAGGTACAAGGCTTATCTGCTCGGGGCTGTTTGCGCATGATGCCTGTTTAGACACTTCTTAATGTCATTTAACGACCTTGCCACATTCAGGTACATAATGATGTCGTTTGGTTTGTTTTATAAGGAAAATATAGACCGGTCCAAACCAATGCCTAAAAATAATATAAAATTGCAAATGTTGCTACAGACCTATTGATCTCCATATTGACAATAATAGTCACCGCGGTTTTTTTTATATATATCACTAGTGATTAGATACGCTCCTCAGTTTCACCCGCGTATATTTCGGAATTCTCACAAGCAACCGATTAAATTAGCCTAAGTCATGCTTAAAATATCAACTGCATAATTAGTGGGAAAGATCAAGTATAAAAGTGTCCATGATAATGATTGACTTTTATTTGTATTTATTCCCAAAAGTCAACTTATTTTTGAGAATTACCTGCATTTGAAACAAAGAACTTTTTCGAACTTATATCATCAGTTTTGTTTACGTTTGAAGTCATTGTGTGAGGTCATAGATTTATCTTATTTATTTATTTATTTATTTATTCTTTATTGCACAGTGTGTACAAATGGCGAACTTAATGCCTTGCGGCATTCTCTACCAGTTAACCATTGGGTAGACAGAGAGATATAGAAGATGGGGTGTGCAAACAAAACAATAATTAATATACTTAATACTAGACACTAATAATTAATAACTAAAACATAAAGATGCAATTTACTCACAATACATACTAAAACACATGCATATCCTACACATACCTACACAATAAAATACATACACACATAGTTACATATAGTATATATATATATACACACACATACACATACCATATTATATGTATGACTTACCTAGAAATAAAGCGGTTGTCTTTTTCCATCGTATATTTTAGGTTGTATAGAATTACTAGCAGTTCCCCGTGGTTTCACCTGCGTTAGTTTCGTAGATCCCGTGGGTATTCCGAGATAAAAGTACTTACTACCCTATATTTTTTCTGTACCTACCCTTAACAACATGAGGGTAGTATGCGAAATTTGATGTAGTTTCTTCCGCGTTAATTTTGACGATCCCGTGGGAATTTCGGGATAAAAAGTAGCCCATGTCCTTATCTGTATGCAAAATTTCGTGGTGATCGGTTGAGCCGTTTAGCGGTGAAAGCGTAACAAACAAACAAAATCACATTCGCATTTATAATATTAGTAAGTATAAGTAAGGAAGTAAGGATTTTTTTTTAATATTAACGCTTAACGATCTTCAAGATAATATGTCTACCTACGTTTAGAGTGCTCGCGACTTGATACTCCTTTCCATCTGACGCTACCATGCATAAGCCATAACACTAGTAATTTTACTGTTCAAATCTTTTAATAGTCTCAGATCTCATATCTATTAACCTTGTTATCCGTAAAAGTGTATTAAATGTGCCATATTTTGTTACTCGAATTAATTCATATGGCTACTTATGTTAACATTTTACAGCTATGATAGCTCAGTGGTTAGTGCGTTCGGATTAAACGCCGCAAGGTGTAGGTTCAAACCCTAACAATGAGCTTGAGCTGCCGGTGAAGGAAAACATCGTGAGGAAACCATAGCATGGTGGTAGGGCGCTCTCTAGTGCCCGGCTGGCTAGCTACCACCTTCAAGTTGCAAATCTGTCGCCAAGCACCTAACGGTGTGTTCCGGCAGCCCCGCCCCACTTGAAAGCCAGTTCCCATCCCCATTCCGGGTCGGCAACGCACCTACATGCCTTCTGGTGTTGAAGATGTCTATGGGCGGCGGTAATTACTTACCATCAGGTGTACCACTTGCCCGTTTGCCCCCTATGACATAAAAAAAAAAACATGGACTATGACTTGGGTTTGGATTATACTATAGATAAACGAAATTCTCGGGATATGTTGTCAATAGCGGACTTATCAAATATATAAAGTTTTAATTGCATAGCTCTTATACTTTAGATTTTATTGATATCTAAAAAACCCTGATTTCGTCACTGACTCACTGATGATCATCAAAATTCTTAAGGTATTTCCTAATGTCCTAGAAAGCTGAAATTTAGCATGTAAGCTGGTATTAGTAACAAACAACAAAAAAATTATATAACTTGTAACTTTTAACCAACCCCTAAACTAGGGGATGGAAGTTTGTATGAGAAACCGCAATTTTGACTCACAAAAAGAAATAAAATCCCATCAAAAATTTTTATATAAAATGATGCCAAGACGGGTCTATATGACAGGCACTGTCAAAAAGTTATCAGATCTCATGTAGAGCCAAGCTTATAACTCTACACATCCTAACTCCACAAGGACTAACTTCTCAAACTCTACACCTTAGTCAGAATATGTGGCTTGGCCATTTCGTTACTACAAGAACCTTTGTATAACAGAAAATTAATTAAAAGTGTATAATTTTTTCACTTTCTTTACGCTCATGTGAATGGAACGAAATGGCCAAGCCATACATTCTGACTAAGGCGTAGAGTTTGAGAAGTTAGGCATTGTAGAGTTAGGGTGTGTACAGTTGCCCCTCCCAACCGCCGCCCCAGAAGAAGGCGTAGGAGGCAGATTGTGGGCCTCCAACCCCCGTAGTGAGGTTCTCCGGGCGGTAGAGCGAGGCACTCTACCGTCCGAGGGAGATAGGACCTCGGGTGGACAAGTGGCGCGTTAGGTGTTCCGGCGCGCTACTTCAATAATTTATTTTTGCAGTCAGTGGGAGGGAGGGACTTAGTTCCTGCGGGGACTAAGTCCCTGAGCAGGGGCCCGCATAAAAGCGGGCCAGTGCCGTCGGGGCCGCGGAGCATGCGAGAGCGAATCCCGCGGCCCTGACGTAAGGCGCCGAGGAGGAACACCCCAGGGTTTTTAGTGGGTAGATCGCCCTTGTCAGGGCGGAGTCCCACATAACCACCGCCCGCCTCATGGCGGTGGTTGCATAAAGCATTTTCCCTGGGTCAAAAAAAGGGGTGTGTAGAGTTATAAGCTTGGCTCTACATGAGATCTGATAACTTTTTGACATTTTACATGAAAATATTTTAGTGGGATAAATCTTTATTAGGTAGGTAAGTACTTACAGCTATATTGGTTTTATTTTAACATCATTTATTTTTAACAGCACCTATGACCTAACTATAAATCTTAATAGTGAGGAAGTAACAAATAAACGTTTCCATGGTATTTTTTACATTACCTACCTATTCTTTACAACGTCATAGTTCTTTGAACAGCACGCATACTGCGGCTTCGATCCTGATTCGTGGTCACAACTTTATTACCACGAATCTAACAAAATCAGCCACAACTGGCTTAACTTATTTCATAACTAGCTGTCCCGCGCGGTTTCACCCGCGATAATTTTAGAGTTTTCGCAGGAACTCCGGATTACAATATAGCTTATGTTACTCAAGGATAATATAGCTTTCTAATGGTGAAAGAATTTTTGAAATCGGTTCCGTAGTTTTTGAGTTAAATTGCAACAAACAAACAAACAAAAAATCAAATCTTTCCTCTTTATAATATTGGTATAGATTAGTTTTTGTTCTGGTTTCAAACTCTTTGGTGAACTTGAAGCGCCAAAAAGAGTAGAATAAAAAATAGCATGGAATGTAGTTCATCAAACATATACCTACTCGTATTTTAATAGTCGATCCCCCACGGTTTTGATCTCGTTAAATTCCAAGTATAACCGCGGAAGTTCTGGGATAAAAGTACTTTAGGACACTGTAACTTCCTATAAGTGAAAGTTATTAAAATCGGTTAAGTATAATTTGTGAGTTTATCAATTACAAATAAACATACAAAAATCAAAACTTTCTTTATAATATTACTATAGATATTTCGAACGAGCAAGATTTTGAGTCGCACTTGGCCGTCTTTTTTGTTTATCGTCAATTTTAACGTCTACCTTTAAGATTAATTAGGCTTTTTTAGATGTACATAAGTATAGGTAGGTACGCACATTTTAAACTACAATTTTTTGTGGCGTGCTCGAGTAAGGGTTTTTTAGCACAATTAGCTGTGTGTATTGTAATGATGTACTGGTCTGTGCGAGACCGGTTTGTGCCTACCCTCTAGCTGACACAACCAACAAAGAAGACTGCTGAAAAAAGAAACATGAGATCATTAGTCGCAGGATGTTAGTTTTTTTGCGCATAAAATTAACGCCCATAAAAATATACGGTTTGTGATTCTTGCTTACTTAAGCAGCTAGGTAGAAACTAAGACATTTGTCTTTAACCCTTTCGCCGCCATGTTTTTGTAGCCTAAACTTACCTACAGCGCCACACGCTTTAGCCATAATTTCTCCTAGCGCTGGAAATGCTTAAAATATATCGGAATTATAATAATAATAATAATTATAATAATAATCCACTTCACAACACACAGATCTACTTGAACGCACACTAAGCTATAAGCTTGTGTCGTTGTCTTAATTCTGAATATATTCCGAAAGTAGGATTTTAATGAATTCGACCGAGGCTTGGGCAGATCTAATTTAATAAATTCAACAATTTGTTATAGATCTGCTGATTTTTTTTTTACATTATCTAAGTGGCACTTGAGCTTGGGGGCTAAAACAACGATAGTGTGGGTTGAGACTTAAGCAATTCACAACTGATAGAAATTTTTGTGGGTTGAGACTTAAGCAAATCACAACAAGCTTAGATAGATACCTACTCAAATCAAAAAACCACGGTAGTCATTCCCAGTTCCGAACAAGTGTTTCCTGTAAGTAAATCTAGTTTAGGAAGCGGAATAGTGAATGCCTCTAATTGCTGTAATTACTGTCTAATGTCGAAGACATTTCTCTTGGGCGTGTCGTCGGAAATCGAATGTTGATCTCTTTTCTTAGCATCACGAGAGATTTCTCATTAACGCCATAAATAAGTAAAACTTATAAAATGAGCATTAGTAGATACATAATATCATATACTGCTTTACCTACTCTACAAAAACTGAGAAGGCAGCTATTTAAAATGCATTTGAATGCGAGATTACAGAGAAATTATTCCAATGCGTTTTTAAACGAAACAAATTATGATATTTGCAATCAAAAACAATAATCACAGAGCAGTAAGTTGGTACATGTAATAAGAAACTGCAGTCATAATGGTTAGTTCTAAAGTATTACAAATGAACACATCAATCCAAAATTAGTTTCAGTGGACTTCAGTACCTAAAAACCTGTAATACTTAAGCTACCTATCTACAGGTTGTAATTTTAAATGAGATACTTATTTGAACCCTTTATAGTTCATCCTTAGACGAAATTAATAAAAATAACGTACATAATTTAAAAAAAGACTCATAAATCACAGATATAAAAACGTGGATTTATGTGGGTGAATAACCTCCAAAGATTGTTGGTGCGCCAGCCGCATTATTAAATAAAAGATGTTTGAATGGCACTTAAGGTATGATCCATCAGCGCTGCGGCAATTGGGTATTTTTCAGGGTATGAGAATAAAAATTCTAATTAGTCCCTCAATAAGCAAATAAAAAAATAATAGACACATATTTTTTACTTTTTTAAATTAATGAAAATAAACATAGATAAAGCGCATCAAAGTTTAGGGTAGGGGGGCCTCGTGACGTCATTATTTAGTTTGAGCCCCGTAAATTCTGCACCGGGTTGTGACGTCACGCAAAATTTTAACTCAATGTACCTATCTTTTGATTACGTAAAAAAAGAAAAAATACGTGTCCAATATTTTTATTAATCTACACGACACGACGGACTTAAAAAAAATTTAGTCAAGTAGCCAATTTGCACGCTCAATTTTCGTGAATATTTTTTACGTCAATGTGTTGTTTATGTGAGACTAGAATCGAATATCGACCAACCCTAGTTCAATACGTCCCTCGTTTAACCTTACACCCTGTATATTAACTTAAAAATTGTCATGTAATTATCACCTGAAGTTACAAACAATTATTAAAACCAGCAACATTTATATACCTACGTATAGTAAAAAATATCTTTGTGACGTTATATTAGTGTAGCCATTAAAATAATATACAAGTATAATAACAACGGAACAATACGTTTTTAAATATATACTTTGCATCTATAATAGGAAAAATCTCGACAACTCCGTGAATAATACTCGTATATTTCATCACACCAAATGTTGAATTTTATTTTTCTACGCGGAAAAATACAGCAAGCAAGAAGTTGTAGGTAACTAATCGTGTTATTTTGTGAGGTTTATGAGCAAAAACCAGTAGGTAAAGAGTACAATCTATACTAATCAAGGATACTAATATTATAAAGAGGCAAAGTTTGTGAGGCTGTAGGGGGTAATCTCTGGATCTACTGAACCGATTTTGAAAATTCTTTCACTTATAAGAAGCTGCAGTGATCCTGAGTGACATAGGGTACTTTTTATCCCGAAATTCCCGCAGGAACTCCGAAATTGCCGTGGGTGAAACCGCGGGGATAACTAATCTATACATATAAAATGTATTGTCCTAAATGGATCAACGCCCAGCAGCCTAAACCGCTGGTCGTAGAGACCTGAAACTTGGAGGGTGTGCTCTTTATGAGTTGCATCCGATAAGAAAGGATTTTTGCAAATTCAACCTCTAAGGGGATGAAAAGTTTGTATGGAACAATTCCGCAGGAACTTCGAAATTATCGCGGGTGAAACCGCGCGGGACAGCTAATATAATATAAGTTAAAATAAAATAAATCTACATTTAACTACATACAAATAACCGATTCACGTGTAAACCTACAAGCGAAAGGATAAATGTTATTTCGCAATTAACACTTATTTCTATGAATTGAAATACGAGTGGACTTGCACCCAATATAGTAAAGAGCACAGATATATTATATAGACTAGACTACGCAAGTTATCAATCCAAGCGTGCCGTAATGAAGGTATATTGACAATTATTAAGTAAGTATACCATGCGTGGCTAATCCGCGTCTTACATTGAAATTGTTATACGAATCGGTTTGATAAAAAAATTGAAATCTTTCCTCATCTACTTTATTCAATGTCTGCTATAAAATTTTTTTTACAATATATACATAGGTAGTAAAAAACACCTTTTTTTAAAGACTATGTGAAAAAAAATTGTTTTTAAAGTGGATCGTCAGGGTTAGTTTTTATATGAATTTCAACAGATATCTTCTTACGCTAATAGCTGATTTCTTATTTACTAGGCCTTATTAATTAAATACTACATACTTATTATACCGATTTCGATATCGACAATACAAAAAAAAATTACTTCGTGAAATTTTAAAGTTCTCTAGATCAGTAAAAATATTAGTATCTACCTATTTTATAATCAAGATTCATAATTAAAAAACTATGGTGCGGGAAAACATCTCTCGAAATTCGTGTGAACATTAACTCTGTCGATCCATTTTAAAAGTCAGTTTTCGACATAGTCCAGCAATAACCCCATTGCTAAGGCACGGGCTCAACGTTTGAAGTGCCTGGGAGGAAAGTTCGCCACGCGGGCCCCGTGCGGGGAAGTGGATTTTACACACGCTTTCAAGTTAAATTTTCAGCATAATGTTCTCATTCTCCGTCCTATTATCCCGTTTATATGAATACTAATCCCACCCCACCTAATCAAAATCAAAAATCAAAAAAATCAAAAATATTTATTATTTTATAAGAAGTCGTTACAAACGGTTATTGGGACCTACTTTTAAGCATTTTTTATACTTGTGACAGTAGGTCCCACTCTTCCATAGCCATCCAAAACATTTATATAACTAAAGCCTTATAATTAATTAACTCATACAGATATATATTTATATAAATATAATTGTATGTAACATTTGTTACTTATTTATTTATTTATTTTATTCTTTTTTTTTTTCTCTTCTTCCTAACCCATCAAACCTTCATTTTCAGTAGGCTTGATTTGTTTGTGTGTATGAGTGTGCTTGTGGGACCTAATAGGGATGTTGACTAGTTTTGAAAATCAAAATTCTAATTAGTCCGTCAGTTAGAAAATAAAAAAACAATAGACAAGTATTTTTTGCTTTTTCAAATAAATTAAAATATACAGAGATAAAGCGCATCAAAGTTTAGGGTGAGGGGGTCGTGACGTCACTAACCGCTAAAACCGCCATGCCAACTGTCCGACAAGTGACGTCACGCGAAATTTCAACTCAATGTATCGCCGTTATTTTTTGATTGCGTAAAAATATAAACAATACGTGTCCAATATTTTTTATTAATATACAAGACGGACTAAAAAAATTTTGTCAACATGCCCATTTCCTTAGAACTGAAAAAAGGAAAACACTAACTAAATTTTACACCGTTTTTACTGACTGTACATTGTACAACATGTAATGTCCCACGAATTACGACATTTAACGGGAAAAACACTCATTACCTTTTATGTACTTCCACACGTCCTAAGTAGGTATAGATGAAAGTTGTATGGCGTGTGTGTACCTGCCCACCGGTGCGGTAGGCACAATCGTCATCAAAAATAACTCTTATTGCACAGTAATTAAGGTCAACAACTGCTGAAGTGCAATTTTCGATGGCCCGTCTCACAGCTGGTTGAAATTGCAGTCGTCATTTGTAATGCAATGGAAAGTGATAAACAAGTAAACACAACGGTTGTTACTATAGGTTGCTTCGCCGCTTCTGATACTAAACCTGTCGCTCAGAGGTACTCTATCTGTTGCCCACGGATTCACCCGCGTCAATTTTGGAGTTACCGAGGGTATTCCGGGCTGCAAAGTACAACGTGCACCTATGCAAAATTTTAAAATGATCGGATCATCTGTTGAGTAGTTAGGGCGTAAAAACATAACAAACAAACACATTCGCAGTTAGGATTACGATCATGCGTTTGTCGTTTTCGTTAATTGAAGAACGCCCGATGTCTCTCTACAATTTACCATTTTGGTTTGAAGCTGGCAAAGGCACGGCGAAGTAGGTGCACTACGGCATAATAGCACCATTGGTATGCTATACCCGTGATTGGTGACAAGGACCTTATACTGCGATAACCTTAGGAATGCGGTCACTATCGCACGAACTTCTAATAAACGTGTATCTACGTATTTACTAGATGTGCCCCGCAAGCGTTGCATTGAAAAACTATATTATACTAATACATATTAGCTGTTCTTGGAGGGCTGCGGGAATAAATAGTACCCTGACAACGTCTTATACAAAATTTCATGATAATCGGTTGAGCGGTGCGATGCGAGCGATGTGTGAAAGCGTAACAAACAAACAAACTCGAATTTATAATAATAGGATTGATAGAATATGTTCAGTGCGAGTAAGTCTAGGGCTTTGTCTTACTATTTAAATTAAAATATCATCAAATATTTAAATTCCCATACATTATCCCTACTAATGTTATAAATGCGGAAGTAACTCTGTATGTCTGTCTGTTACGCTTTCACTCCTTATCGACTCAACTGATCATCACGAAATTTTGCACACATGGTGTCAGGGGTACAGAAAAGGAGATAGGGTTTTATCCTTGATTTCCTGCGGGAACTCCGAAATCAATGCGGGTGAGACTGCATTACATTTTGAATACTACACGTTGTCAGGGGTAAAGAAAAGGTTAAAGAGTACTTGTATCCCAGAATTCCCGCGGGATCTCCATAATTAATGCGGGTGAAACCGCGGGGAACAACTAGTACTAATCGTATAATTCTAGTTATATTTCGTTTTATGTAGAGTTATAGAGCTTTTTATAAATTCAGAATCCATTGTACCTATAGGTAAATATATTTTTGTTTCATGATACTGTACCCACATAACTATCTTGAACAGGTAAATAGAACGAGTTCACCAATTAATGCACAAATAAAACAACCGATTACCACGTGTAGGTATTTGTATTGACCATATACGCATCATGACTCGCTCGCGGCCTCTTGAATTAATCGCAATTTGACATCGATTCTTCTGTCTTTTGTGAATACTTAACTATGAAGAATGACCTGAAATTAGCACGGAGCTCGGAGGTCGTTCGTTGTCTCATTGAGATGCAACGGCGAAAACTCGGTAGGCATATAAAGATAAAAATATAATTATTGTATTACAATTTTTTAGACGACACAAATTAAAGCATTATTTACACGCACGAAGTAGAATTTACCTACTTATTTTTATGAGATAAGTAGGTACCCATCCGTGTATCGTAGACTCATGCAATGTGAAATATCCAAAGATCATATAAAAATAATAGTGATGTGCCAAATAATACAGAAATATCATACAAGCGATTGTTTCAAATAACACCGGTAGTGATGTGAGAGCACAAGATGTGGGAATACTTGGTTGTGCTGTTCGTAGGCTTTTGGCTTGGAGTCGCATTATTTCTCTACGTGTCCTGCTATTGGCTGGAGGAGATATTTGGTGAGTTTTGCTAATTAATATTTATTTCGCTAATTGTAAATGGATCATGATGGTGCTAAGCTGGCGATTCTAAAGTGCAAATCCGTGATGATTTCTTTAGCGGTTCCATTTCCAAATGTTTGTGTGTATAAAATTTGAAAATCGAACAGTACCTCTAAGTATATACGAGTAATCATTTATTGTCTCTGAATGCGGCGGTAAATAAGTATACGTAATATACCTACCTATATTTTACTTCCTTTATGGTTTTTTAGTATGATTTGGGAACAGTAGTGGAATTATAATTTATAATTTGTTAATTAGATAAGTGCATGAATTATTGTAACAACTGCTGGCGAACTGAAAAAAATAAAATAAAAAATAAAAAAACAGTAGGACTCCTTTTTTGGTTGCAGGTGTTCTAGTTATGAGAAAGTATTTTGACAGCGTGTATGCGGAATTCCTTAAAGATCGGTTAAGTAGGTACCAGAGTTAGAGCGTGAAAGCGTACCTAACATACAAACAAACTCACATTCGCATTTTGCATCACATATTAGTTAAGGATATTCACGCCGAGCTTCTAAATTATTATAGTTGCCTACCTATAGCATAGGAAATTTTACTATGTAACTTTATTTAAATTTGTAAACGCCTTAAATAAATTAAAAAAAAATATATAAAAAAGTTTGAACTACTTGCATTTGCCCAACTTAAAGGTTAATAATACCTTTTATTTAGTCATTAAACGTTACCAACCTTGACCAAACTTGGCTAGTGTTGATCCGTTCACATGCAACACCTTCATAATATAATTAAGTTATCCAACACGCGAGTGTGTTGCGAAAAATATATATATTTACCATTTTTAATGCAGTCCTAATGGTTTCGTGGCCTATGACGACATTTATCATAGTTTGAAGCATTTTAGAGCGTACCTAATTAACATGTTTAATTAAACATAATTTAGTAATGATTTCATTTTAAACCTCGCAAACAATGTGGCTTGCTCACTACTATGTACTAACTATATAAACCTACAAAAAATTTGGTCTTATGAAATGTCGTGTTCACAAACTGCAAATCCGATTAAGACCATTTTCCATGTAGTTTCTTTACTTGCACTTTCCCGCGGTTACTCAGTTTCGATATTTCAGGAACTCCGCCCGTGGATTTTCCAAAATAAAATTATTTTGGCGTGTTTATTACTATTATTAATACTACTATTATTAATATTTATTATAATACCTATAATATAATAGTAATAATAAATATATAATAATATTACCGCTTTGTCCTGAATGAGTGATGGATCAACGCACAGCCTAAACCGCTGATCGTAGAGACCTGAAACTTGGAGGGCGTATTTTTTATATGACGTAGGTATCCGATATGAAAAGATTTTTGAAAATTCAACCCCTAAGGGGATGTAAAGGGGTTCCAAAGTTTGTATGGAACTATTCCGCGGGAACTTCGCAATTATCGCGGGACAGCTAGTTATTAATTTAACAATACTACGTCTGCTTGGTTTCAATAATACCACGTTTGCTTAGTGTGGGGTCAAATAGATCTGCCGGCTTACTCTTGACGCAATCGATTAAGGGCCATACTTTTGACGTACCTAATCGTCTTAGGATCAAATCGAACTCGAATCGAAATGAGATCGAAACGGAATCAAATTTTGCTACTTACGAGGAGTCGTGTTATTGACATGCCAGACGCCATCTTTAGACATTAACACGATTCCAAATACGATTGAATTTCGATCTCAAAAGTGTGTGAGTACCTACTAAAATGACATGGTGAAATCAAATCGAAGTCAAATCAAAATCGAAGTCAGCCTCAAATCATTTTCAAGAGTAAGGCCCCTATGTGTTGTAAAGTGTTACTATTATTTTTACCCATAAACAAATTATATAGTTTTATATATTTTTTTTATAGTAACTGAAGGAAATAGTAGGTAATCAATGCGTTATGCACAATTGCATAGTGCCATAGTGCTACTTGAACGAATAGGTATGAAAATAACCAATATTTTGAACTAATTGTAAGATGTTTGATACAAAACGAGAAGTAATTACAATAATTGTATAGGGTCATTGCCAGGTCCTAGTGTAAAAGTCATCTACAAATCTATGCAATTATATATAATTAAGTAAAGGTACAATAGAATAATCATTATTATAACATTATGTTAGATAAAACGAAGGAAATAAGCAATCCGCTCAATGTAAAATTGCTTTGGAAATCACGTCATCCGCGAGAGAGATAGGTTTAGATAAAGAGGTATATACATAGTTTTGACGATTTTGGGATTCTTCAATTCATTGCTATGCCCACAACTGACAATACCTTTTTTCGATTGTACAATATTTCTCATGGTGTAAACTGGAAGAATCAGCTAAAATTTCAAATTTATTTTTTTATTTTTTTATGATTTATTGAGGTAATCAGTTGACATATTACTTTGTTTCTTGCATACTTAGGTACATTAAAAACTGGCCATAACTATTAGATAACTAATATTAAATGCGAATCTGAGTTTGTCTGTTTGTTACGCTTTCACGCCGTAATTACTCAACCGATCATCATGAAATTTTACATACATATTACCTACACTTTGTCAGGGGTTTACAAAAAAAAATAGTCTATCCATAACACAAACTCTACTTAGTTTGGGACCGATGCCGCTGTGTGATTATGTCCATGTATTATTATCCTTTCAGTTAAGTGGAAGGTTTAGGTATATGAATAATTTGTCAAGATGTTGTGTAAATTGGTTGAAATATAATTAACGATAAATGATAATTTTTGGAAGTGTCGCAAAAAATAGATACTTCGTGACACTTTCATGCCTTACTACAGGTACTCAACCAATCATCACTATTTGGCATATACGCGCAGTCAGGATTGTTGTCAGGGGTATAAAAAAGGACAAGGATACTTCCGCAGGATGTCCAAAATTAAAGCGGGTGTAACCGCGGGGAACAGCTAGTTATTCTTATCCTACTAATATTATAAATGTGAAAGTATGGATGTTTGGATGTTTGTTACTTAATCACGAAAAAACGGCCGAACGGATTTGAATGAAATTTGGCATGCACGTTGTCAGGGGTACAGAGAAGGACATAGGGTATTTTTTATTCCGGAATTCCCGCGGGAACTCCAAAATTACCGCGGGTGAAACCGCGGGGCACAGCTAGTAATCTATATAATAAAAATGAATCGCCAAATATTTTGCAGAGCGCATAACTTCCAAACGACAGCACCAAATTGGATTTTTTTTTGTGTTCGTTTTTGTTAGGACAAGGTTTACATAAAAGAAGTTTGGAGTTCCTGCGGGAATTCCGAAACTCACGCGGGTGAATCTCCGAAACGGTTGGACCAATATCGAGGGGACTTTCACTGCTGATTAGCTGATTTTATAAGGAATACATTAGGCTACTTTGGAGTTCCTGCGGGAATTCCGCAACTCACGCGTGTGAAACCGCGGGGCACAGCTTGTATCTACTTATATAATATCATTGATTGTAACGTGTCACAATCGCTCGGTGCCCATTTATTGATCAAAATTTGAGACGGTTCCGTCACATCGCATCACATTTCACACTGACAAGTGACAACACGTCGTGTATAAAAAGTTTAGACTCGTGTGAACTGACAGCGAGAGTAGGTGATTTCGCAAAGAACGTACGATTTGAACTCTGTGCGGAATATTCATATCAGATGCAGTTGAATAACTAATTAGTCATTAGTTAACTATCAGTTTTCATCAGGGAATTTGGCGGAAACCGAAGGCGATGCGACGGGTGCGTCATTTGTTTCCGTGTTTGATAACTAGGTAGCTTTTCCCCGCGGTTGCACCCGCGTTAATCTCGGAGTTCCGTTTATGCAAAGTTTCATGATGATCGGTTGAGTAGTTAGGCCGTGAAAGCCAAGAAATATACTCGCTTTCGCGTAGGTAGATATATAATAAGCTAAGCGGAGTTTCCGAGGAAATTCAGCAATAAAGAATAACCTATTTCTCTTTATGTACCTACCCGTTTCTGTTTCTGTTCTTAATTCGAGCGATTCAAAAATAGATAAGACCTCTGACAACGTGTATGAAAAATTTCATGATGAGCCGTGAAAGCGTAACAAATAAACAAACACACTTTTAAATATTGTTATGTATCTTGAAAGTAAGTTTGTTATGTATGTTTGGCACACAAAGTCTACTCCTGTCTGGAATCGAACTCCGGACGTCTTGATTGGCGGAGCGGCATGGTGATCATTTTGCCAATCGGTTCATTAAGCTCGCAGTTATTGCACCCCCCCTCAGCCAAGTTGACAATCTATAGTTGGTATCGCTAGAGAAAACTAAGAAACACGTCAGGTCACGTGGTCAAAAGAAATTGAACTTTTGATTGGACGATGACCACTTGAAATAACGATACGTTTCTTGTTTTCCTATAGCGCTAAAGATTATTATAGACCAGCTGTGCCCCGCGGTTTCATCCGCGGTAATTTCGGAGTTCCCGCGGGAATTCCGAGATAAAAAAGTGCCCTATATCCTTCTTAGTACCCCTGACAACGTGCATGCCAAATTTCATCTAAATCCGTTCAGCCGTTTTTGCGTGATTGAGTAACAAACATCCAAACATCCACACTTTCACATTTATAATATTAATAGGATTAGTAGGAGTGTCAACACGGCTAAGTTAAAAGGGGTTATTTGTTTTGGTGCGTCACGCAGTTATCGCTGAAGCATGGGAGCGGACGAAAGTGAACGTCGCTCGGCTGGTTGTTAACATAGTATCTGCCTGCCATAGTGGGTAATATTACTTTTGCTTGTTACCCAACAACTTGACAGATAAGTGTCAATATGTAGCTTGCAAGACACTCACATACGAGTTGCATGTTCCTAAGGTATGCAATGACAATGAGTTAACATGTACGTACCATAAACCAGTGAAAAACAAATAAAAGCATGTAGATAAGTCAAATATAAAGTAGGTAACACCGCTTTGCAAAACTGTGCTTTATTCAAAGTTAGCCCATAGTTCTTTTTGACGTCAATAAAATAACAATAATTATGACAGTGTTCATAAAACGTCCGTCCTTCACAGCTTTTTAGTACTACGGCCGGAAAAAAGCTACAAAATATTAGACAGGAATTCCCCAGTAGCACACAGTTTATCAAAGGCCAATGGCGTATCTATAGGTACTTTTATTTGCAACATCATAGCCTTGTGGTTTGTACTTTGTATTTCGCTAGCCATAATATTATTTTATGGCTATGCTTTTTAAAGTGTACTTTTATATTATTTCTATGAATTTAGAACCATTCAATGAAATTGTTTCTTTTTTTTATTACACAAGTTAGATGCGTTTTTATAACGACGGTCGTTGTGTAACGGACGGAATGGTTATTGTTTAATGTCATGCCATTACAATTCCCATTAATATGAGCTCTAAAACGAGACATGTTGGAATCAGAGAAAACAACGTTAGGTACAAATAGTTTTTTCATTACTCATACTCGGAAAGTAGGTCTGAAGTTGCCTGAGAAGCGGGTTGAAAGTAACCCTTTTCAGCCCTAGGGAGAATCGCTTTCAACTGACAACTGTCAAATTATTAAAAAAAAACTAGGTCTATTTTCACATTTCTATTGAACCATGTTTCAACTTTCTATACAGCCAGCGCGATGTAAAATTGAAATAACGTAAAGTTTAAGTAGGTATTTATTAAAATTAAATTCACTCACTTTTTCTTAAGCTAATTCCTATTTATATTTTTTTATTTTCTTTAATTAATACTTAATAATTAAAGAAAATATTTTTTTTAGGTCGTCACAATGTAAATAAAAAATACTGGCTGAATAGCTAGCCGGCCAAAGAAAAAGAAATAGGTGGGAAAGTGTCAAGCGACTATCCGATCTTCACTCATTTTTTCTTTAGCTAATTCCTATTTTTATTTTGACTTTCCTTGCATTCGTAATGAAAAGCACAGTGTTACCCTCGGGAGAAAGACTTATTTAGTCCCTCGATCTATTGGCGCCCTCGCATTACTTTCACCCCTAGGATAACAATGTACTATTTCAAATTCAATTTCCATTCCAACAACAAAACACTATTTATTATAATACCTATTATATTATCTTACTGTAGTTTCAAAAATCGATGTGGGTTTGAAAGCGCCTCTATTTTCTTTCCTTCATATTTTCCTACGGCACGTTTGAGCACTTGTTTGTTCTCGATACACCTTTGCAAAATATGAACCAACTTCAAATCCATGTAAAAAACAGATCCCCAAACAATTAAGTAGGTACATACTATGCAGCAGTAGAATACCTTAATATTCCTTAAGAGAAGACCGTTGATCAATATATCCGATTTAATTCGTGATTTTTATTTATTTTTTGTTTTTAATTTGATATTCTTTTAATTTTGATTTTAAATTTATTTTGTTTGACATTGATTTTACTATGATTAACTACTACCGCGGCAAATAGGGATGTTGACTACTTTTGAAAATCAAAATTCTAATTACTTAGTCCGTCAGTTAGAAAAAAAAATAGACACGTATTTTTTTGCTTTTTAAAATAAATTAAAATATACAGAGATAAAGCACATTAAAGTTTAGGGTGAGGGGGTCGTGACGTCACTAACCGCTAAAACCGCCATACAAACTGTCAGAATAGTGACGTCACGCGAAATTTCAACTCAATATATCGCGATCGCCGTTATTTTTTGATTACGTAAAAAAATAAAAAATACTTGTCCAATATTTTTTAATAATATCTACAAGACGGACTAAAAAAAATAGTCAACAAGCCCATTATGGTTAGCAAATTTAAATTGACATCTCATTGTACCATATCCTTACAAATAAATTAATTTGATATTATTATCATCACGATATGAATTTTCCTCCGCAGATATACCGGAGCGCAACGCGTCACCATCCAGAAGTACCAGCAGACGGCAGAGGTATACGGACTCCTCCAGCGGAGCCAGCGGTGCGCACGTGCAGCTCAAGCGCTTGGTCGCCCGCGTAGTGGAAGAGGCTGCAGCGCTACCGGCGCTGGCACGATACGCCACTGAACCAGCGCACACGCCCACCATCGACTCGTCGACGTACGAAGACCTATTAGCCACGGCTATACTGAACAAGGTAACTTCACAAACATTTAATGCGATGAATTTCCTTGAATGCAACCTTATTTTTCTCCGATGTTTCTTGTTGTTAAGAGCCCTGTTGACGATTACAAGTGATTGTACCAACCGATCGCAAGCAATACCGATTTTTTTAATTTCAATTTGAATTACAAGTAGATCATGCTGTAGGTATACATTGGTGACGACATGAATGCAAAACACATTTGAAAATTTCGTCAGTTATTCATCAAATTAATACTGCCATTTTTCAGAACGATAGCTATTTTCAAAGATATTGAAAGAGAATAGATTGACAATACGCTCGGCCGCTAAGCTTTCCCCTTGAACCACGCATCGGTCAAATGATCTCATGCTAACAAAATGCCGTTGGCTAGCAGAGACTATTGTCTATAGATACCACTTGACGGAAAGCGATGTGATTGGCTATTTGAAATGTACTTTGTGGTGAGTGGTGACTAGTATTTGATTGCGTCGTCGCAACGATGTGATTGGTTTTAATTTTGATCATTCCCCCCTGTAAAAATTGGTTACCGTGGATTGCATAGTAAAAGTTTGTATTGTTCGTCTATTCTCTTATAATGTCTTTGCCTATTTTGATAGATATACCTAAATGAGAAGGTTTCTACTCTATCTTGCATTTATTATTCTATCTAAATAGAAATCGTCATAGATCCCATTTAGCTCTGTTAAAAAAAAAACATGCCATAATTTGGAATGTATTTCGTATACCCTTTTTATTATGCAACAGTAGGTAGGTATTGGAAGAGAATCCCAGTAAGTGTTCCATAAGCAACTGACTCAAAACCGCTTAATTAAGGGTTGTCACAAAATGTTTACACAAAGAACTTAAAAAATATGTAAGACATTGTTCGGAAAGTGTAGTCATTGTTATTTGTTTCTCGTACCCCGATCGACGATATTACGAGTATCTAGGTACCTAATCGAGAACTCGATCGACGACATTCGATTATTTGAAAAATAAAGTTCTATTATTAGTATTTATTGCAAAAATGCTACTCTGTTTGACGATTCAACGTTCTTCGTTCGCTCACCATTCACCATTATCTAGGACTCTAGGTTCTCTCTAGTCTTTGGCTCGGTTCCGATCGCCAACCGGAGTGAGCAACTAAGCAATACTCGATCCTGTAATTAATTATTATCTATTACAATTATTTTAAAGAATTCGTGCCATCTTCATACTATCGGTGTATTATTTGTTTTGTAACATGACTAAGGTATTTGCACTCAAATCGGATTAGTCACTGTTAATAGGTACGTACGGATAAATATTTACTATCAGTAGGTGTGGCATTTGCTTATTTATCATTAAAGTATTTTAAACCTTTAGAAACGTCATGTAAGAAATGTAAGTATGTAATAAATGTAAGTACTAAAATTGTTCAATAGTTTTAACTTCGGAGTTCCTGCGGGAATTCCAGAGAAATACGCTATGACACTCAGGAACACAGGCATTCTATTGGCGAAAGAATTTTCAAAATCGGTCCAGAGATTACCCCCTACAACGTCACTAACTCACAAACTCACAATTCACATACTCGTAAACTTTAGGTATCTCTTTATAATATTAGTATAGATATATAGTATTAGAATTTAATAGGGGATTAATTACACTATCAGGTGGAAAGGTTATTTACATGCTGGATTAACTTGTCAATGGAGATTAGTGATTTAATTGTCGAAATGCTCACCCGCAAATAATAATAATTAAAGTATACAATTGATCGTGCAATTGAGTATTCGCCAGGGTATGAAAATCAAAATTCTAATTAGTCCGTCTGTTAGAAAATGAAAAAATAATAGACACGTATTTTTTGCTTTATCAAATTAATGAAAGTAAACATAGAAATGCGCATTAAAGTTTAGGCCGCC
The DNA here is from genome assembly GCA_907165275.2 of Zygaena filipendulae. Lineage (NCBI taxonomy): Eukaryota > Metazoa > Arthropoda > Insecta > Lepidoptera > Zygaenidae > Zygaena > Zygaena filipendulae. Next base: position 1,262,868 of record OU015650.1, read on the forward strand.
CTAAACGGGCCTCGTGACGTCACTAACCGCTATAAGCCGCCATACAAACTGCACCCGGGTTGTGACGTCACACGAAATTTTAACTCAATGTATCGCCGTTATTTTTTGGTTACGTAAAAAAAGAAAAAATACGTGTCCAATATTTTTTACTAATCTACACGACGAACTGTCGTAATTTGTCTAGTCTGTAATTTTTCACTGATGTCAGGAAAGAATTATTAAATGCAACCAGACAATAGGCTTTATCTAGGCATAGAAGCAATGGAACTACAGCGTAACGATAGAAGCGCTGAACACAACTTGAACAAAATTGAAGTAGGTAACTTTATTCTAAATATTTACCTTTTTGATTTGTTTTCCGAAATTTATTTATCTGTCTGTCAGTCTACGTCAGCCCGAACTCTAAAATTATTTAACTTAATGAATAGAAATGCTAGACTTCAAATATACACATGAAAGTTAAAACGTTAGTAGATAAGAAGCGAGATAGTCGACACAGGTAACTTCTTAACCGACTCCTAAAAAAGCATTAGTGTCGCGGTAAAATCTAAGATCACGCTAATAAAATCACGAGCTCACTAAAATTTTTCATTAATCTCACTAAGAAATGTCGTTAATCGTCATTGATTGGAATTTATCAGATTTCCGTCAACTATTGATATAACTGCAGTCTGTTTTGACTACGATGAAGCGAAACTATAAACATCCATGTATAATACATAATATATTGTATAAATGTACTTGTCTTGGATTATAGCATCCTATTCTTAACATGCTATCTGCCGATAAGCTGCTATCGCGATATGTGTGATACCTTCGGTCTTAAATCAAGCGATAGTCCCATGCAATCCGGATGTTCTGAAGAAATGGTGAGCTGTTTTTTTTTTTAATTAAGTGCAGTTCATAATGCTCACCTTTCGTTTACGCGCTAATACGTGTCAATATTGAAGTGAGGCGCCATTGTTTTTTTTTTTTTTTTTAACGCCAACCATAAATATTTTATAGTGTGCTAGTTACGTTTGTTTTTTAATATGTCAAATGAACTTTACATGATCACGGTCGTTATAATTTTGTACATCTTCAGTTTCGTAAGTTGAGTGTGTATTTTTATTTGAAACTACAATATATCATTTGTACGTGCATGATAATAATACATAATTCACAGCTAATATTAAATAATAGAACCGAGTATTTTCAAGGTGGTACGTGATTGTTTTTGAATTTTATATAATTATGTAGGTGTATAAAATAATTAAGACGAAAAATAATACGGTGAACGGTACGTTAAATATGTAGAGCAAATATTTGTAATGTCACCGGCAGTACAAAAACTTGCGTAATAATGTAACCTTATAACCAATCATAACTATTTTTCATCTACTAATAACAACATATTTGTTAAATAAGTTATGATGAGGGGCGTTAAAAAGTAACTGGTTTTTTTTATATTGTTGAATGAATTTCAACCTACAATTACAAAATTTTAGTACTTGTACAAGTGCCAACCCTATAGGTATTTCGAAGGAATCCCTTAGCGCAAACCACTCACCGGTACAATTTGTTTTGCAGTGGTGCAGTGTTGCGTTTTAACATGTCTTATCTAATACAAAAATAAAGTTAACAATATGACTGTGTGTCGTGTCGTGAAGACGTTTAAGTAGAGGTTTATTTCAAAATGTACAATGTTGTCCCCGACTCGAACGGGGATAATTTAGATGTCCAAAGTGAAGAAAACGAGGTACAATAGGGATGTTGACAACTTTTAAAAATCAAAATTTTAATTAATCCGTCTTTTAGAAAATAAAAAATCATTAGACAGGTATTTTTTTATTTTTCAAATAAATGAAAATACACAGAGATAAAGCGCATTAAAGTTTAGGGTGGCGGCTCGTGACGTCACTTACCGCTACAAGCCGCCATACAAACGCACTAGTTAGTGACGTCACGCGAAATTTCAACTCAATGTAACGCTGTTATTTTTTGATTACGTAAAAAAAGAAAAAACACGTGTCCAATATTTTTTATTAATCTACAAGACGGACTAAAAAAAAATTAGTCAAATAGCCTATTGAGCAGTTGGAGAGTTAAAGTAACATTTTTTTTTTTAATCAACCACATTAGTAGATATTAATTGGATAGTGACATAGCATACTCAGCCTTAATGCCTCACTGATGGGACCCCAACGTTGAGAGAGTGTAGGCAGTAGTCCACTATACGCGGGCCCAGTGTTTTGGTTGAGTTAATATGGTGAATAGTGGATGTCCCCATCACGGTATTTTTCTTCACCACCGCCTATGCCAATCTTTTTGATGCGTGCATAATACAGGGTGTCTCGTAAATCGACGTCAAGCCAGAACCGGGTGATAGGCTAAGTCATAATTTAATAGAAAAACGTAAAAAAACAATCTTTAAAATTTATAAAAATTATAAAAATTTACACGGTTCTTTAACTCCTGTTGCTACAAACCTTAAAATTTTTTTCAATTTTCTTCTTATTGTGTAATCCTGAATACCTAGTGTTTCTGAGAACTACTGCTTATAATTTAAGTTTTTGCCAATGAAGTTTTCAAAATTATTATATAAATATTTAACTTTTGTTGGTTTTTAATGACTGTCCTTATTTTAAATAGGCATAGCAAAGATTTTTATATTTTTCTGTTAACAGCTGTTATGACTTAACACAACACCTGGTTTTGGCTTGACGTGGATTTAGGGGACATCCTGTACCTATATCGGATAAGAATCCAAGGATACGAAAGTCTTGCATCGAAACCCCATCTTCTGAGATCTGAACAATTTGATAGTGGTGTTTAAATGTTTTTCCATCTTATTTCAGGTCATAGAACGCTATCAGACCGAGAATGGGTCTGGTGGCCGCAGCAGCGGGATCCACTCAGCTAGCGCCAGCCCCTCGCCGTCGGAACGGTCGTCACCAAGATCTCTGAACTCTACGCACGCTAGAGATATATCTCCTCCGGTAAGTTAAACCAAGACAAATAAATTAAAGTTAAATGGCCAATGGACAAGTAGTCAGTGGACACGATTATTTTGATTTTTGTTTCCTTTGCCCTTCAGCTGCGAGAGGAGGATGATGTTTCCGACTGGGATGAAAGAGAAGCTGCAGATGACTCATTGGAAATACCTCGACGGGTACCATTTCCTGAGTTTGGTGGAGACATCGTTCATCAAGACGGTAAGATTTAACTACTATTTTTAACGAGGATAGTTATAAATAAAAGGTTTAATCTGATTTCAAACGCTTTTTAGACGACGAAGATCGTGATCTCGATGAAGTTTCCGGAAGCGACATACAAGCTGTTGATGGCAGCTGGGAAGAGAACTGGCTATTCCAAAAGAAAAAGATAAAAACTCAATCGGTGCCCGTTCCTATGCTTGTTCCCAATTCAAATGCTGATTATAGAGCCTTAATTGGTGACCGAGATGCAGAGGATACCACAGACCTTTCTGACAACGCAAGTGATGCTGAAGAGGATACAGAATTTAAAAGCGATGCTAAAAGGGTCGTAGATGCAAAGCATATTATTGGAGGTCAACTAAAACTTGACGACTCAATGGACTTCGAACCTGATAGTCTTAATTACATCGATGATTTAAATGTGGAATTTAATAACAATGACAATGTAACGCACAGTGAAGTTGTTGATGCTATCAACAAAGAAGTATATGAAAACAACAATATTCATATGAAGAATACGATTGACAACGTGTATGACCCAACGGAGAACGGAAAAGACTCTATATTAGTGCTCGATATTGACAGTGGTCCAGCACCGAAAGCCGAGTTTGCCTTAAATGAAGAAATACACAGGACAATGATTAACGGTCCCAATAAAAGCTTTCATATTGATGATTTCAGTACACAGACCAATGGAGATAGATCTGCCGATTTTACAGATAGCTTCCCGGACAAGAAAGGCACGTGCTTAATAAACTTAATTACAGATGAGCAAACTTTACTTATAATTAACTTTAATTAGAAATATTTATTTAATGGTTTCAATAAATATTCCAGAATCTATTAGCACTTTAAGTGGTCATGAGCGGGAAAAGGAGTACGAGGAAACAGTAACAGTTCCTGTACAAAGGCACATTGATAGCCTACGAAGGAAGCACTTCGAAGATGAACCACAGTAAGCTAATTAATGTGACATAACAAACAAGTAGTTTAGTTTACGAGATATTCTCTAACTGACATATTTTTCCCTCTAGGATTCCAACGCGGGATACTGATAATGAAGATCTTATACCAGGTAATATTCAGTTTATAAAACACTTGGACAATTTAGATTCGGAGATTTGAAGAAAGAAGTTTGAGAAATCTTGGAATCTCTTATTATTTCAATAATACGATATTTTTCATAATAGTATTTTAATTTTTAGGTTCAATAGCGTATAGAGAGCGCAAGAAATGGCTGAACTATGTAGAAATGCCAAACAACCCATATTCACCAGAAGCTATACAAAAACGGTTATTAGCTAAAAGCACTTCATCTTTATTTGACTCGATCACTACTAAAAATAAAGATTTTGAGGAGAAAAGTACGACAAAAACAAAAGAAACTTTACAAAATATTAATAAGTCGGAGACAGAAGAAGTTCCGGTAAAAGAAGTTAAAGGAAAAAAGTTAAATGATTCCAATAATGCAAGTTCTATTCATGGGGATATGAATGGAACGGAATGCAAAAGTCCTATACCGAAAATTTTGAACGAAATACTAGTCGAAGAAGTTCCACAGTACAAACGGTAAGACGAACAATAACTATTATGTATTTACAATGTTAATTTGTCAACATAAAGTTTTTACAGTTATGTACCTACTAACTACTGTTTGTAGTAGATACTTTATTTTTACCGGGTTTATAATAAACATACCGGTAATATCGGTTATATCGGTTATGTGCGGGAGTTTATATCTACTACTCTTCATTAATGGCTTTTTATAGATAATATTGTAGTTTTTGGACCCATGGTGGCTGTAATTTTGTGGGAGCATACCGTAGTCCAAGCGAATAATTTAGCAATTATGTTCTTATATGATATAAACACATAGCTCCACTTGATAATATTTATAATACTGAGACCATCGAAGTAGGGTTAGCAATTATTTAGTTCTTAAAGTGCTCATTTATGTTATACAACATTGTTAACCTGTCTGTGGTCCTATTGATAATAAATTTAAAAAAAAAAAAAAAAAATATAACCATACTATTAAGATGTTTGTTATTACATATTGTGTTTAATTTGTTTTAGATATGGTAGAGATTATTACCTAAAAGAAACAATAACACCCAATGGTTGTCGAAAGAAGAATAGTTTTAGCGACACAAGTTCGATGTCTTCGATAAACAAATCCACTAGCTTAGACAATTTCGATACTGAGTTCGCCTCGCCTGTAAGTGCCAGCAGCTCGTTCAGCGACCTCGAGGCCGCTGCCCTTCATCAGAACATCGTCCGTGCCGTTCTCAGCCCCAGAAATGCGAGCCCCAACTTCGCAATTAACCCTATTTTCGAAAATCCCGACAGACAATACAACGCTGACGAAAACCATGTGACAGACGCAAAATACGTCAATAGACATTATGCCAAAGTAAGACAAAGTAGAACTGTGTGTGATGAAGGTGACGGTTACGTGGAAAACGAGGATATAGTTAGACTTAAAATACCAAATAAACCAGAAATAACCGAAGATCTTTTTGAGGCATACAACAAAGTTAGGCGCAGCAATACATTGAGAAGCGACGACCTGTGCGTTCGTGCCATGCGACGGCACGGTCAAAATTTCACATTCGGTGGAAGCTTAAGGTTAAGCAAAAGCTTTCATACCGATCTCTGGTGATTAGGCACCTACAATAGTCCCAATTATAATTAATCCACATCCAATCTCAAAGCACACTCTGACAATACGGTATCTCCAAATCTAACTCAATATTAACTATGAATCTCTACTACTATGTACAGTTCATACATAGATTTACGGTGAAATAAGCAGCCTCTAGTGTCCTTCCGATTACACTTCCATATCATTATTTATATATTCATACGCCAGATATATGGTGCAAGGAATTTAATAAAATATAATAATGAATACACTAACTGGATGACCCAACAAAGGAAACTAAAATATCTTCGTTTTGACACACAGTTGATTGCCTGTCGTGTGTTTAAATTGGCATGTTTTGTTGAATTGTGAATTCGAAATCCCAACTAACCGCACTGTGCACATTATTATAAAAGGAACTTGCACTTATAGTTTTTGTGTCTATCTTATTAAGTTTCAGTACTATCACTACAGTATTCCTTCAAGAATCAGTGGTGAGTGTTGTAAGTTATCGGCAAACGAAGTTATGACTAACCGCATTGGATGGCTTGCGCGACTTACAATTTAGCAAATAACTAACTCAGAACAAATAAAAACTAAAGACGAAACACGTAGAACAAACAAGTGAAGCCAGGAAAAAGACACCATCGCCGTGCACGTACACAGAAACACGCACACACTTACAAGAAAAAGACACCATAAATCCTAAGTAAACTTTGCAAATCCATACACTTTCCTAATCACCACATGCGTACGCAACCGGCTTCACTTCTTTGTTTGAGACGTTCCGTCTTTAGTTTTTATTTGGTCTGAGATATCTAACAAAATATTATAACATCTTTCTACTACTAATTCTATTAACATTTACACTGACATTTTGTTTAAAACAGAATTTCTATTTATCATATCCTATTACATCAACCACACGATTATCATCTGCTTATAATATTACACATAATTAAGTACCTATAATATTATATATATATATTTGTATTTTTTACATTTGTTAGTCTCGTCTTGCACCTCACTGTTTATGTTATAGAACTATATGAGTTTTGCACCTCTGATTTGCTGTGTGCACGCAAACTATTAACATTACATTCTTTTTGAATTCTTAATAATATTGTTTGTGTTCTTACTAACTTCTGTTAAAACTTTAAGTTCATTTATGAAATCAAATTCCAAATAATCTGTTCAATCAATATTTAATATGGCAGTGAAAACGCCTGTATCTCTATCGCGACATTAAAATTTGCAGGGATTACTTATAAAACAAATCAACACGATCGCCACCCACCAACAATACACCAAGTTTGCGGTCGATGACCAAATCACAAGTACAACTATCAAGGCAAATGATGACAAAAATGAAGTTCTCATTGAATACGATGATGACAATGAACGAACTCTATACTCTGCTAAGCCTATTTACCTAGACGATGACACCGATGCGAAGTTTGAAGAAATTATGAAATCAGCTAAGCCTTCTGCAGAAGTTTCGCAATCGGATGTTTCAACATTGCATATAGCCAAAGATAACGATGCAGAACAACCACTGAAGTCACCAGACAGTGTGTGCATTGACAATTCTTACATAAGCTCTAGTAGCACGGATGATTCAATCAAAATATACAACGTTCAAACGGGAGAAGTTGTCAAATGTAAGTCAGAAGATAACGTATCGCTGATGTACGAGTCTCTTCGTGATAAGAATGACAACATCGATATAACTGATAAGAATATCTCGGGGGAAACCTTAGTTGATAGGTCTAGTGCGAACAGCGATGTGGCTGACGAAACAGTGATCATTGAAGAGTTGAACGAGGACAAAGTTGTGGGAAGTGAAATTGAAGACATTTTGCCGCAGTTACCCAAAGTGAAAGAGCTAGCGAAGAAGTTTGTCAGCATGGACAATCTCAATGGTACAGCTAAGGTAAGCAAACAATATGAAATAATATTTTTATTGAATCAATTTACTTTCAAGTTGGATGATGATAGGATTAATTATATCTAATTGTTGACGTCTGTTTATAATATGATGGCGGCAAAATTAATTTATATGAATGAATTGAATTACATTATTATACTAAATGCGACAGTTCGTGTGTACGTTTGTGTTACTGTTTAATATTGAAACACTTGAACGGATTTGTATGGGAATGAAGACAGCTTTACACAAAGGATACTTTTATCCCAGAATCCCCGAGGGAATCCCGAAATTCACGCGTACGAAGCCGCAGGGACAGTTATTTACATTTGCATTAGTTTTTGAACAGTTGCATCTAAGTATCAGTTTAACGTAAATTTAATATAAGAATAACAGCATCCGCTGCATCCAAGCTGAACTTTTGTCAGTAGTAATTTCAATTTCACAAAATAACTTTAATAACATTATTTACAGCCCTATCATCCAATCATAAAGCGGCGGAAGAGTAGAGAGGACCTTCTTAACTTTGAAACCAAGTCGTGCAACAAACAGTACATGCACAGCCTAACAGCTAGGAGTATCTCCAAAGAGTTTAGAGACGAGCTCAAACTGTCCATGGCGACGCCGTTCACCGTTCCCGGAGGATCCAAAGAGATACCGGACGGTGAGGAAGTCACCAAAGAGTCCAGCCGGCCCAGCAGCCCCCTCCCCGAGCCCGGAACTATCAAGAGTAAGCTGGCGTTCTTTGAGAGCTTAAAAAACAAACTTAGTAACAAATGATGTATCATTTCTGCTGATCTGTATAATTCTTAAGTCTACGAAGAAGTGGATTATTATTATTATTTAGTATGAGAATATTGTGATCTAATTCGCTTATAATATTAACAAAACCGACAGGAAATAATCGAGAAAAAGTTATAGAAACGTACAGTGTGCTCTGGAGCAACACTTCAAAATTTAATACACCACACTCTTCAAGATTTTGTTTCGCGATAAAGGATGTGTAATTGTGTATTTTATGCATTCGAAGCTCTGAAATCTTATAGGCTCATTAAAAACTTCGGTTTAATCTGCTGCAAGTAATATTACCATAAATCGTGTCTCGTTATGTGATAGGTATATTTATAGATGAGCCATCGACCCCGTGCTTGGGTTTAAGCCCGATAAAAGCCGTAAAAGGCTGACTTTTACCGGGTTTAAACCCAAGCAGATTGATTTCCCATCTATAAATATGTATATTCATTGTAATTTAATCATTCTATGGAAAACAAAGACTTATGTTTATTCCTATAATGATACAAGAGCGTTAGTTGAATAAAATTCCGTTCGGAATTCAATCATAACAATTGAATGAAAAATGTGCGAAATTAAGTACGCGCCGAAAGACATAGTTAGGTGGTTCCACTACCTGCAAAATTGCATCACTCTGCGTGCGCTAAATGCCGCCTTAAGGCTATTAATTCTATGGTTTAGCCTATTATAATAATGTGGAAAACTAAGCGGTACAAATAATGGAGTAAGCAGTACACAATAACTGATAAGTCCCACTTTCAGAGGGTTAAGAGATGGTCTGTATCATATAAAATGGAGATATATTATTTTTTCTTTCTTTAATTTTACGTATACTTCGTCACACTATACTTTCTGGGCTTATAAAAGTTATTACAAGTTTTTACGTAGGATCATAATTTTATTATTTATGTGATATGAAAATAGATAAAAAATATGTAGATAAATAATAGTAGTAGATCTATCTACACATCGTTGTGTCGCTAAGGTTAGCAATTTTTGTTTCTTCTGTAGATAGTTGGTAAAAATTAAAAATATAATTAGAAGATAACAGTAGGCAAACTACAACATGTTTACGAGCCGTGTAAACAAGTATTGGTAGTTGTAGAACTGAATATTATACAATTCACACGAAATCAATAAAAATAAACTTTGGTATGTCAAATATTACCCAATAGAAAACAACAAACTATTTTTTTATTGAAATCGATTATCCTACATTGTAGATAGGTATATTATGAATGTTGTCATATTTACGTATATATTGTATACTATATTATAAGTATAATGTAACATAATATAATATGGAAGTAGTAAACTTATTTATTTCGTGTATCATCAATTTTTATGTTGAATATAAAAAAAAATGTAAAAAGGTAACGGTGTAAATATATTGGTGCCATTTTGTTAAGTCTATGCTATAAGTCTGTACCTACTAATACATAATATTATTTAGTAAATGCCAAAGTTGTATAGCGATCCGCATAGATGAGTGGAAAAATTATACATATTGTATTTATAATGGTTGTGTCCATATAACTTTATAAGATCATAAGATGTTTGATTATTTCCAAGTTTAAATACCTACTCGTGACGCGGCGCCTCTCTTAAAATGGTTGCGTGATGCTGTAGAGTCTGAACGTGTTAATAATCAAGCAACGAAACTTCTTACAAATATGCATCACATTCCAAAAAGGTCATGGTCAAATACTTCGAATTGCAGAATGCAATTTACTTGTTGGAAGGGTTGGTATAGGTTCTTGTTAAGTAAAACTGGTCTGTATTTTCAAATATGAAATACCTAGCCTATCTAGACAGGTATAGGGTCCTTCTTAATAAGAAATAAATTTTAAATAATTACCCATAGAAAAATCTGTTTTATTTAATATTTATGACTTTATAGTAAATATAGTATGTACGTATTATATTATGTACATTATTATTATACTTTAAAAACATATAAGTTAATATTAATACAACAAATAATGCAACTAAAATATCCTTGTGCCTAAATCCAGGTTACAATTGTCATGACATCAGTAAAATTTACTCAATGTTTTATGAAAAGGAATGCTTTCCAGCTGGGAAGCATATTTCCTCCTGTAGCACCACAGATAGTAATCAATGAGGCTGGAGTTGGGTACCTCTACTTCTTGCTGTTTATTCTTCACCTTCTCTACTATCCTCTTTTTGAGCAGTTCCACAGCGTGGATCGAGCAGCCGCGTATTTCCACCTCCATTTCCGAACCATTTGGTAAGAGTTCATCTGAAAGTAAGAAATAATTATGTCAAGAAAAGGCTGAACTGGTTCTAGAAATTCTCTGGTAAAAAGCTGCTTTATTCTCGATCGACTTATCATAGAAAATTCCGAAATAAGCGCGAGTGAAACTGCAGGCAAACAGCTTGCTTGGGAACAGTTAGTATAAAAGTGTTGTGTTTAATTATTTTTATTTTTTTTACCCATTCAGTCACTGAGCAGTAAATGAATTATCTAGTCAAAACTAAACAAGTCAGGTACTTTCAGTAGGTACTGAAAAATCAAAATATACCTCAAAGAGTACTTAGAGCCCAAATTTTGTGGCAATTATTACAATGTATACTATTAAAATATTTAAAGGCTAATCTTCATAGGTATTATTCCATTTCTAATTCATAGAGTGATACATGCAATTACAATGGGGATGTTGACTACTTTTGAAAATCAAAATTCTAATTAGTCCGTCAGTTAGAAAAAAAAAACAATAGACACGTATTTTTTACTTTTTCAAATAAATTAAAATATACAGAGATAAAGCCCATTAAAGTTTATGGTGAGGCAGTCGTGACGTCACTAACCTGTAAAACCGCCATACAAACTGTCCGGATAGTGATGTCACGCGAAATTTCATCTCAATGTATCCGTTATTTTTTGATTACGTAAAAAAAGAAAAAATACGTGTCCAATATTTTTTATTAATTTACAAGACGGGCTAAAAAAGAAATTAGTCAACATGCCCATTCGTAAAGCAACTGAAAAATTGTCATAAAAAAAATACACACCATTTTTTAGTTTATCCATCAACTCTTCACTGTAGCTCATTGCTCCGAAATAAACCAATACTTGTGGCACTCTGTAGTCAGCGAACATTGTCATTTGATCAATATCCCGAAACTCTCCCCATCCTATACCATTGAAGAAACTCCACAAATCGGCAACAAGTATCTGTGCTCGTTTGTAGAGTGAGACCAATCGATCTCTGAATGTAGCCTCATCTCTAAAACATGGGAAATTATCAACAATAATCTTAAGCAATTTTACAGCGGACTTGTCAGCCTGGTGCACACAAGTTTCAAAGGTTCCATTGTATTTGTCCAAAAGTATTTCACCAACTTCATGTAAACATTCGAGTCTGTCTTCAAATAAAGGTATTTCAGCATCATTGTCACCTCTCATGATGTGTCTTAACTGTTCTTTTGTTATTTTTGAATAAAATTTGGGGTCTGTCACTTCATAGCCTTCCTGAAAAAACATATATTACCTATATTTATTTTTATTATTTATTAATGTTACAGAGGTTTTTTTTTTCTTAAGAATCCATTGTAATATTTCGCTAGTTTTCGAGAATATCGACATTTAAAAATTCTGTCAAATTGAATGCTGTATGCCAGATGATATATTATGAGGAATAGAGATGCAACGCCGATTTCAAATCAACTTTAGAAAGAGACAGCATCATTATTCATTTAAAACAAAAAAACATACATACAGCCGAATGCAGAACCTCCTCCTTTTTGGAAGTCGGTTAAACACTCTAGCATAGATCACAAATAGGCGCTCATCTCAGTTGAACCAATGACAATGACTAGTTATGTCGCTATTCTTGCAAACCATTGATTTGTAAGAGTAAACATAAAATTATTTCAACATTCACCTTAATTGCTCTGTATAAAGCAGCTTCCAATGCATAGTACCCAGTGTGTCCATCCACCGTCCACTTCTGAGCTCCTGTGTATGACCAGAAACAAAAGTTAAGGGTGTCCGCTACAAATACCCAGTCAACAGCCTTTGGATAGTCTTTGGATGGGTGAATTGTGTCTGCACCAGTGTCCGGTATCTCAAGTTTATTGGACTTCATTGATGACAGCATCTAATAATATTAATTAATATTCCTATGTGTATTACTATTTTATTAGTAATTATTATTTTTCATATTCCTTAAAATGTTTGAAAACGTATTAATACATGGCATTCTGCATTAATTCGGCCCAAATTATAAAACTATTGGATGACGACATTAAATTAAATTTATTAATATGTAACACAAATAAGTAGTACTTTTTAGTATTTACTAGCTGAGATAATTATTTGGTCTGAGTATCTAATAGACTTTCCGCGAAAGTTGTCATATCCTTTCTTATTTAGGTAGTTTTTAAGGAAATTGGCTAACGATTAAGTTGTTATTTTACTCACCTCGTCACAGAGTTTCTCCAAACCATCATGATGTATCTGGATGTTTTTCGCGTATTTACTAACAAATTCACCAGATTCAGCTGGGGACATTACACCCGATCGAATCATACTTTATTTACTATAATAAAAAATAAAAGTATTTTATCAGATATTTAAGTGTTTAGTAAATAGGTACCTATTTAATGTAGTCTGTTTGTGCTTTTTAAATGATATTTTTAAACAAAACGGCAAGAAAACGGAATGAAAAACGTCCTTAAAGTTAATCTATTCACTGGAAATAAAAATCCTGAAAGAAAAAATCTGCATTCAGCAATCAGCATCAGCTGATGAGTTTTTTTACTTTTTTAATATCAGTGTTACCAACTGTCGAAAACATTTACCCCTATGTTGAATATTTTTAAAATATTTATCCAATTTCAATAATAAAAAAATGCAAGTACCAGGTACCCTATTGAGAAAAAGAAAAAGGCGAAAGTATTGGTTGTATAATTTTTTTTAAGATAATGTATAGTGTTCGTCTATGGGCGGCGGTTACCACTTGCCCGTTAACCCGTTTGCCCCCTATGACATAAATAAAAGTAAAAAAAATCAGGAGAAATTTTTCTTTTGATTTTTTTTTTATAACCCTATTAATTTCGAAACTCAGGCAAAAATCGTGGCGCTATTTATTATTTTTAAACTTTTTAGTAATATTATTTTATTTAGGGGGATTTAGGGGTTTTTGACTTAACCTAGGTGTAAATGTTTTCGAGAGTTGGTAACACTGATATCATGTCTAATGTCTATACTCTATATTATCTGTGGTATGTGGCAAAAAAAAAAAAAAGATTTTGATTTTTTCGTAGATGGAGAATTCATTCATTCTCCGTCTACGGATTTTTTAAATAACCCGTCCGTAGCCGTAATTAAATTATTAAATCGTGGAACTGTTTGTTTATTTCTTGTGTGTGTGACTACAATAATTTGCTCTAGTGATTTGTGTTTACCATTCTGAAAGAAAGAGTGTTCACCAGAGATTCACCAGAGAATTCACTTCTGTGAACTCAGGTCTCAGACTAGATTTGGCTGGAAAATATAAATCCACACGGTCGGTACACAATTGGAAATAACCAAGATAACACCCAAATTTAATAATCTTTTTATAAAATACTTATTGTCATTGAAAATGCCGCTAGATGTACAAGGAACATTTGTGTCGCAGAAAATCAACAAAATCAGGTGGATACCTGAAGACTACGTTGAAACAAAGTGTTTTTTAACCGGCAGTTGGGACGACGAAAACAATTCTATTAAAGTTTGGAATTTCGATAGTAACGAAAACGACGATGTGGAGTACCCCCGGGCGCTCTCCGAGTATCCCGTGGAGGCTGACGTCACCGAAATTAAATTTATCGACAAGAACCAGTTCGTGGCTTCCTCATCTAATGGTGATATCAAACTACTCGAAATTAGTGTTTATGATAAGCAGACACCACTAAAAGAGATTCATGTCTGGAAAACATTGCACAATTTTGGGTAGGTACAAATTTCAATACCCAACTCTAAAGGTAGTTGATTCATATAATCATATCCTTGAAAAAATCATGCGTAAATATTTTCTAGTTCTAATAAATAAATAATTAATTTAAGTAACTGTAACCAAATCCACCTGATTTAGACTTTTTTTCTAAAGTTTTTTTATTCACCCTAATGCAATAATTTTGTATTTTAAATCTGTGTCCTATAACCTGATGTTTCAGTGTTGAGCCATGTTCCTGCACATCCCTCGACACTTTGGAAGGTGATGTTGTTACTGTGGGTGAAGACGGCAATGTGAACATCCTGAACACCCGTAGAGGAGAAGTCTCACACACTATCAGTGGTGCTGATAGCTGCTCCTTGCATTCTGTCTGTTTTATTAAACACACTGAGGTGAGTTGAAAATCAATCACCTCATCTCTATATCAGGAACTTGTTCTATTAACTTTCTCTTGTCTAACAAACAAGTAGTTTTTACAAAATATTAAGTCCTAATTGGAAATTATTTTTTTTATTCAACCTATTCTTACTTATAAGATGTATAGCATATTAAAATTTCATTGAAGTCATTCATTCTCTTTGTATGTAACAAGTAAATGTATAGATATTTCGTTTTAAAATATTGTCATAATAAATGACATGTTCTGATGATATAATTACAGGTGATAACAGGAAATATCCGAGGTCATATGAAGATATGGGACCTCAGGTCTACGAACAACAAGCCAGCTGCATCATTTCTGCTAGCTGGTGATGAACTCGCAGCAACATGCATTGTCATCCACCCCACCCAGCCTCACATAGTTCTAGCCGGCAGCGAGTCGGGATCACTGGCTGTATGGGATTTACGTATGAATACATTCCCCACTTCTTTACTAAATGCACATTCGGAAGGTGTGACCGAAATGCAATTCCATCCGGAAAATCCAAACAAACTCTTGAGCTGTTCTGTCTCTGGCGAAATATGGGATTGGAATATGGAAGCTATGACAAAGAGTAGCAAAGGGCCTGATGACGTGGTAGCCACGATCATGCCTTTGCAGAATAAAAACACTATGCAAGTTAATTCTCTTATGCCTCCGCTACACAAGACGATAAACACACTACATTGCGATCGAGGGAAGATTATCTGCGGGGCAGATAATGAAGCTGTCTATCTCATTAAGAACTTCAAGTACTAATAATTTATTATAGGTGCAGTTTATCAAAAAATAAAATTAAAAGTTTTCAACAATACACAATATTTTTATTGAATTTCATTACATGTAGGTAGGTATTACTAACTTAAATACAATAATTCCTAAAATTACATATTAATTTAAATATACCAAGTCAGTCTTTGCTTGCCTAGTCAAAGGTATTGGTAAAATAAAATTATTATTTACAAACTTATCCTACTGATATTGTAAGGAATTTCAAGTATGTATTCTAGTATTGCTTCACGCAAGGCACCAGTTATTTTATAGCCAAAAGTAACTTAAAAATAATAAAAAATTTATAAGCATGGGGAAAATCCACTTTTTCATTTAGAAATTTTTCATTGATCTTTCTAACTGGCGAAGCCTCTATAATTTCACTATCATATCAAATATTTATTAAGGTAATAAACTGGAATAATATCATCTTAATAATGTAAATCTAAATTAATAATATGAATGAAACATTTGGCATCTTATTCACATTTCTCCATACACTACAATAAAATGTGTTAACAAAAATATTAACACTGAGTATATGTTTACATGCGTTTATAAAGTTTAAAGTAATTAATGATCATAGTTATATCACTCGTAATACATAATTGTTCAGGGAATAAAATAACACAGCACAACTTGACTGATAAAAAAAATCAAAGATACCAATACGCAACGTCCACCGATATCAGTTAAACTTCACCTAAAATCATTGTTTTCAGAGGTGTAATTAAACTGGCAATTTTAATGCATTTAGTGAATTATATTCGGTATCTTTTCTATATATTTTACCGTCGATTTTTTATAGAGTTGGTGTAGCCTTTCTAAGCCAATGATATTTTAAATGTTATAGGAAAATATCATTTGGCCTAAGAATTTTTCGAGTAATCTTATGTGAGTAGTAAGAGATCCAAAACTAGTTTTCAGAGCCAAGATAGCAAGATATTACTGGTGGGTGAGCAAGATTGTAACTAGACTCCGTACATAGAGGAACTAACTTCATTGTTAGGGTTTTTTTTAATATGTATATCAATGTTGTTAGGCTATTAAGTCAGAGAAAGAATCGTGTAAACTGCTCTATAGCTTCGTGCCAAGCCAGGATATAGCTTGCTATCATAGCTTTGTCAAAATCTGTTTTGACCAATTGGATCTCATAGGTAGTGTTTTCCTATTTCTATTATAAACAAAAAGCTGCATTGTTCATGAAAAAAGATGCGTGAGTGTCGTGGTACACTTGGTTGGAACCGTGGCTGGAGCGCAGTTTCTGCGCCTCGTAGTTTCCGAGTTTAGTTAATGCTCTTTCGTTACAAAAACCACTAACCAATAAGCGCGCAACTTCTATGGCGCACCTATGACGCCGTGACGAAAAATAAAATTTTGCTCCCATCCGTAACGTGCGATAAGGTACTACGTTCCAAAAAGACAGACTGATTAACGGGGACATAGTATCTTCCGACTACGCTTTCAAACTTGCATTCGATTGCTACATTCTACTGACTATACACACTATCTTGACTTTTCCCGGTTTCCCAAGGGTGTGTTGGTTCAGGGGTGGTAGTTCCGTTTGTTGCCCGGCTTCCTCTGGGCGGCCTTGAGCAGGGAGGCGGGCACCATCCACAGCTGCTCGGACCAGCGCATCAACGCTTCGGTCACGTGGCAGCTGTTGGCCGCCGTCGCCAGCTGCGTCTCCAACTTGTCTGTTGGCTTGATTAGAAGGCTGCGAACGAAATGAAACGAGGTTTTAATAGGTACGCGTTTGTCGTCTGAAGATGTATAAAAAATAGCGCGTTTCTCTCGACGAATCAAAGATGGCGGGGCCGTCCTGTCGTTAAATAATTATAATATTTATATCTTATTTTACGGTGCTGTGTCGGACAAGTCGGTTCAGTTTTGAACTGATTCTTTCGGTATTTGCCGAGAGGTAAGTACGAGAAAGATTTTACAATCTTACTTATAGCACCATAAATTGCAACTTCAAACTATGCCAAATAGAAATGTTATTTTATTTGCAACTGGCTGGATGCAAAGACCATAAGGACCTTTTAAGTGGGGAACAATAAACTCCTTTTCTTTCTTTCTTTCAAGGAGAAGAAAGTAATTATATTGTCTTTGGACTTTTGGCGGGATTTAAGCAAAATGGTCGTCAGTTTTATTTCTTTGTAAACGTGGTGGAATCTGCATAATAGTGATGAACAGTGTGTGGAAACAGTGAAATAAGACGAAATAGAGATTTCACTGGGAGGTTATCGTTTTTCTAAAATTATAACTTCCCCCAGAGCATCCCATTAAGGTCCAATTGTGAAGAATTACTTCTATAATTCCTAGTAATTATTATCATTATTAACATTTCACTTGGCTGTATGCACTTAGATTCCTTTGCCTTCCCCAAAAATCTTACCCCTCGAGATAAGAAAGATGTCTTTGGTCACCTGGGCGGGAAGAGCGCGGGCGAGATGATCATGGCGACGTTGTGGTCGGTCATCTTGTTGTGGTGCGCGCACGCGGCGATGTCGCGCGCGAGCCGCAGCAGCGCGCGCAGCGTGCCGCGCTGCCCCGCCGGCACCAGCAGCACCAGCAGGTTCAGCGCGCGCATCTGCGTCTTGCCGCTCAGCGCTGCGAGCCGCGCACACGCACAAATGCATAACAATATAATATAGCCATGTGACCGACGGCATGAATATTAAAAGTTATATTCAATCAATTTTAGTCCCATCGATCGGTTAAAAATGAATAGAATAGGCTTGTTTCCACTAAGAATAAATCGGATGGCTTTGAATTTCTAATGATTAACCATGTTAATAAGTAAACAAAAAAACAACTTTTCTATTAAAATAATAAAAGATTAATAATATTTTTGGAAAATAAAATCGACAAAATGAGGCGTTTAATCACACGACATTAAACACCAATCAGAGAAGCGCCTGGAAGCGTGACGTCACGCCCCTCGGAACGAGCGCGAAACACTATGTTGCAGCTGTCATTTTCGTATAAATTTCGAGTTTTCAGCAATTATTGTTAAATTAATACAGTTCGTTTTTAGTTTAATCTTGAGAGATAGGTATAATTTGCGATGGAATCAGGATTTAACAAAGCAAACAGCAATAATTTGCCCAAAATTGACGCCTTTATTCTTGGCAATTTTTTGCAATGAACATCGTCATAATGAATACCGGATTTTGTCTATCGGAATTCCGCAACGTTAAAACTTCTATGTAAATATTATGTGAAGAAAACACAATGTCTTATTTAATTATAACTAATCATATCGTTTGGCAACTAAAAAAATAAGAAGAGTAGATATGAATTATGTATTACATTTTATAAAACGAAAATAATATTTTAATTCAAATAAATCATAAAACCCTATTCAAGTCATAACATTTTATAGGTTACTAGCTGTCCCGCGTGGTTTCACCCGCGATAATTTCGAAGTTCCCGAGGAATTGTTTCACAAACTTAACTTTGCAACCCCTTTTCATCCCCTTAGGGGTTAAATTTTCAAAAATCCTTTCTTATCGGATGCCTAAGTCTTAAAAAGAACACACCCTCTCAGGTCTCTACGATCAACGGTTTAGGCTGTGCGTTGATCCACCAGTCATTCTGGACAAAGCATTTTATATGTATAGATGTATGGTATATTATGGTGGATTTTGCCAAATTCATATCCTTTACTATACATTTATAAATAGATACATTAAGTTGTGTTTAATACTTACATCAAAATGATCTTCACAGAAATAAATTGTGGAATCAGTTGATAAAGTAAGAACATCTTGCTTCCTTGCCATTTTTAACCACTTTTTTTCGTATTTGTTTATTGTTCGGAACGTATATGAATAATTTGTTTGGCGTTTTTATCGTTGTACTTTTACATTGGGGCACCATACAGTATTTATAATACGAGTAATTCGTTATTTATTAAAAAACACATTGACTGTCATAAACAAACACGGCTGTTTTGTGAGACGTGACGTCATTCAAGATGCCATGACAGTCTTGGCCTTTTTCGCGGTTAATTTCAAGTTGATTTCTAAAAACCCAAAATACTAATATAAAAGACCTATTTTTCTTAAAATAACATATTTTTGGGGTAAAATAGATGCTAAGCTATAGTTTTAAACTAATTTCCAAATTTTGTCAACTAGCCTATTAGAATTTAGACAATAAAATTATAGACACGTAGGTCTCAGACCAAATAAAAACCATACCTGGGAATCGTTGTGGCACTTTCCTAAGCACCACATGCATACGCATAACCGGCTTCACTTCGTTGTTCGAGACGTTCCGTCTTTAGTTTTTATTTGGTCTGAGACGTAGGTAGGTACATAATTATATTTTGGTTATTCAAATTATTGAAGAAATACTTAGATATGACTTAGATATAGCGTATTAAAGTTTAGGAGGGGTTGAGGCTCGCCACGTTATAACTTTGCGTCGTGTAAACAACTAGCTGTCCCGCGCGGTTTCACCCACGATAATTTCGGAGTTCTCGCGGGAATTCCGGATTACAATATAGCCTGTTACTCAGGGATAATGTAGCTTTCTAATGGTGAGAGAATTTTTGAAATCGGTCAAGTAGTTTTTGAGTTAAAAACAAACAAAAAAAATCAAATTTTTCCTCTTTATAATATTAGTATAGATAGATCAATTGTAACATATAGATAGGCAATTAACCCGGTTATCGGGCTGATTCTCAATAACCGGGTTGATTGCCATCTATAGTAGATATCAAGACGTGACGTCACGCGACATTTCAACTCGATGTATCGAGGTATTGTCTTTATTTTTTAATAGCTGTGCCTCGCGGTTTCACCCGCGGTAATTTTGGAGTTCCCGCGGGAATTTCGGGATAAAAAGTACCCTATGTCCTTCTCTGTACCCGTGACAACGTGCATGCAAAATTTCATCCAAATCCGTTCAGCCGTTTTTGCGTGATCGAGTAACAGTGATATCTATTGTATAAAATTACTTATTATATCTTACGTGTTTATATTTTCTTTACCACTTAAATACATCAAATATTTTCCCATATTATATAACTTTACCATTGCTGTTTCAAATTTTAGACTACTGTGAATATACATGTATTTAGAATATTTATTATGTACGTTTATTATGTAAGTAACAAAAAAAAAAAAACAGTGGAATGTGTACGTGTAGACTGTGACATATTACGTGTGATCTTATATTTGTGAACCTCCGGTCCTGACTGAAAATCAGCGCTAGGAGTGCCCGGCGCCCGCACTCATAGCAACATGCTGAGGTAGTGACCGTTTTGGTCATGGGGACGCACCACGCAAACACCATTTGTTCTCATAATATTGTCATATATATAACTATATACCTTTTTTGTTAAATCACGTTTGTATAAAATAATTGTAATTGTGTTGTCTCTGTGTCCAAATAAATGCCTTTTCTTTCTTTCTTTCTTTCTAACAAACATCCAAACATCTAAACATCCAAACATCCACACTTTCACATTTATAATATTAGTAGGAAGTAGGATTACATAAAAAAGACTAAATACGTGTCCAATATTTTTTTATCTACACAACGAACTAAAAACTAAAATGTATATTAGGTACAGTTTAAATAAAGGATACCTAAACAGTCGTAGGTGGGTGGTGTTCGTCAGTTATAGGTAGGTACGTACCGTGGGTCTGGTAGAAGAGCCTCATGAGCTCCTGCGTGAGCGGCGGCTCGGGCAGCGAGCGCAGGAACCGCTTGAACACGGCCGCCAGGTCGTGGCTGCTGGCGCGCGCCAGCGCCGCCTCCACGCCCTCGCGCTCCTCGTACCAGCGGTTGATCACTTGGTACAGGGCCTCGCTCTGCAAATGGAAGATTTGACGCGATAATGTTGTTGATCTCTGAGAATTCAAATCAAAGATCAGTAATAGCTGCGTAAAGAAGCGAAACTCGCCGCCCCCCGCCTATCTTGTGCCCATGCAGCCATGCATGACGTAGCGGCGAGCCTAGAGGCAGCGATAGTTTGTCAGTGTGTCAGGCAGTACTGAGTGTTGAAGACTAGCTGATTCCCGCGGTAATTTAGAATCCCGGGATAAAAGAACTCTATATCCTTTTCTTTACCAGCATTGACAACAAAAAATTTAATGCTGTTTCACCCGCCTTAACATCGGAATTTCCGCGGGAATTCTAGGATAAAAGTATCCCGAGATGGGATGTGTGTGTCCCTGACAACGTGCATGAAAAATTTCTTGATGATCCGTTGAGGCGTGAGAGCGTAACAAACAAACATACTCTCGCATTTATAGTAAGAATTTACTGTTTAATCACTAGGCTATTAAGGTTGATGGCGGAGGGCGCACCTTCTGCTTGTTCCCGGGCACCCGCAGCAGGCCCTCGTCGCGCGCGCGCGCGCACAGCGCCGCCGCCAGCGCGCGCACCACGCTCGGCACGGAGCTCCACGTCTCCTCGAAGTACATCATGTCCTTGAGGAGCAACGCCTCCAGCGACAGGCCGAACACGTGGTCGCTCTCTGGCAACAAATACCAGAATGATGTATACCAAAGTCAAAGTCAAATAATTTTATTCAATTGTGACTCTTTTTGCTGTCAATAAAATTATAATTATTATGACAGCACTCATAAAAAATCCGCCCTTCACAGCTTCCTAATCCAGTTCCTATGGCTGAAGAGAAGAAGCTGCGCAGTAGCACGCTGTCAGTTTAATGTTATATATACAACGTGTTAATGAATTAACTGAAAACCTGATACACCCCCTTTAAAAAAAACAATAATATGATTAAAATATATTGTATGTCGAAAAACTTTATACTTTAAAAGTTATTCAACATTAGTTTGGAGGTGACTTACCTATCTACGAAATTCCAAGCGCTACGTCCGCGCCTACCGATTTGATTTTTTTGCTACGGGCGGCGTACGCGCCTCATATTGTACTAGGTACATATAACTTAGACATGGGCTAGTAAAAATGAAAAAATATAACCTATATTAAAACATAGTGCGATCGATTCGCTAGTCGATTCTGAGCAAACTACTTTCAGTTAATTCATTAACACGTTGTATAAGTAATACTAGTGGTAACTCATATTGCAATTAATTACCTACCTTATTTGCGAACATAGAGCCGCAACTAACAACAAAGACCGAGAAGAATCCGAGAGCACCGTTCTTTTGGGGTTTCCCAGCAAATCTTTTTAGCAAACAAACTACTGTGGAATTCATTGTAGGGCAACAGTACTCAGGTGTATTCGCGAATTTGAGTAAAAATAAGTAGATTTAGCTGATGCTTCTTTAGACCGATATAAAAAGTCACATTTGATTAGAGATAGTAGACATTGTTTATAGATACTCATGGAGTGCTTACTGCTTATAGCTTACCTTCTTTCCTCTTCTTCTTGGGTGCCTTTCTCTTCTGGAAGGGCAAGGAGTAGCGGTCGAAGAGTGCCGTAAGTTCTAGGAGCAGAAGAGGCTGCAACTTCTTCAGGTCGCGTTCGCAGAGGCTCTCGATGTCCACCGGGCACTCGTCCTCCGGCCAGTCCTTTGGGATAATTAGAAAATTCTTCAATAATTTAAAATAACAACCTGATTGTCTTTAGTTTAATCTAGCCGCATTATCGATGTACGGGTTGATACATATTATAATATCGATCATAATATCATAAGTGAAAACGATCAGTCTTGAGTTTTACCTAAGGAAACCTAAGAGAAATAATAAATACTAAAAATGAACAGGACCTCATGACAAAACCTGATCCCTGACCAAATCTAAGGAGCATAATATGTCGAAGTTCTCTTCCAACACAATTAAGTGGATCCAACTCTGTATACCTATATAGGAGAATTTTAGCTTCTTAAAGGTTCTACGATTATGCAATCCACTACACTGACTGGAACCACGGCACTTGTAATTGTGTTGTCTCTGTGTCCAAATAAATGGGTTATCTTTCTTTCTTTCTTTCTTTCTTTCTAAATAAAATTAAAACGCCACTACCCCTGCGTCGAACATGCAGCGGGTTCATATGAAAATTTGACAAACGATTCTCGTACGATATAAGGTTACGGAACTTTCCAGCGGTAAAAGCCGGTATAGAAATCTTGTTTTGTTTTGTTTTGATCATTACTAAAAGCACTGTTTATTTTTATCTTTAATGACTAAAGCAATAGGTATACCTACCTACCTATACGCTGACATGCATTAAAAGTATAGAGCCAAGTTGTCAAAGAATAACAGCTAGTGCCCACGGTTTTGTCTGCGTAAAACGACCAAAACTTTTTCCCAACATCCGATTTGGATGAAAAATGCCTTAATGTATGTTGGATCCAAGCTTAGCTTAATCTATCTTTGTAGGCAAATCCGTTCAGTAGTCTCTGAGATTAGCAAGAATAGTCGGAAAAATTGTATTTAAAAATCTTGTTTTTAAACTCAGCTGTTACTCTTATTCGCCCCCTCTTATTTTTTTGGTAAATATAGTCGGATGTACAGACACGCGTAGGTACTCTAACGTTTTATTATAGTTAGGTATTTTTGGAAGTTCACCGACCTCTCCGTCGTCGATCATCTGTCGGTCGCCATTGAACTTGTGCTCGAAGCTCAGCGGCTGCTGGCCGGACGCCACGCTCTTAGCACGCGACACCGCCGCATGCTTGGAACTGGAAAAATTGAGAAATAACCAACTAAAATAAGTCGCTATACATTAAATAAGCATGTGAAGAATTAATGCTGTTTTTTTTTTTTCGGTGTTTAACAATCGCATGTCGTAATACCTAATAGGTAAATGACCCTAGGAATTCTTGCAGCTATCCTCTCTAGAGATTATTATCTACCTATACAAAAATATTTTAAACGCTATATTCAGTGTTTTTTCTTGAATAAATATTGTATATTATGTTTATGACTTATATTTTTGATTATTTTATGTAGTTACATAGTTGGGTAACTTTTATTTTACATACCTACCTACCATAAAATTTTAGTCTGTTTATTAGCTTAGGTGTATGTGATTATTAACTATTGATATTATAATGTTATGTATGTAACTATAGGTAGGTACATAATATGTATAATATAACAGACATCTAACAATGAGTCGGTCCTCCTCAAATATTTATTGTTTTCATATTGTTGCTATCTTAAAATCTTGTTTCAGTGTGTCTTCACTTGTTCACCTCCATATAAGTTAGCTATTGCCAAATTGTATTGCGAGCGGATGAATGCATCAAAAATTTAGCGTTTTAGGTTTTATTTTGTTATAGTTTATTAGTAGTCTTAGCGTATTTGTAATTGGCTTGCAATTGTTCGCAGTTTTACTGTAATGCTGTGAACTTTTTGTGTTATAAATAAATAAATTGTTGTCTTCTTGTAATCCAAGGTACCTACCTATTTTAGTGACGTTAATATTGTTAATTGTCCAATAAACACAACGTCGTAGGAACCATATCAGTAGTACTTACGCGAAAGGGTCGTCGTTGCCTTTCAGTATAGACCCGTTGATCCTCTCCTTCCCTATTCTTGGCCCTTGGACTGTGCCGTATCTTTGGTAGCCTAGCAGTTCGATTCCCTCTGAAACAAATAAGAAATCGTCTATATACATATTATAACATAGGTACCTACCTACTGCAGTCTATTTCTCCGACCGTCTATTTACACGCCCCACGTTGGGCGCCAGTTTTAGGGTTCGTAGGTTTGGGACTTGAGTAGATGAATTCCGGTTAGCTCCAATGACACAATAAAAATTTAGAAGCAGTAAATAATTTATTTTGTTAAGTATAATATTCTATGTTAGGAAAACGGAATCAAGGCGTAGGTATATCAAAATCATAAAAATAATCAAATTTTAAAAATAAAAAGTATGACAAATGAGGCAGGATTACAACTTATAAGCTTTTCCTTTTGGTAAACGAAGAGTCACGTTAAGATTGCCTTGAAAACATTGCAACAAGTAGGTAACCAAAAAATTCTAAAACCGCATTCCAAACGAAATTCCTAGAACATAATACCTACATATTAATGTGGTTTTAAATAAAAGCAGCATCCTCATGGAAATCCTGTAAGCTTGCAGGTTCAACGGTTTAACATTTTATACATCCTTGAACGAGTCTCAACCAGATAGGTCAAGTTTATCGATTCTCTCTAGAAAATACACGGTAAGAAGAATTTCTTTGGGAATTTCGAAAGACGAAACTCACGCGGATGTATCCGAGGGCCACAGAAGTGTAGTATAGTAAATAAATAGGTAAATATTCTGGTTATTTGAGCCACTACTCGTAATCTTTTTTCCGAAAACTTTCTCTCATAAGTTATTACTCGTAGAGTGTGCTTAGATCAGCTTATGTATGTTTAACTTACCCGTGTTACTCGCGATATCAGCCCAATGCAGATCATTCGGTTTGAAGAGCTCGTGCATCGGCAGCGGCGGCGACAGCGACTGCGGCCCCGGGGGCGAGAGGCGCACGCGGCGCGGGGGGGCGGACGCGGGCGCCGACGGGGTGCGGGCCAGCGGCGCGTGCGCACCCGCCGGGGGGAAGTTGTCGCTGTTGGAGTTCATATCAGGGATTTACCACTACGGTTAGGCTTTACTAATAGGTTATCTTTGCTCTTGGACCTAGGAGCGTCAGAAATCTAAATCCTATTTTTTTCCATCTTACTTTCTAGGACAGTTGTTTTGACAATATGTCAAGGCTCTTGAAAAAAGGCTGAACCTGGCTAGTAGCTAGTTTTCTCCCAATAAAGTTTATTGTATCGATTCCAGAATGAAACCTTTTTTATGGATGCGGCGTAACAGATGTGCTATTGTGACTGTGTTTTCGTAAGGCTTTGTTTGTAGTTTGTAATAGAAAACCAAAGAAATCCTCTCTGTATTGAAATCTTTTCCAATTGAATAGATGCGTTTGCTCGGTACAAAAAGTGAGTCGTAAAATATATTCATTAATAGTCCTTCGATCCGGATAAGCGTTTCAAACATGCTACCAACTCTACAAAAATCGAAAATAAACCCTTGGTTATAAGAAGTAGGCAGTAATAGTGACATACGTGAAATCCGGTGGCGTGGCAGCGTCAGCCCACTCGGTAGGCGGACTACCCGACCCACCACTGGGCAACGAGTCCAGCGAGTCCGGTGTGGCGCTGCGCGACCGGGGCTCGCTTCCACTCGAGTTCTGCAACAATAATAAGCTCTTAAATATTAGTTTTAGGTCCTTTTGACACAATAAAAATTACGGCGATACATTAAGTTCAAATGCCGCGTGACGTCACGAATTGATATAGTCTACACGGGCTTATGCTCATGACGTCATGACTCATGAGCCCTTACTCGTAAACTTTATCCAACTATTTTTCATGAATTTGAAAATCAAAAGTTCGTATTATTTTTTTTATGATCTAACTTACGTTTTAAATAGAATTTGTATTTTCTAAACCACTGATCTTAGAGACCTGAAACTTGGAGGGTGTGTTCTTTGTATGTCGACGGCATCCGATAAGACAGGATTTTCCGAAATGCTACACCTAAGGAGCTGAAAAAGGGGGGCCAACGTCTGTATGGAACAATTCCGGAGGAACTCTGAAATTACCGCGAGTGAAACCGCGTGGGACAGCTAGTATTGTACAAAATACTAAAGTACCTATTACCTGCCAATCATCCTTTGTACTGGTTTAGTTGTCGGTGCATTACACGAAGTCTTAAGTAGGAGGCAACAGACTAACCAACTGGTTCAATTAATTTAATAAAACTAAAAATCTAGTATGATAAATTAAAAGATATACCTATTTATGATACAGTAAAGTTTAATATACAAACAAACGATCAACTTTTTATAGTTCGACCTTTCGTACAATAGTAGGTAGGTATTTTCTTTTTTCTACTCTTGTTTAGTTTTGTTTTTGTGTTATCAAAATTATATATAAGTGATACGAAATCTACTGTTTTATTTTAGTCCTGGTAGACTGAGAGAGAAACTCATACCAAGTAGTAGATAAGTATTACGTGTTGTCAACTGACGAAATGAGTATTCCGTATGTTACGTAATAACTACAACGCTCAAGTGAAAGCTCTATTCTATCCATAGCTTTTGAGTTTTGATGTACGATTTTGCGTAAAAAATTAATAATTTATTAGAAATTGGCACATTACTTTCAGTTAATGGAAAAATTAATATTATAAAAATAATAAAGTATCTAACTAATTACATAAAGTAAAATACTGCTGTATTAAAATCTACGAATGTGTAGACAGACGTTACGTAGAGAACATAACTAATCCTGATAATATTATGATGCGACATACACTGAACAAATTCAGTAAATAAAGATTTGAGTATTTAATCTTCTTTTAAAATTATAGCGCCATTTTGTGTCAACATTTTTTATATTCAAAATTTAAGTACTTTAAAATTTAAGTACTACTTATTAATTTTATTAAGTAGTATTAATTTAAGTAGTAAGGTAAACACATAATTAAAAACGTTTTTAACTCTCAATAAAGCGTTCTAGATAATTATCAATAACCTTATTTTGTGAGTTAACATGTTATTGCTTATCGGCGTCCAAATGAGAATAATATGCGATAAGACCTGGCGGTCTTTGCTTTTTCTTCTCTTTAGGTAACTGTAAAATTATTATTTTATGTTCAATAAGGAATTCACTATATCCTACTTTATAAATGTGAAAGTGTGGATGTTTGGATGTTTGTTACTCAATCATGCAAAAACGGCTGCACGAATTCGAACGAAATTTGGCATACACGTTGTCAGGGGTACAAAAAAAGACATAGGGCACTTTTTATGCCGCAATTCCCGCAGGAACTCCAAAATTACCGCAGGTGAAATCACGGGGCACAGCTAGTAAATAAATAAATATGAGTTTGTTACGCTTTCACGCCTCCTCAACCGATTACCGTGGAATTTTGCAGACACGTTGTCAAGGGTGCATAAAAGGACACATTAGGGTGCTTGCTTATTGTCCTTTAAGGTCGGGTAGGTAATATCGGGTATCGGTAGGTATTAGACTAAATCTTAGTTTTAGTCCGTCATGTAGAAAAATATTGGACACGTCGTATTTTTCCTTTTTTTACGTAACCAAAAAATAACGGTGCAACGCAAAATGTCACGTCGGTTATGAGGTCAGGGGCTCCCACAACCTTAACTTTAATGCGCTTTATCTAAGCATGTATAAGTATTAATTAATTTGAATAAATTTACCTACATTTCTATTAATTTTTTTATTATGTAACTGACTGACTAAATAAAACTTTAATTTCCATACCCCAGCAACTTGCCTATAGAGGCTGCAAAATTTGAATACCTAGCCTACTGACGGGAAATGTGTAAATCCGTATATAATATCGTTGATGTCGAATACTACGGAATTAGGTATCAACGTAACAAACGAGTATAACTGGTGTTGCGGAAATGTATCCATTTTCATTAATTCATCGGTAACCGAGCACACGTTATTGTGGATCTGTGTCACTGGTGACACGCGGACCGGTCTCTTTGCGTATGCGTATAGGTACTCTACGCAATTAATTAGCAAAGCATGAAACTTAGGTAGGTACAGAAGTTTCAGTAAGCTTGTCTATCGCGAATTTGAAAATTTCAAAACAAATATAGCAGTAATGTTAGGTAGATAATTTGCAAATGCTGCCAAAGACTTTATTTCTCGATTCTGCAGCAAACTTTCCTCACACGTTGCTAGGCCATTTTCAACGATTTTTTATTCTACAGTACCTACATAATATTAAGTAACAGTATAACTTGCCGGTGTCTGTACAACTATAATAATATTGATAGAATAAACACAAATTCCTATTTTTAAACAGTAAGTGCTTATCGAAATAATTACAAATTCCCTCACAGATTTCTATTTTGTGATTTCTTTCCTAACGACGATTTTACTTCGCTGATCGTCGTGAGTTTATATTTACTGGACGATCATTTTTATAACAATCAGAAATTTAGAACGAGCATCAAACAAAATATTAACTTGACATATTATATCTACCCTAAATACGTAGGTTTAAGCAACTGATTATGACGTCATAGTGAACTTATATTCTAGTTCCTTTTGAAAATCCTGAAATTAACTTTAACGTTCTACATTATACGTAATGTATAAGGTAATCTATCTATATATATAAAAGAAAGTCGTGTTGGTTACACTATTTATAACTCAAGAACGGCTGAACCGATTTGGCTGAAAGTTGGTGGGGAGGTAGCTTAGAACCAGGAAACGGACATAGGATACTTTTTATCCCGGAATTCCCGCAGGAACTCCGGTCGGTGAAATCTCATGAAATTTTGCATACTTAGGTACACATTGTCAGGGATACAGAGAAGGACATGGGGTAGGTAATTTGCATTCCGGAATTCCTGCGGGATCTCCGAAATTTCCGCGGGTAACACCGCGGGGCACAGCTAGTAATAGATAAACAAATAATTCCCATTCCTTACGGTTTAACATTGTCTTTGTCACGTGTACCTATTAGTATTCTGGCGAGGCGGCCGGCTCCAAGGAAACGTGGCGAGACGCATGATTCGATTCACAATTCTTCTCATTATGATACCCCAGTACATTCCATCATTGATATGTACGATATAGTACGTACGCCGTAATACATAATAATCATATTAATACTTCTATACTTAATTACTTATATATAAAAGCAGAAACTGACTGACTGATCGATCAACACACAGCTGAAACGATGAGATTTTGCACAAATAATCCTGAAGTGACATAAGTGCACAAAGGGGGTGAAAAGAGGTTGCAAAGTTTGTATGGAACAATTCCGCGGATGCTCCGAAATTATCGCGGGTGCAGAAACCGCGCGGGACACCTAGTCTATCTATACTAATATTATAAAGAGGAAAGATTTGTTTTTTTGTTTGTTACGATTTAACTCAAAAACTACTGGACCGATTTCAACAATTCTTTCGCCATTAGAAAGCTTCATTATCCCTGTGTAGGTAACAGACTATATTGTAATCCGGAATTCCCGCGGGAACTCCGATATTAACGCGGGTGAAACGGGGAACAGCTAGTATTGTATAAAACAGTAGAATCCGCACGCACACACGATATAGGGCAGGATATGTTACGCGTTACGTCGTGTTACGTAAAGGCATTTCGCAGTTCAATCGAGTAATCTTTTCTCTTAGGGCTTTTTGTTAGACTGCGATGATACGAACTCCTTTGCTATTACGTGTAAGTAGACAGTAGTAAGTACACACTGATGATTAATATGCAAATTTTTTGTCTGCTCGTCTGTGTTTACGTCGGTCAATCTGTCTTGATACAACGTGACCTCGCAAAACTAAATTTAACTATTGTTACAAACCGCTGTTAATATTTACAAGCTAATTTATCAATGCTGAATCCAATCCATCTAGAGAAATCACAGGTGGGTATACGAAAAAATTGGATCAGTAAGATAAACTCCGGTCACGCGAGAACCAGTGCGCGCGCGCACGCACTAAATTTATTAGTTTATAATTCTTAAGTAATACAGTTAACGGTTTCAAAGTTATGCAACATCGAAACAAAACGCAGTAAGTTATTAATATCAAGGTCATTGTTTAAAAACACTTGACACTGGATTTGGGGAATGAGAGCAAAATACTATTTTGACACTTTAATAGCGGAATTTGGAAAACCCTTATTCACTATGACCATAACACGCCGCGCTAAGATAAGACGCCGCAAAAACTGTCTTTCACTCGTAATCAAAGAAGTATTACTGCAAAAAAATACATTTACCTACAACGTTTCTTATGGCATAAAGAATAATAATTTCTAATATCTTGGCATCTAGAACGTTTGGAAATGCGCTTTTGGGACGCGCGTTATGGGCAAGGAATGTTGTTGGTCATAGTGAATAAGAAGAAGAAGAAGAAGAAAATACATAAGGGCCCAGTTCTGTTACAACACTCTTAAAAAGATGCACTAACTTAGGATAACTCTGACAATAACTAAAATTAACAACAAAAACACAAAGCAGGAGGTCTAAAATATCAGTAGAAACACCCAAAATATATGTAAGTAGGTACATATAATCTTAATCGGTTCCCAGAAAAGGGAGGTACGATTAATAGCGCCAGCGCGGTTCAAAAAACCATACGCGAAACGGAACCCACTGCAATAGCTGCCACTGTTACTTATTAAAATACTAGCAGTTCCCATCCGTTTACCTGCATTCAATTCAGAATTCCCGCTGGAATCCCGGGATAAAATGTAACCTATGTCCTTTCTGTGAACTACCATCTACTCCTGACACCATGTACACACATGATTTTATCGGTTGAGAAAGAGTTAAGACGTAAAAACAAAGAAATTTACATTTACATTCATAATAATAAGGATTATTATGTGTTCATACGATAATGTATAACCTACATATTTTAGACGGCACGACACCTCACTGCACACATAAACATTACTAAAGTTAGGCTAGTAAGCACAATAGATAAGCTGGACCTGTCATATAAAAAAACTGGGGGCAAACTTCAATATTTACCAAGGAGTCGATGTAGGTTCTCACCGCGGCCAATCCTTTGCAATTGGTCACTTTCTCGCACACTTTGAGCCGCACCGCGTCGCATATCATCGTCGACTTCATTGGGAACAATCAACAAACAACACGAGAAACAACTGCACTATTCAACAACAAAACACTATGTGGATGGACAACATCCGAATGTTCAGTTTTGAAATTCACCGGACGCTAAGCAATTTGCGTTCGCGCCAGTTTCCTTTTTTAATAAATTCCGTACAAAGTACCTACGTTATAACTCGCTCACTCACCCGCATCTGCACCGAATACAACCAAACCCTTTATCATGATATATTTATTAATAACATATTATCCATCAAAATAATCATTTATTCACATTTTTCTGTTATATTTCAGTAACAGTCGCCAAGCGTGCGTTCATAACTGTTAACTATTGGGACTAAAGTTTGTAAAAATCCTTAAAACCTTAATTGCATATTTATCTCAATGACCGAAAAATTTTTGTTTATCAGTTGGCCCTAATAATACTGCTTAGCGCGCGTGTGTGCGTTCGGTACATTGTTAATGAATAGGTCTTAATGGCTTTGCCAATTACAACATTGAAGGCTCTTCTTTTGGTCAGTATAGATTGTCTGAGTATAAAACATCGTGGGACACGCTCTATGTTAAAATTTGTGATATGTATCGACTGCACCGCTAGTATAGTCGTTCGACTGCTACGCCAAATGTCACGGGTTCGATCCCCGCATCAGAATGTGATGAACTGCATTAATTGTGTTGACTATCAATCTGCAGTTTTTACACAAAAAAATAAAGTATTATCACACTTGTCGGGTACTCATAGTACCTACCAAGCTCTCCTTAGTTTAATTGAGACCAGGTGGCGCTGCGTAGGTACTTAGGTACCTCATTATGTCTGAGCCTTAAAAACGACAAAGCATTTAAGGTAATAAGTAAGGCTCGGCCGTGAGATAGTGTCTAACTGCTCTATATGACACAAGTGTATAATCTATAACAAGAACCAAGTTTAGCTCGTAACACCTGCACTGAGTTAGAAAACTGCACTTTTCACGACCACTTTCCAACATTAATCATAGAGATATATCGTCCGACCACAATTATTCTCCGCTTTTTCTCATCGATTAACCTAGTGGACAAAAGATTTTCTATTCCACATCTTAGCTTTGGTGTGGCAGTTGTTTGACTTACCTACTTTATATTACATTATATTCGTACATACTAACTGTTCTTTGACTACTTTGCAGTTTCACCCGCGGTAATTTCGGAGTTCCCGCGAGTACCATATATCCTTTTCTACACCCCTGACAAGTGACACCGTATACAACGTGTTAATGAATTGTCCAAAAACCTGTTACACCCCATTTAAAAAAATAAATAATAATATGATTAAAATATAAATTATGTCAAAAAAGTTAATAGTCTAAAAGTTATTCAACATTAGTTTGAAGGTGACCTATCTACGAAATTTCAAGAGCTACCGCCCGCGCCTACGTGTTAATGACCGATTCGATTTTGTTGCTACGGGCAGCGTACGCGCCAAATATTGTATTAAAAATATTTTAGACATGGGCTAGTAAAAATGAAAAAATATGACCTACTTAGGTATATTAAAACCTGGTGCAATCGATTCGGAAGTCGAATCTGAACAAAATACTTTCTGGTTTTCAGTCAATTCATTAACACTTTGTATATTGTATTTCTTGATGATTGGTATAATTACACTAAGCGTATAATTTATCCAACTTCAATCAAGACGGTTTGTAGATCCGTTAATAGTAGGTACACAGTGGTAAATCTGGTATGCCTTCCGGAGGTGAACATACAAAGTAGTCAAAGTACCCATGTATTGCAATAAATCCTTAGCCATCAACATCCGTAATTGCCATAAATGGAATTAAACGCTTCTATATCGATATTAAGAAGCAAGTTGAAAAAAAAAACTATACGTGACAGCGGCGGCGTGATCATCATAAATACGCGGAACTCCATAATACGTACTTATGCACTTGTAATAGCTAGTTGTTCTTACTTTATAATACCTAAATACGAGAGTGTGTTTGTTTGTTCCGTTTTCACGTCACAACTCGCAACGAATCAAAGAGTTTTTTTTTTGTAGGTACGAGTAGGTACCTCCACAGAGCAAATAAATTAACTAGAGAGGACATGTAGGCGGGGCAGGCGCGCCACCGCTGCAAAGGAAGTTAGAGCAAAATATGCTCTAACTTGCCCAAAACTTCTTTTGCTGCCATCCAAAACTGTGAATTTTGAAAACAGTGGCTAAGTAAAAACATAACCATAAAGCGTTTAAGACATTTCTTTACGTTAATGAATGTTTTAGTGCGTGATGAATAGTTTTGTGTGCGACAATCACCCGGCGACACTGGTTTTCATCTGTTGTCATACTAAACTAAGGTTATGTCCCTTCAATTTCTTAATTTCTTAATTACTTTCTGTTCCATGACCTCTCTAGGTGCCCCTCTAGACTCTATGGTAAGTACCCTTGTCGAAGCGAGACCCCAGCAAGATTTTTCCGTGAGTAGAATTCAGCCCCAGATATCCTTACTATAAATGTGAAAGTGAGTTTGTTTGTTTATTTGTTATGCTTTCACGCTTTAACGGTTCAACCGACCATCATGAAATTACACGTTGTCAAGGGTACAGTCCCGGGGGAACTTCCAACTTATCGCGGGTGAATCCTCCGGGAACAGATGGAATACATGGATAGAAGAAGTCAGCTAAAAAGGGTTTCATAGAATTCCCTCGAGATCTCCTAAATTAACGCACTTGAAACCACAAGAAACAGCTACTAATGATACCTATATTCTGAATGAACACATGGAACCTACAAACAAATTTAATGTAGATAAGTTACATTGAACTTATAGTGACACCATAATATTATGTAGATATGAATGAAGTAAAACCCGTCGCATGAATTCCGGAGTTAACGGGGGATACTCGTATCAAACATAAATCTTACAATAATTATAATTTAAACGCTCGTAAACCCGACACTAGTAGTGAAACATGTTTTTTTTATGTTGTGCTTACTAAACCTACCTAATCTTTGAATTGAACGCAGATAAGCAATAACATGTTAACCCACAAACTTAAGTTATTGATTCAGAACGATTTATCGAGAGTTAGGGAACGTTTTTTAATTATGTGTTTACCTTATTACATTGCATAAATATGTAACTAAATATTTAACATAAAAAATGTTGACACAAAATGGCGTTATACTTTTAAAACACGATTTACTCAAAATTTCTTCAGTGTGGGTTGACACACTATTGCTTATCTATGTCCAATTAAATTGTATTGCAAAATAGCTGTCCGCTGGTTTATTAGTTGCTAGCTGGTCCCCGGGGTGCCCGAGGTTTCACCGCCTTAATTTTGGAGTTCCCGCGGGAGTCTAAAGATAAAAAGTACCTATCCTTTATCCTCATCTGTACCTCTGACAATGTACATTAAAATTACGTGATTTACAGTTTCGAAAAGCGTCATTTTCGCATCCAAACAATTTATTCTACATATCTAATCTTTGAATAATACTTGAGCCCTTTAATTTAGCAGTTCACAGCTTCCCTCAGCTACATTTGGTCATTAACACCATGAAAGTTATTCACTAATGTGACGCTATAAATAATATAAGGAAAAATTAATTAACATACCAATAGGTATCAAAATTTGTTTCTATACACGCATGAGCCGCCTCTACCCGCTAATCAAGAGGTTCCGGGTTCGATTCTCGGTGGGGGTGCACTTTGTGTGGTTCCACTTTCCAGTCTGGGATGTGTTTATATGTATATCTATAGTATAATATATATGTAATTCTATGTAGTATATACCAAGTTTGCTTGGTTTCCACGACACAAGCTATTAATAGCTTACTGTGGGATCAAGTAGATCTGTGTGTTGTGAAGTGGATTAAAAAAAAAACATTAAAAAAAAATAAAAAAAATAACCATCAGTTCGGAACGCGCCCTCTACTATAAATCTAATCTTCGAACAAACGCTGAATGCTGCAGCTCACCTCAATATCCCGGAAGACGTCCCGTATATCCGGCTTCCGGGCCCTGGAGTTGGCGCGCCTCTTCCGGACAGTCCGGTTGAGCCTCCGGACGCGCCTGCGCACGGCCGCCGCCTGCTCCCGGGGCAGGGGTCGCACCGCCTCCCCCAGCTGCGCCTCGGTCACCTCCTGCCCCGCCTGGAAGGGGGCCGCGAGGGACCCCAGGCCGGCCGCTTGCAGCCATTCCGCTTCGAGTTCGCCTTCTGTTTTGACAAAGAGAAAGAAATGTTATGAACTTATAATATTGTGTATTTGAGATTGCAGTGCTGCACTTCTCGATCTTTAGACTCTCATCTTGTGACTGCTAGATAATTCAAACTCAAAGATTGATTGGATAACATAAGATGCACGTAAAAATGACGTAAAACATGAGTTAGGTTTCATCGACATCGGTTCACGGAAAGAGTAGACAGCGACGATTTGATGCTAGAAGTATGAAAGTCCGTAGAAGTTGGAAATTAATAGCAAATCCGTAGTAAATAGTTCATCAACACTATAGTTTTGAAATGAAGTAAATTTTGTAAGTTTGCATGTAAGCAGGCGGCACTAGGGGTGAAGTTGGGGACAATGGGTGAAGTTGCCCTGACAATTTTTTTATTATAATTTTATAACTAATGCTGTGGTTTGAACGCCAATACGGCGAATATGCGGTTAACATAACATAAACCCTCATTGCACTATATTCTTGCGAATTAATTTGACTAAAGTTGTCCCCCCTCAACCAAACCCTAGATGCGCCCCTAGCCTGCATGTAAGGGTTACGTTACTGAACCGATTCAAAAAATTATTTCACTGATAGGAAGCGACAGTATCCATAAGTGACATAAAATACTTTTCACGTTCCCGGGGGGAGTCCCGAAATTCCCGCGGGCAGCCCGCGGATGGAAGCGCGATGGAATAGTTAATTACTACTATTATTTTACAAAAATAAATAATAAGACATTTCTGGGATATAAACAAGTTTGACTATTATTGAGTATATACATACGAATCGTGCGAGGAAATACTCGTATGAAAATATGAACACTGCTTTTTGTGTACAGAAGCAGCTAGTGAATTACCGTTCAAATGATGAAAAAAATATCGTTCATGATAGTTTCGCCCTTCACTCGGCACAGTTAGTTGCTCACGAGTCTTTATAAATTTTTTACGCAAACAATGATCTTCCGTGATGTGTAAATAACACCGAAATACACTTTAATATTTGCTACGATTATAACAAATATGATATACTAGCAGTTCCTTGCGGTTTGACATGCGTTAACTTCGGAGTTACCGCGGGAATTACAGAATAAAAAGCACTATGTCCGCTTCTGTACCCCTGACATTGTGTCGTAGTTTAATAATGATCGGATGAGTAGGTAAGGCGTGAAAGCGTAGCAAACAAACAAACAAACATTCGCATTTGTGATATCATAAGGGTATATTATTATTTATTACTTAGAATTATTTTATGCCAAAATATTATTTATCCATTGTTCCATTAAGAACTGTAGTTAGATACTTTTTTTTTTGTAATTGGTAAAAAACTAAAAAGGTGTATATTAAATACGGGTCGGTTTGAGTTATACTATTTGTTTCCTTGTTATACTGCTTTAAAAAAACTGAAGGTCAAAGAACTTATTTGCACGCATGAGTTGCTATTTTGTAAAAAGCTTCGAAGTCTTATACAGGATGTTAACACATGAAAACACATAATAGTTATGCGTTTCACTATCCACTGGGAAAGGCACAAGAGATCCCGAGCTGTCTGGGTAGAATATGACATAAAACACGGCAATAATAGTTTTAACTACTATTTCTTTCTGTTATTACTTAATTTTACCATTCCTGGATTCACTCATCAGCAGTATGATATAACTAGCTGTGCCCTGTGGTTTCACCCGCGGTAATTTCAGAGTTCCCGCGGGAATTCCGGGATAAAAAGTAATCTATGTCCTTCTCTGTACCCCTGACAATGTGCACGGAAAATTTCATCCAAATCCGTTCAGCCGTTTTTGCGTGATTGAGTAACAAACATCCAAACATCCACACTTTCACATTTATAATATTAGTAGGATTATATTAGATAGGTTATCTCCATAAGCTATTCCTAGACGAATACCGACATTTAGCATATTATGTAATATCTTATCTTACATTCGTTATAGTACCACTATTTTGCGTCATAATTCTGAACACCATGTATAACGAGACTCGCATGATACATTATATAGGTTCTCTGGCCGGAGTGTCTTTATACGGAGGACATTGGCTTTTGCTGTCTACGAAGTGTTATTTCTTGGAAGCTTTTGTATTAAGTGTATGAATCAACTGAGAAAGCTTTCAAACTCATAACCACACTTAAGTTTCTAATTCTACATAGAGGTATAACATTTAATGCGTTTCAAAGAGATAGGATGAGAATGAGATAAATTCCTATATTTAAAAACCTCGGGGATCATTACGATATCAATAAAGTAGGTATTAACCCAAAGACATCTTAAAATATCATTGTTATTAACCCTAAAGATGAAGCTCTCGCTAAAGCTCGAGAATGGCTCGACCGATGTGAATTTTTTTTTGTTGCATTCCTAATTAAAAGGATAAGGTTTGTATACAAGAAAATTGGGAGTTTCTGCGGAAATTCTGAAACTCACGTGGGTGAAACCGCGGGCATAGCTAGTGTTATAATATGTTTCGTTAAGAACTTTCATCCTCCGTTGTTCCAAAATTAAACTTTATACCAATTTACAAATACTGGCCGTCGGCCGATGACACTCCAGTTGACAGTTAAAATATATGAAAAAAAAAAGAATATCCCCGCCTGAGTCACAGACAGCCACCCCATTAGAGGATGCGTTCACTTTGTATGTGACGGCTGGCGCTAAATATAGCGCATCTGTCTGACTCAGAGCTTAGCGCGTGCACTCACTAACCGAAGTTCTAAATTTTATTATCTCACTAACTATAGCTGTTCCGCTCGCAGTTTCAACCGCCATCTTAGAATTCCCTGGGGAACACTTCGCATAGAGACTTATCCTGTCACCCAGGGATACCGTTTCTGTTATTGCTTTCTGTTGGTGAAAGAATTTTTAGAATCGGTTTACAAGTTCCAGAGATAATTAATTATTATGGTCAGTAAGGTGTTGACCGAATGGAGAGCAAAACTAATGGCAATGTTCATTGTTCAGTCCAAAATATTCCTGAATCGATAACATCAAACAATGTTAATCTATAATGATAGATATACAAGTTTTTTTTTACGTTTTACTTTGTTTACCCAGATTCACAGTGCCATGCTTTCGGTCCAAAAACAGATCGAAAAAATAAGCAACGGTCATAAAATCGCTGACCCTACGACATAAAGCAATTTTTTTCGAAAAGGACTACAGCGGGGTTAGCCACGTTGATATTCTACAATCGTTAACGCATAGAAAACTAGAATAGAAAACTTTGGTCAGCCAATCAAAACTTTAGCTTTACGTGACCACTTGAAAACCAGAGTTTTGATTGGCTGACCAAATTACATGACGAATCGTTACTTATGTTTTCTATGCGTTAACGATTGTAGAATATCAACTTGGCTAACCCCGCAGATGCTTCAAAGATTCAAGTTCTTTTTTTGAAGTCGTTTTCGCAGCGCTGCCGCGCTGTATTGCTACATTCAATGCGATTTACCAGAGAGGATATCCGTGGATCCTACATCAATCGACACGCGTTCGGAAATGAGAATCGTAGACGAAGTGGTTTATTTTTAATCTGTAGGTACCTACCCACTCCGATGAAGCTCACCGGGCAGGATGTTAGTTGTTTAGAATAATTCGGCTTTGAAAACTCTATTTATAGTAAGAGAGAGTAGTCGGTAATAGTTAAGATATTATATACCGCCTCATAATAGGACCCATCTATAATTATTATTTATTATCAAACTAGCTGTTGCCCGCGGTTTCACCCGCGGTAAATTCGGATCGGAATAATCCCTACTAATATTATAAATGCGAAATTAACTCTGTCTGTCTGTCTGTTACGCTTTCACGCCTTAACGGCAAAAACCGATCATCATGGAATTTTGCATACACGTTGTCAGGGGTACAGAGAAGGACATAGGGTACTTTTTATCCCGGAATTCCCGCGGGAACTCCCAACCGCGGGGAACAGCTAGTATTATAATAAAGAAGTAAAGTTTGTGAGTTTGTGACGTTGTAGGGTGTACTTAATCTCTATATTTGGACGGATTTTGGAAATTCTTTTACCAATAGAAAGTTTACGTTTTTTGTGAGTGTCATAGGCTATATAAACCGGAATTCCCGCGGAAGCTCCGAAATTACCGCGGGTGAAACCACAGATTAAACTTACGAAAAACTTTTACACGTTTTGACGTTACGCATAATTCTTAATGCATATAATATCGATTTTTTTGTATCTACAGTGGTTTTACTTCAAAACATTCTAAAAAAAAGAAAAAAGAAGCATTGAGACCAACGGCACAGCTAGACTTTACTTACGTACGTATTGTAGGTACAAATATCTGAAAGAAAGAAAGAAAGAAAGTCTATACGGTTTATGTACCGTAGTCCCCAGCGTACCATATTTCAGGATTCCCACATGTACCGAGATACAAGTATTATATATATGGATGTAGGACATAAACAGGAAATGCATGATTACATTCAAATCTCTTGTTGATTTGTCGTAATGCACTTTGAAACCAACATACTTAGATAGGTACTTTCAAAGTTTTAACAAAATTTCGAAAAATTATACTTATTCAAGCTGAAGCAGCTCAATTTCAGTTATTTTGCATCGACTCAATTCATTTATTTGCGTTGGTTTACATTCTTCTTGGGTTCTGGGAAAAGGGCCAACGAGTGGAGATTTATCTGGTCACAATCACAACTCACACGTAGGTCAAAACAAGATCAACACTGCTTCTTTTACTGTCTTTCAACATAGCGGTAGGGAAATTCTAAAAGAAAATTAGTTATGCCATAGCTACTTTTATCTTCACATTTGATTTCTAATCATTTTTTGCCTATCGCGGTTTGTAAAATTTGCGATAACATTAAAAATAGCAAAAAGTAAATAATATTTTTTTTTTTTTTTTTTAATCATATTTATTTTAAAGGACCTTTATAATAAGTAAATAATAGGTATGTTGCTTTATCTTAATTATTATATGGTCTTCAAATACCGTGCTAAGTAAAAAACACAGAATTGTCTATCTATAACACAGAATTGAACATAATATATGTTAACTCACCGATGACGTATTTGGCGTGAAAGCGACATAATGCACCCATAACACACATCGACTCGAAATAGACTGACCAGTGGGAAAACAATAGGTTTAAAATAAAAAAGCACAACACGTAAGGTCTGTACCTATCCTAAAATAAAAAAGCGCGAAACTGACCACGCCAAATTACAAATTACGAACGTTTCGAGTGGGCGGTCATTCAGTTTTACGCAAACGAAAATAGAGTAGAAGATAAAAATCGTGGATACTTTATTTATGTACTTCGTTGAGAAACTCGTTAGTCAACAGATACAGAACGTCATCGGATATGAGATACGTGGTAAGAAACGTCACGAGAAGAGTTGGCTCATGAATCTACTCGATAATAACACTTGGACGGATCGGTGAATCTTTTTTTAAAAACACACTGTGACCCAACTATTCGATTTTGTTGATTATTTTCATTATGATTTCTGATCCATTCTCACTGTGTAAATGCCGCGAACGGTTCCCGCATCGCTCGGTGGACGCGCGCGCCGGCGCCGCGGCGCAGTTTACTGGCCGGAGGAGTCCGGAGCGAACAACGAATCGTTATGGTCTCGTATTTATAGGCGCGATCGGGATCGTCTTTCGCGGTTATATCTGCTTTTGTATCTACGTTTAAATCAGGCAAACATTTGACGCTGTCGGTGTTCGGGAAGCTCGCAGAGTTTTAAGAAGATAGTAATACCTAATAATGCTTGGATATTATCATATGTGTACAGCGCGATTTTGTTCCAAACTAAGCAGAATTTGTATAATAAGTTATAACTGATATAGATAATCCTTCATTATTATAATTTATAGATAGGTATAAGATTTTGCGATCAAACACAAACATACCTATTATACATAGCACGTAGTCATCAAATTAATGGATAAGAAAAAGAAAGCTAGATAACAAAACACGGTCAAGAAAAAAACGATGGATGCGAAGAGTAGATGCGAAAAAAAGCCGAATTGAGCCACTTCCCATTCCACTCCACTTATATCCAATCCACAGCCTAAAATATTCTTTATCAGTTGAAGGAACATTTTCCATACTGTCATCGTGTTTTATTTTCAAACATTCAAACGTGCGGCTTTTTTGAATGCTCCTGCTCAACTAAAATATTTCAATGGGGCCCGCACGCACATAAGGGCAAAGTTACTAAACTTTTGTTTCTATCATTTTTCGGTTGCAATCAAAAATCATTTGGCGATTTTTCGATTAAAAAATGT
The DNA here is from genome assembly GCA_907165275.2 of Zygaena filipendulae. Classification (NCBI taxonomy): domain Eukaryota; kingdom Metazoa; phylum Arthropoda; class Insecta; order Lepidoptera; family Zygaenidae; genus Zygaena; species Zygaena filipendulae. Next base: position 1,305,646 of record OU015650.1, read on the forward strand.
ACGTTTTGACACCTACAACATCTAGCAATCAACCAAAATAAACATACTTTAAAAGTTGAAACTGCCTAACATGATTAATTAATCACAAAACCACTATTGATTGAAACTGAAATTTATGATAGCAACAAAAGTTACATAATAGCCCTGCTGATACCCAGTGAAGTTAAATGAAGTTATTTTTTGATTGCGCAAAAAATGAAAAAATACGTGTCCAATATTTTTTATTAATCTACAAGACGGGCTAAAATGACTAAAAATTAAAATTTGGTTGACAAACCCATTGTACATACGGTCGACGGTCGTGACTGGTCGTGACCGTATACAAATACGATTATATCTCTCGAGACTATAACAATCAATTTGATAACTCTAATGAATATAATGCGTACCTATACCTGTTTTAATTTCAACGCAATACAAACATCCGATTCATGAGTATTCTGGAATCGAGATATTAAACTCCTAATCGAATATTGTTGTCGTACATAATCGTAACGTTTATCTGCCATAGGCTTGCGAAGTTTATCGTAACGTTTGTACCACCTATATTGCGCGACAACTTCCTTTGATTAGGTAGTGATAAGCAATAACAATAAACATACAACAATTACTCTATAGGAGAAAAAAAGATTCGGATTTTTTTTTGTTTGTAATGTAACTCAAAAACTAAAACAATTTTACTGAGGGGCTATTATATAACTTTTGTTTCAATCATTTTCCGGTTGCGATCAAAAACATGGCGGTTTTGTGATTACAATAAGCATGTTTCAACACCTACAATATACGTATCTAGCAATCAACCAAAATAAATATATTTCGAAAGTTGAAGCTGCCTAAACTTGATTAAGTAATCACAAAATCGCTATTTTTCTGATTGAAACTGAAATAATATGATAGCAACAAAAGTTACATAAGAAGTCAGGTAAAAAATCCTTGCGTAGAATACTTGTCTCGGAATTCCCGCGGGATTACCGAAATTTATGCGAGTAAAACCGTGTGGGCATCAGCTATTTGGAGTGTAGTTAAGAGTTGAGTGAAATTTCAATAACCCCGGTTTTACGACCTTCTTGAGAATCAGTCGCAGAAATGTTATTACTTTAGTATAGTCAGGTACGATTATTTTATTATCAACCTTTATATTCGCAGTTATAAAAGGATACTCAACCTGAAATACTAATACCATCAAAAACATAAATGTGAAAGTGGAAGTTAAGTTCAGTATTAAGCTTATGCTTGGTTGTCGACTTCGCGACAAAAGAATTGAGATCTAAACTTGAATGTGAAAACTAGCCAAGTTGTATGCTCCTTTGAATATATTTCAGGATTATCTACAGAACTTGGCGCCTATTTAGATATCCTCAACCTGAAATACTAATAATAACAGTCTACATTAATGCCTACTTGCCACAAACAAACTGTTTAATAGCAGACTATCAATAGGTAAATTTTCCTACAATAATTACGCCTACCCATTATTTCTTATTTTAATTTCTCACCAGCACCTACACACACTAAAAGCGGAACAATAAACCTAATCAATAAGGATGCACCGTTATACAGGAGGTTAAACTTAGTGGCACCGTCTTTATCTAGTACAGTGTGTTAAGTGTACGTCTGCTGAGTACCTGACTAGAATACAACAGAATTTGTCCGCAATGCGTATAACATCTCTAAAATTTCACTACACGACCCCGCAGAAGCATCCTAGACGTCTACTTTCGTTCTACGATGTTCTTTCGGGACTTTTAAAAACAAACTTTTCCCCGGGTCTCATCTATAATTCAGCTATAAAAAGTACTCTATGTTCTTTTCTATACTCCTGAGAACGTGTATGCAAAATTTCATGAAGACCGGTTGAGTAGTTAAAAGGCGTGAAAACGCAACAAACAAACTCACGTTCGCATATTTTATAAATTGAAACAGATATTATTCCAAAATTGAAATTTAGTCAAGCTCACAAGCTTATTTCACATAACAAAACAAAAGAAATGCTTAACAAGTCTGCTGAAAATATGCAAAACGAAGGATTTTTAGATCAAAAGTCAAATCCGCATCCGGTAATGAGGCGTAACACGCTTTTAATAGTACATTGTTATCCTAGGGGTGAAAGTAACCTCGATCTATTATACTTACTAAATACTAAATAAATAAGTCTTTCTCCCGAGGATAACACTGTGCTTTTCATTACGAATGCGAGGAAAGTCAAAATAAAAATAGGAATTAGCTAAAGAAAAAAATTAGTGAATTTTATTTTACATAAATCAACCATTAGGTGTGCTACTGGCCAGTAAGTATGCCCCCTATGACATAAAAAAAAAACTTGAGTTTCTGCAGTATCCAGCTGTCAGTTGAAAGCGATTCTCCCTAGGGCTGAAAAGTGTTACTTTCAACCCGCTTCTCAGGCAACTTCAGACCTACTTTCCGAGTATGAGTAATGAAAATATATTTACTTACGTACCTATGTATATATATAAATATGTAGGCATATTATTTTACTGTGACCTCCATTTTAAAACAATGGATGTCCACAAAATATCTTTAGATAAGTTGGTACTATTTTTACTCAATTTGTTTGATATCAGAGTAAGATAAAAGTATACATAGATACTTTGACAACACGAAATGAGGTCGTACATTCTCACACCTACGAGAATATCTATATAACTATCTCTGATATCTCATGCTTGCCTCATTAGCATGCGCAAAGTAGGTAATATGTTATCACAAACATAAAATTTAATCGTCGTGTAAAGTTTCACCCGCGTAGATTTTGGGATTCCCTCAAGATCTCCACTCGGATAATGAAATCGCAAAAATCACGTGAATTTGTTTACAAATAAATATGTACCTACATTTTCTCATCTTCTTCCGTTTTAGACAAGGGAGACAGAGTGAGTCTACCAGTTCTGGTAGTTACTTACGGAGATTTCCGCAAATAACTATGCATTTGCCCAACTTAATTTTTACAACTTTCAATGGCACCCACTGATTTGCATCATTCAAAGACCTCTGGATACCAAAACAAACGCGTCCTCATAAATATGCAAAACTGATCTAAGAATTGTAACTTTTCAATATTTTTCTTGTTAAAAAATTAGCCTAGTAATAAACTACTATATTATAAAACTTAACCGGAACTTCAAGAATTTGAACAACCAAAAACCATCGTTTAAGTTTTTTTTATCAATAACCACAACGTTACGCTAAAGAGCGTTATCCTGTGAAATTCATAAAAAACACGGAAGGAAGGCCTCCTTGTTATTACCTATAGGAACTATAAGAGACTACATATACCAAACAATCCCATGATCATTGGAAACGAACTTAATCGAGTACTGATTAAATTAATTATCTTGCTAACAACAGCCAAAGAAGCTCGTGGTGTACCTACGCTCACAAATCCAAGCACTACCTATAAATTCGACCCGTTCTAAAGTCAGCTTTATCAGGACAAGTTAGAGTTTCAACTTAATTAATTAGTTTTGGCGGAGGGTATTCTGTAATTAGCGCACGAGTAGTCTTCTCACGCACGCTACGAGCTTCATCGTGAGAACAGATGCCATGGCCGTCGACGCATCGACCTCTGGTTCTTGACGAAGCTTATTTTACAAAAGGAAAATACTTTTGAGAGGTTTATACACAGTAGGTATAAAGTAACTTCAGCCTGCGGTTTTACCTGTACGTGGTTTATTTTCTAAGAGCATAATCTCTTCTAGGGAAAAAAAAATCTCTTAGAAATGTTCACAAGTGACGTAAACCTAAAAACTACTGGACGGATTTTAGTGAAAATTGGTGGATATGGTACTTTTGTAGGTAGCTTATATGCCTATGCAATTTATTATTAAAATATACTTTTTATTTCATCAGAACAAAAGGTTTTTGTCCCGTGGGAATAGGGTACCGCTATTAAAATAGCTCTAGCTACTGCTTTATATTTATTAATATCATAAAGACTTATTTGTTTGTTGATATAATATTTTTATCCTGTTCTAACTAAGAGTTCCCGAGGAAATTTCAAAATTCGCGCGGACGAAACACGCGGGCAACGATTATAGCAATAAATCATTTAAATGAAAAGCCGGTTGAATATAAAACAACACCGCGCCCGATTGCGATGGTTTCTCTCACCGACCACATAGCAAATCGATCATAATCGATTCGATTGTTATCTCCCTGTCTCGTCTAGGCGCAAAATCGATTTCATTCGAAACGCGAAGAAAGTAACACAACACCGCGGTGGCCTGTTGACATCAACATGTGTCGGGGCAAGGTTGGAACAATGAGTGTTGGGAACAATCGCAGGCGGCTCCCACGTGAAAGTGCTTGTTTAGTTTGTGTGCCGCGGCGCCCGCGACCCGATCAAGGAGACCAGCCGGTCTATTCTGGCCGACGTCACTTTTAGCAAGACTTAACGTACCTATAATTCAAATAATTAATATTTTTTGGCCAATCCCAACTGTCTTCATCACAGGAGATGAAAGTGACATTTCATAACAATACTAAATGGTCACCAGCGGTTTCACCAGCGTTAATTTCAGGAATCCCGCGGGATTTCAAAATAAATAATACCATAATTCCTTTTCTCTACAACGAGTATTTGAAATTTTATAATGATTGGTTGAGTTGTTAATTCGCGAAAGCGTAACAAACCAAAAACAAACTTACATTAGTTCATTCAGAATTTCCCATTTGTCACCAATGGGGAAATTGGAAGCGGGGAAAATCGGGAGTGATACAATTTTTTTTAAAGGAGGACTTAGTCCTGATGTCAGTTCTGACGGATATGATGATAACTAATTATTTTTCTCACAACATTTATCTTTACCAGGTATAAAAAATCAATTTTAAAAGCAAACGAAATCTCACGTCTCACAGAAAATTCGTCTCGTGACTTTCGAATAAAACATTACTGAATACCGACTATACAGCAAACTCTACGCAAATATTCTATTGAGGCTGTTTCGCGAATTTCACCTAATCTTTGATTGTCGATACGCAAATAACAAAAGAGATTTTACTCGGAGAAAATATTTTACTAGTAGGCTATGTTAATTAAGATTTTAACGAGAGAAAATGCAAACATCTTTTCTATTAAAGCATAATATAGTATAATAAAGCTGCAATTAAATAGTGAACGATTCAATTTATAATAATATATGTAGGTAACGAGCTCTTATCCTCGCATACGTTTACTCAATCACGCAAAAACGGCTGAACGCCCTGCACGTTGTCAGGGGTACAGAGAAGAACATAGGGTACTTTTTATCCCGGAATTCCCGCGGGAACTCCGAAATTACCGCGGGTGAAACCGCGGGGCACAGCTATAGGTAATAATATTTTTATAATATTTATTTTATCACTTGACAGTAGTTCACTTGCGAAGTTGCAATTCTGGTAAGAAATTTTTACAATTGAAAAATAGATGACCATTGACTAGGCACTTCATTGCGTAATGAAAGGTTTTACAATCCACCAGTATTAGTTAGCCGAAAGAACCTTTCATTACAGTGGCGATTTTGCTAGATTATCATTATACCTATAGCCTCAAGAAAACAGGCATTCCCCGCTTAATGAGCGGAAAAATATGAGGCAAGCCATTAAGCTCAAGGTAAATATATAATGATTTGATAAAATAAACGTCGGAACTAAGCATTTTAACTGAAAAAATAACGCTAATCTCGGTAACTCAGAGACAATAATAAAGGTAAATAAAAATGTCCTTGCCGTCTAAAGCGACGACAAAGCCAAACTGCTTACTTGGCTTTACAAATGTCAAATAATATAAAAGTTGCAGATATTTGCAAAAACTTAAAAAAAATATTAAACCTCTTAGACTGACTTAGTTAATAAAACTGCCATTACTAGACTCCAAGGACATAATCTAATTTGCATAAAGGTAACCGCACCAATTACTCGGTTTAATTGAGTACGTGATCCAATAGCGGGCGTAAAAACTGTAACATGGAGTGTCTAAAAAAAATCGCTCTATGAGCATAGACAAGGTCTAATACATGTAAATTATGGAAATACAATCTATCGTAGGCCGTAGAACATTTGAGCGTTCGATTTTAAACTTTATTAAGATAATTTAAATGTTATAACTGAAGCAACGGTGTTGGATAGCGATCGAATAAACGTCCTATGAAAGAGTCATAAACGTAGACGAGTGGAGGCGGTGACCGAGCGAATGCGGTCTCATATTTGGACAATTATTATTCACGTACGTATATTTGGACAATGTGGGTCGGCTCCCAGGACGTGAGCCTCGATGATTGTCACAAAACGGCAGATTGATGGCGTTATAATTGTTGTAGAAAGTATATAAATTTATTTTACAACAATTTATTTACGCTTATACACAGACTTGGCGCCCGGCGGCCGATCGCGCTATTTCAGAACGAACCTACCAAAACCAAATTACCACCAAAAATATTAAGATTTCAACTCGTATTTGGAAGATACGTTGGTGAATGATGAGTCGGTGTCCCTTTCGACAGAGCATGCAAGATACCTACTTATGGGTTTAAATTAGGCACTGTTCAATGTTTGTTTGTTTTTTCTTATTTGTTGTGCTGGAATAAGTGTAGTTTTCTTTCTTTCTTTCTTTCAATATTTTTTTGTAACTTGTTAATGTGTAGTATCTACCATACGGCTGTTAACGTGTCAACTTCGAGAACCGTTGTGTAACATCAGCAAATTATTCATTTCAGCATTAATGTGATAGCGCATTACCTACCACTTTTTGCATTATCTGAACAAACATAGAACCAAAATAAAACCACAACAAAACCAAAGGCCGAGTTCCAAAATTAATTTAAAAAACCAAGTAGTCATCAAGAAATAGGTATGTATAAATTTGATTGGCATAGTTTTCTTTTTTTTAAGGTCAGAGCTACACTACAAGAGGTAGGCCGGTTGAGCTCGGTTGCTAATCTTTGGAATGATGTGTGTGTCTTTTTTATATCCATTGTATTATGATTCTGCAATTATTTGGCACATGAACAGCTTTTGCAACGAGATAAGCACATAACTCAGCACGACCAAGATCGCTGGTTCTACTTTTTGACTGACGTTTTCCCATCAATCTTTGTTCACAATCTCATTCACAATACTTTGATTGCCATTTGTTTAGCTATTTATACTGTTTCATAGACAGCATGAGCGAAACAGACTAAAAATGGACTTGTATGATGTTTCTTAAATCCTTATTAATTAAACTTTCTGTTGTTTTTTTTTCTCAATATCCTGAGCAATAAAGCGAGACATAGAATGTCGCGAGAGTTTACCAAGTTTGCGTAACGTTTTTAAATACAGACCTCAAAAATCAACACGTTTAGCAATTAATTATTATTCATTAAAAATTAAAATTAGATACGTAACACAAAAACATAATCAACAAAATAAATATCACCGAGAAATTGACTGACAATATTTTACGGCCTGGGTAGAATAAGCCTGCGAGTTTAAACAGACTGTCATCGAAAAAAAATTACAATAATACTCTCAACTTCTATTCATTTTGATTTTAAATAACGCTTGAAGGTTGCAGTGACGATTTCTATATTATGTGAGACTAACTGTTCCCCGCGGTTTCACCCGCGTAAGTTTCGGAGATCCCGCGGGTATTCCGAGATAAAAGTACTTACTACTCTATATTTTTTTTCTGTACCTACCCTTGACTACGTGTAGGTAACATGCTAACTTTAATGTAGTTTCTTTCGCTTTAATTTCGAAATTACCGTGGGAATTCCGCGATAAAAGTAACTTATATCCTTCTCTGTGCTCCTGATAACGTGTATGCAATATTTTGCGATAATCGTTGAGTCGTGAAAGCGTAACAAATAAACAAACAAACAAAGTCACTTTCGCATTTATAATATTAGTAAGGATGTGCGAAAACTAGCTAAGGACGCAATCTACCAAAAATACCCTGTCGGTTTGTAGTCCAACCACCCTGTATAATACGACTGTATCATAAGAGAATTTGATAGAGTTATTGCTAACAATGATAAATGATTTACCTACTTACAAAATGTAGAGCTGAGTCTGTACAAAGATAAAATAGAGAGCACTATCTGTTATTGGCACCGCGACCGCGATCTTGAGATGATCGCATCGATCAAAATCAGATGATAATATCGTTGTATTTTTACACTCACACTTATCAACAATGTCACAGATATGTCGATGCGTTGACAACAATAACAAATGACAATAGTTCCAAATAGACGTTATAAGAAGACATTGACACATTCTCTTTTGTACTTAACACCACTATTAAAAGACTTGTCTAGGTCCATTGCCTGACATATAAAAGTGGGACAAGTCGTTTTGCTATAATACCATCACTACATCTTATATACGATTATATATATAAAAATTTTGTGTCACGATGTATATTCGCGATAAACTCCGAAACTATACTGAACGGATTTTGATAAAATTTTGTAACCATTTATAATATGGTCCAACATAAAAGATAGGACAGTTTTTATCCCGGAACTCCGGAATTAATGCGGGGAACAGCTAATCACCGTAAACTATTGTCAGGGATACAAAGAAGGACGTAGAGTACGTTTTTCCCGAAATTCCCGCGGGAACTCCGAAATTACCGCGGATGAAATCGCGGGAGACAGCTAGTAGTACTATAAAACAAAGTCGCTTCTCGCTGTCTGTCTGTCCCTATGTATGGTTAGATCTTTAAAACTATGCAACGGATTTTCATGCAGTTTTCACCAATAGACAAAGTGATTCATGAGGAAGGTTTATGTCTATATTTTTATCCTGGAATTCCTGCGGGAGCTCCAAAATTACCGCGGGTGAAACCTCGGGGGACAGCTAGTAATAGCTATAGGTAATAAACGCGAATTTTCGCAGCTCTGTAGGATTATACGTACCTCACTAACAAACTACAAGACAAACAGTCTGATACTGTGAGCAGCCTACAAAACGATTAATCAAAAGATTACGTCATTCTGATGTTAATCTATGCAAATGAATACCACGTGAAGTTAACTACGCCATGCCTGTGTATTAAACGCACAGTTAATCGTATATTAGTCCCCGTAGATTCTATTGGAATTTGATAAGGAAACAATGGAACTTACAAAAAAAAACCCGTGCAAATATACCTAACCCGGGGGGTACTCTGATTGTGTTTCCGAACGCACTTTATGTACCCATTGTACACGTACATGCAATATAGGTCAATAGGCTAGTTTCCTAAATTTTTATTTTTAGTCCGTTTTGTAGACTATTAAAAAATATTGGACACGTATTTTTTTATTTTTTATGTAACCAAAAAATAACGGAGATATATCAAGTTGAAATTTCACATGACGTCACGCCTCGCTACAGTTTGTTCGCACGTTATAGCGAGCTGTGACATCACGAGTCCCCCACCCTAAACTTTAATGCGCTTTATCTATGCATATTTCCATTATTTTAAAAAAGCAAAAAATACTCTTTATTTTCTTATTGTCTTTTATTTTTTTATTATCTAACCGACGGACTAAATAGAATTTCGATTTTTTACCCAGGAAACTAGCCTATTTTTCCTAAACGTAATGCAAAATAATTTTGACCGATCGATAGCAGTCAAAAGACTTCTAGATTAGAAAAATATCTGCAATTTTACTTCTTTGAATAAAAAGCGACAAGTCTTGGATCATGCAGCTGCTTCTTAAGTTTTTTCATAATATTGTTTTTTTAAACTATTTTTAATCCAGACTAACTCATTAGTGAGTCAGGTCCATCTTTGAAGAATTGGAAACAGAAGAAATTTTAATTTAGAAATAGTACCTAATGATACCATCAAAAGCACGATTTGAAGGGTCTAGTGTGGGAACTGCATGGGAACTTAAGGCTAAGAGATGGCAAGAGCGATGAACTTAGAATTATTGCTGGGGTACCAAAAGAGGAGAAGCGACAAGATTAAAATAGATAATGAACTACACATGTAAATAACACTGATATTTACTGAAATGTTCTAAAATTAATAGAGACTTCTATAAACAAAGCATGTGTATTGCGAGGAAGAAATTAGGCTAGTCTAGGCTCCACGGGGTCCATAATTTTGAGCCAGCACAGTTTGAGTGATGACAAATATTCGGAAGAGAATTCTTTATGGAACTTTTGCGATGTTTACGACGATTTTAGACGAGAAAAAAACAATAATGAGTCGTTGAAGCAAGATTTCTTCATGTACATTAGCGGAATATTAAAATACAATGTGTTAAATACGTAAGTACCTACCTATACTTAAATGGCTAAATTATGTAGAAAATTTTTAGAAGCAAAATATGGCCTATATTGTATATTTATACACTTGTATGGTTATATAATCTCATAAATAGTTTACACACCTATTTATCTAATTACATAATTTTGGACATTACAAAAGTCACATTTATTGATATCGCAATCATGCATCATAAGATCTGCTCCTAATGTATGATATATTATAATTTTTTAACAAAAATATTTTTCGCATAATTTAATTGGTCATCGAAGTTTATTTGGACATAGATAAGCAATAGCGTGTGAACCCACACTGGAGAAATTTTGAGTAAATCGTGATTTAAAAGTAGGAGCGCCATTTTGTGTCAACATTTTTTATGTTCAATATTTAGTTACATATTTAAGCAATGTAATAAGGTAAACACATAATTAAAAAACGTTCCCTAACTCTCAATAAATGATTCTGAATCAATAACTTAATTTTGTGGGTTAACATGTTATTGCTTATCTGCGTCCATTTGTTTTATTCAGCCATTAAACCGTTCTAAATATAAAATTTGTAACCGTTATCCATTCGCTGCATAAGTTCGTTGATCGTTGACCGATATAAAAAAAAAGTTATATCCGGTATTTTTAATGACACCTAATTAATTCTACACAATCATTGATATGTGTAGATTTTTCTTTTTTACGTTTTTTAATTTTTTTGTTGCAAAAGTGTTTAGGTACCTATTGTGTTTTCAACACGATACGAGTAGCGTGGTAGCGGAATGCTGAATGACCGTCAAATTCACTTGTACATTTCGCAACCAGCGTTGCGCAAACGCCGAGTTAATGACCAATATTTATCGATTGTCAGATGAACAGAGTGAAACGGACACGATAGTAAGTCATCATCAAGACACGCCAATAAGGAAATTAGAATATATTTATGATGGTCAGCAGTACTATAAGTGAGTGTTAATTACAACTTACTGAGTACCATGTATACCTTGTAAGTTGTAGGTACCGTATACGCAATAAGTGGTCGACAGATCGTATAAGTAATTAATTCTACCTGTACACAACGACGCCGTCCGTTTAGTAATAATAATAATAATAATAATAAACTCTTTATTGAACACCACTTAAAATAAACAATAACAAAAACAATTTTACTACAAAGTGTAACAATCGGCGGTCTTATCGCTCAAAGCGATCTCTTCCAGACAACCATGAGGTGCATAGGGAAAATTATAGTCTAGAAGGAAGGCGGCGTTATAATATATAATAATAGTCAACATAAACACATCAACAATATATAAGTACCTACCTATATACTACACATATACATATATATGTATACATAAAAACAATCAAAAGTAATATACATATAGTCCATTTTATTATCTTCGCTTCCCATCTCGAAATTATTGACAAAATGTCTGACCAATCGGTTAAAAAAAGTATATTATGCACCCGCCACCCAGAGTAAGATTAAACGAATTGTGCTAATTTGTATTTTTTCCAAAATTTCTTTTTTAATAAGTTTAATAAATTACAATAATTATTGTAAAAGTCAAAATATTTATACGTAAAATTAAAATAACAACAATCCTATTAAACTTTGAATAAAATATAATTTAATCTAAGTAATTATAATTCACAAAATACTTAATTAGTAATCTACTTATAATTAGAATAATTTATTTTACTTTCATGACCATGGATAGGTAGATACTTTATTCAAAAAGAAAGGAGAAAATATTAGAAAAAACCGTTTTAGTATTATTGTGTTTTTTGTGTTCGCTTGTTCCACCGCACGCGTCAAGTTGACATAAGAACTTGATAAATACCTCCTAAACATTTTGGTTATGTAATGTTAGCATTGAATGGCACATCCGGAATGGATTGCCTGTTATTTTTTTTTTCATTGGCAAAATGGAAATTTAATTGAATTTAAACATTTTAAAAATAACGAGGCTGAGCGTATCGGAATTTCGAGGTTATACTACAACAATTTTAAAATAGCACTTACACTGGTGTAATTACAAAAGTCTCTATTAGGCAGATACCAACATTATTTTTATGAAAGTCTACGTGTAAAGGGAAAGTGAATAAGATTTTGATGAATTAAGTCTAGAGCCGACAGCCATCCAACTTTTATATCACAATGCCTTTTTATATTCATAAAAAAATCTATATGTACATCTATACATATAAATAAAACTGAACTGTCTGTTTGTAATTCCAAATCCAAATTAACAGCTTTTCACTATATGCATAAGAAAGTCTATACGGTACGTAGTCACATAAAAAAATCCACTTTTAATTTTTTTCTCTGTCTGTCTGTCTGTTTGTTTGTTCCGGTGAAACGGGACTTTCACTGGCAGATAGCTGATGTTGTAAGGAGTAACTTAAGCTACTTTTATTTTAGAAAAAAATAGTTCCTGCGGGAATTCCGAAACTTACGCGGGTGAAACCGCGGGGCACAGCTAGTTAGTATAATAATTTAACAATATGCTGTTTTTATATTTAAATGAGACAAAATTGAAAATCTATACTATAATAAAAGAGTAGAAACCGCGATTCTGTACATTGAATATTTTTACCCAAAATTGAGAGGGGTGATAAAAGAAGAGTAACCAAGCCAAAAAAAAAGTTTTTAAATTTCTTTTCTGTCCATCTGTCTATCTGTCTGTCTGTTCGCGATAATCTCCGCATCTCTTGAACCGATTGCCATGTGGTTTTCACAGGTAAATAAGGCTTAGCCTGGAGCTACATATAGGCTTTGTTGCATTGAAATCGGATCTCGGGAAAAAAGGTTGTTGTAGAAAAACCTTTCATGCGGGTGTAACTGCGGGGCACAGCTAGTGATAGAATATAACAAAAATATTATCCTGTCATTCCTAAATCCTATCACGTCGATATACTTAGGTACCTAAAATACATAGGTATAACCTCTTAACTCAAAATATACTTTCCCTAATTTTAAGGTAATCTGCCTCTGATCAGTATTAATTAGTAACTTTTTACTTAAGTATAATAATTAATATATGTATGTCTGTTACTTTGTGTCCATTTTGACATTCATCAATAGCTTGGCAGTCTCCTTCACTGAATGACATCAATGACGTATTCTGGTAGCGATATCTATCACCATTTAATGTATAAAGTGATAGTTATCGCATATCGATTAATATCCAATGTCGAGACAATCGATTTGTTCAGCTCGTATCGTATCGAGTATCGGTTACCCGCAGACTCGGTCGCACGCACGCACGCACGCGCGCCGCGAACAAAACTTACGAACACTTTCACCCGGGACGATGTTTCGAGATGACAGTGAAATGGAAACTTATCGATTATTCCGTTACAATTTATCGTGAACTCTGGCCAAGGTCATTGTGAATTTTGAAAAGTTACACCAAAGGAAAGTGACATCGCGCTGACATTTTGTCTCGGGTGTATTTTATATTTCTTATTTCAACTCTTACGTCATTTCGTGCGATAATTTCCTACTGGACATCGACGATGTGCTTACGAATCGTTAGAAAAATTTATCGTAAAACGTTAATGCGCTTCAAGATCGTATCGTTAACGGGTCCGATAAATAATCGACATTGGAAGTTTTATGTTTAATAGATTTATGTCTACCAAAGTGAACATTCTTGTTTCATGCACTTCTGAATCGCAAACCGGAATAGATGAAGCACGATGCATATAGTCGGCGTTATTAAATTATAAGTTGTTTTTTTCCAACACATAAAATCAAAGAATGCACAAACATAAAAATAGTACCTGGATTTCATTAATAAAGTCGTTTTGAACAATCGAAACGAATATGACTTAAATGGATGTGAAGAATGTGGAGAAAAAATCTTAGGTTTTCGCAAATTAAATTAGAACTTTTTGTCCTTGCTGCTTGCCGTCAACGACCTTAGGTTGATGATTGCGTGCAATAAGTTACCACAGTCTATGACCACCACAACGATGCATCAAGTCGATTGTACACATGACAATGAGTACCTGTCAGTGGATAAGCGTGAGGTAACTAAAGATTAGTGAGGTCACCACACTTTCACCAGCCAAGGTCGCCGTCGAGGCAGATGTCCCAACTCAGACCCTTCGGTGCAATACCAGCGGTGGGCCGTTCAAGTTCTTTAATTTAAAACAATTAAGCACAAATTGCATCACCAGAACCACTGATTGCCGTATATTTAATTAATAAACGCTATAATGACGCAGTACCTATAGAAAGGGTACTTAACTAATATTGAAACGGGTCCTACAGGACGTTTCAATGCGTTAATACAGACAGGCGTTAATTGAGATTGAGAAAGTAGCTAAATAATTGTTTTTTTTTTTTTAATCAGGACAATAATAAAAAAAAGAAAATATGTCACATCAAGGGCAAATATTTTTGTTAAAAGTTGGTCTTTTATTGACGACTGCTTTCGACATCAGTAAAATTACAATGTGACAGCACTCACAAAACCTTCACAGCTTTCTAGTGCTAAGGTCGGAGAGAAGCTGCGTCATAAACTCAAAAGAACCAGAACCTATATTATATGCCACATCCGGTGAGTAAAGATGGTAATATCGGTCTTTATATCGGTCGTGAGGCTAGGTCGGGTAGTTGCAATCTTCTCTGTTTCCCTAAACATGAAACACGTTTTTACGACAAGTCTTTTGCAGTGGAGGGTGTGCGCCTCTGAGGGGCTATTACGTAACTTTTGTTTCTATCATTTTTCGGTTGCAATAAAAAATATGGCGGTTTTGCGATTAAAAAATTTACTTTTTGACATCTACAATATCTAGCAATCAATTAAAATAAACATACTTCAAAAGTTGAAGCTGTCTAAACATGATTAATTGATCATAAAATCGCTATTTTTCTGATTGAAACTGAAATATGATAGCAACAAAAGTTACATAATAGCCCTGCTGGAATTCCTTGCCTGGTTACATCAGACAAGCCGAATCACTGTATACTTTTAAACGTTACCTAAAGCGTTATTTCAATGAGAGATGTCGTTACCAGTGAAAACACTCCCTGTTATTCTTGTATAATATATTTTATATGCCTATACTATATATCTATTGTTATGTACCTAGTATCGTTATTTTTATCAGTATTTTTAAAGATATTTATTATTTCATAATGTCTATGAGTATGTATATTTAATAATATTATACTTAATCCCACAAGGTATCAGCCTGCACCCACCCACTGTTCTAATGAATTCTCTGTACTATCTCGTCAAGGTTGCCTTGAAAAAATTGCTGCTAGCAATAAGGCCGCCTATTTGCCTGAAATTAATTTATATTGTATTTAATATTGTGAAAATCTTTTGGTGCAATAAAGTATATTGTATTTTTTGTATTGTAATATTTTGAAGATAGTGAGAAAATAAAGGGAATTAGAAAATAAAACTACATACCTCTAATAGTTTAGACAACTAAAACAACGCGCTTTTACCATAAGAACTAAAAAAAAACATTTTAAACTTTGTGAAAACACTAACTTTATAATGTGATGGTATGGATACTTGATATTTTTTTTAATAATATTTTTTTCATAATCCACTTCACAACACACAGATCTACTTGATCCCACACTAAGTTATAAGCTTGTGTCGTGGAAACCAAGCATACGTGGTATATACTACACATATCATTACATATATATTAGACTGGAAAATGGAACCCTGTGTTCATCACACAAAGTCCACGCCCACCGGGAATCGAACCCGGAACCTCTTGATTAGCGGGCAGGCATGGTGACCATTGCGCCAATTAAATCGTCGTCGATTAAATAGGTATCTTGAGTTTATCACCTCCTAATTATAAAAGTAGAAGGCAGTCTACCAAGGCCTTTTATACTTGCATACACGCAAAGGTACAGCTAGTAAAACTGTGTTAAAAGAGTAGATAATAATTTCACAAACGATCACCACTTCTGAAGCGGCTATGTATAGGTAACAGAGATGAAAAATTTTGTAAGTAACACTCGTGAGTATAAATCAAACAGACCTCAAGGCGAACAAGCAAATCAAAATTCAACAGCCCAATTCCAACGCAGCATAACGGTCTTCCCAAACCACTATAGATCGATAAACAAATCGATTTCTGTATTCAAATACAAATAAAGTTGGCTTTTGCATGTATTATCGACAATCAGAATTTTATTTTACATACCTAAGCCGAACACTGGTTGTCGATAAAGCCGCATATTTATGTAATCATTAATTGTATAATTAAATAGATCAAACGCTTTATGCGGTTTGCATATATCGATCAATAATGTAAATCAAAGTTGCAGGTGTCTGCAACTAATTGGATTAAACTTTTGCAACATATAGGCATACATATCTCGTTTTGGGCTGTGAATGCCCACATAATATCTAATTCAGTGTTATCACACACCAATGATCTGATTACGTTATTTAAACCTGATGACTAAAACCTGATGACCTCAATAATAATAAAAAAAAATATTCTATCAATGGCATAGAATATGTTAATAATATATGATTAAAATGATTAAATAATAAAAGATATAACATCGATTATCAATTAAATTTAAAAACTTTTCACTTTTCATTTGGTACTCCTGCGGGAACTCTTTGTTCCGGATCACTATCCCTGAGTGACATACGAAACCTTTTCTCATTAATTCAGTTTATTTTTATTTATTTTTTATTGAAGAATGACAAAAAAAGGAAGCTAGACTTCGCTTTCTTCTTAAGAATCGACGCATCATCCAAACTTATAAACTTTACTTCTTCTTACTTCTTCTTTTCTACTTATAGTGTAGATTAAAAAACCTAAAAATCGACATAAAAAATTGAGTCACACACAAATTAATACAAAACGTACCTATTTTAGTAGGCGCTATAAATTCGCGGTCATTGACTATCCACATCGTTTTGCAACAGTATTTCAAATGCGATCCGTTTCAAATCTCTTACATCGCCTCTACGCAGTAAAAGTTTATTACTATCGATTTATTTATTCGTTATAACTTTTATGGATGAAACTCTAACTTAAAATTTAAACTTCGAATGGATTGAATGATTGATTTTCAATTTCTATATAAAATGCTTCGTTCTGAATTACAGACTGACGGACCAATGCACAGCCTAAACTGCTGATCGTAGAGACTCTGCATTTTTTCCATTTTCTTTCCTTTTTTTATACTTAACTTACGCATATACCTAATGCATTTAGCCAGTTTCAAGTAAAATTAATTAGATCAATGTATTTTCTATTAAAATGGTTCGTTTTATGGTTTAAAATTGCAAGAACTTTCTCGGAACTCTTGCAGGAAACCGAAGAAATCAGAAATGGCTCGAAATGTTATATATCTTCTTGAGTAGTCTATTTTTAAATCATTTTATCGACATGAAAATAAATTACCGTACCGCCATCTTTGATTCCCGCCAAAAAAACTCCCTATCCGCATTCTAATCGATAGTTCACAACTAGAAAAAACAGGAATTGGGAATCGAAAACAGAAAATGAAAGTGCAAAATTTCATCAATATTATTGAAATCAGTAGCTTCTTCTACTTAGCTAGATGTTGGATGTTTGAAAACATTGAATTCGTGTGGACTGTGGATTAAATGGACACCATTTTAGTGTCAATATTGAAGTATAATCCGGATGATATGTTTGATAATACGAAGAGGATTAAAAAATGAACGATTTACTATAAAAAATAGCCAAATCGCTATAGGTGTGCCTATAGTATTTGAAGGTTTCCCTCGATTTCTCCAAGATCTCATGATCAGATCCTGATTTCATGACAATGGGACCAAACGGGAAGAACCAGCTTTCGAATAAAAAAAGAATCATCAAAATCGGTTCGCCCAGTCGAAAGTTATGAGGTAACAAACAAAAAGAATATAATCATACGCGTTGAATTGAGAACTTCCTTTTGGGAAGTCGGTTAATAAATTTTACTATCCACTGTTAACTTAGTATTTCACATTTGGTGAATATTATTTCCAAATCAATCAACAAATACTTTGTTATGAAATCATACAATGCCAAGCTTGTAGGCCAAATTTTTGTTTCAACAAAAATTTCATTGGAGAACTTTTTTGATGTCGATTATTATTGAGATCGTCAACATATTGAATATGCTATTTTTGAACAGTAAAGGTATTCTAAGCTAAGCATTTACAAGATTACCCACATACAGCTTCAAGTTTTCTTTTCTCACATACAAAGTGAAAGCCGGAAACCTGAAGAGCGTTGCATTTGATAAGTATTATAAAACATTAGCTGTTCCCGCGGTTTTACACGCGTTAATTTCGGAGATCCCGCGAGAATTCCCGGATAAAAGTACCCCATATCCTTTTCTGTAGCCCTAACAACGTGTAGTAGGTATGCAAAATTTAATGCAGTTTCACCCCCGTTTTTCGGAGTTCCTGCAGGATTTCCGGTATAAAAAGTACCCTATGTCCAATTCTGTACCCCTGACAATGTGTACCTACTTATGCAAAATTTCATGATGATCGGTTGAGCCGTTCAGGCGTGAAAGCATAACAGACAGACAGACAGAAACAGACAGACAGAGTTACTTTCGCATTTTATAATATTAGTGGGGATTAGTGGAACACGAACGCGGTGGTCAAAATGTGATTAAACATTCAGACGGCGTAATCAGATCGGAAGAAATGCGGCCGCAGCCTACTTCCATACAGATCTACTGATCGAGATCGACATTCGAGGTGCAATAGAGCCAACAGAGGCTCAATTCTGCTCACACAAATTCGCACCGCCCACCCCTGCATCTTTATGAGTCTCATATAAACCCCCGTCATCGCAACCGCTGAGAAAGGAATTCTTCTAATATTGTGGATGCGAACGTGAGCTCATTTGTTTGTTTGTTTGTTACACTTTCACGCCCACAGAACAGAAAATAACTGATAGAAGGGACATCAACTTGGTTTAGTATGAGAACAGGTGAAACCCGGTAAATCATAACACAATAATTGACGTAAAGAAATGTATTAACGTTTTTTTTGTTACGTTTTTACTTAGTAACTATTTTTAAAATTCAGTTTTGGCGACACTGGCATTTATTTATTTATTTATTTAATCAAAAGAACGACCAACAAAGCATACACCGTAACATTGGTAGTGATACAATATAGGATATTATAATGAAAAAATTATGGCGCTGCCTCAATTATAGGTCGCCACAGCATGCACGAGAGAAAGAAGCAATAAATGTACACAAAATAAAATAACAAACTACTCTTTCCAAACTCAAATGTAAGGGAACTATTTTAACGTATCGTTGAAACTTTTTTATTAGTGAATTATTTAAATTTTCAGAAGAAACAGTTAAGTAAGAAGAACATAATCATTTTTTTTTTATTAAAAACCAATAAGTACAAAAAACAAAAATTCACATATTTACAGTGCAACAAAAACCAAATATGGTTTGTCTGTGCATTGAGACGGTTTGAGGCTACATTTACGTTATTCTCTGTGTTAAACAGTCGATAGATACACAGATCTTCCGACCTATCCCTACTTTATACATATTATGTAGTTTATTAATTAAATTATTTTAGTCTTAATTATTTATCCTTTATTATAATAATACTTATTGCTAATGTGTATAAGATTGGGTAACATAGTGCTATTCCGTAATGGCCTAAATATGTTTTATTAAATTTGTTTGTAATTACTGTCATGTGCTGTGGAATTTTATTGAATAAAAAAATAAAAAATAAAAAATAAAAATAAATTAAGGCTAGGTAGGTAGATACCAAAAAGACTGAGGTAAGGAGGATTTAATAGTGTTAAGCACGGTAATTTTTTGTCATTCTATATTCATAGTAAACTGTGTTAGTGGAATTTATCTGTTCTGTGTTTTCTCGGTTGGCTTAATACAAGCTATACAATCGATGCTAGTATCGATACTGAGTGGTCCCTCAACGAGGCGAGGTTTTATTTCCTAATTTCTAGCTACCGCCAACATGATCGGCGCCTGTCTCTACATAATCCTTTCATACAAGTTCTCGCTTTTATGCCTCTCGTGCTTTGCCAACCAGCGGAGCTAGGATGCGCAACACGATAAAATTTTATCGAGCCATTTTATCGATTCTCGTCGACATAATATATCGTTTTGTCTACCAGTGGTAAAAAATGTTTGACCGAATCTAGTCTTAACTCAATACCCCACTACTGCACTTTTTTGCTTGGACGCCCACAAATATTTGTCGTGTCGACTTCGTTCGATAAACATATCATGTTGCGCATCCTAGCTCCGCAGGGGGGTTAAGATGCGCAAGACGACAAAATTTTATCGAGCCATTTTATCGATTCTCGTCGACAAAGCCATACAATATGTCGACGAGAATCGATAAAATGGCTCGATAAAATTTTGTCGTCTTGCGCATCTTAGCCCGGCAGGCGAGGTTGGTCCGGTTTAGTGTTTTGTGCGAGCGGAATTGTCCCTCGGATCAACATAGCAAATTAGCGAGGCCGCCGAAGAGGCAAAGGCGCGGCGCAGGCGCAACATCCCGTTACAACGAAGGTCGAAGAGTGTCGGTCCGACATAACGGCGCACGGTCACCGCGGTTGGCAATGGCACGCCACTGGCCACACCGCACACGGACACTCATCAAAAAGTTATTATCATAGTAAAACATTCAATAGTTCACAATTTTTAATTTTTAGACAATCCTGTAGCTTCATAAAAAATATTAGGAACGTATTTTTTTCTTTTTTTACGTTAGCAAAAATAACGGAGATATGTTGAGTCGAAATTTCGCGTGACGTCACAAGCAGTTACCTGCATATGACGTGACGAGCCCCCACTTCCAAACTGTGTGCGTTTTATCCAAGTTATATTGTAATTAAGTACGTAGTTTGTCAATATTTAGGTATGATACTTTGTCATATTATTTGTTGTTTACATACCTATATTATAATATCTTTCTGATGCGACTTATTTAGGAGATTATAATCTCTCAAATAAGTCACAAGGACATAATTATAATAATTATTATTTATACATATAAAATGCTTTGTCCTGAATTACTGACTGACGGATCAACGCACAGCCTAAACCGCTGATCGTAGAAACCGTTGAAACTTGGAGGGTGTGTTCTTTGTAAGAAGAAGGATTTGCCGATAAGAAAGGATTTTCGAAAATTCTACCCCTGGGAGGGTTAAAAGGGGGGGCAAAGTTTGTATAGAACAATTCTGCGGGAACTCCGAAATTATCGCGGGTGAAACCGCGCGGGACAGCTAGCCTACATATAAATTACTCAAATAAGTTAAGAAATCACTTTGTAAGAAATCTCAATTAAAATTCTAGATAAGTGAAAGAGTAATTTAATTTAAAGCGACGTTCCAAAAAAAGGAGGCCAAAAACAGTAGGTCAGTAAACAAATAGGCGTAAGTGTAGTAAATTACAAGAGCAAGTAACAAACACTGTAACGTTAGTTGCATTCTGTTATTACTTAATTGTACGGCCGCTCACTTGCGGAACGACTCAGCTGGGCCGTGTTGGTGGCATCGCATACCGTTGCTGGGGCCGATTGCGCTGTTTTCGAACGATATTACCGAGACAAAATATTTGAATATAATATCTATCTATCTAATATATATAAATCGTGCGTGTCACGTTGTTTGTCCGCGATGGACTCCGAAACTACTTCTAATATATATAAATCACGTGTCACGTTGTTTGTCCGCGATGGACTCCGAAACTACTGAACGGATTTTGATAAAATTTTGTAACCATTCATAAAATGGTCCAACTTAAAAGATAGAATAGTTTTATCCCGGAATTCCCGCAGGAACTCCGAAATTACCGTGGGTGAAACCGCGGGGGACAGCTAGTCTAATATATATAAATCACGTGTCACGTTGTTTGTCCGCGATGGACTCCGAAACCACTGAACGGATTTTGATAAAATTTTGTAACCATTTATATTATGGTCCAACTTAAAGATAGGATACTTTTTATCCCGGAATTCCCGCGGGAACTCCAGAACTTAGGGGTACAAAGGACAAAATCGCGGAGGACAGCTAGTATCTAATAATAATAATAATCCATTTCACAGTACACACACAGATCAACAGTAATTACGTAATAGTGGAGACTTCGTTGGTTAATGTAATATCATTGTTTTCATAATGTATAAGTAATAGAGATAAAACCTTTTGTCTTCCCGAATACACAAATAAATAAATAAAACATCCAAATATCCAAACATCCACACTTTCACATTTATAATATTAGTAGGATTATTATTTGACTTTAAATTCCTTTTGCTCCTGACGCTCGTTCAAGTTCGGTCACCTTATCAACAATATCTTCTAAATGATATTTGAATCGTCATCTTTAAACTCATCAGCGCAATACGAAATGAGCTCAATATTTGTTTTAGTATTTGACGTTTTAAAGGTTTTATTTTCTAGTTGCTGTCGTTATGAAATAGCGCGATCGGCCTCCTGCTCCCTTAGCCAAGTTGGCAATCTGACAGCGTTAACGCTATAGAAAACCAAGAAACGTATCGTCATCGTACAATCGTCCAATCATTCATACTTTTCTGTTTATTAATGTATGCTGTAATTCTTCATGTGTTGTGTCAAATAAAGTTTTTCAATTCATTTCATTTCATTTCAACTTTTCGCGACCACTTGCCGGTAGAGCTTGTCTAAACTGAAATGCCGCGCCCCTCCATCGGTTATACGCACACGCACAACCGTTAAAATATCGATACGACACATATAAATCTGGTCTGTCTATTCATCACAAGTGCGCAATACTGTCGCCGCACTCACACTATTAAAGAGATAATTATGATCAGTACATGATCTCGCACATCTAACACTGCTTATTAAGTAGTGGGGCGCGTCATTTTACATTAGACAAGCTATCCAACACAGAACGTCAACCATTGATGCGCATGATTCTATGAATGAACAAATCTACAAACAGCCTTGCGGTCATTCTGCGGAATGATCTTTCACAGTTAAACCTCTAGAACTCATCTGCCCACGTCTCACGACGAATCGAACAATGAGTGTTCAACGACCGGAACAAGCTCGTTCTTAACATTAAATTTAATCAATTTAATCGAGTTTATATAAACAATCTATATCTAACGGTTTTCATTTATAAGCTGCTTATCTATAATTTGATATTATCGTACCTACACTCATAAAAAATGTTACTATAGGCTAAGGGTTATCAGGGAAAATTTGATTTTTAGAATTTCTGTCCGTTTATTCTTACGCACGTTATGCAGAAATTACTGAATAGAACTGACCCAGCAATTACCTTCATTATAGTCTAAAAGAGGCATTTTGGAAATGTATGGTTTTTGAGTCAGGACCTTGTAAAGGGGCAAGTTCAAATAAAATAATGCAACATTTCTGAACTAATACTATAATTTTACATATTTTTTGGTTAATAAATGTTTCCAGAACAATATTTCCAGAACCTATTGCGTAATCAATGCATATTATAATACATTAATACAAATTGGAAATTCGGTTTTTTAGCTTCTGTACAAAGTACTGATAAAAAATTATAGAGCTCTTAATAACATAGACTTTGTTTCGTTACAATCGATTCACGAAAAGAGAAGTTATGACGATCGGAAAATTGAAGTGTGGGCGCAAACACCACGCAAGTAGAGCCGCGGGCTATGACTGGTTTCTAGGTTATTTATAATCACTGAACAATAAATTTAAGATAGCACATGATAAATCCGCGCAATCTACACCTGCTTGTCAGAGATAAAATCTGTCAAGATACCACTGAGAAGGTCCAGTCAATGGTTGCTCAAAAGTTATTTAATGGTAAGAGCAGGCATTACTCGCGTGAAATGTGCCTGCGGTTGGAAAACCTGTTGTTTTGTCGAGGAATGCCGAGGCTGTGTGCAGAAAGTGCGTTGCGTTCGGCCTGCACCCAATCTGTTTTGAATCGGCGAGCAACATCGTTCACGTGCTGCCAAGCGATGCTATCTCAGTTCTCAACCAACGTTCAAACATATCAATGTTTCGGAGATAGATTGAACAAGACGGATGATCGATTGGTAAATGTTTGCAAATATTCAAAAGAAGTTCTTTCATTAGACTTCGGAGAAGCGAACTCATACGACTTCAGAAATACTGTGTTCTGATGATTTGCAGTTTTATTTTAAACTAGTCGATCCCACACGGTGTCACTCATTTTAGGTAATTTAGGAGTTCCGATGGAAAATCTGGGATAGAATATTCCATAAGTCACTCAACTGTCGCTCCCTATAAATTAAAGAATTTTTAAAATTGGTTTAGTTGTTTTTGTGTAATGGATAAATCCATTATAAACAAACATACAATAAATCAAATCTTTTCTCTTTATATTCCCCTTTAAAATAATAACACCCGTTTTCTATTAATAATCACGAAATTGGTAAATAATAAAGGAAGACAATAAATCAGTTTTTGTTGGTACTTAGGTAGATATGCCTTCATTTCTAAATATTGGATATAGCTTTAATGTAAACGTAAGTAACATAACAGTATTATTATTGTCGAAACAATTACAATATTGTTGACAGCAAATAAAAAATAATATCCAGTCTATTCAATGGTATTATAATAAACAACGAAATAGCATAGTTTCCATTTCCTGGCAATCATGAGTCAGACTTATTTCATTAATTGCTTATTTTGATAAAGTACCGAAAAACAGAGTCGCAGTACGTACCTACTTATGAGTGAAAAATTAATTATCAGACTTTAATTATAGATATCATATTCAATATACTAGACTACTAAACTGAACATATAGGTGGCCTTATAAAAATTACTAGTATACCTATATCTACTTAAAACAAAAATGAAGATAAAATGATATCTGTTTTTGTAGCTTCGTCAAGCAATAACTGCTGAATCAAATCGAACTTAGATTTCGCAGTAGCTTTTCTTATAGTGTTATGTAAAACAAGCTTTAAAGCTTCAAGACAAAGGGTGTTAGGACACTAATCTATAAATTGTAAAGTTTAACACTATGCCTATATATCGCGCTCCCAAATGAACGAACATGAGCGGATTCGCTGGCGCCAACTAGTACGTGTAAAAACTAAAAATAAGCAGACGTTTTTCGATAATTCTCATAATTCATTCACAATCTTTATCTATAATTTAGCTCATTCCAAGAACTCGTTATTCCGCATTAATTAAAGTTGAGACTTATCAGTATTCAATCAGTTCTACGCATTATTTCACTTCCATTCAGCTTTCGACGCTAAGGAAAAACAACCGTCGGAAAATACAGTGACGTTCACGTTTCCTGTGACCTTGAATATCATTATTTAGTCATAACTAATCCTGGCTTCAAAAACACGGACTTTTTGACCTGTCGCGGTCGGCCTGTTTTATTATTTTGATAAACTAAATACATTATTTAGATAAACTAAAAAAACGTACTCAAAAATAAAAGAATTACAAAACTGAAATCAATGACCAATCGCTAGTTCTATTGACTACTTCAGTTAAAAAAACAGTAATAATTACTTTCGACGCCACTTTTTGAAATATACTTATTTGCACACGTGTTTCTGGGTAAAACTTTTTTTAAATCATTACCCAACCTAGGACAGTAATTGCTTTTACCACTCGACCACCCTTGTATTTTAATCCTCCTGAAATCGGACTCCTAAAAATGTATTCTTTACGTTTATTTTATCGGGCACCAAGCTGGGATATTTGTTAATTGAAAATCTTTCATAGCAATGCCATGAGTCATGCATGACTTAGCAGATGTCACTGATCACGCAAGTTTTAAGTTAATGTTTAGGCGTTATCTATCAGCAATGACCTCAACACATAACTACATACAATGATTACGACACACTCCGTTGTGTTTCGGATATTAGTGATTAACTTTGCTTTCACTCAGTTAAGTTAAAAGGTACCTGCCTAAATCACTAGTTTCGTTCCTACAATCTGTTTGGTTATGTACATAACCATATTCCCTTTTAACGTCTTTGGTTTTTTCATCTTTAGTCCATAAATAACCTATATTAAAGATTTAAAATGAATGTTTTAGCTCTAAGTCATTATTAAGTATACGAACTCATTAAAATTAAAGTTCCAATCAGTAAAAGGTTGGGCATTTTAAGCTTGTCCTTCCTTCTGAGTCTGGAATAAAGACACTTTTAATCGTCTGAGCAACTAATCAGTTGCTTTTTATTTCGTCTGAGGTTGCTCCTTAGAAATTGTTTATTAACTAAGTAGAAACTTTAACTCAAATTTAAAAAGCATTCAGTTAATCGACACACAATAAACTATATTTCCGTGATCGAAACCATTCCCCAAGAGGCTTCTTTCACTTGTGAATATCATAAGACGCAATTTGCAAGAGAAAAAGAAAATTACATCCACGACAATAACATATTAAAATAAATTATGTGGTTTGAAAAAATAACATGTTACAATTTACATGATTATGATAACGTTTAAAAAATTTAAAATTCGTGTTTTTATTTAAAAACGAAGAGTCCATATTATACCGATTTCCCTGACGCTTAACTTCAGAACCAACCGTAGGTACTTTCATAAAAACTTCCACCTCCCTTTGGTTTTAGTAGAGATTCAATTTCCATAAACTCTTTCTTAATGCTTGCCTACCCGTAGTGCCTATACGTTGGTTTCAGCTGTGCATTGATGAAACAGTGCATTAAATAAAGAAAATATAAGTGAATTTATTCTAAATTTGGCGACTTTGTACCCCTTTTCTGACTAAGAGACAACCCACACGGTGCGGCACGGCTCAGGTACGGCGCCTGAGCGGCGCCGCGCCGCTGCGGTATATTACATACAAAAATGCGTTGTAGCCACCCCGGCGCCTTGCGGCGCGCTCCGGCGCCGCGCCGCGCTCGCATCGGAGCCGAGACGAGGCGGGGAAGGGAGTAAGCGGCTCGTTGTTGTTTGTCCTGTTCTGTCACATAGCGATGGGCATGCCTACTCTTTTTGTCGCCGCTGCGGCACCGCGTTGCCCGTGTGGTCGCCAATGCGGCGAAATGACTTGCGGCGCGACGCCGTGCCGTATCGTGTGGGTTGGCACTAACGCAGCACTTTTACGACTCCTATGAGCCTAAGTGAACGATAAAGTAAGCAAGCATTTCGAAACAACGCACCGACCGGTTGTGAAACATTCTGTTAGTTACATTATTGTGCTAATGCACATAAAAGATTAGCTGGATCTTTATTACAAGTATTATGATAGCATTAGTTAACGTTTGCAATCGGATATTGATCTGTCGTTTAGCGGCTGGGGCGATGATTACCTACTTAATAAAAATTAACAGCAGCCTTATCCCTACTAATATTATTTAATAAATGCGAAAGTAACTCTGTCTGTCTGTTTTTTTACGATTTCACGCCTTAACGGCTCAACCGATCATCATGAAATTTTGCATACACGATGTTAGGGGTACAGAGAAGGACAAAGGGTACTTTTTATCCCGGAATTCCCGCGGGAACTCCCAACTTATCACGGGTGAAACCGCGGGGAAAAACTAGTAACTAAATACTATTACTACTAACAGACAGACGCACGGACTTTGTTTTATAATATTATTCTTTGATATTATGAATAAGGATACATTAAATAAAAAAAAAGCTCATCACATAACAATAAATTATACTCTGCTTTCCAAACGAAATTATCTCTGATCAAATAATAAAATTAGCCATTCTTTATATTATCATTTTGAATAAAACTCATCATCAAGCATTTTCTAATCCGTAGATTAAATTTACGATCCGCTAATATCACCATGAAATTTATACACACTGACGTTTATCTTTTTTAAACTGACGAGCTTTCATTTCGCGAGATGATACAGATGTACATATAAAATGGTTTAGCTCCCAAACAAATAGCCAGTGCTCTGATCCTTGCCAGGATATCCAGAAAATTCGGAGTCCTACCTTCATAATGGTTGTCGTCGTCGTCATTGGGGAGTCCAGCGCCGATCTGCCGGCAAAGGTCCTCATAGTCAGCCCAGTACGCCGCCAGCGCCGCGGGGTCGGGCGCGCGCGGAGGCAGCGGCAACGCCATTCGGACCTCCGGACACTCCTGGTTGGAAATAAAAATAATCTATACATATAAAAAGATATTATAAATCTTATACTTAAATTAAAATAATTAAATAAATTAATTAATTAAATGTTACTTATAAAAATAAATAGCCACTCAAAATACAAACTGCTTATACAAGTACTTCATTAAAGTTGTGAAATTGTGATACAGTTTTGTGCTGTGCCCTATAAACTGTTTATTAACTATCTTAAGACCTTTTCGTTACTTAATTTATGTGCAATAAATAAATAAATAAATAAAATGCTTTGTCCTGAATGACTGATGGATCAACGCACAGCCTAAACCGCTGATCGTAGAGACCTGAAACTTGGAGGGTGTGTTCTTTGTATGACGTAGGCATCCGATAAGAAAGGATTTTTGAAAATGGATTGCAAAGTTTGTATGGAACAATTCCACGGGAGCTTCGAAATTATTGCGGGTGAAACCGCGCGGGACAGCTAGTTATAGTATATAAAAATCCTAACACCAACAAGGAAACTCGTTTTTTTCCATTTAATATCAGGTCTGGTGGTGATTATTTTTTAGTTCAGTTTAATACTTTTAGAGGTATTTAAATAAAAGAGAAAAAGGAGTTCATTTTGACACATAGAATATGTGATGGACTATCGCATTTTTTAATTTATTCTAAGCGGTATATTTTTACTAAAGACCGAAAGGTTTCTGGCAATAAAATAAGTAATTGAAGATTACGTCTCAAATTGAACGCCTTCCGAGCTGGTCTTCTTTACCATTCCGAGCTGATTGAGTTAGTTCGATTTACCTACTCCTTGGTAGGTACAACTAATAAAAGCCTTGCCTGCGCTAACAGATAACGCTTCAGGAACGATAGGAAATATTGGGACATTCATTGGCAGTAACAACCAAACAAATAATTTAGGTAATTAAGATTGCATCCAAGCACTATGGAAACTAGAGCGACGATGTGCCCGAAAACTTCTAGAAAATTACGTCACAAACCACTCCAAAAGCAAGCAAACGAAGCGCGTATATATTTAATGGCCGCAGGTAGATATGTAGGTTCACGCAACCGCGTCAAACATAACAATAAACAAAGTTCCTAATTGCAAAAATAAAATGTTGCGAAATTAATAAACAAAATATAGAATAATGACACTGCACTAAATGCGCACGGTGGCAACGTGCTGGATCTTTACGAAATATACTTAGCGGGTGTGTTGCTATTACTTGCTATTCAAGAACCGAGCCTGACGACGGACAATGCCTAAGTTCTCATTGCAAAATAATACACACTTTTATCTATGAATTTAATTAAATATATTTTATACTAGCCGTAACTCGCTGTTTCACCCGCGCGAGTTTCGGAATTCGCACAGAAACATTTTTTTTCTAAAAGTAGCCCTTAGTTGCTCCTTATAACATCAGCTATCTACCAGTGAAAGTCCTGTTAAAATCGGTGCAGCCAGAAGTATCTACCTACAGTATTTACTTTCATATGCATTTGTGAAAAGCTGTTAATTTGGAATTACAAACAGACACTTCAATTTTATTTATATATATGTATAGACTCTTACAGCTGGATTTTTCAAATGCTTCGCGTCCTAGTACTATGAACTATCTCATATTATATCTTTGCCCAGCTAGTTTTCATGAGTGCTTATCTGTTTCTCTGAAAACCAGCAACGGCCCACGGTTTCACTCGCATAAACTAAAAATAGAGGGCAATAGGTAAACCGTAAAGGTGTTTCAAATGAAAGATTTGAGCTTAAAACGCTCATATTAGAGTTTACATTAAAACTTCCTTTTGACACACCCTAATTAGTACCTACCTAAAGTAAATACGGATAAAGTTATCACGAGTAACATATTCAAAATGTATTTTTATGGCCCATTGTTGCGAACTTGGAAGAAATAAGCTTAAAGTAATCCTTAATTAAAATAAGACGGAAAAAAGCATTTATTTGGAGATCGGGAAACAACGTGCGAGACACCAACATGATAAGAAGATAACCCAATGATATTATCACTACATAGTAAAAACAAAGTCGCTTCCCGCTATCTGTCCTTATGTAGATATGCTTTTAGATCTTTAAAAGTACGCAACGGATTTTCATGCGGTTTTCACCAATAGATATAGAGTGATTCATGAGGAAGGTTTATATCTATATTTTATGCTGGAATTCCCGCGGAAACTCCGAAATTACCGCGGGTGAAACCGTGGGGGACAGCTAGTAAGTAATAAAGGAAGATAATCCATATAACAATAATCACGTAACAAGTATAATCTGAAGGTTGACAGTTAAAACAGAAACTATGTGTCTAACATGCCTAAACATCGTAATGAGTTAGTTAATGACGTTAAAGAAAGAAAATATTTGTACAAGACTTACGAGGTGAGATATTTTGTCAGTGCTTGCTTATCAAACTTAACATGTCGCTATTTTGTTCACAGCAAAGAATGAAAACGTCATACAGTTAATTAATCTGTTAAAAGTTAGTTGGTTAGTTAGTAGTTAAAAGGAATGTTGCAACTGGGTTTGCCTATATCTTTTACTAACGATGGACTAATCATAAACCGCTATCAATCAACATCCGTAACGAAAACCAAGTAGTCATTTTAGGAAGTCGACTTTTAGGAAAGTAGTCGTGTTGGGAAAACTAAGTAGGTAGTCGTTTTAGTACAGTGCTCATTTTAGGAAAGATGTCATTATCAAACTAAAGGACTTTAACGACTATTGTATGATTTAAAACAAAATCGGAACTCAATTACATGGACAGGTAAATGAAATTTGACCATCACTTTTAATTGTTGTGACTGAAATTTTATTCAGGCTGATACCACAGGATGACAGCGATAAGTCAACGTAATCTAACCTAGAATAAACCTACACGACTCAACAAACCAAACAATAAAAGGATACGAACACCCACTCAATGCGAAGTTCTGACAAGCAGAAATATCTCATCTCATTTCCGTAGCAACACAGCACCTACTGATGACACCATTCCGTTTGTGGCTCTGGTTCAAGCCAGTTTGATCTTTATATTCGTCAGCAATTAAGCCTATAATCCCATAATTGTGGGGAGAAAAAAATATTTGTCAAAGCAAAGCCGTCATTACGTAAATCCCACTTTATCTATCTATATATAGAAGCATTCTGGAGCCAAAATGCATTGATGCGCCAGAAACAAAAATTGCAGAGTAACAAAAAATCGGTTCACTCAGTCGAAAGTTCTGAGGTAACAAACATAAGAAATAAAAAATTATAATTAAAAAAAAACATACGCATCGAACCGGGAACCTCCTTCGTCCCTGAAGTCAGTTACAAAGGCTTTCAGACAACCAAATTAAAGGTAACTTTATAAGGATTTTATTACTCATACCAACTTATAAGAGTGATTCTTAGAAGGCTCACCCAGTCGTCGCCCGTCGGTATGATGATATCAAAAAGAATTTTCTTCACAGTAAAATTATTTAACAACACTTACCCAACTATAAAACGCAATAGAAAATATGTATTTGGTATGTTTTAATATATGTATACGTAGGTAATATATTTTTTAATACAGTTGCTCAAAAAGTGGCGTATTGCAGGGACGTTTAGCGTTCGGGATGTGGGCTATTACATACTCGAGCTTTTTGTTTACCTTTCCCGAACTCGTGCGTTCTCTTTGGCGACACGACTTTGACACACTTTTTGCATTGCGAAACGTAGGTTTCGCATTACTAATACGACTAGCGCCATCTCTTGATCACAGTTGGAACTTAGTTGAGTTTGTTGTGTTTTTGATATTTTATTAAATTGCTTAATTTTTTCGTAACTGTATTAAAAATAGTTGTTCAGTACACGTGCGGAACCGTCATTGCAACTAGTTTCGACTGTCAACCCTCACCTTCGGCTGCGCCTCGGCTCGGGTAGACATTTGTCGGAACTCTTTGCAATGACAGGCTTTCCGCACTTATAATGAAATATACTATTGTTTATATTATTCATATTTACCTATGTTTCGGGTTTTTTTAAATATAAATGTAAATAATTATGCTAGGTACCTACCTATAGGTAGGTACTGCATCCTCACCGCAATATTGTCGTTTATGTTTATGTTTATCTAAAACCTTTTTTACGTTGTGGAAGATGATAAATATAATTTGGACGCAGATAAGCAATAACATGTTAACCCACAAACTTAAGTTATTGATTCAGAACGATTTATTGAGAGTTAGGGAACGTTTTTTAATTATGTGTTAACCTTATTACATTGCTTAAATATGTAACTAAATATTTAACATAAAAGATGTTGACACAAAATGGCGCTATACTTTTAAAACACGATTTACTCAAAATTTCTCCAGTGTTAACACACTATTGCTTATCTATGTCCATTTATTATTCTTGAACTAGACAGCTAACGTTTAATAGCTATTGTAGGAATAGCTAATGTAAAAGATAGGTATTTACCTATATAAGTTACGCAGTCAGTCGTTTTTTAATGATTATTTTAAGTAAAGATTTTAAAAACAAAACTGCCGCACTCAGAGTCATTCATTAAATTAATTTCAATTGCCACTTAACCAAATTTAACTTAATTATTTAAATGCCAATTTGAACTTAGGCATGAGTAGAATCCAATTTTGTTACTTAATAAAATAATATTTGCTGATTGAACAACAAAAAAATCCCGAATAGGTAGGTACGTGGGAATTTGCAAATTTTAAACACATAACTACGTAGACATAAAGCTATATGCACACAGCATGGAATGTCGCTGCCTTCGTGTCTGATGTCATCGACTCAATATCTTCTCGCGTTGTGATTCACCTATGGACGGGTACATAGGACTCTTTGGACTATTAAACCCGAGTGCGCCAGCGGTTTTATTGCTGCAAGAGTGCTAGTTATGTGTCCTGCAGAGTGTGGTCCGGCTTTAGCTATAGGACATGATACGCGATAACAGCCAGTATTGCCTATTTGGCGGTTAAAAGGCATTCACATTAATTGCTCAGTAAAACAAAATATCATCAAGTTACTACCATCACAAAGCTTTTTTAATCTAACAGTACCTAACTGATATCATATAAAGAGAAAGAATTAGATTTTATGTATGTTTGTTTGTAATAAATAAACTAAAAATTACTTAACCAATTTTAAAAATTCTTTCACTAAAGGGTCTTTCAATAAGGACGGGTCGATTTTGACATGAAATAAAAAAGGCCGTGTGTGAGATTTTAACGATTTTTTTTTTTTATTTGAAAGAGCTATATATGCCATTATGTGTGGAAAATCACATCGTTTAAATATCCGCCGCGGCTTCTCACGGTGGCACGAATTCGAGTTGTCCAATGTTCAACAACTCTGCCGCATAGTTCGGGTTGAATTTCAGCGATAGCCTGAGCTATGTTGACTTTAAGGGCATCGGTCGATTGTGGCTTATTGGTATAGACCTGCGACTTAAGAAAACCCCACAAAAAAAAGTCTAAAGGTGATAAGTCGAATTTGGCCACCAAACGTTGGAGAGTCGACTTTGAAGGACCACCTCGTCTGCCGTAAAATGGGCGCAATGCACGTAACGTTTGCACTAACGAACACTCATTTTGGTAATACATTTTTAACATTTGGACGTGTTGCTCAACCGTGTAACTTGCCATGGTAATTTGGCATTACTAACTGAATAAAAAAATATAGGTTAGAAAGACGACGTTAAAACAACATGGCCGCCACAGGCTGCCAACATCGACCCGTCCCTATTGAAAGACCCTTTAGTAGGAAGCTGTAGTATTCCTGAGTGACATAGGGTACTTTTATGCCGGAATTCGCGAGGAAACTCCGCAATTAACGCGAGCGTAACCGTGGGGGATCGACTAGTTATAAATAACCTTTACTTATAACCTTAATATTATTATGTTATCGCAACTCGTTGTTTCATGTACATACATTTAACGAAAGTGCGATATTGCAAGCACGGAGCACTAAACCAATATCATCGTCGGTAGCGAACTTGCAACTAACTGGTGTCATTGACCTCTTTTAACGATAAAGCGAAATGTACAATGATAAATTATTACTAGAAACAATTGATCATCTTTTTATTTACGTTCACACCAGGTATATATGTATACAAGGTTAGTTGCACTGGCACTAAAACGAAAGGGTATGAAAGTGTCCATGATAATAAATTTTCCCTAACTAATGTTTTAGCCAAATTAGTTAGTAGTTAGTTATTAGTCAACATGATTTTTTTCGAGTACTCTACACAGTAACCACCTACACTATTACGTTTTATAAAATCATACTAAATACATGTTTTACAAATAATTGTGTGAAATTATACAACAAATTCAATGTAACAATTTTTTTTGGCTTGGTTTCCATAAAACAAGCTTAGGTAGGTATAACTATAGTATCAAGTAGATCTACCTAATAATAATAATAATCCACTTCACAACACACAGATCTACTTGATCCCACACTAAGCTATATAAGCTTGTGTCGTGGAAACCAAGCAAACGTGTTATATACTACACATATTATCTAGACACGCGGGCGCGTGTCAAGCTGAAGTTCTCAAGCTGACGAGAACTGGCGAACCGCACCGTGTGTAATATTAAACGAACCATTTGGAGTCAATTTTCACCCCCCATAATTCAAACTATTTAACATAAACATGTCAAATTTGGCTCATGTATTAAGACTCGCGAGATAAACATGGGCTCCAAATTTCATAAGCACACCTCATACGGGCTTTTAGATATTAACGTCAAAAATCGTGATTTTTATCACTGACTGACCTATAGACCAAAATTATAACCGACTTCCAGATAACCTAGGAACTTGATATTTGGCATCAATGTAGACTTTTAGGCGTAAACAAAGGGAAAAATCTGAAAACTGGAAAAACTTTAAAAAAATTGATAATTATCAATAATTTAAGTTTTTAGATTTTTCCAATCAAGAAGGTAATATAACAAAGTTAAGTATTGTAGTATGCAACTGGCTAATCAGAATTTTAAATATTTTACGTCACTCCATTAAACTAAGTCAAACATTGACAATTAATACTTTCGTTATCAGCACGAATTTTTCTATGGTTTATACGTATAAAACTAGCTATTTAGTATCAATTCTTTTGCCGGCGAAGTCGACAACTAAGCACTCACTTTGGCTTCCACTTTCACATTTATGTTTTTGATGGGATTACATAATACTTTATGTCTTGCAAAAACCTATTCTACCTTTAAAAAATGTGCACCTGACACATATGCACATGACACATAGTTTTCAATAAAGACATAAGTATATTATACAGGTCCGTGGTTTTATTTTTTATTTCTTATTCAAATGTGGCTCTACTTTACTCCATGATATCTATAAACTCAGCGGTCGGCAACTCGCGGCTCTTTGACTCCTTGGCTCTTCCACAAAATGTTCACGCATGCACGGAATATTACATAAGGGTTATTTTGCGTTGTAAGACGACTATAAATTGAACACCGTCTCTTACTAAATCAAACCAAGTTAAAAATGGCTCTTTTGGATGACATGGTTGCCGACCACTGTATTTACTTAGTAATTGTAATTCCATATTAAGTAAATCCTTTCACATTTAGACAAAAAATTACTCATGCGAATTTAATATAAGTTAACAAAAAAATATACAATAATATCACCATTGCACCACACCACGGCACACCTGATGTAAATTTATGAAAAATAAATAATAATTATAACGTACCTACGAAATACTAATTAGCACATAGTGAAAGTTACACTAAGTAGCAACAATCTAATTTACAATTAATAAAAAAAAAAATAGTCGGAGTTTTGCAAATGCTAAGCTGAAGCAAGGCTCTGTTATGTTGGTTTACGTAATAAAATAAATTTTAATGCATAACATAATTGGTTACAACTGAGAGAACATGCGGTTATAATTGATTGTGCAATTAGACATACATATATGTCACAAACTCGGTGTCTTGGTGGGCGATATCCTTTTTTATTCAAAATTATGTTACCCACGGATAGGATTGCCACCACAACACTTATAATATAGTATCGTACTAGGTATATTAGGTATGTGTTTTGGAAAAATAATATAATGAGTACGAAAAATATATTTTCATTACTCATACTCGGAAAGTAGGTCTGAAGTTGCCTGAGAAGCGCTCGCTACGCTCGGGCGCCAAACCCCGTCTCGGGACTAAATAAGTTACTTTCCCCCCTAGGATAACAATGTACTATTTTATCCCTAATTCAATTGACTGTGACGGGTCTAGAACGGGTAGCATTCATAGACAAATTATTGCCAGGTTGACACTTTGACGTTTTGTTGCCGCGAATGCGTTTCGTTCTGAAATTCCGCGCTGCGAGGGCGTTCTAGGCCAGTCACAGTTAATTTAAAAAAGCGCGACAGTTGAATTAAGGATAAAAATTATAGTATTATATATTATTTTCTATTATAATATTTATATAGTACGATTGCCTGAAATATATATTACGATACTATATATACATATAGTACGGGTGGCAACCCTAGTCTGAAAACTTATGTTGCATAGATGATTATGGTCACGGAGATTGAGTGTCACTACGTTGACACGAATTGCTTAGCTACTTGATGCCGTCTGTACCAATTAATGCTAATTAAATTAAAGCATGATATCATGTAGGTCGTCTCTATGTACATATAGTCATCAGCAGGCATATATGTATATGTAAACACTTTTGGCAGTCCTTGAATCCAATTGCAATAGGAATAAAGTTCAAAGACAGTTAAAAAATAAAAAAGTTAAATAAAAAGTTAAATAAAGTTCAGTGTTTAAATATTGCCGCTGCTAACGGTACACATATAATGTGGGGTTTACACGGGTGACTAAAGCCGCACGATTTTACTGTCGCGCGGTGAAATCGACCCGTGTAAACTCCTCTTTATGAATCGAAAAGATTATCACCGGCAATAAATACAACGTGTTAATGAATTAACCAAAAACCTGATACACCCCATTCAAAAAAATAAACAATAATATGACTAAAATATAAATTATGTCGAAAAAATTAATAGTCTAAAAGTTATTCAACATTAGTTTAGAGGTGACCTATCTACGAAATTTCAAGCGCTACGCCGGCGCCTAATTCTCAACGACCGATTCAATTGTTTGCTACGGGCGGTTTACGCGCCAATTATTGTGTTATAAATCATTTAGACATGGGCTAGTAAAAATGAAAGAAAAATAACCTATATTAAAACATGGTGCGATCGATTCGGAAGTGGATTCTGAGCAAACTACTTTATAGTTTTCAGTTAATTCATTAACACTTTGTATATTATAATGCACCAGTGCACATTATGAGGCCAATATTGTGAGAGTAGGCTAGAAGGCTATTCAGCTCACGTAAAACCCAAAATCTCTCCATTCCCGCCCAGATAGGGGCCTCCTCAGTGAGTTGTTTCCTCCTCAGTCAGTGGTTATATCTGAAGAGTCCTCACAAATAATATACGAGCGGACTCGCACTAAGCCATTGTTATCGTGATAAGGTAAGAGTATAAGGACGCACATAACTGTAAGACAATCATACTCATGCATGCTTACTATATCTACATTCTTAATAAATGTATGAGCGCGGCAAAAGTACAAATTTTGAACAGATGACAAGATTATTATTGTCAATGTTTTTCATTCATTTTATGCATTAAGCGATGGAGATTCTACGTCGCTTTAAAGTTTTACTAACAATATTTTAAAAATTACGAAATGATCGTCTGGACACAACGTTTCGTTTTGAATTATATTACATTTCAATGACAGCATATCCAACCCACCATGTACATTAACTCTGTATCTGTTGTATTGGACTCGAACGTTTTACACTAAGTGGTTCCAAGTTAGAAGACCGAAAAGAGCCGAGAATGGATATGTCTCACAGAGAAAATAAATTAACTAGAGAGGACATATTGTAGGCGGGACAGGCGCGCCACGGTTGCAAAAGAAGTTAGAGCAAATGCTCTAACTTGCCCACAAATTCTTTTGCTAGGACCCCCCTCTCCAGCATGAGAGGCGGCCCGAGAGTTGTGAATTTTGAAAACAGTGACTAAGTAAAACGTAACCAAAAAGCGTTTAATACAGTTCTTTACGTTAATGAAGGTTTTAGTGCGTGATGAATAGTTTTGTGTGCGACAATCACCCGGCGACACTGATTTTCACCTGTTTTCATACTAAACCAAGTTGATGTCCCTTCTATTAGTTATTTTCTGTTCTCTGGTATGTCTCATCCATATCGATACGTCGATAATCGAGCTCGTCGAGAAAAAGATCCAATCGCGTCGGATGGTTATTTCAATAATGGCAGGTACGAATCGCATTCCACATTTGATTGAGAGTGTTGCGCACGGTGCGAGGTGCGCGCCGATTTATCGGTTGCATTTCTTCATAGAGGCACGTCGAATGGATATACTGGCACGATGCATTGCAAATGATTGCATTCGAATTAATTACATTATTATTTCATAAGAAAAATAATGTGTATTGTTTTAACGTGAACCACTTGGACTAATTGAAGTTTGGCAGATCTAAACTAAATTATAATATATGTAGGTACGAGTATATATCTATTCACTGATAGCGATTGAAAGTATTTAAATTTTTTTTTTGAAAAATTACTAATGAAAAATTATTAAAGACTATAGTTGGAATGGGACCTAAAACGAGGAACGAATGCAAGAGAAATCGTTGTCCCATTAACATAATTTTACTACATTTGTCTTCTTAACAGCACATATTTTTCTCTAAATATGGCAATAACAAAATTAACCCAACGGCAACATATGGAAAATGGGAGCAAAAAATGGAATCCAAAAGGCGTAAATCATAAATCGATCCATCGTTGTAATTTCCTTTACAGTGTAGGCACAGCCAGGATAAAATAAATAAATAAAGGGGGGAGAAATGTATGCAAGTCCTGCCTGCTTGTTAGACTCATAGAAATCGCTAATACAATCGGAGACACAATCAAAACAGCTCCTTTGGATCCTCCATCCAATGTAACATGGATATTTTCGTTTGCCACTGACCTTCCAAAATATCTGAAAAGTGAGATGAGAGCGGCCAGATCAAAATACAGTTTAGTACCCATGGGTAGGTAAAACGACCAACAGACAAATGGTTTTCAGCAAAAAAAGAATCACCGCTGAGCGCGCACCAGCTCGGTCCCTTTGAAAGTAGACGCGACATGTACAGCCTTAAAACAGTTGAACAAAAACCGATTGCGCCATGCAACCTTTATGACTTGGACAAAAAGACGTTTCTCGAACCTTGTGTTAGTTAAATAAATGAAAGAATACCAATGTTAATTGTTATTTATGTTAGTATAGAATCGGTCAATGTAAATACCGAATCGTTGACATAGATCTAGATTTAACTAATTAATTAGATACAAAAGACTCTTGATTTAATACCTACAGATAGGATACTTAAATACTGTGCAGATATTAAAAAAATTGTAAAGAAAATGTTGACTTAGACTTTTATCCCGGAATTCCCGCGGGAACTCTGAAATTAACGCGGGTGAAACCGCGGGGCACAACTAGTTTGTATATATTTATACAAACTTAACTCTTTAAAGCCTG
This sequence comes from Zygaena filipendulae, assembly GCA_907165275.2. Lineage (NCBI taxonomy): Eukaryota > Metazoa > Arthropoda > Insecta > Lepidoptera > Zygaenidae > Zygaena > Zygaena filipendulae. Next base: position 1,345,580 of record OU015650.1, read on the forward strand.
CAATAACTAATAATTAAGAGCCTTAGCCAATTTGCTATAGCTAGTAAGATTAAAAATTGTTAACTTGACTGGCTGTTGATCGATGATCGTGCAGGTTCCCCCACGCCCAGATTTGTGTCGACTATCGACTGTCTAACGAGACAAATGGAGACAAGAATCGAGTGACGCAAGCATCGACACAAACGTGATCAATCGACAGATCGCTGTCGTGTGCATGATAGAAATTCGATAATTTTGTCAAGCCCTAAGTGGATTTTGTAACGGTTTTACTACCAATACCAAAACTAAAGTATGACGCTAGCCAATAAAGCGCTTATTACATTTCCCATTTTCAAGGCACCAATCTAGGGCCCTAAATCGGATTAAAATGTAACCTAGAGTAGTCGAGTGCAAAGTGTAAAAAGCGCATAAGGGAGGACCGAGGCGAAATCGTGTGTTCATATGATGATCAATAAATTTTGCTCAACCAACTAAACAAATAACTTTAAACTTTCATTTGAGGCCATTTCGTGTGGTCCGAGCATAAAAACCGTCCTTGTCCATCGTGATTAGAAGATTTTTCAAAATTAGGTAATGAAAATCAAAATTCTAATAAGTCTGTCAGTTAGAAAATAAAAAAATTAATATACACGTCATTTTAATGATAAATAAACATAGATAAAGCGCATTAAAGTTTAGATTGGGGGACTCGTGAGGTCAATATTCGGTATAAGCCCCGTGCAAACTGCACCGGGTCGTGACGTCACGCGAAATTTCAACTCAATATATCGCCGTAATTTTTTGATTACGTAAAAAGAAAAAATGTCTCCAATATTTTTTATTAATATGCACGACGCGACGAAATAAAAAAAAATAGTGAAGTAACCCAAAAACTTTTACCAATGGGTAAAAGTTTTTTTTTTACTTTAACAAAAACACTCTTTCATTTCCCAGGAAAAAATAACCTAATTCCCTTCCAACTGTCTCCGTTCACTAAATCACACCAATCGGTTACGAGTTACGACGTAAGAAAGACATACGAACAAACACTCCCGTTTGTAACACTATTAGGTACCTATAATAATAGTACTATTGCTACTGCAACTTTTGCTTCTGCTTGTTTGTGTAAATAATTTCGATTTCAATATCTACTCGCAATTCAATATCAATTAACACCAGCTTAGCTTTATTATTTTTATTGACTTACTGCAGTTTGTAACTGTTAATTTGAAATGTTCCTTGTTGCTTACGAAATCATTAAATCTAATGCTTTTAAACAAGCAATTCTTGTACAACAATAAGAGATACTTCTCGGAAACTGCTTTAACGATTTTAATAAAAATTATATTTAGGATAAGCTTTTGTTTTTTAAGTTTAGCTAACTATATTATACATAAGTGTAATTCCTGAAAAAATCAAATTTCACAAACAAATATTTTTTTGTCAAGTTATCTCACCCAGTGCACCCATGCAGATATAAGATTAAAATAAGACACAAAATGTACCGTTAATTTGAACTTTTTGAATTATATCATTGCGGTCAGCGATCGGCAGACATAAAAATGTGTTGATATTAGATCCAATTAAAGTATCGAATTCACCAACGGAAAATAATGCCAAACCATAGTCAAGGATGCGCAATAGAATCCATATTTAAAAAAAAAAACAAAATATCGCGTTCTTGTGTAATATCTAAACGTCAATTACAATTTCTGTATAGTATTTATATTATCTGTGGCTATACTGAGAATAACAAAATGGCTACGCACTAATGTACCACGAGATGAAGTGAAAAAAGTTACAAATAGTTCAAGCGAACTGAACTTACTAGTTTTCGCCTTTTTTTCTTTTTGTTCTTGTTAGGCATTTAGGATATCGTAACTATTCGTTATTTAAATTAATCTAAGACGTAGCAGTTTTATTTGGTTTATGGTTCGCACCTGAATGTATTTCAATAAAAAATATGACAATGATTTGAATATGACATTTAATTATCCGAAAATCTCGAAACGTATGTAATATAAGAAAATAATAATTATGAATGAAGCCAGATAATAGAACTGTGAAACAAATAAAATAAGTACTTCCAAAGGATCTTCCTGCGTTGTAAAGAACCACTGTGCAAAATTCTATGTTATATATCCGGTGTTTGGGGCTATGCGTTGTCGGTCTGTCTATCAGTCATGGCTCTTTGATAGACAAAACGGCGTTAGTAAATATTAATTTAAGCAAAACAAATGTAAAATGCAAATGTATGAACACAAAATCAATAACAAAAATCAAATGTCATTTAGAGGAGAAAACAACATGTTATGGCGTCAACAATGCAACACAGAACGTCAATAATAGTTATTATTATCAAGTTCATCGCTTTAAATGAATCTATAAGCGACAATCATCACATCAATGGTTCAACAGATGACCGATACAGACCATATGTTTGACATCAAACGTTATATATGTGTATTTAAAAAAAAAGCTGTATCGCGATTTGAATTTACATAAATCGCTAAAAACAGTAAGCCAGTAAAAAAATTAAGTGGCTTTTAATGGAGATTACCTATATGAATAAAAACCGCTAAAACAAATCATATTGAAATTGTATCAAGTTCTAGACATGTTGGAACAAAATACAGAAGCAATAACGATCACACACATATAAATTAAAATCACGCCAGAAGTTGTTACACCTAATTTAATTCAATAATCGTGGAGCAAAAAAGGGATCATAAAGGGAAGTTCGACACTAATTCTTGATAGAACTAATGCTAAACGTGAACCAAAAGGATTTATTTCCAGAAAAGATATTTCTAAGACTTGAGTCACTTAAAACCAACATTCATTTGGATTCAAGTACAATACAAATACAATTTTATGACAAGTCAAACAGTAAAACAAAGGAACCATACGTGCTTGAAATGTAACTCGCAAACAAATTTATTTCTGCTGTCGACGAAGCAATACGAAACGAATTGAACTCTAATACTCATTGAAAAGAGTTGACGATTAGTCAATTTTCGAATTTTGTGAGTCGTCAACGGTATTTTTAAGGTGGTATGGTAGGACGAGTACAAACCATATAGGCTGCCAGTAAGTTCAAGGTAGACGTGTTCTAAACGTTATGAAAAAAAACATTGAATGGTCCTTTACTTATCAATAAGTACTTACCTAAACCTATATTTATGTACGTTTAAATAATATTAGAAAATAATTTCTTGTTCTCAAAACTGCTTAAGGCAAACGCTTATGCTTATTAGTGGAGCACCCGATATTTTCTACATTACCATCTAAATAGATTTATACCTACCTACCTACACATACTACCTGCAGTATTGATTTTTTTAATCCAACTTGGCAAACAATTGGTACACTTCAAAACTTCAACACTTCAAAATTTTTACGAAAAATTAGAGTCCAGCGGTGCTCTTAATCCCTATTCTGATAATGCTACAAAAATAACATACCCAAACATAAAATAAAACCCGGTTATGGATGTTCTGAGAAATGCTATAACAGTTCACTAAAAACTGACGAAGCCCTTTTGAAAAGGCAAGTCTATATTGATGATGTATAAGAAGTGTGTACCTACTGTATAAAAAATGTGTCCAATGGTTGTTTATAATCTCCATAATATCTACAGATTGTTCTCTAGACATAAAAACAACTCAAAACAATACCTACAGTAGTCGTTGATAAAATTCATAATAGAACATTATAGAATCAAAGTGGACAAGCGGTAAATGAAATGAATAAGTAGGTAGTCCATTTATGAAAAAGTCAAGACCACAAAACTTTCGCTTTATTTAATGAAACGTAACGATATAGACGTGAAATGTAAAGGTATGAACGAGGCTACCTGTCTCACGTCTCCGACCGAGAAAGGTCAAGAAAAACCATAACCACTCAGGGCAGATGTCCTTGAGAGCTTTTTTTTGTATATAATGCAGGTGTATAAGTTAAAATTGTTTTTTAAGTTCATCGACATAGTGGATCGCCAGCCGGCGGCTAAACAATTGAAACAATAACTACCATTGATCTTACATAAACGTACATAACAAATGGCTATAACGAATGTTTTAGCTTGAGTGTTTTGTTCAATATTTTCTCCTTTATCTCATTTATTTCTAATTTTCTTCTTAGTACCTAAATTACAATTTGTAGATTAACACCATTCTCGGAAGATTTTGTTTTTGTAGACCAGCATTCAAATTACGTCTCCGAGTTACCATAATCAACCTTCAAGACTTAAGCACCGTTTGAGTCATGACTACCTGTTTAATAGGCTAACTAGGTACCAAAGCGGTAAGAAACAGGTAAAAATAAATTAAAATATGGTTGAAAAACTTCTTCAGAACCAAAAAAAAATAGAATCGTATAACTTTTAACTAGAAATATCTATACCTACCTAATTCTACAAAACTTTAAAAAAACTAGACACAATTTTAAAATACATAGCGACGCCACAGTGTCGGTTAAGGACAATACATAATCATTATGACGTAGGTACCTACGTATTGACTGCTAATTTTAGATATTACGATAACTCAACACATGTTTGCAAAGTGGCAACTTGTTAACGTAAAAATAAATAAAGGAAATTTATATAGGTATTAGAGAATCTACGAAACGTAAACACAAGATCTAAACACTTTCATTTGTAAAATGATAATGTTCGATACAATATCAAAAGTATTTCTTTTATCAATGTTGTGTTTTAGACCGTGATTTAAATGATAATTAAAATTTTGATAAAAACGAGCGACAAAAATATTAATCATTAAACGTAGGTAATCTTAACCTTCAAGTCTTGAATTTATGATTGTAACTATAAGTATTATATTTTGTTCTTGATTCTGTTTATTATTTAATTGGGTAGGTATTCCGATATCACAAAAATTTTAGAAATGTCATTGATGACTTTTGTCTATCCTCCACACATACGATAGAAAGATAACAATTCTATGAAATTAGTTATGTGTAGTTTGTGAAATATTACATTTTCAACATTGTAGGCAATAGTTAAACATAATATTACTACATCCACGGTAAACATCGACCTACCTACATTGCATAATCACTGATAATGCACGATTAGGTAAAGGATGGACAAGTGACAACTGAACGGAGTAATTTTGTTATGGGTAGGTACTACGTAAACAAATCATAAATAGGTATGTAGGTAAAGATGATTAGGTTAAAAGAGATGCCAAGCATGATCGTGATGATGAATCGATTGGTTTATTTGTCGATCAATGTAACGATAATACGGATAATATAAACACATTTAACAATGAAACAAAACGGATGAATCAGCGCAAAGCAAACACTAACCAGCTTTAACATCTGCAATCCCGAGTGAGAGCCACTTACACGATCGAATAGCAGCAGTCAGTGGACAGAAAGCCTTATATTAATCTAGTTCTAATTGAACCGTCCGGCGTCCACAGCACACACACTCACTTTTACCAAACTAATTATTGCCGTGCTAGGACCACGAGAAGAGAGTTTGTTTTTATGATCCGCCACGCGTCGGTCACCGTAGCTATCAAGGAATCTTCGCAAAGTCGATCCACACGTTCACAACACTGTGTATTCGTTAATCGATTATTATTAATTCGTTAGTTGTTGGGTTTCTTTTTTGAAATTCACTTGAACTTCGATAAGTTTGTTTTTTTTTTGTTACGTCTATATTCTGAATGGAGGTGTGACGCGTCGAGCGCTCGCGTCGGCAGTTAGTACGGCACTAGTGCACTAGCGCTGGCGCGGTTGAATCGAAACGAGTCAACGTTCAACAATCGACGAGCGATTGCGCCTCTCGCTCGGTCGCACGCACAGCCTCCTCCAACTTGCAGGCTGCTTCAAACAGCCACTGATTCACCATCTCCACCGACTACTACATACTCACCAAGATCTTCTGCACTGTCAAACCAAATTAAAATTCAAAATTTCTTTATTATCTACTCTTATAAAGGGTTGTTTGGTACAACTTTTGGTGTTGACAACTTTTGAAAATCTAAATTCTAATTAGTCCATCATTTAGAAAATTAAAAATCATTAGACACGTATTTTTTTTATGTTTCAAATAAATGAAAATACACAGAGATAAAGCGCATTAAAGTTTAGGTCGGGGGCTCGTGACGTCACTTACAAGCCGCCATACAAACTGCACTAGTTAGTGACGTCACGAGAAATTTCAACTCAATGTATCGCCGTTATTTTTTTGATTACGTAAAAAAAGAAAAAAATACGTGTCCAATATTTTTTATTAATCTACAAGACGGACTAAAAAAAAATAGTCAAATAGCCTATTACTTATTAATTTTCAGCAGGTTCCATATATCAATGGCAGGTTCTTAATTTGAAATAACTGTAATGTAATGAAATTACTGACCTTTTATATAATTTTGCAGCTAAGTATCTTAGACGATATTTCGTCTGAGCTAAGTATAAGCTTTTGTTGGAAAAGTAATATCATGACTTCTAAATGTGATGTGATGTGATGTGATGTGATGTGTAAAATAGGCCACTTTGATCAAGCGAGAGAGTTATAAAATTATGAAAGTGTTTTATCACCTTTAAAAGGCTTAAAATACAGGTTCAGATACTGCGACCGTTCTAAGAATCCCCAAGAAACTTAGGATAGCTTTATTTTCAGATGCGATTATATTAAATATGTACCTCGTTATAATTACATAAATTTTCCGTCATATCTCAATGAAATAACATCGGATATTCACATAACAGCAACAAAAACTTTTTCGAATAGTTTTTTTGTATAGAAGAATATTTTTTGTCTTCCCCTAGATACACGCATACTTATTCTTCGTTAGAGAATAGTGAGTCTGTGGCACTGAAAACTGAACGATCAATGACACTATTTATAGCTATATAAAGGGTATTTAAACAGAAACATTGCAAAGGCATTGATAACAGATTTAACGAGCGTGTATTGTCATTTGTTTGAAACTAGTCAGAAACAAAACAGCGATAATAATAATTAATTAAACACTGTAAATAATTGTTGGATTCAGTTCCATAATTGCATACCTTCTTATAATAATAAACATACTATACCTACGTATGTCGGTCTGTCCACCTAGTTCTGCTTAGTAACACAACGAATTTAATCACAGAAACTATAATAAATAATCCTAATATATATTACTAGCTGTGCCCCGCGGTCTCACCCTCGTTAATTTCAGAGTTCCCGCGGGAATTCCGGGATAAAAAGTACCCTATGTGTTAATCTGATGTATAAGCTATATTATTGTAAAGTTTCATTTAAATCCATTCAGTAGTTTTTGCGTAAAAGAGTAACGAACATCCATCCATCCATTCATCCATCCATACATACATACTTACAAACTTTCGCGTTTATAATATTAGTAGGATGATGAATTACAACAATTTGAGAAAATTGCAGTAAACATTGATTTCTGTGGTGAAATACATTATTTATGACACTCACGCAGAAATCTTGTAAAAGCTGTCACAGATATCGAGACGCTATCTTGAATGAATGATATGATTTAAAGATGAATGTAAAATAACAGTCATAATAGGGCATGTGACTCGTACACAACAACTTAATAAGTAGGTACATACATTCTGATCGAGTGTTGAAGTTGTGGGTGACAAATAAATTTGCATTGGATTTTTCCAACGTTTGAAAATATCTGATAGTTTATCAATGGGAGCTAAACTCTAGTAGACAGTTTGCTGCTGGTACTTGTCATGTATTAAGATTCCGAACGATAGAGGGATTAACCCAGAAAGATCTCGCTTTATCTTTATCCAGCTGTCCCTCGAGGTTTCACTCGCGGTAATTTCAGAGTTCCCGTGGGAATTTGGGGACAAAAGTAACCTACGTCACTCAGGACTACCGTAGCTTCCTATAAGTGAAAGATTTTTTTTTTACCCCCTACAACGTCACAACTCACAAACTCGCAAACTCACAATTCTCAAATTCACAAACTTTACCTCTTTATAATATTATAGTATTTATTTTTATTTATTTTCGTTTATTCAGGACAACAACAGCTACAAGAAAAAAGCAGCGAGAGCAAGAAAAAGAATAAGAAAAAGAATCCTGTAATTTCAAGTGAGGTAATTGTGAATGGTGGATCAAAAACACAATTAAAAAAATTTATATATATATAGTATATAATTATATAACATACAATAATAAAAATCTAATACCAGCATTATAAATAGAAATGATTTTTATTTTTTTGTACGTTTGTAACGAATAAACTCAAAAACGAGTTACCTACTGACCTGATTTAATATTTAAATATGTATAGATTTTATTTCGTCACTATCTTCTTTATTATGTTTTAACTTGAATAAGTACTTACCAAACTAATGACCACAGTACATTTTTATAACTCTTAACAAGAAGAATATAGATAGAACATTTTGTGTCGCAAAAGCATCCAAATTCCACTGTGCAAGAGAACGATTGGCATAATCCAGTGAATTCAAACGTAGGTATATCTTGGGGCTGGAACCGTGGCGTGGGCTCTAAGGTCAAACGAAGTTTAACACTCAACCTCTCCTGACCCTACTGAGCTGCTAAGTTTTTGTTTTTCTTTGAGCTAACCGCTAAACTTACCTACACAAAAACTAGCCATACATCCGCCAATTCGATCGCGGCTTCTCGACCAACAATAGTCAATATTCAGATTCGTACTTATAAAGGCAATAGGTATCTGTTGCCCGCGGTTTCACCCGCGTAACAAACAAGCAAACAAACCCACATTCTCATTTTTTACATTAGGATGTACGTAACCGTCGTCGTTTGCTCTTTAATTTGTTGAAATTACCAATAAACGTTTAACAATACAGTGATGGCGGTCATTGTGTTGCAGTTCGTTCGAAGGAAACCATGTCGTCAACACCACTTCCTTCGCAAACTCGACTATTCGTCAAACAATACGGCAAACATTAACAGGGCTGGTCAAGGCCAGTCGTTTAACTCAGGATCGGTCAGGCTACAGCAAATATTTGGAAAACATAGTCAAATATTTTCAACTTCGCGTCCGATATTTATGCAGTGCGGTTGCATATATGTAGGGTCAATATTACTCACGAAAAAGACAAAACTGCACCACCACTACATCGATAAGGATCTCCATTGGCGTAGCTAGAGATTTTATCTAGGCAGCCGTCCAACTGAACTAACCACAGTCATGTGATGAGAGATCATAATAGGCTATTTGACTAATTTTTTTTAAGTCCGTATTGTAAATTAATAAAAAATATTGGACACGTATTTTTTCTTTTTTTTACGTAATCAAAAAATAACGGCGATACATTGAGTTGAAATTTCGCGTGACGTCACTAACCTGTGCAGTTTGTATGGCGGCTTGTAGCGGTAAGTGACGTCACGAGCCCCCACCCTAAACTTTGATGCGCTTTATCTCTGTGTATTTTCATTTATTTGAAAAATAAAAAATACGTGTCTAATGATTTTTAATTTTCTAACTGACGGACTAATTCGAATTTTGATTTTCAAAAGTCGTCAACATCCCTATTAATGATGCTTAGAAATAAATTATAATGTTCACTTTCCTATTTACAATAATTTTGGCCTCCGCGGTTTCAATAAGTACTGTCAATTTTCCTAGAGTGGGCAAGGGTTCCAGATTCTAGGTTTGGCATTGCCCCCCCTGCCCTCCCGCTAGCTAGGCCTATAAGGATCTCCCCACGTATATCAATGCATGCTCATTGTAAGTCGATCAACCCTCGCTTACCTCGCTACGGACACTATAATATGTGGACAGATCCTTTTTGATTCAAGAGCGATGTGGGTGTAGACTCTCCTCAAATTCAGAATCTCCATACCCACTGTTGAACATTCCACTTAGTCCAGTAACCAGTTGAATAATTTGATATTTTTCTACGAATTCTTTGATAGATGGTTTATGAGTAAGAAACATAAAGAAAGAAGACATAATTAATTAGGTATACAGTAAATGTCGTATTTTTGTTCCTTTGGATATTTTGGCATATTATACCATTGCAGTTGTATATGGTCCCGACCATTGTAATTAAGTATAATACGTAGCTATAGTGAATGAACGACATTATCTACGTATTGCTTTCGAAAGTTGTTGTCAGTCAAATAAATTATAAAACTTATGTAATAAATATTAAAGATGAGACGACACGTAAAAATGTCTCATATACCTAAGTATTTTCAAATCATGTTGAAAAGCAGTTTCAACGACTAGAAACCATGATGGATGTCGAAGATGTTATCACAGTACACATTTGGACACATTTATCAGCGAGCATAAGAGCTGGTGCGTCATAAAACCAGTTTTTATCGTCATAAATCCATTTGTGGCGTAACGCTTTCTTCCCAGGCGGCCGGTGAGCTAGACTTGGTAAGTTATTAATTTACTTCAGGTGTGCGATCTTTAATTTTGAATTGCCAAGATACTGCGAGATATGCATGAAATGACCAAGAATTTTTTTAATTGCAAAGTGAAATCTCTAAAGATGTAATGAGCAATATTTTTTGCCATTTCACTGTTACTGGCTATCGATTCAAAAGCTTTTCTATTCATTACGGGTTGGTAATTATAATACTTATAATAATAATCCACTTCACAACACACAGATCTACTTGATCTACAGTAAGCTATTATTAGCTTGTGTCGTGGAAACCAAGCAACACGTGGTATATTATACTACATAGAATTACCTACATATATGTATACCAGAGGGGCTATTATGTAACTTTTTTTACTATCATATTTCTGTTTCAATCAGAGAAAAAACGATTCTGTGATTAATTAATCATGTTTATGCAGCTTCAACTTTTGAAGTATGTTTAGTTTGGTTGAGGTGTCAAAACGTGCTTATTTTAATCGCAAAACCGCCATGTTTTTGATTGAAACCGAAAAATGATTGAAACAAAAGTTACATAATAGCCCCTCAGGTATACTATCCTACTCCTACTTATATTATAAATGTGAAAGTGTGGATGTTTGGATGTTTGTTACTCAATCACGCCAAAACGGCTGATCGGATTTTAATAAAATTTGGCATGCACGTTGTCTGGGGTACAAACAAGGATATAGGGTACTTTTTATCCCGGAATTCCCGCGGGAACTCTGAAATTACCGCGGGTGAAGCCGCGGGGCACAGCTAGTAGATATATAAACACATCCAGACTGGAAAGTAGAACCCTGTGTTCATCACACAAAGTGCACCCCCACCGGGAATCAAACCGAACGAAACTACCGCGGGTGTACCCGGGGGGGACAGCTAGTATGACATAAAATCATTGTTATCGGAGTATAGGTACGCAGAAAGTAATTTAAATTGAAAAATTCTATTGAAAGTCCCTTATGAAAAGTAGCTAAAGTAAATCAGTGGATATAAGTCAGTGATTTTTGTTTGTACGACTTTAGTTTTGTCTAAAAATAAACTAAAATTTCATTTAAACAACAAAATTATTTCGATATTGTGCAACTAACTTAGTTTTTAGAGTTTAAACACTGAACCGATTTCGATGAGGTTTGTTATTACAGTTCGCAGCATGTAGACAGCTTGTATGTACAGAATACTTTGTAGAGATTCCGAGGGGAGCTCAAAATTTATGGGGGTGTGAACGTAGACAATAATAGTGTAATTAAAAAAATTGCAAAATATTCTAATGAACAAAGTTTATATCTTATCTCTGATGTCTGTTACATCACTGTTCATTCAACACGATCTTTGCGAAATATTAATCGAGATTTACATAAACAGCCAATTTACCACCAGCATATAATTTTAGCTTTTTTAGGCAAAGTTATTTTTATATGCCGACCTTTCATCAAGGGTCAATTCACACATATTATATTAGCGGGTTATCGCAACATTTTTTTTTTACCTAATATGCAGTTGTTAAGAGCACCCAAGTAGGTAGGTACACTCCGCGGCACAAACTACAGATCTATATTTTCTTTTCCTTTTTACCTTAGCTTTTATAATAATAATAATAAGCCCTTTATCCTGAACCGTTTGCTTTCTTGATTAGTAATATTATAGGATATCTCTAAGCTCAGTGTGCCTCATAGCATAGGCCTCCTCTAACATCTTCTACTGCTTCCTGTCTCTAGCGACTCTTCTCCAGTTTGGACCCGCTGTCTTATCTCATCTTCCCATCTTTTGAACTGTCTTCCTCTTTGCCTTTTGCCATCTCTAGGATACCAGTCTGTTACTATTTTACTTCACTTTTCTTGATTACTTCGCATTATATGGCCCGTCCATCTCAATTTTAATTGATCTATTTTTACAGTACATCCGTTACTCCAGTTTTTGTTCGTATAAAGGTGTTTGTTATTCTATTCTATCTTGTTAAGGTATCACGATAGAATTTGGTAGCATTTGGTGGAGGTGATACTTGAGGGAGATGATTTAGTTCCGTGCTCGTCTTAATATGCAATTATTTACCTACAGTTTGTGGCCATACATTCAGCCAATTTCAAGTAGAATAAATGTATTTGTAATAGCATCTTCGTGGTAAGGTTTGAAAGCAATATATGTAAAGGTACATTGCAAAATCTTTCTTAGAAGTGTTCCTTCAGAATCAACTTCTTCATGCGCACATAAAAAGCTAATAAAATTGTCTGATATAGAGCGTCGTAAAATACAACAGAATCCACTTCAACAATTTTTTATTTATATAAAATTAAATGATGGAGCCGCCATTTTCGATTTCCGTCAAAAACATCGTTTGATGCCTAGTACCTACCTACAGCATTCTGCTGAGGTTTCTCAGAGCCAGTTAAAGCAAAGGCTCAGTATCGCAAACATTCTACAGCTGTAGGTACCTACGTATACTTAATGGAATGCTCAATTTGCTGCGCTACACTAATAAAATTCACATTACATTTCAATTATCGCGGAAAATATACTGTTAATTTTAACCTGTCTGTACAAGGTTAATTAACAATTTTTTTTAATTAACGAACGAATGTTTTAAGACATTTACTTATTTTGATTATCAGCAGAAGTTTTTGGAACAAAGAAAACGGAAATATGATATTACTTATAATATTATCAATTAATCTTGTGCCTGGTTTTGAGACTTTATGATCTACATAGGTAGCTTAAAATAACCTTCAGTCATTACGTATTTTAAACCCAATTCTACTGAGTGGTAGGCAGATTTATTTCGTTACTAGTTGTTCCCCGCGGTTTCACCCGCGTTAATTTCAGAGTTCCCGCGGGAATTCTGGGATAAAAAGTACCCTATGTGTTAATCCGATGTATAAGCTATATCATTGTAAAGTTTCATTTAAATACATCCAGTAGTTTTTGCGTGAAAGAGTAACAAACATCCATCCATCCATACATACAAACTTTCGCGTTTGTATAATATTAGTAGGATTTCAACAGCACTGTTGGTGTAGTAGCGAACCTGATTGCTAGGCCAGCCCCCTTAGCCAAGTTGATATTATATCATCGTTATCGCTTCGTATCGTCATATTGTCACTTTTGAATGGACGAGTTTACGTGACCAAACGTAAACTCGTCCAATCAAAAGTCAAATTTTTCGTGACCACGTGAAATGATACGTACGTACTACGTACCTAACTTAATTTTCTATAGCGATAATGACGTTAGACATCAACTTGGATAAGGGTGCTAGCCTAGCAGTCAGGTCCGCTACTACACCTTACAGATGGTCAACTTGGCCAAGAGGGCAGGTCTCGCTGGGTCGATGTCCACATCACAGTAAATATTTATGGGATGAATATTTTTGTGTTCACCTTGAGTTGGAACGGTATAAGTAAACCCTTGTGTGTGTCTGTTGCGCAATAAAAAATTATTCTATTCTATTCTATTCTATTCTATTCTATTCTATTCTATTCTATTCTATTCTATTCTATTCTATTCTATTCTATTCTATTCTATTCTATTCTATTCTATTCTATTCTATTCTATTCTATTCTATTCTATTCTATTCTATTCTATTCTATTCTATTCTATTCTATTCTATTCTATTCTATTCTATTCTATTCTATTCTATTCTATTCTATTCTATTCTATTCTATTCTATTCTATTCTATTCTATTCTATTCTATTCTATTCTATTCTATTCTATTCTATTCTATTCTATTCTATTCTATTCTATTCTATTCTATTCTATTCTATTCTATTCTATTCTATTCTATTCTATTCTATTCTATTCTATTCTATTCTATTCTATTCTATTCTATTCTATTCTATTCTATTCTATTCTATTCTATTCTATTCTATTCTATTCTATTCTATTCTATTCTATTCTATTCTATTCTATTCTATTCTATTCTATTCTATTCTATTCTATTCTATTCTATTCTATTCTATTCTATTCTATTCTATTCTATTCTATTCTATTCTATTCTATTCTATTCTATTCTATTCTATTCTATTCTATTCTATTCTATTCTATTCTATTCTATTCTATTCTATTCTATTCTATTCTATTCTATTCTATTCTATTCTATTCTATTCTATTCTATTCTATTCTATTCTATTCTATTCTATTCTATTCTATTCTATTCTATTCTATTCTATTCTATTCTATTCTATTCTATTCTATTCTATTCTATTCTATTCTATTCTATTCTATTCTATTCTATTCTATTCTATTCTATTCTATTCTATTCTATTCTATTCTATTCTATTCTATTCTATTCTATTCTATTCTATTCTATTCTATTCTATTCTATTCTATTCTATTCTATTCTATTCTATTCTATTCTATTCTATTCTATTCTATTCTATTCTATTCTATTCTATTCTATTCTATTCTATTCTATTCTATTCTATTCTATTCTATTCTATTCTATTCTATTCTATTCTATTCTATTCTATTCTATTCTATTCTATTCTATTCTATTCTATTCTATTCTATTCTATTCTATTCTATTCTATTCTATTCTATTCTATTCTATTCTATTCTATTCTATTCTATTCTATTCTATTCTATTCTATTCTATTCTATTCTATTCTATTCTATTCTATTCTATTCTATTCTATTCTATTCTATTCTATTCTATTCTATTCTATTCTATTCTATTCTATTCTATTCTATTCTATTCTATTCTATTCTATTCTATTCTATTCTATTCTATTCTATTCTATTCTATTCTATTCTATTCTATTCTATTCTATTCTATTCTATTCTATTCTATTCTATTCTATTCTATTCTATTCTATTCTAAGTAGGTACCAATTTACCTAAATCGGTTCATACACCATACGTTGGTGTCCAAAGTAATTGGGTATGAAAATCAAAATTCTAATTAGTCCGTCGGTTAGAGAATAAAAAATAATAGACACGTATTTTTTACTTTTTCAAATTAATGAAAATAAACATAGATAAAGCGCATTAGTTTAGGGTGGGGGAGTCGTGACGTCATTATTCAGTATAAGCCCCGTACAAACTGCACTGGGCTGTGACGTCACGTGAAATTTCAAACCAATGTATCGCCGTTATTTTTTGGTTACCTACGTAGAAAAAGAAAAAAATACGTGTCCGATGTTTTTTACTAATCTACACGATGTACTAAAAAAACATTTAGTCAAGTAGCCAATGGGGATGTGGGCTACTTTTGAAAATCAAAATTCTAATTAGTCCGTCAGTTAGAAAATAAAAAACAATAGACACGTATTTTTTGCTTTTTCAAATAAATTAAAATATACAGAGATAAAGCGCAGATAAAGTTTAGGGTGAGGGGGTCGTGACGTCACTAACCGCCAAAACCGCCATACAAACTGTCAGAATAGTGACGTCACGCAAAATTTCAACTCAATATATCGCCGTTATTTATAGATTACGTAAAAAAAGAAAAAATACGTGTCCAATATTTTTGAATAATCTACAAGACGGACTAAAAAAAAATTAGTCAACATGCCCATTGTGCTTGACTAGACAATGTGTGTATGGTCTAGATTTCTAGAACAATATGCACTTGGTCCTTCGAAGTCGAACAATTCATATTGAGAAAGTATCGCACTTTAAGTAGGTATAAGTAGAAAGTGTTTTGTAAGTTTTACGACGGAATAGTGGACGAATTTCTAAAAACGAGCGAATACATCATAATAAAATCTTATAAATTCCACAAGTCACCGAGTTACCAAGTTAGTATGTAGTACTAGCTGTCCCGCGCGGTTTCACCCGCGGTAATTTCGGAGTGCCCGCCGATGTCGGGATAAATAGTACCTACCCTATATCACTAAGGACTACCGAAGCTCAAAGTCGGTTCAGTAGATCCAGAGATTACCCTCTACATTCTACAATATCACAAACTCACAAACTTTAGCTCTTTATAATATTAGTATAGATTTAACATCTAGGTATAAAGGGGTAGAATGTGTTCGTATTTGTCATCCTGTGGGATCATGCCATTAAAAAATATAATTCTGCACTTCCCAATCGATATAGAATTTTAATTGAGTTTTTTAACATCACGTAACTCCAGCTGGAAATCAGGATGTCAGCCCAATTAATCTACTGCCAACAAAAACACCATCTCTTAAGCATTACATCGTTTTCAATGTGTGGATGTTCCTACCTCAGACCAAATAAAAACTAAAGACGGAACGCGTAGAACAAACAAGTGAAGCCCGGAAAAAGACACCATCGCCGTGCACGTACACAGAAACACGCACACACTTACAAGAAAAAGACACCATACCTGGGAATCGTTGTGGCACTTTCCTAATCACCACATGCATACGCATAACCGGCTTCACTTCGTTGTTCGAGACGTTCCGTCTTTAGTTTTTATTTGGTCTGAGGTTCCTACGTGATGTAGGACTATAAGAGAAGTCCGAATTATTATTCAATAAACGAAATTTTTAATGTTTACAATAAAACTATATGCTTATAATATGATAATAAACAATACGAGAATCCTCAAAAAATGTACTCTTTTCCAGAAAACATTAATTTAATTTAATTTAATTATAAACTTTAATTTCCTCTTTTAACTCTCGCAAATTCAAGATAATAATTAAAAGAACGGATGAGCGAAAGGACTCCAGCGAAACATAAATTAAGATCAGACATTTTTATTGCTTTAATTAATTTTATCTATTACGAAACGTAGGTGTGCAATTAGATGGAGGATGTAATGTGATCATGACCGATATTTTGTTGCTTATCTTTAAAAACATTTAATTAGTTTGCGACTTTATCTGTCTAAAATAATAAAAAGCAATATAAGTATTGTTTGAATACATACTATAATAATACGAAAGTATTTCTGTCCGTCTATCTCACCTCACTCAACCTAACGTCTTGAAATTTTGCATTCACGTTGCCAAAAGTACGAATAGGGTAGGGCTTTTTATCCCAGAAAAATAACCGCATTAAATGCATTGAGTACACGTTGTTAGGGGGCTACAGAGAAGAACATCCGTCGTCAACATATTTAGTCCGTTAGTTAGATATTAAAAAAATAATAGACATGTATATTTTGTGTTTTCAAATTAATAAAAATATACTTGGATACAAAGTCAAATAGCATCAGCTACTTATTAGGTGCGCAAAAATTAAACAAAAGCTTTTTTTGTCTTTATTTATCGGAAACATACGGACTTGACATAATTTTGATAATGTGATAACATACATCACGACTTGATAGGCGTTTTAACACTTGAACTCCGTGAACAGTGAAGTATTAAACTATAGGTTATGCGGAAACTTACAACCTATTGGACCCATTTCAAGTATTCTATTTTTATTGCTAAAAGCCTCGCTTACATAATATTAATGTAGAATCGAACGACGATTTTGGTGGAATCGCGTAAGGAGTTTTAGTAGGTTTCCTTACATAACATTAGTGGGTGGGTATTGAATAATGATGGGCGGCCTGATTATAATTTTGGTATGATAATAGTGTCCAATGCACCGGCTGGACGGTGTGTGTTGAATGCTAAAGTCGTGAAAGTCTCGTGAAAGCGCGTCGGTGCGCGTGCAGACCTAATATAGAGGAAGAGACCTTCTTCTTTTTTTTCTGCAGTTAAAGCATCTATTACGATTTATCGCCTTTAATTTTGCCAATGAGAATGTCTTCTTCTATAATTATGGCGATACGCCAATGACAATATTAGATTGATCCCGAAAATGAAACACGATTCTCTATCGAGAACTAGTTTCTTTTTTGGAAAACAAAATGTCTGCTGAGTGATGATTGAAGTATCATTGTACACCTGTGACAATATAAGTATATACACATATAGGTATATACAAGCGAACTGATTTAACTCTCTACTACTCTACTATACCTACTATTATACAGACGGATATTGTATGCACACGGAGATTGATCTTCGAATTCAAGTCGATATCTAGGTACTGTCATCAACATCATCATCCCCACAGCAGTTATACTCGTACCTCTATCATCTAGGTATGCTTGTGGGGCGCGGAGAGTGTCGCTTCGTCCCGTAGTAGGAATAGTTACCATTCATTGCTATTTGCTACTCTTAAGAGAGAGTGAAAAAACACTGATAACAATTGACACAGCAGCTTTTGACAACAAATGACACCTCAAAACTTGCATTCCGTTAGTAATCTATATATTATTTAATCGGAGTTCATTTAGTAGCTTTATCATGAGGCGCATTCAAAGATACATGAAAACAACAGCTTTATTATTAGTTGTTTTAGACCAGCAGGTCTTAAGGAATATCTCTATGGTGGAAGAATATCTCCATGATCCGTGAAGTCTTGAAACGAAAACAAAAGTGCTCCAAGTGGGCACTTTAACTACCGAATAATGTTCCAGTTTTGTCACGCTCGTTTGCCTCGAAATGTACGGTTCAGTTCATGCGACACGATATCCACAGAATCTATACGAGTAGGTACGTTCAATTTTATTTATTTATTTATTCTTTATTGCACAGTGTGTACAAATGGCGAACTTAATGCCTTGCTTAACTCAATTCAATCACACTTAGAGTTTAGTAGCATGTTGGCTGGATTTGGCCCGATCATCACGCACCATCGACATCTTTGTATGTTTAACAATAAAGATATACGTATCAATGTTTGTCTTGAGTATTTATTTGAAAGTAAATAATAGATATATATGCAACCAGCTCATTTTTCAATCCTCAGACAAAAGCTAACGAGAGAAGTTCTAAATGTAACAATACACTGAAAACGAATCAGTTTATTTTTTCATACTTACGAAAAAGTGTTAAATCTATGGCTAATACTTTGATCCAAGATGTAAATTAATTCCGTTCATAGTTTTTGCGTGAAATACAAATGGCTACAAAAAAAGCATGTACCTACTTATGTAAGTCAGAAGTTATAGACTTTGACAAAAAGAATTACTTTGGCGTGAATTTGAAGTTTGCGCCAGGTTATTATTGAATTTTCGTTAGCGAGCGCACGTGATCGATTTACTCTCACCGCGCCAAAATGAGTATCATATTTTTTATCTTTAAAAATGTTGCATTAAATTTTACATTGCATAACCTCGATATTTTCTCATGTTTATAATTTAAACTAGATGTATCTCGAGATTTCACCCTCGTTAAATTCGGAATTCCCGCGGTAGTTCCGTGACAAAAGTACCCTATGTCAATTTCTACACCCGTGACAACATAATATATGCAGAATATAATATGCCGATTCACCCACTCTAATTTCGGGGTTCCGCAGGAATTCCCTCTCTGTACTTACCTACCGCTAACAACGTGTTTGCAAAATTTCACGATGATCGGTTGAGTAGTGTAACAAACCGACAAATGAATAAATAAACTCACATTCGCTTTTATAATTGTGAGTAGATATGAATATACACTGGAAGTGTACAGTTGGGTGTAAAACAGCGTCTAGCTTTAGGCGATCTAACTAATAGGTACTAGAGGTTGCCGCCAGTCGCCACTCGGCTCGGCCGCCACAATATGGTATTTCTGCCCAATAATGATGCTGCAATAATTTTTGTAATTATTTCTATTTGTCTCTAGTGTTGTGGATTGTTCTATAGTTCTATACAGTGGGTAACGCCAGCACATTAATTTTAATTACTTTCGTCGCGGAATTCACTGAATAAATTTATTTTTGATGAATCTTTTTATTAGAATCAAGAAAGCGTTACAGAGCACTTATGATAAGGTGAGTATTAGTAAGTGTTATATTACTAGCTGTCACGCGCGGTTTCACGCGATACTTTCGAAGTTCCCGCGGAATTATTCCATACAAACTTTGCAACCCCTTTTCATCCCCTTAGGGGTTGACTTTTCCACTATTTTTAGGTAAACTTAACAAAGAAAAAAGTTGTAGTTATAGGAAATAACCTAGAAATAGTAGCAGACAACCATTGTAATTTTTTATTCACAAATTGTTTATTTTTTTTTTTGTTTTTTTTTTTTTTACTGGCCTGGCCGCTGGCTTTCCTACCCGCGGTAATTTCGGAGATCCCGTGGGAACTCCGGCACAAAAAGTACCCTGTGTCCTTCTCTGTACCTCTGACAACGTGTGTACAAAATTTCGTGATGATCGGTTGAGCCGTTAACACGTTAGCTGCGGCACCAATTTTTGCAAACTTTCCGTTCCTGCGGCACGAGGTATTATCGGCCCGCACCGTGACCAGACGTTAGGGCGACACGCGGTCTATTAGACCCCACCTCCTTTAACAGACTAAAATCCATTTTCTGGCGCGAAATCAAAGATAAATGAAAATTTTGGTCCTTAACGACATAGACAGTGAATTGATGAACCTTAATGTACCGTCGCCCCGGGATCTGATAGCTAGTTTATTAATTATTGGCAAAACAAAATATGGGATCTTATACACCTCGTAACGCACTGAAATAGTGTAAATTTTCGCTAAGATTAGTGATGAGAAAAATAATATCGACGCAACGACGTTTAACTATTTTCGTGTGAAATAATAGTCACAGAATAGAAAAAAAAGAAAACCAGAAGTAGAAAAGAAACTATCTCGGCTTTAAAAAATACACTTATTAAAACTTTAATTGACATAAAAAAATCAGTAACAATATACTTTTTTATAAAAAATCTCAATATATATTTTGTACTTATTTATGAGTGTTTTTCATTGAAACAGGGTAGACAATAAGATTTTTTGCACTTAGAGCACTGAGTCAAAATCTTTTTGGATTTTTTGTCAGCTTCACGAGATGGTAAAAATGTGCATAGTTTCTGGTAACAACCAACACATCTTCTTCTTTTTTCACCCTTTTCAAGGCAATGACGTGCGCTGCTTTCAGGTGCTGAAAAATAACAAAAATGTAAAGATAACGTAATAAAACTGGCATTGTTACTTAGGTTAGATCGTAGATGAGAATAACAATGATAATGTATAACTGCATTAAAAACTTACCTGTTTTGGTTCCGTTTCTGGGTTTTTTAAAATTAACTTCTTCCGACATCGTTTAGACATCTTCGGCGATGTAAAAGGACGTGCTCTCCAATCGACGTGATGCACAACACTAGTCGCGGGGAGCTCGCGTTGGGTGCGGTACGAGGTCCGAGGGGATATGGGACGTTTTAGCCTCGTTCCGCACTGCATTAAAATTATATTAATTCAGTGCGGTACGAGGCCTAAGACATCCGGTACCAAGGTAGGTATACCACCGAGTCCGGGACCAGTAGCGCATCTCAAATATACATTTATCTCTTTTCTACACTGGACCAAACCAAAGCTATGCCCTTCGCACGACAGAGATGTTCACGTTTTTCCTTGCCGCACCACAAGGAAGTTGCATGTGGGGTGATTTAGGCCTCGTTCCGCACTTAACGTGTTAAGGCGTGAAAGCGTAACAAACAAACAAATTCACTTGCGCACTTATACGTATAAATATAATAGTAAGGATGCCGTGAAGGTCTCTACATTTTCAAATTACATTAACTCAACGTTCTTGAAGCACATTAAAATCGCAAGTAAACGACTAGACGTTCATACAATCGAAATGAGCAAGGTGACGAAAAGGTTTCAACATTACTATTCGACGACACACACGGAAATGTTCTCGAAAAATACGGAAGTGAATTACAATTAGTTAAAATACGAAAGGAGAGCACTGCGGTTTGCGAATCCGAACGCGTTACATTAGTTCACTCCCATACCACGGCGGTATTATACCATCTGAGCCCATACTCAAGTAGTACCTGGCTATGAGTTGCGTCACCCAATTGTTTAACGAAAAACGCATGTTAGTCTGTTAGATAATTTTTTTACGAATGTAGTAGGCGTAGGCACAGATATTATAATACGCGTAGGTAATCTATACTAGCTGTCCCCCGCAGTTTCACCCACGGTAATTTCCAAAGATTACCCCCTACAACGTCACAAACTCACGATTCCCAAACTCGATGCTTTCCGATGTCGTGACTCCGAGTGTGATTGACCATCCTCGAAAACAAATTGTACAAATATTTCTGGATTAAATCGTGCACCACTCTAATATATCTTTATTAATTATGATGAGTCATTTTGTACCTTGTTCTAGTTATATGCTAAAGTAATGCTAAAGACGAAAAACATTTACGCTAAAAACAAACATTAGGTATAGAAATAACTTTTGGTACTTTTAAATCGTTTAAAACAAAATTAGCTTATTGCTGTGGTTAACTACGAAATTTTGCTCAATGGCAATCTGACCACGGCGGGCAGGCGGCGCTCATTATGCTCCGTAGTCCGTGATAACGATTTAGTACTACCTACTTTATATAAATAGGTGTATTTTATTTTCAGCTAGGTACGTATAGCTTGTCTAAACTAAAATTACGCGCCCCACTACTCACTTTTAGATGTGAAAGAAGAAAGAAAGAAAGAAAGAAAAGGAGTTTATTGGTCCCCACAAAAAAAAAAATAAGAGACGGAAAAAATACAAACTTATCAAATATTATATAGATGTGTAAAGATTACATATATAGATGTGCGAGATCACGTATTGATAATATCTCTTTAATAGTGTGAGTGAGGCGACAGTATTGCGAACTTATAATGAATAGACACACCAGATTTATATGTGTCGTATCTATCGATATTATAACGGTTGTGCGTGTACGACTGTACGTATACTCAATGGAGAGACGCGTCATTTTAGTTTAGACAAGCTCTACCTACTTATATACCTACATAATTTAAAAAAAATGCTAATTTGGTTCTCAACGTTCCTCTGCTCAGAAAATAAACCCACAGGAGGAAAATTGAGTAACCAATATTATATAGGTACGTACTATTTATAGTAATCTTAAACGATGAGCAGCTCGTTTCGTTTGCTTTAATGATAATTGGGATGTGGACTATAGGTACTTTTGAAAATCAAAATTCTAATTAGTCCGTCAGTTAGAAAATAAAAAAACAATAGACACGTATTTTTTACTTTTACAAATAAATTAAAATACACAGATATAAAGCGCATTAAAGTTTAGGGTGAGGCGATCGTGACGTCACTAACCGCTAAAACCGCCATACAAACTGTCAGAATAGTGACGTCACGCGAAATTTCAACTCAATATATCGCCGTTATTTTTTGATTACGTAAAAAAATAAAAAATACGTGTCCAATATTTTTTAGTAATCTACAAGATGGACTAAAAAATAAAAATTAGTCAACATGCCCATTATTTAACAAAAACTAAATCTAAGAATCTAAATTCTTTTCTTCTCTAAAAATACGTATAGATAGACTTGATATTTCTCCCGGCCATTATGTTTGATATTAGGTAAATAGGTACCTGCTTTGTTTGCATTATTTCCCCATAACTTGCAAGTTTTGTAATTTATTTCAATTATATCCGGTAATAAATTTTGTAACATCCCAAACTACATAGTAAAGAACAAAGGATTTAGAAGATCAAACTTTGAAAGTTATTATACCCAAATATTATAATATGTATTATGTTTGATCTCTTAATGGATAATATCTTGACTCTTCATTGAAGGTTAATTAAGGCAACGAGTAATGTTAGCACATAATTATATTATATCAAAAACTGACTTGTCTTCCTGCGATTTCACCCGCGTCAGTTTTGGTATTCCTGCGGGGATGCCGGGATAAAAGTACCCTTTGTCCTTTTCTGTACCCCTGACAACATGTACGTAAACTGATCAGTTAGGTAGCTAAAGCGTGAAAGCGTAATAAACAAAAACATTTATAGAATTAAGGATTAAAAATCTTAGTAATTAATCAACAAGATATTATACTTAATTAGCTGTCCCGCGCGGTTTCACCCGCGATAATTTCGGAGCTTGGCATTGTTCCATACAAACTTTGCTCCCCCTTTTCACTCCCCTTAGGAGTACAATTTCGGAATATCCTTTCTCGCCGGGTGCGTCATACAAAGAACACACGCTCCAAGTTTCAAGTCTCTACGATCAGCGGTTTTGGCTGAGCGTTGATCCGTCAGTCATTCAGGACAAAGCATTTTATGTAGATATAATAAGTGTGTACACATTCCGATAGATTTTCCTGGTAGGATCTCATTGACAGCGCCTGCAAATGCCATAATTATTATACCTACGTGAATAAATAAGAAGCAAAGCCAACTCGTGAGTAGTATACTAATATTGTTTCCCGAACGTGTTGGTACGAAATAGTTCATCACTAGCATGCTAATTAGGTAAAGAATTTATAAAACAATTTGCTGTCAGCTTTGTTGTTTGTTTATAATAGGAAGCTAAAGTGATCCTGAGTGACAAAGGGTACTTTTTATCCCGGAATTCCCGCGGGAACTCCGAAATTACCGCAGGTGAAACCGTGGGGGTCAGCTAGTTAATCATAAAGAGCAAAAGTTTGTGAGTTTGTGAATTGTGAGCGTGTGAGTTTGTTTGTCACGTCGCGTTGTAGGGGGTAATCTCTGGATCTACTGAACCGATTTTGAAAATTCCTTTCACTTATAGGAAGCTACGGTAGTCCTTAGTGACATAGGGACATACTTTTTATCCCGGAATTCCCGCGGAAACTTGGTAATTACTTCGGGGACAGCTAGTAATATTATAAAGAGGGAAGTTTGTGAGTTTGTGAGGTTGTAGGGGTTGTAATTTCTAGATCTACTGAACCGATTTTGGAAATTATTTCACCAATAGAATGTTAAATTTTCCCTGAGTGACATAGGCTATATTGTAACCCGGAATTCCCACAGAAACTCTGAAATTACCACGGGTGGAACCGCGGGGCACAGCTAGTAAATAATAAGTTTGCAAGCTGCCAGTATTGTAGCCTATTCATTAACGATACACACATAAAAGATAGAGACATACACATAGACACAATTTTATTTGGCATCACAAAATTTCTTAAAACATGGATCGAAACAGTTCGAAAATTATGATTGCGGAATCAGGAAATCTACCTTATCTTCTAAGTTTGATTGAATAACTTCTGTGTTGTATACTCGAGTTGCAAGCACTTTTCGATCTCGATTAGCGTCAGCATTTGGGTCAGCTGCATTATCTGATTTAGATGTGATTTATGTAATTTTAAGCATTAAAAATGCTTATTTTCCTACTGCACCAGCATGTTCCAACTTATCGTTATAATCAGAGCATCACTGCTCTATTCGTTTCCTCCACGAAGCCCACATTGCGTAAGCAACATACAAACTCACATATTATGCTACTGATAATATTGTGGAACTCTATGCTCATACGTATAAGACTTATTTTTTATTGTTCTTCTATAGTCTAGGTTGCAACAAAGTGTTTTTTATGTTGTAAATTGCGTATGATTATTACGTTTCGTGACACTTCGCACAGTGATACGGCATTGTTCTTTGTTTTTGACAAAACATCGTTAAATAGTATCGCGTTAATTTCGCGTTATTATTGTTCAGTGTTCATTAAACATCTACATGTTGTACAGAAATAGTTACGCAGATAAAAAATTACATTGATTGAAACATATGCTTGCACATTATTATATGAGCCTAGCTATACTGACTATAAAACAGTAGAAGTTTCCGAAACGTCAGTTACTGTTTGTGTAACCTAACTATTTACCGTCAACACAATTAAATTCACTGTCAGAAACCTAAAATTCTGTCCTTACTTTTATTGTCAGTAGGCTGAAATAGTATTGTGCAAACAGTTTTATTTATTTATTTATTAGATATACAAAACAGTTTAAAATCGTCAAAAAACTATAGGGAAGCACATTTTACTTATGTCTTCTTTTCTTTCACTGTGTACCTACTGTTTTATCTTATTCCTTAACTTCAAATCTACATCCACCTTCAGTGAAATTGCGCTGTTTTCCACAGAGGTGATTAGAAATAGGTGGCAAAAATCATGCAAAAGCCTACTCGTAACTTGATTATATCTATCGAACATGATTACAATTACTATGTGTACGAACTTAGGAAGAACTGTTCCAATCGACGGAAGTGAACTCTTACGTCATTTAGGAAACAAATGTCAAATATAAATAGATACCACAGATTATCTAGGTGCATTGCATAGGTAGATACTCAAGTGAAATCCTACACTCGAACAATGGTGGATCGAAAAAAAAGTAAAAACGAAGGCTTTTGTCTCACAAGCTTATAGCACACTTATAGTATGCTCTACATGCGATTTGAAACTTGCTGTCATTATAAAACACGCATAATGCGTGTCGCAGCCGGTGTTCACGGGCTACCTATTCTGTGAACAAGAAGGGGGCTTTTTTTATATTTCTACAAAAACCTGGGGGACGAGCGCGCTATTTTCAAAGGATATTACCAAAACTTTCTTCCATTTTTCACCACATCTTTCCCTTTCTATTTGATTCAATCTTCGTTCCGTTGTTTCTTTGGATGATTGGAATTTGGAAGTAACGTTTATTTATTTTTGACGTAATCTACAACTTAGTAGGTTTCGGATGGTCCGAGTGAAGTTTACTTAGTTATACTTTTGATATAATCAGACACAGTATAGTGGCGTCTCACTGCAAGTTCACTGCGTGACTTCTGATGGAGCTCACAGAATAACAGCCTGAGATGCGCAGGGCCCGCCTTCCATCTGCTGGTGACATCATGCAGTTGATTGAATCTAGTAAAGTCGTAACAATTTTACGAACCGTGATACCGTTTGGAGACAGAACCATAGAATAGACGTAAGTACTTATAGAATTTTTTACGTTAATGAATTGACCAAAAATCTGATACACCCCCATTTAAAATATATATTGTGTCAAAAAAAATTAATAGTCTAAAAGTTATTCAACATTAGTTTGGAGGTGACCTATCTAAGAAATTTCAAGCGCTACGCCCGCGCCTATACGTGTCAATGGCCCATTCGAAATCTTGCTGCGAGCGGCGTATACGCCAAATATTGTGTTATAATTTTTAGACATGGGCTAGTAAAAAAAACATATATAACCTATGTTTTAATATGTTGCGATCGATTCGGAAGTCGATTCTAAACAAACTACTTTCTATTTTTCCGTCAATTCATTAAAACTTTGTATAGTTGTACTAAATACTAATGTACAGATGGGCAATTCAGCTCAAACCGCCCCTGCGTCTTTATAATATGTACCTATTATATCCATTTCCGTGGTAATTCCGGCATAAAAAACCCCTGACAACGTGTATGTAAAATTTCATGAAAGCGCAACAAACAAACGCACTTTCGCATCAATATTGCAATATTAATTAGACATTATAGAGATAAGGCCTGATAAGGGATCCACGCCCTAAGATATATCTACGTCACTACCTTGGATGCTTTCTGAGTAGGTACCTACCCATTCTACAGAAAACAAGTACATATAGGTACCTACTGCAGTCGGTGCCTCGACTAGGTAGTAGTTTTAGATTCTACATGTTTACCTACTTACTTACATAAACGTACGTTCTATTTGTTCCAATACAATAAAGGTAAGCAAGTGCTAAAATAAGACGTGACTTTCGTCATATGTCCTCCTTTATACATTTAAGAATATACACATTACTAGGTACAAGATAAAGTCAGCTTCTCCTTTTAATACATAGATATCCATTATATCATTAACAAAGACATTCTATAAAATATAAATGATATATTTTATAGAGTGTCTTTGATCATTGACTAGCTTTTGGTAATAGGTACCTACGCGCTACGTAGGTACTAGGTACCTTTTATCAGATAATCAGAGTTTTAGAATTTCGAATCCTTTCTGAAACTACCTCGAGAGTCGAGAGAACTTCCTTTATTCCGTGACAAAAAGTAGATTCCATTCTTTGTTTTGGCCCAAAACTTGAGCTATCAACATGCTATAGCGATGTACCTTGACCTCTAGGATGCGGGTCTAATACCGTTTCTATTTTTTGCTAATAAGTACTATGTAAGTACCACTCACTACCTATATGCAAAATCATTGAACTGCAAAATGGTCAATACTCTTCTAATAGTACCTATCTAATATTATTTTTTTGTACAAGCAACCTACTATTTCGAGTCTAAAGTTTAGACAGATTTATCTGATAAGATGATTTCTAATGCTACTGCTCCACCTGCGTTAACGTTAACGTTGATGTTAATGTCCAACTACGCGTTAATTAAGGCATTAAAAGACGTGTTGGCTACATTTAGTTAGCAACTTGCCGTTAAGCGTTAATTTCTAGTGAAATAACGAGTTAACACAAAATGGAGGTCGAAGCTTCAAACAGCTGTTTTTTTTTGCAATGGAGGTAGAAGCAGCTGCAATTTTAGATCATTCCTTTGTCGTATTTTTATTGTTCCCGTCAAAACAAAGTAAATACGGTCTTGCTCAGCGCGTGCGCCACGCAGAATGTATCCAACACCGCTTAGTGTATAAATAACGCGCTAAAACCCTTTGATGTGTCCAAACGTTTAACGTCATTAGTAATGCCGTTAGTAAGTTAACCCGTGTTAACCCGTGGCCACATCTACGTAATGCCCGCACTAATTTACGCGTTAACACGCAAGTGTAGCAGTAGCATAACACAAATGAGAACAATAATAAGTTTGGGAAAACCGTACCATAAAGGTAAAAAAAACATGACAGTTTACACATGCAACGCAAAATTACCTACCTAAAGAAGATAAATTTCTAACAGGGTGGCATTATCAGTTATATTTATCTTACGATAAAGTTCACACTGCTTATTCCTCAAAACAATATCATATCCTAATCTCGAAGTGTTGATTTTGTTTTTACGAGATTAAAATAAAAATAGGTACGCACATATTTTACTAGCTCTCGAAATAGCGAGGGATTACCAACTTCACAATATTACGTGAGGTCGGAATGGCTACGTGTACCTACCTACTATGTCACTACATATTATAAAACAAAATCCCCCGCCTTGTCAGTCTGTTCGCGATAAACTCTAAACTACCGAACGGGTTTTCATGCAGTTTTCACCAACAGATAGAGTGACTCATGACTACACGTTGTCAGGGGTACAGAAAAGGACATACTTAGGGTAATTTTTGTCCCGGAATTTCCGCGGAAGCTCCAAATCAACGCGGGGAGCAGCTAGTTTATTATAAGAATAAGAATAATGTGAATTTGTTTGTTTGTTACGCTTTCAAGTCTTAACTACTCACCTGCGACCTTAGCCGAATTGAAATTCTATAATAATATTTATTTCAGAAGTCCATATTTAAGAATATTAATACCCATGAATTAATTATTTATTTCATGATTTATTAATTATTTTCTATAATAGTTAACGCATAGAAAACTAAGTAACGGAATCGTCATGTCACGTGATCACGTAAAATCAGCCAATCAAAGGTTAGGTTTAGATTGGCAACTTGGCTATGGGGGCTGATCGTGAACATTCGCATACCTACACATTTTGCGGGAGGTACAGAAAAGGGTACCTATTTTTTATCCCTGAATTCCCGCGGGAACTATGAAATTTACGCAGGTAAAAACGCGGGGCACAGTTAGTTGATAATCTAAAATAACAGCTCTTTCTGACAGAATACCGAAATGCAAGTGGATTAAAAAGCGTGGCAATATCTATAGTGTCCTAGTGTTTCTAATAATACCTAATAATAATAATAAAAATAATTCACTTATGACCATAACACGGCGCGTTAAGATGCCACAAAAATTGTCTTTCCCTGGTAATCAAAGAAGTTTTACTCCAAAAAAATACATTTACATCGTTATGTTATGGCATACAGAATAAAAATTTCTAATATTTTGATATCCAGAACGTTTGGGATTGCGTTTTTGGGACGCGCGTTATGGGCGAGAAATGTTATTGGGCATAGAGAATAAGGGCCCTGGTCTACTTGATCTTGACTTGATCTCACACTAAGCTATGAGCTTGTGCCATGGAAACCAAGCAAACGTGCAGGTAACTGGTATAAGATGTGTCGATCCGACAGCAAGCGAAACTTTCCTGTCTAACGCGAGAATCTTGATTGCCCTCGCACTTCCACCTTCCGCATATGGAGTATGGAGCTCGCTCAGCTTACACAGCCTCAATCAATATCCGAACGGAAATAAACGGAGACGGATGGCGTAAATCTTAGCTCTGTGGAGTTCATTGCGTTGCACCTTTAAACGAATATAATATGCGCAAGGTACCTAATTAAGCAAAACATCTTTATTTATTTATTTTTAATAAATCCAACGTGATCAAGCACAGATTAACGTATTTAGATACCTACACTAAAAACATGCATTTTGAAAATCTCACATGAGATCACCCATGCCCCCTTCAATCTAAAGGGTTCAAGCCAATCTCACCAGAAAAGAAATAGGGATCTAAAATCTCCAAAATTGCTTTAAGTAATTAATGGTCGGACAACTTGTGGTATGCAAAATTTAATATAATTTCACCCGCGGTAATTTTTTGTACCCCTGAAAACGTGTATGCAAAATTTCATGATGATCGGTTGAGCCGTTTACAAACACGT
The DNA here is from genome assembly GCA_907165275.2 of Zygaena filipendulae. Classification (NCBI taxonomy): domain Eukaryota; kingdom Metazoa; phylum Arthropoda; class Insecta; order Lepidoptera; family Zygaenidae; genus Zygaena; species Zygaena filipendulae. The sequence continues at coordinate 1,376,404 of OU015650.1, forward strand.
AAACAACAACGTAAACAAACTCACTTTTGCATTTATAATAGTAAGGATTTTATAAAACCTGCGCCATTTGAAAAGATTTGCTATAGTATTAGGTACAACAACCAGCCAAAGGTACAACAACCAGCCAAACAATATTTTTTAAGTTTAGTTTGCAATGAATTTGTTTGTGATTCTGTTATATTGTTTGTAAACCTTGTGTGTGTCTGTTGCGTAATAAAAATTATTCTATTCTATTCTGTTCTGTTCTGTTCTGTTCGATTCTATTCTATTCTATTCTATTCTATTCTATTCTATTCTATTCTATTCTATTCTATTCTATTCTATTCTATTCTATTCTATTCTATTCTATTCTATTCTATTCTATTCTATTCTATTCTATTCTATTCTATTCTATTCTATTCTATTCTATTCTATTCTATTCTATTCTATTCTATTCTATTCTATTCTATTCTATTCTATTCTATTCTATTCTATTCTATTCTATTCTATTCTATTCTATTCTATTTGGTAGGTAGATAATATATCCTAGCTACCTTAGATTATTTAATCACCATACATAAAATAGGTCCATGAAATACATTACTGTAAGCCTGTAAACTCCGTACCTAGTAGGTACCTACATTTTTAGACAGTCAACTTTTTAACAACGGCAAACTATTGCTGAAAGCTCTTCCAAATAAGTACGAAACGTAGCAACTAGAAACTGTTATGGAAATGCAAATGTTCTATCCATGGTGTAGACATTAAAAATATAATATAGTTGACCTTACGAAAGCAGTCCGTAAGTTCAGAATCACATTCAATTACAGATGTGGTATTATAGAGAATGATACTCCTATACAATATCTTGTTGAAGATTTGTCCCATAACAAATTTTATAGGAATGTTTTTTTTAAAAGCTCAAGATATTGCTCCGTTTATAATGTGTGTGTTGAAAATCTCAACCACGAAAAGTGTCCATTCTCATTCTCATCCACAAACTACTTAGAGAAGACGGACATCTCCCCTACATTCGTTTTGGTCCTTATACTAACTATTATGTTCTCATCCAAAAAAATAAAATACATTCATCTATAGGTACTAATATAATATTATAAAAGTATGTGAGGTTGTAGGGAGTAAACTCTGGATCTACTGAACCGATTTTGAACATTCTTTTACCAATAGAAAGCCACGGTTTTTGTGAGTATCATAGGCTATACTGTAACTCGGAATTCCCGGGGGAACTCCGAAATTACCGCGGGTCAAACCGCGGGGAACCGCTTGCCGTATCCATAACACTAATTGTAACTTTGTAAGGTTTCATAGATGCGGAAGAGGCGGCACATTTACGGCGCGCGCACACTTCGACTTCCGGCCCCCCGCCCCCCGCCCGCCGCCCGCGCACAGGCAGCGCACGCGCCACTTCCCTTACGAGGAGTGGCGGAAGTCGTTCCACTGATGTATGGCTACGTATCATGGTCTCCTTTCGCATGCAATCGCATAGGATTAGGAAAGCAACTTTAATGAGTACTTATTACTACTTACTCTATTGCCTGCTGACTACATGGTTCGTTAATTATATTCTTAGGTGGGTATACTTACCGCCGCACTCAGAGTCGACTTTAATGATTACTTAGTTAAGTATAGATTTTTAAAACAAAACTGCCGCAATCAGACAAGTTTAATAAATTAATGTAGATTCGCATCTAACTAATTAAGTTACATTTCATTATTAATGCCAATTAACACTAATTTACTGAACGTCTCTAATTGCGGCGGTTTTGTTTTAAAAATCTATACTTAACTAAGTAATCATTAAAGCCGATTCTGAGTGCGGCCGTTAGACACTATAAGTTAAAGTTAAACAGGGCCTTTATTCACTATGAACTTAACACGACGCGTAACTCCTAAAAAAGTTTCACTTCAAAAAAACATATTTACAAAGTTTCCTGTTGCATACGGGATATTAATATATTAATATTATATACGGAATATTTTGGCATCAGAAATCTGTGGGGTTGTGTTTTGGGAAAGCGCGTTATGGGCATTGGGCACGGAATGTTGTTGGTCATACTGAATAAGGGGCCTGGGCTAGTAAAAAAGGGAGTGCCTGATCGCTAGCATTTTAAAAAGTATAGGTGAATGAAAGTATTGGCATCTTTCCGAAATGACGTGACTGGTCTCCCTGAAAGCCTGCTCAACTAAAACGCAACCTCACCGTTTCTGCATCAGAAATGCCTATAAGGATTTCTCCTCACCCCTGGCTACGTCGGTGTTCTATATACCTAGTAGGTATCGATATTATGTACCTATTTGACTGCAATACTTTTTACTGACTTCATTATACTTAAAGGAAAATTCCAGGAGGAAACATTCAATCATTTCCACAATACCTTCCCGACATCAGTTAAATAAGACAATATTTTTCGAGTATTTTTTTTTTGTTTTTACGAAGTGTAGAAACAATAACCGTAACGGGCAAATGACTTCGCGCGTTATAAAAGTATAATAATCACAGCGATTACATACTCCGAGATTCACTTTCGTTTTTAATGGGGCTCGCAGTGAAAGCGGGCAATGGACAGGTGTCAGTGCGGCTGGACCTCGCGTCTATTGACCCCCCAGCCAAAGAAATGTAACTATTTACTTCTGAAGCGACTCTCCGCCCTCCGCCAACTTCGTGCCTCCCCGCACCCTGACATGACATTGAGGCGGTAGGCTGCTGCTACTGATTGTCGCACGTTTAATGTCTCTCGTAGTGAATACAACTAAGAAGTAAAACGTTAATTTGAAAAAGAAGGGTACCTACGTAAGTTTTAGTGCACTTTTTCGGACACTTTCAACAATTATTGTTATTTATCGTTATATTTCAACCAATTTACACAAAACATTGACAAATTATATACCTAAACCTTCCTCATAAATCACTCTATCCTTTAGTGAAAACCGCATGAGAATCTGTTAAGTAGTTTTAGAGTTTATTGCAAACACACAGACAGACGCGGCGGAAGACAGTTTTATAATACATAAATGTAGTTTCTTCTGTTGTTTTGCCAGTTTAAAAAAGTTTTGCCATGAATTTTGCGATATTTATTTATTTATTCTTCTTGCACAAAAAAGTACAAATGGCGAACTTAATGCCCTGCGGCGTTCTCTGACAGTTAACCATTGGGTTGACAGAGAAATAAAAGGGACAGGGTGTGCATCCTACGGAAAAAACGAAAAAATAAATAAATTAGTTATAGCTATAGTTGCAAATCCAACGTTGTTCGCTATTAAAATTACTTGTAAATTACTAATCTAAAATTTACCTATTCGGTCGTTAGGACAACTGTCATAAAAACACACAACGAGAAAATTTGGTTAATTTTTTTTATTTACATTCACATATAAATTAAAAATAAACGATCAACATTTATGTTTCAGTTTAGACACGGCGTGACGATTGTAACAATACAGGAGCACATCAATATTAGCTACTGGCCACGCGATATAACGTACATGATAGCGATAGCGGAATTATAACAAGTCAAAATTTAAAGAAATAAGAATTTTTAATTGTGTTCCAATTATTATAAGATGGGGTCGATTGCCCAACTCCATATAATATGTTCCATGTTCCTTCTTTCACCACCTAACCGCGATAGAACGAAATTCATAAAGAAAACCATTGAGAACAGGGTAGCCTGAAATTTAAAGCCCTTATAGGTGTCAAACTAGCACCACTCGCTGTAAATCGCCAATCTTCTATGATATTTCATTTAAACATAAATCAATAGAAGAATTTGTAAGATAAGGATTTCGATAAATCTTTTTAATATAGAAACAATTTTTTGAAAGCCGGTGGCGCTGGTTCGTTCCTCGCAAGTCTCTCATTTATTGCTGCTAAATGACTAAATATAATACCTATGAATCTTCACCATTTTATTATGATTTTTAAAATACAACTAGCTGTCCCCCGCGATTTTATCCGCGGTGATTTTGGAGTTCCCGCGGAGGTTGTGGGAAAAGTACTCTATGTCCTTCAGTTCCCGAGGGAATTCCGGGATAAAAACTATCCTATCTTTTAAGTTGGACCATATTATAAACGGTTGCAAAATTTTATCAAAATCAGTTCAGTAGTTTTGGAGTCCATCGCGGACAAACAACGTGACACGTGATTTATATATATTAGATAATTTTTCCATTCGTCGCAGTAATCGGATCGAAAAAACAAAACGAACGAATAACTCGATCGTGTTTACAATCGTACATCTCGATTATTTCACAATCATATAGTCAGCATCAAAAAATATGTAAAAATTTTGTCAATAGTTGAACTTTATTAAATTATATTATTTATTAATTTATTGCAAATTAATTCAACGACTGTCAAAACTGATTACATCTGATGGTAACTGTACAACTCGATTATTTCACAGTCGAACAACTCGATTATTACACAATCTTACAACTCGATTATTATAAAATCTTACAACTCGGATTATCACACAATGAACAAATCGATTATTACACAAACGTACAACTCGATCATTACACAATCGTACAAATCGATTATTACAAAATCGTACAACTCGATCATTACACAATCGTACAACTCGATTATCACACAATCGAACAAATCAATTATTACACATTTTAACAAATCGATTATTACACAATCGTACAACTCGATTATCATACAATCGAACAAATCGATTATTACACAATCAAACAAATCGATTATACACAATCGAACAAATCGATTATTATACAATTGTACAACTCGATCATTACACAATTATACAACTCGATCATTACACAATCATACAACTCGATCATTACACAATCATACAACTCAATTATCACACAATCGAACAAAAGTTTATCAGACAATCGAACAAATCAATTATTACACATTTTAACAAATCGATTATTACACAATCGTACAACTCGATTATCACACAATCGAACAAATCGACTATTACACAGTCGAAACTCGATTATTACACAATCGAACCAATCATTCGTACAACTCGATTATCACACAATCGATACTTAATTATTGTACAATCGATTAACTCGATTATTACACAATCGAACCGCGATTATTTCATAATCTCGATCGAAACACTCGATTATAGCACAATCGATCGATACGACTGTTTAACAATGTAACAACAACTGGCGCGACACGACAGGCCACACGCACCTAGCTCCTGTTGTAGCGGTTGCCCCAGCCGCGGCGGTGGTCGTCCTTGTACTCGTCCATGGCGCGCTGCCGCTCCAGCTCCTCGGGGTCGTCCGCCTCCGCCAGCCGCTCCTGCACACACCGCGCCATTACCGTCACATCACCGAGTCGATCTACGCTTTGATAAATTATAACTATGTTCCGATACAAGCTGCGAGCAGTGGATGGTCTTACTCAGAAATTCATTCCGCTATAGCCGACCGTATAGCTGCCGCAGTAACTTAGGGTAGGAGAGTATGACGTCATAATCGTCGCCATTTTTTTACTGTGACCACTGGCGATTTCGAAGGTGCTATCAGTGGTTTGATCACGTGATCAACCTCGGGCCGATGATTGCGCAATGACTGTATTCCGTTTTTAACAGTAACCAGTGTAGCTAACTATAAAGGGACGGCTTCGCTAAATTCGCGTCATACCTTACAGTGCTCTCAGTTATAACGGAACATACCCTAAATCTAACTTTGCCGACTGTTCGGACGCCGTTATTTATCGTGCGTTTCGATTAGTCTTTATTTTTAATGTAAAAAAAAACAGCTCATCTGATGTCAGACAGCGGTATGGTCGAAGATTGTAGAGCACTACATAATATCGCAAAGCCGAGAAGTTTGTAGTAAGTTGTGTTGGTGGGCGGGTGGAGGGTATTTTCTAGATCTACTTGAACGGAATCCAAGGTTTCTTTTACTGACAGGCTCAGAGTGACATGGGATATGTTTTATGTCGTAACAAAGAGCACACGAGAGAATCCCGTTATTCGAAACATCTAGCTGTCTAACAGCTGTAGGGTCCACATTTATTAGTGCGAGGCTGCGCAACACCACGCTCACCTTCCGTATCTGCTCGGCGTCGTCGCCCTCGCTCTCCGCGCTCTGCAGAGTTGCGTGCGGGATGGTAGAGCAGCCCGCGGGGAAGCTGCACACACGCACGCACAGATAGAAAAAAACAGATATAATAATAGGCATGTTGCCGGGGTAAGAAAAACATAATATTTAGTCCATCAGTTAGATAATTAAAAAAATATACATAGTAGACACGTACATAATAATATGTATATTTCGCTTTTTAAATTATGTATTCAAATTATACTTAGATGAAACGCATTAAAGTTTTGGAGGGGGAAGCTCGTGACGTCATAACGTATAAAGTGTGATGTCACGCGCGACTTAATGTATCGCCGTTATTTTTTGATTACGTAAAAAACGGAAAAACACGTGTTTAATATTTTTTTTTATTAATCTACACGTCGAACTAAAAACTAAAATTTAGTCATCTGGCCCATTATTATAGGCGGTGGATACTGACATGCCCTCCTTGACCCGGTTGTCGTAGAACTCCTCGATGGTGACGGTAGGCAGCGAGGGGTACCCGGCGCCGAACACCGCCTTCTGCGCCGCGTCGCGCGCGATGATCACGGGCTTCAGCGGCGCGCGGCGCGGCGGCTGCGGCTTGCGGGTGCCGCCTGCACCGTGCACGTTGTGGGTACGTTCCGGTATTACCGATCGCGATAGCACCACAGAACAGAAAATAATAGATAGAATGGACATCAACTTAGTTTAGTATGAAAACAGATGAAAACCAGTGTCGCCGGGTGATTTTCACACACAAAACTATTCATCACGCACTAAAACATTCATTAACGGAACCAAATGTATTGAACGCTTTATGGTTAATTTTTTAGTTAGTCACTGTTTTCAAAATTCACAGTTTTGGAAATATTGTGTTAAATATCCTTGGGATGGCAGTAAAAGAAGTTTTGGGCAAGTTAGAGCATTCTCTAACTTCCTTTGTAACGATAGCGAAGCGAAGATTATGCCTACTGCGGTATTGCGGCAGTAAACGGAACGAACTTCTCCTCACTGGGAGCACTGGGCCAGCTATACGTAATAACGGAACATACCCTTAAAAAGCGCTAAACACGCGTCATGCGTAAGATTTCCCTAGCTAGATATTGAATACGTGACGACAACTTAAGCCTGTCGGTATCCGGCAGGCTTCCGGCTTGTGCACGTGTTGTGCGTGTACGAATCGCAGGAATGACAGTACAAAAACAGACAGTACAAAGCTGACAGTAACTGTCAGCTGTCAGTAAAAAAAGTCTCACATGTAGATTCTACATACCTATTGTGTCATAAGAAAAAAGAAAACATCTGAATTGGCTATATGGACTAAGTTTCCTTTGCCTTCCCCGAAAGAGGTAAACTTTACCAAAAAAAAACCTACATGTGTAAATCGTCCTCGAAATTTCCAAGAAACCTTCGCGGGGTATGAATAGGCATGAAATTAGCGGGAGGTGGAGAGTGTCGCTTCGTTATATTGTAAATTATAATCTCTATTCTTTGGTATATGTCCCCTTACCGGAGGTCGCGGCGTGCGCGGCCATGTACTCGAGGATGGGCCGCTCCTGCTCGAGGCTGGCCAGCTCGTCGAGCGCCTGCCCCGCGTACTTGTGGAGCAGCGTCACGAAATACTCGCGCTTCGTCTCGTCGTCTATGGTCGGCGACGACATCGCCTTCGACAGCGTGCTCAGTTTCTCGTTCAGCTCTTTCATTTCTTTGTAACGTTTTATTTTCGCTTCCCTCGTGTGCACCTGCGGGTTTGATGGCAATGTGGTTTTTTTTAGACAATTCTATGGTCCTGGGTGTGTGACCTTTAGAGTCTAATGATGATTTTTTAAGTTAAATTTTGCTAAAATTGGCTACCTACTTGACAAATTTTTTTTTTAGCCCATTGTGTAGATTAATAAAAAATATTGAACACGTATTTTTTCTTTTTTTACGTAGTTAAAAAATAACGACGACACATGGAGTTGAAATTTCGCGTGACGTCACAACCCGGTGCATTTTGTACAGGGCTTAACACACGCAAAATAGTCGCTTAGTCGTCGCATTGCGGAAACCAGTCCGTTTACAAATACAATACGGAGCTTATACCGATAAAGACGTCACGAACCTTCCACCCTAAACTTCAATGCTCTCTCTCTATTATTTTATAATTTTCTAACTGACGGACTAATTAGAATATTGATTTTTATGCCCCAGAAAATACCCAATTAGGCTAAGGTGAAAAAATGGTTTAGATTGGTTGTGATCACACTGAACGGTTAAAAAGATTCCATACTAATATTAATTATAAATGCAAAGGTAAGTCTGGCTGTCTGTCAGTAACCTTTTGATGCCTTAAATACTCAACTGATAAATGATAATCATGAAACCTAGTAGTAGTTTCCGGAGATTAGCATGAACAAACAGACAGACAACAACTTTAAGAATTTTCTTTTGTGTTACAGCTTCCGAAATTAACGCGGGTGGAACTGCATGCAAACAGCCAGTCTGTATATTATAAGTAATAATATATTCTCACCATATTAGCAATCTTGGCTTGCTCACTTTGCACCCTGGCCACAGTACTATTACTTTCAGTTGCATCTGGCAAGTCTATATCAATCACACCATACTCTTTGCACCTCTGCAAAAAGTCCCTGAAATCAAATCAAAATCATAAATGAATTCAGTATAAGAGCAACAGGCAGAAACACATACCTTGATACCTAGACTTTTGAATTTTTGTACCATACCCTCCAGAAGCATTGCATTGGCCCAAACTTACTTAAAATAAATTTCAGCAACATCAATGACATCTTTTCTTGGTTGCCCACACAGCTTTAGACTTAGTGTGCCGAGAAGAGCCGGTAGTAGCATATACTGCAGGGTCTCAGTAGGTAGCTCATCTAAAGTCTCATTTTTGCTGAACATGCCCGTCATCGAGACCAGGTTCGTGGCTTTCTCAAACTTTGATATTGCAGCTCTTATACTCATCTGGAAAAACATTGTTTTAAATTTTTTTCAGTCCTTATTTATGTATGTATGTTCTCAAGTCAATCTACAAGTATACCTATTCTGAGATATAAGTTTTTATTAGTTCTATGTTTCTATGTAAATTTAGCTATAAAATAATGGTATAGTCTCAATACTTAACACTTCAACAAATATAATATTATTTATTTATTCATCTTTTTTATATGAATAAGAGATTTTATAAAAGATCCTTATTAGTATCAACAGTAGGTATATAATGTTTAGTTCATCATGACAAAAGTGACCATGGCAAGAATTTTTTAAATTAATTGTGATTATACAGAAGACTTCAACTTTACCATAGAGAAAAGATAGGAGTGGTAATACACAGGTAAGACCAAAGCGTCTAGACGGGTCAATAACGTTGTATGGGCAAGGGAGCAACCAATACTGACCTCAGTAGCTGTAAGAGGTCCCATACTTGAATTTAGACATTGCCGTCACTCACCACGGAATCAAAGACCTACTGTACCTACTTATTTATTCCATGGTTTAATAGAGCTAGAGAGAAAGTACGCGATTCATAAGAACTTCAAACGACCTCAATGTAGCAGAGAATCGAAAAAATTACCTGAACAGGACTGCTGTTAGTTGGTTCGTTACCGTTTTCTATAATGTCGAACAGTTTCATGGCTTCATTGAAAATATTTATCAAAGGCTCCTCATCAGTGGACTGACCGGCTTCGTTTTGAGCCATTTTGTGTAATTACTTACCTATCCCAGTAAATCAGATTATAATAAAAGAGAATAGAACGACACTCTTTTGTATCAATTTAGCGAAAATGCAAATATTTTCTGTAATCAGATCTTCTTCTTTTTCTTTAAATAATCAGATCGCTGAGAAGAAATAAACCTTCGGAAATTTTTTTTTTTTTTTTTGACAATTAAGTATTGACATTTTTATTTTTTTGACATTTGTATAAGAGTGTTGCCAACTTTCACAGCTTTAGTGGCCCAATGAATACTTACTGAGTAAAAGCACAAATTGGAATTGGAATTGAGTGGCTTAAAATATCCAAATAATAAAATAAAAATTTAAACAATAATTACCTACCTACACACATCAAAAGTGTCTAGGGATCAAGAATTTTTATGCGGATTTCTTGAGATTAAGATGTGGCTTTGTAATAAATTTATGATTTCCGGATACAAGACGTATACGACACTGGAGAACCCCTGGACGCCAACAGCGATTAAAATCCTGCCAGGAAGTCCATCCTTATAGTGGTGGAACCATCATGGTATGGGCGGGTATTTGGATCGGCGGAAGAACTGAGTTGATTTGGATCAGAGGCAACCTCAACGCTCAAATTTATGCTGAGACGATTGTATCAGACGTCATCGTTCCTCTACAAGTGCAAATCGGTCCCTTATTTCAGGTAATGCATGATAATGCACGACCGCACACCGCAAGAGTTGTAAGACAGACTCTCGCCGTAGCTAACATCAATGTCCTGCCCTGGCCTGCTCAGTCGCCAGACTTGAACCCGATTGAGCATGCATGGGATATGCTACAGAGAAGAGCTCTGCCGAATATGGAGGGTATCCAGTCGCAAGAAGACATTTTTTGTTGTTGCAACGAACATGGGCGGCCATTCCACAGCGTGATTTGGATGAACTCATTTTGAGTATGCCAAACCGATGTTCTTGTGTTGTTAGTGTTCGCGGTAGAAACACGGATTATTAATTGTTTAAGTTACCCAATAAAATTTTAAAGAAAACTGTTATTTCAGTCTTTTTTTCGAACTTTAATGTTAGTGGTTCAAATGTCAAAAATCCCTTTATTAGGAAAATGGCAAATTTCTTTATTAATGCAAAGGTGACTTGGTTTATCGTTACTGTGACAAACGAAAACACTTTATTTGATGAATCCTTAAAGAACATTTTATCTAATATCAATCAGGAGAAAAGTTATTGCAAAAATATATGTTGATCCCTAGACACTTTTGATGTGTGTAGTTTGATTTCATAGATAGAAATAAAAAAACACTTTCAATTTCAAACAATATCAATGAGAAATCTGGTGAATTCGTCTAGAATATATTCATAAAGCCGCGTTTATTAACTTTACTTAAAATTACGTAGGTAAGTAGGTAGGTAAATAATTAAGGTATAAGTTGGCAACCCTGATTTTAACTTTTGACTTGTGTTGGCAGTGTTGCCACGGCACCGACTGCCGGTCCGCCGATGTCTAGTTAATTTGTGATCCGCCGGGCACACCTCAGGCCTCACAAGTCAAATCAAACCAGTCAAGCAAGTATTTATAATTATCTAGTTCTTTCTTCTTCAAGTTTTTTTTAATTTTTTTCATTTATAAACTGGTTTTTATGGTTCTTTACCCAAAGGGTAAAACGGGACCCTATTACTAAGGCTTCGCTGTCCATCCGTCCGTCTTCTCTTCTTCTTCTTCTCTTCTATCTTTTCTCGAAGCGATTTGTAATTTTTTTGAACCCTTATAACTTGGGTTTGGATTATACCATATAAACGAAATTCTCGGGATATGTTGTCAATAGCGGACTTATCAAACATATAAAATTTTAATTGCATAGCCGGTCCCCCAACCCCTTAAATTAGGGGTTGGAAGTTTGTATGACAATTCCGCAATTTTGACTTACAAAAAGAAATTAAATCCCATCAAAAACATATTTATGTAAAATGATGCCAAGACGAGTTCATATAACGGGCACTGTCAAAAAGTTATCAGATCTCATGTAGAGCCAAGCTTATAACTCTACACACCCTAACTCTACAAGGCCTAACTTCTCAAACTCTACACCTTAATCAGAATATGTGGCTTGGCCATTGTAGAGTTATAAGCTTGGCTCTACATGAGATCTGATAACTTTGTGACAGAGCCCTATGAACTCGTCTTGGCATCATTTTACATGAATATGTTTTTGATGGGATTTATCATTTTCTAAGGTCACTCACGGTACTCGGTTTCATTGACTTACGGGCGCACGCTTAATTTTAAGCAGGTGATGATTTTTAAAACAAAACTGCCGCACTCAGGGACGTTCAATAAATTAATGTCAATTGGCATTTAACTAATTCAGTTAAAAGTTAAGTAAATTAGTAAAACGACTCTGAGTGCGGCCGTTATTCGTTAACTAAATAAGGAAAGTTACAAACAAAAATATTTATAAAAAGACGACCACACAAGATGACATGGTTATTCCTACTAGCTGTTCCCCGCGTGTCCTTTTCCGTGCCCGTGACAACGTGTATATGCACATGATGTTCGATTGAGTAGTTAAGGCGTGAAAGCGTAACAAACGAACAAATAAACTCACATCAATCAATCAATCAATCAATCAAACATTTATTGCAACCAAGTGTACATTTTAAGTCAGATGTTACATAATATTATATTGTACTTACAACTTAGTAACCCTTTCCGGGTATAGCAATAATTCCAGAGCTTATATTTATTTATTACATTCGCATTTATAATAGTAAAGATGGGTAAAAGTTTAATGAACCTAAAAAACCTACTTACCTACATAAAACTTTGGGACGTTCCAAAACTTCCAGCCTTCATCGAGAGCATGGACCAATTAGTTTAATTGGTCCATGATCGAGAGCAATATTAAGATAGAGATTGCTGTATGTTGAACGACCCTCAACTTATCGATTTTTAACTTGTTTGTCGTCACTTGTAGAACATCACTGACAACTGAGTACCTAGTAGTGCTGTGTAAAAAAACCTCTGTCATCCGTGCAGCCAGCTTCGTGTGACCCTTCCGTACGTAACCACGTATAGTTATTATACTCTTTGGTAGATACGTTACTAGGTACCACCAGTCCAGTACCAAACAGTAGAGAGTCGCCAGCCGAGTAGTGAGCGCGTCATACCGGACCAACACTTGACTCATGTAAGTCATTTGTTTTTCTATGCGCTGTTCCGGAAAATAACAAAAGCGGCGTGGCCTTGTCACAACGACGGCACTTATGGTTATTTCGCGTTTTTACTACAATAGAGACGAATGTATCATTGTTTCAGGTTACTTATTAGTTATTATGTTATTTTCTATAACTTATTACTTATTCAAACTAAAGATGGACGCAATTACATATTGGCTACGAATAGTGAATTGGGGATTGATCTACTTATGTTATTTTCTTAGAATATTTAAGTATTTATGGCTTCCTAATTGTATATAATTATTATTATTATATTACATGCTATGTTGGTCTAAAATAGGCATAACTACCAAAAGTTTTAGTGTTTACTAACCACGGCGAAATGGCGCGTAGCTGCTGTCTGTTTTTATTATGTGCGTTGTTTGTCTTCTATAACCCTCTGCCGACATACCTCTACAATAATTAAGATACCTACATAAAATTAATTAGTGGTGAAAATCAATGATATTAAGTCGCAAATTATTAACACTAATTCTGACAAGCGGAAATAAACTGCTATATTGGCGTTAAAAAAACAACTCCGATTAATCAACAAGCCTGTGTGTTCCATTTATAAAATTGGCCAACGTTTTGATGTGACTATTATTATGGGGGGAAACTTTTCACTTCTAATTTTAGTTTTTCGTTTTAGAACATAGCCATCTTGAATCGAAATAAATATGTGGTATAGTTCTCTTTAATACCTATTCATTTATTCAATATCCAATCTACATTTGTTATGCCTACGTTGTGTCACATATTTTAATCTAGTTACTGTTTTAAATACCTAATTAGTAATTATGTTTCCGGTTGTTAGTTAGCACTAACTACCTACCTAGGTAGACCGTAGAACTTCATTTTCGTGTTTACAAACTAACGGTTTTTACAATTTTTCGGATAAATAACACTTATTTGGTAATAAAGGTTATAAATCTAGGGCATCAATATATAGATATCCATCTGAAATGTACTAATTAAGTTGGGAAGTAATTAACATGGGATCGTTAAAAGAAATATTTTTTGTTTTTTTTTCATGAATTTGTGTCCTCTTACCTCTAGTTAATAGTATGACATCACATAGTTTATAACATGCTTATAATCAGCGGACGATCAAGACGCTTCCAATGATACCTCATTTGTATAACTATATATTATGTTAAGTAGTTTAAAAGTTATAAGGAAACAGATGAACATATACATACCTCTACCGGTCAAAATCATATCCCTCCTTTTAGCTTTGCTGTATAGTCAAGTAATAAATAGTCATAATCAAACAGGCCAGGGGCTTCCCTATGATCTCAATTTTCTTAAATGATTTAAGTATCATTTACCTACAATATCGCGTAGATATCGTTGCACACCTTCGTGACTTGACATCTCGATTGACGGTAATGTGCCATTAGGTAGTGCATTAAACAGCAAACGATCGACAGAAAAAAAAATTAAGTAGTTATACCCAGAACTACATCACCAATGAATCATTATATTTCTGCGTCAAGTATTATCCTTCTTTTATGTCGATTTTCGCGACCTTGCTACATGTAACATGAATACCTACAACCGTTTTACAATTTTTTTTTTATCGTAAAGTACCTTTAAATTTCTCCATTACTTTTATTCGAATAATACAAGTGGAATGGTTGTCACCAAAGGGTCGTTCCATGCGACTGATTCGTTTCGTAGTTTTTGTAGTATCGCTATATTCAATTATCTACCAATTTTGACAAGACCTAGCCACCCTCCTAGGGTAGGTACGCCAGGTTCGACTCCCGCATCAGGTAACGCAATACATTTTTACCGATGCATGCGATCAACATTCGTGTTTACCTTAGCCTTGTTATCTATCTTCTATACATATAGAATAGAATAGAATAGAATAGAATAAAATTTATTTCTGCACAACACACAAGAATAATAAACAAAACATTAAAGAAGTACCTAATCTAAACCCAAAACACAAGTTTTCTTGCATGCTCTGCCGAAAACCTCACCAACTTAGGTGCGGGTACACCATATAAAATGCTTTGTCCTGACTGATGGATCAACGCACAGCCCGAACCGCTGATCGTAGAGACCTGAAACTTGGAGGGTGTGTTCTTTGTATGACGTAGGCATCCGATAAGAAAGGATTTTTGAAATTTCAACCCCTAAACGGATGGAAAGGGGTTGCAAAGTTTGTATGGAACAATTCTGCGGGAACTTCGAAATTATCTCGGGTGAAACCGCGCGGGACCGGAAAATTGAATCAATAGCGAAGAAAGCACAATCAAACATCTGTCAAACACCAGACGTGTTCGAAACAGGCAACATTTTCAATAAAAATAGAAACAAATATGTTTCTTTTTTGACCCGTATGCAGGGTCTTGTTACTTGACCGATTTGATAAGGCGTTAAAGAAGATTGCTTCTGGAAAATTCTGGCGGAGAACGACTCGTGCCGCGCCGCGCAGGATGACGGCCATTAAAGTGATTGTCGCATAATTCTTTCATCAACCCGAGCAATGTTCTCGAATATCGTCGGACACGACCAAATTATTATCGTGGCATTCCAACCCAAGTCTAGAGCCACGAACATCATTGCAGTTCGTGAATTTATTCGATCACATTCGCCCACTCCCAAAAAAATCTTACAAGACATTGCAATAAAAAAAGAAAAACACGCGTCGAATTGAGAACCTCCTCCTTTTTGGGTAAAAAAGGAAGAGGCTTTATGTTCGAGGTCGTTTTTTTTTTATTTTATTTGTGCCCCGCGGTTTCGCCCGCGGTAATTTCGGAGTTCCCGCGGGAATTCCTGGATAAAAAGTATTCTATGTCCTTCTCCGTACTCCTGGCAACGTGCATGCCAAATTTCATCCAAATCCGTTCAGCAGATTTTGCGTGATTGAGTAAGAAACATCCAAACATCCACACTTTCACATTATTTTATAATATTAGTAGGACTAGCGGTTCCCCGCGGTTTCACCCGCGGTAATTTCGAAGTTACCGCGGGGATTTCGCAATAAAAAGTACCTACCCTATATATCCAAAAGTACCTCTGTACAATATCTTGGTGACCGGTTGAGTCGTCCCCAAAAAGCATAACAAACTAATAGTAAGGATTAATCTCGATTATTTACTTGAAGACGACTAGGATGAACCAATTTGATTTTTTTTATTATTTTTGTAATTAAATGAATGTTCCTTTGCGGCTTCGATAGAAGTTAGGCTGGCAGAAATCGTTATACGTCACATGATCGGAAAAATCGTTAAACGCCCCTTCCATGCAAATCGAGACGTTCGGTTTTCGGCGTAGTTTGGATAATACGCATAACGTCAAACACCGACCGCCATAGACGTGTTTACATCACGTGTTAGTTTAATGTGACTTTTTTGACGACATTGTCTGATTATTGCAATTTTGTAATGAATATTCAAGGAATTGAAACTGCAGCAAATATATAGGTACGTATTTATGATACAAACTTAGAGAAGTTGATAAAATTTCACATTTGTATAAATCGGATGAGCGGGAGGAACTTTTTCCTGAATGAGGTCCCCCGACCGCACATATTTTTTAAAAGGGTATAATATACTCCCGAGGTGATCTTTTTATGTTTGTTTTTTGTTCAATTTTCGATGTATCAATAAATAATATTTGACTTTTTCTTAAATTTATTTTTAAACAAATTTTGTTAGTTAGGTGTACGGGCGATTAGCCCAAGTGAGACTGGATGGAACTCTTAAAAAAACATTCGATAGGTCGGGTGAATTATCTATATCCCTCTTCTGCAATAACACGCTATACGGCATGGTGTATTATATTATCTGTGGCATGGTGCTGATAAGCTCATGAGATTATTATCACCGTGCCGTGCCGTGCCTACCTAGAGTGTGTATAGAGTTGGTCACTTTATCTACATCAGCTGGATATAAATCTGACTTGGTATTGTGTGAAATGTTTACTCGAAGTATTACGGTGTACAATCTTTGTTTAGTACCGTGACTGAGATGAGTTAGGCCTATTGCACATTATAAGAAATTTTCTTGTCTTATAAGAAATGTTATAAGACATCCAGTCGCTTTGGTTGTTATATGGGATATATTTTATTATACATATACCTACATATTACAAGAAATGTCGGATAAGACATGCGTATAGTAATTTTTGTCGGATGCATGTAAGACACAAGAAAATTTCATATA
Organism: Zygaena filipendulae; assembly: GCA_907165275.2. Taxonomy (NCBI): domain Eukaryota; kingdom Metazoa; phylum Arthropoda; class Insecta; order Lepidoptera; family Zygaenidae; genus Zygaena; species Zygaena filipendulae. The sequence goes on from OU015650.1 coordinate 1,393,551, forward strand.
ATGTGCAAAAGGCCTTAGCGTAGCGAAAGATACTAATTGCCACGGTACACATACACTAGCTGGTGCCCGCGGTTTCACCCGCGTGAATTTTCGACCCTTGCAGTGACAGTAAATGACGGACGTTAGATTTTCTCACTCTTTAAAACTTAGTGGTTATATACTCTTTAGTCTCAAAGAAAATATAATCACATCATCTGTCTCTCCAAGCCTTAAAACTGTCACTTCGCGAAAAATCAATTCAAAAGAAAAAAATGCATATTTCTAAAGAGGTTTTATTATGTTCTATATGCAACATTATATCGAAGCTTTCGACAATTGCATTGCGCTGAAGTGTTTAAATGATGATAACTTTTTTGCCCTCCATCCTATCTTGATGAAACAAAGCTTATATGTTGCTCCAGACTAACTAAGCTTAATCTTCTGCTGAAAACTGCATGACAATCCGTTCAGTAGATGTGGAGATTATCGCGAACAGACAGACAGACAGACAGAAAAGAATTTTTACAGCTTTTTTTTGGGCTTGGCTACTCTTCTTTTATCATCCCTCTCAATTTTAGGTAAAAATATTCAATGTACAGAATCGCGGATTCTACTCTTGTATTATAGTATAGATAGTTATTTTTATTTATATGTTACCTGTTTTAAACTAAACAAAACTGTTGTTACAGCTGTAGGCGTGCCTGTAACATGGGTGGACCGACACTGTAAAGTGTGAGCAACTATCGTGGTAATCACAGAACAAATGTCAGCGAACATGGCCCGGCTAATGATACTGGCATTCTGCCTCATCGCCATCGATTCATCACACGGCTTCAATGGGGAGAGCTTCGAGCTGGAGTGCCCCGACGAGTGCGACTGTCACTACTTCAGAATCAACTGGGTGACCGATTGTTCGGAGAGCAATTTGACCGAAGTGCCGTACGACGAACTAAGCATGAGTGTCTACATACTGGACTTGAACGGTAATAATATAACGACGCTAAAGTCGTTCCCGAACGACATCAAAATGAGGAGGCTGCAGATAGCGAACAACAGGCTGACGAGAGTCGAGAGGGAATCTTTCATGGGCCTGGAGTATCTCATCGATGTGGATTTATCGGGGAACAACATCGGCTACGTGGATCCGGAAGCATTTCTGTAAGTACGCAGCCCATCGACACTGCCTTGAAGCAAAAATTACTATGGATCTATGCAATAACTTCCTTACCAACTTTGGAATACCTAACGAAATCCCTCTTACTGCTTACATCGGTAAGGTTAAGGTTGGCACAAAATGCTTACATAGATTACAGCGTTTAGTATGAATGTGCCGACTCTTGAAACATAGTGATTATTTGCTCAGTGTAAGTACGCTTCCGGCTCCACCGTGAATGGTCGCATGCGAAACAAATCAGTCGAGCATAATCTATTATCATATTAAATCATCGGTGAACAATAAACAACAACAAACACTATTCAGCTCGATCCGCGTTACGCACGTCGCGCCGGGATTACATCAGCAACGTTAATTTACAGCTCTAAGGCCCGTATTCCAAAAGGTTACTCAAGTCATGAATCTAGTTTTAAAACTAATTTCAAGTAAAGCTTTAATTTTTGAACCTTACTTGAAACGAGATTCATCAATCAACAATCAGCTGAGCATGTCCTTATTCTAGAACGATGCTTGAGTATTAAACTACACTCAAGCAAAGATTTGATCTTTGATTACGTAAGTCCTGTCGAGACCACTCTTGAGAATAGATCTAACGAGACTGTTTTCAATTTTTGGAAACATGGACATTTTCCAGGATATGAAAATTTATTTCATTTGAGCAGCGAAAGGCTGTAATTGTCACTTTTTCGATAATCTAATTATACATTTCTAGTGCGAGCAATACGCAATAAAAAACATTTAAATAAAATTAAAATTGATTTTGTTTTAATCATAGAAGTAACATTAACTAACAAAGATAATATAATCATTACCGTTTTCAATGATCCAATTCGGTTGACTATATTTACTTACTTACGTTATAACCACAATTATATTCATCCATCCCGTTTTAGGTAGGTATGTAAAATTGGTTGAAATCACTAGACACTATTTACTCCGGCGGTTAAAACTGCGTGGAACGGATTATTATATTATCTGTGATTGTGTCAACCAATCAGAGTCCAAAATCTCTACTCAACATTAGTTTCAAGTAATAAGAACCAATCAGAGTTCAGAATCTCTACTCAAGACTAGTTTTAAGTGATTAGAACCTAAAACGCATTCTATAATAAGATATACGCTTGAGTTATGATCTGAGCGTAAAACTAATCTCAAGTGAAACGTGATCTGAGTCACCTTCTGGAATACGGACCTAACAAGAGCAAAGCGTGTAACCGAGCTAATTTGATTTAGAAATTTAGTAATCCAACAGGTAAGCCTATTCGAAACTTGATGGAAATATTTGACACAATCCTTATCTACTAATATTATAAATGTAAAGTGAGTTTGTTTGTTAGACTTTCACGCCGTAACGGCTGAACCGATCATCATGAAATTTTGCATACACATTGTCAGCGGTGCAGAAGAGGACATAGGGTACTTTTATCCCGGCATGCCCGCGCAAGTTAACGCGGGAACAGCTAATCACCGAAACACATGGAAGCGTTTTGACGGGAGTTTCACTGGCAATTAGCAGATGTTATAAGAAGTAAATTAGGCTACTTAGTTCCCGCAGGAAATCCGAAACTCACGCGGCACAGCTAGTATTACAGAATTTCCCGTGTGACTTATCTAATAGTTTATGGAAACGTAGACTGACCTGAAAACATTTCAGTTTCATTTTTATGTGGCTCAATAGTCTCATCTCTTATTCACTATTTATTAAATTTGGCATACATTTTCCCACGTCATACAATTTCCATTGTTCGTCTGTCATCTATCGCTGTGGAGTGTGAACACAATGGTGATGATAAAATTGTCCCAATTACTTGTCGACTTGTTGTGCTGCGGTGGTCAGATCTGCGACAAATTGCTGTAACCTTCTCGTAACGTGTCGTATGTAGATACGCGATATTAAGTAGATAATGATTTCACAATGCAAGTAAATTGAATTGGCAGAATAATTCTGGGCAAAAGAAATTTGGGAAAACACTGTGTTTCCTGGGTGTCAATATAATTTTGTTCAACCGATCAAGACCTCCCGAAGAGGTCTGCATGATGATCTTTCCTGCGCCATCTTAACCCAGCGGCTAGCCGAACCTTCGATCTTCACCAGTCTCTATCGTGAGAAGGTAGACGTTCTAGCAGGCGCAGTGTATGCACTGCGCCTGCTAGAACGTGGTCGCCGCTCGAGTTTCTTTACCGCCGTCAACTCTACGAACAATGTGTCCCAATAAGCTTTGCAATAATATCACCTATTTCCGTTTAAGGGTCCGTTTATATCTAGTCATTGAGCGTGCCAGACGGTTCCGATGCCCTATTCACACTGGTCGGCATGTAGCCATGAACAGACATGAACCGCGCAAACAAAATATTATTTCCGCGAATACTGGCCGGGGACGGCCCGTGTCTGTCAGCGTCGGCGCGGCTGCAGCCGTGTTACGATAAATATAAATACGTGTCTGACACGCTCAATGTCTGAGGATATAAACGGACCTTTATTTGGTCCTGCTAGCGATCTCTTTATTTCTGAAACAGTCTGATAGGAAAACTATGCATTGTTCTTTCCGTTTGTCTATGACTGACTTTGAGCCATCTTGTAAGCCACACTCCACAGAAAGTTTTGAAAGTGAATTTGTTTACATACTGATTTTTTAATATTTGTATTTTCCAGGGACTCAAGGGGCTTGCTGAATGTTGAACTTCAGGACAACCCAATTGGCAACGTCGAAGGACCATTTTTAATATCGAGCACATTACAATTCTTGGACATTAGTTCCTGCAATATCTCAGCTTTAAACCCACATTTTTTTGACAACATAACGTCTCTAAACACACTTGATCTATCGAGCAACCCCTTGAAAACGTTAGAGGCCGGAGTGTTTGATGTTTTGACGAGTCTAGAATCAGTGAAGCTTAACAACTGCAAATTAACTACTATATATGAAAATACTTTTGTCGCATTGGTTAATATGAAAAATTTGGAGCTTGCTGGCAACCAGCTTACGGATACAGACTGGCCTGAAGTGCTTGGAAAGCTTATTAGACTTGAATATTTAAATCTGCGAAAATCAGGTCTAACATCCTTATCAGAAAACACCTTTTCAAATTGCACAAATCTTGTCACACTTATTTTGGCGGACAATGAATTACGCGATTTAGACGTCGCAGAAACTTTGGGTAGTAGCGTGAATAATTTAGAACTATTAGATCTATCCAACTGTAAAATACAAGGACCTATATCCGGAGAGGCATTTGCGAATGCAACCAGACTAAAAAGTCTATATCTTTCTGGCAATCCTCTGTTTGCACCGGACTTACAAGAAGCTATAGATCCTTTGCCAAGACTCGAAAAACTATTTTTGAGCAACTGTGGACTTCGAAGTCTACCAGAAAATTTCAATGTTTTCAATAACCTCATAGAATTAGACTTATCTCATAATCCACTCGTCAACGTATTTACTAGACTACTTGCGCCGCTCGAAAATTTGGAATACCTTAATATGGGATACAGTAATCTCTCTCACATTGGACCGGACACTTTCGCCAAAATGACATCGATGAAGAGACTTGTTTTGTCTGGAAATGACTTGATGTCTCTTGAAGCAGGCCTCTTCGGAAACCTTACACAACTTACAACTTTAGAACTAGAGTTTTGTGGTCTGAAAAGACCTTTGAACTCTAACGCTTTCTTTAAAAACCTAACTTATATGGATCTTAGAGAGATAAAACTTGGTGGAAATCCTTTAGTGATTCCACCTAGTGGACCACTTTTCCCGAAACAGTTGTCACAAGTTACAATATTAGACTTAAGCAATTGTAACATAACATCACTTAATGCGGATGCTTTTAAAAATACGGAGAACTTAACGGAATTAAATTTAGCTGGAAATAGGCTTAGGTCCGTTGATGGGAGCCTAACGTTCTTGGAGATACTAAATCACCTGGAAAAGATTAATCTGAGCCACAACAATTTAACTACCGTAGACCCACAAATATTTGCTAACAATCCTAAGTTACATTCCTTGAATTTGGTTGGAAATCCGTTTATTTGTGATTGCAAGATCGCTGAAATGTGGGATTGGGCGAGCATGATCAAAGGCAATTTGGACGTTCTCATCGGAGCCAAGAGCGCCGAAAAGGACATCATGGTTAAAGGAAATAAAAAGAAGAGAAGCCTGTATTGTCAGTACAATGAGAATCAATTACGCAATATGTCTATAAGCACCAACAGAACCGTACCAGGAAGAAGACCGTTTATCAAACCTAGAGAACTTACGTATGCTAACAGAACATGGGCTAAATATGTAAGAGAATCTGGCTGTGAACCAGTGGTGAAAATATTAAGACCCATCGCTTTAGTGGCGGAGTTCTTCGACCTCAAATCCAATAAACCTATTTCAGCGGCTGCTTTAGTCTTAGGAGGTCTAGCTTTTATTTTAGGCACAGCTACATTGCTTATGACCTTAAGACTTTTTGGAAGAAATTTTAAATGCGTGTTCGATACAGAGAAAAACAGAAAGCAAAGATAGCAGTTAAAAATTAAGAGTAGTTAAGTGCTTACCTACCGGACTTGAAACGTTCTAAAGAACGTTAAATTATTATTATTGTGTTAAAAGTATACTAAGAAATAAGAATACGCCTCGTAGATTTTATTACCGATAGATTAACATGACAATTTTAACCTAATAGTATTTTCTTAAAACCGTATTCCTAGTCAGATAGAAAGAAATACTTTGATTCTCTAATTTTTTATGTCTTTATAGAATATTAATTAAGATAGTATATTTGTAAATTGCCTTCAGTATTGAAAGTACTAATAAAAAAAATTAAATTATTGTTAAAATATTTCTTTTCGTTACAACTAATTTTTCCTAAGGTCACGTGTCAAGTCCTTCATTGAATGTTGTATTTGCAAATTTTACTGATAGATCAAAAGCGAAAGCTTTGTTTTCGAGTGATTTCCAAACAGAGCAGTGTGCAACTTGTCCGACCGTAAATAATTAGCGGTTGCCCAATATCTGCACTTTGCACTTCATTGCAATGAAGCCGTGATAATCTACAATTATTTTAAAAATTCGAACAAAAAGAGCATTGCCAAATTACTCTATTGCCATATAATTAGGCGCGACATCGGTAATCGGTTTCTTTTAATCTCGTTAAAATTAGTTTTAACTGTATTTCCTTTACTTCCTTTATACACAGTAGATAGGTATGCACAGAACAGGTGCAGACTGCAGGCCAGGCTAATGATACTGTCGCTATGCATAATCGAACTTTTTGCATTCTCTACGGTGACTGACTCCAGAGTATACTCGGCCAGAGAGCAATAGGATTTTTTTCCTATGAAGTCAATGATTAAAGTAAAATAAAAAAACATGCCCGAGAAACTGTTGTCACGTAACATAACGGTCGATAGCGAAAGTCTGGTTGCGCAAACGGGTGCTGCTTGAACCTTATGCGTTGGTTAAATGTGTAAAATAATTTAAATATTTGTGGTACAATTTCCACAATGAATATTATTATGATTACGATATAATAGGCAAGTTAAATAACTTTATAAATTTAATATCAACAGACTATAAAAACTTAACAACTACAACATAAATTATTCTTATCAACTAGACGGATTTGCTCCAGAGGTACTAGTTTTTTTTATATACCAATTTTCTTTGTACACCTTTTTTCTCAGGCCAGGCGTTTCACTTTCGGGACTGTCGTTGCTTGCCATCGCAGCTAGTTCACTATCGAGCAGTCGCGGTATCGATATTGGTTCGAAGCCGTACTGGAATTGAGGTTCCACAAAGTGTGTTTTGAGTGCAGTGAATCGTTGATGGGGCCGTGATGCATGAGCGAAACTGTCCCGCGAAGGAACTTTGGCGTAGCCGTACCCATATCGCTCTGGTGCTGCTTTGTACTGCGGAAAGTATTGTGTTTGCTTCTGTTCTGGCGATTGCTTGTATTCATATGAAGGAGCTAATGTGTACTTAGCATTTTGCTTTTCTTTTTTATCATTTTTCTCCGCATCAAATCCGAAAAACTTCCCGGGCTTGTGTTTTTCATACGTTTTGTAATAATCTTTCTTGTTTTTATAGCTATTGCTGAAAACTTCTGGCTTGTGCGCTAAATACTCCGCCAGATAGTCGGTTTTCGTTTTATCTCTCGAGTCTTTATATGTTAAACGTGAACTTTTTGGAAAGTCATCGCCTTCTTCCTGATATTGCTCAAACGGGGTATCTTTGAAGTTATATTCACGATAGCGAGGGGCCCCGTAAGCTTCCGGGTTATAGATGTCTTTTACAATTTCATCAGATTCTTGTTGGAAGGTAGGAAAGCCGTATGCGGCATCTTTGTAGGATTTTTCGAAATCTTCTTCGTTGTTTTCTTCCTCTTTGATGATTTCGGCCATCATTTGCTCTCTATGAGAATGCATTTCGTCAGGTGTTTCTTCTTGAATTATAATGCGTTTGGATTTTTCTAGCACGTGAGGGGCTGGGCCTTCATAGTTTTGTGTTATAGGAAGACTGTGATGATTTTCGTTTTGCTGATTATGATGTGATTCAACGGGTAACGTATGTGGATTTTCTTCCGGTGCGATTTGTAAATTTCTAACTATATGTTGTCCTGGATCTACTTTTATGTCTGCATGCGGCTTATGTGTAGGAAGTATCCTTATGTCTTCTTCATATTCTTGAGTTATAGGCTGTAGCTCGATAGTTGGTAAAGGAACATTTATTACTTCCAAAGATTCAGAATTATGATGTGCTGGTCTATGGTGTTCTACCTCATCATGTGCGTCATAATTATTAGGTCTGTGGTTGTGTACTTCTTTCTGGCGAACTTCCTCATTAGTTCGAGGATAGTACTCTTCTTTGCGATGCACTTCTTGCGGTCTATGGCGATATTCTTGCTGATTGTTAACATCTTGATTTGATCTCGGGTGGTATTCCTCATTTCTGATTACTTCTTGATTTGATCTTGAATGATATTCGTCGCTATTTTTAACTTGTTCATTCGGCCTTTGATATTCCTTTTTATGATGTACTTCTTGATTAGGTCTAGGATTATATTCTTTTTTGTATTGTACTTTTTGGTTCGGTCCTTCATGATATTCTTTTTTGTGGTGAGCTTCTGGTTTTGGTCTTTGATGATATTCTTCATTAAGGTGTGGTTTTTTATTTACTCTTTCATATTTTTCTTTATGGTGTGTTGCGGGGTTTGATTTTTGATGGTATTCTTTTTCGTGGTGTGCTTGATTACTTGGTCTACCATGATATTCTTCTTTAACATGTGCTTCTGGATTTGGCCTTAGATGATATTCTTCTTTATGGTGTGATTTTTGATTTGGTCTTTCGTGGTATTCTTCTTTATGATGTGCTTCTGCATTTGGCCTTTGATGATATTCTTCTTTATGGTGTGACTTTTGATTTGGTCTTTCATGGTATTCTTCTTTATGTTGTGCATCTGGATTTCGCCTTTGATGATATTCTTCTTCATTATGTGGTTCTTGATTTGGTCTTTGATGATAACTTTCTTTATGATGTATGTCATGATTGGGTCTGCGATGGTATTCTTCTTTATTATGTGCACCATTATTAGGTCTGTAACGATATTCCTCTCCACGAGTTATGTCTTGCTTGGATTTATGATGGGGTATATGCTTTGGTTCCTCATTAAATTCTTTACCCTGACGTACCTCTTCACTAGACCTAGGACGATATTCTTCTCTATGTTCTGGTCTACCATGAGAAGACTCGCGATGAACATTGTGATTCTTAGGACTGTCAACTATTTCCCCTGATTTTTCAGATAATTCTGTTGAGTCATGAGATCCTGCTATCTGAGAACGAAGAGGACGCGATTCCACATTTACATGTTCTGGCTTAAAATTGTAAATGAGATGTTTGGGAGCTTGACCATTGCTCACGTATTCTAAATGTTTAATTTGCGCCGGTTCTTTGGAACTATGTGCATAACTGTAAGTGACAGGCTCATTCTCTGTATTTTTATTGTAGCTGTATTCAACAGGTTCAGGTTTCGTTTCTTTATCGTAGCTCACAACTTGCTCATTGTAGGTTTCCTTATAATTAGGTGATTTAATCTCGTAAGAGATCTCGGGGTCATCGCTTTCGAATATAATAGTTGGCTTTGGAGGTATTACTTTATGATCATCATGTTCACTTTGGGTCGGTCGTTTATGATTTCCATCGGCGGAATTTACATTCTTTGGTTTATCCACAATAACTCCGCTGCCATATGATTTCGTGTTTTGAACAACGAACTCTTTTTGATGTTTTTTGACTTCGTCGATATCAAGTTGAGGTAGTTTGTGGTAAGTGACGGAGTTTATTTTAGGCAAAAAATGTTGAACTTGTGGCACTATAGGATTAGCAAAAGTAAGCGGTTCTAATAGATTTAAGTCTAACAGAGGCACTGGAGGCTTTGTGTCTATGCTCACTACCACTTTTTGCCCATCTGGCAACGTCGTTATCGTGGATTGTTTCGCCGGAGCCGGTTGCAGCTGAGCTTCCCCTTTGTTTTCATGATTGTTTCCGTTAGTATTCGCCTGCACATAATTAGCAGTATGAGGCCTCTGTTCTATGCGTTGAAACTTTGGTTCGTTTTTTTGATTATAATATCTTTGCGTGTTTGCATAGACCTCTTTATTGTCAGTCGGTTGATGTTGATATGACGGGAACGAGTTCGATTGAACGCGGTAAGAGGCTGATGGTGCTAGACTGTTCACACTTGCTGCGTAAATGAGTGGTTGAGAGAAACCGCTATAACCTATGCTGTGCCTAGGAGCTGAATACAAGGATTTGTACGGAGATCCGAAAGAATAATAAGGAACTGACTGTTTCACTTGGTGACTCGGGGCGGCGGCGACCAGAGGCTGAGAAAGATGAGCGGGTAAGTCTTGAAGTTGCACAAATTGTTGAGGAAACGTAGCTTTGTATGCCAAAGATTGTGGTGCGTTCACAAATTGGTTTCCGTACGAATCTTTCAAGTAACCGTTGGTGTTTCTTATCACTACGGCTTCTTCCCTCACTGGCACTAGTTGCGAGCTGGCGGTCTTGGGGGCGGCGGCCAACGCCGGCACGTGAAACGTATACGCGCCGTACGGTAACGCACTAGCGTACACCGCTAATGGTGTATTTCTATAAAACCTCTTAGCACTTCCACTGCTTTGATCGTCTTTCACAACTGAACTGTTCACAATATTTTCAGCTCCACATAGAAGTTGATTCAGTGCCAACCAACACACGACCACCAGGTATGCCTGGAAAAAAAATACGATTACAATAATTACTAGGTTCTGTACAAAACGACCATCGCTCTTACACGAGTAGGTATTGGAATTATGAGAAATTTTATATTTAAATAAGTAGGTACCTAGCAATTTTTTTTTATCGATTGTTCTAAAATTATTAAAAAATCTTTTGTTGGAAACAAATTTATAAAACGAACCTGTCTCCCCATGATGGGCGAAGTTATATCCGTGACGGAGGGAGCGGCAATGCGGCGGCGCCGCGGCTACCGTCCACTTATATCGTTCAAGTGCATTCGACCACCACCAACTCGCCGACCGCAGACTGCTAGCTCACCCAGCACTATTATAAACTCGTCGCGCGCCGTCTAAACCCCGTTACATCACCCAAACTTCATTTGCACTGCACAAATTCTCATCGACCACGGTTCAAACGGTTCAAATACGATAAAAAACAAGATAAACACCGCAATTCAAAGTTATTCTATTAACTTTAATTGTATCGCAAATAGATTGCTTCGGATCTTGATATCGGTTGTAAAGGTTGAATAAAAGATTTTTGGACAGCGTGGACTGGATTTGCGTCATAGAAAAACAGTTAATAAGCTCGTGTTTGTTGTAGATGTTATAACATAAATACAAGTTATACAATAGACAAGTGATATAATGTAATCAAGATTAGGTTATAAACCATAATTAACTATAGGTAATAATTATGTCCAATAAAATGTGAAACATTTTGCAAACCACCATGGGTTTTGAATGTCCAAATCGGGGTCGCAAGATTTGTTTCAAGTTATTTGAGAAACACCGATGGGTTGTGACAGGAGGCTCTTATTTGGTTGTTTTTAAAACAAGCTCCATGGACAATCGATTTCAGGCTCAAAGCGCCCCGCCGTGGCCCTGTGGTAATCATCTCAATAAAATATTTGCTATAAATCTTACAACATCTTAACCCGTATCGGAAATTAATACTTGTCATTTCATATTTTTTTAGCGACTGCACCTGTAAAGAAACGTTTCACAAACGTAAAGCACTCATCTACAGTGATAAAATATAGGTATTAGGTGAAGAGATAAAATTTGTTTTGGGTGTAGGCGACAATCTCTGGAACTATTGAACAGATTTGAAAAAAAAACACTCATGGGAAGCTACAGCATTTCAGGAGTGACATAGGATCCTTTCATCCTGGAACAAAGTTCCCGCGGGAATACCAAAACTAATGCGGCTGGAACTAACGAGGGAACACCTATAGTTACGAGAAACTTAGGTCTTAAAATAGATAGGTGTATTTTCCTCCTGATGAAAGAGTACCTGCGGGAATTACGAAATTGACGCTGTTGAAACCACGGGTAAATGAATACAAGTTGACCGACTAATCACGAAATCACCATAAGTATAGGTATATACCTACTTGACATTATGAAGAAGAAATTCTGAGGAGTAGACGTCAGCAAAGAAAGGTATTTCATCACGGATTTGCCGAGGGAAACCCGAAGTGCCCACGCGTGAAACCACGGAAAACTGCTGGTAAGTATTATGTAGGAATTAGCCAAGCCGTGTTTTGGCTCATTTGAAACTCAGGTCTATAGAAGTAGTTTTCGCTTGGTAACTCAATTCTTAGTAACCTTACAACTTTAAATAGTGCCTAATGGTATAGGCTAGACTAGAAGCTAGGTAAGGAAACATAAGGCGTCACGCTGTGAAAAAAACCAGCTACGTTACAACTAGAGGGGTCTATTAGCACTATTACAGGTGCTCACCGAGGGGGGGAAATAGTAAAAAATGGGTCACGTAATATATTTATAATTAAGTTCCCTAAGCTAAACTGCAGCCATGCAAAGGTTGCTAGCTGACTAGTGTCGGCGGGTTACCAGTGCAGAGGCGTGGTAGCGAGACCGCGACGCGTGGCGACCGTGACCGAACGTCGGAACTAACCGGAAGAAAGCGGGCGAGGGTAATCCTGATACCACCTATTGATTACAACCACGTACCGGATGTTCATCTGTAGGTACCTGCATCTAAATAAAATCTAAGTGTCTATGTGTGTATTATCTCGATCACATGCCTTCTACTGAGCTCGAAGTCTGAAGGTTTACCTATAATAAATAAATAATTTAAGTTTCTTTTTCTTCTGTTTGTCCGGGTTAATCTTAGGTAGGTAGGTACCTACGGCTGAACAAATTTTCATGAAATATGTACAGTGTATAGCCGGTGAAGTGACGTCCACGTTAGGTACTGACGTCAAAATCTAAAAATGCGATGCCTTAGTTCCTGAGTGTGTAGTATAAGTGCGCTAGACACAGCTTTGAAAAATAAATATTTATAGGTACACCTATCTAATACTTTCGCTGAAATCAACCTTTAGTGGAGATAGAAAGTTCGTAGGTGTCTTTTTAAATACTTATCTTTTGCATATTTTATGGTTTTATTCCGAAATGCCAAAAATATAACGGATATATTATCAAGAACAGTAAATATAGCTAGCCAGAATTTTGCGTTGATAGATGGAGCCTTCGAGTGGGATCTAGTGGAAACAAAAGGTCCACCGTCCAATCCATGATGTGCGTGTACAATCGAGATTCGATCCCCTTGTTACATCGCGAGTCACGAGCACGACAAATATAACTTGTAAGTAGGTATCTAACTAAAGTTGTATCGTATCTAGGTAGGTAGGTATAATATTTCAGAAGACCAAATAAAAATCTGTTTTTATTTGCTACGAAGAAGTGAAAGACAGTTACGAGACAGAACCGCAGGCGCGGGCAATAGCATATTATGCAAGAAAACAAACGTAACGCGATAAAAACAGACCTTTGAAAAAAAAAACCTTTTTTTTTTCAATTAAATTTTAATTCATTTTTGTCAGCACAAAACCTGTAATTAGTTTGTATAGGTATAATTATGGCCATAGAATTATGACTGTCACAAAAGAAGAAAGCAAAGACGATTAAAAAGCGAAATGAAACAACTACTATATAAGTTTATTAAAATTTTAAAATATTATTTACAACGTCGGAGCTGCAATCAATATGCTCTCATAACCACAAAAACGTTGAACGTGTCGCTTTGAAAATTGTACAATAAAACAGTACCTATGTAAGTATATATAAAAATCTCTTATACAGGGTGTCCCTTAAATCGACGTCAAGCCCGAACCAGGATAGGCTAAGTCATAACAGCTGTTAACAGAAAAATCTTTGCCTGCCTATTTAAAAAAAAAGGACAGTCATAAAAAACTGACGAAAGCAATAATTCATTTAACAAGAATTAATTAAAAAGAATTAATAAACTTCATTGGCAAAAACATAAATTTTAAGCAGTAGTTTTCAGAAACACTATTCAGGATTACCTAAACAATAAGAAAATTGAAAAAAAAGTTAAGGTTTGTAGCAACAGGAGTCGCAGGTTGTAAATTTTTATAAATTTTAAAGATTATTTTTTTACGTTTTTCTATTAAGTTATGACTTAGCCTATCACCCGGTCCTGGCTTGACGTCGATTTACGAGACAATAGTTATATTCTCGGGAAAATAGTTTATATTCTCTTTGGAAATAGTTCATAAAGTCAAAGACAAAAAACTCTATTTTATCTTTTACTGAAAAACCGATAAAAAACTCAGGACATTGCACATTGTCACCTACGCCCACTGCCAAGACGAATGCCCGCCTTGCACTAATTCGAAATCATAATTATTGGCTGAATTATTTTTTTTCTTTAAATCTATAAAATTGTTGTCTATCATTAACTTGAATGTAATGTTAATTGTGATTACGGCTTTTTAAATACAATGCAAATGGATTGCAGTTTCATCGCATTGGATAGGTTTTATCGCAATAAAAAATCAATATGTGATAGTATGAAATAAATATAATCACTTTAGAGCATGGTAGCACATGCCTTATCCTAAATTAAAACAATAGTGACTTATGTACTTTTAATACGTTGAATTCGTAGATATCTTTAGACGTTATAATAATAGGTGTTAAAATGTCTAAAATAATCGTAATCGAATACAATGGTACAATTTACAAAAGTTTCCTTTTTTAATAATCAATTTAATTATTTTAAATCAAGTTTTTTTTTTCATTAGCATATCCTCAACGATCAGATTTAGCATAATTTTAGTTTTGAGATTCAAATCACGCATTTTCCTAAGGCAGGTGATTCCACCTTGCTGTGGGAAGTTTTAAAGCAGTCCGAAATATGACGGCAAATTTTCTTATTCAATTTGACAATCTACCTTGTTCGTTGAAAATTGGAGTAAAACAAAGTATGTTGGAAATTGAAGTGAAAACAATGATCAGTCACAACTCACACATAAAATATGTAATTAAAATCATATTAATTACCTAGACCTACCTAGTTACTACGTAATGTAAAAAAAATCTATTATACCTAATTGATAAAAAATAACATACAGTCGAATTGAGAACCTCCTTTTTTGGAAGTTGGTTCAAAATTAAAATTATTAGATGTGAACCATTAAAAAGTTGTTTTGCATTGACAACATTGATGGCCATGCACAAATTGTACATACCTTAAATAAATAAATGTGAAAGTGAGTTTGTTTGTTTGTTTGTTACGCTGCGACGCCCTAACGGCTCGACCGATCATCATGAAATTTCGTATACACGTGCACGTACAGAAAAGTATATAGAATACTTTTATCCTGGAATTCCCGCGGGATCTCCGAAATTAACGCGTGTAACCGCGGGGCACAGCTAGTTGTAAATAATAAAACTTATAATTTATGCGAGTTTTTGCACACTTATCTACTGTTAAAAAAAATGGTAAAACCAAATTTAGTTTTAAAATTAAATAATCACTATAATAGGTAAAAATACAATTAGACTTTCATCGTGATATAAAACAAAAGACAAGATTTTAAAATACCTCTCCAACAACAAATTGGGAGGATGTATGTTTGATTAAAGTTAAACATATTTTTTTCCATACCACTTCACTTTCCGCAAAATTTTTGGCAGTTTTTACTGCCGAAATCACTAGGTATCACTCGAGTCCTATCACACTGCAGACAGTTCAGACACCCAATCTGCTGAAAATACCACGGGTTATAGTTAAATTGTTCGCGTTCTTTGTGCCTAATCTGGCTTTGATCCCACTGCTGGCGCCCAGCGGGGCGTCGCTGGCA
The DNA here is from genome assembly GCA_907165275.2 of Zygaena filipendulae. Classification (NCBI taxonomy): domain Eukaryota; kingdom Metazoa; phylum Arthropoda; class Insecta; order Lepidoptera; family Zygaenidae; genus Zygaena; species Zygaena filipendulae. The sequence goes on from OU015650.1 coordinate 1,409,107, forward strand.
CTCTTCACAACTTCGGGCATAGACAACCGCCTCTCGGGTTTGTTGAACACCGACGTGGGCTTCTGCGCCACGGTCTTCGGCATCACGAGCCTCTCCCGCCGGCTCGCCGCCTCTATCTCCTTGTACTCCACCCTCTGGGAGAACTTGACCGACTTCGCTTTGGGCATGTTCAGTTTTTGTTTTATATTGACGGGCACCTCGTCCGCTCGCATCGTGCAGTTCATAGCTATCTTGCGGACGTTGTCCTTGGATGTGGTGACGGTGACAACTTTTTTGACGGTCCCGCTCTTCAGTATCCCCTCGTACTTGAGAGCGTCCTTGTCTATGGGCACGTGCGGCGCCCCCGCGGGCGTCGCGTCGGGCTTGGCGCCGAGCCTCGCGAACACGGGCCTGCTCTGGTCCGGTCGGGTCGCGGCGGCGCTCACGGTTACAGCTTTCGCTGAGTCCGCGCCGCCCAGCCTAGCGAATACTGTTTGCTTTGTGGACGCACCTAAAATAAGACCACAATCAAATCAAAGTACGCTCACAAAAATATACTGAAATTACTGAAATATCAAATAGTATAAAATGGCAAGAGGTATCAGAAATTTGCGTAATCCTTACTTTAATAATGTAGAGCGTTAGTCTGATTCTAAATTACATTCGAAAATTAATCATACGAGTACAATGAATCGTTGCATGCGTTAGCGGCGCGTAATTATTTTCACCACACTTATAATCTGTAAACTGAATACGATTCTATGCCTATTAATTCTATGATGCAATATGCGTTTAGAATTAGCTCATTTGTTCACATTGTAATTTAAGTAATTAAATAAAGAACTTTTAAAAACAAACAATAATTCTATGATTTACTAGCTGTCCCACGCGGTTTCACCCGCGATAATTTCGGAGTTCCCGCGGAATTGTTCCATACAAATGTTGCCCCCCTTTTTTATCCCCTTAGGAGGAGAATTTTCAAAAATCCTTTCTTATCGAACGCCTATGCCATACAAAGAAAACACCCTCCAAGTTTCAGGTCTCTACGATCAGCGGTTCGGGCTGGTGCGTTGATCTATCAATCATTCAGGACAAAGCATTTTTATAGATAGAGATAGAGATATTGTGCCTGGTTCTCTGGCTTTTGTTTTGCAAAGGAGCAATGGATAACCATGATAAACATAATATATATCAGATAGAAAGCTTTATGTCGGGATGTTTATCCCGAGAGCTCATTCACGTAAGGTTTTAGCGTCCGGTTATCGACACGATAATCGTGCGTTTAAAGAGTTACCCAGGGTAAGGGATGGAGAACCCCGAAACTCACCTTCTGCGACTGATGTCTTGTTGGTAGTCGGCGGCGGCGACCCGAGCCTGATGAGGCGGGTCTTCTTGACACCAGTGTCACTCTCAATTCTGGTAATTACAATACAATAAACATACGACGATACCTACACACTTTCCACTTTATACATTTTGAATTATACTAGCTTCACTTGTAGCAGTTGTAGCAAACTGAGTAACAATGTCATTAAATCTTCAAAGTCAATTTTAACCTGCTTCTAGTTGTCGTATCGAAATGAAACTTTACATGTACTCATATAATTATGTACTAGTTCGGATGATAATGAAATAGTATTATGACATGGAGCTGATCTGATGATGGAGTCGGAAGAAGGTCATGGGAGCTCTGAAAGGTCTTGAAAAGAACTTTGGTCTTATATGATTCTTTGCTCTTTGTTTATTTTGTTGCGAAGGAATCAATAAAAGATTTAAAAAAAAAAAAAAATTTGATTACGAAATTTTTAAGTAAGTTTTTGAGCTAAATATCACAGTCCAAGATTAATTATATGTATAAGATTGCCAGATCACTATCTTCAAATATGACTACACCTTTCAGTAACACCTTGTATAAAGCTGAGTCTTCTTGCATCGGACCAAGTGGTATGTAAAATAGTATTCAATGGCAACAGCAAGAGTTATGCTATCACAAAAGTCGAGAAAAAAACTCACCCAGTTTCCGTATGTTTCCGTTTTAATTTAGGTGATTTGGCGGGCGACGTGTCCCGGCTAGAGCTGCTAGAGGGGTTGCGAGTGTAGTGCTCCAGAATGCGGCTGGCGGCTATAACGAAATTAAAAGTAAACATTTCATCATGAAAGGCGTGAAGTAAATCACTACATAATATAAAATAAAGCGCGTTTGTCTGTCTGTCTGTATGTTCGCTATAAACCCAAGAATATGGGCCCAAATTCTCTATTGTGACCAATAACATTCCTAGGCTATATTCCAAACGCGCTAGATGCCAAAATATCATAAATTATTATTCTGTATGTACACACACACACGTTGTAAATGTATTAGGTATTTTTTAAGAAAAACTTCTCTAAGCACGCGGGAAAAACCATTTTGGTGGAGCGTTATCTTAAAGCGACGTATTGTGGTCATAATGAATAAGAGCCCCAAACGGATTTTCATGCGATTTCCGCCATTAGTTATCCCGGAACTCCCGCGGGAACTCCGAAATTACTGCGGGTAAAACGTTTGTGTTAACAAATGCGTTAGCTCACTTGAGGAAGGTTTGGTCTGCGCGACCGTGAGCCGGCCGGTGACCGCCGCCACGGGCACCTTGGGGCCGGCGGCCGCCCCCGGCGCCCCCGCCCCCGCCGAGCTCAGCACGCGGTCGCGCGCGGCGCTCTCGTGCACCTGCTTCGCGTGCCTGCAATATTTTTATTACGTCAATGTACCCAGTGGCGAACGTACAATTGTAGTCCATTCCCACCGGCTTCCCTTCAGAAGTTTGGAACGCAACAACTCTCTCTACCGTAATTGAGAAATGGCACAATCAGTCATTTTAAAGGTAGAGTACCTAACATTACAAAATTTGCATTTGCAGTAAGTAAGTAGATAGTTTAATAAGTTGAAACTAAGTTTAGTGGCAAAATTGTATAATGAGTAGCCAAAGAACATAAGTTTAATCGTGACTCTTTGACTTCGATATACATACTTAACTAAAAACGTCCTCCCTCCAGAGCTTCCTTATGGCAAGAGAGAAGAAACAAGGTTTATTTAAATAAGTGATTACGTGAGAGGAAAATGCCATAATAGTAATGAAGGTACAGCAGGATGTAACGCAATAGTAACGATTATTGGCATGCTTTAGCTCTGCTCGCCTGCTGTTTGAAAATGTACTGACACCGCTATTAGGCGGGAAATACCAATTGACACATTTTTTTTTTATTTATTAGAACCAGTATCACAGTTCAAGTATTTTCCATGGGTACTAAATACTAATCTAAAGGTGATATTAACTGTTGGAGAAGTATAGGCAAGATATTGAACTGCCGGACGCGTGCTGGCGCCAGCGTGCAGCATAGTGTGATAACTTCGTGTGCTCAAAGTGGTAACCATTTCATCCAAAGCCACTAGCGAATTGACTGAGTGAGTATATGTTATCAGAGGTACAGAGAAGTAGGGATGGGTACTTTTAGCCCAGAATTCCCTCAGGATCACCGAATTTAACGTGGGCCGCAGGAAACAGCCAGTTATTAATAAAACAATAAGTACAGGTATTTATTTCAGTTTATTTATAATTGTTTGTCACAAGTATTTAATATTTATGTTATATTTTATATGTAGGTAATGTTTTTATTTTTTAAGCTATTTGTTTTTTATTTTTGTTTTTTATATGATTGTGTTTTCCTCTTCTGCTGTTACTCCCGTCCGTGCGTGACAACGGGCTGCCAACTGAAAACCAGCGCTAGGTGTACCCGCACCTAGCTAATGCTGAGTTGGTGACCCTTTCGGCAGAGCACGCAAGAAAACTTGGGTTTTGGTTTTAGATTAAGTACTTCTTTAGTGTTTGTTTATTATTCTTGTGTGTTTTGCAGAAATAAATTTTATTCTATTCTATTCTATTCTATTCTATTCTACAGGATGTAATTTGGAGTCTTACGGCCACACTCAGAGTCGTTGTAATGATTATTTAATGAGTAAAGATTTTAAAAACAAAACTGCCACACTCAAATATGGTCATTAATGACCTTATATTGTTATATGGTCATTAATGAATAATTAATGGTAGGTAATTGTCATTTAACTAAATTTTATTTAATTCGTTAAATGCCAATTAACATTAATTTAATGAACATCTCTGAGTGCAACTGCTAGTTTAGATTTGTGGGTCCATTTAACTAGCAAGTCCTTAACTTGGTGTTCGTGCCTTATGGTCAAGAGACCGTCTTTGTTATGAGTAGCTGCTGTTTTGAGTAGTTAAATAAAAAACCTACACACTCACCTTAATATAGCAATAACATCACCCATCCTGGAGATGCCCATATCCCTAAGGTACTCTTTGTTGAGGTCCAGCAACATGTCATTCTGTATACGGTTTTCAGTGAAGGTCAATGCATATGTAGCGGACACATCCGATGGGATCCCTGCAGCGGTGAAAAAATTCACCCACATACCTTTAAAAATTGGAAATAATTATTGAAAATAAAATTTTGGTACTCCTTATAGTATCCTTAAAGTACATCACACTGATTTCCTGATTTTTCGACCCCTCCCCCCACCTTGTCACAGTTGGTCACATTTGTGAGACCCCCCCCTCCCTAATGTGACATCACACATTTTGCAATTATACGTTTATAAATTATGAAAATTAAAACAACAGTTCCGACAAAACAATTAAAACCTTAGTTCGCCAACAATATACAGATAAGAGTTGGAAAGTTTTTTGTTAATATTTCAAATTTGGCATTTAGCACTTAGATGTATAAGATTTTAAAATGTGACATTACAAAACTCAGGAACCCTCCCACCCCCTGTCATGTCACACTTCGTCGAGCCCCTCCCTCCCTGTTGTGTGACGTACTTTTTGCATGGTCCCTAATCTGTGTGAAGAAAGACCAATGATTACACTTTCTCATTTCAGATATTGTACAGTATTCAGTGGGTGAGTGTTATAGACATATTGTCGCTTATGGAACAACACCGCTCAAATCATTTTGATTAACTTTAAAAGGGAGTAAAAAAACTGTTTATTTTATTATGTATTAGAGTTAGTTTCAGTTAAAGATGTTCTGTTTATGGACTATAAGTAATGTTAAATACTAAGATTTGTTTATTTACATTATTCACTTTAATTTTGACACAATCAATTATAAAGTTTCTTCACTCCCTTTAAAATTTTACAAAATTACTTGTGGTGTTGGTGTTGGTGTTGTTCAATGAGTAACAATATGCAATATTCAGTTCTGCGGTCTGCCCCTTAGCCAAATTGACATTTCACAATCTTTAACACATAGCAAACTAAGGAACGGAATCGTTATGTCACATGGTCTAGAGGGTCACCAATTAGTTTTGCTCGGGGTCCGTTTTAAGAAATGAAATGACCATTGCGGTCCGCACAACATAGAAAAAAATATTTATCAAACAAATGTAATTACAGAAATAACAAAGGTATTTTTTTACATATCAATGAGAAAAATGACTGTAGTGCAAGTTGCTGTTCCCGCAGTTAGCACAAAATAGGTCAGTGGTCCGGATGCGGACCACAGTCCACCATTTGGTGAAGTCTGGTCTAGAGTTTTAATTAGATGATTTTACATGAGCAAGTGTCTTAATGATTCGTTTTTTTTATAACATTTACTAATACTTCCACATCTGTTGGACCATCTACCAAGCTGTTTCACTAATAATCGCACTTGCTTGTTTTAAAATAAGACTAAGACGCCTTCTTCTCAAGCACACATTCTACTCATTTAATGAATTTTTGCAGTTTGATTTAGTTTAGGTATTTTGAATTTTTTATTATCTTTTTATTATTAATTTAAATGAATTGATTGACCTATGTGATATTTAATCTTAGATAGGTACATTATTTTGTTTTTTTTTTGTTTAAATGTTATTGACAATTTACAATTTTTTATTATCAATTATTTATTTACACATTTTGTTTTTAAAATTTACAATGTTAAAATCTTACTTTATTATTTACAATTTTTACTGTTATTTACATTTTTGCTTTTGTTTTTACTCTTTTGTGTAAAAAAAAGGTTTTTGTTATTTTTATAACATTTTAATCTATGTAGGTACGATTTTTGACATGTAATAATTATTTACCAAATAAATGAAAATGAATATAATAATTATTGTGTTGCTAATTAAGGCACTCTTACCTAAAGTATGATACCTACTGTTCGAAATTTCAACTAAAATAGGTAAGAAGTCATAACAAGATAGCTCATCCTACACATTCCTTAAATAATATTGTAACTTAATACCAACAAACATATTATAGGTTAGATATTTTTGAAAGCCAGATTTGAGTCCAGAAAACGTTTTCACACATTGTTAAAATATCTTATAGGAAATAAATGCTTCATAATATAACTTTCCGCACTTCTTGCAAGTTGTAGCACATCCATAGCGACAGATTTCGACATTCCAAAAATAACACAACCTTGAAAATTACAAAATGCATTATTAAAGAATCGCATTTGACTTACTAGTGAGACCAGAATCCACTTTATTCATTATTATTTCAATTTAAATCTAATTCTGATATTTAGGTCCTATTACTAATTTACTACTAAATTAAAATTTTAAATAACCACAGAAAACACAGGTGAAGGAGAAAATATGAAACTGACAAGTGTCACAAATGATAACTGACATTCTATTACAATTGCCATTTTCTTTTTTGTTACATTTATCCCAATGGGGAAGGCAAAGCAAGCTAAGTCCATACAGCCAAGTTAGTAGTATTTTTCTTCTTCTGAAGTTATTTAAGTACATCGAAATGCATTGGTGAGATACATTTCGATGCTTGACCGGAACTTTTAGCAGCAACTCTTCGCAGTTGAGCTTTTGGCGGGAGCAGTGACGGATGTCAGTTTTATTTCTTTGTTTTGCAAATTAATTTATGGTGATTAATGTGTGAATGTGGTGGATTTTGCATATAATAGTGATCCATTAGTGATGAACAGTGTGTGGAAACAGTGAAATAAGATCATTGAAATATAATAAGATGAAATGGGGCGTTAATCGGGCGTTACTATTAATACTACTTCCCACAGAGCGTCCTATTAAGGTTTACTACGATCGATACTTTTACTACGATATTTTTACAACGATCAATAGGAAAGCAGTAATTTCGAAAAATTAAAAATTTCATAATTAGCATTTTGATGATAAATCTTCATTTTGTAATTACGAAAAAAGATTGGTCGTAAAAAAAATAAAAGAAATTTTTGCTTTTGATTAAATTGTTTTTTTTTTTGAGACCAGTAATTTCACCTTAATGATTTCGAAACTAGGCATAAATTTTGGCGTTGCTGTTTACTTAAGAAGTTTTTTTTTATAATATTATTGTATTTAGGGGCATTTAGGGGTTTTTGACTTAACTTTTAGGGGTAAATATTTTTGAGGGTTGGCAACACTGCCGAAAGGCGAAACTGCTGCTTAGCTAATAGCCATAGATAATACAATATATACGGGAATAGCTTTAGATAATAGCTTTAGACATATGTCTAGTTAATTTGTGGCTAATACACACCTGGCAATGTTCAAGGAAAAAATTTCAACCTTAGTGAATGACAGCGCTACTTTTGAACATGACGTTTTGTCCCTTCTCCCGCTTCGTTTCCCCCGCTATCACCCTTGGTTTTGACGTACATTTTTTATTTTTTTATTTACCTCTTTCGGAAAAGGCAAAGAAAACTAAGTCACATTTATCTTTCATTGAAAGTTTTTTTTAATTGAAATCCACTCCCGGCCTGCGGCCATTGTTTAACCGACTTCCAAAAAGGAGGAAGTTCTATGTTCGATTGTACGTATGGTTTTTTTTTATGTATGTTCACCGATTACTCGAAGACGGTTGGACCAATTTGGAAAATTCTTTTTTTGTCTTAAAGGGTATACTCCCAAGTAGGTCCCATTGCCACTAAGTTGGGATCTGATGATGGGATCTTGGAGAAATCGAGGGATCTCTTCAAAAATTATAGGCTCACCTATGGCGATTTCGGTATTTTTTATAGTAAATCGTTCATATACTTTTGGAAAGCAAAATTTGAAGAAGTGGATCTGATGATGAAGACCACAGATGGTCATCGGAACTACTCAACAATAATACGTATTTCGCGGGTTCCGATTCGAGCGATTTCGAAAATTGATTTTTTGTTTGAAAGGGGATACTCCCAAATTGATCCCATTGTCACCAAGTCGAGATCTGATGATGGGATCTTGGAGTAATCGAGGGAACTTTTCATAAATTATAGGTAAACCTATAGCAATTTTTGTATTTTTTATAGTAAATCGTTTATTTGCTTTCGGAAAGCAAAATTTGAAGAAGTGGGACTGATGATAAAGACCACAGATGGTCATTGGAACTACTCAATAATAGGTATTTCACGGGTTCCGAATCGTTAACTTTAATATGTTTTCTAAACAATTTATGCTCGTCACAATGTACATGGTGAAGAGGAACTGATGGTGATGTACTAGGAGAACTCCTCAGCAATTAACGTCACTGCGTCGGGAAAATCAAAATTTTGTAAAAGGTGATGAGCTGTTTACATTAGGCTATTGTAACTTAGAGAAATTACGAACCAAGTCACTTAAAAGCGAGAAATAAAAAAAATTACAAAAATATTAAACCCGACTTCCAAAAACACAAAACTAAAAAGCTAAATATAACAAAATACCGATTTAATTCAAAAGACAAAAAAATACGTAAGATTATTATTGTTTTGTGCTACCACTGATCGGTTTGAATTTGGCGACAAGCCCGCTGTAATCTTACGTGTGTTTTTGTCTTTTGGATTAAATCGGTATTTTGTTATTTTTAGCTTTTTATTTTTAGCTTTTTAGTTTTGTGTTTTTGGAAGTCGGTTTTAATTTTTTTGTTAAAATTTTTTCTTTATGGCATCCGTCAGTCAATCGCTCAAGTCTCGCTCTCGCAATACCTTGCCTAGGTCTTTTGCACAGATTACTTTTCAAGTCTTTTGTTTTTATGGAAACTGCTCGCGTCGATTACTTAACGCCTCTTAAATCCAGATAAATAGTATTTTCGGTGTTTCTATTATGGTAAAGTGCTTGCGTCGATTTAGTTCCGCCACTTTGCATGCACAAATTCGGTGAATTTGGTATTTTTAGAAGTTGTGTGCCCACGTGCACCAGTTTACGAAAGGACGTTAAATTTCACCGGTTTTCTCGTAATGAAGAAAAAAAAAACACATCGGTTCAAGTTTATCAATTCTCAGGGCATCATGAACTGTGATGTCAGTAAACTATCCAGTAAACTTGGCGTTTATCCAAGTTTGTTCACTCTCACAGAGATTTCTTTAGGGACCCTAACAAACTCCTTAGAATCAGGTATCTATACTTTCGAACTATATTTTAATTTTCGTAGTATTTTTCATAGTCAACATTCGTCGCAAGCATTCGAGTGTAACAATTCAGAAGCTCATAACTAAGCATTGTTTCTCAAAATCGTTGCATTTATTACATTACACACAAAAGGCTCTCGGTGAATGAGCACCTTACATTTATGTCAATATCGGCATTCAATTGAAATTGAAATTGAAATTGGAAGAACTTTATTTGACACAACACACGGATAGTTACAACATACATAAATTAAAAAAAAGCATGAATGAGGGACTGCTTCCCAACCGCCAAAAGATCATAACTGTAACGTAGTGATTACCTTCTCTCTGTGTACCGGGAGATCGCCAGCGCACCAAAATCCCTCCCGCCAGGCGAGTCCCATTCGGCGACTGAGAAACAGACCGACCTGTTTCAAATCATAAAAGTGCTTAAAAATTACAATAATATGCTGATTGTGTTGCGGCAAAAAGGCGGCCAGCTCAGCATTAGCCAGGTCAATTCAATTCAAGTGTGTTTGTTTGTAATTTGTACATCCTACTAATATTTGAAATGCGAAAGTGTGAATGTTTGGAATTTTGGATGTTTGTTACTCAATCACGTAAAAACGGCTGAACGGATTTATATGAAATTTGGCATGAACGTTGTCAGGGGTACAGAGAAGGACTACTTCTTATACCAGGATTCCTGCGGGAACTCCGAAATTACCGCGGGTGAAACCGCGGGGCACAGCTAGTCTATAATGTAATATATATGTACTTATATGTAGTATAGACCATGTTTGATTGGTTTCTACTACATAAGCTTACTGTGGGATTTAGTAGTCTGTGTTGTGAAGCGGATTATTATTATTATTATTTTAATAAGAACTCATTCATTCAGTCAAATACTGCTACTATTTGACTTAAATTCAGTCTTGTGAACTATTATGAAAAAATCTTATTTTACTTTGTCAACAGGGAAATTGTTCTTAATTATTTTTTAAATATTACCATTACTTTGTTTATACATATATAATTGGTGTAATGTGTTTAATAAAACTTTGAAAGGGACTGATTTAGTACGATTAGAAAAAAGAGAATTACTGCCGATGCTACAAAATGCTTTAAAAAAAAAAGAAAAAATTAAGAAATAAAGGTGCCAAGAAATATTTTTTTATGACAAGTACGATTTATTTTTATTTCTTTATATCCTTAACAATCCAATTAAAAAAGAGGGAACTATTACCTAATCAGTTCTCCTCTTTTACCATTGCCTTGCGGACATTAAAAAAGGTAAGCATCATACTGAGTTCATTTAATTTTTCATTGCCGCGCTGACATTTAAAAAAAAACAAAACATCAGACGAGCTGGACTATTTAAAAAAAATATAGACGTCACGTTCAATTGTAGCATAAGGTCCATCACCGATGTTCCTGAGATGACCGTCTGAACAGTATGTTCTCTTATTCGTCTGTGGGCTAATAATAGCTTCGTGCTACGAAATGAGCAATCTAAGCTTAACGTGTTTAGCGGTGTTAAACAGCCATCACAGCGCATTTAATTTTGACAGATCGCTAAACGTGTTTATGAAGTGGTGAAAGACGTTAGATGCATTTAAACTTAAAATTCTGTTTAAATAGAGCGCTAAATACGTTTACCACGTTGGTGAAAGTCGCCCTTAATATCTGACAATACCTATTAATACACTATTTAGACACTAGACAGCAGATGTGAGCATAGTGATTACCTACGTAGTGATTACCTTCTCTCTGGATGTGAGCAGTCAGCAGATGTTGTTCAAAGCAAAACCCGTATACTGTAAATATATCAGTAAAATTCATCAAAATAACTTTTTTATCACCAGTATGTATAATTTTTTAAGACTAATTCCAATAACTTTAAACATTCGCCTCTACTTTTAGACAACATTCGCAAACTACATATTTATACATATTATATATTTGCAAACAAAATTAATAAATACTAGCTGTTCCCCGCGGTTTCACCCGTTAGTTTCGAAGATCCCACGGCCCGCGGGTATTCAGAGAAAAGTACTTACTATACCCTCAGACGAAATAAAAAGTTTTTATTTCGTTTATTTCGTAAAGACTTTTTATTTCGTCTGAGACTATACCCTATATTTTATTCTGTACCTAGCCTTGACAACGTGTAGGTAGTATGCAAAATTTAATGTAGTTTCTTCCGCGTAATTTCGAAATTCCCGTAAGAAATGCGGAATAAATAGGAGCCTATTTCCTTCTCTGTACTCTTGCCAATGTGTATTATTCGGTTGAACCTTTTAGCTGTGAAAGTGTAACAAACAAACTCATTTTCGCATTTATAATATTATTAAGGATGTAAGTTTATATACATCATAATATTATATACTTAACGATTACAGCTCTAAAACTTGTACAAATAGTGAAGAGAATGTCATCTTCATCGTCACTAGATACCATACCAAAAGTGGACATAGATCCTTCAGGAGTTTTCAAGTATATTCTGATCAAAGTGTATGACAGTGAAAAGGACAATGTGGAGCCATCGGTGACAATTGTCAGGGGCTACAAAAGGTGTAATTACCATTCTGATATATTTGATGAGGTTAGTAAAATAAATTCATAAAAATTTATCATACTTAACTCTCCCACCATTGGATCACTTAGCACAATTGATTTTTATTTTTTACATAGGTTAAAATATATAAGAATTGTTTTTGTCTTGAAATAAATCCAGGGCAGAGATAATAATTTTATTAATAGATATCTCAAATGAGTGTGATTTTAATGATAAATAGAAGTTGGTTGACAATAATTTATTCATTATGGTCTTTTCTAAATAAAATACCTACTACTCATTTTACAAAATTAGTACTTAGGTAGGTACTATTTTTTGTTTTATTTTTTAATCACTCTATTTTAAATTAAAGGTTCAAGAAAAGTTACAGCCATTAGATTGTGAGCCGTTGGGTGGTGGAAGAATATCCCATGAACCAGACAACAAAAAGATCCACATCTATGGATATTCACAAGGTTACGGCAAAGCTGATCATGAGATTGCAGCCAAACTTATCAAAGACACGTACCCTGATTATACTATTACTCTCAGTGATGAAGGATACTAATAATTTCTTATAAGTTCTAGTTCTTTTTTTAAATAGTCTATTAATTTAAAAATAAGATTCTAAGATATGAACAATATTTTTCATTTTATATGACAAAGTTGAGGTTATATCAGAAGTTGACTGAAAGAAATCCCCTCACCCCTCATAGGATAAGTCAACCTTTGGAGATAAATTAGCTCTGTTTTATTTTAATTTTGACAATCTGTTATAAATCAGAATTTTTTATCTATACTAATATTTTAAAGAGGTATGGTTTGTGAGTATGTTAATTGTGAGTTTATGACGTTATGGGGGTAATCTCTGGATCTGCTGAACCGCTTTTGAAAATTCTTTCACTTACAGGAAGCTATGGTAGTCCTGAGTGAAATAAAGTGCATTTTATCCCGAAATTCCCACGGAAACTCCAAAATTACCGCGGGTGAAACCGTGGGGGACAGTGTTCAATAAAGCGAAGAAACAAACAAGTTAGAAAAAACAGACACGATCCTTACAAAGTAATTTCACATAGAACATTTAAATTGTCACTGTAAAATTGTAAAAACTTTTAGTTTTATAACTAAACAGCATCTCAACAGTCACCGATGTATTTCAATGTAAAAGAGGGTAGAGTTACTGTGTAATGTGTATGAACACTTGAAAAGTGTCCGTCGAGAAGTGGCGCTACGGTGGCTCTATGAATTTTAAAGATACCGCCAAAAGTTATTCTTCTTCCGCTTTTTTTTATTTGTCAATTTTCGCCCACTTTTCACTCCTCAAACTTTGTTCGATTTTTTCTAAAGTTTTACAACAGTCAAAGCGAGCAGCTAGCATAATTTTCACTTTTAAATCTGGTCACACCTGTCAAATCTGGTCTGGTAACCTCAGGTAACAACTATTCACGGTTGCCAACTTAGGGGTTTTCCCTAAATTTAGGGGGAAAATGAATGCGATGAAGTTTTTTTAGGGGTTTTTTGACTTATATTTTTTTCAAATTTTTATTACTTAAATTTTTTTTATCAAGAAAAATAGAGGTATAAAAATTTAAGACCTGGTAAAGCAATGTAGCCAATCATGTTTATTTGTTGATCTAACGGTTTAGCGATATTTAGTTTTCTTATAATCAGTGTTTACCAGAAACATAATATAGGTGATAGGAGTTAGGACGCGACTGTGGTTACGTTGTCTATGCTTAGAACTGTTGGCGGGATTTGAGCAGAAATCAGTCGGCTTTATTTATTTGTTTTAATTTATCGTTATTGTGCGAATGTGGTTAAATTTGAATGATAGTGATTCATTAGTGATGAACAGTGTGCGGAAACAGTGAAATAGGTAAGATAAAATGGGGCGTTCGTCAGGAGGTTGTCGTTTGACTATACAACTTCGGACTTCCAAAAGTAAAGCATCGAAATGCATCTCATCAACGTATTTTGATGTAAATTTTTTTTTACTAAAAGTCGTTATTTCGAAAAATTTAGAATTTGATAATTAGCATTTGGATAATGAAGCTTCATTTTGTAATTAAGAAAAAAGTATTGTTCGTAAAAAAAATCAAGAGACATTTTTGCTCTTGATTTTTTTTTTTTATAAGACCAATAATTTCACCCTAATGATTTCGAAACTGGGCAAAAATCTTGGCGCTGCTATTTACTATAAAGATTTTTTTATTTATTAATATTATTTTATTTAGGGGGATTTAGGGGTTTTTGACTTAACCTTTAGGGGTAAATATTTTTAAACGTTGGCAACACTCCAACTATTTTGATGGTTATTGGGCATTCCAGTGTGCGTTCCGTGAGTTTGGGCGCAGTTGTTCGGTTAAAATTGAGTTGCAACCAAGCCACAGAACGATCGAGTTGTTTTTATAACCTCAAAATATTTGAAATTTCAGGCGCCATTTGTTTTCTCTCAACTCACATTGCAAATAAGAATGAGAGAAGAGAGAGAGAAAGAGAATATTTTTCATCCAATTATAAACTTTTTGAGACTACGACACCTCCGCTTTTTTTGTTAGAACTCCGATTGATTTATTTTTCGACGAATCAGGTTTTTGGCGCAAACTTTGACACTTCTTAAACAATACATAGCTGTCAGAGTGAAAATTAACCTGCTTCGGAGATGGTTGTTTGGTTGTTGCACTCTGAGCCACGGAGCGGGTGAAACTACACTCTGACAGCTGTCAGAGTAAAATTTAACCAATCCACAGAACGGGTAGAGAGCGCGCTTGAGCGCGCTCGAGTGCATTCGTGCGAATCCACGGAACGCGCCTCTGACACCTTACACATGACGTTTTATGTCACCTGTCACTGTCAGTGCCAGCGATATTAAAAATGCAAACGCTAACATACATAGCTGTCAGAGTGAAAATTAACATACGGTAGTATCTCTAAGTAGTTTGTGAAATTAACTTGCTTCGGAGACGGTTGTTTGGTTGCTGCACTCTGAGTCACAGAACGGGTGAAACTACGCTCTGAGTAAAATTTCCCAAGCCACAGAACGGGTTCAGAGCGCGCTCGAGCGCGTTCGAGTGCATTCGTGCGAAGCCACGGAACGTGCCTCTGAGCCACGGAACGGGTGAAACTACGCTCTGACAGCTATCAGAGTAAAATTTAACCAAGCCACAGAACGGGTAGAGAGCGCGCTCGAGTGCATTCGTGCGAAGCCACGGAACGCGCCCCTGATTATGTTTTTGTAAACGTAGTGATTACTGTTTGTACCTTTATCCAGCTATAACCTAATAATTTTTGTTGAATTACTTCATACTTGTAGTGTTGACTGTGTAAATTGATCAGTAGGTACTAGATACCTAACATATTAACTGAATATGAATGCTTTGACTATCAATGAGAAAATATGTATAGAACGGGAACTAAATGTTACCAATCAAATACACCATTTTGAGGAATTACTCACTTGTTTTGACATCAAAGAAACATGCAAGTGGATTGAGGACAATAAGTTTCTGAAGGTTTGTACCTAGCTGTGGTTTGTATATTTTGTACTAATGATTTATTTCATAATGCTTTAATACCAAAGAAATTGTGTCAGAATCTGGACACAATAATAAGAATTCAAGATATTAAAGGTACCTATCGTACCTTCAGAATCAAAGTGACCTAACTCAAAATTCCTGTTACTTCTGATTTTGCTTAAAAACTGATTTTAAATCCTACTTTAAAAAAACCTGTGGTGAAAAGCCTCTATTCAGAAAAACAATTGCTTTAAACTATTTTGACTACGGTAACAAGTTAACTGCCTTTTTGTTTTCTTTTTATTTTCTTCTTTTTCCCTTTTCTTTTTTATTTATGTGAAAATATAAAAAAATATTTATCAGTATCCACTTCACATTATTTTTATTATCAGTAACAACTAACAACTGTCATTTTTAAGGTTTGCCTTCAATTTCCTGATGACCTTCTGTACACCAGCACAAAAATTTATGACGAAATAAAGAAGAGGATTGATGTAGACTTGCACATCCTTGGTGACACTTCATACGCAAGGTAAAAAATGGTAATTTCATTTTGTATTGATATTTTTAACACCTGTCATTAGGTAAGCTGTTTTCTATACTTAGGATGATTACTTCTGTTTTCAGCTGCTGTGTGGACTCAGTAGCGGCTATGCATGTGCAGGCAGATGCTGTTATTCATTATGGACGTTCTTGCTTCACAAAAACTAATATGCCTGTGTTCACTGTACTACCAAAACAACAGATTGATGTTGAAACCACAATGATGACTTTGCATAGCCACTTTAACAGGGATGATAAGATTTGTTTGTTTTATGATGCTGAATTTGAACACTGTAAAGGTGAGATTAGCTTACTTATACAACGTGTTAATGAATTAACTGAAAACCTGATAACACCCCATTTAAAAAAATAAACAATAATATGATTAAAATATATTTTATGTCGAAAAAATTTATACTTTAAAAGTTATTCAGCATTAGTTTGGAGGTGACCTATCTACGAAATTCCAAGCGCTACACCCGAGCCTAGGTTCGAATTTTTTTGTTGCAGGTGGCGTACGCGCCAAATATTGTATTATAAATAATTTAGACATGGGCTAGTAAAAATGAAAAAATATAACCTATATTAAAACATAGTGCGATCGATTCGCTAGTTGATTCTGAGCAAACTACTTTCTAGTTTTCAGTTAATTTATTAACACATTGTATAAAAATAATAATAACATGACACACATTGTACGGAGGTTCGGAAAGTGGTGTTGAATAACTGTTAGCCTAGGATATGTTCCATCAGTGCATTCAGAACTTGCACACTTTAATACTTTGTGAATACTAGGTTTTGAATATCAGAATCATTTACTGAACATCCTCCTTCAATAAGACCCTTATTTGACCTTTTTTAACCAATGTTTACCAAGCATAAAAAAAAATATGTTTACATAATTTTATTCATAGCATCCTGATGTGGAGATTGAACTCTGCGTCACTCAGTGTAGCAGTTAATCTTAATAACTAAACCAATAGTGCTGAGATGCTGACAGGTATATGATAAAATGTTTGTTCATCAACACAGTAAAACAATTTTGTATTTACAGATAAACTTGCACAAGGTTTCCACAAATACTATCCAGGTGGATACATTGCATATTTAGAAATAGAAGATAAACCTAACAAAATGTATGCAAGAGTTGTAAAAGATAAAAATGGAGTGGAATTGCCCATGGAGACATTGAAGGACTGCAACTGTGTTTATTTGGGTTCAAGAGGGCAAACGTTATTCAATTATTCTATTTCTATTGAAGGTATAAAAAATTTCAGGACCCATTTTGTTTCACGCGGACAGTGCGCCAAGTACTTCACCTTCGAGCGTCGGCGCGCAATGTATTCATAACAGTGCCTTCTCTCGCAGATGGTCCTCCGCGCGGATAGTCGCCATTAACAATAGATACACTAAAAATCGATTTCATCGATCTTATATAAAAGTAGATACACAGTCCCATACAAAAGTTCAGTTAAAAACTGTCCACAGTCGTGTTTACGTAGTTATAGCTGTGGTTATAGTTATAGTTGGTTGGTATTACAATAGTACTTACCGAAAATACGAAATTCCCTCCTTTTTTAGGGTCCTAGATGTATGATTTTAACAATTTTTAAACGAGCACGAATGCGACTGATTTAAAAGCGTACCCAAATGTTCAAGTGGGCGCTCATTTCATGAGGACATTTTTTGACGCTGATTGTGTATCTACTTTTATTATGAAATCGATGATTGTAGTGAAAAAATATTAATTCATAAAAGCTGGGCCCTTATTCACTATGTCCATAAAACGCCGCGTTAAGATAAGACGCCGCAAAAACTGTCTTTCCCTCGTAATCAGTTTTACTCCCAAAAAAATACATTTAAAACGTGTCTTATGTCATAAAGAATAAAATAATATCTAATATTTTGGCATCTGGAACGTTTGGAAATGCGTTTTTGGGACGCGCTTTATGGGCAAGGAATGTTGTTGGTCATAGTGAGTAAGGGCCCTCTTCCCGCGGTTTCCAATTTGGACATCTTTACTTATAGTATCATTAATATAACTCCAAATTTCCCACAGTGAAAAATACCTCTATGTCCTTTTCAACACCCCTGACATATGCAAAACTAGCAGTTCCTCGCGGTTTCACCCGCGTTAATTTCGGAGTTCCCGCGGGAGTTCTGGGACAAAAAGTACCCTATATCCTCTGTACCCCTGACAATGTGTATGCATTATTTCACCATGATCGGTTGAGCCGTCAAAGCGTAAAAGCGTAACAGGCAGACAGTTACTTTCGCGTTTATAATATTTGTAGGGATATTTTAAAAACTAACAGACAGAGTTTTCGCATTTTTAATATTAGTATGGATTGAGTACTTTAGCATACAGCAATAGGTAGCCATAGAGTGTTTGTGTTTCGTGATCGTTTGCGTGGACGTCGTATTATAGCAAACTTGCTTATATTATTTTCCGTATCCGTATCCGCTTCCGGTCGCTATCCGTTTTAACACAAAAAGGGGTATTGTGGACAGTCCCTCTGGACCATAAGCGTGAGACACAAAAAAATACCTGTTCACCTCTTTTTAGTTTATTGGATTTGGATACTTTTTTCAATGCGATTATTTTGACTGTTGCAGCTAAGAATTGGTATCTTTTTGATCCTCACACAAATTCAGTTGAGAATATCGATGAAACAGCGTGGCTTAGACGCCGCAGATTCCTTATTGAAAAGTGCAAGGATGCCAAAGTTGTTGGCATATTAGTGTGCAAACTGGGCGACCAGACTAATGACATCATCAACAGGATGAGGCAGCTGTGCAAGGTGAACGGCAAGAGAGGTCAAATTGTGCATGTTGGTAAACCCAATGATGCTAAGCTTGCCAACTTCCATGATGTAAGTAAATTAAGGCTACATTCCATGACACGCATTAGTGCTTATGCGCGTTTGATATCGCATCACGTAATAGTGTATTACTTTTCGGCATGGCTGCGATTGCGCATTGAGGTCTCCGGAACGATTAAGATGATACAGATCTATACATATAAAATACTTTGTCCTGAATGACTGATGGATCAACTCATAGCCTACACCGCTGATCGTAGAGACCTGAAAATTGGAGGGTGTGTTCTTTGTATGACGTAGGCATCAGATAAGAAAGGATTTTTGAAAATTCAACCCCTAAGGGGATGAAAAGGGGTTGCAAAGTTTGTATGGAACAATTCCGTGGGAACTTATCGCGGGTGAAACCGCGCGGGACAGCTAGTAGATTATAATATGACATCGCACGCGTCACACAAGTAACACACATTACAATCGTTGAAGTGGCGTGGTCCCTAGCCTGGGTCTAACGATGTTGGGCGCACATGATGCGTGTCTTAGAACGCATCTTACACTCATCAAAAGTATTAACTTAACTTTTATCGAGCACAATAACATGTTTTAAATAATTCTGTAACTTTTACAGATTAATATTTATGTCATGATAGCTTGCCCAGAGAACGACTTGTATAGCAACAGGGATTTCTACAAACCTATCGTCTATCCATATGAACTTGATGTGGCCCTCAACTCAAATAGGGAACCCTACTTCAAGAACCACGTCACAGATTATGTTGAGTTATTGCAAGGAGGCAGATCCTACTGTGACATTGAACAAACACAAGAAACAGATGTCAGTCTCATTACAGGCAGAATTAGAGTGTCTAAAATAGCGGCAGATATTGGAGTTGGCACTGATTTGGAATTAAAACAAAACTGGGCACTTGAAAGTATAGGGCAAAGCTTACAAGATAGATCTTGGAAAGGTCTGGAGCAGAAATTAGGAAACACTGAAGTGAAAAAGGTTGAAGAAGGCCGAAAAGGCATACCCATGCAGTATGATAATGAAATATAGTTTTACTTGAATTAAAATATACTTTTTACTTTTACATAATATGTAAATACATTTAATTGATATTAATTTATAGTGTTTATTTTTAAGAACCTAATTCAACCTTTCACTGTCGTGTTTTTGGATGCATTTTAGGCGTGATTTCTCCTAGCATTCCCAACATGCTTAAAATCGATCATTAATGGCCGCAATTAGTGACGTTTGGCATTTAACAAAATTTAACTTTATCAGTCAAATGGCAAATCAACATTAATTTAATAAATGTCTCTGATTGAGGCAATTTCGTTTTAAAATTTCTTTACTTAAAATTAAGTAATCATTAAAACGACACTGCTGAGTGCGGCCGTAAATCTAATAAAAAACTACAAGGACTGTGTGTGTGTGTGTGTGTGTGTGTGTAGTCAAGCAAGTATCTTTTTAGTATACAGTCAGAAACGAAACTTCGTTTAAATTTCGTTCGTTAAGGTTCGCTACGGAGAAAGAGAGTAGAGTAGGATTCTCGACCTAAAGGGCTTTGTAGTCTCTATTAACTAAATATTATACAGCTAATAAAATTTTTACCATAGAAAAATCTTTTGTATTTTATAAACAATTTACAGGATTAAACAAGACATATTGAATTAACCCTCCAGCAGTCAAGCGTGGTCTCTGAGTCTGCAGCAAAGTGAACTTATTTTAGTTAGCGCCAAGAATAGGGGGTTGCGCTTTCGTGTTATGCTTTCACTATAAAGATTTTTATTTATTATTTACAAGTAAAAGACTTCCTTATTATGTGCTGTACAAATTCATAAGTCTTCTCAAACCATGCCTAAAGTTGCAGAAACATAGACTGCGCTGCTTATGTTCGGCGCAAGGACGCGACCGCTGGAAGGTTAAGGGGAATATTAAAATATCTACTAAAATAAATATTAAATATATTAAAAAAAACATTTTTATTGAATGTGTCCCTTTTCTAACAAGTTTGGTTACTCTTTTCTATACTGTTTGGTTGTGTGGATTCTGAGGGGACTTCAACCACTCTTTCCATATCAACTGTTTCAGTTGTGACAGCCTTAGTGAAGGGTTTTCAGCTTTCATTATTGGCAACATAGATTCTTCGAATGCATTGTATAAAGCTTTAGCTCGTTTCTCTGGATGCTTATCAGAATCTGACTTTGAATCACTAAAAAGAAATATAGTTGGTATATTACTGGTTAGTAGGTAGTAGTGGTAGTACTGTAGGGGGGGAGGGGGGGAATAAAAATAAAAATTCTACTCACCTTAGAATAGTGATAGCCTCATCCACAGATTGAGCTACTTCTCCATCAAGCTGGATTCTATTGAGATTCTCTTCTAGTGGAGGTTCTTCAACCACCACTCTCGCTGGCTGCATGAAAACATTCTAATTAAAACAAACTAATATTTTTAGATCCTAAGATTTTTTAGGTATTAAGATGTGAATTTGTCACTCTTAAATCTTAATTCTTACCACAGGTTTAACAGGTTCAGCTTTAGCTACTTTCTCTTTCATTTGAGTGATCTGTGCTCGGGTAACCTTTGATTGAGGAGGTGCTTTGGTGGTACTTTTTATAGACTCCATTTCTTTTTCTAATAATGCCTTAGCTTCAGCCTTTTTCTGCAGTTGCTCCTGACGTTTCTTTTCTTGTTCTTCCTAAAATTTATAAATATTATCTAAAACCTCTGGTTCACGAAAATTACCAGCGTAGTTGTAATAAATAACTGAATAAATACCTGAATAACATCTGAAATATACACAGAAAAATGGTCAAAGATCTACAAATATTTCTGTTCATGTAGGAATAACTAATCGGTATCTGTTACATATGAATATTACCTTTTTCTGTTGTTTCTTCTTGAGTTTATCATCATTGTCCTCCCACTGGGAATCTTCTATAACTTTCTTCTGTTTGGTTTCTTTCTCTTGCTTCGCATCCTCTTTACGTTGTCGGGCTGCAACTGCCTTACTATTCTCACCAACAAATTTCTTCGGCATGTTGAATCAAGAACTAGGTAAGTACCTACTCAAACCTATTTGTAGATTTTACAGAGTAGGTAGTAAAAAAAATCGCCTGTAAACCGTATAAAAATTGGTGCCAAATCAATGCAACTACAAAAGAACAAAGAATGCTTCGAATAGTAGACAACAACTTTAGAATTAAAAGGTAAGGTAGGTACCCATCTATAATTCAATTTCTTGTGCTTTTTTTAGGTCATCATAGGCCACAATCAACAAATAACCGGCGTTACACAAACGAATACCTACTTAGGCTCAGATCAGAATGGGCCACAAATTAACTATAACTAGACTTATTTCTGAATGGGCTCAGATTATTTAGATAGTAGACTTAACGCAAAATCAAATCAACACCAATCTAAGTAGTTTAATGTGATCAACACAAAATTATTATAAAAATAATGAAAATTGGAAATCTACCTCAGATTAACTAGACATACCTATGTCCTGCCTATGTCCACAAACTACTTAGAGATACTACCGCCTATGTCTAAAGACATCACAAATTCTATTCAATCTACGTTGAAATTTTTTTTTTCTTAAATTTATCCCAATGGGGAAGGCAACTGGCAAAGGAAGCTAAGTTCACCCAAAGGCATACAGCCAATTCAGTTGTATTTTTCTTCTTCTTTACATTTGAACCTAAAACGTAGTGATTACCTTCTCTCTGGTTGAACCTTAATGGGACGCTCTGTGGGAAGTTGTATAGTAAAACGACAACCTCCCGATGAAGACGGAAGACCCCATTTCATCTTATTTCACTGTTTCCACACACTGTTCATCACTAATGGATCACTATTACGCAAAATCCACCACATTCACACAATATTAATCATTATAAACTAATTTACAAAACAACGAAATTAAACTCCGTCACTGCTTACGTCCGCTCCGTCACAGTTTATAGTGATTAATATTGTGTGAATGTGGTGGATTTTGCATAATAGTGATCCATTAGTGATGAACAGTGTGTGGAAACAGTGAAATAAGATGAAATGGGGTCGTCCGTCTTCATCGGGAGGTTGTCGTTTTACTATACAACTTCCCACAGAGCGTCCCATTAAGGTTCAAATGTGAAGAGTTACTGCTACAAGTTTCGGTCAAGCATCGAAATGCATCTCACCAATGCATTTCGAAGAAAAATACTGCTGAATTGGCAGTATGGACTTAGCTTCCTTTGTCTTCCCCATTGGGGTAAATTCAACAAAAAAAAACGTCTAGTTAATTTGTGTAGACACAAGTGGTTATATACTCTTTGTGTAGACAGTTGACACTTGACATTAGTGATTAGAGTCCTTGTATTTAATAGTTTCACTTTTTACAGTTTGGACTGTTTAGAGTCCTATTATTTTCCTCGACCGACTTAGTTTTACCCAAATTTACCCTAGCGTAGTCTATTCTTTGCCATAATTATGGCTTTAGTAGCGTACGACTACAGCGATTCAAGCGATATCGAAGACGAAGAAAACGGGACTGTCGCTACATTGATCACAAAACCTTCAGGTAGATTTGCTGATAATTTTAATTTTTGGCTGGCATTGGAACTTTAACAATCTGGATTATATTTCCTAGTGATATAGCTGCCTGAGTTCATATTATGTATTTATCTGTTAGTGTTGGAAACCTACATAAGTAGAAATTATTTATACAAAAAAAAAATCAGTGCTAGGAGACAACTCAATACTGAATGTTTTAATTTAATAGGACAGTTCCGTTCAGTTCCGACAGTTCCGTATGGTAAGATCAGTAGATCTTACCATACGGAACTCGCTGTCTCATCATTGTCATAAAATATATATCGGATGTCTTTGTTGTATATAACTTTCCAGAAGAACCAGAGTCTCAGAGAATACAAAATGAAGAGGAAGACTCCACACTTAGTATCTTCAAGCAGCTTCCCAAACCAACAAATAAGAAACCCATTGTCATAGAGGAAGATGATGAGTTTCTGCATAAAAAAGAAACTTCCCTGGAAGTTGTGAAACCAAAAGCAAAAATAATGGTGCCATCTCTGAATGATGTTAGTAAAAAATTTAAAATAATCTAATATCTTATTATTCAGTGTGTGGGTTTTTGGGTACTAATCAAGTCTTCCTGTTAATTTCAGTTCAAGGATGTTGAAGGTAGCATACTAAATGCAAAACCCAAAATATCTAATGGAGTAAGTTAATAAAAGTTAATTGATTCAGATTATACATAAAATAATAATATTTAAAAATTTATATTGATTCACAGAAAACATCCAGTTTGTTGAGTATGCTCCCACAACCCAAATCTGTTGTAATTGAAACTAAAAAATCAATTATCCCAAATGTTTTCAAACAAAAGTCTGTCAATGATAATGTTAAGAAGAAAGTATACCAGCCACCTCCAAGTAAAAAAACAAAATTAGATGCCCTTGCCATAAACTATTCCGATGACAGTGATGATGATGTGCAAACAGATTTCTTCTCTATAAACAAACCTGTTGAATTGTTGGCTGAACCAACATTAGAAATAGATGAGAAAGTAGAAGAAAATATAGCACAATATCCAGTCCCTCAGAGAGAACCAAGAAGCATTGAATCATATTTTAAACCAGATACAGCTGATACTCAAGAGTTACAGCCAAATTATTCAGAGTATGATGGAAGCACAGAGAATCAAGCATACAATTCTAATGAAGCTAGCGGAAGTAACTGCCAAAATACACTTGATGAAGAAGCAGTAAGTAGTTCTAATTTTTAATTTGACTGCATTCCAGTACGATTTTAATTTGGTTGGTATAACCTTGATGGGGATGTGTTGCACTTAATAACACGTGTTAGTATTAATCTCATAAATTGTCTTCGATAAGAATTCTTTATATTATGCATATTCACAAAATTTTAGATTTTGAAATTATGTGGTGCGCGTGGTAAGCAAAGGAGAGAAGAGATCCAAATAGTAGACATAAACCAGCAGGATGTGTTGGCGGATGCCCGGGAGTGGTTAGCTAAAGGACTGATGGATGACAAAACCAAACGTGTGTCTGCTAGCAAGAAGAAGGGCAATGAACCTACTAACCAGCAGAAGAGGAAACACCAGATCACATACCTAGCCCATCAGGTAATTAATTATGAAGTTCATTATGGTCTATGATACCAACTAACCCCCGCACTCAGAGTCGACTTTAATGATTACTTAGTTAAGTATAGATTTTTAAAACAAAACTGCCGCAATCAGACAAGTTTAATAAACTAATGTTAATTGGCATTTAACTAATTAAGTTACATCTCATTAAATACCATTAACATTAATTTACTGAACGTCTCTGATTGCGGCAGTTTTGTTTTAAAAATCTATACTTAACTAAGTAATCATTAAAGTCGACTCTGAGTGCGGCCGTAAGACTTCTAGTTGCAGAAATACTATAATATCATACATTTCTTGCAGGCAAAGGCTAATGAAGCAGAACTCCAGAATCAATGGGCTAATAGTAGAATGTCAAGGAGACAGACACAGTCAAAGTATGGTTTCTAAAATTTTACCATAGTTTGTGTAAGATTAGATTTTTATTAATTAGTAAGATTGTAAATAAAAAGTTTTTGTAATTATTAAAATTATTTATTAATCCTAACAATAAGTGTGACTTTCTATATAAATGAATGACAGGTTATTTACAGTCTCCTTGCTTTCCTAGGGCGTGGAGGGTTCCATGACACATGTGTATTGTCTGTTACAGAAACTATTTCCAATCCTCCCATCTGTAGTCCTTTTACAGCAGACTGTTGAAAAAAATTAATGTTATTTTGTTTCATCTGTACCTGCATTAATTTGGAAGTTCCCATGGGAACAAAGGAAAATCCAATTTTACCTAACAACTCTTAACTATCTAGTAGTCTAGTAGTTTCGAGATTTCGTTTTTATATACATATGTACAGGTGAATTTTTCAAGTGGGTACAGATGGTCAAATCCAAAACTGAGGAATAGCAAAAATTGCTCAAAGGATAGATTTTCTCTAGAAGAATTAGGAAAAAAATTGTATTAGATTATTACCAATCTTCCAGGTCCCAAGCCTCTAACTCTCACTCTGACGGTTTTGTAGCCTCTATCAATAGCTTTCTGAAAACCAAATATCAGAATTTACACACCAGTCACTACTCTTCTATTAGTTGTGTCAAGAAGCTAAAGTTTCATGATTTAAGATATACTTACAGTAGCTAGTGCTATTGCAGTAGTTTGGGCAGCAATATTCGTTCCTTTTTTGGTGTTTTTAAACCCTTCCATGCCACAAGACTTAATGATCTTTGTGGCTCCAAGATAGTCGGTGAGTGTGAATATTGTATTGTTTTGGGTGACTCGTACATTGCAAATTGGCAAGTTCTTGTAAGGCATACCATTGAAGAGAAAGTTGTCTGAATCGGCTGTAGGGAATAGATTATGTTTGCTGGAAAGTTGAAATGTATAAATTTAGTATGAGTAAAAATTGTTTTGAAACTACAAGCAATCAAAAAATATTCCATACGACTTTAATGCCGCATCAAGATCCACTATTTTTTCGCCTTGAACACCTTCGTCCTCCGCTGGTATGCTTTTGTGGTTGAATCTCTCAACCGCCCGAGGTGCTGTTGTTTGAAACAAACGCACGATACTGTTTACAGGTACTATAAGCGTGTTTTTTATTGCACTTATCATAATTACAGTACAGTAGTATAGAGTTTAAATTTAACCCTTCCTAATTCCTATATTATTTCTAAATTCTATGACATAACCTCTAAACAAATACAAATTACAAAAGTCAAACAAATTTTTTTATTTTTTTTTATTACGGCATTGGCTACTAAGCCATCAGCCAAAATATGTTCAATGTTACACAAAAAAAAGTCAAACAAAACATCCCGTTTTTGACATCCTAGTTTGGACTTTGACATATTTTTTTTTGGTGATACCTATTTACCTCAGTTTACCTCTGAGTATTTACCCCTTTCGGGGAAGGCAGAAGGAAACTTAGTCCATATAGCCAATTCAGTGGTATATTTCTTCTTCTGAAGTTATTAACATCGAAATGCATTGGTGATTGGTGACATGCATTTCGATGCTTTACCGGAACTTTTGGCAGCAAATCTTCACAGTTGAACCTTAATAGGACGCTCTGTGAGAAGTTGTATAGTAAAATGAAAACCTCCCGATGAACGCCCTATTTCATCTTATTTCACTGTTTCCGCACACTGTTCATCACTAATGGATCACTATTATGTAAAATCCACCATATTCACACAATATTAGTCACGATAAACTAATTTGCAAAACAAAGAAATAAAACTGACGTCCACTCTGTCCCGCCAAAAGTCCACTCCCCCTAGTTTGACAATTTTGACATAATGTTTTTGTAAAGTTTACCTCTTTCGGGGAAGGCAAAGGAAACTTAGGCGATACGCGATGGAACGAGCTCCAGGTTTATATTTTTAAATTTGGATTCAAGATTGAATACTGCTTTTCTCAGAGTCAGTCTCCTGCAAAGAGAATATCTCCTGATTAAGCGTAGGTAGATTGAAAACATCTCTAAACGATACATTTAAGAGTTGCTTGCTCCTAAATTGTTTGAATATCATGATCGTGATGATCATCAGTTCAGTCTTTATCATAATGGCACATAGGGCACGCGGCCCCGACCTCACGAGTCCCTCGAAACGATGGTATATTCCTTGAAACGCATAAAAAGAAGCACAAGTTATTTTTATAGAGACCCAGTGCCTTAGGGCCCCTGCATGACTGATGATTGAACTGATCGAGTACACAGTACACTCGGGTATATTACACATTTAACGGATACGGAACACAACCTAAAAGACCAAAGACGTTTTATCGACTGGTATGACCATTGCGTTGTTAAATAATAAGATGCTAATTGCTATAGAAGGCTAATTTTAAAATCCAATCCACATAATAATTGGTTTATTTTATAATTTAATACATTTCAATAACATTAATCCCTTACAATAACACCGAGATGAAAACATTGATTTAATTTTTTTCTTTAAACATAATATTTTTGCAATATTGAACAGTTTGCGAGAACCCGCGCAAAGGTGCCGGCACACCGACAGCCGTGAGCTGCAGGTGGCCGGCTTCGGCCAAGTAGTTAGCCTTGAGTAGCTCGCCGGCCGCCCACTGCACGGTGTAGCCGCCCGAGGGCTCGCCGCCGCTGGGCTCCCTCGTTATTATGTAGTTGACTATACACGAATATAGCGGCGTACAAACCAACTTTACGAATAAACCGTTATCGAGCAATTCCTTAATAAGTTCGTCTTCAATCTCTTGATTTAAAATCGAGTCCTGAAAGTGAAAACGATTTGATTAAAAATTGGCCCGATGCGGCTCTTTTTGACGTCATTAAAATTACAGTTATTATGACAGCACCCATAAAATATCCACCCTTCACAGCTTCCTAGTTCTATAGCTAGAGAGATGAAGTTGCGCAACAAACTCTGCAGTACCACGTAAAGTTTATTTATTTATTTATTGGCACACAAAGTTATATACCTAATACTAGTGTTTACCCGTAACAAAAACTAGATAAAATATATTTTATTGTAATATTTAAATACCTTATGTAGCAGCAGTAGCTTGACTAGATCGTTCTTGGAATATTCACATTTACTGAGCAATATAATCCAAAGATAGTTGATTACAGCATCACCCTTAACATCTTCAGCTAACCACTTCACTTCCTGGAAACAAAGTCATTTTAGGGACACTCATATTATACTATGTGCGTGGTTGTGTGTATAGATTAGCAGGATTAGCAGTGCGGTGATCGGCAAATTGGATGACTTGTCCGTTTACAACCAGCATCCTCAGTCAGATAAATGTATTTCTTAGTTAAAAACAACCGCAGTTTAGTATTTAATGAAATATATATGCCCTGTTTCTATGTTTTAATTGATGCACAATATATTTCTAATATTTAAGATTTTGGGTAAAAATATCACCTCTTCGACAAGCACAGGTTGTCGTAACAGCAGTTTTATGAGCACCAAACTTTCTTTTTGATCTGCGTTATCTTCCAATAAAGTCTTCAAATATTCGCAGTGTAAACTCCTCATTGATCTGAAATTAGAATTTATGTTGAAATTGAAAAAGCTTTATTTGACACAACACAACAATTTGCAACACACGTATACAACAACTATATAGTAACAAGACGTATTGAGAGTTCGCCCACCAACCGCCTGACGCCGGCCGACAAACGGTGTTACCGACGGTTCTATAGTCTTAAATCGTAATAATACCTTTTCACACAGTGGGTGTTTAATACGTATTATATTATGTATTTACAACAACAAAAGTATTATAAATAAGTATTACAGTTTTCTTGTACCTACTCACAGTATAAGCTTTGTATACTCTGCGTAATAGATAATATTCAAGTATTATATCCGAGTACCTACTAGTATAGAGAGCAAAAGAAAAAAGAGAAAGACCAAACATCAGATGGGCAGATTATTTGAGACACACTTGCTTGATGACCCCTTGGATGCGAATGGCAAAGGATAGGAAAACGTGGAAGGAGGAGGAGGAGGCCTATGTCGCAAGACAAGTTGAAGTTGTCGATGAAAATGTATTGTATTAATTAGTTTAAAAAGTATTTACTTCAATATTAAAGGCTATTGTTACGTGCTAGGGTTCTTAATTCGGAGTTTAACACTAACTTTACAAAAACACTAGGTCTAGGGTTCCTAGGTCCAGGTATCACAACTCAGAAACACCAAACGACTGAACTCGATGTCCAATAATTTCGCAAAGGTCGCAGGTAGTCGCTGGTATCGCTGAATATTCACTCGTAGTTGGCTCAAACTGAACTACCCGTCCGGTTCGGTTGCGCTGTTTATGCACCCAACCGAACGGGACTCTAGAATGTTCGAGTTATTCCCTTTTACAAGTTACTCGGCCGAACGTTTCTAGAACAGAACTTCTATAGAATTCGCTACTCAAATGTGTTCGCTTTACATTGCGCGTTTTGTACACATTGCGCGCTCATGGATTTAGCTCAACCGCGACAATATTTTTATTTATTTATTTATTTAACAATTAATGCACACAAGGACGACATAAAAAGAAAGAAAGTATAAAAGTAAACACGTACAAGGGTCATGCTTATTCCATTCAATAGGGTACTTGTATGAAATTTATAATAAGAAATTTTGTCAATATTTCAAAAATAGAGCCTTAGGAAAGCGTTATCGTGAAAGATTTACTAAAAAAATTTCAATAGTTTCCAAAATATTCAACTTTTAATTTTGTGAAACGGAACGTTGCAAAGAAACACCAATCACAGCCAAGCTTGACACATGACGTCACTTTTATTTTTTTAGGAAACATTTACCTCTTTCAGAGAAGGCAAAAGAAACTAAGTGCATACAGTCAACGCATATTTTCCATTTTCTGAAGTTTTTTACTAATGCATCGGTAACATGCATTTCGATTCTTTACTGGAACTTTTGGAAGTGAATCGACACAGTTCAACCTTAATTTCACTTTTGGATATTTAAGTTATCTGTCTGTCAGTGTCACATGAACCTGTCAATACGACAGTGACATTTCTATCACAGATTAATAAGGCGTAATTTTGAACAAGTGACGTCATTCCGCGTTTCGGCGGTAAGGTCTAAAGTAGGAACTTTGAAACGCTCTATTTCATTAATTTATGCATATATTTTTTTTCTTTTTCTTGCTTTGTTTAAGTAGGCCATATATCTTTAAAATAGACTGAAAAAAAAAAAATTCATGCAAGTACCCTATTGAAATTTCTTCCAGCAGACCCGCAACAGGAGAACCGATTAGAATTGGCTGATCTGGTGTGTCTCAATTCGATTTTATTTGCTAGTGCTTTTATTTTATTCACTAGTATAGAGAAGTGCAGAAGTTGTTTACCCTTCCCTGGTGGCGGGCCAGCAGTTGAGCACGTCCACCAGCGCCTTCCTCCGCGGCCACGTGTCGGCGTGCTGCACGAACACGCGGAACGCCTCGCGCCGCCCGCTCTCGCTCAACAATACGTCCTCTAAATGAGGTTAAAAACTTATTTCTTATAAGACAAACAGTGAAATTATATCCTATACATATTTCATATTATAAAACTAGCCGTCCCCCGCAGTTTCACCCGCGGCACAGATAATATAATACTATACTAGTCCCACGGTAATTACGGAGTTCTCGTGGGAATTTCAGAATAAAAATGCCCTATGTCACTCAGGACTACCGTAGAATAGAATAACATTTATTTCTGGACGACACACAAGAATAATAAACAAACATTAAACAAGTGGCTATAAGTGCCTATACCGTAGCTTCCTATAAGTGAAAGAATTTTCAAAATCGGTTCAGTAAGTTCAGAGATTACTCCCTACAAGGTCACAAAATCACAATTCACAAATTTTACTTCTTTATAATATTAGTAAACAAAGTCCTCCGTCGCGTCTATCTATCTGTCTGTCTGTTCGCGACAAACTCAAAAATGATTGAACGGATTTTTATGCGGTTTTCACCAATAGTATCTATTTTTACTGTTTCTTATTTTGTACCTTTTATGTGGGGACCAATAAAATCATTTCTTCTTCAATAGATAAAGTCAAGAGGAAAGTATATGTACTATAGATTTATTCCGGGATTCCCGCGGGAACTCCGTAATTGCCGCGGCGGGAACAGCAAGCGAGTAAACAAACAATGAACCCGACCGCTCATGTCGGCCGCGTACTGCAGGTGCGGCCACTCGGCGCGCAGCAGGTCGCGCGTGCCGGCGGCGCGCTGCGCCAGGTCTGCGGCGGCGGCGGGCGGCGCGCCCAGCGCCAGCAGCGCCACGCGCGCGCCCGCCGGCAGCCCCAGGCGCGCCGCCGCCGCCGCCGCGCGCGCCGCCAGCGCCGCCGGCAGCGCGCAGCCCGCCGCCTGCGCCTCCGACATGCGCTCCACCAGCGCCGACGCGTCCCTGCCGACACAAACACCACAGAGCACTTACAACAATGGGCATGTTGACTAATTTTTATTTTTTAGTCCGTCTTGTAGATTATTAAAAAATATTGGACACGTATTTTTTCTTTTTTTACGTAATCAAAAAATAACGGCGATATATTGAGTTGAAATTTCGCGTGACGTCACTATTCTGACAGTTTGTGCCACGGTTTTGCGGTTAGTGACGTCACGACCCCCTCACCCTAAACTTTAATGCGCTTTATCTCTGTATATTTTAATTTATTTGAAAAAGCAAAAAATACGTGTCTATTGTTTTTTTATTTTCTAACTGACGGATTAATTAGAATTTTGATTTTTAAAAGTAGTCAACATCCCTATTACGTACTTGTCTCTACTAATATTATAAACAGGAAAGATTTGTTTTTTTTTTTTAATTTGTTTGTAGATAAAACAATATCTGGCTAAACGAGCGAAAACGCCATCTATGTGGAAATGCAGTCATTTTTCATCGCCTAAAAAACACGAACAAAACGACGTTTTCTAAAAATGGAACTTAGCTAGATCGATTAATCGTCTCCGAAACCCTCTGCATACTGAATGTCATGAAAATCGTTGGAGCCGCTTCTGAAATTCAGATTGTATACAAGAATTTTTCGTATAAAGAATGAAGATATTAGAAAGGTATAATTCCTTTTTTTATGTAATTCAAACATATCGGCGATCCATTGCGACGAAATTTCGCGTGACGTCACGCGCCTTAGTACTGCACTTTATACATAATATTACATACTTAATTGTTAACATCACGAGCCCCCTAAATATTTTCACACCCCGGCCTATATCAAGCCTATTACAACAAATCGCATCATGTTGGACGCTGAGGCCGCGAGGCCAGGGCCCTCATTCTCTATGACCAACGTTTTATGCCCATAAAATAAAATAAAATAACGTGCTTCCCAAAAAAGCTCAAAATCTAAACTTTTTTTTTTAAGTATTACTTCTTCGAGAACGAGGGAGAGAATTTTTGTGGCGCGTACATCTTAACACGCCGTGTTATTGTCATATCGCCGCACTCAGAGTCGACTTTAATGATTACTTAGTTAAGTATAGATTTTTATAACAAAACTGCCGCAATAAGAGACGTTCAGTAAATTAATGTTAATTGGCTTTTGATGATTAACTTAATTATTTAACTAAGTAATTATTAAAGTCGACTCTGAGTGCGGCGGATAGTGAGCCCATAGGGGCCCAGCCGCGCAGGTGTGCACAGTGCAGGCGCTCACCGCGGCGTGCGCACGGCGGCGTCGAGCGCGTGCTCGAGCGCGGCCTCCAGCGGCAGCGGCACGCGCAGCGCGCGCAGCAGCGCCGCCAGCGCGCCCGCGCGCACGCCGCGCGCCACCAGCAGCCGCGCCGCGCACGGCAGCACGCGCGCCGCCGAGCCGCCGCTCTGCTCCAGCTCCCTGGCGCCGCAGCGCGCACGCCGCACCACACGTCACCATCACATTCATATTATAATAATAATAACTTAATTTTTCACCGAGTACATAATATTTATTTATTTATTTTTAGGAAGACCAACAGCTTTCCAGATAAAAACACTTTTGAATACAAAACCAATTTACATACATTAAGACATCAAATACAGAATATAAGACATACATCACGTTACATTACAGGAACATAAACAAAACATGAATATCTTCAACATTCCTAGATTCTAGAATCTTGTTTCTAGATTGATCCACAAAGCTTTGCCAATACTATCTAGAATCCTGCTGAGAGAAAATTCGCCTGCTTAGTGCATTCCTTGCCGACACCGGGCTGGTGTTAAAGAGATCGATCGAGTTACTTTTGAATAAATTGTTTTTTAAAATTACCATTAGTAGGTACCAACCGATCCTAAGTGATAAAGAATATTGGAATTTGTATAATACGTATCGCGACAATAGGGTACTTGCATAATTTTTTTTTTCAGTCTATTTTAAAGATATATGGCCTACTTAAACAAAGCAAGAAAAAGAAAAAAAATATATGCATAAATTAATTAAATAGAGCGTTTCAAAGTTCCTACTTTAGACTTTACCGCCGAAACGCGGAATGACGTCACTTGTTCAAAATTACGCCTTATTAATCTATGATAGAAATGTCACTGTCGTATTTACAGGGTCATGTGACACTGACAGACAGATAACTTCAATATCCAAAAGCGAAATTACGGTTGAACTGTGTCGATTTACTTCCAAAAGTTCCAGTAAAGAATCGGAATGCATCTTACCGATGCATTTTAAAGTAAAAAACTTCAAAAAATGGAAAATATGCGTTGACTGTATGCACTTAGTTTCTTTTGCCTTCTCTGAAAGAGGTAAATGTTTCCAAAAAAAATAAAAGTGACGTCATGTGTCAAGCTTGGCTGTGATTGGTGTTTCGTTGCAACGTTCCGTTTCACAAAATTAAAAGTTGAATATTTTGGAAACTATTGAAAATTTTTTAGTAAATCTTTCACGATAACGCTTTCCTAAGGCTCTATTTTTGAAATATTGACACTATTTCTTATTATAAATTTCATGCAAGTACCCTATTAGTCTGTAACGCAATCAGTACGGCGGGCGAGTGGACTGCCCAGTCTCCCCACCCCCCCCGAAGCAGCCGCTACTCACAGCCACTCGTCGGCGCCGGGCGCGCCGCAGCCCTGCACGAGCGCCTGCACGGCGGGCGAGTGCAGGTCCTCCAGGAAGCGCGCCCACCGCGTCAACTCCTCGCCCACTTGCGCCCACGTCTGCTCGCTGCGAACAAAAGTCTCACCTGTAGAGTTAAGGCCTAGGCGAACACTGCATGATTAATGAATCCTAACAAAACGACGCCACACACGCAGCGCCGACTGCTATGGCGCTTTTGTGATCTCGTGACTTTTCTCGAAAAAAATTAGAGGTTATTTGTGATTGTATAAAAGGTTCTCAACATCCACTAAGTATATTTTTTATTAAGTATTTGTTTCCGGAAGCACAGTTGCTATGTTACGATTAGTAGGTACTCACTCCTTGTTGGATTTGAACTCGTTCTCTTGCTCTTGCTGGCAATAATCCACAGCTTGCATTATCATCAGGTTTCTGGTGCCGGCTGGTACGCTGCAAGGCCCAATAATATTTTTTAACGAGTTACAGTACAGTAGTGGATTAGCGCTGTGCGTGTGTGTGTGTGTGTGTGTGTATATGCGTGTGTGTGTGTATATGCGTGTGTGTGGATGCGTGCGTGCGTGCGTTCATGCGTGTGAGTTTGTGTGTGCGCGTGCGTGTGCGTCTGTGCGTGCTCACCGCGTGACGGCGTCGCGGCTGAAGCAGGTGCTGGCGACGAACTCGAACAGGTCGCTCTTGGTGAGCTTGCTGAAGTAGCTCGCGCACTGCCGGTACTGCTGCATCCACTTCTTGCTGCTCGCGCCCTCCGGCACCTGCCGGTAGCCCACGACACTCAACACCACTTTCTGTTTTCTATCCGTTCAGTTTTCACGTGATACGCGTTCAAACAAACCGACAAACAGATACGAGTCTAAAACGGTGGAAATGTTATCCTTTAAACAGTCCATAATATGTATTTTTTAATATTTCTTACACGCCAAGTCTTAAGTTATTATTTTTATTTTATTTTATTTTTATGATTCAAGTACTTTCCCAAAAGTAAAGGCTTGTATGTACACGTATATTCACGTGTTGTGCGCGTGTGCGCATCGTAAGGCTGACAGCGGCCAGCGGGCTGTCAGTAAGTGTCAGCTGTCAGTGAATAATTGTCACATGTACATAATAATAATAATAATAAATAATAATAATAATAATAATAATAAATACTAATAATACTGTAAACAACCTAAATTTAAGAACAATAAATGAATAATAATAATAATCATCTTTATTTCCTTAAATCATTACAATTTTTAGACTTACATAATATTGTATCCTACTTATATTCTATCTACATGGCGTGTCAAACTTTCCTCGGTGTTCGCCAAGGTCATTTTCGCGGGGTATCAGGAGGCACGAAATTGGTGGCTATTTTACCTATATAATCAGTATTGTTTGGTACAGGTATATATAGGTGTGGGATAGGTAGTAGGTACGGTACCGTGAAGAAATGCTTGGTGAGCCACATGGTGTAGATGGTGTTGAGGCTGGCGGGCGGGCGCAGCGGCGGCGGCAGCGCGCGCACGAAGCGCGCCAGCAGCCCCACGGTCTCGGGCCGCGCCACGCCCGCCACGTGCGCCGCCCAGCGCTCGCCGCTCGGCTGCGACACCAGCAGCTTGTAGTCCAGCTCTGGGCACGGTCACAACACGGCAGCATCAGTCAAAAGTAGTTTAGACTGAACAGATCATTACAGTCAAAAGTAGTTTTGATAAAATTTGACCGCCGGCTGTCGAAATTTGAATAAAAGAAAACCTTGAAATTGATGTATTTCTGTGTGCATAATTTTCTTTAGCACGGTCAGCAGTACATAACTAATTAGACCATGTTTTGCCTATTTTTCCGGATAAAGTTCTGTCTGTGACATATAAATTACAAGCTGTCCTTCTGCGGTTCTACCAGCATCCATAAATATCACCCCCCCTCCCCCCCTGGGAGCTGAATTTCGGAAAAATATTTTTATTTCACATTTTATTTTTATGTCACAAAACCACTGTCCGAATTTCATATTTGTGACTTCAGTAGCTCCCTTCCCTTCGATTTCCGTCTACTTAGACGGATTTGTGCCACCGGAATTCTCTAGAGATTTGTGTATGATTCGGCACTTAGTAAATACTGACCGGGGGAGGCGGCCTTCGCCTTCTTGAGTAGCTTGATGTGCTCAGCGGCGGTGAGGCCGCCCGCCAGCAGCGGCGTCTCGTCGATGCTGCGCAGCAGCGCAAAGTAGTTGATCAGCGCCGCGTGCTCTGTGCCGCGCAGCTCCGGCCACAGCGTGTCGCGGATGCTGCGTCCCACATCCATACAACAACGTTACTCGTCGTGCGATATAGAGGTAAGAGCGATAGTTTCATTTGAAGACTTCATTCGAAATTTGAAGCACAAAAACAATTTACGTGTGCATGAAACGGCGCGAAATTTGCGTTCGCGCCAAAAGACGTAATCATGTGAGCTCAAGTGGTTTCTCCACGCCTTCTCTGCGTGCGAAACCGCGGGAAACAGCTAGTATAATCATAAAAGTTGTTCTGGAACACTATAGTCGGTTACGTTCAATTCAATTCCGTCTCTCTATCCGTCGAGTAGTTTTCGCGTGATGCGTATTCTAATCTATACTTAGTAATATCATGAAGAGGTAAAGTTTTGTGACGTTGTAGGAGGTAGGTAATCTCTGGATCTAATGAACCTATTTTAAAAATTCTTTCACTTATAGGAAGCTACGGGAGTCCTGAGTGACATAGGGTACTTTTTATCCCGAAATTCTAACGGGAACTCTGAAACTACCGCAGGCGAAACCGCGGGGGACAGCTATTAGATAGATAAACGGTCAACAATCTCCGAGCCTCAGTCGGTGGGGCGTGCTGTGTGCGTGCTGTGTACGTACGTACCGCGCGTACGCGTGCGCGTCCCGCGCGGGCAGCGAGTCGGGCGCGAGCCGCTCGAGCGCGGGCCGCGCGGCCGCGTGCTGCAGCCACAGCTCCAGCTCGTCCTCGCCGTGCGCCCGCGCCAGCTCGCGCGCCACCTCCAGCTGCTGCTTGTCACCCGACCTGCGGCAGGGGGCACCGTATATCATATCACAATAGCAAAAAATACTGTTACTAGGAAATAGGGACACTCTCCCCTCCCTCTTAGTGCCTTCTTGCCACAATGTTCTTTTTGAATATATTAATGACATTTGATCCGATAATTACTTATGAAATCAATGATATTTTATGGTGTTGCAATTTTAATTTGAATGTTTTTTTTTTCATTTTAATAATTTTAATTTTTAACTTTTATTCGGTTTAGACGTGCGCCGCGCTCACTGACAGTTTTCTAATGACAGAAAAAAATGGCGGGCTGAGTGATGCCGACACGAATATTTTTGCCTCGTACGTTTGAAATACGAATTTCTGATTGGTTAAAAAAATATAGCTGTGTAGTCTATTAGTGTCTCCAGCCAATAAAACTTCTACAGTACTGCCAACCTATATAGTTCGACGTAGAAAAATTAAATAAAACCGCCAAAATTCCTAGGCACTACTGTAGTGCTCAGGACATTCAAGAGGACTTGAATGTGGAACTCTCCCTCGGCCGCTCGCCGCTCGCCGCCGTACCGGAGGTGTAATATCAATCGGCAGGATGTGTATGTATGTATGTGTGGTGGGGGGAGGCTGGGGGATGTGCACTACCTGGCGAGCCGGTGGATGAGGTCGCGGCGGTAGGGCGGGTCGGCGCGGTACCGCGGCCCGTCCACGTCGTAGCCGAGCGCGCGCAGCCGCGCCGCCTCGCCCAGCGCCGCCAGCTGCAGCACGCACTCGCGGATCAGCCGCAGCTGCTCGCCGCTCGCGTCGCCGCTGCGCAGCGTCGCGCGGCACAGCTGGCCACCGCCACACACGCACACAGACGTCAATACACAGATATACTCGTATATATACATACATATATACACATATTTTGGGATTCCCTCATTTGTTACTTCCAAAAGTTCAGTTTAAGAATCAATATGAATCTTACCGATGCATTTTAAAGTAAAAAACTTCAGAAAAAGGAAAATATGTATTCTTTTGCCTTCCCTGAAAGAGGTAAATGTAAAGTGACGTAACATGTTAAACGTGGCTGTGATTGGTGTTTCGTTGCAACGTTTCGTTTTACAAAACTAAAAATTGAATATTTCGGAAACTATTGATAAGGCTCTATTTTTAAAATATTAACACAATTTCTTGTTATAAATTTCATGCAAGTACCCTATCATGTATTGATGAAAACCGCATTAAAATCCATTGCGTGGTTGAAAATATCCAAGCGTACACAGGGACAGACGTCGGGAGGTGATGTTGTTTTCTACTATAGTATAGAGATGTTGCATCTTACGAGCGCTGGTTTGGTGAGGTACACGTTGTCGCGCAGCTCGGGCGCGTTGCACTTGAGCAACGCGGCGTAGAGCGCGGCGGCGGGCCCGAGCGGCGCGGGCGCGGCCGCGAGCTGCGCCGCCGCCGGCTCCTGCGCGCCGCGCAGCAGGCAGCACACGCCCAGCGCCGCGTCGCACGGGAGCGTCTCCGCCGCGCACCGGTGCACCACTGCCGAGTGACGTCACACCAACGCCAAACACTAAGTTACTCCCAATCGCCAAGGGCCAATCGGTCACTGTCTCAGCATAAATGCTTCATTATGTCTGTGGGACAGAACGTAATAAAGCGCTGGTCTTCCGACAGGGCCGTAATACAGTTGCGTCACAAGATGGCTTCACTGTTACTGAAATACATACACGAATACATACATATATACAGCCTGTTACCGAAAGGTGTGGTCATAATAAACGATCGTGTAATGTTAATGGTAAAGAATGATTGAACTATGATGGCAGTGCTGATACGAAGAAATAAAATACGATAAAATTTTATCGACTTAGCTTTTTTTACTTGCCTCTACACATCACTAGCAATCAATTGAATCGGTCAGATAACAAGTCAATGACCCCTGCCCAAGCGCACCACCGCAGAGCTCGACCTTTGCGGCCTTGGTATCTTGCACGCGCCGATTGTACAATGAATGATATATCTATCTCGTTCTGGCTCATGCGGCCATTATGAAATAGGCGCGGCCTATTTCCTGAAGGGCCGCAACCCACCGCGCATCGTTCTAAAAGTTACTAGGAAAGTAGAAGGAATAAAATAAATAATTTCTGCATTCATTTCTTTTAGTTTTCTGCCTGTTTAACCTCTGCAGTCTGCTAAAAAAAACTGGTCAAGTGCGAGTCTCCTCGCCTAAATAGCAAAGAAACAGCGTGCACAAAATAAAAAAAACTACTAGGACATTAGAAGTTACGAGGTAGTAAAGAAATGTAAACAAAAACAAATAGGTTGCCTAGGGAACGACGGCGGCGCGGCGGTACGGGGCGGGCGGTAGAAATGGAAAAAAACCGGCCAAGTGCGGGTCTACTCGCCTAAATAGCAAAGAAACAGCGTGCACAAAATAAAAAAAAACTACTAAGACATTAGAAGTTACGAGGTAGTAAAGAAATGTAAACAAAAACGAATAGGTAACCTAAGGAGCGACGGTGGCGCGGCGGTACGGGGCGAGCGGTGAAAATGGAAAAAACCGGCCAAGTGCGAGTCTAGCGCATTGAGGGTTCTGTACAATTTTGTAGATATGTAAATAGTTCGTGGTAAAGAAGATTGAGGTACAAACTTCACTTTGTCATCGGAAAAATTTTGTCCTCTCACCCATCAATAGGTCGCGGTCAGACTAACTGCAAATAAATTTCAGAAAAAATAATAATTATGTAACTACTTTACGGGTTTTGGAGTTTACCCTTTACTTGTGCTGTATCTAAAATATTGCTTCTTGCATGATTGTAGGTCAACGGGAAGTAGGTTTGATGCACTTGTGGTTGTGAAAATAAACGAAAAAAACAACCGTTTGTACACGCCTGTGAAGTTGGCCCCCCAATGTCAAATAAAAAAATCAGTGAGCTCTAGTCGCCTCTCACGTAGTTCTGGATTTCCTTATTATCTTTTTGGAAATAGTTCTGTTGTTTACATAGGTCAAAAATGGTTCTGAAATAGTAAGGGACCCTATTTACGGAGCGATGGTAGTAAAAAAACTACCGGAACCTAAATAGTACCGGAGCTGACAATGCTAAAACGCTTATCACACTTTACAATTTGTCAGACACCAATCCAAGAAATCGGAAAGTGTAATCGAAGTTAGAACAGTTGGTTCCGATTTAGGATCAGTGAGTGAGAGAGAGAGCACTACATTAAAATGTACCCTAGAGTAGTCGATTTAGGGTACAATTTAGTGTGTGATCACTCGCTATCTCTCTCACTAACTGATCTTAAATTGTATCCGATTTAGATTCCCTAAATTAGAAGTAGTGTAATAAGCCCATTAATGGGGATCTACTCGAGCGTCATTGGGACCTATTGAGTTTTGAAGATTAGGAGGTAGAAACGAAATAAGGTTAAAATATGATGTTTTTTCTTTCAGTTCTACAGAGTTTCAAAAATGTAAAAAAAAATAACACAGTCACATATTAATAATAATATTCGAGGAAGTCAGATATTGATAGTTTACTCCACGGTATTTGATGATGGAGGTTTACATTGTAGGGGTCACTGTATGGAAGGGTCAAAATTGAAGAAAAGAAAATTATTCGAGCGCGTCAGATTTCAGAGGGGATGTTAAGTGAACCCAAAAAAGGTCCCATTTAAAAAACTGACGATTCGCACTTAACGCAAACGCGTGGCGGCCTTTGGAAAATTAAAAAAAAAATATAGCTATTTTAAAATACAGTCAGATTTT
Organism: Zygaena filipendulae; assembly: GCA_907165275.2. Lineage (NCBI taxonomy): Eukaryota > Metazoa > Arthropoda > Insecta > Lepidoptera > Zygaenidae > Zygaena > Zygaena filipendulae. The sequence continues at coordinate 1,450,331 of OU015650.1, forward strand.
TATGCAGACGGTTCAGCTTGATGTACTAGTCGTTCTGACCAATAATAATCTGAAGATTATTTGGAGGAATACTTTTAATCTGATGGCTTAAAAAAAAAATTAGATTTTTTTTTTAGGTTACTAAATGTGATAAATAAAATACACAGAAAATAGCATGAAAAAATATTTTATAATACATTCAATTTTTGTTTTTTTCGGCTTGTGGAAATTGGCAGATTTTTTTCCATCCTTGAATTATTTACTTCAAAAAAAAAAATCAACTACACTCGAGAATATCAAGGTGGTGTTTTTTTTTTTGCAATTTTGTGATCCTTTTACTCCCTTACGTGATATTCAAATCGTCAGATTATTCATATGCACACTTTATTTTAATTTCACACGCCCGAGTATTTCTATCTATCGATTTTTTATCTATTCTGATCGGTTATCCTAGATGCGTGACTCTGTGTAGAGATGCAAGGTATCTCCCTTATGTTAATCTGACGCGCTTTAGTAAATCACAAATCCCTTCTTGGGCTCCCGTGCTATAATACTTCAAAAATTCATTTCTTAGGTATTTAGTAGATCAGTCGCCACTCGCCAGTCGCTTACTGTTTGTTCAGGAGTAAAGTTCGGTATTTCGAATTGTTATTAAATCACAAATATCTTTATTAAGCAACAGTGAACACTACGAAATAAAACTGTGTCAGTGCAGCTTGAGTTAGCCCGTGTGAAGTTCGAAAGTTGTTCTGGGATAGATTTGTTGAAGGTAAATCAGTGGGTGAATTTCGGTGGCTGACCTTAGCCGTGACTGCTGACTGGACTGTATCCTTCCGTCCGCACTTGGAACTTCGCCCGGGTGCATGGGACCCGCAATTGGAGGTGTCAAATACTGGAGCACTTCAAAGAGAACCCAAGAACCACCTGCAGAACGTAGTGCTGCAGGAAATCTCGGCGTGGTAATTCGTGTAAAAGTTTGGTGTGTACTGTGGGATGATCGTCGACAACGGCACCACTTCCATCGTACCTACCCGCTGACTTAGTTTCTCATGTGTTTCTACCAGTGTTACCAAAATATCGACATACGAGTATGAGTGCCGGATGCGAGAGATAATGCTGGATTGAATACGAGCCGTGATCATGAATCATGATTCTGATGCATGATTCCAGTGATAACACGTGTGACGTGCCACGTGTGCACTACCTACCTACTTCGTCATTGAAAGAAAAAAAATTTAACGCCAGTTCTTTGAAGTGAGCCGCCCGCGCGGTGGCGCTCGTCATTTTCTTTGATAACGCCGCCTGCTACTGTGCGAGCCGTCAGCCGCGCTGCGCGGTTACAGTCGGCACTTCCTTTGATAACGCCGCCTACTACTGTGGTACTACGTTGCGCCGTTCTTACTAGGAAATAAGAAACGAGATGGAGGCAAATAATAACGTTTGTAAACACGAGTAAACAACTGTTATGTTATGAATTGTTGTGATTACAAGTGATCATTCAAATTTGCGTATTCTTCAAGACGATAATAATCAAAAGCCAACATCCTCGAGTGTTGTTGTGTGACCAGAACCAGCGATATTATTCTTAACTTAGCATCATACAGTGTTTTGTGATCCAAATAATATGAAACCAACATTGCCACAAAATTTTAATAGTGCAGTGTATTTAAAGTATTTTTTGGCAAGTGAAGTGGAAGATTTCGTCTCAAATTCCAATAATATTGACGACAAGTTTAATTACGTTACGTATCACGTAGGTACCTACACCACGCGACGTTGTTGAAAACAATTTGCAACTCGCAAGTCGCAATGAAACATGCCCTTTGAAGTTTGCCGCCGCGCTGCGTCGGCCCGCTATGCCGGCCACCAAACTTCGGCGTACGCGCCTACCAGGCTCTCATGGCAAATCGGGGGGTAAGTCGTAAGTTCGTGAAAACCGGGTCAGCGAACTCGTTATCTTTGAGCGGTTCATGACCTCACTAGTGATGTGACATTGTTTGTGTCGATACCAAAAATATGTTTTTTTAATACAGTTGCTCAAAAAGTGGCGTATTGCAGGGACGTTTAGCGTTCGGGATGTGGGCTATTACATACTCGAGCTTTTTGTTTACCTTTCCCGAACTCGTGCGTTCTCTTTGCCAACTGTCAAAAATGGCGACACGACTTTGACACACTTTTTGCATTGCGAAACGTAGGTTTCGCATTACTAATACGACTAGCGCCATCTCTTGATCACAGTTGGAACTTAGTTGAGTTTGTTGTGTTTTTGATATTTTATTAAATTGCTTAATTTTTTCGTAACTGTATTAAAAATAGTTGTTCAGTACACGTGCGGAACCGTCATTGCAACTAGTTCCGACTGTCAACCCTCACCTTCGGCTGCGCCTCGGCTCGGGTAGACATTTGTCGGAACTCTTTGCAATGACAGGCTTTCCGCACTTATAATGAAATATACTATTTTATAAGTGTGAATTTGTGAAGTTGGATTTTTGCGTTAAGTACTAGTGGCTTATTGTTCTATACCATTAACACTGCACGATCCTTTAATATGACTACACCGTTCTGTAACAGGCTGTATACGTACACACACACACACACACACACACACACAGACACACACACACAAGGCTCACCGTCCGCCTCCATGCGGTAGGCGGCGCCGCCCTCGAGGCAGTTGTGCGTGTAGTACCAGGCGAGCAGCGCGCGGCCGAGCGCGGCGCGCGAGCCCGGCCGCTCGGGCGCCGCGAACCGGTCGTAGCGGTAGTGCGCCTCGGAGGCCGCGTGCTGCGGGTACAGCGCGCGGTAGAACTCCTGCACGCGCACCGCGCCGCCCGCCTCCGCGCACTGCCCGTGCTCGGCCTTCGCGTCGCTGGGAGGTTGATACGTTTGGGAAATATTTGTGTAATCTAGACATATCAATAAAATTGAAGTGTCTGCTTTTCGCTAAATGCATACGTAGGTAAGTATACGATACTAACATAAAAAAATTTCAATGTTTTTAATTTTTTTCTGTCTGTATGATTGTTCCGGGTAATCTCTGAAACGGCTGGACCGATTCTTACGGGAATTTCACTGGCAGATAGCTGATATTATAAGGAGTAACTCAGGCTACTTTTTTATCCCGGAATTCCCGCAGGATCTCTGAAATTACCACGGGTGAAAATGCAGCGTACAGTTGTTGAATAAATAAAAAATTATTCCAAAGCATAGTTACGCGCGATACAAAAACGATCACCCAAGAAAAGCGACTGAGGAGTCTGACGACTGCAGTGACCGAAGGTCGATGCCCCGAACATCCGATCCCACAACTATGTGACAGACGTTGGCCAGTAATAATTTTAGGCAAACTACTGGCCGTACCATTGCTATGTCGATTTTACTTCACAGCTGGATGAAGAACTAGGAAGAGGAGACCAGGGAAAAGACTACTCTATAAAGCTATGGTTTCCAGCTCACGCTTGATTTTATATTGAATTTAAAAATGAAACCGACCAAAGAATTCCAAGAAAAGATTGTAAGCACTCCTATTTATTTATTTATTTAAATAAATAACCTAACACGGAATGAAATGACTACCAAGTGAGTGACATTTTAACGGACTCAGGCCAGCGACGCTCCCTTGAACCAAAAGTTACTATGGATTCATGCGCGAACTTCTTTACCAACTTTGGAATACTTAACCAAATTTCTATGGCCGCGTCATACATTGCATTGGTATGGTTGGCACAAAATGCTTTCATAGATCGGTTCAGCGATTATTATGGAAGTGCCTACTCTTAAAACGTAGTGATTATTTGCTCAGTGAACTGACTAACGTTTGCGTGAATTTGTTCTGGAGCGTCTCCAGCAAGTAATTGAACAGCGGCAGCTTCCTGTCGCCGCGCCCCGGCGCCGGCGCCGGCGCCACCAGGTCCTTCTTCTCTATCACGGGCTGCGAGGAAGCATTCAAAATAGGGATGATGGCAAGGTATCAAATTTAAAATTCTATTTAGTCTGTCAGTTAAATATTAAAAATAATAGACACGTATTTTTTGCTTTTTAAAATTATTCAAAATGTATTTAGATAAAACGCATTTAAGTTTGGGAGGTCGCGACGTCATGTCTAAGAATAAAGTGTACCGAGGTGTGACGTCACACAGAATTTCAATGTATCGCCGTTATTTTTGATTACGTAAAAAAAAGGAAATTTTAAATTTTTACTATCTATCTGACGGAATAAAAGTAAAAATTTAGTCATCATGCCCATTCAAATACAGGCAAGTGACGCAGTGATAATGCATGAAACGTTAGTTATTATGGTCCTTCGTGACCGTTCCTTTAATCTTCTTATTTTATTCTCTTCCTTTTTTTACTCGCAGCGTCACTATAGCACAGCTACATGATGATTTCGCTAATGTCGGGACATAGCATAAAAACAATAGACAACAATAGAAAACTGTTATAGTATAACGGTTTTCTATTTAATAAAACGCTGATTATTCATTTCTACGGGTGAATAATTGAAAACAATATTTGAAAACAATTTTTGTACAAAATTTATCGTTTGTCACCAGGACATCCGAGGCGGGGGACAACTAGGAAAATCCTATTACTACTAATGGATGGTTTGTCACCAATTATGCTTATTTTTGTGGTGTTCAGTACCGTGGTGATAGCGTCAGCAAATTCATCGTCAGTAGAAGGGCAGCGGTCGGCGAGCCGCTGGGGTTCCTTCAGTGCGGCGCCTATCTGCTGCAGGCTCTCCAGCTGCAGCGCTAGTCTGCACACAGGAAGCACTCGTTGAAATACACCAGTTCCCCACCAGACGAAGCGTACATAAGCCTATGGAAGTACGAAGGAAGGAGTACGGACGCCGAGCAGTGAGCATATTAAGTGGAATAGTATATTTCATTACAAGTGCGGAAAGGCTGTCATTGCAAAGAGTTCCGACAAATGTCGACCCGAGCCGAGGCGCAGCCGAAGGAGTTTCTTTACCTTTTCCGAACTCGTGCGTTCTCTTTCCCAACTGTCAAAAATGGCGAAACGACTTTGACACACTTTTTGTATTGCGCAACGTAGGTTTCGTATTACTAATACGACTAGCGCCATCTCTTGATCACAGTTGGAACTTAGTTGAGTTTGTGTTTTTATTATTTTACTAAATTTCTTCATTTTTTTCGCAACTGTATTAAAAATAGTTGTTCAGTACACGTGCGGAACCGTCATTGTAAAGAGTTCCGACTGTCAACCCTCACCTTCGGCTGCGCCTCTTTGCAATGACAGCCTTTCCGCACTTGTAATGAAATATACAATTCCACTAAAAGTGACGCGTCACGACGTCATTTGTTGCGAGTCACGACTCACGACGTGTCACATAGGTTAGTGCCAGTGTCACGTGACGCGTGTCGAGTGCCGTGTGACGCGTGTGCCGCGAGTCACCTGTCCCGCAGCACTCGCTCGAGGTCCCTGGGCGCGAGGTGCGCGGCGGCGGCGGCGAGCAGGTCGCGGCGCGCGGCCGTGTCGGCGTGCGCCCGCGCGCGGCGCGCCACGTCGGCCAGCAGCGGCGCGGCGCGCGCGCAGCGCAGCCCGGCCAGGCGCCGCGCCGCGCCCACCGCCGCGCCCGCGCCCGCCTCGCCGCCGCGCAGCGCGTGCGCGCACACCAGCTGCAGCACGCCGCCCTCCCTGACGATCACCGAGGGGCGGGTATCGTATACACTAATTCACATTGAAATTTTTTGTAGCTGTTGATTTTCCAAATAAAGTAAAATAAAATTTTATAAACTACTAGCTGTCCCCCGCGATTTCATCCACGGTAATTTCGGAGTTCCCGAGGGAATTGCGGGAAAGAAGTTCTTTGTACCCCTGACAGTAGCTGTTCCCCACATTAATTCCGGAGTTCCCGCGGGAATTCCGGGATTCCTATCTTTTAAGTTGGCCCATATTATAAATGGTTACAAAATTTTATCAAAATCCGTTCAGTAGTTTCGGAGTCCATCGCGGACAAACAACGTGACACGTGATTTATATATATTAAAATAATGCGTAAAATCGCAAACGGTTCGTTGATTTTAAAATTAAAACAATAATACGTAAGTTACCACGACGGTATTATAAAGTTTTTGTAATGACAAATGACGTTGAATGCGATTTGCGTATTCTGCGCTGCGCTCTCGGTCGAGTATCCAAGTTGTAGTTATCGCTATAGGTAGAAACTAAAAAAATTCGTCATGTCAAATGTTGCGAAATATTGTACTTTTTACTGGACGATTTAACACGACCACTTTATAACGAAACGAAGTGTTCCTTAATCCCTAGTTTCACATAGCGCTAATGGTTATAGACTGTCAACTGGGCTAGGGCTAGACGGGCTGGTGCCGGCGCCGGCGCAGCTCACCTGGCGTGCTCGTCGCCGCCCGCCACGCGCAGCAGCTCGGCGAGCTTGAGCAGCTTGTGGCTGGCCAGGTACGCGTTGGGGTCGCTCTGCAGGCACTGCTCTATCAGCGACATCTTGTCCTCGCACAGGCGAACTGACGAGTTAACGTTAAAAATAAAAATTTATAAATAAAATAAAACAACGGACCCATTCTGGAGTTTTTTTGGCGGCAATCAAATATATTAGATAAAAAATGGTTGGGTTAGACCAATACAGCACCGTAAAACACAACAAAATCCAGCTTACTTTACTTACGAGGATTGAACCGCCAACTTCTGTCAGGTCTCTAATACCCACCTCAAAATAAAACTCCACTTAGTGCTTACCTTGTATCGGCAGGATGCCCAGATCGAAAGCGCTCAAAATTTGTAGAGCAGATATCAAATCCAGCTCTTCCTGTATCGCCGGGTTCCCGTCTTTTATAAGACTCAAACAGCATCTAACAAACAAGCGGAAGTTTTTTTGTTAGATAATAATTTTAGCAGCATATTTTCTTTAAACTTTATGCAATATTGTTCGAGTCGATATGTAATATTTCACTAACAAGTGTCTGACTGTGTAACTTAGTAAGTGTATGTGAAAATCATTCGACGCAACTGGTTTTCATGTTTTTATACTGAACCAGGCGTGTGTGTGCGTGTGCCTGTGCGTGTGCGTGTGCGCGTGGGTGCGTGTGCGCGTGGGTGCGTGTGCGTGTGCCTGGCTACCTGGCGAGCTCGAGCGCCGGGTCGGTGAGCGAGGAGGCGGAGTTGAAGTACTCCCTGGCGGCGGTGGTGACCAGCTCGAGCGCGCGCTCGTACGGCACGGCCGCCCCCGCCCCCGCCCCCGCCGCCCCCTGCAGCGCGCCGCCCGCCAGCCGCACGCTGCTCACCTCGCCGCTCGTCAGCAACGCCATCGCGTATATCTGCGCACAACACCCGCCACACAATCCTTACTATTATAAATCCTTATTATTATAATATTACTATAAATGTTTATTGTTAATTTTTGTAATGTCAACTGTATTTCAACTTGTGTCTGTTTTTTCTCCAATAAATAAATACATAAATAAATCGTCCCTTAGCTTACAACACCGCAAAAGTAATTTTTCCAACTTCACAGGAGATGAAAAATACCGGTTATACCAGTGGTTCAAGCGGGATCTCTGGAGTCACCGCAGGTAAAACCGCGGAAACAGTTAGTAGGTACTGAATATTACTACGAGACTCAGCGTTTCCCATCAATTTCATGCCTCCTCTAAAGACCGAAGTTTGACACAATACGATAATGGGCATATTGACTAATTTTTATTTTTTAATCCGTCTTGTAGATTATTAAAAAATATTGGACACGTATTTTTTTCTTTTTTTACGTAATCAAAAAATAACGGCTATATATTGAGTTGAAATTTCGCGTGACGTCACTATTCTGACAGTTTGTATGGCCGTTTTGCGGTTAGTGACGTCACGACCTCCTCATCCTAAACTTTAATGCGCTTTATCTCTGTATATTTTAATTTATTTGGAAAAGCAAAAAATACGTGTCTATTGTTTTTTTATTTTCTAACTGACGGACTAATTAGAATTTTGATTTTCAAAAGTAGTCCACATCCCTATTATTCACTGACAGCTAATATTATAGTCTTCAGCTCGCTGTCAACTTTACGATACGCACACGCGCACACCACGCATACAAGCCGGCGTCTAAACTCGTGGGAAAGTACTTGAATCAATTCATTCGTATGGAGTGTCACCGGGCTGCTATTACTACGTGAATCAGCGACACCCTCCGCCCCCCGCCCCCTCCGCGCCTCCCCGCGCCGCGCCACAATGTAGCGGCGAGTATAGAGGCTGTTTGCCGCTGTGTGTGTCGGACATTACCAACTTCAATTTGGAACTCTCTCGGCCGCACTCAGAGTCGACTTTAATGATTACTTAGTTAAGTATAGATTTTTAAAACAAAACTGCCGCAATCAGAGACGTTCAGTAAATTAATGTTAGTTGGCATTTAATGAGATGTAACTTTATTAGTTAAATGCCAACTAACATTAATTTATTAAACTTGTCTGATTGCGGCAGTTTTGTTTTAAAAATCTATACTTAACTAAGTAATCATTAAAGTCGACTCTGAGTGCGGCGGTCTCTCCCACAGGGTGTTCGAGTCGGCAATAGTAGTGGGGAGTTCAATCTGTTCGCTCGCATCTCTATACGAGCGAACCGAACTGTCTCAGGTGCGCCAAGCCCGTGCATAGTCAAGACAATCGTATTTACAGACAACTACTCTCGAATCTGTAGAACTTTTAAGTTATGCAAAACAAATATCCTAAAATATGCAATGCCCGCCCACTTACCTCATAACACTCTTCCTTAGTGACACAAGTGAACAGCGTAGACTGAAATTCGAGGAGGTCTTTGAGCAGCTTCTCCCAGTCCTGAGGTGTAGGTTTTTCGTCTCTAAGGTGAAATAAAATTTACGTAAATAGACCGTGATTTAATACTTATAAATAACTAGGATCGCGGAGTCTGTGGCCACATCATACTTACTTCTAGCAAAGAATAATTTAATTATTCATGACTGTTCTGTATCCACGGATATAATATAAAAAAAAAGATTCCGTATCCTTATCCGTTACTTGTATGGCAGATCTTTTACGGATATTTTATTCAATTTTTGATTACGTAAAAAGAGGAAAAGTACTACGGGTCCAATATTTTTTATTAATAGCTGTGCTCCGCGGTTTCACCCGCGTGAGTTTCGGAATTCTCGCAGAAACTCCAAATTAGCCGAATTTAGGTACTCCTTATAACATTAGCAGTGAGAGTCCCGTCAACATCGGTCCAACCGTTTCGGAGATTCACCCGCGTGAGTTTCGGAATTCCCGCACGATCTCTTTATATCAGGAACCTTTGCGGAAGCAGGCAGAACAACCCGCCAAAGTTTCATCATAATCGTACCAACGGTTTAGAAACGCATAGAGGACGAACATACAAACATTCATTTTTATTTATAAAGTAGAAGATACAAGACGGCCTAAAAATTAATATTGACTAAAAAAATCATGCCCATCCTACTATACTATAGTATGTATGGATGGATGGATGAATGTTTATTACTCTTTTACGCAAAAACTACTGAATGGATTCAAATGAAACTGTACAATAATATAGCTTATACATCAGATTAACACATAGGGTACTTTTTATCTCAAAATTCCCGCGGGAACTCTGAAATTAACGCGGGTGAAACCGCGGGGCACGGCTAGCTACAGAATATAGCCCTCACCCGGTGGCGAGGGAGCGCGCGATGCGGGCGAGCAGCGCGCGCGCCTGCGCGGGCCCGTGCAGCGTGCGGCGCAGCTCGCTGGGCGGCACGCGCACGCCGCGCCACGCCGCGCGGCTGCTGCCCGCCACCAGCCGCTCCACCTCCGCCGCGCGCCGCACCAGCTCGCTCGGCGAGATGCTGCCGTCGCTGCGCCCACCACCCCACAGCACAACCCAGCACATGCACACACGATAACTTCATTATTTTTATTTATTTTATTTTACTCTATTTGGAAAATCAACAGCTACAAAAAATTAAGTGCCAAACAAAAAAGCCGATTACAGATTTTCGCACGTGGGGAGTGGAATAACAAAAAACATCAACAGGCAGCAGCAACTTCCGAGTGACTATACATATTATTTTTTGGTTAAAACACACACTTGGTTTAAAACATGGAGTTTTTTCTGTTTTGAAATAAGGATGTTGACGACTTTTGAAAATCAAAATTCTAACCAGTCCGTCAATTAGAAAATAAAAAAACAATAGACACGTATTTTTTGCTTTTTCAAATAAATGAAAATAAAATATACAGAGATAAAGCGCATTAAAGTTTAGGGTGGGGGCTCGTGACGACGACCGCTATAAGCCGCCATACAAACTGCAACGGTTAGTGACGTCACGCGAAATTTCAACTCAATGTATCGCCGTTATTATTTGATTACGTAAAAAAAGAAAAAATACGTGTCCAATATTTTATATTAATCTACGAGATAGACTAAAAAAAATTATCAACATGCCCATGAAGTATACGTAGGTAACTAGCTTTTCCCTGCAGTTTCATCCGCACCCGCGTTCATTTTTCGAGTTGCTGCGGTAACTCCATGAATTCGTCCTTAGCCGACGCCTCCTACGAATAAACGAAAACTACGAATACAGGTACCTTGTAGGTATATAGCTTTCGGAATTTCGTATTTAGTCAGTGAGTGAGTGACCTTTTGTTTTGATAGATAGATAAATAATAGCAAAGGTGAAATGAATTATCCCTCTGCTATTGGCTCTTTTTCATCCGATGCCCCTTCGGCTTCACATTTATTGGCCGACCGACGTACTTGCCATACAATACAATACTTATCTCGCATACCCTACGTATATGTATATGTATATATGCGAAGCGCGCACCTCTCCTTGAGTATGGTGTGCAGCAGGTCGCACGCCTTGTCCAGCTGGTGCGTGCCCTCGTGCGCGAACAGGCAGCGCTCCACCAGCTCCAGGTGCGTGCGCACGTCCAGCTCGAACTCGCTGGGCGACTGCAGCACCTGGGCGGGGGGGGGATAGTATGTATAGTTCGGAGTTCCCGCGGGAGTTCCGCGAAGAAAAGGAATTTTAAAAATCGGTTCAACATCAGTAGATCCAGAGATAGCAGACCCTCGGGAAATTTGGGAGCTCCCGCGGAAATTCCGGGATAAAAAGTACCCTATGACACTCAGGATCTCTGTAGCTTCCTATAAGTAAAAATATTTTCAAAATCGATTCAATAGATCCAGAGATTACCCCAAAATAAATAAATCACAAACCCACAAACTCACAATTCATTTTTTTTTATTATCATTGTTATTTTTCGTTTTTTTCATAGATTGCACATCCCATCATCTATCTCTCTGTCTACCCAATGGTTAACTGGAAGAGAATATCTCAAGGCATTAAGTTCGCCATTTGTACGTCCGTACTACGCAATAAAGAATAAATAAATAATAAACACGTGACGTGTGTCATCAGTAGATACGGTAGGTACGGTAGGTACGTACGAGCAGTATGGGCGAGAGGTCGTGCACGCTGAGGCTCTCGAGGTAGTCGCACAGGCCGAGCAGGCACGCGTCCGCGCGCTGCGTGGCGCGCTCCTGCCGCTTCAGGTACGGGATCACGTACTGCCGCAGGTCCGCCACGAACGTCGCCGGCGTCGACTGCGCGCGGACACGCACACGCACACGCACACAGACACGCACAGACATCAGTACATAAACTACCCGAGTAAATATTACCCACCAATGTGATATTAAAACGTAACAACATTTTACAAGAGTCTCATAACAAAGGGTTTACCTAGTTTAGGCTCCTGCTTCCTACAAAGTGTGTTTTCTATTTTTATCTGTAACCATTGTTTACTTGTGGGAGAAAATAAAGATTATAATCTACTAGCTGTTCGCCGCGGTTTCACCCGCGTTAATTCCGGGATACAAACTACCCTATGTCCTTCTCTGTACCCCTGATAACGTGTATGCAAAATTTCACAATGATCGGTTGAGCCGTTAAGGCGTGAAAGCGTAACAGACAGGCAGACAGAGTTACTTTCGCATTTATAATATCAGTAGGGATTATTATTCACTAAACGCGCAATCTGCGTTTGCAATCAAAACATTTAATATACCGGTGTGGCGTAGCAATTTTACAAATAAAACATATTCCTAAAACTTTTTTTTTTAATGTTTCAATATCATAAACTTACCATTTTCATGAGCAAATTGCAGTGTTCGAGCGTGGACATGCGCTCCAGGTCGGCGAGCGTGACGCCCTCCACGTTGAGGTCGTACACGAGCGTGTCGAGCGTGAGCAGGTGCGCGTGCAGCCGGTCGAGGGGCCGCCCGCCGCCCCCGCCGCCCCCTGCGCCCCCACCACCCCCACCGGCGCCCCCCAGCGCGGCCAGCGCCAGCGCGTGCGACACGAGCCCGCTGCGCGCCTCCACGTCGCGCGCGCGCCGCTCGTACCACGCGGCCACGTCGTCGCCCGCCGCCGCCGCCGCCGCCGCCGGCTCGCCCTCCGGCGGCGTGTCCTCCGACCAGTTCGATATCCATATCGATCTGGATCAGATAATAATAATCGGTCCCAACGCCGGGCAATGATCGTTGACGTCACCATTCCACATGACGAGAACCTCGTGAAAGCCGAGAAGGACAAGGTCATCTGGTCCATGAGGTAACCGCTATATGGAATGTTGACTCCACGACCATTGTCCACGGCAAACGGTTTAATAGCGAAGAGTCTCGATCAACATCTCGAGAGACTCTCCCTACATCGTTGGCTCAAGGGTCAGATGCAGAAGGCGGTAATTCTCGACACGACACGTATTATACGGAAGTTCCTGTCGCTATGACCTTAACCATCAGTAGTTTAAGCTCTGCTCCGCTGCCGGTAGCACACTAGGTTTAGGTTTTTTATAATATTTTTTATTTTGTAAATTCATACTGTAAAAAACCTAAATTTAAGATCAATAAATGAATAATAATAAACTTTATTGAAACAATAATATGAACAAAACCCACCTCCCAAACTAGGAAAACCTGTACTTTGGGAGGTGGTGTCTTCCGCATGTGTGTGTACAAAATTTAAAAAATCAAGTAATGCATAAAATTATTACAAAATACTATTAGATCCATATTATTATCCGTATCGATATGATGGATAGGTGTTTGAAAAAATAGTACACTTAGGTAGATAAAGAGGGCTTGACATTAAGTGAAGTTTTAATTAATTAGAACAGGAAATTACGTTACGTTAAAAACAAAATAAATTGTAGCAGAAATAAAGGAGCTAATTGCTTATGACACAGTGAAAATAGTGGTTAATAAAATTACAAATAAGTGGTTTTAATGGCAAACATAAGTATGTTTGCCATTGTCTGCCAACCAAATAAACCAAATACACTGGCCGTTGTTGAGTCCACTCGCTTTAACATCGAAGTTTCCGCGGGTAATGCGAGATAAGAAATGCCCTATAGATGGCACTCAGAAACACTGTATAGCATTCTATCGGTAAGAGAATTTTTTGCGCAAAATACTCCCTAGAAGCAGGCTGCACGACAACTTTACAATTTAGGCAATGTACTCGCTACATAAATGGACGCAGATAAGCAATAACATGTTAACCCACAAAATTAAGTTATTGATATAGAACGCTTTATTGAAAGTTACAGAACGTTTTTTAATTATGTGTTTACTTTATTACATTGTTTAGATATGTAACAAAATGTTAAACATAAAAAAATGTTGACACAAAATGGCGCTTTAATTTTATAACACGATTTACTCAAAATTTCTCCTGTGTGGGTTAAACACACTATTGCTTATCTATGTTCAAATAAAACTTGCTGGTGAACCTGTCAGTGTCGACCGATGGGATCTCGATCTCACCTGAATATGTCCTTCCTGCACCAGTCGCTCTCCTGCTCGGCGGCTGGCGCCGGGGCCGGCGCCGGCGCCGCGCCGGACGGCAGCGCGCCCGGCGGCGGCAGCAGCGCGCGGTAGGCCAGCGGGCTGACCGTCTCCGGCACGCAGTCCAGCACCGCCAGCCGCAGCGCCGGCGCCGCGATGTGCGGCCACAGGCACACGAGCGCCTCTATGCGACCCTCCTTCGCCAGCTCGGTGGCGCTGTGCACTATGCTGTTGCTGCGCAGGCGGTGGTACTCGTCCTTGGAGTACGAGGACTTTTCTAATTTCAATATCGCCTGCAATATGCCAGAATAGTGTCGCGGTCGAGCTAAATCTGTGTTTTATGACATTGATAAAATGGATGCCAACGTGATACATTTAAATATATCCAGGATAAATAGATGTCTGTACTTAATTTTATTTTATTTTTATTTTATTTTACTTTATTTGGAAAATCAACAGCTACAAAAATATAATGAACATTTGAGTGTCAAACAAAAAAGCCGATTACAGATTTTCGCACATATTTTAGCAAATATTTCCAAAAATTGGAGCACAGAATTGGTTAAAAAAGCATGAAAAATTGGACTTTTAGATAGGACGACCACGTGCCGTGACGATATACGATCCTTAGTTTTCTATCTCGTACCTACCTCGTACAGTTTGAGCCGCTCGCGGTAGAACAGCATGACGTGCCGGCAGCGCAGCAGCTCGCTGGAGCGCGCGTTCAGCAGCTCCGGGGTGATCAGCTCGGGGTCCGTCAGCGGCGCGTCCGGACGCTCCTCGTTGATCTCTGCGGAGCGTCGCGACCACGAATATAGGTGTGTTCTGGCCCGCGTTGTTTCCCGCGAGTTCCCGCGGGAATACAGGGATAAAAAGTAGTTAAAAAGCGCGCCTTGAATGCTTTTAAAGTAACCTCACTAGTCACGTGCCACGAGTCGAGGGTCACGTGTCGAGTGTGGCGTGTCGAGAGTCACGTGTAACACGTGGCGAGGCGCGAGTCTCGTGCCGGGCGCGCGACTCACCGCGCAGTATCTCGTGGTGCGTGAGGCGCAGCCCGAAGGCGAGCAGGTCGCGCGCGGCGGGCAGCGTCTCTGGCAGCCGGTCCACTGTAACGTGTCGCGGGTCGCGAGTCGCGAGTCGCGAGTCTCGTGCCGGGCGCGCGACTCACCGCGCAGTATCTCGTGGTGCGTGAGGCGCAGCCCGAAGGCGAGCAGGTCGCGCGCGGCGGGCAGCGTCTCGGGCAGCCGGTCCACTGTAACGTGTCGCGGGTCGCGAGTCGCGAGTCGCGAGTCTCGTGCCGGGCGCGCGACTCACCGCGCAGTATCTCGTGGTGCGTGAGGCGCAGCCCGAAGGCGAGCAGGTCGCGCGCGGCGGGCAGCGTCTCGGGCAGCCGGTCCACTGTAACGTGTCGCGGGTCGCGAGTCGCGAGTCGCGAGTCTCGTGCCGGGCGCGCGACTCACCGCGCAGTATCTCGTGGTGCGTGAGGCGCAGCCCGAAGGCGAGCAGGTCGCGCGCGGCGGGCAGCGTCTCGGGCAGCCGGTCCACTGTAACGTGTCGCGGGTCGCGAGTCGCGAGTCGCGAGTCTCGTGCCGGGCGCGCGACTCACCGCGCAGTATCTCGTGGTGCGTGAGGCGCAGCCCGAAGGCGAGCAGATCGCGCGCGGCGGGCAGCGTCTCGGGCAGCCGGTCCACTGTAACGTGTCGCGGGTCGCGAGTCTCGTGCCGGGCGCGCGACTCACCGCGCAGTATCTCGTGGTGCGTGAGGCGCAGCCCGAAGGCGAGCAGGTCGCGCGCGGCGGGCAGCGTCTCGGGCAGCCGGTCCACTGTAACGTGTCGCGGGTCGCGAGTCGCGAGTCTCGTGCCGGGCGCGCGACTCACCGCGCAGTATCTCGTGGTGCGTGAGGCGCAGCCCGAAGGCGAGCAGGTCGCGCGCGGCGGGCAGCGTCTCGAGCAGCCGGTCCACTGTAACGTGTCGCGGGTCGCGAGTCGCGAGTCTCGTGCCGGGCGCGCGACTCACCGCGCAGTATCTCGTGGTGCGTGAGGCGCAGCCCGAAGGCGAGCAGGTCGCGCGCGGCGGGCAGCGTCTCGGGCAGCCGGTCCACGCACTGGTACACCGCCCAGATCTTCTTGCGCACCTTGCTCTGCGGCCGCAACAATACACGACACGTTTACATAACGGTAATATAATACACCTCAAAACTTCGTTATGCCCTCGGGAACTACTCTCACCGGGATATTAAGCATTCCGAATCCGTTCAGCTGCTTATGGTACATGCGTGATTAGGTCACAAACATCATAAACTTTTCCTCTCATAATATGGAGTAGATATTGTCCTAAAAATATTCTTGTCTGTTTCTCTGAAACTACTGAACTGATGATAATGATAAAATATTTGTTTGCTCTGTCTAAATTGCCTCTCTATTACTTTTCTGTTTCCTGTGATCTCGACATAGGCGATGTGTGTGCGTCTCTCTCCCTCACCAGGTAGTTGTGTATGGCGTCGGTGGAGACGGGGTTCTTGCGCCACTGCTGCTGGTACACCAGGTCGCTGTCCAGCCCGAACGTCTCCGCCAACGTCAGCGCCTCCGAGTAGTTACCGCTCTCGATCTGTTCAAATATTATGATACATATTTCAACCCTTTCTCCCGGAATTTCTGCGGGAACTACGAAATTAACCCAGTTGAAAACAGCTGGTACAGCTTATTGTATAATTATACAGGATAAAATGTAATGTGTCGTCTGACCCATGAAGCACTATAGACACCAGACCGGGGGGTCACTGTGTCCCCGAGTAATAATAATAATTATTTTTGCAAAAGCCAGTAAAAAACTTCACAAAAGGACAGCATACAGACATTAAACTTAATTCTACATGGCTGTATTTGGGTCAACATGAGATTATGCCCCCTGACTCTCAAAATAGGTATAATCCTGTGAGATGACGGTCAGTGGTCACTCGCTGCGCTGATGCTCAAAGAAGATGACAGCCAAAAATAGTGTATCACACTTAGGTACAATAGGTTCAAGATTGGCGTATTTATTAGTAAATTTTCTGTATATGTGTGTATGTGTGTGCGTGTGTGTGTGTCTGTATATACATATATGTGTGTATGCGTGTGTATCTATATTTATTTATGTATGTATATACTTTGTATGTTTGTACGTATGTGTGTATATATGTATGTGTGTCGTTAAGTATGTATTTATATATTATGTATGTGTTTGAATGTGGACGAGTGTAGCGGGTACACGGCGCACTCGCCTTCCTGGAGAAGAGGTCGCCGGGCGTGGTGCTGCGCACGCCGAGCAGGCGGTAGGCGCGCGCCACCACCGTCACGCGGCGCGGCCGCGGCTGGAACGCCTCCAGGTCCGTGATGCTGAACAGCATCCACTTCACCAGCTCCTTGCACACCTCCAGCACGGTGTCGTCACTCTCCGACTCCACTTTTACCACTTCCATCTTTGGGGAAATAAAGAAAAAAATAGATAGAGCGCTTGTAGCATCGCGTAGTAATGTTTTGAAACATCGTCCAACTTTCAGATTCATAATATTAATTGGATTTATATGATAATGATGATGTCCGTGTTCCTTGATTTTTTTTTTTACAAATCATGTAAATAAATTATTTAACATATTACATTTATTGTGTTGTTTACGTACACTATCGTCACTCCGTTTCTTCGCTGGCAACACGTTCGTCTCGCATTCCAGAGCCATGAAAGCACCATCGTAGGCGCGTGTCACCTAAAACCAACAGAAAAATAAGTAAGATTATATTTATTGCATAGACTTGGATAAGAATAGACCGCGTTAGCTGTCCGGAACGCGTGCTCGAAACTGGAACATTGCACAAACACATTGTTGATCTAATTCAGTATGGTTCATCGCAATCGCATCGTAAGTCACAATTTGACAACAAGAATATTTTACGAATTTGTATTATCTACTCTCATCCATATCTGTGGTCTTATTTCTTGTAGGGTTCCTTAATAAAAGTCACGACATTAAACGATGACTCTTTATTGTTATCTTTACACTGCCTTTTTAAATCACTAACTATTATCCATTCTGGCCTATCTAAAAGCTACTCCTTTTTATACCGAAAAAACCAGTGTTGCCCGGCAGGCTGATTTTTAACGGTGCGTTCATTTAACAGTGCGTTCCGAAACTCTACAATCTCTTCTTTTCTCTAAAGAAAATAAAACACTTATGGCATATTAGGTTTCAACTTAACTTCAGTAACTAATTCAGTACTCCTACAGCAGATTGCTTACAAAGTATTATAGATTTACATATTTTTTTAATTTACCAGTAGCTCAAGCAAACAATTATGTTGACTGCTATTTTACCAATCAACCATTATTGTAAGGAAAATAAAGAACTTAACACATATCAGGATTCAAATCAACATAGCTAATTCAGGGTTCATACCAGAGATTACTTACAAGGTATATACTACATAAACTTAACTTAGGCATAAAGTAAACAATAATGCTAAAGCCAATCAACAACTATGTAATTTAAACATGACACAACTTTCAATCTAAAGTTTCTAATATGAGGCCAAGGAGGAAATCTTTATACTTAGGAGGTGCCCGTCTTTCCCTTCTAGGTCTCATTTCAGTCACAGGATCATTCAGGTTTCTGCCACCTGAACTCATTTCTATTGAGTCATATCCTGAGTTAGTTTTAACACATTCGTCTCCTTCGTTTGTTAATGTTTGTAACTCCCCTTCCTTTTTCTGGAGTGTTTCTGTCTCTTCTGATCCGAACCTGTTCATATCTCTACGCTTCACAGGCTGGAAATGGGTTGAATTCCTCTTAATAACTTTTCCATCTGGTGATTGCACTGCGACGGAATTATTCGCCTTCCACAGCACTGTGTGCTCAATCGGTGAGAATGGAGTACTCAATTTATTTTCCTTTCTTTGTTTTATCAAAACTTTGTCTCCTGGGTTGATGTCTGATGTCTTGGCGTGTCTTTTCTTATCCGCATATTGTTTGTATACATCCTTCTTGTATCTATCCATGTCTCGTATCTTCTCATCATCCAAGTGAAATTCCGCTGACAATTCCGGTATCTTAGTTCTTATATTTCTCCCTCTGAATATATTTCCTGGGGGAACACCTGTGGTTGAATGCGGAGTGGTTCGGTAGGCTGACAGGTAAATTAGCAGTTCTCGTTTCCAGTCTTGCTTCATGGCTTGTGCAATTCGCAACCTTCTCAAGACACTTCTATTTTGTCTTTCTACTTCGCCATTCGCCTGTGGCCATAGAGGTGTGCTGTGTCTAAGCCGGACACCATTTGTTTTTAAAAAGGCCTTAAAACGCTCATCCCGAAAAGCAGGTCCATTGTCACAGATAATCTCATCCATGATGCCTTCTCGAGATATCACTTTTTCTAAGGTTTTTATTGTGCTTTCAGCTGTTTGATTTTTTAAAATTTCTACCTCGTAATACCTACTATAGTAATCAACGATGAATAACAAATAGTGACCTGATGGTAATGGTCCTAAATAATCAATGGCAACCATTTCCCATACTTTACTTGGTAAATTTGTTGGGGTTATGGGTTCTGGGCAGCTATCTTTTCTAACAAGTCTGCACCCTTCACAAGTGTCAACCCAGTATTCGATATCTTTGTCTATGCCTTTCCACCAAACTTTCGGTCTTAATTTGGCCTTCATTGGGTTGATAGAAAGATGTCCCTCATGACCAAGTTCTAATATCCTTGCTTTTATCTTTTGTGGTACAATAATCCTCATTCCCCTTAATATGATATCATTGACAACACACAGTTCTACCTTCATAAGTTCATATTTCCTTAATTCCTTTGGCCAGACGTCACTTTCTATAGCTTTCTTTAGTGTACTCAAATGTTCGTCTTTCAGTGTAGCTTCCTGAATCTCTTTAATAGTTATTGCTTCAATCGATGTTTCAATTAACGCTACTAATAGTCGGTCTTCATTATCCTCCGTACTCCTTTCTAATTGATTATTATTTACATCTAGCAATCTGGACACCGGGTCAGCAATATTGCTCTTTCCAGGTTTGTATATGACTTTGAATGTGTATGGTTGTAATCTCAAAACCCATCTCTGGATACGAGCACTCGGATTTGAATTTGAAGAATATATGATTTCCAGGGGTTTATGGTCTGAAATAATGGTGAATTGCTTACCTATGAGGTACATGTACAGATTTTCGCAAGCCCAAACGATGGCAAGAGCCTCTTTCTCTGTCTGAGAGTACCTCTGCTCAGTTAAGGATAGCGCCTTACTAACATACTTAATTACAATGGGTTGTAGCTCACCTTCAACATACTGGTGTTGAATGAGTACCGCAGCGATTCCAACAGGACTTGCATCAGCAACCACCGTAGTCTCGGCATCTTTGTCATAGTAACCCAGAGCCGGTGCTTTTGTAATTAAGTCCTTTAACCTCTGAAACGCGTACTCCTGCTCCCCATGCCACTTAAAGTCAATATCCTTTTTTATTAGACGCCTCAAAGGTTCCGTGAGGGTGCTAAAGTTTGGGATAAAGCGCGCCGAAAAATTCACCAAACCAAGGAAACTCCTCACTTCTGCTTTAGATTGTGGAGCTCTAAACTCCTGCACCACCTGCTGCGACGTTCTCATTGGCTTTATACCCCTGTGGGAGAGGTGATGACCTAAGAAACATATTTCGGTCTGGCTGAATGAGCATTTGTTACCATTGAGGGTAATACCACTGGAGTGCAGCCGGTCCAACACCTGCCTTAACCTGTTATCATGTTCTTCCCTAGTGCAGCCACCAATTCTTATATCGTCCTGACTATTCGCCACTCCTTCTATGCCTTGAAGTAGCTGAGCAATTACCCGTTGAAACATTTCTGATGCACATCGGATGCCAAAGAATAATCTTTTGTATCTGAACAATCCCAAGCTGGAACTAAAAACTGTTATCACTCTAGACTCCTCATCCAGCTCCAGCTGATGGTAGCCCCACTTAATGTCTAGAGATGAGAAATACTTACAGCCATTGAGGTCTGCTAGCAACTCTTCGAAAGTTGGTAAAGGTACCCGCTCCCTCAACACTGCTTCATTACCTTTCCTCATGTCCACTACAAGCCTATATTGACCTTTCCCCTTTTTCTTAACAATGTGTGACGGTGAGACGCAGGGGGTAGGCCCAGTCACTGGTTCGATAATGTCACTATCAAGTAATTCATTGATTAACTTTTCTTCTATGGCCCTCATATTAAAAGGTTGCCTTCTAATTGACTGAGCTACTAATTTTACATTAGGATCAATAGGGATTTTTAATTTAAAATTTTTAAGTTTACCCACACCTTCAAACAGTTTTGGATATTCATTCACAGCAACTTCTTTTGTTAATGGTACAGATGTTACAGAATTAATAAATGAGTTACCAGGTCCGACTGAAACTGGCCCCAGTCTTAATAATCCTAATTGGGTGGATGTTTCCCTACCTAATAGCGAGGGACCACAGCCATTATAAACTAAAATATCAGCACATACCTTAGATTTGCTATCTGGTGAATATAATGAAGTAC
Organism: Zygaena filipendulae; assembly: GCA_907165275.2. Taxonomy (NCBI): domain Eukaryota; kingdom Metazoa; phylum Arthropoda; class Insecta; order Lepidoptera; family Zygaenidae; genus Zygaena; species Zygaena filipendulae. The sequence continues at coordinate 1,471,723 of OU015650.1, forward strand.
TAAAAATGCCTAGCTTAGAAATTTCTTTACCACCATATGAATGATATTTTGATTTTGATTTGACATTAAGTTCACAACAAAGACCAGATTTTAAAAGCTTTTTGAAGGTATGCTTATCGATTATGTTGATAGAAGCACCAGAGTCTATTATAAACTTACATAAGAGTTTGCCACCCACTTGTATATCACATTTGTTGCAGTCCATTGAACTCACCACAAATATAGAATTAACCTCAAGTTTACTACCTTCGTCACATTCACTGTCACTATCATCAGAATTGTCCGAACTGGAACCATCTTCAACAATATATTTTACATATCTCTTTCTTCCTTTCTTACCAATTTCTTTCTTTGTCTTATTCAATGATGTAGCATGCTTTCCTTTAGTCTTGCAACGCTTGGCAAAATGTCCTTTAATTCCACATTTGTCACATTTCTCAGATAAAGCTGGGCAGTTGCTATCCTTGGCTGAATGTCCTCTGCGTCCACAACGATAACATGTTATGTCTTGTTGTATTCTATTCACTTCTGTATCCGTATTTTCCTGTTCTTGTTTTATTGGCTTCTCCACAAACATACATTTTTCAAACTCATACAGTCTCGCTATTTCCAAAGCAGAATTCAAGGTAAGGTTTTTGCCTTTCTTTAAAAATTTTCGTTTCAGATCTAGGTTTGAACATTTCTCAATTAATTGGTCTATCAGAATCTCTTCGATATCTGGATAGTTACAATATTTTGCTTGTTTTCGCAACTTTAAAACGAACTGGTCAATTGATTCTGACTTATTCATCTCGATATTCCTAAATTTTTGGCGTTCATATGCCGTGTTTACTTCTGGTTCAAAATATGAATTTAGCCTACTTTTGCATCTCTCATATTCGTTTTTGCCTTCTGCTGCGTGTTCTTCCAGGGATTCATAAATTTCCTGGACTTCAGGCCCCGCTTGGTGTAGCAACCTAGCGATTTTTTGTCTATCATTCAGACCAATTTGGCCATCAATATAATATTCGAAATTTCTCAACCAGGACTTCCACCGATCTCCAATGGTGTTCGTGTCGCTAAATGGGTTGAAATGCGGCCCGGCCGCCCCAACAGTGTATTCCATAGTCGAATCACTCACCGCGTGATTTCGAATCAAACTCGTCGCCAATAATTGTAGGGTTCCTTAATAAAAGTCACGACATTAAACGATGACTCTTTATTGTTATCTTTACACTGCCTTTTTAAATCACTAACTATTATCCATTCTGGCCTATCTAAAAGCTACTCCTTTTTATACCGAAAAAACCAGTGTTGCCCGGCAGGCTGATTTTTAACGGTGCGTTCATTTAACAGTGCGTTCCGAAACTCTACATTTCTCAAAGTATTACCGTATTACATTTACAATCATATTACATGCAATATTACTATAATATAAGTACAATGAACGGAAGCAATCTCCGTATTAAGTTTCGCTAACCTGTGGCGTCCCTTGGAAAAATTCTGGCTTCTTCCCCAATATGTTGATCATGTCTTCTATGTTGCAGATGGACACAGCTCCACTGAACCGAGACAGTATAATTTCCTGAAAAAATTAAGATTTAACATACGTCGATCAACGAGTTCTTGGCGACGCCCGTTTCGAATATTCAGCACCACAGTACCCACTCGGTGGGCGGCATGCTGCCTCCTTATATTTTATTCAGAGTCATAAAATATGTACCTATGCTTATTTATACACTAGAATAGTAAAATAAAAAATTATGGCTGGGTGGGAAACATAGCTTACATAGCATAAAAAGCATAACAATATCCAGAGTTAAGCAAAAATGTTCATAAAGGCCATGTGTTCGGGGTACGAAAATCAAAATTGTTTAGTCCATAACTTAGATCATAAAAAAATTATAAACAGTAAACACGTATATTTTGGTTTTTCAGATTAATGGAAAAATACTTGGATAAAGTGCATTAAAGTTTAGGAGTGTGGTCATTAGATGATACATATATGCCTGTATAAACTGTACCGGATTTCGACTTAATGTATTAATGTATCGACTTTATGTATCGTATGTATTATTATTTTTTTATTAAGTTAGTAAAAACAGAAAAATTACAATATGTTCAATATTATTTTTTAGCCCACACGACGCGGACTAAAAACACAAATTTAGCACACTAGCCTATTATTACGAGGTTCTCAATCACACAACCTGCTCGCTCCACCAGTTGACGTCGGCCACGTGGTACGCCATGGGGTCCCCGGGGCGCTCGCCGCCCACACCACCACCACCACCGGCACCACCGGCACCACCGCCGGCGAGCGGGTTGTCCAGGTCGTGCAGCGGCTGGGCGGCGAGCGGCCAGCGCCGCAGCAGGCGCAGCGCGGGCAGCCGCCACGCGCTCACGTCGCCGCCGCAGTGCACGCACACCAGCGCCGCGCCGCCCGGCGACACCGCCATGCGCACTATGAACGCCTGCGCCTGGTGCGAGCGGAACAATCGTTATCTGTATTCTGTAGTCGGTTTTATTCAGCCGAACTTAATTTTTAGCCAGTATCTTTTTGATAGATCTAATGCATACATTTTTTATATTAGGTTTTTTTTTGGTAAGGTTTTTTTATTAGGCTAAATGGGAGACATCAAACCTGTGGTAAATTTAAAAAAAAATCAGACGGAGTTTTAAGCGGGCATCGAAGATGGCGGTTCAGTCATTTATTTTCGTGTCAATTATGGAGGGTAGGAGTACTTCTACTCTCCATAGTGTCAATAAAAAAATGGACAATAATTGGACAATAATTTTCACAGAGACGGTTTTTTGTGTGCTCAAGAATATTTATGACATTCCGAGTTGATTTTTGCGGTATCCTCCAAAAGCTCCGAGGAAGTTCTTGTAGTCTATTCAGTAACATAACCTACAAGTTCAAACCGCACAACGATGCTAAACGCTAATTTGTGCATTTAAATAACTTATGTTACTTGTAACTGGGTAAATCCATTATATGCGAAAGTCAATAGGAAGAAGAAAGAAAAAAAAAACAAACAGTACATTAATGAAAAACTGCACATTATGAGATTTCATATAACATTTCTGCACTGTTTTGGTTCTAAGCTGAAAAGACGTCCTTTGTGCTCGGTTTTGGGTTTTCTTGAAAGGAAACACTATTTTAGACACTTCATTTTCACACTTTCTTCACTTTCGAGAGCCATTGAATCTTATCGCAAATGATTTTGATTTTTTCTTCATAATGCTCATTAAAAACTTCAACGGTACTTATCTTTTTAACCCTCGATGAAAAACGACGGGCTTTTATAAGTTTGACGTATCTGTGTGTGTGTGTGTGCGTGTCTGGCATCGTAGCTCCCGAACGCGCGCGATGCGGTTTTCTTTGTTTAAAAGCCAGTTTAATCGAGATGGTTCTTAGCATTTTTAATTAAAATCTGTTTAGTAGTTTAGGAAATATTTGAGTACAATGTATACTTGGTCGGGGGTTTTCTGACATTCCTTTCGGTTATTTTAATTTGTGTTTTATCTGATTCATGACTGTTAGCTAAAACAACAGAGTTCAAATTAATCGAGGCTAACACCCGAACATACCAGGTTCTTAGAAGTGACGAACGGTATGTACAGCTGGAACCGCTCGCTGGCCAGCCGCGCCTCCAGCTGGTCGGACACCACCGACAGCGTGTAGAACGGGTCGTCGTTGAGGATGCGCCACGCGGTCAGGCCGGAGCTGAGCGGCGACGACGGGTCCTGCGAATCGTTTTCAACTTTAAAAAAATGCACTTAAGAATCATTTTAGAGAAACGAATATAATTTTAAATTAATTAGACATAGACATAACTTTATTTGGCATCACAAAATTTCTTAAAAGTAATACATGCATCAAATTTAAAATGAATCATATATAGTTTCCGTGATGCCCAAATTGGACACCGTCTCAGCATAATATGCTGTCGCATAAAGTGCGGCAGCGCTGGTTTTCAGCGGAGCCCATACGGCGCGGGGATGCGTCCGCGCGATACCCGATCGTATGTCTGCCCGCCAATTCAAATACATACACATTACATAGATAATATATATATATATATATAAATTATATAGATACATAATATATTATAGTGATTTATTGATAGTAGTTTAATTAGGATGAGTCTTAATTTTTTTTTTTATTTAACTTGTTTTAAATATTTTCTTCGACAGTGTTAGTTCAGTGACATTGCTAATGTGATTGAAAAGTTGAGGCAAACATTGAAGACAGAATTTATCTGAAGCAAATCAAATTAGTTCATAAAAAGTTTTCTCATTTTTTTCTAATTTATCATTTATGTACAGTGAAACCTGGTTAAGTGAGACATCAAGGGACCTGCAATGTCGTTTCACTTATAGAGGTATTCCACTTACCCAGTGTCTCAGATATACAGGTATAAATAAATATCTGTCTCATTTACAGAGGGTTCCATTAATAGGGCACATTAAATTCAGCACAAACTTCTTCGCGTGTCTTCCCACTTTCATAAACGGATATTAACTTCAGTTTTTCACGTAATGATAACGATTGTAGCTTTCGTTTTGACATTTTTCAAATAAACATCTGTATGATAGTAAAGCGAAACTAAAACTGAAGGTAATTGAAGCTCAAAATTTACTTACGTACTTGGAATTACGTGTGGAATTTGTGGGTAGAATAAGAATGAGTAAACAAACAATGTTATCTATGATGATAAATCGAAAGAACAAATCCCAGATATAGAGGTTTACCTCGTCCCACTAACAGAGGTTTGTGGAAGCCACGTCTATTCCCAACTTCAAGTTTATATAAAGAGAGTAAAGCTTTAACAGTAAGACAGTTGTATATTTTATCGGTAGTTCTAAAACAGCATTCTAGTTTGGTGTTCACTGATTCCCATCCGGGATTGAGCAAGCGCCGCCAGCACGCCTTCTGTCAGATCGACAATTTTAGTACTGCATTTGCATGCAGATTCTTTTGCTTCCAGGGTAGTAGGCTTTATAACTGGATTCACAGACTGTTTAATGTGTACCCCATGACTAGAAGAGAATGCAAGAAAACTGCAATTGACTGGTTACTCTCACTCAGTTACGAAGACACTGAAAGATTGCTGGAGGTTGGATTTTGACTCACCCTTATTTGGCACTTGGATAAGTTAGTGCTTAATAGCTCAATTTTTGTTCTATTGAATTTGTTGGTTCGACGAACACGCTGGCTCACTCACTCACGTACCTGCTACTTATACTGACACGCGCACACGTACACACACACACACACACACACACACACACACACACACACACACACACACACACACACACACACACACACACACACACACACACACACACACACACACACACACACACACACACACACACACACACACACACACACACACACACACACACACACACACACACACACACACACACACACACACACACACACACACACACACACACACACACACACACACACACACACACACACACACACACACACATATATTATAGGTATTAAGACTATATGTTACATTTAATAAGTTAAGCTCGTTTTCTGAGAGGGGGCCAGGAGTCCTATAATACAGGGTTTACCTAGTTTAGGCTCCTGTCTCCCACAAAGTATGCTCTTTACTTCTAAAACTTTTTATTTGTAAGAACTTTATGTATTTACTTGTGGGAGAAATAAAGATAAAGATAAAAGATAAAAGAGGTAATTCAGTGCCAAAGTGTTGGGACCTCAGCATGAGTTCCAGTTATGGAGGTTTCTCACTTATCCAGGTCCCACTTAACCAAGTTTCACTGTATTGTATTTAATAAAAATAATAAGAGATTGACTAGATTGATATCATTGACAGTTTTATCCTCCAGTCTATAAACTAAAACAACCTGTCTCGCTAATACTGATTTTTTGTGTGTTTGTTTGTCAGTTACGATTTAACTCAAAAACTACGGGACCGATTTCAAAAATTCTTTCACCATTAGATTGCTACATTATCCCTGAGTAACATAAGCTATATTGTAACTCAGAATTCCCACGGGAATTTCGAAATTACTGTGGGGAACAACCAGTTAGTTAATACATCTGGTTATATACGTACTTTGCAAGCGCCCCTGGGCATGCCGGCGACGTAGAGGGTGGAGTGGGCAGGGCTGTAGGCGACGCTGGCCACCCCGCCCGGGAACGTGAAGGTGTGGTGCAGCTTGAAGCCGTCCGTCTGCGAGACGAGGTAGCCGCGCAGCTTGCCGTCGTACGTCACTATCAGCACCTCCCAGCTCCTGCACACGGGAGCCATTCCACGGCCACGCTCAATAAACTAAGGGTATATTCCGGTATTACTGATAGCACTGTGAGATATGACGTCAATTTAGTATACTGAAGAAGAAGAAGAAGAAAATACATTTATTTCAGCACAACACACAAGAAAAAGAAACAAACATAAGCAATGCCTAATCTAAATTTGTACACAATAATAATATATATTTCTTGCATGCTCTGCCGAAAGGGTCACCAACTCAGCATTAGCTAGGTGCCGCGGGTGGTACACCTAACGCTGGTTTTCAGTTGGCAGCCCGTTGTCACGCACGGACGGGGGTAACAAAAGAAGAGGAAAAATTTATAATATCGTACTTTTTTGAATAAATATAAATAAACTAACTAAACATAAAAATAAAATATAATAACTTAAATTGAAGTAAAAAATACAAGTAAATAAATTATTAGTCAAGTACACAACATAAATACTGTAACTTCTATAATACACTACTTATAATATAATAAATAAAATACAATACTTTTAATACAACGAAATACATAAATACTGCGAAGCCGTGCCTATATATTCAGAAGTTTGCATTTTATAGCGCGTTTTAATTAAAGCACTCGGGCCAATAAATACAATATTATTTAAATACGCAATATAGCCCAGAGTACCAATTTGTATAACAACAATATTTGGTTCAATATTTTGAATCTGCAGCAGATTGCATTCATTAGAGCAACTTTTTTATAGTTCTTGTAAGTTGGTTAAACATTCCTTGGGGTAGAACCACGTCAAAGTTGCCAGAAATTTACCAATTCAGTTGCTTAAGAAAGAGTACACTAAAATATACGCACAGTCCACACGTATATTTTAGTGTTAATTATCTGAACTGAACCCGAAATTCGCATTGCGATTGAACAAACCATTTGTTGTCTTTCACCCTGAGAGGCATGAAGATAATCTCAGCGACGGCGTGTGTGTTGTCTGTGCATTCCAAGCCGCCTGGCCGTGAGCAGTCCTAGAAACAAATCGTTTATTTCATTCTATCGCGCGTAACCTGTACAGTATATAGGTACCTAGGAAGACAAGTGTCGGGTCCCTAATGTTTACCGGCTTATTCTGGCCGGTTGCCATTTTGTTGCGACACACTGTTTTTATGCTACTTTTTGCTATTAAATATTGCTAATATGCTTTTTCTGTTTTTACCGTGGTCGCAACGGATAAAGATCAATCCGTTTCATTTTTCATTAATTCATTTCATTCACTAACACATTACGTTATTGCACTTAGACTAGAGTTTTTGCTTCATTTTTTAAACTAACTGACCGGCATTTGTCTCCTATACCTACTTTTATCAAGGATTCAAATGGCAACCGTGATAAGGGTTTCTAAGACTGTTTTTGTAATACTTCTTTATGAAAAACACGTTAGATATGTAAAAAATTCAATAACATAACACAATTACGTTTAACTCATGTATATTAATAACTGTTAATAGTTATAATGTTACTGCTCCACCTGCGTTAACGTTAACGTTGATGTTAATGTCCAACTACGCGTTAATTAAGGCATTAAAATACGTGTTGGCTACATTTAGTTTGTAACGTGCCGTTAAGCGTTAATTTCTAGTGAAATATCGCGTTAACACAAAATGGTGGTCGAAGCTTCAAACAGCTGTTTTTTTGCAATGGCGGTAGAAGCAACTGTAATTTTAGCCCATTCCACTGTCGTATTTTTATTGTTCACGCCAAAAAAAAGTAAATACGGTCTTGCTCCGCGCGTGCGCCATGCAGAATGAGAAGGCGTTAATGTAGCCAACACCGCTTAGTGCGCTAAATGACGCGCTAAAATCCTTTGATGTGTCCAAAAAACCGACACCCAAGCTATCGCTTAACGTTTAACGTCATCAGTAATGTCGTTAGTAAGTTAAACCGTTAAAATGTTGGCCACATCTACGTAATGCCTTATTTGGCGCACTAATTTGCACGTTAACACGCAGGTGGAGCAGTAGCATAACAGTAACACAGTTAATCCTAACCAAATCAAACAAACTAATCCCAACTGGAATAATACTTACAATAGGTATATTGAAAAGATTGGATGCAGTAAGATCAAAGAAGCTCACAACACCATTGCCATATGCAACTACAACAAATGTGCAGTCAGGACTCCACACCAGCTTTCTCCACTGGGCATATGCATCACGACTCACTGTAATACAAGCAGATTATTTTGCTAATTAGCTTTGTACCAACATTACATTTCTGTGATGCATGCACCTCTCAAATCTTGGCCTCACCCTAAGTTTGTGTTTTTGTCCACATCTGAAGAGGTGCCACTAATGTGCATGTTAAAAAAAGTGCGAACAATAGGGTACTTGCATGAAATTTATAATAAGAAATTGTGTCAATATTTCAAAAATAGAGCCATAGAAAAGCGTTATCGCGAAAGATTTACTAAAAAATTTTCAATAGTTTCCAAAATATTCAACTTTTAATTTTGTGAAACGGAACATCGCAACGAAACACCAATCACAGCCAAGCTTGACACATGACGTCACTTTTATTTTTAGGAAACATTTACCCCTTTCAGAGAAGGCAAAAGAAACTAAGTGCATACAGTCAACGCATATTTTCCATTATGGAAGTTTTTTACTTTAAAATGCATCGGTAAGATGCATTTCGATTCTTTACTTGAACTTTTGGAAGTAAATCGACACAGTTCAACCTTAATTTTGCTTTTGGATATAGAAGTTATCTATCTGTCAGTGTCACATGACCCTGTCAATAGTGTCAATACGACAGTGACATTTCTATCTCAGATTAATAAGGCATAATTTTGAACTAGTGACGTCATTCCGCGTTTCGGCGGTAAGGTCTAAAGTAGGAACTTTAAAACGCTCTATTTAATTAATTTATAATTTTTTTTTCTTTTTCTTGCTTTGTTTAAGTAGGCCATATATCTTTAAAATAGACTGAAAAAAAATTCTTGCAAGTACCCTATTTTAGTATGGTTATGCGCCTTTCCGCATCTCGCTTCCAAGCTACCCTTCGCACGCGAACTACTCCCTAAGCTAACTTCGGCCGAGCACTGCACTGACTGCATAATATAGAAAAAACAGCGCCCTATGAGAAAGTTTTGCTAAACAGGGCCATCAAATAATAGCAGTCACAGTGAGCAAACTGTGACACTGGGTGTGACCATTGTATCTGCTGTGCTATCACCAGATATGTACAGACTCTAGAAAACCAAATAAGTAATTTACCCCTTCTAAGAAAAAGAAAATACATTTATTTCAGCACACATAATAACACACATAACTGTATTAAGCATGAATTTCTTCACAAACTTAAAAATGTATTTAGTATGTAGTGATATCTCTACTAATATCATATGAATATGCGAAAGTAACTCTGTCTGTATGTCTATTACACTTTCACACCTAACAGCCCAACCAATCGTCATGTGTATACATATTGTCAGAAGTACAGAGAAGGACACAGGGTTCGTTTTGTCACGGAATTAACACAGGTGAATCCGCAGGGAACAGCTAGTACTAAATATTTTTGTGAATAATATGTTATTTAGTTAGATGTGATAGTTGTGTGGTGGCTGGAAAGTGTTCCAGTCACCAAACAACTATATTTGTTCAAATATACATTCATTGGCTCTTTTAAACATGAGCTTTGCCAGACAAACTAACACTATTTTTAATTGGCTACTTGACAAAAAATTTTTTTTTAGTCCGTCTTGTAGATTAGTAAAAAATATTGGACACGTATTTTTTCTTTTTTTACGTACTCAAAAAATAACAGAGATACATTGAGTTGAAATTTCGCGTGACGTCACAATTCGGTGCGGTTTGTATGGCGCTTATAATGAATATTGACGTCACGAGCCCCCCACCCTAAACTTTAATGCGCTTTATCTATGTTCATTTTCATTAAATTGAAAAAGCAAAAAATACGTGTCTATTATTTTTTTATTTTCTAACTGACGGACTAATTAGAATTTTGATATTCGACAACATTAATAAACATGTATGATAGTAGCCTGAAAGAGTGTACTAAAGAGGTTTATATTTCATGAGTTTATTATTAAGGTACTTATGGTACCCCCCCAATCTTTTCTAATAAAATCAATTTTCCTTGTCACCTTAAAATACCTGAAGTGTATTGTGGGGTTAGTTGTGTTAGTGTCAAGTGTTTACCAGATTACCCTCGTCATCAGTCTGGATCCTACCTGTGATGTGAGTGTTAGACATAATATTTTGGCGATGAGAAAAAATAGAAATAATACCATAAAACATAGTTTTCAAATGTTTTGATGTGTTATACGCGGAAAAAGTGAAGCAAGTGTTAAAATATATAAGTAATAAGCAACATGTCAATAAAATTTCCAGAATTTGTTGTGGGCAAAGACAGTTGGAAAAATTATATAGATAGGTTTGATTTTTGTATGTTGGCTAATGATATTAAGTCAGAAGAATTAAAAAAGGCGAATTTAGTATCAGTATGTGGTCCAATTTGTATAATTTAATAGTATCGTTAATCTTGCTGAAAAAAATTTTTGAAGCTACCTACAATCAAATAAAAGTCGTTTTAAATGAACATTTTAATCCAGTCCAAAATGAAATTATGCAATCATATAAATTTCATATAAGAAGTCAATCAGACACAGAGAAGATTAGTGATTATGTAGCTAGCTTACGAAAACTGGCTATAGATTGTAACTTTTTGGATTTGGATAGGTCATTGCGGGACCGTTTTGTTTGTGGGGTAAAAGATAAAATTATTCAAAAACAATTATAACAACAATCATCGTTGAGTTTTGATGAAACAATTTCTATTATCCATATATCTATTAATATTTATTATATTTGTTGTGTCTTTACATACCTAGTATAAAATGAAGTCACTTCCGCTGTCTGTTTCAGATAAACTGATAAACACCAAAACTACTGAACAGATTTTCATGCAGTTTTCACCAACAGTGATTCATGAGGAAGGTTTATACTAGTTTACTTCCTACGGGAACTCCGAAATTAAGGTAGGTGAAACCGCAGGGGACAGCTAGTATTGTATAAATAAATGTTAAAGCAAATAAACTATAAACCTATACTCACTAGGTAAGCATCACACATCCAATTCCAATTTGTTGTTTTTAATGGCTCCACCATTTTGACGATGATTATGCCAATGTCACAGTTTGAAAAGCCACGGCATAGAATTGATTTGATTAACCGGTAGGTATCTACCTATCAAAGCCCTCATACTCATAGAGCCCCTCTCCAATGAAATAGTACCTAATAGGTCGATTATAATTTTATTCTACAAACCAGTCGTCCTAGCAGCAATTGTTGCATAGTCTGACCGCTTAGTTCTGATCTCCAGTATGTTGTCAGCAAGCAAGGCAATAACTTTGCCTTCATCACCTAGTGCCATATGCCATTTCTGCTGTCTCTCTTTATGCCTGTTGATACAAAAAATTAAATTAACAACCCTTGATAAATTGTTTTATTAAAATTTTAAAAAATATTAAATATGTAATCAAAACTTACGCAGTTATACTGTCAATCAAGCTTTTCTTAGGTCCAATAATTTTTAACCATCGCCAAAAAGCCGAAATATTATCGGGTAGAATATTGTCCGGTTTTTGCTACAAATACAATAAATAATGAAAATGAAAAGAAATACCTACCTAGATTTTGGGAAAAGAAATATCTTATACGTGAAACCCTGTTTTTAGTTTTATTTGAATATCTACTAAAATTTAAAGTAAATGTACCTAATTTTATTACAAAAATTGGTAATAACATAATCCTAACTTACAATGTATTCTGGTTCTGGTTTCCATTCTGAAAAAACATATAACTCGTGCAAAATAGGTTTGATTTCCTCCATAACTGATGTAGTTATCATTATCATTCAAATTATCCAAAAATCAGCACAAAACTAGAACTAGCTTTTCATTTTGATGACAAAACTGGACGAAGCGGAACCAAAAACATATGCTTTGAAAGTTTGTTGACTTGACTTTTGATTATCCTTTTTTTTTATAAAAAATCAATAATTTGGGTACGTTCCATTTAACGCAATTCCCTCGACCGTGACTGCTAAAATTGCACTCATCCACTGACATGAAAAGGCCGTAGGCTCAGAAGAATAACTAAAGCAGCCTTAGGCCATGGCCGTAGGCGTGTAGATAGTATTAAAGGTATTATCTGTGCTAAATGCTAATGCTAACTACCGAACATATTGTGTGTTCTGTGCTACCGAATGTAGTAGTATGTACTAGTCGACAATTTGCTGGACTCACAAACTACTTAGAGATACTTTGGCGGGATTTTTAGCAGAAAGAACGTCAGTTTTACTTCTTTGATTTGCAAATTAGTTTATCGTGATTAATATTGTGTGAATGTGGTGAATTTTGCATAATAGTGATTTATTAGTGATGAACAGTGTGCGGAAACAGTAAAATAAGATGAAATAGGGCATTCATCGGGAGATTTTACTATACAACTTCCCACAGAGCGTCCTATTATACGTTCAACTGTGAAGATTTGCTGCCAAAAGTTCCGGTAAAGCATCGAAATGCATCTCACCAATGCATTTCGTTGTAATTAACTTCAGAAGAAGAAATATACCACTGAATTGGCTATATGGACTAAATTTCCTTCTGCCTTCCCCGAAAGGGGTAAACTCACAAACTACTTATGGTAAGTTCACACGCGTGCGTTCAGCTCTACATTCAACGTGCACATTCACATTCACGAGCGTGTAAACGGTACGCCCGAGCCCGTGAACGCGCCTGTGAACGTGAATGCCGCGAATCGGGCAAGTGTCGGTTTTTTGGCAAAGTTCAAAGGATGAATGTGCGGGCGCCCGGTGACTGTTTACACGCGCGCGGGCAGTCAGTCTGTCCCGCGCTTTCGCGACGAGTGGATCTTCATTCAACGTTGCTAAGAAAGTCGCTACGATCGGATATTACAATCGTTCATAATTTTGTTCCTTTTTCCAATAAAAATAAGTTAAGCCAAAGGATATGGCAGCAACAACACCGAGATCCTCGCTGCTCGCCATTCTGGCACTGACTGACACGACGGCGTGCGTGTAAACAGCTTGAATGTCCGCCGGCCCGGGACGGGCTGCATGCCGTGCAGCCCGCCAGGCAGCCCGCCGGGCTGCACGGCGCGCGTGTGAACGTAGCATTACACGCGCGCGGGCAGTCAGTCTGTCCCGCGCTTTCGCGACGAGTGGATCTTCATTCAACGTTGCTAAGAAAGTCGCTACGATCGGATATTACAATCGTTCATAATTTTGTTCCTTTTTCCAATAAAAATAAGTTAAGCCAAAGGATATGGCAGCAACAACACCGAGATCCTCGCTGCTCGCCATTCTGGCACTGACTGACACGACGGCGTGCGTGTAAACAGCTTGAATGTCCGCCGGCCCGGGACGGGCTGCATGCCGCGCAGCCCGCCAGGCAGCCCGCCGGGCTGCACGGCGCGCGTGTGAACGTAGCATTAGAGATACTACACTACCGTATGGTAAACTTCACCAAAAAAAAAAGTTTGTGGTACTATTCTCAGCTAGACAAGACATGTTCTCTTATTCGTCTGTACTCAGTGGACATATGTCATAAGTCTGTACTAGTTAGAAAAAAAGCGCGGGAAACCTGAATGTGAAAAGGCGCACTTTTTAAACAATATTTTCATAAATTTGTTTTATCTTTAATATTTCTTTGTGAAAATAGTCTATAAATACTTTTTGTACATAGAGTTAGTGTAAACATCGTTTGTGAGGATGGGAAGACCGGGGAAGCGAAAGAAAAAAGAACCTGGCAATAATGAGAAGGACGAAGAAAAACTTTTAACTGATTCTACCGACTCGGATTCTGACTTTGACGAGGACAAAAACAGATATGTAACGTACAAAGTTGGTAACTATTCCCGCAAATATCCAGATAATACTCAAAAATCAGAATTCGTTGTTTTTTTATCTCATAAAGACAATCAAAAACCCTTCTCAGACAGCGATCGCATTGCATTGTCCAAAGCAATCCGAAAATACTGTGTCTCGGGGATATTACACCTGAGGCCAGTAAATAGATACAAAGTCGCAATAACTTTTGATCTTTGCAATAATGCTAACGTATTCCTTCAAAATGTCAAACTTCTGGATGAATTATTTTTGCAAGCCTCTATTCCGGCAGCTGATACTGAGGTCACAGGTGTCTTGACCTCAGTACCCATAGCCATGTCCAACAAAAAGATTTATTCGCAAATAGGTAGCTCAAAAAATGTTATACAAGTTCGAAGGTTTATGCGCAGAATGAGGGATGCTGATGGTGTAGTAGTGTTCCAGCCCACCCAAACAGTTGCAGTGACCTTTGCCTCCACTCAATTGCCTGATTACGTGTTCCTTGACTCTTGGCGACATGAAGTCAAAATGTACGTCCCGCCTGTAAAGCAATGTCTTAGATGTATGAAATTTGGGCATATTGCTCAGTATTGTAAAAATGCTGAAGTTTGCTCAATTTGTACTGAAGCTCATCACTACAAAACATGTAAAGTCGACAGTGCTAGTGCAAAGTGCTCAAACTGCAATGGTAATCATGTTGCGATTTCTTCATTATGTCCCATTAAAAAACAAAAAATTGAGGAGAATAAAATAAAAACACGTTCTGCTGCATATTCAGATTTATTTAACGAAAAAAACTTCCCACAATTGGCCTCTAAAAATATAGAAAGTCAAATTCACAACCTATTGAAATCAGATTTGTTTTTGAATACACTTGTGTCAGCAATTTTAAAAGTAGTGTCTAATAAAAATCAGCCAATAAATTCAAGTTCTATCAAAGAAGCAGTCATTGACACCTTCAGAAATAAACCTAAAGTTGTTCAATAATGGACAATAGTTTTACATTGAATATAGTACAATGGAATGCTCAAAGTTTGATTAGTCATAAACATCTTTTTACACACTTTCTTTATGAAAATAATATTCATGTAGCTATTATTTGCGAAACTTGGTTAAAACCACATAAAAAGTTTAAAATAAAAGGTTATAATGTAGAACGTAACGATTGCGGTAACACACATAATGGTGTTGCTGTTTTGATTCATAACAGTATCAATTATTCTAAAATTAGCACGGTTTTTGATAACTCTTCACAAAATATTTGTGTTCGTATTATAGTTGGTGGCAAAGAAATCAGCATTGTAAGTTTTTATAGTCCAAAAGATTGTAATCCTCTTTTTAATAAAAATAAGTTGGATGCTCTAATAAAATCCATTCCTAGTCCAGTAATATTTGCAGGCGACTTCAACGCTCATCATACTTCATGGGGATGTCACTCTGCGACTCCTCGTGGTAGGGATGTTCTAGAGGTCATTGATGAAAATAACTTGGTTTTGCTTAATGATGGTCAGGCCACTACAGTTGGCTCGTTGACTTGGCGACCGAATGCACTAGATCTATCTCTTGTATCTCCCTCTTTGGCTCTTTCCTGTGATTGGTCAGTACACGATGATCCCCTTGGAAGTTATCACCTTCCTGTAATAATCAAAGTTATAATTAATACTCTGAATTGTAATACAACTTTCTTGGATTTCATTGATTTACCTAAATATCCAAATTATAATTATGTAGACTGGGAAAAATATAAAAATAAAGTTGATACATTGTTATCATCCAACTTCTGTCTCGACTCCTTCTCTCCACAAGATGCGTATATAATTTTTCGTGATACTCTTCGTTCTGCGATCAAAAATTCTAATCCCTATTTTATTAGTTGTAATGATTTGGGTTCTTCAGAAAATAGGAATTTATTCCCAAAGGAGCAGGTCAAGAAGAGGCGATTTTTGCCTTGGTGGAATCTTAAGTGTACTGAGGCAGTTCAAAAATCTAAGGAGGCTTATATTTACTTTAAACACAATCCTTCAGAAGAAAGTTTTCTAGAATTTAAAAGATTACAGGCTATTAAAAAACTGACTTTAAAAACTGAGAGAACAAATAGTTGGGTATCGTTGTGTAATTCTTTTAATCGGTGCACTCCTTTGTCTGTCATTTGGAACAATATGCGTAAATTTAACAGAACTTATATACCAAGTAGTGGAGATGATAGCTGGATTATGGAATTTCTTAAAAAGTACACTCCTGATTATGTACCAAATGAAAATTTATCTTTAAATAATAGTGACTCCAACAGTTTTTTATCAGAACCTTTCACATTACAGGAATTAAATGCTGCAATTTTTTCTCGTCGAGATACATCTTTTGGCTTAGACGGAATTCCTTATCTCATGCTTAAGAATTTAAATGAAAATAGTCTAAAAATGTTTTTAGCAGTTTTAAATAAGTTGTGGCTAACTAACGAAATTCCATCTGACTGGAAAGTTGATTGTTTGGTACCTATTATAAAACCAGGTAAACCTAGATCTAATCCAGATTCTTATCGACCTATAGCTCTTACTTCATGCATGGGTAAAATATTCGAACAACTTTTGAAGCAGAGACTTGAATTCTTTGTTGAACAAAATCATCATTTACCTAATAATCAATTTGGTTTTCGTAGGGGCCGCTCTGCTAGGGAAAGTTTTTGTCAACTTCATCTAGATGCCCTTAATAGTCTTTCGAATAATAATGTACTAGTTTCAGTTTTCTTTGACATTACTGGAGCATTTAATAATGTTAATATTGACATACTTCAATCTGAATTGCTATCACTTACTATACCCCCTAAAGTTGTTAATTGGATTTGTTGTTTTCTGAAACAAAGGAAAGTATATGTGAAATATAATGGTAAATTACATGGGCCTAGACATTGTTCAAATGGTGTTTGTCAGGGTGGTATCTTATCACCTTTACTTTTCATACTATATATTCGTCGTTTAAATCTGATTCTGGGACCTCATGTCAGTAATCTGCAGTTTGCCGATGATTTAGTTGTATATCACTCAGGAAATAATGTATATCAAATAGTTCACATTATCAATGAAGCTCTTCAAAATCTTTATGAATATTTCTGTTTTCTTAATCTTGATGTTAATGTCAACAAAACCAAAGTTCTAGTTTTCGGCAAAAATAGTGGTTCATTGCCTGTTGTTTTGTTCAATGGTATTCAGTTGCCTGTTTGTCTGGAAACAAAATTTTTGGGAGTTACATTTAGTCACAACTTATCCTGGAAAACACACATTGATAATATAACTCTCAGAGCAAATCAAGCATTTAACATTTTAAAATCTCTAGCTGCAACATACTGGGGTGCAGACCCCAAAATACTACTAATGCTTTATAAATCTTTAGTGCGTAGTCATTTTGAATACAGCTTTCTGTGTTTTGCATCTGATAAACGTATAGTGGAGCAATTGGATAAAATTCAAAATAAATGTATGCGATTGATAACTGGAGCTTTTAAAAGTACTCCAATAAATGCTTTACAGCTTGAGTGTAATCTTCCTCCACTGGAGTTTCGATTTTCTTACCTTCGGGAAAGATTTTTGTTAAAATTGTACAGTGTCCCAAATAATCATCTTTTATCAGTCCTCAATAACATAGCTACGGTTGTATTATCGAAACCTGTTTATATCCTTCAAGATTTTCAACCCTTTATTAACTTTCTTCAAAGCTTCAATATCCACAAAAGTGACTTGGTCTTGCCTTGTTACAAGGATTCCTATAAGAGCAAATATCCAAACATTAATATTGTAATAGATCCTGAGTTAAATTCTAAAGAGTTAGTATATGAAAAACTGGGTCAATGGTCTAATTATAAAGTTATGTATACTGATGGCTCCAAGTCCGATGTCAATGTTTCTTTTGCTATCTTTGATCAGACTTCAAATATAGGGATTGGATATAAAATCGATAGTCATGCCAGTATTTTTACAGCTGAAGCTGTTGCTATTTTGGCAGCACTGAAGCACATAAAACATCACTATCAAGATAGTTCCAATTGGTTGATAGTTAGTGACAGCATGAGTGTATTAAAAGCAATTAAAAATAATAAAGTGCACGCTGACGTTAATTATTTAATTTATGCTATTAAAGAGTTGTGGTATGAACTTAAAAGTTCCATGTATATTCAAGTTGACTTTTTATGGTCGCCATCTCACAAAGGTATTCCTGGCAATGAAAAGGCAGATTACTTAGCTAGAGTCATTTGTAATAGTACGGCAAACACACGGAGCAATGTTTTCAATATTGCCCTCCCTTTCTCGGACATCACTCTGCTATTAAAACAGAGAATGTGTGAGAGATGGATGGTACGTTGGAATCATTGCACTCAAGTGGAAGGTAAAGGTCTGTGGTTTGCAGCATTAGATGCACAAATAAATAAAATACCTTGGTTTTGTAAATATTCCTTGTACATAAATAGGAAATTTTATACCACTATATGTCGCCTACGCTTTGGTCATTGTCGATTGAACTATCATCTTCATCGCATGAATATGGTTGACTCTGCTCAATGTGATTTTTGCAATAGTCAAGACATTCAAACATTGTCACATGTGTTATTTGATTGCTCTTCCTTCGGCATTCAGCGCCTTGTGCTCTTGGATGAGCTTCTTTCTATTTACAATGCTGCTGATCTTGTCCCGCGTGATCTGCAGGATCTTCTTAAAAATCCTTGTACATACTTATGTCTTTATAAATTCTTTGTAAATACTGTAAATGAATTATAAATATGAAACGAGAATTCGTTGTAGATACAAAAGTTTTCATAATTATTAATTAACAAAAAATATAGATAGCAAAGATTAATGACCTTATTTATAACCTTAAAACTGGATTTGACATTAACATAACATGACATGACTACTTGACTTTACTGCGGAAATGTACCGGAAAGGATACTACTACTGAAGACGATTATTATCATATTTTACTCAAGAAACGAAAATTACTGAAGAATTTTTTATTGGATTTTACTGAAGCTTACACTGAAGAATTTTCCCTGGATTGAACACAAAGAATAATAATCGGACTGAAGACTAGGCAGCATGGTCTTAGACCTTAGCCTGTCCTTCAATGGACGAATTAAAAAAAAAAAAAAAAAATCTGTACTAGTTATTTTGTGGCTTGTGCATGTTTTGCACAAACTACTTATGATACTACCGTAGTTTTGTGCGAATATCTTTAGACCTCAAACTTAATTTGTGGTGTGAAATAAAAATTTGAGCTATGAATTTTCTTTTGGATTCGTATCAAAAGGTTTGTGAATACAATTATGTTTTGTATTATCTTGGTTTTTACCTACTTTGTGTCTTCAAGAAGAAAATATACTTACTATACCTACCTAAAAAACTTAAACATTTAGTTTTGTAGCATTACATTTATATTTTATAATTGTTCTTGTACTGTTTTCAGAGTTTAATTGAGAACGAAAAAAACCAGAAGTTTTGGGAAAATTATTTAGGCAACCTAAAATCTTTGGATTTAGGTGTTTTTGCAGATAAGTTAAAAGTTCCAGTTTTGGTACCTATAGGAAGTAGAATTTTATTCAAAGGAGAATTATTACATACAAATGAAATTACTGTTGCTTTGGGTGCAGATTACTTTGCAAAGTGTTCAGTTAAACAGGCAGAGGTTCTGAGAGAACATAGAATAAAAGGTAAGTTAAGACTCTTAAGTCATTGGTTTTTAGTTTTCCATTATTATTTTATTATTATTATTATAGCCTTTATTTCACATTCAATTTACATGTCATTTCAATAAGTAATTATATCATTATATGCAATCATTATTATTAAAATTAAATTTATTTATTTATTTTTATTATAGTTTTCCATATTTCCCCTCAAAAATATAATATGACTTTACTAAAACATTGAAAAAAAAAACATAAGTGTCAAATTGAAAACCTCCTCCTTTTTGGGAAGTTGGTTAAAAATAAGATCATCATAAATCAAATTTTCAGATGCAGAGTCAAAATTAGAGGCATTCCAAAAAGAAAGGAAATATTTAGAAAGCCATGTATCATTTGGCATAGAACAGGTCTCAGAAAAACAAGAATGTGAAATCAGTGAATTTTATAGTGAAGAGGAATTGAGAATGTGGAAGGAAAAGCATAGACAGAATGTTAGAGAATATAAACAAAAACAAAAGGAAGAACCTGATAGAGTTATAGATGATGAGCTATGGAACAGACTGGAAGAGCTTGAATTACAAGAAGAGTTAGAAAATGAACTGCAAAATATTTCACATAATATAGTTGACAGTAAAGGCCAAAAACAAGATAATGTAAGTGAAAAAGAAGATAATTATGTTATGGAAAATATGGATGAAGAAAAATATCAAAATAATATCTTAAATGGAAAAGCAAACAGTTCTCACAACAGAATTGATGAAAGTCACAGTAAGAAAGAAAAGCTAAAACATGTTGAAATCATGGAAAAAGTAAAGGCACCTGTGCAAACACCTAAATTTGATTTACTGCAACAGGTGTTGGAAAAGCAACATGAACTGGAAGATAAGTTGTTGGAGTTGAAGACTAGAGAGAGGGGTGAGACCAAAACTGAGTCAGATTTGCTTTCTAGGCTTGATGAAATTGAGGAATTAGATGATCTTGAGGATGAAATGAATAGGTAGATGCTTGTAGTTGTTTATTAAGCAATTAATTCGACAGATTTTGCCTTTTGAAAAAGAATAATTAATAGAGAACTATAAGTGTAGCTAGATAAGACAGATGTCATATATAGGTACACTAATATTATAAGGAGGTACGAGTAATTTTAAGAACTACTGAACCAATTCTGAAAATTCTCTTACTCATAGGAAACTACAGTATCTCCTGGTGACAAAATTTCCTATTCTGGCATGAAGAGTTCCTGCAAAACAAAGTTATTGCAGGTGAAATACAGTAAAACAGTAATAAAACAGCCCCAAAAGTGTGATACACATTACATAAAACTATTTGTTGGTGTATGTACTGGTATTGTTAAATCATTACATTTATTAAAGTGACAATAAAATTACAGGCTCGATGATATTTTACAAAGTGAAGATGTTGTTCCTGAAGAAGATGAGATTAGTTGCAATAGTTCTATTACAAAAAAGAGTGTGACATTCGCTGATGATGAAGATAATGAAACTGTAGAGGTGACTTTCAAACACAGTAATGTGTTGCCATGTAAAGAACCATACGATGCAGATAAAGGCATATTAAAGCCCAGTGATGTTTATGAAGCATTCCCAAAACAATTCAAGAATGAAACACCTCCTATACTAAAAAAAACAAACTATCAACCAATTGACAAAGATGAAATTAATGTTAGCATTTCTACAAAAGTTAGGGAGCCACAAATACCTAAGGATGCTCCTAAAACAATAAAAAGAGTAACATTGAATGATGTTGTAGAAAAAACTGGTAAAATCAATGATGAGGTGGAAATAAAGGATACAAGACCAATGAGCATTTTTAAAAAGAAAAGACTACAGAAGAATGTTTAATAGTACCGTTACAAATATAAAATTGCTAGATAATGTTTTCTAAAATCTTTTAATTTAAATTGACTCCAAGATTTGTAAAAAAAAAAACCGGCCAAGTGCGAGTCGGCCTCGCGCACAAAGGGTTCCGTACCATTATCTTTAAAAACGCCAAAAAAAATTAAATCATGTCTGTTGTATGGGAGCCCCTCTTAAATATTTGTTTTATTTTAATTTAATTGTTTATTTTTTAAAGTGAATATATTATTAAATATTCTGTGAATATTTCAAGTCTCTACCTGTTGCCGTTACAATATCGAGCAAAAACGAGCAAAAAAATCACGTGAGCCCCCTTAAATATTCATTCTGGTTTTTAGTATTTGTTGTTATAGCGGCAACACGGTTCATGAGATACAGCCGTGACAGACGGACAGTGGAGTCAGTAATAAAAGCAGTACCAAAACCGTGTTTTCCGCATCCCGCTTAGAGAGCTTTCAAGACTTCATGTAACGTAACGCAATTTTCGGAGATTTTTAACCCCCTCTCCCCCCGTAACCGTGTAACGCACCCTCAGAAGAACTAACGCACCGTAACTTTTTTCTGTACCCCCTCTCCCTAGGAAAACATTGCGTAACCACCGAGTGATCATTTTTTACCTAATGCTTGCACTACATTATCGCCGATGATCGTATCGGCGATAATCTGGACAAATCAATGCGATCGCAGCCCAAATTAAAAAATATACTCTATATTAAAAAAAAAAACATTTTACGTAAATGCATCGTCATTCACCAATGTATTTCGATGTAAATTAAGAAATTATGATTAATATGTAAAAAAAGAAGAAAAACATCTGAAATGGCAGTACTTATGGAATAAGTTTCCTTTGCCTTCGAAAAAATCTGACGCTTGATGGTGACATTTCTTCACTTCTCTTTTGAGGTTATAATTTTGTTTTGTTCAACAAAATTTGTTGATATTATTATTTTCTAATAATAACTGTTGCTTTAATTTAATCGAATTAACGTAGATATAAAATTATATTTGTATATGTTTTAAAAAAGTACCTACTGGGCTACTGAAAAATGTTATCTCGTAGTTGGAGACACTTGTGCCGTCGGTATTCTCAGGCTGTTACATTTAGAACAACAGAAGTATCTCCTGTAAGTTGACTAAAATTTATTTTCGCAATGTACCTACCACTTATTTGTTGGTAGTAATTTATTATCGGATTTTAGTTTTACTGAATAGAAACAGATAAATTGAGTAATAAATATTTGTCGCTACATTAAAACTTTACAATGTTAATTGATTGGCAAAACATAATATGTAAAATTTCGAGTTGATTGTGGTGTTAATTTACTTTAAGGCCCAGCACAATGGGAAGCAAATTGGTCTGTTCTACACAGTCAGCCCGGACTTGTGTAAGCAGTTGTTCACACATGGCGGTCTCCCCAAGAGTTACCAGAAGCAGACACAGACCTTCACAGAAACTGCTATCATGATCCGACAGCCCGCTCTTGACATCATCGACTGTATAAATGCATCAGATATGGAGAAACCTGTTATCAGATATTTACTTTGTATCCTTTACTTTGGTAATTAACTAAAACTGTGTAGAGGTGAGTCTGTAACAGCCAGTAATTGAAGATATTTAAATGAAAATAATTAGAATCTTGCCAGAATTTATTTTTGTAATATCCTGCTAATATTATAAATGTGAAAGTTTGTAAGAATGTATGGATGGATGGACGGATGGATGTTTGTTACTCTTTCACGCAAAAACTACTGGATGGATTTAAATGAAACTTTACAATAATATAGCTTATACATCAGATTAACACATAAGGTACTTTTTATCCCAGAATTCCCGTGGGAACTCTGAAATTAACGCGGGTGAAACCGCAGGGCACAGCTAGTAAAATATATTTTTAAAACCATTTATTAAATACCTAGGTAATAATGTTTATTAAATAAACCAAAGATTTTAAATTAACTAGTGATTGAAAAAAAAATCCATCTGTGCATCTGTTGTAAAAGTTAGGCTTTGTTTCATCACAATAAATTCAAAGAAAGAGGATAATAAATAATTACTGTGTCTAATAGAAATTTAAAGTATATATTATAATTTGGTGTCACAGCACCACATGAGTAGAGCCACAGGCAACAGCTTGTGTGCAGAATAAATTGAACACTTGAAATCATTTAACCCTGGAAAGATAATCTGCGTAAAATTGACGCATATGCGTTCGAAATATTGCTCTCTCGTTTTTAATTTTTCGAATCTGTTGCTGTGCTTTTAGGACATCTCTCACGTTGCTTAGTACTTCCGTGAGGCGCATGTCTCACTGAGGTAAGTGTCATCAATTTGGAAATATAACTACCACGTGAGTCAAAATGACGCATGATTATCTTTTAAGTGATTTTTGAGATTTTGACCTAAATAGACATTCATGCTGTTTTTTTATCTGATGATACTTGTTACTTTATTTTATGTATTATTTATATATTTTCGTAGATATCCTGATAAAATAATGCGATAATGGACAGTAGAATTTTGGGAGAAGATCGAATCCTGAGCGTTTTTTTAGAGCGTGATGACGAAGCCGTCTGTGAGGACATGAGAGTGAAGACGACGTGCAGAGTGACTTCGAAAAAGGTTTTATGACTAAGGAGAGAGAAGACAAGGTGACGTCCAGCAGAAACGAACCCTTACACGAAGAAATGATTCAGCAACTGGCTTCTTCCTCGGCTTCTCATCGAATACTAAACTTGCCAAAGCGGACTGTTAGAGGCAAGGGTTGCTGGTCGACTTTAAGGTCACAAGACGTAGCAGAATATCAGCACTGAATATTGTTAGATGTCAAAGGAGTCCGACCTGTATATGATCCTCTCAAGATTAAAATTTTTTTACTTATGAAATAATATCTATCGAAATTGTAAGATGGACTAATACCGAGATATCGTTGGAGCGGAAATCTATGTTTGTTGCTACATTTCGTGGCAAGAATGAATGAATCCGTGCTTTGATTGGCATCTTGATGATGACAGCAGTGAGGAAAAAATACGACGAAAGGCAAATGCATCGTGAAAATGCAAAAAAATCTATTTGCCGACAACATAATATACCTAGATATGGAAGCAAGTTGTATCTGACTTATTGGAATATAACTGTATGTTCCTATCATTTGATATATATAATGTCTTTATTACTGAGTTAATAACTTAGAATGGCTGATAATTAGGAAAAAAAAGTTATTTGTGATAAAAGAAAAAATATTCCAAATTTTTGGTGATTTTTTAAGACGTTTTATGGTTCGGTCTTGTTTTTATATAATAAATAAATATAAATATACTAATTATGGTATTTATCATTTTATCAGAGTGTAAAAAAATAATACTGGTAAAGTTTATTTAAATCAATAAATAAAAAATCACATTACTACTACTTAAAACTTATGCGTCAATTTTACGCATGATTATCTTCTACGTACATCAAAATATGATTATCTTTCTAGGGTTAAATATATCCCTAAAATACATTATACTAGTCACAAATAAATAATAGGTACCATATTATATCCTAACACAAAAAATGCCTCTCTAAACTACTCTTTAAAAGTCTGCCTCATTTTCAATAAGAACCTTAGCACAAATAACAGATGGCGAAAAAGGTGCTGGCAAGTCCCTCACCATGGCACACCTTTTACATTATGCTTATGATGAAGGATATTTGATAGTACACATACCATGGGGTAAGTTACATACCTACCTACTGGTCATATGAATAATTTTTTATACCTTTTCAATTTGGAATTTGTAAGGGAGATAATATCTGATTCGTTTTTACAAACTCATTTGCCATAGGTCAGATATACACATTACCCCTTGGCCACAGTCTCGACTCTCGGCGGCGGCAAAAACAAATGGTAGACAACATAAAAAGTAATCCTAATTGGATTTCATATGGTGTACTTTGGTACCAGTTCCAGAGTGGCTGAGGCGAGTGCCGCTTCACAAGGAGGTGTCCAATTCTCAATCTCGCGAGGGTTTTGTGGATATTCCTATGGACGCAGCTGCCTGGTTATTGCATTTCAAGACACAAAATCAGGCGATACTTAAGAAAGGAGAAGTGTGTATTTAAAATTTAGAAACGTCTTATAAATTGAGCAGCACATAAAAAGTAGGTCATAGCTCGCGCCGCTGATAGCTGTGGCCTACTCCGTATGTTGTGTACCATTTGTTTTTGCCGCTGCCGCTGCCGCCGCCGCCACCGCCGCCGCCGAGACTGTGGCGCCGCCCTTACAGTCTTGCAATAGTATAGTCAGCAGTCACATGGGCACAGTTAATTTTGTGATAATGTCACCTTCCATGAGGATTTTCACAAAGATTACTGCTGAAAACACTTGTAGAAAAAATAATAAATAAATTCTATAAATAAAATTATTATATAAAATAATATAATTTTATAAATTATATTCAATAATAATAAATTCTATAGCAACAATTTTTTTTGTATGTTTGTCTATTCCAGGTATGCCTGATTAAAACACTTGTTTATTTAATCCTAATTGGATTTCATATGGTGTACTTTGGTACCAGTTCCAGAGTGGCTGAGGCGAGTGCCGCTTCACAAGGAGGTGTCCAATTCTCAATCTCGCGAGGGTTTTGTGGATATTCCTATGGACGCAGCTGCCTGGTTATTGCATTTCAAGACACAAAATCAGGCGATACTTAAGAAAGGAGAAGTGTGTATTTAAAATTTAGAAACGTCTTATAAATTGAGCAGCACATAGAAACCATTAGTAAATAAAGCCAACTTCCATCAATTCCCAGTTGAAAACCAGCAAAGAGTATGTATGGAGTAAACGTGAGACGACTGAGAAGGGTGTTCCGTTGTTGGAGCTCGTGGACCACGGCATATCGCGCATCAAATACGCCAGTGACGTTATCGACTCTCTGCTCGGCGAGATCAAGCTGCTGTCAAACAGTAGGCAGTATGTACTGTAATCTTTACCTATTTGCTGTTAAAATTTACTGTTATGCCCGCTCCACATTCACGCGAGAATCTTGCGAGAAAGCGAGAAAATCACGAGAAACGGCAGAGAACATCGGCTCCACATTCACGTTCTCGTAGTTTTCTCGCGAGAATGTGGAGCGGGCTCTAGATGTCTTATGCTTCGTGAATAGCGTATTTAATAAAGCTATCTATATACGACAATGATTTTTGTTGGAAAATCATTATGCTGACGTGAATATTATCAGTGATCACGTTCACACGACTTTCACGAGTAATTAGTCATTGAGCAAAATCCAATTGTTGCTGTGTCAAATCAAATCTTGTATTTATCTTAATGCCACCTGCTAAGTGTGGGTACTCTGGTGGTTATATTAATCCTTAAAATCTAATGCACTCTTCGCTTTGTGGGATTGACGTTTCATCTAAAAATACATTTAATATGTTTATAAATTACATATTACAATAAAAATAGCAAATCTTTAAAAAAAGAATTTATGATTCAGATGCAAGACATTTGTTGCCATTGACGGCTTCAACAGTTTCTTCGTTCCCCTGACGAGGCTCAAGACGCCGACGAAACGGCACGTTACGCCTGAAGAGGTCACATTGACCGCATCATTCTTAGAATTCACTAAAAATGACTGGGTAAGTTGAGTCATACCATGTACATGTACATCATTTGTTAGCAGGTTTTATTCGCAAATCCGTATAAGTAGTTATTTTCAAATATTTTTTTTTATTTACAGACAAATGGTGTTATTGTAGTATCGGTTGATGAATTGACAATACCTGAAGACCAGCAGAACTGCCATCTTCCAAAACATTTACTCTATAAAAAGGTATTGTGATAACACTACATAGTGTAGTCCTTGTGATCGCCACAAAGTGTAACCTAGTCCTTGTGACCTCCACGAAGTGTAACCTAGTCCTTGTGACCTCCACAAAGTGTAACCTAGTCCTTGTGACCTCCACAATGTGCTATTAAAGTTTCTTCTCTTCTAAAGTTAATGGTTACTCAGGTATAAAAATAACACTTTTGTAACTATAATTTAGACATAAACTTCAACAAGTGTTATTTTAACGGCAATGTCGACCTTAAGGTCTAATGTATGTAAGGTCGAAATTTCTACCTCAAGGTAGGTATAGGTATGTAAGATGGATGTATTTCTGGTATGAAATTTTGATGACTGAAAAACACTGCTATAACTCTAAAGAGATGGTGGTAGACCCCCAGGTTGTATAAATAAGGTTCTTTTTTCTCCCCTTTTTTAAAACACATATAAGCAGTAATTTTTTAAAATGTTTGCATTTTTCCACAGGGATTTGAACATCTTGACCCATTTGTGCCAGTTGAAGTTGGAAGATACACTGAAAAGGAGTTTATGACGTGTGTGGGCTATTACAGAGACCGGTTATGGCTACGGGGACCTCCTGAAATTGAGACTGAACTCAAGTTTACCAGTGCTTGTAATCCATACAAGTTTATGGAAATGTGTGCTCCATTGTAATTTATTTAGTGTAATGAAGTATAATTAGTGTCATAATGTGTTTTATTTCATGATTTTTTTGTTGTGATTATTATAGTTTCACCCACCTGAAGTTCACTACTTCCCCGGGAACTCTAAAAAGTATCCTATAACACTCAGGGATATTGATTTTAGAATCGGTACTGTAGTTCCAGAGATTACACCTTCTGTCCAAACTTCACCTCTTTATAATAAATATTCCAAATTTTTCTTTCCTCAGTTACAAGGGGAATCACAAAATTAATGCTTGTAACAATCAATAAATGATAATAAACAGCTAGTTTTAGTAATTATTAAAAATCAGTGGATACATTTAATGATTTTATTTTACATAACATAAATAACTACAAAGTTGCACTTAAAATAAATTAAACATCATAGCCGACAATGTGACGTTTGCCAATGCATTCCCCAACATAGAACCAGAACAGCACCTCAGCTCCAATCAGTGTGTTAATCGTTGCCTGCTTCACTGTTTGGTTTTTCCATGCGCCAGACTTAGCGCTTGTCATCAGACGGCCAAAACCGGCCTTGATCTCCGGAATGTCACTAATCTTAGGTGGTGCTAACTCAACACGGGCATATTTCATAAATATACTGAATTTAGGCCGGGCTTGCGCTAGGGCCGCTGCAAACAAAACACATGTAAAGATTACGAAACTTAGAATTGAAGAAAAATAGGTATAAAAGCAAAATAAATACAGGAATGTGGTTATCTTCACTGTGAAATCCAATTACATAACGAATACCTGTTAAAGTCATAATAATATCAATAATTACAGTTTTCTTCTACTTACAGCTTATGAGGGAAGGTAATTTAGCAGCCGCAGCCATTGTAGTTATATAAATTAATCGAAACAATTGAACTGAAAGAATAGATAGGTAAGTAGGTACCTAAATTTTCAATCCAATTTTCAATTTAGAAGAACGTGAAGTGAACTTGAAATACCTATCGATTGTCAAATGTCAGAACGGGAATCTGGACATTTCTGAGCAGAGAGTTTTTTTTTATTTACATCAATGGGGAAAGCAAAGGAAGCTAATTCTATACAGCCAATTCAGTAGTATTTTTGAATTTTTCTTCTGAAGTTATTTACAACGAAATACATTGGTGAGATGCATTTTGATGCTTTACCGGAACTTTTGACAGCAACTCTTCACAGTTGAACTTTTATAGCTGAGCAGAGAGTATTATTTTCTTTGTTTCTGAGTTTTGAGTTTTTTGGCGGGAATCAAACATGGCGGTTCGGTCATTAATTTTCATGTGGATAAAAAATGGTTAAAAATAGATTTTGTTGTGTTATAAGGTGCTGTATTGGACAATAATTTTCACAGTGACGGTTTTCTTTGTGCTCAAGAAGATGTATGACATTCCAAGCTGGTTTCTTCGGTTTCTTCCAAGAGCTCCGAGAAAGTTCTTGCCAGCTAAGCAGTATCGTGGTTTGCAATTTCAAACCGTGCAACGAAGTATTTTAATTGAAAATACATTTAATTAATTTTACTTGGAACTGCCTTAATGCATTCAATGCGAAAGTCCATAAAAAAGAAGAACGAAAGAAAATACCCAGGCACACACTGCTGAGACAAAACGTATAGTACGGGCGCCCAAGAGTGGATTTGTGGATTTGCTAAAGTGCATCATATGAACATAAGGGGAGTACCTTGCACCATGTTGAGTACCTCCACCATTAGGCCCTCTACACTAGTGGGTGCATCTAGAATAATTAAACAGATTAGTAAAAAAAATCGATTATTATGGACCAACGTTGAATAAAATTATTTGACTTAAACTGAGACTTTGATCTATCTAACCAAATTCCTAGAACCCTACTTGGTTTTGTTTTTCAGTTTATTTTACTGGTTTATAATAATAGGGATTTTGAAGACTTTTGAAAATCAAAATCCAAATTAGTCCGTCATCAAAGTGGTCTTCACAAAAATAAATTGCCGAATTTGTAACTACACCGGCTGGGTTTCGCCTTGCAAGCTTATCTCTCACTTTTTCTTGTTAGGAACATGAGCAAACAATTTATTAGGTGATGCTTTGGATATGTTTTTAGATACAGAGAGGGACCGCACACCACTTGTAGGTACACTTTGGAATTAATTTTTAATAAATATATTGTTGACTTTGTTCGTCGAGCATACACACAATGCAACGTGAACTTAGGTGTGAACTGTGACGTCACAAGTGGCGCCATGACACTCACGACTGTTTTCGGGCACAATTCAAATTAGACGAAATAAAATGCAGTAATTTGCGTTAAAACTATAAACTAGTGCTGAAATAATGAGTTTTTCGGAAATAGTACACGTGTACCTGCATTATTCTTCTTACTTCAAAAAGTAGTGGTAAAGGTAGGTGTATTACTCCGCTCTGCGCCTCTCTCTCCCTTTCACTTTTTGTGTATCTCTGACTCTCTCACACCATATTCCCACGCTGCTATCCATCGCCATGACGCCATTTTACTTTACAGCTCATCACAAAACAACGCGTTCATGTTATTATATGTAAGATGCTCTGACTTGTTTGTGCTTTTAAGTTAGTTTTGTGAATAATATTTTGTGAGCTTTTACATATTTCATAGAAATATAAAGTGTGTTTTTTGTGAACAAGGAATAGCTCATAAAGTTATTAAACTTACGTCAGAAAGAAAAAAAAAATCTTAAAAATAAATCATAATTTTTGTTTCTAGCAGTCAGATTAATAATCAAAATTATTGTCAGATTTAAAGCCAACATAACTTGGACTGCAAGCTGAACCTTCTGTAAAATAATCTGACACGCTCGAGTATTTCAAAATTGAGATTTTTTTTTTGCATTTTCATAAATTCGCTACTACATTGCGTCACCTCCAAATCAGCAGATTTTCGAAGGGGAGCATTTTTAGGGTTCACTTAACATCCCCTTTGAATATCTGACGCACTGGAGTAAATTTGTTTTTTTTTCATTTTCTCCCCTTTTGGGTGGCCACCCCTACCACGCAAATCGGCAGATGAATATATTTTCTATATCAGAGACCTTTTTTTTGTTTAATTTATTTACTCCGAAAAAAGTACAAATTTTTACAACGTCAGACACAAAAACCCAGCAGGGTTTATTTCGTGTCACCTTATACCTTATACCTTCGTGTTATACCTTGGAGTATCTAAACTACAATATCTGACGCGCTCGAGTATTTCCATGTTACTATTTTTTTTACATTTTTGAAAGCCTGTAGAAGCTAAACCCACCGGTGAATGAAAAAACATCATACCACCTTATTTTGTTTATACCTCCTAATCTTCAAAACCCAATAGGTCCCAACGACCCTCGAGTTAATCCCGAATTAGCATCGGTATCTCCCGTACTAGTAGTGATTACCTTCTCTCTGGCTGAGACTTCCGCTAGGGGCTTCCGCTAGGAACCTCACAGCTCATCCCCTTGTAGTACGGGAGATACCGATGCTAATTCGGGAGCGACTCGAGCGTCGTTGGGACCTATTGGGTTTTGAAGATTAGGAGATATAAACAAAATAAGGTCATATGATATTTTTTCATTCACCGGTGGGTTTAGCTTCTACAGGCTTTCAAAAATGTAAAAAAAAATATTAAAATGGAAATACTCGAGCGCGTCAGATATTGTAGTTTAGATACTCCAAGGTGTCTCTGATATCGAAAATATATTCATCTGCCGATTTGCGTGGTGGGGGTGGCCATCCGGAAGTGGAGAAAATGAAAAAAAAAAACATTTACTCCAGCGCGTCAGATATTCAAAGGGGATGTTAAGTGAGCCCTAAAAATGCTCCCCTTCGAAAATCTGCCAATTTGGAGGTGACGCAAGGTAGTAGCGAATTTTTGAAAATTCAAAAAAAAATCTCAATTTTGAAATACTCGAGCGTGTCAGATTATTTTACAGAAGGTTCAGCTTGCAGTCCAAGTTATGTTGGCTTAAAATCTGACAATAATTTTGAGGGATATTATTAATCTGACTGCTAGAAACAAAAATTATGATTTATTTTTAATTTTTTTTTTATTTCTGACGTAAGTTTAATAACTTTATGAGCTATTTCTTGTTCACAAAAAATACACTTTATATTTCTATGAAATATGTAAAAGCTCCCAAAATATTATTAACTTTAAAGCACAAACAAGTCAGAGCGTTTTACATATAATAACATGAACGCGTTGTTTTGTGATGAGCTTTATTATATAATATATATATAATTACATTAAAGTGAAAGGTTATAGGTGAACCTATAGTTTGATGTAATACTTACCTTAACTTATTTTAATATGTATTTTAACTGACCAAAAAAAGTTATAATTCGACACGTTTAGCGCCGTGATATACTGTGATGACGTTATGGCAGGGGCGGATCCAGGATTTGGTTGAGGGGGGGGCAATTTGGTTGCACCATGAAATTTTTTGAATTAACAGGATATACAAAAAAGTCCATTAATAAAATTTAAGTGCTTCATATTGAGAGCATCTGAATTGAGCTTATGTATGTATTATATTATCTGTGTGTATGTTTCGCGATTTTTTAACCGACTTCCAAAAAGGAGGAGGTTACGCATTCGGCTGTATGTTTTTTTTTTTTTATATTACTCGAAGCTAGGGTTGGAACGATTTCGAAAATTCATTTTTTGTTTGAAAGCGTATACTCCCAATTAGGTCCTATTGCCACCAAGTGGGATCTGATGATGGGATCTTATGGTTTAAGAATCTTTATTATCCTCAAAAGATCTTGGGAAAATCGTGGGAACTCTTCAAAAATAATAGGCACACCTATAGCGATTTGGGTATTTTTTATAGTAAATCGTTCATTTGCTTTCGGAAAGCAAAATTTGAAGAAGTGGAACTGATCATGAAGACCACAAGTGTTCATCGGAACTACTCAACAATAATACGTATTTCACGGGTTTCGATTGGACCGATTTAGAAAATTGATTTTGTTATTTGAAAGGGTATACTCCCAAATTGGTCCCATTGTCACCAAATCGAGAACCTGATGATGGAATCATGGAGAAATCAAGAGAACTCTTCAAAAATTACAGACACACCTATAGCGATTTTTGTATTTTTTATAGTAAATCGTTTATTTGCTTTTGGAAAGCAAAATTTGAAGAAGTGAAACTGATGATGAAGACCACAGATGGTCATCGGAACTACTCAATAAAAGGTATTTCACGAGTTCCGATTCGTTAACTTTAATATGGTTCCTAAATAATTTATGCTCGTCACAATGTATATGGTAAAGTGGAACTGATGATGACGTACCAGGAGAACTCCTCAACAATTTACGTTCCTGTCGTCCCGTCGGTAAAAGCAGTATTTTGTAAAAGGCGATGAGCAATTGACATTAGGCTATTGTAATTTAGATAAATTACAAACGGACTCACTTGAAAGCAAGAAATAAACAAAATTTTAACAAAAAAATTAAAACTGACTTCCAACAACACAAAACTAAAAAGCTAAAAATAACAAAATATCGATTTTATCCAACAGACAAAAATACACGTAAATTTATTTTTGGTAGTTATTACCAGTAGTTATTATACCAGTACCAGTAGTTATTATTGGTTTATTCTACCACTTGACTACTATTATTATTTGAAGTCGGTGACAAGCCAAATATGGCGTAGGTACATGGGCTAAGTCCAGTCCCGCCACGAGTTCGTTGTGAGCTGAACAACCCAAGTGGGTAGACCTAAGCGGGCTTGGCACCGAATTTAAATCAAAAAGTGGTAGCACAAACCAACAATAGTATTACATGTATTTTTGTCTGATGGATTAAGTCGGTATTTTGTTATTTTTAGCTTTTTAGTTTTATGTTTTTCATATTTAAAAAAAATGTGGTGTCGAAAACGATAGAGCTTAGGTAGGTATAGCGGTTTTTGAGTACGATTCTCTGTAAAATCAAAGTTTTTTTAGTATTTCATTATTTTCAACTTGTACTTTCATGCATAAAATAATCTACATGGAAGCTACAACAGATAAAAGTAAAAAATGAAAAATTTACGTTCCAGCGAATCTGACCTGAATTAACAACTTTAAATTAAAATTTTGTAGGTTTGTATCTATAAAGTGATAGGAAAATAATGGGAAGTGTTATGGTTAATAGCGATTTTTTTACTAAACTGAGGAAAAATACCATCAGAGGTGCACATGTGATGTGATAAAAACGTGTTTCGTGATCAGAAGAACAAAGAACTACCTAACTACCTGACGTAGCTTCACGACCGACATAAAGCAATCTGAAACTTTCTTTGAAGTAAGTCGGTGATTTGGGATCCCTCAGCACTTTAAAGATGGTACAAAGAATATGTGTAGTGCGCCTGGCGAATATGTAAACCACACACATTTTGCAGCCGCTCCAACTTATCGCGTTACTATGTCTAGTTGTTGTATACGTATGCTGTAAATCTTTGTGTTGTGTCAAATAAAGTTTTTTCAATTTCAATTTTCAATTTCAATTACTCTTCTGTCAGATTCATACAGCACACATCGGCGTAAACAAAAAGAAGGTTACTCCTTGGATTAGTAAAATGAGGAGAAAATTTGGGAAATAACGCAGAAAACTCAGAGAAGTGAATAATTTTCGTCCATATGACGATATAAAAAATAGGTACCGAAACAAAAAGATGTTTTTGACCGTAGAAGATTTTAAAATTTACAGTCAACAGAAGAAAAATTTGATAAATTTTGGAAATTTTCCCAATATTTTTTCCAAATCCGAATTCATCGCGCACCGCACGTGATAAAAGTCATCGACTATTTTTTGAGCACAGAGGTACAATATGACGGGGAATAAAAATCGAAATTCTATTAATTCCATTTAGTTCGTCAGTTACATATAACATAATATAAATAAATAATATGGATAGATTTGCTTTGAACGTGGAAAAAAGTAGAAGAGTTAGGTACCAACTAGTTTTGGGAAGTGAAATCATAATAGCTTACTTCCAAGTCTCAAGGATGTTGGATGAAGTTAAAGAAAAGGGATAGAGAAACTACATATATAAGAATAATTGTAAAAACATATATACAGCCAAACGCAGAAACTTCTCCTTTTAAATGAGAAATATACAATACGGCACGTAGTTTCAAAACAGAAAATTTGTTTTAACGAGAAAGAATTGACAGATTTTGTGTTTGTTTTACAATAATAGATACAAACTTCCATAGGGGTTCGTTACGCACTAATAATTTATAGAGTTTTAAAAATGAATATTTGTTCGTTCATTCAGGTTCATTCGTATATTTCTATTCAAATTACGATGAAACTTTGGTGAAAAGCCACAACCTTGCGAAGATTTTTCTAAGGTCTAATTAAAGTAGGTACCTATTTAGGTCTTCAGGGGGGCAATTGCCCCCAGTGCCCCCCCCTGGATCCGCCCCTGCGTTATGGCGACGGAAAGTAGTGTGAGGACGGTGCGAGAGAGTGAGAGATAGAGAAAAAGTAAAAGGGAAAGAAAGACAGAGATATGAATAGGTACATGTTTCACTGCAGCTGCTCGTTCGATTCGAAGACGATTTTTGTTTCTTCGGCTTATGAAAATCGGCAGATTATATTTTTCCCGCTATCCTTGAGTTATTTACTTTAAAATAAAAAATAAATCAACTGCGCTCGAGAATGTCAAAGTTGCGTTTTTTTTTTGCAAGTTTGTGATCCTCTAACTCCCTTACGTCACGTTCAAATGGTCAGATTATTCATATACATACTTCTCTCTATGTAATTAACCCACCATATCTTAATCTGACGCGCTCGAGTATTTCGAGTTATCGATTTTTTTTTACTAATCTGATCGGTTATTCTAGAAGCACCCACCAGTGTAGAGGGCCTATATTTGGTGGAGGTACTCAACATGGTGCAAGGTACCCCCCTTATGTTCATCTGACGCGCTTTAGCTAATCCACAAATCCCCTCTTGGCGGTCCGTACTATTGTATACTACGTTCTGTAACTACTACGGTGCGTTCAGAAATAGCGCCCGCCTGACGCTCCAGGTTTTAAAAAACTACTTACTTAATTTAAATAAATAAATGACTAATAATTGTGATCACGATCCCGAGTAAATTGAGTGAATTGGTTAGCGTATTCAAGGTATGGATTTTGTGTTTGTATTAAAATATAATCTTTTTCTTACTCGGCTATAAGTGGAATTTGATCCATGAACCTATTTTTTTAAATAATGCAACATTTATTGCTACGTCGATCGTTTATGTCAATTCACAATTGTCAAGCGTCTGAAACCGGACGATTTTGCTTTGTAGAGTTTACCGGATTTAATCTAATTTTATGGAAAAGCGCGTAAAATTCATATTAATATCATAAATCAAACTCGATCAGATATTGATCTAATCTCAATTCGTTTGTCTTCAAAGTAATTGAGATGTTTCTTCGAGGTTAGTATTCCCGATCCCCATACCGGAAAAATAATTTAGTTACCTACTTAAACTTCTATCAATCTAATAATTTATATAAAATTTCACTGAAGTTTGTAATAAAGTTCATGTACTTGGTAATCGTGTTGCATTATTTGTTAATACCTATTTCATCCCATTGGCACTATCATATGGCTCTCGTTTGGTTGTTTGGACACGTCAGTCTTATCAACAAAGTTAGTGCCGTGTTTTTCATTTATATATGGCATAATAAAACTTCCTATAACAATATATCCATGTTTTTTCTTCCAGTATTACCCCTACTGTTAGTTTCTTTAGCATTAACCAATGCTAATGTACTGCAAAGCACAATAGATGTGAGCCGCTTGCAGGGGATTCTTCAAGATGCCCTTAAAAGCAAGGATATCACTTCTCTCTACCATGCAATCAAAGGACTGAAGCAGCTCAATGCTAAAATACCTGATGTTTGCAATGTAAGTCAGTAAAATAAAGCTCTTCAAGCTGATCGCCTGCAGTTACACACATATGACATTAATTTGGTATTTTCTCATCTCCATTCCTAAGTTTATCAGTTTCGGTTCATCAGATAAGCCATGAAAACACAAGACAAGAATAATAGAAAAAGTATTAGGACTTCAAATTATTTTAAAAATATAATACTTGTGAAATCACATAATGTTCGATTTATCCTAAATGAT
This sequence comes from Zygaena filipendulae, assembly GCA_907165275.2. Taxonomy (NCBI): domain Eukaryota; kingdom Metazoa; phylum Arthropoda; class Insecta; order Lepidoptera; family Zygaenidae; genus Zygaena; species Zygaena filipendulae. The sequence goes on from OU015650.1 coordinate 1,509,039, forward strand.
TCTTACTATTGTGTCATTGTACATACTGGAAGTAGCGGTATTTTCAAAAACAAATATGGACTTATTTGAGACTTTGAATACCAAGCGGAATGGTGTAACTTTGAGTTTCCCGCGCTCAAGAACGGCACTTTACAACAAAAGCGTTTTTTGCATGTGTCCGCGAATTTATAATAAGTTACCTATAGCCATACGAGAAACGGACAATTTAGGGCAGTTTAAACACAAATTAAAGCAATACTTACTTGAAAAAACGTACTACAAAATAAATGAATTTCTTGACTACAGTTGACATAATATTGTTGAATTACATCTTATTTATTTTTCTTTGACATTATTTTTTAATTTAGCGACATATTTTTTCATTTTTTAATTTAATTGGACTTTGTTTTTTATTTGATTAATTTGTGTAATGTAATTTTAATTAGTTAACTGATTGGATATTTTTTTTGCCTTTGTCATATAATTTATATTGAAAATCTTCAAAGTGTTATTTATAGAAATATTGTTTGCATGCCTCATTGGCAGAATACAGATGTGCTACTTTTAATATGAACACCTGAATTATAACTTACCTGTATTCACAAACTTAAATAAATAAATAAATAAAATAAATAGATTCTTGATAGTTCATGTTCTTGATAAATTCATGGACTTGTTATTACTGCAAACAGCTACAAAATAATGCATGATTTTTAGCAATGAATAGAAACTTTTCTTGTGATGTGGCAAGTATGGTTTGAACCTGGTGCTTGGGTTTAAAGTTAAAAGTCTGTAACACCCAGGTTTAAACTGGGTTTATTTCCCATCTATGTGGCAAGGCACTTAAACATTCCAATAACACCAACCTCATGATCTTCTGTTCCAGGACATAGCAAGTGTTCATTTTGACATCAAGAGTGTTGAACAAGTGTTTTTTCTGACAAATGCTGCATCTCTAACTGGATGTATTAACTCCTTGAAGCCAGACATTTTGGGAACAGCCACAAATGTGCTCAACAAGAAGGATGCAACTTTACAGGAGGTTTATTATGCTGTGTATTCTCTGAAGGCATTAAACAAGGGCTCTGTATTTGACAAAGAGGATGCTTTGAAGAATCTCATTCAGTTGTTGAAGAAAGATGACTCACCTACCAAGTGGGTTCCATAATATTTTGACTATAATTTTTTTATTTTATTAATTTAGTATATTATACATTTTATTATTATTGAATGTACATACTTTCTTGCATGTTATCTTATTCTAATACTACAATTTTTCTATGTTTAAAACTCAGTTTTTGTTTGTATCAGCTATGGATATGTGTTTGCCTTGTGCGAGCACATGGGCTGCCAGGCATGGACTGCATCACATGTGGAGGGCGTCCTTTTGGCTGCTGATGAGATTGACGGCAAGGCTCTGAGCTTCGAGGGTGGGCTGCCCACCACCTCTCTACTGCTCACAACTATAATCAGGTATGTAGTTGCTGCTGAAGAGTACTTAAAGTTTATTTTTGTAAATATTATGTATAGGCCAGCCACCATTTAGATCATGCTGATGTTTTGGCACATTGTTACTAATTAAATGCCTATTGGAGGCTTTGCTGTGCCCTATGCCCATGGGTGAGTGATAATTATGATTCATGCAATACAGACCTGTGAATGTTTAGCTAGCTAGATTGTTTTATAAAATATGTGAAAACATGGAGAACGGCTGTCGGGCAGATCTTACAAGACGCTGAAGAAGCCGTCTCCGCTGTCGGAGCAGCAGCGCGTGAAGTTCGCGCAGTACCTGCTGTCGCGGCGCTCCGTGACGTCGCCGCGCGGCGCCGCGCTGCTGCTGGACGCCGCCGCCGCGCTCGCCGACGACGAGGCAAGCCTCTCCTGTTGAACCTTCTACACTTTTATATCTTGCTAGTCGATCCCTCACGGTTTCGCTCGCATTGATTTCAGAATTCCTTGGAGTTCCGTGATAAAATTACTCACACTGAAACAATGTAGCTTCCTATCAGTGAAAGAAAATCCGTTCAGCAGTTCCAGGGTTCACCCCCTACATCCAAACTTACAAATATGACCCCTTATGATATTAGTGTATATCTGTAGTGTAGATATTTTAAAATATATAATAACAATAAAATATCTACAGAATAACTGTTTTAAAATATCTACACTCAAATCAGGGTCTAATAAGAAAATGTCTTTCATTGAAATCTGTTCACCTTGAAGGTCTCATGAACTTATGTGATCTAGCCTGTGAGTGCTAGACACACACAAACTTTCGTATTTAACATTGTAATTTATATTTTATTTAGAAAAAGTCTTGACTAGGCTGCTTTTCAAAAGTGTACTGTACATAATATGGCAGTAACTTTGGACAAACAAGTGATGTCTGCAGGCAAATCTTACAATAAGCATAGTCTTAGAAGTCGTAGAGTAAAAATTACAGACTACAGCCACAGATAATACTACAACGCTACAGCACAGCTCTAGTCTATAAATAAAATGCTGAAAATTTATTCTGCCAGCCGTCGCCGATCAGCATATCGATCAAGGGACGGAAATACATCACATCGGACGCCGACTCTATTGAGGTCTCCGTCACCGATCTGCTCGGCCGCCCGGTGCGAGGCCTAAAGCCCGAGGAGGTGGTGGCCCAGTCCGGCACCAGGCTGTCCGACGACGTAGTAGTACTTTCCAAGCAACCATTGACGCAAAAGCCTAACGAGCCAGGGACTTTCGTCCTTAACCTTAGTAAGATTAAGGCTCAATATGGCTTGTACAAGATAACTCTGAGCGCTGGGACAAAGAGCTTGAATTTGAACGTGGCTGTGTTGGGCGAGATTCAAGTGGGCAGCATCGAGGTGGGCGTGGGCGATGTAGACGGCACCACAAGCCCCAAGACTACTACAGTGACCTACCCCAACAAGCTGGTGGAGAAACTACAAGCTGATCTCATACAGAAGTAAGTGGCAATTCCTTTGATGTTTCGCTTTGCTGCTGATTAGAAATAGCTATTTTTAATTTTCGCACCGGGCGGCACTTCGGCGGGGGCGGCATTTCACACAAAAAAAAGTTGACAAGTTATTTCTTTTAATGTTTTTTCTATTAATTTTTTTCCACTTTCCGCTCTCGATGCCCGGCCTCCAAGTCGCTGGCTGAATGCACAGTAGTGGTGGCACATTAATATATGTGCAGCAATACAAACATAAACCCAATGCGAAAAAAAATCTGTTACTAATTCAAAGTACCTAAAGTTTTGTTTTGTGTCACTATTGCATTCACCCAGCGAAGTATTTTTTTTATTTTATTTTATTTTGGTGGAAAACCTTACGGCTAAAATATATATAAAATGGCAGACAACAGCTATTCGCGGAATTCACAATTAGATAGAAAGTATAAAATGTATAAAGAGTTGAGGGCATAAGTAATTCCTTTTTTCTAGGATAGACACTTTTCACTTCAATAAAATATTGTTATTGAATATGTGGTGCGTTATGCAGGGTGAGCCTCAAGTTCAGCGTGCGCGACGCGGCCGGCAAGCCGGTGCTGGTGCAGCAGGCGTTCGTGCGCGTGGCGGGCGCGGCCGGCCCCGACGAGACCATCTTCGTCGCCGAGCCGGACAGCGCCAGGGCGTACAAAGTTGAACTGGTCAGAATTTGTGCACACTCACAGCTGCGAGCATGAGTTTAATGGTTATAGGGTTATAGCTGTTATCGGTGCTCGATAGCCGTCTCATATCTCTTCAAACATAACTCTCATATTTTATCCTGAAAATGTTCCCCGCGGTTACACCCGCGATAAGTTCGGAGTTCCCGCGGTAATTCCGGGATAAAAAGTACCCTATGTCCTTCCCTGTACCCCTGACAACGTGCATGCAAAATTTCATGATGATCGGTTGAGCCGTTAAGACGTGATAACGTAACAAGCAAACTTAATTTCGCATTTATAACATTCGTAAGGATACTTTTTTTATCCAGACGGTATATAAAAATCAATTTTACTGCCGATAACATCCTTATACGCCCCTTTTTATCTTCACCGGTAACCAGACGAGTCATAATTATGTAAAGGTCATTCACCCGCATAAACTCAGTTCCTTGTTAAAGTTTCCTCGGTGATTATTTATTAGTGCTTTTCGTCATTTAATATTTTAATTAGTCACATGAAGGCGTAAACTATCGAGAGTTTTAATATGTTCTTAGATGAAATTACCTACATTGTATTGAATGTGTGAGTGTGTGTGTGTGTGCGCGTGTCTATGTGTACTATTGTCTATCTATTTTTACTGTTTCTTATTTCGTACCTTTTATGTGGGGACCAATAAACTCATATCTTCTTCTTCTTCTACTCAACTCGTGCGTGTTTCAGAGCGTGGCGAGCATCGCGAAGCACCTGCGGCGCGCGTCGGGCGCGTACTCGCTGAGCGTGTACCTCGGGGACAGCGCCGTGTCCAACCCCATCGCCTGGGACCTCGGCCACGTGCACTTCAACTTCGGCAAGGACGCCGACGCTCTAGGTATGGAGTCGATATCTACCCACAAAAACAAACTACCTAGCCGTCTTTGTTTTGTTCGTCTATTTTATTGCAAATTATTTCTTAAAATTCAATAGATAAATCACACTATAATGCAAAAGTTTGTGTCGGTATGCATTGTGTGTATGCGAGTTAAATATAAGGCGTGCAAAGGAGCGTGCATGAGAGAGCGATGCCTTTTTCCATGCACAGTTCAATTTTAAGGATTAAAAAACCACTAATTATACGAAGGCATGCGCAAGCGACATCGCAACAGCAACATCGTGAGGAAACCATAGCATGGTGGTAGGGCGCTCTCTAGTGCCCGGCTGGCTAGCTACCACCTTTGAGTTGCAAATCTGTTGTCGAGCACCTGACGGTGTGTTCCGGCAGCCCCACTTGAAAGCCAGTTCCCATCCCCATTCCAGCGCACCTGCATGCCTTCTGGTGTTGCAGATGTCGATGGGCGGCGGTAATCACTTACCATCAGGTGTACCACTTGCCCGTTTGCCCCCTATGACATAAAAAAAACCGAGGTTGTACAGCCGGACTCCCCCCCCCCCACCATAATGTCTATTGTGTCGCTGCAGGCGAGGCGGTGGCGGGGGCGGGTGCGGGTGCGGGTGCGGGTCGCGGGCCGCGGCCGGCCATCGCGCACACGTTCCGGCAGCCGGAGCCGGTGCCGGCGCGCGCGCTGTCCGACGTGTTCGCGTGCGCGTGCGCCGCGCCGCTGCTGCTGCTGCTGGCGCTGTGGGCCAAGCTGCGCGTCAACCTGGCGCACTTCCCGCTCGCGCCCAGCGCGCTGCTGTTCCATCTGTCGCTCGGAGGTCGGTGCACGATACTGTTTTTTTTTTTCGTCGTGAATTTTCATAAGTTTGTAAACTATCCTTATTATAAATGCGAATGTTCGTTTGTTGCGCTTTAGCTACTCAACCGATCTTATGGTTTTTACTCTTATCTCGGAATCCCCGCGGGAACTCCGAAATGGGATGGGTAAAACCGCGGGAAGCAGCCGCTGTCTGTACTTTTAGTTCTTTTAAACGCAACGGATTTAAATGCGGTTTTCATCGATAGAGGAATGAGGAATGCTTATACGTATAGTTTATCCTGAAATTCTAATAGAAAGAGAAATGTTCATACGTATAGTTTATCTCGAAAGTCTAGCGGGAAAATGGAGCACAAAGTCCACCCCCATCGGAAATCGAACCCGGAACCTCTTGATTAGCGGGCAGGCACGGTGACCAACTGTGCCAATAGTGTGTCAATGAGTTCACCTATGTAACGTGTGGTGGTCGCCCGTGCGCAGCGTCGCTGGCGCTGTACGGCGTGCTGTGGCTGCGGCTCACCATGTTCGAGCTGGCGCGCTACCTGCTGCCGCTGGCCGCGCTCACCTTCCTCTCGGGCCACCGCCTGCTGCGCCGCCTCGTGCAGGACAAGGCGGCGCGCTAACGCCGCACGCCGCACGCCGCACCGCGCCGCACTACACACTAGCGATGGGCGATTATTGCTAAAAGAATTAATTACCGTTGAGTTATTACCGGTAATTATTTCATATATTTTATTAAGTTTCAATTACCGACCAATTCAGTCCCACACCTCCCAGCATGACACCTCTACATTCAAAAGAACCGGAATGGGAAGCTCATATTCTCGGATTTTTTAGCGTTGGTAAACGCCGCCGGGACTTCAATTTCCTTGTTATACTTAAAACTCCGTACAACGGTACACGCGACAGAAAAGTGATGCCTCTTTGCGGCCGTTTATTTAAAAATATTACATCCAAGTTCAATTATGCAATTTTACTCTTATCGCTCATGAAAGTTTCACTTCAATAATAAACGGGATCTGTTTAAATTATTATTATGTTCAAAGAAATCGTGTTTCTATGTGTGCGTGCGAGTGTAAAATAGGGTTTTTTCTTACAAAGCGTTGTCATGGACATTTGGTTTAAATCAAAACCTAGATCCAGGCCGCGATTTGTAGCGCAATAATTAAAAACATCAGATGTCATAGAAAAATTGTCCATATGCATGGGCGCATAATTTTTCTCGCACTGCTAGATTTATATTTGCGTTTAGGCTCAATTGGTCCAATTGTCATATTATAGTCCAATACAGCAGTGGTAAAAACAAGACTATGCCTACGTTTAAGTTTGTTTGACACCCACAATAACGGTCCCGCTAAGCCTTTTAGTGGGACCATCGTAAACTGGAATCCGCAAATTAGGTGAATTAGGCAAAATTCAAAAGCTATTTATTACTTAGGATTGGTTACAATCACTTGTAATCGTCAGCTGGTTCTTAGAACTATAAATTACCGTCAGTTCGGAATACGTCCTCTGCTGAGAAGAACTGACAAGAAACTCAGCAGCGGTCTTTTAATGATCATTATTAGAATTGAACTAATTGGGCCTGAACGGTATATTATTTGTATATTCTACATAATATACATTTAAGTTTTATTTAAATAAAATAATTGTGATGTTATTTTTTTCTTTTATTTCTCTTACACCTTGCGTCAGGTATGAAGGGTAATTTAGTACATGAAAAGGTTCTAAAGGGCAAGTATTGAGTTTGAAGCATTCAGAAAAAATAATAACAGATTTGCTTAATATTGAATTTATTTCCTAAAGAGAATTATTCACTAATTTATCAAATATATCTATTATATTATTATCACACAATAATATTAGCAAAATCATTTATAATGATCATTGTAAATAAAATATTCTATCAAAGTACCAAGTGACTTATCATCGAAATAAGGCCCAGCCCGAATACTTCATTGTTTATTATTATACTAATTTAATTCCTACGTTAAGTAAAATGCAACATTACTCTTAAAAGCTAAATTATAATTACGCAGGAATCAACCAATCTAACTATACACAAAATTGTATTTCAAAGAAAAATATTTAGGAAATTATATTTTGCATCTCTGTGTTCCATAATTACTTGCTCTTAGTTAATTCACAATCTAATTAACTATGTTAAAAACTTATTCGAAGTCAAATGTGGCAGGTCATACATTAGTTTCAAATAATAATATATAAAAAATGCTATTACAAAAATTATTCAAGTCAAGAACCATCCACGGTTGTTATTATAATTTTACCCAATTAATGGGTATCATACAGAAATAAAAAATACACTGGGAATTGTTTAACATAATACTACGTGTTGTACTCATTGGTATGGTCGGATCAGATCTCAATAGTTAAACCTAAAATTCAGCGTCGAGAGTGAAGACATTGTCGTTAGGATTGGACATCACTCCCCATTTCTGGTACTCTCCAACTTTCTTTTCAAAGAAGTTCGTCTTGCCTTCCAGTGAGATTAGGTTCATGAAGTCGAATGGATTCTTTGTGTTGTAGTGCTGTAAATTACAAGATATACAATATTAGCTAGGCAATCTATGCCCCCTAAAACTTAACTACAATGTACATTAAATTATTTTGCGAGTAAAGACAGTTCTAATCAAAAAAGTATTTTCGTCATAATAAAACGCACATCTACGTACGCACGCGCACCTCACACAAAAAACTGATCAGAAATTAAAGAGGTTTTGCAATTTTTAATTTTGTCTTCTATATATCTTTTCCTGGGGACATTTGAAATAGTTTGAATAACCATTTTGTTTCATGCAGAAACTACTGGACGGATTCGAATGAAACATGGCATGCTTTACCCCTTGGTCACAGTCTCGGTGGCGGCGGCGGCAAAAACAAATGGTAGAGTTAGACAACATACGAAGTAGGCCACAGCAATCAGCGGCGCGAGCTGTGGCCTACTCTTATGTTGTCTACCATTTGTTTTTGTCGCTGCCGCCGCCGAGACTGTGGCGCCGCCCTTAGAGCATTGAATTAGAAGAAAGGTTTCCTGACCATGAACACTATTTGCTCACTCAGTCTTACTACTATTTTTACAGGACCAACCAATGTACTGATTTATATCCTACTAATATTATAAACGCGAAAGTTTGTAAGTATAGTAAGTATGAAACATTTACAATAATATAGCTTATACATCAGATTAACACATAGGGTACTTTTTATCCCGGAATTCCCGCGGGAACTCTGAAATTAACGTGGGTGAAACCGCGGGGCACAACTAGTGTACTATATACTTTATCTAGGAACAGAAGTTGCCGAAAGAATCCCGAATTTATTACAGGTCACCACTTACTTTCTCATTGAGAAGGTCCATGAGCAGTCTGTCTGCGACAAACTCGATGTAGCTGGACATGAGATCGCAGTTCATGCCGAGCAGTCGCACGGGCAGCGCGTCCGTGAGGAACTCCTTTTCGATCTCCACCGCATCCGTGATGATCTGCAGCACCAGCTCCTTGCTCGGCTTTTGTACCAGGTGTTTGAACATCAGACACGCGAAGTCTGTGTGCAGGCCCTGTCGCATAAGTCAAACATACTGATTATTTCCAAATCTTGGATAATATTATAGTGAAATCACAAAATGATTTTTTATATAATTTGCGTGATATAATAGGTACCTACTCCATGGAATGATGGAACATCACGCGAGAAAAATGAATAATATCGCACTATCACCCTACTTGGCACTCAGCTCAGTCAAAGATACAAGTAATGTGGGGTATACACGGGTGACTAAAGCCGCACGATGTTTCCCGAGCGGCAAAAATCGATCTTATAAATGACAATTCGGCTGGGTCTTGTCTAGGCGGTTTGGTGAGGCGATTTGTAAAGCGACTAGCCGTATGGCGAACATCACCCATCTAAACCCCTCTTAATGGGCACTATGTAATATTTCAGCTTGTTAATTATTTTGGAGGGTATGATCCTACACTAGACCAGTTTTATTTAAAACGCATGAGTAATGTTTGAGTGATTAATGTCACATCCCTTTTTTATATCCAAGGACATCTGCATCCAAGGACATCTGCAACACCAAAAGGTATGCAGGTGCATTGCATTATAAACATTTATTTATTTAAACTTTTTCCACAATATGGTACAAAAGGCAGGCAACATCATACTAAAAAATGTTTTAGGCATGTCTAGAATTAATTAAATTAGTAAGCCTATAGAATGCATATCTTAATAAACACAATTATTGTGGTACAAACCTCGTCCCTGGAAATAAGTTCATTACTGAATGTCAGGCCAGGCATAAGACCTCGCTTCTTGAGCCAAAAGATGGATGCAAAACTGCCAGAGAAAAAGATGCCCTCCACTGCTGCGAATGCCACAATCCGTTCACCAAATGTGGCAGACTTGCTGGCGATCCACTGGAGAGCCCAGTCTGCTTTCTTTTTTATACATGGGAGGGTTTCTATTGCATTGAATAGGTAATCTCTATAAAAAAAAAAATTACTTTAAAACTATAAAGTATGTTGGATATAAATTTAAATGAGTACTTATATTTTGAAACCAGCTGATTTTCTAAAACCACACCACAAAGAGCTTCACTTATTGCTAAGAGCCAAAAAACTTGCAGAGTGACTAATCCTAATGAACATACTGGCCATACTATCAACTAGCTAGGCACCTACCTATCCAGCTGCGACAGTATGCAATATGTTAGCCATTTGGCAAGTTTCTTGGCTCTTAACAATAAGCGAAGCTCTTTGCAGTGTGGCTTTAGCCTAAGGGAGTAGTGATCTAATTCACTATGATTGAGTATATCATCAAGTTGCTGTACATCATATCATACAAAAAGTAATTTACACATTTACTCATTATTCTTACCTTTCTTGTGGATCTCTGATGTATGTGTCTATAAGTAATGAGTACATCTCAGAGTGTACATTTTCCATAGCGATCTGGAAGCCGTAGAAACATCTCGCTTCAGTCACTTGCACTTCCTGAGAGAACCTCTCAACAAGGTTCTCATTGACAATACCATCTGATGCCGCGAAGAATGCCAGCACATGCTTAATGAAATGCTTCTCACAATCTTTAAGTTTCTCCCAGTCCATTAGATCCTGTTGATAGGTAATCTGAATGTTACATCATATTTAATCATAATCACTTACACAAACCTCAAACAAGCATCAAACTTGTCACTTCTAAATACCTTCATCAGACATTCATTGAGTTTATCTACCTAATCTATACATATATGTAAAATGCTTTGTCCTGAATGACTGATGGATCAACACACAGTCTAAACCGCTGATCATAGAGACCTGAAACTTGGAGGCTGTGTTCTTTGTATGATGTAGGCACCGGATAAGTTAAGGATTTTTGAAAATTCCAACCCCTAAGGGGAATGAACAGGGGTTGCAGTTTGTATGGAACAATTCTGCAGGAACTTCGAAATTATCGCGGGTGAAACCGCGCGGGACAGCTAGTATGATATAACCTACTACCTACCTTTGATAAGTCAACTTCTTCAACTGTCCAAAATGATGCTTCTGCTTTCTTGTACATCTGCCATATGTCATGGTACTGGATTGGGAACACGACGAACCGTCGCGGGTTCTCTCGCAACAGCGGCTCCAGCTGAGGGTCGAAGGTCGAGGAGCTCGCCACTCTCGAGGCGTTCTCAACTTCCATCGACTCCTTAACTTCGCTATTTCGCTCGGTTAATACCTTGTTTTTGACGGGAGACTAAGAATAAAAAATAACCACTCTATGTAGGTACCTAAATATTTGGTTATTATCACACAAAGGGGGCAAGATGAGCGATGATTTTATTAAATGGTTGTAAGCAGTTTTACAAGGATTTCATTAAGCACCGAAGAAGAAATAATGAATCTAACTGCTGTTACATTTACCTTTAGGTGAACGTTGTTGATAGCAACGTGAAGGTTTTCCTTGTCACAAATAGGTGCCATTACTTTGCAGTGTGATTGTTAATTTTAAATAATATATAATAGCTCAAGATCTGTTTATGTGTCTTCACAGTTCACCGCTGGCAGCTCCTGTATCCACTGTATTCAGTTTATCTTTTTATGCCTCGCACTTAAATTGCGGTTATTCAATTATATTTAACTGTTAATTGAGCATTGCGCGGTAAAATTTAAGGTCCGAATTTTCTTACAAGTATTTTAGACAGTTGTTTTTCGGTCCGTTTACAAAACTATTTATATCAACTTAAAAAGTTAAAATGTCTAATAAATCAAGGTTTCAAGAAATAAATAACAAATTTCGTATATCAAATTGTCCCAAAAAACGCACATTGATATATTTTTTTAAATAACTAGATAATAATTTTGTTGTGGTATGACGATTAGGTCCAATTCGGAACAAGGTTCAACGAGAAGAGAATTTGAAATACAGCGCTAATTGTATCCTGTTTTAAGCGGGAAAGTTTCTTCCCCCACTGACGGAACTTGAAAATAGAAAAGATTTCGTTAAACCCAAATACTGGTTATAACAGTATAATAGTATTTATTAAGCAACAGATAATAATCACTTTCAAATAAGTATTTATAGGTACCTACTTTACGCATTTTGATAAAACTTAATTTGTGAAACTTTGCCGCCAATTTAAATGATTTGGAGACTATAGTCTATGGATCTTCATTGTTTTTTTTTACTTCATAAAACAAACGAAGACGATAATTTTCAGTTTCTAGTTCTTTAAAATATGTTTATCTTGAAATGCGTTTTGACTTTCGAGGCTTATATGAAACTTTTGGTAATAACTCAAAACAGTTGAATTCCAAAAGAACACTTCTATACAAAAGAACAATAACTACTACTACTATAGTACAGTAAGTGATTACCTTCTCTCTGATAGTATGAATACGACGATCTTCAGGCGCGAACGTCAAACGAACGAATTTTTGTACAGTTTACTGTGATAGATTCAACTTCATTTATACAACGATAAGCACGATAAAAAAAAACGTATAAAATTATCATCAACTTTTTGTAGTACGGACTTTTAAGGTACGCGTCCATCGGCCCCACAGAACACACCTACGCCGCCCGCACCGCACGCACGGTACGCAATGGATTTTAGTTTGCTTTGTATGATTTCATATAGCACTGCGTGCACTATACGCGCCGCCCGCACCGTACACCGGCATTTATGAGCAATGAGAATTTTGGTTGCCGCGCATGCGGTGCGGCCGGCGCGGGCCAGTGGACGCGTACCTTTAGCAGTTAAGATGCTCTTTCCTTTAAACTTAAAACTGTATTTTGTAAGAGATACTCAAGGAGTAATTATTATAACTACTGGGGACTGGAGATTATGATTAGCACCATACTAACTTCGGAAAAATAAAAAAATAGAGAGGCAATGTAGGCGAGGTAGGCGCGCCAGGGCTGCAAAGGAAGTTAAAGCATTAAATAGGGTACTTGCATGATTTTTTTCCAGTCTTTTTTAAAGATATATGGCCTACTTAAACAAAGCAAAAAAAAATAAAAAATATATGCATAAATTAATTAAATACAGCGTTTCAAAGTTCCTACTTTTGACTTTTAGGCTTGCGAAGATTTTTCTAAGGTCTAATTAATGTAGGTACCTATTTAGGTCTTCAGGGGGGGCAACTGACCCCAGTGCCCCCTGGATCTGCACCTGAGCATATAAGTAGCTTGTGGCTGGGAGGTTATCGTTGTTTTATAACTTAAATTCCTACCAGAGCATGCTATTAAGGTTGAATTGTAAAGGATTATCTCCAGAAGTTCCGGTGAAGAATCGAAAATTAGAACGCATCTCACCATTGTATTTCAATGTAAATAACTTGTAAAAAGAAAAAACATATGAACTGGCTGTATGGAGTTAGATTCTTTTGCCTTCCCCATAAGGTGTAAAATAAAAAAAAAGTAAAAAAAAAAAATTAGATGTTGAGAATGGTGTTTTGTATTACCTACCTATTTTTTAAAAATTGTTTTCTAAATAGTAAATAATAGCTACGTTTTTCACATTTTCTTCTAGAAAATCCTACAAACCATGTCAGATAACGACGACGATTACATGTGTGAGGAAGAGGAGGATTATGGCCTGGTAAATATTTTGTTAAATTTATGGTAAATTTAAACGCTCCAGGTTCGTTGTTACGTTTTATTCTAAAGTTTACTTATATTTTTAAATAATGTTTTGTCGTTTTGTCGTACCAGAAAACCATGGTAAACTATTTTTTTGAATGTAGGTAGTTTACCAGTACCTACCAACAAAATATATTTTGGGGTTAGGTATGTTTTCTGGGTACATACGTTGGTTCTAATGGTTTCAATAAAGTAAAACTAAACTACAGAATTACTATTGTAATTGCAAACATTTTGACTTTCGTATTTTTGTAGGCAATATTTCCTGTTTGTTCACTCAGGGGTAGGGAGATGAAAATTAATATTAATAGTCATATCATATAGTCATATCATTTATTCTGCCATTGGATACAATATTATGTATACTTAGACATGTCAAATAAAAGAGAGAAAAAAAAAATTGCAATACAAAAACAAATGTAGGTAAATACAAATATAAAAATTGAATTAAAATGTAATATTATACTAATTATTTATATGAATAATAATAAATTATATTGAGTCATTTGAGTCAATCCCAAGCATTTTTATCTTGCAAGTAATCATTGACAGTATAGTAGGCTCGTTTACATAATTTGGCCCTAATAACAACCTTGTATTTGTTAAATGGCATACTTCTAATGCTCACAGGAAGTTTATTGTAGAAACGTATGCATTGTCCTACAAACGAGTTGCTTACTCTGTGAAGACGAGTAACATGTACAGCAAGATTGTGCTTGTTTCTGGTGTTCACATTATGAATGTCACACATCTTATCAAATTTTTCCAGGTTTTTGTGAACGTACTTGAGGTTCTCAAATAAATTAGGAATATTATGAACAGTTTATTCTTCTCTGTAAAATATATTAAGTTTTACACATCAAGTTTATTATTATTAAGTTTTATACAAGCATACACCCTGATAAATTGTTTTATATTGAGCAGCAATAATATGGTTATAATTGGATTTAATGAAAATACCGAAAATAGTGGGCACTAACAACTAATAAAAAGCCAAAAGGTTCAATTAAAGCAATGAATTATAATGATTAATAATTTGAGAATGTTGTGTGCATGCATAAATGCTTTATTATTAATCTGTGGAACAGAACCTGACAAAACCCAGGCGAGACATTAGGCAGGAAGATTAGGTACTGCTTTATTATTGTTATGTGCTTATCTGTTTATGTGTTCTGTAGCTGTTGCATAGCAAATAAAAAAAACAGTAATTTAATGAATTAAATAGAATCTATTCATACATTCATTCACATAATATAAATAAAATTTACGTTTCTGTTTGTGATTCTAAATTAACAGCTTTTCACTAAATGCATATGAAAGTACAGTACTTATATAAAAAAGTTTTTTTTTTTATATTTGTCTGTCTGTTTGTTCTGGCTAATCTCTGAAATGGCTGGACCGATTTCAAGGGAACTTTCACTGATGATGTTATAAATAAGGAGTATTTTAGGCCACTTTAATTTTAGAAAAAATAGTTCCTGCAAGAATTCTAAACCCCACCTGCAGGTATTCCTAAGAGAATACTTATTGGTTCTCAAAATAAATTGACTTACCTTAGTACTAGTTCCTTAATTAGATACCATTTTCATTATATAATTTTTTTTAACATAGGAATACTCTGAGGACAGTAACTCTGAGCCAGATGTAGACTTGGAGAATCAATACTATAACAGCAAGGCGTTGAAGGAAGATCAGCCACATGGGGCCTTGGTTAGCTTCCAAAAGGTTCTGGAGTTGGAGGGTGGTGACAAAGGCGAGTGGGGCTTCAAAGCTCTCAAGCAGATGATTAAGATAAATTTCAAATTGGTAAGATTTGGGATTTTACAACAGAAAGAAGTTCTAACAATTGAAATTTTTAAGGTATTTTTAGTAATAACTAGCTGACCAGGCAAACATCAAACATTGTCCTGCCATGTATTATGAAAGACTTCACGTCAATGAACAATGTTTAAATTATTATTTATTTCGATATTTGTTTACACAAATAATATGTTCATACAATAATACTGAAACCGGGATTAAAAATGGGTTAGGTAAGAGTTACGACCTATCCTCATACCTACTAAATATACAAAAAAATTCATTAAAATCGGTCCAGCCATTTTGGAGGAGTTCAACCACAAACACTGTGACAAGATCTGTTTCCGCGCGGTTTCATCCACGGTAATTTCGGAGTTCCCGCGGGAATTTCGGGATAAGAAGTACTCTATGACACTCAGGAATACTGTAGCATTCTATTGGTGAGTGAATTTTCAAAATCGGTTCAGTAGATCCTAAGATTACCCCCTACATTGGCCTACAACCTCACAAACTCACAAACTTTACCTCATTATAATATTAGTGTAGTTTGATACACAAAAGTCCATCTGACTCCACCTGACTGATTCCACCAATAACTATTGATGTGTCAGCAACTTATTGTAAATTTAAAAACTAAAATTTCTAGTTTGTTTATGATCACACTTATAGGTACACTAATAGGTACACTACTATGTGAAGTTCAAATGATTTGTAAGTTGGTATTATAATATTGTATCCAGATTTGCAGCTGCTTTGTTTTAGAAATTAGAAAACGATTCGGAATGATAGTAACTATAAGTTATTCTTACAGGGTAATTTCGCTGAAATGATGTCTCGTTATAAGCAGCTCTTAACTTACATTAAGAGTGCTGTGACAAGGAATCATTCAGAGAAATCTATCAATTCGATATTGGATTACATCTCCACTTCTAGAAATGTAAGTAACGAGATTTTTTTTTTATTTTGTATTACATAAATAGGTAATTTGGAAATGTTTTAATTTTTTTATTAATGATACAAATTTAAGTAAAAAAAAAACAAAAATGTGAAAGAATCATAAAAAAATCTCTAAAAATGAATACCAAATAGGACTTAGAAGTTGTGCTTGTAAGAATGGGCATGTTGACTAATTTTTATTTTTTAGTCCGTCTTGTAGATTATTAAAAAATATTGGACACGTATTTTTTCTTTTTTTACGTAATCAAAAAATAACGGTGATATATTGAGTTGAAATTTCGCGTGACGTCACTAGGTATTCTGACAGTTTGTATGTTTGTATGCGGTTAGTGACGTCACGACCTCCTCATCCTAAACTTTAATGCCCTTTATCTCTGTATATTTTAATTTATTTAAAAAAGCAAAAAATACGTGTCTATTGTTTTTTTATTTTCTAACTGACGGACTAATTAGAATTTTGATTTTCAATAGTAGTCAGCATCCCTAGGTCCAACCTGTGATATGGCTGAGTATACGATGTTTGGTTTCTTCTAAATGTTTTCGTCCATTGACACTGCTTTGAACCCATGAGCCATCGGCGCTATGTAGGCACTTTCGACTGTAAATCCGGTACTGACTACTGAGTATACAGGATACATAGAGACTGACAATTTGTTTACTTAATGAATTAAATAATTTGTGTTCTCAAATCTCAATCATTAATTACTATAACATCAACTTTTCAGATGGAACTCCTGCAAGATTTCTATGAGACTACACTAGAGGCTCTCAAAGACGCAAAGAACGACAGGCTATGGTTCAAAACTAACACTAAACTAGGCAAACTGTACTTCGATAGGAGTGACTTCAATAAATTAGCTAAGATCTTGAAACAACTGCATCAGAGTTGCCAGGTGACTATTTGGTTTATATTATTTTACTAACTGCCACACTCAGAGACGTTCATTAAATAAATGTTAATTGGCATTTCAATAATTAAGTTAGATTTAGTTAAATGCCAATTAACACTAATTTAATGAACATCTCTGAGTGCAGCAGTTTTGTTTTAAAAATCTTTACTTTAAATTACGTAAGTGATCATTAAAACTACTCTGAGTGCAGCCGATAGACATAAAAGTTTACATTTAATAAAGGTACAGTGTACACATTAAGCGATAGTTTGATATTTAGTTTTAAAATGACGGTTTCGGTAAATACGCTTTAAAAAAAGATAATAATAATAATAATATCTTTATTAGTCTCAACACAACACAGTCATCACTAAGTAGGTACGACCTTTATTGTGAGAGACTGTGATGTTTGAATCATTTTCATAGAAAAATCAAAGAGATAATATGGCATTGCCAAAAACTTTCAAGAAATATGGTAAAATATGGTAAAACAAAGTCGCTTCCCAGTGTCTGTCTGTCCCTATCTATCCTTAGATCTTTAAAACGCAACAAATTTTCATGCGGTTTTCATCAATAGGTAGAGTGATTCATGAGGAAGGTATATCTATATTTTATCCTGGAATGGAGTTCCCGCGGGTGAAACTGCGGGGGACAGCTAGTTGTATATAAAATTTAAATAAAATACAGTATGTTTAATATGGTGCACATAACATCGATGTGCAATTTATTGAAGTATGCGAGACAGAGAAGCAAAAGGAGAGGAATCATCTGGTGTTTGGTTAAATATTGTGTTTTTATATTGCTTGTAGACTGACGACGGCGAAGACGACCTCAAGAAAGGCACCCAACTGTTGGAGATCTACGCGCTGGAGATCCAAATGTATACGGCGCAGAAAAACAACAAAAAGTTGAAGGCGCTCTACGAGCAGTCATTACATATTAAATCAGCAATACCGCATCCACTTATAATGGGTGTAATAAGAGGTAGATATGCCGTCCGTAAAAAGTCCACCGCGTCTGTTTATGGGTCTGTATGTTCGCGATAAACTCCAAAATTATTGAATGGATTTCCATGCAGTTTCCACTAATAGATAGAGTGATTCCAGAGGAAGATTTATAGGTATAGTTTATACTGTAATTGCCACGGGAACTCCGAAATTACCGAGGGGGACAGGTAGTTTAAGATAAAGAAGATCTCATCAAAAACATATATGTGAAAGTGGAAGCCAAGTTCAGTATAAAGCTTGTGCTTGGTTGTCGACATCGCCGACAAAAGAATTGAGATCTAAATTGAGGTGTGCTTATGAAATTTGGAGCACATATGTATCTCGCAAGTCACAATATATGAGCCAATTTGACACGTTTATGTGAAATAGTTTTTGAGTTATGAAGGAGTCAAAAGTGTCTTCAAATGGTTCGTGTAATATTACACACGATGCTGCTCGTCAGTTCTGTTAGCTTGATCTTGGCTTGACACGCTACCGCGTAAATTTATTTTTGCAAGACCTTACGTTAGACAAAATCGTTAGTGCCTTGGCGTCCATAGTAACAATAATTTGATGCCGGAAATATGGTCTTCGTCTCCTTAGACTCTAAATTGGTAGAATTTAGATTTAATTACAATATATTAGTGAGTACTTCTTTGGTCGATTATTTTTTATGAAACTTTAAATTTGTTTTTATAAAAAATGTCATCAATGTGAAATAATTTTACTTTTTCATATATGTATTACTTTAATAATAAATATTAATGTAGAGTGCGGCGGCAAAATGCATTTAAGAGAAGGCGAATTCGAGAAGGCGCACACGGATTTTTTCGAAGCATTCAAAAACTACGACGAGTCAGGCAGCCCTAGGAGGACGACCTGCTTGAAATATCTTGTACTGGCCAACATGTGAGCATTCAAATATATCTATACTAATATTATAAAGAGGTAAAGTTTCTGAGTTTGTAGGGGGTAATCACTGGATCTATTGAACCGATTTTGAAAATTCTTTTACCAATAGAAAGCCACGTTATTTGTGCGTGTCATATGCTATATTGTAACCCGGAATTCCCGCGGGCACTCGGAAATTACCGCGGATGAAAACGCGGAGAAGTCAGCTAGTCTTTAGGTATTTAGATGAAAGGAGAAATAAATTAACTGACTGGACTATGTCCTGAGATATTACGAAAATAGAACTGGAAATATTAGTACAAAATAGTTCACAAGATTTTCCAGTGATGAGACATTATCTCAGAACACACACTTACCATAATTTATTTTCGTTTTTTGTAGATACTATAAATTTTATTATACCTAATGCATTGGCGAATTCCAGGCTCATGAAATCCGGCATCAACCCGTTCGACTCGCAAGAGGCGAAGCCTTATAAGAACGACCCGGAAATCCTGGCCATGACCAACCTGGTGATGGCATACCAGAACAACGACATCAACGAGTTCGAATCCATCCTGAAACACAACAGAAACAACATTATGGACGATCCCTTCATCAGGGAACACATCGAGGACCTGTTGAGGAACATTAGGACGCAAGTGCTGATCAAACTCATCGGTCCCTACACCAAGATACACATACCTTTCATATCCAAAGAACTCAATATTGATGAGAAGGAAGTCGAAAATCTATTGGTCACATGCATTTTGGATAAGTGAGTCTTTTTAACACTACATTTTTAAGCTTCAGTTCTTTGCATTGCGTTCTTCCTGCAATTTTGATTTTTAAAATTCTGGATAAGTCTTCGCGCTCTGGACACGAACCCGGCTGGAGTCACTCCAGTCCAGTCCAGGATTTAATATTATGACGTAACAGCCTATTCAGGTTTAACTGTATTGTTTTATAATAAAAAAGCTTTTTTGAGGTCTGTAGGTGTATGTTTTGAAATTTCCACTTTTATAAATATATTTAGGTACACACACTAATAGACAGCTAAAGTGTCTTGCCGCTTGCCACAAGATTATTCTCAGTATTTTCTACTAGTTACGTTCCGTTACAACAGACAACTCTTATTATTTTCTACTGGTTACGTTCCATTACCTAACGTTCGATTGTGGTGGTGTTGCAGCACAATCAGCGGGCGCATCGACCAAGTGAACCAGGTGCTGGAGCTGACGAGCGGCGCGGTGGGCGCGGCGCGCTATGCGGCGCTGGACAAGTGGACGGCGCAGCTGCAGGCGCTGCACCGCGCGCTCGTCGCCAAGCTGGCCTAGCCGCCGCGCCTGCACTCGCACCCGTTGCACCCGCATCTGCATCCGTCGCGCCCGCATCTGCACCCGCTGCGATCGCATCTGCACCCGCCGCGCCCACACCCGCACCCGCATTCGTCGCGCCTGCAGCCTCTGCGCCCGCTACTGCACCCACACCCGCCCTTACACCCGTTGCACGCGCATCTGCACCCGTCGCGCACGTGTCTGCACCCGCCGCACCCACACCTGCACCCGCATTCGTCGCGCCTGCACCCTCTGCGCCCGCTACTGCACCCGCCCCTGCACCCACACCCGCCCTTACACCGTTTGCGCCCGCATCTGCACCCGCATTCGTCGCGCCTGCATCCTCTGCGCCCGCTACTGCACCCGCCCCTGCACTCAAACCCGCCCTTACACCCTTTGCACCCGCCGCGCCCACACCTGCACCCGCATTCGTCGCGCCTGCACCCTCTGGGCCCGCTACTGCACCCACACCCGCCCTTACACCCTTTGCGCCCGCATCTGCACCCGCCGCGCCCATACGTGCACTCTCCGCTTCCGCACCCGTCGCGCCCGCGCCTGCACCCACCGCCCTACGAGTGCGCGCCTACTGCTTATCTGCTGGCTACTAAACCCCCCGGTTTCAAGAACGCTGCTCAACTTAGTGGCACGGTCTGTCTCAGTGCCGTGTTATTTATGACACAAATTCGTTTCAAGCCCGTCAAACATAACTGCTATAATATACATATTAATATTATACTATCGGATGCTTGCTCTTAAACACTAGCCCCCATAAATGTAGACTCATTCGAAACACCTTTTACACAAGAGAGGACATTATGCAGGCTAGCGTTTCATAGAGCAGCATCCAGCAGCAGTAGGATAAACATCCGATAGTGTAATTGAGTATTTTAGCTGCTAAGTGATGGGAATTAAAATAAAGTTTTAGTGTGTAACCAACCGGCGCGGTGTGGAGTAAAATTCGTATAATTTAGACTAAATAAATAAATTAAATTTGGATAACGTTATCTTTACATAACAGTAATCCCTATAGGATCTAGTTCAGTTGACCAGTTTGGATCCGATGCGCGTGCACAACCCATTATTTTTGTGGTTACGTTGTCTTGTTTATTTATAAAAAAATTAAAAACCCGCTTATCAAATGTTTCGTTAATAAGCGTTCTAGAAACCTACGAAGGATCAAAACACCAGCTATACGACGCGATGTGCAGTTCGAAATGAGCAATGAAGTACGGACCTTAGTGCCTCTTATCTATCTATACATATAAAATGCTTTGTCCTGAATGACTGATGGATCAACGCCCAGCCTAAACTGCTGGTCGTAGAGACCTGAAACTTGGGAGGGTGTGTTCTTTGTATGACGTTGGTATCCGATAAGAAAGAATTTTTGAAAATTCTACCCCTAAGGGGGTGAAAAGAGGGGGCAGAGTTTACATAGAACAATTCCGCGGGACTCCGAAAATATCGCGGGTGAAACCGCGCGGGACTGCTAGTAATAAATAAGAATTTAAAGCGTATGGAAATGTCGCGAACAGTCCTCGACTCAGCAGATCTTGTAATTTGAACTAACTAATTAGTACCTTTGACTGAGATATTATGCTTTTTAGTTGTGTAAAAACATCTCGAACAATTTCTCCGGTACTCATAATTATGGCGTTTTGTAATGCATTGTTATATCACAGATAATATAATACTATACTAGGTTATATAATCCGCCGATCTATGTCTTTTGCCGTTGCGATGTCAAATTGATATATGCAATAATATTTGTCGTCGAAATTAGACCTTATGCGGCACAGAATAGCATCTTTTTGTTCTCACATCGTAATCCCACAAACCATAAGTTTTTTAAAACGCTTTCTCTCTTGTATGGATGTAACAAGACATGTTATTCTATTATGTTTTGTTTGAATATATTAGACAAAAAACTTGTGCTTTGTGATGACAAGAGTAATTTTAGGTTTTTTAAAATTAAAATAATGTAAATAAAGTCTATAGGATATAAACGATAAGTTTTTTATTTTTTTACTTAGAGTCCAGCACCTTGTTTCCATGTTAATTTTTCAGGGATAGTACTCTCTTTTTACGATTACTGAAGTTTGAAATGAAATCTACAGTAAAAACTACCTTGTTTTGATTATAAGGGGAACTCATAACTCATCTTCGGTAAGGTTGCTTTCAACTGTAGTAATAATATTAATAAAAATATATGTATTAGATTGTACAGTCAGCAGCAGAGATTTATATAAACAATTTTGACAGCCATTGCATCTTAAATTGCAATAGGAATAAAGTTTAAGTAGGTACTGACCAAAATGTTCACATATTGCTGCAGCTGACTTTACATCAAAGACATCACAGACATTATACTAACCGAGATATTTATTCGCTCAACCCGAGGATAGAATTCGTTGAATGCCTGCACCATGCACTATTGGGAGGAAACAAAACAGTAATATTATACTGTTTTTCTTTTAAAGAGTTGCCTAATATACAATTAGTCTTATGAAATCCACATCAGCATAAGCAAAGTTCGTATGAGCATTCTAAGAGGAAATAATATTACAACTTAAATAAAAAATTCCACTAGTTTGCAGTTTTGGGTGTATTTCATCGAAAAATGTACAAAAAGTTATACCAATGTGGATCAAATTAAATGTACTAAATACCTACTAATAGTAAAATCAAGTGTCATTATTATTTCGGTTGTGTAGTTTTCGAACCGATATTCTTTGTGTAAGATTGTGTGGAATATAAGTCGTTGAAGATTATTTTTTAATTGCGATGAATTAGAATTTACTCATTACAAGCGAATATTATTTCCCAAATACAAACCTTTAATTAATTATAATATATACTCAGATTTTTTATTTAATTTTAATAAAAAAGCAGTACTGATAAAAATATTTTTATTTTTTAAATATAAGTACATTTTTATAGTGACTACAGATTTAATAGTAAGAATAACATATTAACATTTAAATTGGACGGATTGGTGTATCACAGGTTAGTTAAATATACATCGTCAAGTATCTTAAATCTTAATTATAAATTCGTTAAGCCCCTAGGTCCTAACAGAGGGCAAACTAGCGACACCCGCTGTAAAAAAATCATCGTCTTGAGCCATGTAGCTTGTAGGTACGTATTTATATTTATCTTGTAAAAAAATTTTGATGCAATAAAAGTTTATAATTAAATCGAGAAAATGTAAAATAGGGCACTGATTTTCGATAATTCTGCAGCAAATACAACAAAGTTGAAAATCACCGGGTGGCCGGTTTTGGCAAATTTTTTTACTTACCTATTGACATCGAGTTTTTAGAAAAATTGGTATTTATTTTACATATTCTCCTATCGATTAATTATCAAATTCAATAGGTATGATTTTTTTATAGTGGTTTTTTTATTTGACTTTAAGGAGTCTACGACTCTAACTACACAATATATCTAAGTACAAAAGATTTACAAAAATACGATATGAGTATGTAACATAACATAAACTAATATTTTTATACATAGTTAATAATTAAAGAGTACATAGTGTGCATAAAATGTGTTTCTTCGATTCTAAAATATACCTACAAAAATTATTTGACTTCTATTTTCGTTGAAAACTTCATTGCATCAAAAATGCATTACGTAAACGTAACAAAAATATTGCAGCTCATAACATTAAGTTACCTATCTAATTAAAAAATTATACAAAAGTAATATCGATCAGTTGTATAGAATTAAACTTATAAGACTATGTATTTACAGTATAATTTTTTATAGTAATCGCTGTATGATTGAAGTGTTGGTATAATTTTAAATTAAAATTTCGGGCCATCTAATATTCGATATCAGTATTCGTCTATCGACACTTCAATCATACAGCGATTACTATAAAAAAATTATACTGTAAATAGTGCTCGTACCGCTCGTACCTACTTAGTTTTTTTTTTAATTATGTGTTTACCTTATTACATTGTTTTAAATACCAAAAAACATTTAAACATTAAAAAATGCTGAAACAAAATGACGATATGATTTTAAAACACAATTTATTCAAAATTTCTCTAATGTGGGTTAACACACTATTGCTTATCTATGTCCAAATAATAATAATTATTATTATTTGTAAAGGAATTTGCATTCGGCAGTTACCAGGTCTTGTTTGAATGTTTGTTCGCACATCAGGTACTCGACGGCATTGGTTTCTGCAGTTGCAGAATTGACCTATCTCAAAAATAGGCTTGTTTCCAGGGTATGCAAATCAAAATTCTATTTAGACCGTCTTGTAGATTAATAAAAAAATATTGGGAAGGAATTTTTTTCACTTTTTTTACGTGATCACATAAAGGTGCGTACAGACTATGTAACATGTTAGAAAACTTCTGTTATACTATAACACGTTCACATTATGTAACATTGTTATTCAACATGGCAACATAAAACAAGACTGTACACATTAGAATAACAGTGTCAGGGCTTTTAGTGGCAGTCCCTTAATCTCTTTTGTCCCTTTTTTTGCGGAAGGCCTCTAAAAATCACTTTTTTTAAGAATTTGGTCATATTTGTGGGCGTCCAAGCAAAAAAGTGCAGTAGTGGGGTATTGAGTTAAGACTAGATTCGGTTAAACATTTTTTACCACTGGTAGAAAAAACGATATATTATGTCGACGAGAATCGATAAAATGGCTCGATAAAATTTTATCATGTTGCGCATCCTAGCTCCACTGGACAAACTATTCCTAGCCTACCTTTCTCTTCAATCACTCTTATCTGTTAAAAAAATGCATCAAAATTCGTTTTAAAGATCTAAGCATACGTAGGGAGTTAGGGACAGACAGACAGCGGGAAGCGACTTTTGTTTTATAATAACGTTAGCGTTACTAAAGTCGTTAAATGCATAGTTACTTTCACTATCCCATGGGAGTGCATCCATTGAGAGAGGTTTTTCTGCATCAGGGCTGTTCCTTACAAGTGACAACAAAACTGCAATTAATGAGAGAGGCATCAATGCTTGACTAAACATATTATCTGGCATTAAGAAATATGATCACCAGGTGTGACTTCTCCCAATAACAAATGAGCTTATGTTGCTTGCAAGGAATGCTCATCAAAGCTATAAGAATTATTTGGAAGAGGAAAAAATAAAAAAATAAAAACTTAAAAAGGACGAGGAAACTAAAAGATAAGAAAGAATAGTATTGCAGCAGAAAACAGAAATGGCCCAGGATTTAAAATCCAAAGAATTAGTTGAAAAGAAGAAAGAAGAAATTGGAAAAAAAGAAAGCAGCAGATAAGTTATTTACTGAAGCTACTGACAGATTAGCTTCTGGAATAAAACGTAAGAACTTAGAAGAAATAAACCTTGCCCAGGGTGTGCTGCATGGCGTCAAAGCACTTTGGACGTCGGAAGTTGGAGTGTCAGAAAATTTGAGTTCAATTGTCAAAAAAATTGAAAATAAGTCTTTGAATATTTCTTCGTACTTTGAAGGGAAATCAAAGAACTAAGTAAAGTTATGTTTACTTTTGCAATTTTCATGTTGGTTTATATTCCTATGTGGCTATGATTATATTATGTTATTACTTTATTTGTTAATAAGTTATTAAGTAAGTAAGTAAGTAAGTTATATCTTATTAAATTCGTAAATATTTCGAAAATCTCATAATGAAACTTTGTGGTGGTTTTAAACGTAAGTTTAAGTTTTCATATGTTGTTTAGATAAAATATTATACATGTTGTAATAAATTTTGACACTATGACAGTTGCCTTACCCCATCCAGGAATCTATTTAAAAATATTAAACGTTTTCAGATATGTTCTCATTTAGCAACAAATGCATGGTAGGGGATGATAAAAAAAATTGATTTTGGTCCCTTTAAAAAAAAAACAGTCCCTTTTCCCTTTTTTGTAAAGGTAACTCTGCTAAAAGTCCTGTAATGTTATATAACCATTATTGTTTCTCGTTCTTCAGTGCTATGCCATCCACAAGGTCGTCGCTGAGAGGACGTTTCACTAGCTACGGTAGCGACTGTTGTACTTTTAAATAACAAAAGAAAAACAAAAAAAACGTTATTAAAAACGCGACTAAGTTATATAACATGCTAGCCTTGGAGATACAAGGTGTAGCAAAATACAAATTTGCAGCATTCCTGTTGCCAATGGTTGAGTCTGCCCTTCCTCAAGAATTATTACAGATATAGGAGAGAACAAAGAACAAAATTGGTAATCTTACCAATGAGCTGTCTGATCTTTTAACATTCTTTAGAACGGAAGTAGAATCTGAACAGAGAATAAAATTAGCTAAGAAGACCTTTGAAGAGGTGGAAAATACAAATATACACACATCAAAAGTGTCTAGGGATCAAGAACATTTTTTGCTATAAAACGAAACTCAATTAATTTAAATCTAATTTAATCTTCTGGACTGGCCGCCTACCTTATTTCTCATATCTAAAATAACAACTCATCCCCACATTTTAAATAAATTAAGAAAAATTACATTTTTTGTAAGTTGTGAGAAATTGAACCAATTCCAAGTCGACAATAAAATAGCAAAAAAAAAAGCAAAAACAGGGGATTTTGAAACTTATATTGTAATGACTAAACAAATTAATACTCTGTGTTCCTTCCATTGATACGAATCACAGATTCGCAGCGATTTGGCATGCTAAAAATCTTGAAAAAATGTACTTGATCCCTAGACACTTTTGATGTGTGTATTATTTGACTCTCGCTAAGAACGGTTGCGTCAGTCTTGCTTGCGCCCTAGATAGTGCTCGAGCAAAGCGCTGACGCAGCAGCGCAGCCCGTCGCGTCGAACGTGTGTTTCTCGGTCGCCGCGATGACCCAAATTTACGTATTAAGTGAATCATAATAATTATTTGTGTTTATTATTAAGGCGAAGCTACTGCTTACAATTAATAATGGAGTCAAAAACAATAAAACTTAAAACGGAAACAGAACACTTTTTGTATAAAAGCTATACGGAAGAAAAATCCTATCGCGAAAAGTTGCAAAACTTGGTCGACGACCTTAATGCTGAATTAGATGAGCTTCGGCAACAGCTGCAATCTATAAAAGATCAGCAACCAAAAATGGCATCTGAAAACATGAAAGAAAACCCCTCTAAAGCCGTTGAGTATGAGACTGACGAGGAGGAGCTCGCGAAAGAGACAGGGTGGGTACGTCAGCAAAGCAGGAAGAAAAGGAAGTTTAATGCGATACTCTCACCATCTTAACGATGCTTCTAAACGATGTAGTTAACTTGTCAATTAATAAATTTAAGACTTTTATCAAACACAAATTATGCGATAAAGCATATTATAGCTTAGTTGATTATTTATATGATGCAAACATTTTGAAATGAATTGCTCTATAAAAAAAAAAAATTTTGTAATCCTATTTTATAAGTAGTACCAAGCTACCTGATTGTACGAATAATAAAAAAGACAACGCTGCTGAGTTTCTTGTCAGTTCTTCTGCAGTAGAGCGCGCGTCCCGAACTGATAGTAATTCAGCAACTTAATTTTAAGAACCGCTTGATTAGAAGTGATTGTACCGATCCTAAGTAATAAACATATTTTGAATTTGAATGATTCCCAGTGCCTACTAGGAAGGAATACAAATTTCGGAAATTTCGAAGTGAACTAATTCTAAAAGAAAAAGGTTTATCAGGAATGCTCAAAGGAAAAGTTGATGAAAAGGCAAACCAGAAAAAGGACGCAAGGGCAAACTCAATCATTGTTAAATGTCTGCCAGATCAATACATAAATATCGCGATGGAAGCGAAAACAGTGCAAGAAATGATATCTCAATTGGAAGGAATATTCGAAAGAAAAAGTGTATTTAAAAGTGAGCCACTTGCTCCTGACTATCAGAGACGAATTTGAAGGATTCATCACGTCATTGGAGACACTGAGTCTAGAATTTTTTTTTAAAAAGATCTTAGATTTTACAAAGTAGCTTGCTTCAATTACTTACTGTGGAAAAAATGGATATTATGCATACGAGTGTAAGG
This sequence comes from Zygaena filipendulae, assembly GCA_907165275.2. Taxonomy (NCBI): domain Eukaryota; kingdom Metazoa; phylum Arthropoda; class Insecta; order Lepidoptera; family Zygaenidae; genus Zygaena; species Zygaena filipendulae. The sequence goes on from OU015650.1 coordinate 1,537,368, forward strand.
TTGGTAATGGAATTTCGCAAGTTAAAGACCCATTTAGGTGTCCGAGCTACGCTTGACCCACTTGTGAGATACCACCTTGGATTTTTGCGTGTGACAACACTGTTCCCCCCGGCAACTCAAAAGTAGGTACACCCCGTTGCGAAGGCCGTTAAGATGATGAAAATTTGATTCAAATCGAAGCGAAGAAATTAAGAGCCACGGATGAGTGACTATATGGCACAACATTATTTTGGAAAAAATCTGTCAGGTGGCGCATGCGACGCAGGAGTGTCAATGTCCTGGTCAACTGAGACATGAAAACTAACCCTTTAACTAGCTCACGAAGGAACTACTGGTTCGAATCGAAAAAAATCTTTTTGTGTTGGATAGTTCATTTATCAAGGAAGGCTCTATGCTATAAAATATGCTACAACCACGCCAAAATGTAAGCGTACCTATTGTCTTCAACTTTATTGGGCCGAAATACTTCCAAATTATTATAATATGTATTATATAACATAGTAGCGCCGGATAACCCAGAAAATAAAACTTACGAAGAACTGGTCAGTCTTCTGCGTACCTACACATGTATGCCCTACCAAAGCCTATAGTCAAATAGCTGAACATCACAAATTTTTCCTTCGAATACAGAAAGAAGGAAATTGAATACAGAATGGGGGGGAATCCATTGAACATAATGGAACTCAAAAGTATAGGAGGAAAATGTAATTTTACATGTACATATTGTAATAAATCTACATTGGATACACATCTGCGAGTACGATTCATAAGAGGCCTACATTGCAACGAAACGAGGTTACTCCAAGATTGATAGAAGTTTTCTAAAGTTGTGAAGGTAGCACGGGCAAAGTGAATTCTCTAAAAAAAGAGTAGAACATAAGGCCCGAGTTTACCCGGTCTGAAAAAACCGGGTTTTCCCGGTATCGGAATCGAAAAAAAAAACCGGGTTTATAAAATCTAGACCCGGGTTTTTCGGGTTTCCCCAAAATCGTTTTCTTGTCATTATTTAATGGTATTTTTAAATGGTAGAGGGGGAGTAGTCTTTTTTTATTTTTTTATATGTCGCGCGCGGGGCGCGGGCGGTGTAAGTGGCGTCTCCGCCATTGTTTTTTGTCAGTCTGACAAGTGAATCGCGGCGTGCCGTGCATGAGGAGTGTTATGCTCTAAGAACAATAACAGTATTCTTCTGAGGTTGTGCTTGTGTTATGTGTTTGTCAACTCTCTTTATAGGTGAGTAATGAGTACCTACTCAATTCATTTTGTTATTCTACAAGCAAGAAACTTGTAGTCATAGTTATTCTGTCATTTGGAAATTCTACTGAAATTCTTTATCTGACATGTGACACGAAAATGGCGGCGGCGGTGCAACTTTCCTGATTTTATTTTAGTACCAAAAACTTCAGTTTAAGAGTTGGTTTTGGTATCATAAGAAAGTTAAAATACTCTTTCTTATGTTAAAAAGGATATAACGGATAAGGATTAATACGCAGCACACCAAAAACGCATTAGAGTTGAGAATCAGCTCCGGTAGAAAAACAAACCTTAGGATTGATTTCTAGACTCTTATTAGAGGAAGAGCGATGCAAAAGCTCAACAGATGATATATCATCTGCTTTTGCACTTGTGAGCCGTACAAATGTAAATTTTCTGACTCGTGGGAAATCTGGTCATCTAAAGAAAGATTGCTTGAAAAGTAAACAATGTGATTATTGTAAGATGACAGGACATGCTACAAAATACTGTTTCTTTAGGAAGAAAAATAAAACTAAGAAACCAGATAATAATAAAGAAACAGCTTTAGTTGCAAGTGAAATTGATCAATCAACTGACTATTGGTATATGGACAGTGGCTGTACACACCATATGTGTAATGACCAAGCATATTTTGAAAATCATAAACAACTGGACTATGTTCGGATGGTTCAGATGGGTGATGAAGCCAAGGTTCGGGCAATTGGTGAAGGGAACATTCCCATGAAAGCTTTTGATGGAAAAGGGTGGTCATTAGTTAACCTTGAAAATGTTTTGCTGAAAATATCATTGCATAATATATTGTGGTCATCAGAACTTTACCTATGTTGAAAATGTGTTAAGAATAAACAACATATTATGTTTGTGTACTATAGAACATTTTTGCACAGCTTGTGTTCAAGGAAAGCAAATTCTAATTGGAATGGTCCATATGCGACAAAGCAAACTAAAAGGATGTCTTGAAGTCGGCGAATAAAATTACGAGTCGGGCGAGATGGTGTTCGACACGACGTCTAGTATTATTAAACGGCATGATAGATAAACTACAAGATGAAATACGACATTACACGTCTACATCTCCAAGCCCTCAAATGGTGGTAGTTACAAACGCCATTCAGATTCAAATACAGGCTGAACATTTCGTAACAAACATCAAGTCCACAAACATCCATGTCGAGTGAGGATGCCTCGTTGGACAAAACAACAGAACACAGCACATCGGTTCGTCATTTAAGTGTGAAACTACTCAAATTGGAGTTGCCCAAGTTTTATGGGCAATCGCTTAGATGGTTAGAGTTCCGGGACAGGTTTGTCTCCAACATTGATAGTCAACCCCCATGGCAGACAAGCTAACATACCTAATCAGTAGTCTTGAGGGTAAAGCCTTGGAAGCAGTGGCAGGCATAAGCATAACAAACCACAATTACACAATCACCCATTACCTAGAATAGAAGAAATTATCTCAGCGTTGCATGAGGGTGAAAAGTTTACTCGTTTAGATTTGAGGAATGCTTTTAATAATTTAACTTTAGATTTTAAAAGAAAGTACTGGTAAACTACTTGCATCTACACCAAAAGGAATTTTTCAATTATATATTCATCAAGGACATCTAGGGATACAAAGCTGCTTAAGAAGAGCTCGACAATTTCTCTACTGGAAAGGACAATATAATGATATAATAAAACTAGTCAAAGATTTCCCAATATGTGAACAAACACAAAGAGATAATATTAAAGATACCGTACTAGTTAAAAGGATCCCTACGCTTCCATGGCAAATAGTGGCATCAGACTTATTTGAATTTAAAGGAAAAACCTACCTAGTAATTTGTGACAGCTACTCTGGATATATAGATTTTCAACAGCTAAAAGGTCAGTCATCATATGAAGTTATTGAACATCTTAAAAAATGGTTTTCCATGCATGGAACACCAGAAGAGTTTCAAACAGACAATGGAACACAATATATGTCTAGAGAATTCAGGAGTTTTCAGAAAGAGTGGAGATTCAACCATGTCACATCCAGCCCACATCATCATCAAGGCAATGGACTCGCTGAAAGAGCAGTTCAAACGTCAAAAAACATATTGAAAAAATGCAGCATTGACAAGTCGATGTTCAACTTGCTCTATTAAACTGGAGAAACACACCAAGAAATGATCAGCTTGGTTCACCCAACCAACGTCTCTTCAGCCGAATCACTAGATCTCCAATACCTACAAGTGATAACAACCTAAAACCGAAAATAATACAAGGAGTCACATCTGAACTACAAAGATTGAGAGAGAAACAAGCTAACTACAGCAATAAACACACTATAAGACCAGAAAATCTCGAAATCAATGATAGAGTCAGACACAAAGTCGCCTATCGACATTGGGAAGGGGCAAAAGTGGTAGACAAGCCTGAAGGTTTACCAAGATCAGTAATCATTGAAACAGATCAAGGTCAGATCTTCCGAAGAAACCTCAGTCACCTGCACAAGACACAAGCAGACATAACCAGCACCAGAGTGGTAGTACCTGAAACTAAATACACAGACGAACCAGCAACACAACTGGTTCCAGTACCATCTCAATCACCAGCTGTTCCTGAGGCACCTCCAGCATCAACATACTCATCGCCAAGGACTTCCAATCATGTTGATAAGCCAAACCCAGGTCAACCTGCGACAGCTCTGCGATCATCAAGATCTGGTAGAATAATTAAACCAGTAAATAGACTTGATCTCTAATAATACTTAGATATATAACTATACTAGCTTGTGATTTGTAATGTACCCTGATACATGATACTTTCTGTAACTACTTAAATTCTCATTATGTTCAGTTGAATGGAAGAGGCCTAATACTAATTTTATTTAATGATGTAATAATTTGTTGTGTATTAGAGTCAGTACCTACTCTAACTATGTTTATATATGACAGCAGCTAGGCATAATAAGTTGATACCTAATGAGTTGTTTGCTAGATCAGATTGCAATCCCAAGGTAACTACATCTAACTGTAATAACTCTTGAGTCTAAATGTAAGTAAGTTTATCAGAAAATATTGTTGTCAGTCTTTTAAATATACTCATCAGTGTACTTATTCTATAAAGAAAGGGAGATGTAAAGTAGAGACCTCTAGAGTCACGATATAGTCTGTGGTCCACCTCTACGGTCATATACTCTATGTCGTTTGGCAATTAAAAAAACATTACTTGTTCTCATCTAAACATAAAGGGTTTTCCAATAAGAGGTGTTATTTTGAATAGCCCGCTATTTCGGTAGATGTCACTTTTGAAGCTGTCATTTCTTGGCATTTGACAAGTAGAAACTACGCCATTAATAAAAATGGTACGATACACGCTTCAACAACGCATTGAAATTATTAAAGCAAGCAAGCAAGCAACGAAACCATTGATCTTTTAAGGGAAAAGTTTCCGGACCGTGTTATCTCTCGAAGAGGTGATCACAATTGGCCACCGAGATCTTGTGATTTAACACCTTGCGACTTCTTTCTTTGGGGCCACGTGAAGGAGAAGGTCTACGCCAACAGCCCAGTATCGATTCAAGACCTCAAAGATGGAATTCGTGAGGCTATCGAGGACATAGAGCAGCCACTTTGCGATTTAGTTATGGAAAATTTCATGAAAAGGATTTTGTCCTGTAAGCGTGGCCGTGGTGGTCATTTGCCTGATGTTATTTTCCACTATTAACGGCATACCTTCCTCTTTGTAATGAAATAAACATCTGATGATTTATAATAAAAAATGGCATTTTTCTTTGAATATCAAAATAACACCTCTTATTGGAAAACCCGTTACTTTTATTATAAAACCCAATGTTACAGAAACATTTAATGCAGGACGTCTCTATGTATAAATAATTTTATAAAAACTGTTTTCCAATCTTTTGTAATCGACCCATCTGCTTAAAACTGTTATTTAGTTAAGTTATCATGTAAAAGACTTGTAAGTCGTAATGATAATAAAGATTCTTAAAACACAATATATCTATTAATTTAAAACCTATTTAAGGTGTGGTAAAATTAGCTGCAAATATTTACAAGGTTGAAAGTATACACCGTTATAAACATGTTCATAAAAAAAAAGAAAAAAAATCAAACTAAATAAATCAATCAAAAATAAAACAACCTATGAATGACGCTCAATCGCTTTACACACACAACGCCGCGTGCTGGTAGGTATCTTAAGATCAATGACCTCGATCGTCGCTTGATCTAGCTGAACAGCCGCTGACAGCTCGTTGTGTGCGTGGCGCGTGCTTTGTATACGTATTAGTGGATTTAAAAATCTTCATAATAATGACCATCGTTCATTATGTAGGTAGGTAACTGCAAGGTGAGTGATTTTTTGCTCTATGATTTTAGGTTGTTTCTGCGTTAATCCGTCACTAGACCAGGTAGCGGCCTGGACTAACATTTAGACCGAGACTAACGATGGTTTATCTTACTCTTTCCTTAATACTCGTTTATTAATACCAAATTCTACTAGTACAAGGTTTAACCTTGGAGTAAAATTAGTTACTCTTTAGTTCGCGTTTATTAATAAGACTGCTAGAGCCTAGACTTACCCCTTCAACTAGTTTATCTTCCATTGCTGCTCATGATGCCAAAATTGAAAATATAGGAGGTTTGTCTGCAAACAGTCTCGAAAATTATGAAAAAAGTATAATCAGACTAGATAAGTGCTAAGCCAGTCTCAGTAACGAGTGATGTGAAGTTGCTAAAAAGTATCGATATCGATAAATTCAAAATGTCGTATTTCTTTTTCAGACTGAATCATCTACTTCCGTTCAAAGTAATCAGTACAAACAAATCACAAAATCACCTTATATTACAACAAATTGGAAACAACATGTCTTAACTTTCAGGAATGCATATTCTGTTAGGAGAAGTTATCAAATGCGTAAATTATAACCACTGTAACTAACGTTCGCGCCGCGAACAATCGTGTGTTCGTTGCGAGATTTAAACAAAGGTGCTGCCGCATCGCAAGAGGATGGCGCTCAAACGATTCTATTTGTGAGCATTTTCTTCGGTATGTTTTTTAATTTTCATTTATCAGCAATTATTAAATTATGGTTAAATTTATCTATGAACTCACTATAAAGATGAGAGTAGCAATATTAAGGCAGATGCTTTAATCAAATACACCATGAGTCATGGGACTCATGGGTCATTTGTAAAATACATGCAAACAAAAGAAGACCTGCACTCATTGTGGACAATATGGTGCCCACAATAGAGCGTTATGTGACATAACGCTCTATTGTGCGTATAACGTATAACTTATGTCCCAAAAGGCTAAAAATAAAGTGGCGCCTACCAACTTAATTCATATAGACGAAAGGAAAAGTCTTCAGACTGCTGTGGTTAAAGTTCGAGGGCAATACGAGAATACTATATATTTTACTAGACTCTGGAAGCCAACGAAAATATATAAATAGGAACGTAGTTAGATTTTAATTAAAAAATTAAAGAAGACAACCAACTCTTTGTCTTTACCTTCGGATCTACAACGCCACAGCAACTAGAAAGCCCATTGGTTAAACCGGAAATTGGAATAAGTAACAAAACTAAGACAATATATGCTAATGTTTTATCCTTGATAACTCACAGAGCCATATAAAAAGAATAACGGACACCTTGAGAAAACACCGCGAAACTGCTGATGTTCAAAGCGAAAGTTTGATAGCCGAAGCAGAGTCAATCGCTGACGGTCTTGAAACAGATTTGAGAATGCCAGTTGCCACGGATTACAAATCGGCAGACACATCGTGCAAATCCTCCTAGCGAGTTTTGGAAGAGATCATTAATGATTCCCTACCTTGATTCTCTAATTTTGTCTTTAGAGCAACGTTTTTCCGAGGACAATTTACCTGCGTACTCACTGCTTACATTGCACCCTCACAAAATGCTTCAAATATCATATCAAGATTTTATTAAAAAACAGAACCTTTTTGTAGTTATTATAATTTAAGTGGTTTTCTTGGTGAAGCGGAACTGTGGTCAGAATATGTGGGAACAAAAAATATGGCACAGAGCGAACTGAAGGAAATGGAATTGGTTGCGCTAGTTAAAGAAACACAGCTGTTTTATCCAGCCATAAAACAGGCGCTTCATATTTCACTCGCACAGCCCTGCACAACGTGCACTATCGAAAGGTCCTTCAGCACTTTACGCAGAGTGAAAACTTGGTTACGGTCAACTATGACAGAAAATCGACTTGTCGGCCTCTGTCTGCAGATTTGGCCAGAATCCTCGCAGGTTATTGTTGAAATAAGGATATAAATAAAAAATATTTTAAATTTCTATTATTTGTCGAATTTCCTTACTTTTGCCCCACCCCTAAGTAAATGCTGGGTACGCCCAGCTGAATCATGTATCAATTATAACTAACACCATTATGCTAGTAAAATGTTGTTTTTTACTAATAATACATAAAGTCGAATGCAACCCAGTCTCGGCGGCGGCGGTTGGCGGTGGCAGCGGCAAAAACAAATGGTAGACAACATAAGAAGTTGGCCACAGCTCGCGCAGCTGATAGCTGTGACTGATTTATTTCTGAATTAATAACAGTAGAAGATTTTAGTGTTAGTGTTAATTATTGTTTACCTCGTACAAAAAACTCATGTCTGGAGATGGTCAATATTATTGAATATGGTTATTTGAGTGGTGATGCAGGTGATTTCACTGATTACGAAGAAAGTTTAGTTTTACCTCTACACCCAGAATATTCCAAATCTCTGGTTATCTATAAACCAAATAATAATATGTAGTGATATACATATTATTAGCTAATGTGTCCTTGCCAATCGAAAAGGTTATGGGTTCAAATGAAGTTGAGTGCGTGAGATCAGAAACGAAACAGATACAAGTCGCCGCGGAGTTGAGTAAAACTAATCTAATCTAAACTTTCTGTTTCTAAATATTTTTTTTTTATTTATTGTACTGTTTGTGGTGTTCAATAAAGTGTTTTCATTTCATTTCATTTCAGTTTTACAATGCAACTTTTACGAATCCAATCATACACGTCACCAGCTCAGCGACACAAGCAAAAGTAAATACTTAACCAAATTTCTATGACCGCGTCATACATTGCGTTGGTAAGGTTGGCACAAAATGCCTTCATAGATTGGTTCAGCGATTAGTATGAAAGTGCCGACTCTTAAATTTTGAAATGATTGTAATTATGTTATTTGTTCACTATCTGCAAAGATTTTGGGCTATGCGTTATCATAACAAGTAGTAGTATTTTATTAAATAAAGTCTAATAAATGAAAACAGGCGGAATGCCAGAATATAGCCAAGGCAGTTTGTACAGTTAAAACGTAGTGATTATTTGCTCGTGCACGTCACAATAAGGATGTTACGGAGTTATGACTCCGTCGCCGATAATAATATGTCGAAGCTTTTGATTGATATTACACCTCCGATTCCGACACTTTTAGAGGTTCAGGCATGTTGCGCGGAGAACTCCCCCCTCCCCACGTGCTATCTGTCGTCGGTTACTCTTTCATTAAACAGATTTACGGATGATGATTATGACGTTTCTATTCTGCCACCACCTTCGGTTCCGATTCCGGTTCCGACTCCGACGAAGCAAAAAAAACTCCGTCTTCGGTTCCGATAAACTACCTCCATAACATTCCTAATACAATATATATGTACATTTTTTTATTGCAATATTGTATGTAGTTTGTACCGTGCAGTGGGGCGGTGGGGCGGTGGGGCGGCGGGTGGGCACTAGTGCGGCGGCTTGTCGTGCAGCCAGGGCCGGAAGATGGGCAGCGTGCTGGGGTAGTGCGTGGGCGGCTGCGGCGCGTCCTCGTTCTCGTCGCGGAACGGGTACGTGCCCAGCAGGATGGGCAGCTGCAGCTTCACCTCCTTTTCCAAACTCTTCGGCTCGATTATGAACTGAAATTTATAAATTTATATATCAATCTACGCATTTTTTGTTCATACGAAGGAGGAAAGAAGAGGTTTAGCCATAGAAGTAAACTTTTATGGACTGTGTTTTCGCATATGCTATTCGATTGAAGGGATAAACAATATCAAAATGACAAAAAAAATTGAATATGCCTACAAATCCTTATCCGTATTTTTTCTGATTTGGAGTTTTAGTGGGCAGCAGGGGCGGCACGTCCAGCAGCTGGCCCCGCCCCCTGCCGCAGGGGATGGTGTACTCACGAACACGTCGTACTGCACGGAGATGAGGTGGCAGCCGCGCAGGTTGGTGGGCGGCAGGGGCGGCACGTCCAGCAGCTGGCCCCGCCCCCTGCCGCAGGGGGTGGTGTACTCACGAACACGTCGTACTGCACGGAGATGAGGTGGCAGCCGCGCAGGTTGGTGGGCGGCAGGGGCGGCACGTACAGCAGCTGGCCCCGCCCCCAGCCGCAGGGGGTGGTGTACTCACGAACACGTCGTACTGCACGGAGATGAGGTGGCAGCCGCGCAGGTTGGTGGGCGGCAGGGGCGGCACGTACAGCAGCTGGCCCCGCCCCCTGCCGCAGGGGGTGGTGTACTCACGAACACGTCGTACTGCACGGAGATGAGGTGGCAGCCGCGCAGGTTGGTGGGCGGCAGGGGCGGCACGTACAGCAGCTGGCCCCGCCCCCAGCCGCAGGGGGTGGTGTACTCACGAACACGTCGTACTGCACGGAGATGAGGTGGCAGCCGCGCAGGTTGGTGGGCGGCAGGGGCGGCACGTACAGCAGCTGGCCCCGCCCCCTGCCGCAGGGGGTGGTGTACTCACGAACACGTCGCACTGCACGGAGATGAGGTGGCAGCCGCGCAGGTTGGTGGGCGGCAGGGGCGGCACGTACAGCAGCTGGCCCCGCCCCCTGCCGCAGGGGGTGGTGTACTCACGAACACGTCGTACTGCACGGAGATGAGGTGGCAGCCGCGCAGGTTGGTGGGCGGCAGGGGCGGCACGTACAGCAGCTGGCCCCGCCCCCTGCCGCAGGGGGTGGTGTACTCACGAACACGTCGTACTGCACGGAGATGAGGTGGCAGCCGCGCAGGTTGGTGGGCGGCAGGGGCGGCACGTACAGCAGCTGGCCCCGCCCCCTGCCGCAGGGGGTGGTGTACTCACGAACACGTCGCACTGCACGGAGATGAGGTGGCAGCCGCGCAGGTTGGTGGGCGGCAGGGGCGGCACGTACAGCAGCTGGCCCCGCCCCCTGCCGCAGGGGGTGGTGTACTCACGAACACGTCGTACTGCACGGAGATGAGGTGGCAGCCGCGCAGGTTGGTGGGCGGCAGGGGCGGCACGTATAGCAGCTCGCCCTGCCACGCGTCGCGCCCGCCCGCGCGCACCTTGCCGCGCGTCAGCGCCGCCAGCTCGCGCACCTCCTTCGCGCACACCTTGCCGTGCGCCGAGTACTGGATCGTCTGCCGCACACACCACACCATCAATATTAGCCTTCAGCCTGCTATCTGCTAGCTCACACATACAAGACGAACAACATTATTATGAGTCTGCTAGCAACGTTTGAAGAATTAACAGCTTTTGGTCCTGATATTGGACATAATGTACTTTTCACATGAATGAGACTGCAGATGACTGCTGGCAAAATAAAAAAGAAAAATAGTAACCTCAGTGAGTGCAGCACGGGTTGCCTTGATGGTGGTACGCGAGTCGTTGACGAGGTGCGCGGTGAGCACGACGCTCTCCCCGGGCACGTACGCGCCGCGGTTGAGCTGCACGCAGCACGAGAGCGCGCCGCCGCCCACGCACCCCACGCCCAGCCGGTGCTCCACGCTGCACTCGAACTGTTGCTGCGAAGCGAAGGGTCGTTTCGGAGATCCCAGTTTACATTATACTGTATCGTCACATGATTTTCTAACTCTGCATATTATGCAAAGGAAAGGTCAGAGCAGTAAAAGTAAAGCTCTCTATAAAATAGTTTATTATGCTGAGTTTTAAGACAGTAAATATTATTACTTTTTGAGATTTTAATTTTTATCAAGTTAATTAAATTACAAATTGTTAATACAGTTTTTTGGTCTATTTATAAATTCAACAATAGCACTCCAGCATTCTTAGCTGACAATATATAAGTTTGTTCATAAATCTAAAAGATATACATAGTAGCATAACATGCATGAAATTGCCATCTGAAGGTTGACTGGCAAAGAATGCTACTGTTACATTAAGACCGCCTTTTGTACTTAACTGTGATGTGCATAAAGTTTCATTAAATAAAAAAATCTAAAATTAACTAGCTACAATCATCTCTTTAACCAATAATAATAATACTTACAGATAACACAGGTGGTTCCAAATTAAGGTCGATCGGATTCATGACAATGAAAACCTGCTGGTTTTTGTGTGTCAAGCCATTGGGCTCCCTCAATGCTGCTTTACAGTAGTATTGGACCCAGCCATGTGTGCCGAGAAATGTGGATGGCAGGCCCATAGGGAGGCCTAGCTTGAATGGGAAACTGTGTATGCCAGGTGACAGCACTGAGGCACTATGACCTGTTTGCAAATAGCATTTATTTATTACAGTGTTTTTAGTAATTATTTAATTAGTAAAAAGTCTAAAATATCACATACTCTTTTAACTAAACAATCATCTCAAAAAGAAAAAACAGTTTCATTACTATATTTTCTCTATTTCTAATTTTTTAGGGAAGTGTTAAATTCAAAGTGAATATCACACCTGATTCACCCAGGAGTCTCATGCGAAAGTCTATGTAGTTTTCCTTGTCAAAAAGTCTCTCATGTCGTCCAGAGCCAACCCTCACAACTCCCTCGCCAACCACATGGAAATGTAGACCTATAACAATATCATGCATCAACAATGGAAGTAAAAGCCACACAGACTTGTAATCACTACATTGATCATATTTTTAGGAATATGGTGCCAAGAAGTGAACATAGTGGAAGCCATATTTTAAAAGAAGAAGATTAAATTAAATTGAATTGAATAAAATTGTTTTGCTTTCTGTATTTCATTATTCAAGTACACACCTAATACTGGAGTGTCATCCTGAAGTTCCATCAGCACCTTCCCAGATAGGAACTGTCCAGGGAAGTATAACAATGATGTGTTGTCAAACACTATCAAAAACTTGAGCAGTTTCCGCGGCATTGTCACAGTTTCACTACAAACCAAGTGCCTTTGACAAGTTACCTTGTATTCAAAACTATTGTTTTCAAGCTATTATCACATCAGCATTATGTCATTAATTTCCTATTATCACGTAGCATTAATCTTGGATCTGTAAATGGAAGTTATGATGACATAAAGTTCCCTTTTAAAATTAATTAAACCTTGTAATTACTACCTACGGACTATAATGACATTGTACTCAAAAATTCTACAACGTAGGACGGCGTTTTCGCATTTTAAAGTTGGGCAACATGCTTGAAACATGGTATGTTCGAAGGCCAACTACTATGGAGAAGTGGTTGTTTTATGAACTTTGTAAATAATATGTAACAGAAACTTTTAATGGTGTCGTAGATTAAATATCACTTACCAATAAAAATTCCCAAAAGTACCTTTTTTTTAATAATAAATACAAAAACGACGAAGAAGCAAGAAGTGATCTCATGAGGTAACCAGTTTTTACTAGCGATGGGCAAAAAATAATTAAAAATATCGAAATATTGAAATATCGATATATCAAAATGTCGATATATCAAAATATCGATATATAAAAATATCGATATATCAGAATATCGAAATATCGATATATCAAAATATTGAAATTTTTCGTAGACGGAGAATAGAATGGACAGGCTATTCGCGTATAGGGTAAGAGAAAGTGATATGCACACATGTAAACTACCAGTATTACCACTAAATAAATTATTTCCAATTTCCAGGGAGTTCTAGCTTGTTTGGTGATGAAAAAGCTATGGGAAGTAAAATGTAGTTTTATAGAGTAGATAGGTTATCATCGATTCGTGAAGGTGTCAAGGGGATTTATAATTTAAGCGGAGCAAGTGAAAAGAAAACTATGTAGGTGCAAATAACGTTTTATTGGAACTTAAGTTCCTTAGCGCACGGTACGGATGAGGCAAACCAGCTTAATATTTCTCGTCATGGCATCATAAAAGTTGCGCGCTTTGTTTATGGTTTTTGAAACGATTATTATTGCTTGCTTATTGGTTCGCATCAGCTGCTCTCATTGTCAGTAAGGTTAGTTTTTCAAGAGAAACTGCTTGGGAAATGCTTGAAACGAATCCTTGAATAGCCATTTTCCAATTTACACGACCAGTGCTTGCTATCCAGTTAATAAGATTAACCGATTTAAAAGGACATCTGAAAAAGAAAAAAAAAATATAGAATACAAACTGTATTAACATGAAAAATTAAAAAATAATATGACGTGGACAATGTAGTCATCAGGCCCAATATTCTAAAATTTCCAAATCAAATTGGATATAAAATTGTTTATTTCATACACTACTCATACAGTCAAGAGCATGCAAGCTTTTCAGCTTAGACTCACTTTGCACCAGTCTTACACACGAAGGGTACAGTACACGTTATTCTCTTGACGGTCAAATAGGGTACTTGCGTGAATTTTTTTTTTCAGTCTATTTTAAAGATATATGGCCTACTTAAACAAAACAAGAAAAAGAAAAAAAATATATGCATAAATTAATGAAATAGAGCGTTTCAAAGTTCCTACTTTAAAATTTACCGCCGAAACGCGGAATGACGTCACTAGTTCAAAATTACCCCTTATTAATCTGTGATAGAAATGTGACTGTCGTATTGGCAGCGTCATGTTACACTGACAGACAGATAACTTCAATATCCAAAAGCGAAATTAAAGTTGAACTGTGTCGATTTACTTCCAAAAGTTCCAGTAAAGAATCGAAATGCATCTAACCGATGCATTTTAAAGTAAAAAACTTCAAAAAATGGAAAATATGCGTTGACTGTATGCACTTTGTTTCTTTTGCCTTCTCTGAAAGAGGTAAATGTTTCCTAAAAAAATAAAAGTGACGTCATGTGTCAAGCTTGGCTGTGATTGGTGTTTCGTTGCAACGTTCCGTTTCACAAAATTAAAAGTTGAATATTTTGGAAACTATTGAAATTTTTTTAGTAAATCTTTCACGATAACGCTTATCTAAGGCTCTATTTTTGAAATATTGACACAATTTCTTATTATAAATTTCATGTAAGTAGCCTATTGAACTTATTCAATTCGACACCGAAGTTTTAAAATACAGCGCCTGAGAGATAGTTGACTAGAATCTTTCAGTATTTTGTCCCAGGTTGATAAGAAAAAGAAATGATGGAAACGATTGGCACTTGGCACGATACTTGGTCGAAATAATTTTGTTACACCTCATAGGTACCTACTAATATTATGAAAAATTGGGAAATTAATCTGGGTAAGCTAGCAACCTTTGTTGTAGTATAACCCGACTTAATACGGAAAGCATGATAACGACTCTAGTTAATTTGTGGTAACGACATAGTCGCCATTATGGAATAAGGACTACGTAATTTGGCAAGATTATACATTAAAATAAGAAAGCAAATTAATGTTGATTTTTTTGTTATATTTATACGATTTATACCACAAAGCTGTTATTATGAACATATTTGCTATTTCGCACAAACAAAACACATTTACATGAAAGTAAATCATTACATACCGATGAAATGTTACATTCTCCGTTTTCCTAGCATTACGGCTCTTACAGCCTAAAATACAACATAACACTATGTCCACAACAAAAATAAACACTTCAAACACGATTTGAAAGTCTATTTAGCTTTCAATAATTGAAAAAAACAACGTTTTTTATCCAAATAAACAAAGAACAATGGAGATGTCTGCCTACAATTAATTGTAGGCAGACAAAAATAAACGATACGCAAGAAAGAGACCAAAAACAATTGTTTCGTCCAGCTCGCACCTACGTATTTACCATTCGCACTTTCTCACTCTGGTAATTATTATTATTTTAGCAGCTCGTCCATTCTATTCTCCGTCCACGAAATTTTTTCAGAAAATAATCGATATAAATAATCGATAATTAATACCGAGTATCAAATTCGATATATTTTAAAGAGAAATCCGGTTTTGGCACAAAACTTTGACACTTCTTAAATAATACATAGCTGCTAAACGGAACGGGTGAAACTACGCTCTGACAGCTGTCAGAAGGAAAATTTAACCAAGCCACAGAACGGGCATCGAGCGCGCTCGAGTGCATTCGTGCGAATCCACGGAACGCGCCCCGGTGTGCGTTCCGTGGATTTGGGCGCAGTTGTTCGGTTAAAATTTCACTCGTTTGAGTTGCAACCAAGCCACAGAACGATCGAGTTGTTTTTATAACCTCAAAATATTTGAAATTTCAGGCGCCATTTGTTTTCTCTCAACTCACATTGCAAATAAGACGGTTTTTCATCCAATTATAAACTTTTTGTGACTACGACACCTCCCCTTTGTTCGTAAGAACTCCAATTGATTTCTTTTTCGACGAATCCGGTTTTTGGCGCAAACTTTGACATTTCTTAAACAATACATAGCTGTCAGAGTGAAAATTAACCTGCTTCGGAGATGGTTGTCTGGTTGCTGCACTCTGAGCCACGGAACGGGTGAAACTACGCTCTGACAGTTGTCAAAGTAAAATTTCACCAAGCCACAGAACAGGTTCAGAGCGCGCTCGAGCGCGTTCGAGTGCATTCGTGCGAATCCACGGAACGCACAGCGCGCTCGAGTGCGTTCAAACTTCGAGTGCATTCGTGCGAAGCCACGGAACGCACACCGGTGTTAGACATATGTCTAGTTAATTTGTGGTGCCAACTGCCCCAAGGACTTTTCACTTTTGTAATTTGTTTGTTGTTTTGGTTGTTGTATCATGTTCATGTATGAGAAAGAAAAGAATATAAAAGTGAATTATCTACCTTTCTGTTAGTTTGAAACAAAAATTTGATTCAAGATGCCGAGTGAAATGATCACACTCCAGCTCGGCCAATGTGGCAATCAAAGTAAGTACAGTCGATGTTAACGTTTAAGAATGTTACTAAATATTTTTCAAAACTTTTTTTAGTACCATAACATTATTGGATCTACACCTACTATTGTAACTGTGAATTGATAACCGTACTACATATTTGGATCTTTCTTGCCTAGGTTTAGACAGTTATTTTTCTAAATACTTTTAGTTGGCTTTGAGTTCTGGAAACAATTGTGCATAGAACATGGTATATCTCCTGAGGGTATTCTGGAGGAGTTTGCATCTGCTGGATCGGACAGAAAGGATGTTTTCTTCTACCAAGCTGATGATGACCACTATATACCTCGAGCTGTGCTCTTGGATTTAGAACCTCGAGTTATCCACACTATAATGAACTCACCATATGCTAAGGTAATTATAATAGCGTTTAGATTCAGATTCAGATTTTAATTTATAATATTAATTATAAGTCAAATTTGAAATAATTTACATTTTTTGTATGAATTTTTTTAAAATGATTGAAATGTATGTCATCTTCATCTTGAAATATATCAGCTAGATAAAATACCTGGTAGTGTTCTGTATATTATAATAATAATAAAGATTATTTCTACAGAAACAGTAATTAGATCAATAATTACATTATACAACAATAAAAAAAAATACTTATCATTTAGGATGCTGGAGGTTGAACAAAGCAAAGCCTGTATATCAAGCCTGTATTTATGTTCTAAAATTTTCTTGTAAGGAAATATAAGAGCACATTTTCTTTCAGATGCAATGTAAAAAATATAGAATAGAATAGAATACACTTTATTGTACACCAAAATAATGTTACAGTTTACAGTTAATATACCTACATACATAGTTTAAAAATCCCTTGTGATTTGTAAAACCTGATAAATGATTGTTTCCAATGTTTCCAGTAGTTTTTTTGAATTGTTGTAAACAGGCTAAACTTTTTGATTTTGGTGTATGAACACAGAAACATGTAAATTGTATATACTTATATGTTTTTGTGATATTGTAAAATGTGTTTTTCTTTTAATTAATTAATTGTTTAAGTTTAAATTTAAATTATTAAGTATATTTATTTAAACTTTTTTTTTTTAAATAATTGTAACAACACAATAAAAATGTTATTTATGTTCTTTTGCAGCTTTACAATCCAGAAAATGTGTATTTGTCAAAGCACGGTGGTGGTGCCGGAAACAACTGGGCATCAGGATATGCCCAGGGAGAGAAGCTGAATGAAGAAGTGTTTGACATCATCAATAGAGAAGCTGATGGCAGTGACAACCTTGAGGTAATTATATCATTCGGAATGACATAATTCTAAGTTACCTGGCCTTATTTTCCCCCTACCAAAAAAAGACATATAATAAGCCATAAATTTTACAATACAATATAAATAGTTGCTGTTATAAAAATAACTATCATATTATAATAGTATGTAAATTATATAAGCACTGATTTCACATTTGTCACATTTTAATTTTTATTAATGCCATATTTGAGATTTTCAATCTAGAAACTAAAAACTTTTTCAATAAAGGATACCTAAAACCATCTGAAGCTCAAGTATTCAAGTATTGCTTTATTTATATTTTATAACTTGCTTTATTTAATTATTTTTAATGATATATCATGTGTATCACAGCAATTAAAATTGTACTTATTACACTATTGATAATTGAAAATTTAATTAACTCTGCAGGGTTTTGTGCTGTGCCACTCAATAGCTGGCGGCACAGGATCTGGCATGGGCTCGTACATCCTGGAGCACCTATCAGACAGGTTCCCTAAGAAATTGGTGCAGACATACAGTGTCTTCCCCAACTTAGATGAAATAAGGTTTGAAAACACGAATATGAGTATTTTTTTAACTATGTACGTTATTACAAATTTTTACATATTTAACTACAAGGATGTATCTTGCTATACGCGTTAATTAAATGTTAAAAATAAAGTTTGTGGTCCAATGTTTTTTTCTGGAAATAATAATTTGTTCTTATCTTGACGACACATGACAGTCATCAGCAGTTGTAAATAACAAGAGTCGTGTTGCAGCGACGTGGTGGTCCAGCCGTACAACTCTCTGCTGACGCTGAAGCGGCTGACGGAGAGCGCGGACTGCGTGATGGTGCTGGACAACACGGCGCTGAACCGCATCGCGACCGACCGCCTGCACATACAGAACCCGTCGTTCGCGCAGATCAACACGCTCGTGTCCACCATCATGAGCGCCAGCACCGCCACGCTCAGGTACTCCGCTCCTTCAATCTTCAGCTCCCCGCACGCTTCGCCGGTCGAGTGTTGGGCCGCATCGCGACTGGGGGCCGACGGCAACCGATTACCAAAACAAAACCTTTAAAACATCAAATATTAAAAAAATTAATTTAAGCAATTTCATCGCTTTGATTATTTCATAAATGTCTATTCAACTCTTTAATAGAAGATGATATTAGTTAATCTTTGATTGAACTCGAACGAGCGTCTGAACCTAAAGAAATCCAATTATAATCTGATATATAGTACAAATTAATACAATATAGGTGTTTGATGGTTTGGTTTTGGTAATATAGTTAAAAATAGCGCGATCAGCTTATTTGGGTACATCAATTTTGAACTAAATTTTAAAAATAACTAGCTGTGCCCTGCGGTTTCACCCGCGTGAGTTTTGGGATCAGGAACCTTTGCGGAAGAATGACTCACCAAAGTTTCATCACAGACAGATCAATGGTTTCGGAACGCATAGAAGACAGACATACAAACATTCATTTTTATTTATAAAGACTAGCTTTAACCTCGCATATTCACGCGTGTAAATTTCAGGGTTCTCTTGGGAGTTTTCATTCCAAATTTCATCTAAATACGTCCCACCGTTTCAGTGTGAAGGAGTGACAGACCTACACACACACACAAAATCTTTCGCATCGATAGTATAACCTGGTGACAGTGAAAGTTGTGTCCAGGTACCCATCGTACATGAACAACGACCTGATCAGCCTGGTGGCGCCGCTGATCCCGACGCCGCGGCTGCACTTCCTCATGACCGGCTACACGCCGCTCAGCGCTGACCTCGACCTCAACACGGTGAGAACCGGCCGAACCGTAGGCTACAGAGGAGGGATAACAATACTCTATGGTTCAAAATGCCACCGCAAAACACTGAGTGTCTCTCATCTCACTCAATGCCTTGGTTCGGTGACATCACAATTTTTTGTGATGTCACAAACAACTTTTTAGTAGTTTTCCAACTGATCTGTGCTGACCATTATGTTTAATAATATTTTTGCATTCTAGGACGCTTGTTCTGTGATAGAAAATAAACGCCTCATACTTGATATTATTGCAGGCACCTAAAATCCGCAAAACGACAGTGCTTGACGTGATGCAGAGACTGCTGCAGCCCAAGAACATGATGGTGTCGCTCAGCCCCGACAGGACCAACCAGCATTGCTACATATCTATATTGAATATAATACAGGCATGTACTATGTGTTCTTCTGATTATGCAGATTATATCAAAATCTATCTCTCGCCTCCCAAATAGTAGAAATTAGTGATGTGAATTTTACATACATAGGTAAAAAAATCTATATAATATAGGTATTAGGTAGCAATTAAAAAACTAATTTTTTTTTTCATTCATATGTGTACATATATAAACAAATGGAAGTTTGAAACATGTCCTCGCACACTAAGCGTCAAGTGGCGTCAACGATCGTTTCAAGGTCACGCGTACCGACACCGATTGAGTAAAAAAGTTAAGATCCTTATCCGCGGATCTTGACACTAAATATCTGTATTCGGATCCGTATCCGCGGATATTTTTTAACGATCCGTACATCACAAGTATAAATCGGCGATCAGTTTAGCGTATATATATTATAGTATATACATAGTATAATATATATAAAATATGTAATAATATGTGTAGTATGTACCACGTGTTGCTTGATTTCAACGACACAAGCTCACAGCTTAGTGTGGGATCGAGTAGACCTGTGTGTTGTGAAGTGGATTATTACTACAATGTGCGTCGGTGCAGGGCGAGGTGGACCCGTCGCAGGTGCACAAGTCGCTGCAGCGCATCCGCGAGCGCAAGCTGGCGTCCTTCATCCCGTGGGGCCCCGCCTCCATCCAGGTGGCGCTGTCGCGCCGCTCGCCCTACGTGCACGCCTCGCACAAGGTCTCCGGCCTGCTGCTCGCCAACCA
This sequence comes from Zygaena filipendulae, assembly GCA_907165275.2. Taxonomy (NCBI): domain Eukaryota; kingdom Metazoa; phylum Arthropoda; class Insecta; order Lepidoptera; family Zygaenidae; genus Zygaena; species Zygaena filipendulae. The sequence goes on from OU015650.1 coordinate 1,557,786, forward strand.
CACCAACATATGCTCCGTGAGTGACGTCATTGCTTGACGATGGTGTGCTAAAGTGTATATGAATTATGAGCTGTCCCAGGCGGTTTCACCCCCGTTATAGGTAGCGGCATGTAAGTTGCATGGGTACAGTCGCGCGGGGGGGCGCCCCCCTTGTGATACCTCATTTTGACTTCTGCGCTATAACGGGCAGCGCTAGTTTCGTGCCGCTACTTATAATAGGGATGTTGACTACTTTTGAAAATCAAAATTCTAATTAGTCCGTCAGTTAGAAAATAATAAAATAATGGACACGTATTTTTTGTTTTTTCAAATAAATGAAAATATGCACTAAACTTTAGGGTATATGCCGCCATAGAAACTGCACTGGGTTGTGACGTCACGTGAAATTTCAACTAAATGTATCGCCGTTATTCTTTGATTACGTAAAAAAAGAAAAAATACGTGTTCAATATTTTTTATTAAAATAACAAGACGGACTAAAAAAATATTTAGCCAACATTGATAAAAAGTACCCTACGTCCTTCTCAACGTGTGTACAAAATTTCATGGTGATCAACCTAAGCTACTAAGGAGCAAAAGCGTAACAGACAGAAGTACAGTTATTTTTGCATTTATAATATTACTAGTATAATATTAGTAGGGTTGGAATGTATGTTGTGATGTTGAGATTAAAGCGTGTACTAGATTGTACTAGGCCGGTTTAAAACCACCGTAGGTCGCTTGTAATTTCGTTGCAAACAACCGGACCGTCCGCACTATTTTAAACCGCTGTTTTAAACTTTGGTTTGGGTCCTGTGAGTAAACGAATTCAGAATAATATGGGTCACCCTAACGATACAAATAAGTTAGTAGTTATGTAAGATAGTATCTACTTACGGTGCCATCCCCTGTAACCGCGTGTCGTTGCCCCCCGCCCCGGCCCCGGCCCGGGCGCGCAGCTGTTCGACCGGTGCCTGCAGCAGTACGACAAGCTGCGCAAGCGCGAGGCGTTCCTCGAGGTGTTCCGCAAGGAGCCCATGTTCCGCGAGTCGCTCGAGGAGTTCGACGAGTCGCGCGCCGTCGTGGACGAGCTCGTGCGCGAGTACCAGGCCGCCGCCACGCCCGACTACGTGCACTGGACGCCGGGTACTGCTGCCGCCCTCCGCCTCCCCGCCCCCTCTCCACATGAAGGGAAAGTACCTTGAATATTTGCAGATAGAACATTTTACTGAAAGAAGACATTATTTGAATTTAAAAACAATTCAAACTGCATCCATGGGTATTTAAATAATTACATGGTTGAACCGGGAATCGAACCCGTTACATGAGAAAAATAATATTCCTGTAGCTTTATCATGCCGATCGAGAGGCTTCATCGTAAGGATTATTTTTTGCTAAATAACATAGTGTCAAAAATAAAAAGAAGACCGCGAGTTTTAACTTTGTTCAGAAAAATGAAAAGCTGACACTGCCGTAAGTACTACAACTGAAAATTTGTATTCAAAATGTTAAAATTCACGGTCTTCCTTTTATTTTTGAACCTATGTTATTTAGCAAAAAATAATCTTTATGATGAAGCCTTTCGATCGGCATGATAAAGTTACAGGCTGATTATTTAAATTGTTTTTAAATTCCAATAATGTCTTCTTTCAGTAAAATGTTCTATCTACAATATTCAAGGTACTTTCCCTCCATGTGGCATATCCGTGGGACGCTACACCACAGAGCAAATAAATTAACTAGAGAGGACATGTAGGCGGGGCAGGCGCGCTACCGCTGCAAAGAAAGTTGAGCAATTGCTCTAACTTGCCAAAAACACCTTTTTTAATACAGTTGCTCAAAAAGTGGCGTATTGCAGGGTTATATAGCGTTCGGGATGTGGGCTATTACATAATCGTGCTTTTTCTTTACCTTTTCCGCACTCGTGCGTTCTCTTTCCTAACTGTCAAAATAATGTCTATTAACAAGAAAAAAACCACCCAGAGGTTTTTACTAAAAAAAATTCATAGAAGTTTTTATGATTCATGCAAATATTTCTAAAAAGAAGTTACTAATTTGTTTCAATATTAGATTTAATGATTTGATTCAATGAGTTAGGTTAGGTTTCATTTCATTTCATCTCATTAAATTTCATTTTCATTTCATATCAATAAAAAAATTCTACTGAAGGCTTGGCTGTATGGGCATAGTTCCCTTTGCTTACCCAGAATGGGTGAAGAAAACAAAAAAGGAATCTCTGTTTTATATTCTTTTCTGAGCTTTTACGGTTGGCGCCATTTTCCAAAAATTTTCTTAGTTAGTTGAGTTTATTATTTTTTTATTATTTTATTAAATTGCTTCATTTTTTCGCAACTGTATTAAAAATAGTTGTTCAGTACACGTGCGGAACCGTCATTGCAAAGAGTTCCGATTGTCAACCCTCACCTTCGGCTGCGCCTTGGCTTGGGTAGACATATTTTGTCGGAACTCTTTGCAATGACAAGCTTTCCGCACTCGTAATGAAATATACTGTTGTTGCCATCCCAAGTATACTACAATATATTCCCAAAACTGTGAATTTCAGTTACTAAGTAAAAACATAGCTATAAAGCGTTGAATTCATTTCTTTACGTTAATGAATGTTTTAGTGCGTGATGAATAGTTTTGTGTGCGAAAATCACCCGGTGACACTGGTTTTATGGTGATATGAGGATTTAGACTAACCCCCTTACGATACCCAAAATCACGTGTATTTTTAGTACAAAGTATTTAGAACGAACTTAGCACAACAAAATTCAACAATACGGTTGAGTTTTTGATTTTGCTTATATTATAGTAAGTAAATACAATAAAAACTCGTCATTATTATCTCTTTGAACTGTGTAGTTTTTAAGTTTTTGGATCTCTTCAAACAAACATTGCTGACCCTGAGTGTGATCTGTTTGTGGATGCATGGCATGAGATAATGACGGCATGCTTGAGGTTTTGTGAGATCAAGTATGCGAGAGTGTCGTCTATTATAAGTTAACGGTTCTATGTTAATTGTTTGTAATTGGTTTTTTTTTACCGTTACAATTAACTATAAATAAATAAATAAATAAATAAATATGAGAATATTCGGGACATTAATCTCTAAAATCATAATATGAATCCTGTGGTGAGGTCGAAACTGCAAAGGTCCAGAAGTCAATATTTTAGATTTTTTGTCTCAAATAAGTCAGTAATTTTGCTTTTTTAACCGACTTCCAAAAAGGAGGAGGTTCTATGTTCGATTGTATGTATGTTTTTTTTTTTTTTTTTTTACAGAGAATAGTTAAATACGACAAACAATTGCTGACTCTTGAATATCGGATTTGTGAGGCGCAAGCCTTGTCAATCAACAGAACTAAGGATCTGAAGAAGAAACGAAAGAAGACGATGGACGTATACTCACCTAACGTTTAGTTATTGTTCTAGTGCCATTATATTGCATTTAGTTTTGTTAATCTCATAAATTGTTAAAACTTCTCGAATAAGACGCGTGTGTTGCCATTAACATTGTAATTAAATAACATGTTGAATACCTACATTGATATATTAAAAGAAGGAAGATATGTTACGCGCTGACATCGCAATCAGAAAACCTGGAAAATTCCCTGGAGTTGACGATCATTTGGGTTATTTATGTTGTGTTATCTCCGCCCTGCCGGCGAATTATACCGAAAAATTATTCAAGATGGTCTTGGCTAAGTCTGTACATTATTTTAGCAAGCCAGCGGGGTTAGCCAAGTTGATATTCTACAATCGTTAACCATTGGCGTATGTCATAATTATTTATTGTATGTATTATAGATTTTCGAATCAGTGGCCCACATTCTAGGGCGGGCACTAGACCATCCTGGGGTGGGTCCGGCCCACCCGGCCCCCCCTTTATATACGCCTATGAACGCATAGACAACTTTGGTCAGCCAATCAAAACTCTAGTCTCACGTGACCACTTGAAAACTAGAGTTTTTATTGGCTGATCAAATGGCATGACGATTCGTTATTTATGTTTTCTATGCGTCAACGATTGTAGAATGGGTTGTTGACGAGTGTAAGCCATATCGAAAACACGCGTGTCACGTTTTTCGTTATTTCAGTCACTTTTCAGCATCTATTTTGGACCCTGAGCAGGAAACTGACTTTCAAAAGAGCCATGTTTTCACTTGGGGAACAATCTAACATTGTCATTGGCGATTCGCCATAATTGAAGAAGTAGATGAAGAGATTGTTATTATTAAGAAACATTGTCATTGGCAAATTATAATTATAGACGCCATTATTAAAGAAGAAGAAGAAGATTGTAGAATGTTAACTTAGCTTACCCCGCTGTTTCAACTAATTTTGAGGATAAGTATTTTAGGCTCTCTATACATATTAAAAATCCAATAAAACCAGTTTTACATGCAGATTTAGCTTTTTTTTTGTGATGTCCATTCATCATTGTGACTCTGCGTCTTGTTATTCTTCTATTTTTTATTTAGGGATGTTAATGAACAGATATACACTTTTATTTCATTTGGAAATTCAAAAACCTTTTATTTTTTTTGTTGTGTACGATCCCTTAGAAAATAAAATTAGCAGCACTGCAACTCCAGGGCAAATGGGCAACACTGATTGTGTATCACTAAGCACTGATACACTGATTGTGTATCAGTAACCTTGTATGTCACCAATGTGTATCTTGTACACAAGCATAGCTTCAACTATATCTCTAAGCTCTGCACCTATACAAATTTCGTTGAATTAGATTAGACCCCAAATAGCCTTCAACACGTTCGTTCGCTACGCGACTCGCGTGGTGACAAACTAGGCACCTACCTAGGTCCGTCGCTTGCTGTGTGGTTGTGGCCAGCTGCGGTAGTATGCATATGTCTGTTCGCTAGGATCAGTCACTCTGCGAGTGTCTTGGCTTTTAGCAGTAGGTAAGCGAAGCTCTTTGTAGTGTCTTTGCCTTGTCGAGTAGGACCAGGGCGCTGTGACTAAGTCCCGTACTTACCGCCTTTTAATAAATCAATGGTTGAATGTTAATTAAAAGAAAAATTCTTATCAAGTATTTGTTTTTATTTGTTAATCACTATCTTAAGTTATGCTCCTTTACACAATCCTACTATCATTACTCAAAATCACATATTCCGTTAATAATTTTGGACATTATTTATTATTATCATTCTTTACTCTAGTTATGAGCGACTATGAAGAAAATCTGTTGTCAAATTGAAAGCCTGACATAGATGAAGCAAAGTTATCAATAAAAAACAAATAAATAACCTTATAAACAAAGCCATATTGTGTTAATGAAAGATTTTTCCAATTTGTCAGTATGACTTGGCAATACCTATTACTAAGCAGCTTTAAAAACAGTATTTACGTGGGCAATACGGCGAAAACATTACATTTTTTTTAACGTAGACTCCCAACCAATATTAGGTATTTCAGTAGGTATTACTTAATTTTATGACTACAATAATTATATACAGAGTTTTTAAATTTTCAGCGATGCATTTTGTTATAACAATGACTATACATATATGGCTAGAAGAGGGAAAGTAACCATGGCAAATATTACTTAAAGAAAAGTTTTCTAAAACTTGTTTGCCTCGACCGGGAATAGACTTGAATCATATATTAATAGAAAAAAATAGCCATATTATATATGTATATAGCCAATAGGTCTAAAGTTTAACGATGGACGTACCTATTGAAGGAGGGTAATTACTTATTCAGTATTCGATTCTAGTCTCAATTAAAAAAAAAAAACGTAAAACAAACGAAAGTTGCTGACTCGCTGACGGATCATACTCTAAGGCTAAGGCCACACTTCAAAGATCTTCGCTTATTGCTAAGAGTCAAGCTACTCACTGAGTGGCCGACTAATCCTAGTGAACAGATATAATAATATTATTGCATACTATGGCAACTGGCCACATGGTGGCTAAACTGGTGGCGCAACTGGCCGTCTCATGGTGAATAGCTAGGCGTCGCTTGCAGTGTGGCCAACTGCGATAGTACCTATGCAATGATAATGAATATGTCTTTAATTAACTAGGGTTAGACACTCAGAGAGTAGCTTTGCTCTTGTAAATATGCGAAGCTCTTTGTAGTGTGACTTAAGCCTTAGGGATATTCAACGTTTACGTTATTAGATTTAAACTTCAGTTACCACCGTTAATTCACGTTTTTTTAAGGTCTGTCATTTAGCATTTTTTTTTAGTTACATATAAGCATGATTTTAGAGAGAGCTTCGAAATACGTCCTTCGTTTAAACTTACAGCCCAACACTATTTAGTTTTGGTATAAGTAAGTAACTCTTTCCCATTGTGTTGGAATTCGGCCCCTCCAACACGATGGTGCAAGAGCATTGTAGAGGCAACAGGAGAAACTCTACAACGATCGATTGAACTGTCACAGGACAGAAGCATATGGAGACGCGTTACATATGGTCACGATCCTCATTTGTGAGGGAGCGACAAAGAAAGAAAGAACCCTTTCCCTCTACTGAGTGCCTTTCAACCAGTACTTTAATGTGCCAAACATAAAAAACAATGTTTTAACAGTGCTATTATTAGTATACGAGATATATAAGGCTATGAATGGTATATAATATGATATAGTATGTATGTACACAACAAATTGTGAATTTAGGAATCAAGTTGCAAGGATAACTTGGCAAGTGATTTTTGAACTTCTGAAAGGTCAAACTAAACATGGCAATGAGTAATAATCCTCAACATCTTTATATCTAATATTTTTACATAAATATAACGGATATTCTTATAAAAGTATGTTATATTTAAATTAGAATCTATATAGATAAAACACCTGGATGCCTGTTACACGGCGCAAGTTTTAAATATCGTGCCTGCGCCATTGGTCTGTGCCATTATATATTTCCGGTGGAACTTTATAAATGTCTATGTCAAATTTATTAAAGGCATAACGAGTTTTTTATACAAAATTAAAGGACAGGTGTTCTTAACTAGAGTCCTATAGAATGTTAAAAGTACATTATACCAAAAAAGAAATTCCTTTGCTAAATAGCTATTTCTATACATGACATTGTGAGTATCTAAATCTAACATAGTCAATACATTACCATAATGGTGCAAATATAGTAAAGTTAAATTAAAAGCAATTTCTAACCCTCTGGTTTCTAGAACTCTGATCAATTAAAGTTATTGCAATTTAATGAAGTTACATAATTAATAGTTATATTTAAGTATGTAATATCATATTATGTGACATTTGTAATATGTAGAATTAAAGAGATTTAAAAAACCGAATCTATATAATTTTAATATTATTTTTGTGTATGTATGTTTTATACCTTACTGATTGTGTACAATAACAAACTTCGGTTGTAGATTTTCATGTCAAATAAGCCACTACATTGCTCAACAACACATCAGCACATCATGAAGTTAGAACAAAGTAGTTTTAGCAGTCAAGTGTCAATTAATCAGTATTTTAGAAACTGAGGATCAGTGTGACACATCAGCAAATGAAAACATGGAATTACATAGTTAATGATATCGCCTGACCTGTGCAGCTATCGGGCAAGGCTAGGACGATTGGGTGGATGATTGGAACTTAGGCTGGATGATGGATGTCTTCCGAATGGGGACGGTCTCTGGAGTTGGGATGGCATCACCCGTTGGCTGTTTAGCGGGCACGGCAGGCGCTTTAAATGGTGCTGCTAAATTGCTAGGCCTCTGCTTTGCCATTTGATAGTCACCAGAGTCAAAGAACTTTTGCTGTAATAGACAATGTATTTTGTAAGATGGTTATCAACAATACGATGACTGTAAAAAAATTTACATTTTAATTATTTCAAATAATAATCATTTTGTTCATCTTCTATGTGTTACTCCTGTCCTTATTACTATGCCTCATATGAACTCTATTGTGTGTGCAACTGCAGTTTCTGACAAACAGCAGCACAGCTAGTAAAGTATAAAAAACTTAAACAGCAACAAAGTAGTCAGTTAAAAAAAGATTTATAAAGTAATCAGACTTACTCCCTTTGCAAGCCGTTTTTGTAGAAAAGCAGAATGCCCACTCGGTCCTCTTCCAAGTACTGTATTTGGAAATTTCGCCTTTAGTTTTGCTTCCTCTAGTTTTTCCAACTCATTTGGCTAGAAATAAAACAATTTCATAATCAGTTCAACCTTTATGGAGTCAATAGTGCATGTAAATTGGTTGACAATGATAGACATAAGTGGCTTTTGGAATTCAAATTAAGCATAAAAAAAGAACCTTGTTGACTAGTCAGCTTAGGAATGTAATACATAAATTGGTTTCGCTTTAAACATTTAAAACTGAAATCTTAACTCCTTTAAAATACTAAGCAAGGGCAATGTTGTTCCAGCGTTTGTTATAGGCCTACTACAGCTATTACAAGTCAGGCTAAAAATACTGAGTTTGTGATGTACCTACATGATATATTTTGTGCATTTGTATGCATCGCTGAAGGTAATTTTGCACTGTTTTGTATCATTGATTGGTTTTGTTTCAATAATTACAAACAGAATTTTCAATGAAACTGTTACTCTATCTATAGTTTATTATATTGTTTCTAACCTGTTTTAGAGAATTTTATTTATTGTTTTGTTGTTATGTGTATTGGTTCTTATTGTATTTCAAATGTATTTTTTACTTGTATAATGTAGATTTTTCATATTTTCTTCCATTATAGTAAACTATAATGATACTTACACTCACATCCTTTGGAGGTTCAGTTTGATCTGGTGATTCACTCATTGTGGATAAACCTGAAATAGTAACATATTTTGGTTTAAATTTTTCAACTTTGATAATCTTATCCTATAAATATAATAAAATAATGCAACAAAAGCTTTTTTGTGGTCAAATTTGCAGAAATCCAAACCTACAGTAAATTGTTTATCAAGTACCTAACAAGGTTATTGGTTTAAGTCCTACCTTCTCTGGGATACATTAATTAAAGCTTTGATACAAGGTTCTGTTAGACCAGATTTTTCTGTTTATAAGACGTGACATATTAACATTAACCCAATTGGAAACTTTAAGAACCATAAATAAATTCTATTTCGAATTAACTATGACAAATTCTTATTATCACAAACAAATCAAGGGGTAATCTAAGCATTTTTCTGAACAAAAATACCGTTACTTGAAAGTCGTTTACCTTGTAAAATTTCCTGTTTATATTACTTCACAAAAACAAATCGTTATATTTTTGATAAACAATTGTTTTTTTTTGTTTAGAAGCAACAAAATTCACATAAATAACTAGGTGAAAAGTAAAAAATTCAACCTGAAACTTGAAAGTTTTGTTAGACTCGGACAAAAATGGCGAAATACAATGTTACCATCTGTGGAAAACATTTACCCCTAAAGGCTAAAGGTTAAGTCAAAAACCCCTTGATCCCCCTAAATAAAATTTATCAAAAGCAAAAATGTATAGATTTTTTTAAGACCAATACATTTTTGCATACAATTTAATATAAAATATTCGAAATTATTAATAATTGTTATGTAAAAATTGCGGCATAAATCCTGGCCCCTTATAATACATTAATAATAATAAATAACAAATAATATTAAAAAAAATTAGAAAAAACATAAGGAGCCAAAAAATCCCTAAAAATATGATACACCTAAAAAATCCTATCGCATTCATTTACCTCGTAAATAAGGGGAAAACCTTTAAGTTGGCAACCGCGGCGAAATGGCGTTATTTTTTTTCCTTTCTTTTTTATAATACTTATAATTTTTTTTTTCACTAGGCACTTCATGGATACAAAGCTTTAAGCTTGCTTTTGACCTCAGAAGAATTTTGACTAATTACTCTTGACATCAAACTTGACATTGACATATTTTGTTTTGTAAATACCTGTTCACTTCACACCTTCCGGGGAAGGCAAAGGAAACATTTTCCATACAGCCATTTCAGATGTTTTTTTTCTGAAGTTATTTACATCGAAATGTATTAGAGAGATGCATTTCAATGCTTCACCGGAACTTTTGGCACCAATTTTCTTAGTAATGATGTAGTAATGTTTAAAATTTTGTATAGTAGTTTATGTACATGATATTTATACATTCTACTAACATAACTATTATTGGCTCATAGTGTAATCTTGTAATCTAAATCTATTATATGTTTTTGTAGCTATTGTTGTCCTGAATAAACGAAAATAAAAAATAAAATAAATAATATAATAAACGCGAAAGTTTGTATGTGTGGATGTTTCTTACTCTGTCGCGCAAAAACTACGAAATAGATTTTAATGAAATTTTACAATAATATTGCTATATACATGAGAATAATACATATACTTTTTATACCGGAATTCCCGCAGGATTTCCGAAATTATTGAATTCCGAAACGGGTGAAACCGCGAGGAACAGCTAGTTTAAAATATAGCACAGAAAATACACATTTAAACGTTTAACATTTAAACTTTTAAAAATTTAAGTTAAAATATGAAGACGAGTGACATAGATAGCAGCGCCGTCTCGATGCATCCCGCACTTTAACTTGCTCCGTTTACTTGCCTAATTGTGTGGAAGCATCATTAGTACCTACCTCGCATAACGATGGGTAATTCAAAATAAGATTGCGCAGGTTTGGTTTTCCAACGTAACATTTACCTTAGCTATCTAATTCGTAAAGTTCTGAAATGTTTCGTGCTATCATCACCATCAATCTCAACATAGGAAGCCGGGTTATGAACTAATTTATGCAGCGTCCGGTGACCCACCGGACGGGAGGCGCCGTCAGCCCCAGGAACAGCGTGCTGATTGGCAATTTAATCAACTGTTCAGTGTTCGGTAACATCGTCACGGGTGACACCCTCATTATTCATTTGTATTCTAAACCAAAACATCGGCGTCCCCTGTGTTAATTAATAGAACCACAGATAATAAATATACGCTATTATTCAGTGAATGAAATGGATTTATTTATAACTAGCTGCTTCCCGCGGTTTCACCCGCCTTAACTGGATACAACTTTCCTATACCCTTTTCTTTATCTCTCTTTATCTCTCTCTTTATAACGTGTAGTAACTTAGTAAGTATTCAAAATTTAACGCAGATTTATCCGCGTTAATTTCGGAGTTCCTGCGGGAATACCGAGGTAAAAGTACTCTATGTCCTTTTCTGAACCCTTGACAACGTGCATGCAGAGCATGATGATCGGCTGAGCCTTTAAGGCGTAAAAGCGTAACAGACAGACCGACAGACAGAGTTACTTTCGCATTCATAGTATTAGTAAGGATTTTGTTGATATTTTTATGTGTGACTTATGCTTCACGTCTGTTCAAAGTTCATTTAGAACGATAGTCTTGTGAAGACCCATTAGACTATAATTATTTAGTTTCTTATGGCTAAGTATATGTATATATAACGGGTGAAGTTATAGTTTACTAGTTGTGCCCCGCGGTTTCACCCGCGTTAATTTCAGAGTTCCCGCGGGAATTCCGGGATAAAAAGTACCCTATGTGTTAATCTGATGCATAAGCTATATTATTGTAAAGTTTCATTTAAATCCATTCAGTAGTTTTTGCGTGAAAGAGTAACAAACATCCATCCATCCATCTATCCATCCATCCATCCATACATACTTACAAACTTTCGCGTTTATAATATTAGTAGGATATCGTCCTCCATGTTATAGTTAGTAAATGAAACAGTAGGTAATAGGTTTAATATTAAACAAACACCAGAGAAGAATTTATATTATTAGGTATCATTAGTTAAAAAAGTTTATTGGCCGCCATCAAAACCGCGCTACACTCTGATGTGGAACGTCGAGAGGAAGTCGGGCGCTCGCACCACGACGTGCTCGAAGTCCATGAAGGAGAGTCTCCCGTCGCCGTCCACGTCGGCCTCGTCCAGCACACTGCTGACTATCTCGTCGCGCTCGTGCGGCTGCAGCCCGTCGCTGGTCAGCAAGCGAGTCGCTTCCAACAGGTCCTCGCGGCCGATGTACATGTCATTGTCCAAATCGTATATGCGGAATGCGTACCTGGTGAATACACGGATTATTTATGTAGGTATTTATGTATGTATGTATGTATTTGCGTGTATGTATATGTATGTATGTGTGTATGTATATGTATGTATGTATGTATGTATGTGTATGTATGTATGTATGTATGTATGTATGTATGTATGTATGTATGTATGTATGTATGTATGTATGTATGTATGTAATAATATCGCAAATGCACCGCGAAGTGAGCTCTCTGTACTTACTATCTGAAGGTTGACTGGCATAGAATGCCATTGTGGCATTAAGTCCGCCTTTTGGACCATGATGTGCATAAAGTTTAAATAAATAAATAAATAAATATTTTTTTAGTCAAAACTTTGGGTATCTAAATCCATATTAACATTTTAAACGCGAAAGTAACTGTATATCTGTTTGTCTGTCTTTCCGGTCTGTATGTCTGTCTGTTTATCTGTCTGTTACCCTTTAACGCCTTAAATACTCCACTGATCATCATGAAATTTTGCATACACGTTGTCAAGGGTATAGAAAAGGATATAGGGTACTTTTAATTCAAAAATTACTGCGGGAATACCGAAATTAATGCGGATTTAACTGTAGCGAAACAGCTGGTTTGGTATTAAAACTGATCGTCTATACCTACTGGTTGTTCACTTCGAATTAGGTCTCAAGTTTGATGAACAAATGGTGTGGGAATGGGCATGTTGACTAATTTTTTTTTAGTCCGTCTTGTAGATTAATAAAAAAATTGGACACGTATTTTTTCTTTTTTTACGTAATCAAAAAATATCGGTGATACATTGAGTTGAAATTTCGCGTGACGTCACTATTCGGACAGTTTGTATGGCGGTTTTAGCGGTTAGTGACGTCACTACCCCCTCACCCTAAACTTTATTGCGCTTTATCTCTGTATATTTTAATTTATTTGAAAAAGCAAAAAAACAGGTGTCTATTATTTTTTTATTTTCTAACTGACGGACTAATTAGAATTTTGATTTTCAAAAGTAGTGAATATCCCCATTGGGCGTACAAATTACCATGCCTTGATGTCCCTGGGCGCAGCCTCGCTGAACACCGACATCATATCCAAGAAGTCCTCGAAAGTGAGGTTGCCAGAGCCATCGTGCGAGAATACTTGGCAGATGCGCCGCTTGAAGGGGTTCTCCTGGTGCCCATGAAATAAAACATAGAAACAGGCCGGTAAAGCAGTGTTGCCAAATGAATTTGTGATTTAAATTCAAAATTACAATATGCTTGAAATTTTTTAATCCTCAGATCATTCATCATATTCATGAGGTGGTAACTGCAAGTGGTGCTTTTGTCGAAGGAATCGAAGGATTGAAGGAAAATATATATAAATATATATATAAATCACGTGTCACGTTGTTTGTCCGCGATGGACTCCGAAACTACTGAACGGATTATGATAAAATTTTGCAACCATTTATAATATGGTCCAACTTAAAAGATAGGATAGTTTTTATCCCGGTATTCCCTCGGGAACTCCGCGGGAATTCCGAAATTACCGCGGATGAAATCGCGGGGGACAGCTAGTTATAATAATAATATCTGGCCGACCGAGCTTCGCTCGTTGTGTATAGCGCCATCTGTTGTTGATTAGAAAAGCAGTGTAGATAGATAATAATGCGTAGCAAACGTAGGTACGTAGCGCTTGTAGGCTTTCGTAGATCTCGTAGACTGCATCTACGTAATTCGTAGATCCAATATAAAGGCGTAGGTATAGCAAAGAATGGGAGTGGAATGAAAACTTTTGCAATAATAAAACTGCAAGGAAATAAAATACCGTGCAGGGTGCACTATGCGGAATCATAATTGCTCTACCTACGAGCGTGGGCGTTATAGATTTGTTCTATTTTCAATGTTGAAGTTTTTCAATGGTGATTGAAACTAGAACGTTCCATTTAATTGTGGCCAGTATCAAGGTTAGAATTGTATTATTTCATTCCTCATTAGCAATTTGCTGAGAACTTTAGTGTAAAGTAACGTGATCTTTATAAACACAATAGGTATTAGGTAGTAGGTACATTGTAAATTACATGTCAGTATCATACTTTTAATTCGGGTAGTTTTTCAATTTCATCCACAGGTACCGCTATAGTGTGCGCCTGGTCCTCTGTCATCCGTTTCGGAACTAGGCTGGGATTGACGTCTCGGAAGCGTTTGAACACTCTGGAAAATAAAATACATATAGTACACAGGTGGATGATCGCCTTATTAAGAAGCGAAATAAATCTTTTAAATTATTTTTTTCAGGACAAACATGATACTCGTATCTTCCATGGTTAATTTGTAATCTATTTAACACATTTAAGAACCACATTTCTTTTTAGATAATTAATAATAGTTAATATACAGTGTGTAGAGTTCAACGAGGGCGTTCAATATCCGATGCTTGTCTCAAATAATTACTCGTATCACGTATCTAAAGAAACATAAAAATAGTTTTCTACTTAGAAATAACTAGGTATTGAGAAAAGTTGCGCAAGTTGTCGACGCACTGACGGATCATATACCCTTTCCTTTGGATTGCCACTGGTGCGTAAACTAATCTTATGTAAAGGTCATTCGCCTGCGTAAATTCACGTTTTTATTTAAGGCTTTTTATGTCATTTCTTGGCAAATTTTTTTACTTATATATTTTTTTTGGTTACTTATACTGTCGGCCTCGTGCGAAATTTTTGGATTCCCTTCGGAACTTATGCAACAGATATAATGTACGTAGCTTTTGGCTATCAATATTATTACATATCTTACCTACTTCTTACTTACTTTTCGTTATGTTTACGATAAAAAATACCCATCTGTTAATATATAGATAATTAAATTAGCAAGATTTTAAAATGTTGTAATCAATGAATGTTTTACATCTGTAATTTCCCACGAACTAAAAAAAAGCCAAACTAACAAGCACGACTAAAATAACAAGAAGATTCCAAAATCGATACCATTAAGGTACAAGTGTTTCGAATAATAATTACGAGTAGGTACAGGTTACTAACAGTATTAAATTATTTATTAAAGGTACAAGTTTAGTCGGCATCGCAAGGTAGCTGAACTCTTGACGGAATTTGAACCATATTGTTATAGACAGAGACCGCGAGGACTGTCAATATGTTAAAGCACAGATAATATTGTAATACTATACTAGTATTTAAACCTACTTTGAATGCCGATCGTACTTAATATACAAACAACTGAATTCTAATAACTAAGTATATTAACTGAGTTACACAATATATACGAGTATTAAAGCTCACGCCTGCTCCCGAAAAGTTAGGCACAGACGTAAAAAAAAAACATGAAAATTGAGTGCGCAAGTTGCGACTCGCCGACTGATAATCCCTAATTAACATTCAACATATGTTTCATTTGTATCGACGCTGATGCACAGAAAGATCAAATGTAAATTTAATGTTTTTTGTATTTTATTCATAGTTTAATCTCATTATGATCGGTTGTACCGCTGAGGGGTGAAAGCGTAACAAACAATCAAACGACCAAACTCACTCGTTTACAACCCATAAGTATATAGCTTCACTTAAATTATACCAGCAGTTTCCGTGCGATGCTGGTACAAACAAACTAACGGCGTCGCTAAAATATTGCCAACCATTACGAGCAATCCACATGAAACAAACTGCATCCAAACTACCATCTCAAATGAGTGTTAATTCTCGGACCATATTTTCTAGTTAGGTTCTGAATGATAGCTTACTCGCAGAACAAAGCTAAATTGCCACTTACGGCAACTGTCTAGTACCTTCTATTTACGTATAGTAAACAACTGGAATGGACTCACAACGAGTAAATACATTCTTCTAGTGGAATGGACATACGCGTGTCTGGGCTGAAAAACAAATACTTACCTTCAGTTGAGTTCTGTTCAGTCAGCCATGGTACTTAAAAAAAATACTCGAAATTTAGGTAGGTAGAGCACTGTACAGACAGCACCGTTGGTGTAGTGGTAAGGACTGACTGCTTCGCCGGGTGTCGCGGGTTCGAGCCCGCATCAGGGTAATCATACGACGACCATTTGATTGGTGTTTACTCTGAATTTTGGTGATCAGTATGTATCATATGTACCTACCTTTTTACAAAAAAGTAAATCTACTATCTTTAAACGAGCAATATAATCTGGATCTCGGAAACGGCTCTAACAATTTTTGTGAAATTTAGTACCTATGCAAGGGGTTTCCGGGGATTAATCGATCTAGCTAGGTCGTTTTATCCGTGTTTTCGGGAAATGAAAAACGAGTGTTTGGTACTGCTTTTCTACATAACAACAGATGGCGTTATACACAACGAGCGAAGCTCGGTCGCCCAGATATTAAGTATTATATCACTTGTATGGTATCTGGTATCTGCTTAGTTTGGGACCATTTGCCGCTGCATGATAATGTCCAAGTAGGTATGTCCAAGTATTCCTAGAATATTTAAAAAGCTAATATGTACGTAGTAGTAAACACGTCCGTTACTTGCTAGGTAAAATATTATTCTCAACTTGTCAAGAAGTGGAGACTAGTTTTAACTTTGTTTCCTAATTTGTAACGAAAAACAAAAACAATATTGTTAAGTCACGTTGTCAAATCTAATTAGCACTTAGCACGTGGCCCCGTAATTCACCAAGTAATCAGCTTAATATCTACGTCAGCACCTGAAGTACAGATGATCGAACTACTCATTACATATCAAACTCTAGTTGTGCCCCGCGGTTTTACCCGCGTTAATTTCAGAGTCCCGCGGGAATTCCGGGATAAAAAGTACCCCTTGTGTTAATCTAATGTATAAGCTATATTATTGTAAAATTTCATTTAAATCCATCCAGTAGTTTTTGCGTGAAAGAGTAACAAACATCCATCCATCCATACATTCTTACAAACTTTCGCGTTTATAATATTAGTAGGATGAAAATGCCGATTCGGCCGCGATCGAAACCAGTTTTTTGCAACTTAGTTTCAAAGGCGAATTTTTTTATTAGTATGAAACTGGTTTCGATAGAAAAATTATTTATTAAAAATTACTCCAAGTTTCGATGGAAGAATGCACCTTAACTTACCTGAGTATTTCTTTCCTTGTGAAAAATGTACAGTCCTGTTTTAAGAATTGTACGTCTTATAAAAGTATACAGGTAACCATGAATTTCAGGATCATTTGAGAGTTTCACAAAATTCTCATAAAGAAAACGTTGCGAAATGAAACTTCTCAGTTTTACAATACTGACCAAATATTAATGTAAAAGTGCAGGAAAATATTTTGTTTCGAATTTTATATCATCTGGCATTTTAAAGTGTGAGGTATCAACTTCGAAAAGACAAATAAAAAAAAACCTCATGAGTACATACCTAAGTCTAAAACGATATAAAAGAAATATTAGGGTGTACTCAATAAGTTCCGAGGTTTACTGGGTAATCTACTCGTAAAGTCATGGTTAGATTGTGATAACATTTGTGTCTATAAGATTTTCTACCGACAACTTTATTAAACAATAAATTGTAATGAAAAAATATTATATGGCAAATACCAGTAATTTTTATTTACTCACTCGGGATCGGGTGATCCCAGGTGAGACCGTGGGAAAAGGGAAAATCCGAGATAAAAATTACCCTACGTCCTTCTCTGTGCCCCTGACAACGTCTAATGCAAAATTTCATGATGATTGAGCTCTATGATACAAGCTCGCTTAGTTTAGAGCTCAGGTCACCAACCTATAGCTATTCTACATAAGGATTTTTTGTCATGTTATGTTATTTATTTTTGGTATATGTATATTTTATTTTATTTTATTTATTAATAATTATTTATTAATAAAATAAAATAGGCTAGTAGTATAGGCTAAGAACTCTGTATTAATTACAAATAAACGCATTTATTATTATTATTATTGATTCAGCCGGTAAGACGTGAAAGCCTAACAAACAAATAAATTCACATGACCTTGGGACTTATTGAGGGACAAATATTATGGTTATATATTATCGTACTGAAATAAATAATTTTTATATTGACGTAGGTATTTTTATGAAAATCAGGAATATGTGAGTATGGATTAAATACCTGATAGTCTTCCAATTGCTGTTCTGTAAAAGTGACAACTTTGTTACCCATTACCGTGACGCGAAGTTTTTTACACGATATAATAATTATTTGTTTCAATTAATTAAGGCAAAAAAGGCGCCATAGACAGCCTTTTGCGGCGGCACTAACAAAACACTGACGGATGCCATATTGGGAATTAAGGCGCGTCTGTCACAGAACTATGTGGGGCAGAGGACGCTTTGTCAAGGATCTACGTCTTATGTTATGTTTGAGGAAGAACAGTCAGCGTCGAAAATACACACAACTTTACATTTAATTAAAAAAACTGCTTCCAACTTTATTAGTATCAGGTGCTGATGCAATTTCAGCGACTGTCTATTGACAGTCGAGTGTTTACCTACGTACTTTTAATACCTCGAGCTGACTATACCTATTCTTACTGTATATCTATTACTAAAAATTCAGAAAATAGGATACTCGGTCTTCTTATTTTGGCGAATACATACAATATTTTTTCAACTTCAACTCTCAACTACGCCAAAATGTTGTACAACCATCAACAAAGAATGGGTTTTTTATAACTTTCACGGATAGGTACTATCTCTTCTTCTCTAGATGCTATGTTTAGACAATATTTTTTAAGCGTATAGGAAAGGTGTAAAATCTCTCTTTACCCAGCGGAAACGTGCACACAGAGTAAGTTGCAGAAATATCAAGCAAAATACACACACACACACAATACATACACACACACACACACACAGTTGATGACCGATAAGCACAGTTAGTCACCATATTTACCCGCTAATCAGGAGATTCCGAGTTCAATACCCGGTGAAGGCGGACTTTGTGTGATGAATACAGGGCTCCACTTTCCATTTTGGGCGTGTTTTTGTATACTATTGTATAATATCTAGTTTATATATAGTACCAATGTGTGAAGCGTTTTTATTATTATAATAATCAGCAAGCAGCCTCAATCAAACTCCATTTCGCCTATTTAATTTTGGGGTATCTATTTCATTAATGAGCTCTGTGTCAATAGTGAGGCGAGCCGGCCATTACTCGAGCGCCCAACACCGCGCCCGCCGCCGCTCATCCATCTCCACTAGCTAGACGGAGCTTTACGCTGATTACTTTCGCTTGTATAAAGACCGAGTGGAAATTAAATGTATTCACGTTAAGTACTTATTCTAAAAAAAAAGTGTTGATTATGACCTACACAATAAAATATGTGAGATAGCACTATCTACTACTACCTAGGCAATACTTTCTTACTTATGTATTAGCTGTTCCTCGCGGTACCCGTGTTAATTTCGGAGCTCCCGCGGCAATTCCGGAATAAAAAGTACCTAGATTAAATAGTACGAAGTGTAACAAACCAACTAATAAACTCACATACGCATTTATTAGTATAGTTGTAGATATATTCGTTACCGACTCTACATTTTTCGTGGTAAAATGCTATTTCTGAATTAAAATCCACCCGGAAGTGACACATCACCGAGCCCGATGGTGTCATTAGACGAGAACTTCTTGGTAAGTAAGTCAAGTACAGCTATGAGACTTACCTACCAGCAGATTCCATTAAAACAGCAGTTAATTAGGTAAATTACACGCTTTAACTTCTCAAACTCACCTTAGAAGTTGGGAACACCGAACCGGATATTTTTCATTAAAACTTTCCTCAACTTATTCTTGATCTCTGATTATAAACAAGAAATTAATTTAATTAATTACTCACTAGCTGCTGGTCTTCGCGGTTTTAAGCGCGAATTCTTCGAATTCTCTCCGGATATTATACCCGTCGTTCGTTCCTTCAGAATTATTGATTTGAGAAAACTTTTATTGTTAGTGGTTGGTTAGTACTGGTTGCATTATAATTATATTAATTAAGAAAAAGAAAGAAAAGAAAAGAAAGATTTATTCAAGCGAAGGAGAAACACAACACAAATGAACACATACAGGACAACCCAAATGAAAACAATTAAAGAATAACAAAATAAATAATACGAAATAAAGAAAAAACAAAATAAAGAAAAACGAAATAAAACTAAACAAGAAACAATAACATATTTATATATGTATATACGAATATTTTCTTGCTTCAGAGTATCTACGGCACAGATAACGCAATTCATCTCTTCAAGAGACGCAAATAAGCTCTATAGCAGCAATCTTGGAGACTCAACCTTGACCGAAGACTATCGTCCTTGAAAAACAAAAACTATTAATGTGACAATGCTTTGCTAAATACATCCTTTCAGTGGAAGGTTATAATAGCGTTTATTAGAACACTAGCTGTTCCCCGCGGTTTTACCCGTGGTAATTTCGGAGATCCCTGGGGAGTTCTGGGACAAAAAGTGCCCTATATCCTTTACGGTACCCCTGACAACGTGTGTGCAAAATTTCGTGATGATCGGTTGAGCCGTTAAGGCGTCAAAGCGTAACAAACAATCAAACAACCTCACTTTCGCTTATAATAGTAAGGATCTACCGAAATTGTGTCACGCTTCGTTGCACAGTATAATTTTACATGCTTGCTTTATGTACTCTCAACTATGCTTGCGCATCAAAAGTTTATACACTTGTTTCATCACTTTCAGCTGTGGCACGACGTCTTTGATCTATTAATTCTACAAATTGCTGACAGCCTTTGTCGTATTATGCTCTTCTACTATACAAGGATCACACGATACCACATACCTACTTACCTCATGTTATACCTTTTGTTTTATGTGTATGTCTAAAACATTGGCGTAGCCAGGGTTGCCAATTTTATTGACGTCAAAACCCACCACTTCACTTAAATTTAATGTAGGTATGGCTCTATTTGACTTCAATAAAATTATAGTAATTATAATAGAACCCATAAAATGTCCGCCCTTTACAGCTTCATAATAAATGGCTGGAGAGAAGAAGCAGCGCACCTAAACTTACCAGTAGTATGCTGTCAGTTGAATCCATAATCCTACTAATATTATAAATGTAAAAGTGTGGATGTTTGGATGTTTGTTACTCAATCACGCAAAGACGGCTGAACGGGTTTGGATGAAATTTGGCATGCACGTTGTCATGGGTACAGAGAAGGACATAGGGTACTTCTTGTTCTCGCTGGAATTCCGGGATAAAAAGTACCCTATGTCTTTCTCTGTATCTCTGACAACACGTGTACAAAATTTCATGATGATCGGTTGAGTCGGTAAGGCGTGAAAGCGTAACAGACATACAGAGTTACTTTTGCATTTATAATATTAGTAAGGATGTGATTGTGAGTGATTAAATTTTGCATACACGTTGTCAGGGGTACAGAGAAGGACATAGGGTACCTTTCATCTCGGAATTCCCGCGGGATATTGCTGGTTATGAAATAAATTGTCAAGCAAAAACCAATTCTACGCTACTGTTCGTTTGCGTTGCATGATTCTCTAATGATGTTACCACATACATATTTAACAGTGGTTGTTTTTTTATTTTGTTTTATAAGTTCTTTATTTACGTAAGATAACAATACAACTTTCACCAAGACTTAACTAGTGTAAGCAACAATAAACTAAATATTACGGTTTAACAGGCTGCAGGCTGACATCACCTTTACAAAACTACGGCATAAACGTGGCACGTGGAGTGGTTTGCTACTGGGTTATCAATTTACACATATTTTGCACTAATACGTGTTTGTGGCATATATTTAACAGTAGAACCCGCTGTTTTTAGCCTTGTCCCGCATTTTAATGGCAAACCCAAAATTCCTTGAATTAAAAATTGGCAACCCTAGGCGGAATTACCTTGATATAGTTTAGAACTATTATACTTTGGTAATGGGTTATGTGCTCGTACACCGCATTGTTTTTGAGTAAGTATAATCCCAACAAAAACATTTTCATGTAAAATGTTGCCAAGACGAGTCCATATTAGACCAGCACTTTCAAAAAGTTATCAGATCTCATGTAGAGCCAAGCTCCTAACTCTACACGCCTTAACTCTACAAGGCCTAACTTCACAAACTCTACACCTTTGTCAGAATATCTGGCTTGGCCGTTTCGCTACATTCACATGGGACTAAGATAAAAAAATTATCCATTGTTCATTACTTTTCTGATATATAATAGTTCTATGTAGTAACGAAACTGCCAAGCCACATATTTTGGCTAAGGTGTAGAGGTTGTGAAGTTAGGCTCTACATTCTATGATTTGTTGTGCCGGAATAAAAACTGCAATACATATGACATGAGAAGTTACCTATGTAGTGTTCCAATATTTTTTTTTCAAGTTTTTACGTAATACTTGTTCAAACCAACAGACAAATTTTCCAGAAGTGATCTAAATGGATTCTATAACATTAGATCATTTGACGTCTCATGCCATTTTTATGAAATATTAGGTCAATATACTAGTTTCAGGTCAAGCTCTCAGTTTTATTATTAATATATACAAGCTTTTCGCTGCGGCTTCACCCTCGTTTATTTGGGAGTGCCTCGAAATCCATTCTTAGCTGACGTTCCTACCTATAAAGTATTTGCGTGCATACCTACCAAATTTCAGTTTGATAAGCAGTATTCGAGATTTCATGAGTTTAGTTAGTAAGTAATCTTTCCCTTTTATACCTACAGTTAAAGAAGATAACAAATTTAGATATTATGTCTAAACTATCAATATATAAGATGTCATTTATACCAACAGACAAACATCAACTAGTCGAAGACTCTGTCGACACTATGGCCCAAATTGGCAATTAGGTTCTAATAGTTGGTCCTTTAGCTGGAAATTAGTGATATCTACTCGTAGACGCTGACACAGCATGTTGCTAGCTCAAATAGGCTAAAGCTAATTTGGGTCTTAGTCTGTGATTGTTACTGCATCCCATTCTCCGAGTAAAGTTTTGTCTCTACTTTCTTATTTACGGATAAAGAGACGAATCCTTATCTACAGCTAACGAAATGCTGTAGATAAGGAAGCAATCTTAGTGTGATTTGTGTATGATTTTATATTTTTACGATTATACGGTGTTATAGGTTTGCCTTTGCCTCAAATGCTCGACGACATACAATTAAAGTTAAAAACAAAAAGGAATACGGAAAAGTAAATAATTGGAATTATGTATTTTAGTTAAGAATTTTCTAAGAAAAATTGAATTCCTTTAAGCCCATCCGCCACATTCTCTTTCGCATTCACTCTCGCTGACGAAGTTATTGACGTTGGCCAAAGGTGTGGCGCAGTGGTTCGACCAACGGATCAGAAAGCACTTTTTCGTCGCCCAATCATATACGTACCTGAAAAAAAAAACACTCTTACTGAAGGGTCGATCGCTATCGCTATATTTCGGACCGAACCTCCAAAGGTAAGTATATCAAAACAAAAAGCCAAATCCAAAAATATTAACGTGAACATTTTTCATGTCATGTTTATTATTTTAACAAAAACGTTTCAACTCGGTGAATGATTGATCGAAATTGAACTTTTTAACAATAAAAATAACATGGCATCGCTGTTATTTTTACCAAGCTATAGTATTCCTTTGTCAATTGTTTACATTGTATAAACTTCATTATTGACCCGTTGCTCACCCACTTTAATAATGTTACTTAAAACATATTTTATTTCGTTCAGAAAAATTAAATACACTTCTAATAATAAAGTAATAACGATATGGCATATAGATTAGGTAGGTAGTGCCCTTGCGCTTCGCTTGGCGGGAGCGCGTAGTGCCCCCAGATTCTTCGTTTAGATGCAAGTAATGTCTAATATCTTCTGTACCAGACAATTTAATACATATTAGTATACAAATAGTAGAATATTACCAGTGAGTGAGCAACATTTGCTAAATCGCGAAAATGTTGATGTTCCATCAACATACATATAAAATAACATAATGCCTGCCACTAAACTATAACCTAGCCAAATGGTTGACTGGTGGAGAATGCCTCAGGCATTAAGTCCGCCTTTTGTATGATGAAGTGCAATAAAGTTCTTTAAGTCCTACTAATATTATAAATGTGAAAGTGTGGATGTTTGAATGTTTAGATTTTTGGATGTTTGGATGTTTGTTACTCAATCACGCAAAAACGGCTGAACTGGTTTGGATAAAATTTGGCATGCACGTTGTCAGGGGTACAGAGAAGGACATAGAGTACTTTTTATCACGGAATTCCCGCGGGAACTCCGAAATTACCGCGGGTGAAACCGCGGGGCACAGCTAGTAAATAAATAAACAAATAGACATAATATCTGTTTTGAAGAATCATCGTCAATACCCAAACCGAACAGTTTTTAAACACACAGTTCCTAGACCTAGGTCTAGGAACTTAAAAGCACAATTTTGTTCATTTGTTTTATTACCGTTCAACGTGCGGGAATCGGTCTCTAGCCGCATATTCTATTAGGCAATGCAGTTCCTTAGGTTTCTTTTGACATTCTTCAGAAGGCACTGAAAAAATAAATTCACTTTTATTATGATAATAATTTTATAGTTTTGCCCTAAATAATTGCTCATAGAGAATCGAGAATCCAGTGTGTAGTACAACATTGTACATCGTACAATATTTTGAAGGAAAATTAATATTTTTATTAGTCACTATACTAGTTATTCGTAAGTAATACATAGCAATAGTGTCTAAAAGTTAATAATCCATAAAATAGGATAAATATTGTATCTACAATTCCTCCGGTTATATTTTGTAATTATCGACTGTATAACTTTCATATAAATCATAGTATTGTCATTGACCGTAGATACCTACATCTATTTAAATTACTAAAACTAGATAAACTGTAGATACAAAATATTAATGAACCTTTTTCTTACCGGCTTCTAGATGAAGAATCAGTGATATTAAAACAGCGATAAGAAAAGTAAACTTCATTTATATATTAAAGGTTATCACTATTTATCAATGGGAATTATATGTATATTTTTTTATTATCTACTATTTTCTGAGCAGATGTGTCGCCGTTAACGGTCGATAAAGTACTTTGAGTACTTGTAATAATATTCATGTTAAATTAAGTTTTCATTGTCATCTTATATAAAATACCTAAGAGTAAATTAAAACAGGTTGTTGTAAATTCGTCACATTCTATAAATTCCATACATTGAAAGTAAATTCGTCACAAGCATTAAAAATATGTGTTAATTCGTCACAGGTTGGTAAAAGTTATTGTAAATTCGTCACAAATCTTTATTTTACATCATATTTTTTGCTTAAAGTAGCGTTAGCAAGCAAAATTGTACACGCTATCACGTGCTCGCTCTCGCACTCGCTGTATCTCTTTCTAAACGTCTCGGTCTACGCATCTAACAATGTATTAGCGTAGTGACAGTGCCTCCCTTGACTTTGTCGATGTGCGTGTGCTGATTTGTTTTAAATGTAGGTAATCTGTATAAATAAATTTTCTGAAAAAATGATCAAAATCAACCGGATATAAGCTCGGGTGTATCATAATATTGAATGCTATAGTACAAATCATTACGAAACTTTACTATCTAACTAAAAGGTGGGAGAGTCTCCCCTTAGAGAGAGAGAGAGTTCGACAGATTTCCCATAGATTCCCTTCAAATAAAATTGTTTTGCGAATTTAGAATTGAAAATAAATATAAACTTCTTTTTAAATAATAATACTCTTGTATTGCACCTGAAGTTGAAGCTATATACGTACATTTGTCAAATAGATATATTTTTCAACTCGAATATCACACAAAGATATCACTTACCTACCTACCTAAACTTCAATCACAAAAAAAAATGAACAGGACTTTAGTTTTTTCTTAAATTTTTATAATTTTTCGCACTTAAGAACTGAATTTTTCAAATCACATTCAAAAAAACTGAAAGGGGACGGCAAAAGTTTTTAGATATGGCCATATTATGTACTCATTTCTACCGGTTTTTTTTTTACTATCCGTACGAAAAAAAACAATGCGACAAATTTATAACTATCAAAATTAATATATTGGAAAACATTAGAACTGTGAAAAATTTACACATACTTTTTCTCGTGACGAATTAACTTTGTGACGAATTTACAACAACCGGGTTAATCTTGTCGTTTGATATTATTAGAATCAATCGTTATATTGGGGTCAAATTTTATAATACCTACATAATATTTGTTTGTTGAAAGAGTTTATCTTTATTATACTTAATTCTAATACGGATTTACTTACTTTGCATCGCATTGTGTGTACCGTACCTACTGTGTCGTCTTGGATCTGTATTAAAACCGATACTACCAACTTGATGCTGATGCAACACATTTAATATTTTATGTTATCCTTACATACCTCCGCCACGTGTCTGACTGTCTGTACGCGATAAATTTAGGTATAGGTACTCCAACTTCACTCATAAACATGCTGAGGCAGTGACGGTTTTGGTCATGGGGACGCACTACAAAAACAATGTATCTTTCTATATCTGTCATTTGTACTCATAATATTGTCATTTATGTATTTAATAATTTTTTTGTTAAATCATCTATACTAATATTATAAAGAGTAAAAGTTTGTGAGTTTGTGACGTTGTAGGGGGTCTCTGGACCTACTGAACCGATTTTGAAAATTCTTTCACTTATAGAAATCTACAGTGATCCTGAGTGTCATTGGTATTTTTTATTCCGGAACTCCCACGGAAACTCCGAATTTCCCGCGGGTAAAACCACGGAGAACAGCTATCTCTGGATCTACTGAACCGATTTTGAAAATTCTTTCACTTATTGATAGGAAGCTAAAGTGATCCTGAGTGACATAGAGTACTTTTATCCCGGAATCCCCGCGGGAACTTCGAAATAACCACGGGTGAAACCGCGGGGGTCAGCTAGTGTTTGTATAAAATAATTGTAATGGGCATGTTGACTAATTTTTGTTTTTAGTCCGTCTTGTAGATTATTAAAAAATATTGGACACGTATTTTTTCTTTTTTACGTAATCAAAAAATAACGGCGATATAATGAGTTGAAATTCCGCGTGACGTCACTATTCTGACAGTTTGTATGGCGGTTTTAGCGGTTAGTGACGTTACGACCCCTTCATCCTAAACTTTAATACGCTTTATCTCTGTATATTTTAATTTATTTAAAAAACCAAAAAATACTGTGTCTGTGTCTATTGTTTTTTTATTTTCTAACTGACGGACTAATTAGAATTTTGATTTTCAAAAGTAGTCCACATCCCTATTGTGTTGTCTCTGTTTCCAAATAAATGCCTTTTCTTTCTTCTTTCTTTCTTTTTTTCAATGAATTTCTTTCTTTGGTTACTACACCAACTAAATTCTGTTCGATTTAGAACAAGATACTAAAAGACAAGTGTTTAACTGTTTCACTGCTATTAAGCAGAACTTCGTCGTGTGTTCCTGAAACTGTGAAACAGTATAAAGTTGTTACTTGTTTGTGGAGGCGCAATCTAACTTGAAATTGATTTAAAGTTCCACGAAGTCTCGTTAACTTCACGATGTGAAACTTCGTCGTCATATTTAATACCTACTTACGGGAAAAAAAAGGAAAAATATTAAAAAGTACAGCTCCCCGTGACAGTGTTTCCACTGCCGTGACCAGGATTCGAACCTGGGTTACTACGGCCACAACGTAGGGTCCTAACCACTAGACGATCACGGCTATCGGAGCTAGTGATGGTACTGACCAAAACGACAGTCGGTTTGTACGTCGCATTGCAGATGTGGAGCACTTGCACAAAAAATCTACCTGCATTATATAATTTTACACGCTCCGTTGACGGTGATCTATAAAGCCGAAATGAAACGTGACCGGCGCTTTTTGAAGATATGGTAGTCATCTGGTAGTCTACACAAGCGAAAGCGAGTTTGTTTATTTGTTTGTTTGTTACACTTTCATGCATCAACGGCTTAACCGATCATCATGAAATTTTGCATACACATTGTCAGCGGTACAGAGAAGCACGTAGGGTACTTTTGTCCCGGAACTCCCGGGGGAACTCCGAAATTTACGCGGGTAAAATAAAAGGATATCTTTTGGTACAAAGCCAAAACAATATAAAATGCTGGTCTATTATTTCTACAAGACGGACTAAATAGAATTTTTTATTTCATACCCCGGATACAAGCCTCTTACGCTGGTGAAACCGCGGGGCACAGCTAGTTATGTATATCTATTCAGCAAGAACTAAGTTTGAAGCAAAGAATAGAGATTATGTAAAGAAGCGACACTCTCCGGCTCCCACCAATTTCATGCCTCCTCATACCCCACGAAGTTTCTTGGAAGTTCCGGGGAAAGCAATTGACACATGTAGAATCTATACATGTGACAATTATTTACCTCAGACGAAATAAAAACTCTTTATTTCGTCTGAGTTATTCACTGAATGATTTGGAGATTCAACCCTAAAGTAAGCGAAAAAGGTTGAAATCGCGGGTATATGTAGGTAACAGCATCTATACAGGTGAATTTGTATATTTTCGGATTTCAGATCGTTAATTCAGCCGATATCGAAATTCTGATTAAAGTAAAAACAAGATTAGATACTAAAAAATATTATACTTTTTATCTCGAAATGCTTGAACATAAACAGCGAGTTACGGAAATTCCAGATGTGATTGAATAAAAAAGGAACTGACTTATGACAATCTTTTGAGCTGTAGTACCTACAGGTTCGACGCGTGCTAGGCTTTTGGCCATGGGTGAGCATGAGGCCGGCTACTGGCTCCACGCGTACCCTTCGTCAAATACAGGAACATTTGTTGAGCCTGACACGCTCCGAATCGCAACCTGTCTATGGCTTGGGGTACTAGGCTCTGAATATGATTTTGTCCCATGCGGTCTCGAGACCCTTGGTCCGTGGATTCCAAGCGCTACAAGGCTTTTTAAGGAAATAGTAAAAAGTTTAGTCGACATCACAGGAGACCGAAGAGCTGGCAGCTACCTCGGATAAAGAATTAGTCTAGTTTTTCAAAGGGGGAACGCTGCCAGTATCTTCGGAACCTTGCCTAAAGGGTCTCCTTTTAATAATATATTTTAGCCTAATATTATTATTTTTGATATTTAAGAGATTATTATAATAAATGTAATCTACAGGTTGTTCAAAAAGGGATTGATATTTGACTTTATTCACTATATGTGTATTTAAAAAAGGTTAGAGTTATAGTTAAATAATGTAAATAAAGAGATATTTTTTTGTACCTATTAGGTATTTTGTACACAATAATTTAATAATTTAATAATTTTAATAATTAATAATTTACGCACAATAATTTTATTTCGCATGCAGTCTTATTTTATCTTCTCTGCATTTCACTGTCTTTTCGGAATTTAATTATTTTGCGACATAGCGATCTGAAATGAAAACAGGTAATCTGTAGGTATGAACGGTATTTTCATTGTAATTATGAACCAAAGAAGCTACATCGTCATCATATTAACATCTCAGATTTTCTTCTCGCGTTTAAATGACTACGTATTTTATTTGACACAGATTCATTTGGGATTTAAGGAATAAATAAGACACCGAATAAAATATACAATGAGGCACACCTTTAAAAGAGACAATTTTATCCTTTTATTCACACTTTATTTCTGTCGTGCTGAGTATTTTAATAAAGATAGATTTTTACCCAAAAGGTTTACACGAAAAAGGTTTTTTGAATAGATCTTGGGGCAACGCTAAGCATTTGTTATTCATGAATTTTCTTTTCCTTTCCTCAGGTATTCGTTACATGATACTTCTGCTATGGCATTATGAATCTTAATGTGATATAATATATAATCATAATGAGATAGTTACTAGTTCTAGGTAATACCTACCTTGAAGTTTCATGAGATATATATACGTACTAGTATTACTGATATTAATATTAGGCGGTGTAAGTTTTAGTGAGGGATCGTATTCAGTGTTCGATTCATCTCAAATATAATAACTAAATAAAAAAATAATATTTAACCATCCATGAAAAAATATCATTCATGAAATTAGAAAGCGCAAGTTGCCAACGCAACAAAGGAGCATACCCTAAGGGATATTCAACGCCCCCTTTCCTTTGTATTTTGCTGACCTGAGTCTAAAATTCAAATATAAGGTCAATCACCCGCGTAAAACCACGTTTTCATTCAAGTTTTCTCTGTGATTTGTTGATATTTTTTTATTCATATTTTTGTTAGTAACAATATGTAAGGGTGAATTAAAAATTGATAATATAACATCTCTTATTTAAGGTTCAGTCTGGCTTACGGCGGCGGGCGATACGAGACGCGGCCTTGTACTCACCCTGTGTCCTTATTCACTATGACCAACAACACTCCTTGCCCATACCGCGCGTCCTAAAAACACAATCCCAAATGCGCCAGATGCGAAAATATTAGAAATTAATATACTGTATGCTATAAGAAACATTGTAAACGTATTCTTTTGTAGTGAAACTGCTTTAAGTACGAGGGAAATCTATTTTTGTTGCGCGTTATCTTAACGCAGCGTGTTATAGTCATAGTGAATAAGGGTCCCGATGAAGGGCTATCGAAGAGGCTGAAACATGTTTGATGATCGATTTACCACGACTAAGTAGCTGTAGTTAGAGGTGTTATTAATTTGAAGGCTCTGCTCACGTAGTATTTGGTACATACCAGTGGCGAAGGGTGAAATATTGAGAGAGGCAAGCCGGAAATCTATTTGGTACCTACTATAAATACGTAGTTTTAACTTAATATACTATCTACTTACCGCAAATACCTAATTTCAACGTACGACTGCGTAACTGCTTTCACTATCACTACACACAACAACAAAAAAATCCAACTATAATATCTTATAATCACTATTTAATACCAAGAAATAAATTCTGATGCGTTGACACTAACTAATAAATTCAAATACCTCAATTTTTCCGTCATAAATTCAAGTTACGGACCAATAAGGATATTAGTTGAGACAGCAATAGAAAATGCGTGCGCGTGAGCGAGAAGGAGGGAGTAACTCGGTTTGCAGCGGCTTACCGAAGTGGCTACTTTAGCCGGCTGCCTGCGACCTTGATGTGACGTCACGGCATTATTTTGTATGGAAGTTTAACTGCCAAAAAGCCGATCGCGCCAGTGGCTTATTTTACAACAATTTGTTGTTGAAGAGCAAATTTTGTTGATAGTTTTTGGCGTTTTGTAATGTTTTCTATTCAGTAGAGATAATTTTTGTAGTATTTCAGTAGATTCTACTGAAATGCTTACTACAAAAATTACTGATTGTGCCATTTCTAAATTACGGTAGAGAGAGTGGTTGTGTTCCCAACTTCTGAAGGGAAGCCGGTGGGAATCGGCTTGTACGGTACCTTCGCCACTGGTACATACTGAAGCTTATAATAGGGTGTAGGGTTGCCAGGCGTCCGGATAAAGCCGGACGTGGTTAGGTTTTTTGATTGCGTGTCCGGCCAAAATAAACTGTCCGGCTTGTCCGGTTTTTGTTAGGCTTTTTACATTTCGCAAACGAGCGAGCGCCGAGCGTACAATAAAGTACTTAGACTGATTTGGCATTTGATTTTTTTTATATTCCATTAGAATTATACAAAATTTATAGTAATCATCAAAAAAGTTTGATTTTAAATACAATTTTTTTGTCGTACCTATTAAGTACGCTTGTACTTATTTTATCTTTATGGTATCAAATAAACTTTTTTCTATTCTATTAGATTGTAATACTTCCCCAGTAATGTAGGGTGTCCGGCCTTTCTACCCAAATGTCCGGGCAAACTGGCTGGTCTGTCCGGCTATTTTGTGACCTGGCAACCCTGATAGGGTGTCAAGTTGTCATAATATCATCATTAATACATATAAATCATTGCGATGCTCTTATTGATCGCATTCACTTAAACGGTAAACCATTCAATCATTTTCTCTTATAAGTATAACAATTTTGGTTCTCTAAAATAAGAATTGAGACACGCAATAAAAAATCTGACGTCAGCGGTTTCATTCTAAATTCCAAAATTGATTATCATATTAAGCTGATTTAACACGTCAAAGGCATTTTGTCATAAGCATATACGTTCAAAATGCCGGCATTTTTTAAACGGAGAAATTATACAACTTCCCCGCAACATTTACCTAGATAAACCTACCTATACAGTATACAGGATGTGTCAGTTATGGATCGTGTATATTCTGAAAGATTTGAGTAATTAGGGTACCTATTTCATCCGTTTAATGTTACAAGTCTGGAGTTCCTGAGAGAATCTCGAATTTGATGTGAATGAAAGCACGGTTTTCGTAAACAATCAAAATCGAAGTCAAAATAAAAGCAAAGAGAAAGAAACAAAATTGAATATACCTAGTGATAAAATCTTTTGCTAAGACATTTTCCTTATAGCGGGACATTGTAGCTGCGCACCTAAATCTTATCTCTGCTACATTACGCGGCGCACAATAGTTGTGACTTGTGACAGACCCACATTCTTCAGCAGGCGGCCTTGAAGCAATATTCTCTTTGGAGATAATATCATGCGACCAAAGTATACTCGTAATTCAACTTAGGCCGAAACTCTGATGAAACGTTTACAATTATAGCTAAACTAGCTGTTCCGCGCGGTGTCACCCGCGATAATTTCAAAGTTCCCGCGGAATTGTTCCATACAAACTTTGCAACCCCTTTACATCCCCTTAGGGGTTGAATTTTCAAAAATCCTCTCTTTTTGGATGCCTACATCATACAAAGAACACACCCTCTAAGTTTCAGGTCTCTACGACCAGCGGTTTAGGCTGTGCTTTGATCCATCAGTCATTCAGGACAAAGCATTTTATATGTATAGATATGAGAAAGCAGAATTTAACAGTATAATTTATGTTATTTATGTAACACTAGTTGTGCCCCGCGGTTTCACCCGCGTTTCTTTCAGAGTTCCCGCGGGAATTCCGGGTTAAAAAGTACCCTATGTGTTAATCTGATGTATATTAAGCTATATTATTGTAAGGTTTCATTTAAATCCATCCAGTAGTTTTTGTGTCAAAGAGTAACAAACATCCATCCATCCACCCATCCATACATTCTTACAAACTTTCGCGTTTACAATATTAGTAGGATTATGAATTATTATTAGTATTTAGTAGTACAATTATCAATATTAGTAATATAATTTATGTAAATAATGTAATATTATGAATTTTAGTATTTAGTATTAGAATTATGAATATTAGTAATATAATTTATGTAATATTATGAATTTTAGTATTTAGTAGTAGAATTATGAGTAGTAATATAATTTATGTAATATTATGATCCGACTTTGGAAGACCATCAGAAGCTCAGAACAAAGATTTTAGCGATTCTGGAAATATATACACACTTTATTGTATAGATAATCGGATGTATATTTTATATAATACTAGCTGTGCCCCGCGGTTTCACCCGCGTGAGTTTCAGAATTCCCGCAGGAACTCCAACGTAGTTAGTTACTACTATTACTTCTTAAACCTTCCCTGAACTTCCACAAATATTTCAAGATCAAAATTAGCCAAATCGGTCCAACCATTCTTGAGTTTTAGCGAGACAAACGAACAGCAATTAATTTTTATACTTATAAAAGATAATATAGCCTTTCCCTGTGGTTTCACTCCCGTTAATTTCATAGTTCTCGCTGGAATTCTGGTTTAAAATATGGCCTTTTTTGTATCCTTGAATTCCTTGAAAACGTGTAGGACGGTATGTAAAATTTCATGACGATCGATTGAGTAGTTAAGGCGTGAAACCATAACAAACAAACTAGCATTCGCATTTTAATATAAGGATTGGAAAGGAAGGAAAAAAATTAAGAGTCAGCCGAAGAGGGCGAAAAATAAATAATATAACTGAAGGCGCAAATTTTGAAATTGGTACCTATACCTACTTAAATTATTGGAAATTGTCTTTTTTGTTTCATGTTGTCCCGATTAGAAAAAGTCATACAAATAAGTAGGTACCCATGCACCTACGTGGGTATCTACTATCTATTGTTATTGTTGGTATCTATTGTTTTCAATTAATTTAATCAGCCTACCTAGATGGGATAGGATGGGTCCTACTTGTTGGATGGATGTACACTCGAGAGCAATGAATCCGGGTCACTCAAAGAATCCTAAAAATCTCGGAAACTAAAAATGCTAGGTTAATGCAATAAATCGTATTTAATAGACAGTGTAATACTCCTTAAATGAAGGTATTAAAACTTCTTAGTTATTGTAAAGTTATATCATAAAAAAATCAAACTTGAAAAAGGGCCACTTTCGAAGATGGAACTACGAAATTACAGCATTTGGTTTTGCTTTTGTTTGTAATCTGTCATTTATGTGGGTACATAAACCATGTTGATAGTGCTCTATATTCATTATTCAAGCTGAAATTATGTCGCTTACGCCTGAAGAATGCACCAGAATACTTACAATGCTGGAAACCGGCCGGAGTCAGCGCGATACAGCCAGGACTGTCGGTGTGTCGCTGTCAACAGTACAAAGAGTTCTCCGACGTTACGAAGAAACTGGTTCTAACCTACGCAGACCAGGAACGGGCAGAACCAGGTGTACCACAGCACGAGAAGACCGATACTTGGTGAACACCATGCTTCGAAATCGCTTTCTCACAGGAACTGAACTCACAAATCAGTTTCGACGCCTCGGAGGAAGTAACCCAAGTGCATGGACAGTAAGACGTCGGCTTGCTGAATCTAACTTAAAACCCCTTAGACCTGCAAACGGCCCTAAACTGGAGCGTGCGCATCGTATTTCAAGACTAAGATATGCCCAGAGCCACGTAAATTGGAGTATTGAAGATTGGTCAAAAGTTATGTTCTCCGACGAATCAAAATTTATGCTCTACAAGCACGATGGAAGACACAGAGTGTATCGAAGACCAGGGGAAAGATTCAAGCAAGCATGCATCGAAGAAAAAGTAGTCTACGGTGGTGGGTCTGTACTTGTGTGGGCCGGAATTTCTTCTGAAAGTCGCACAGAGCTGGTGATCATAGAAAACGGCTCTTTAACTAGCGTAAGATATGTGGAAGAAATCCTCAATGATCACGTTGGTCCATTTATGGTCAATTTAGGTGAGGATGCTATATTTATGCATGACAATGCCCGACCTCATACAGGTAGGATTGTGAATGACTACCTTCAAGAGATGAACATTACTCGTATGGAGTGGCCAGCGCGCAGCCCGGATATCAACCCGATCGAGCATGCTTGGGACGAGCTAGGCAGATGCGTAAAACAACGAAACCCTCCCCCAATCACGCTTCGTGAGCTCAAAATTGCTCTCACAGAGGAATGGGAGAATATTCCCCAAAATCGTATAAGGAACTTGGTGTACAGCATGCCAAACCGCGTAAACGCAGTAATGGAAGCACGAGGAGGCAATACGAAGTATTAAAATTCAAGAAAATCGTAATAAAGTTCAAAAATTTCATGTTTCCTATTTTTGTTTTAAGGAGAGATCAGCAGTTTTTTTCTTTATGTAATTTTGTGTTAATAAAATGTATGGTGACTCATATTTTTTTTACTTTCATTTAAGGAGTATTACATTGTCTATTAAATACAATTTATTGCATTAACCTATCATTTTTAGTTTCTGAGATTTTTAACATTCTTTAAGTGACCCGGATTCATTGCTCTCGAGTGTATTTATAGGTAAACTTTTGGCATTTATGATATGAATTTGTATATTAGGATTTTGTGTTATTCTGTTTATCATTTTTAAAAAACTACTTATGTTTGTCATTTAAGTAAACAAACATTTAGGCATACAAAATACATCGGATCGTGGATACATTCGTCGACGACGATGACGACGGCAATAAAACGTCCGTTAGTGTTTCATACACTTTATTGCTTCACGGATATTATTCTCAATAAAATCTCAAACAACCATGTTCATAACGATGAAACGAGCGGCGCTCCCTCGCCCGGGCGCGAGGAGCGCTCGTAGACTATACGAGGCACTGAGAGATAGGAATCACAGATCGACAGAGCTTAGAAGGTAGGGGGCGGACATCAATATAGAAAGCTGGAGGCGGGCGGGCGGGGGGAGGGCGCGGGGCGGGCGAGGCGCGGGTGAAACGCCCCCAGGGCCGCTTCGTTGGTGGAGGAGGGGCGCTCCTCGCGCACCCGCAGCTGCGGCAGGCGCCAGGCGGCGCACGCGGCGGTCAGCGCGTGCCTGTTGAGCGCCCAGTACGCGGCCGCGTTGATCGCCGAGTGCGCGTGCCCCAGCAGCAGCGCGTACTGCGCCAGCACCGCGGGGGCGGGCGCGCCGAGCGCCCCGGACACCACTATCGCGGCGTGCGGGCACCAGCACCCGGCGAATATTGCGGCGATGCCCATCAGCACGTTGCCGAGCCGCCGCCTCGAGCGCAGCGTGGACGTCTGCGGCTGCGGCCCGAGGAGGCTCGGCTGCAGTTTCTTGGCTCTGATGTCGCCGACGTCGACGGCGTCGCGGCGCTCCCGGGGCCCGACGCCGGCGACGATGATGACGTGCGTGGGGCGGCGGATGAGCGGCACGGGCAGCGGCAGCTCGCCGTGCGCGGCGCGCGCCGTTAGCGACAGCGCCGTCAGTTTGACGCGCACCGCCCAGTGGCACTTGGCGACCGCCACCACCGGGAAGCAGAACGTGACGAGCGCGTGCGGCGCCGCCACCGCCGGGTACGACTCGCACGTTGCCACCACCGCCGCTGCGCCTGCGCACACAAAACAATGGTTGTCTAACCAAATCTTATGAAAGAAGAGGAAACATTTATCTTTTAAGGCACACAACAAAAATAACATACATGACACATTCTGGGATAAAATGTAGAGCAAGGGTTCCTTTTTCAGCTTATTCAATTATACCACTGCTCTTCTATTACTAACAATGTAAATATAGCTAGCTACATTTCACACATGAGTGACGGAATAAAGCATAATTATCTATCTATAATAAAAGAGTAGAATCCGCGATTCTGTACATTGAATATTTTTACTTAAAATTGAGAGGGGTGATAAAAGAAGAGTAACCAAGCCCAAAAAAAGTTTTTAAAATTCTTTTCTGTCTGTCCGATTTTCATGCGGTTTTCACAGGTAGATTAAGCTTAGCCTGGAGCTACATATAGGCTTTGTTTCATTGAAATCGGATGTCGGGAAAAAAGTTGTTGTATAAAAACCTTTCATGCGAGTAAAACCGCAGGGCACAGCTAGTCTTTAATACTTAATAAAAAATGCGAATGTGAGTTTGTTTCTTAAGCATTCACGCGTACCACTCAGTCTAGCACGACGACTACTGAGCAACATTGGGTACGTTATAGCGGTATCGACACCGAAATTAACGCGAGTGGAGCCGCTGGGGATGGTCTAGTAGTAGTAGTAGAAGTGAAGTTAATTTATAGTTCTAAGAACCTGCCGACGATTACAAGTGATTGTAACCAAATCCTAAGTAATAAATAGCTTTTGAATTTTGAATTTTGAACCCTGACCGAGCAGCAGCGCGGCCGCCCACACGGCGCCGACGGCGAGCAGCGGCCGCGCGCACAGCGCCGAGCTGCGCCCGCGCCGCACCGTGTCGCAGCGGTCCGCCGCCAGCGCCACCAGCGACAGCGTGCTCGCCGCCACGGGGAACGACTGCGCATGGACACATGTCTAAATGGGCGCATGTCTACATTATACAGCAATAAAATCGCACTCGTTCTTCTTAATAAACTCGTTAATTTGGTACGAATTTTGCTAGTGGCATAAATGCCGAAAGAGGCGTTGCGCAGGCGCAGGGGTTCCATTGTGAAAAATATTGACTGGCTATCTATTTAATTGGTGTAAATTATATTATTTGATAATAAGACCCTTTTAAAGTAAGTAAAGTAATGATGAAAGGTTGCAATTGACCGACCCGCTTGGCGCATAAGTCACAATGCCTAATACTCGTTGCAGGAGGGTAATCTCTGGATCCAGGTACCGAACCTATTTTGAAAATTCTTAAAAAAAAAAATCACTACAGTACACTACAGTATTCCCGAGTGTCACTTATCCCGGATTCGCGCGGGAACTCCAAAAGTCCCGGAGGTGAAACCGCGGGGAACAGCTAGTATCTAATAAAATGGTGACTTGGCTTCGACGACACAAGCTTATAGCAAAGTCAAAGTAAAATCCTTTATTCAAATTTGCCCCATAATGTGACTCTTTTTGACGTCAATATAATTATGACAGTACCCATAAAATATCCACCCTTCACAGCTTCTTAGTGCTATGGCTGAAGAGAAGAAGCTGCGCAACAAACTCTTCAGCAGCACGCTGTCCGTTTAAAGTTACATTATAGATATATCTATAATATAATTAGTGGTAACTCAACTTGCAATTAATTATGTGAGAACAATGAGCCGTACCCAGCAATAAACTACCGTACAGATAAAGGGGCATTAGGAGTTAAACTAGGATTATTTATCTATAATAGTAGACCAGACATGATCCCACAATAGTAGCTAGTGTGGGACCAAGTAGATGTGTGTTGTTATTATTAATAGACCGTAGCGTCCCTTACTTCGAGGTAGTGTGCGAGGTGGCAGGGCAGCGCGTGCAGGCGCGCGGCTCGCGCGGCGGCGAGCGGCGCGCTGGCGGCGCACACCAGCAGGTCGGCGGCGCACGCGCTCAGCAGCTGCGGCGTGCGCAGCCGGCCCGCGCCGCCCGACACCAGCGCCGCCATCAAACTCACATTGCCTGGCCAACAAACAAATAAAAGTCGACATCGGTATGTAACGAAACGGCGGAATGCCACTCGTTATTATACCTCATTCATTTTTATTAACTTTTATCTATCTATATCTATATATATAAAATCTATATCTCTATATATATATATAAAATCCTTTGTCCTGAATGACTGATGGATCAACGCACATGGTCATAGAGTCCTGAAACTTGGAGGGTGTGTTCTTTGTATGACATAGGCATCCGATAAGAAAGGAATTTTGAAAATTCAACCCCTAAGGGGATGAAAAAGGGTTAAAAAGTTTGTGTGGAACAATTCCGCGGGGACTTCGAAATTATCGCCGGTGAAACCGCGCGGGACAGCTAGTTATTTATAATTTATTTCGGTTGTGTTCAAATCAAGTCTCGTGTTTTTTTAATTACTTTTGATTTCATATGTGGTTCCCAAGTGTGGTCGATTCCATTTAGAGACTTAGCATCAGTAATACGTATTTAAATTGTTATACTCCAGTTACTATTTAGATACCATATTATTACTTAAACTAAAAATACATTCAGGTACTTCTATTTATCTAT
This sequence comes from Zygaena filipendulae, assembly GCA_907165275.2. Lineage (NCBI taxonomy): Eukaryota > Metazoa > Arthropoda > Insecta > Lepidoptera > Zygaenidae > Zygaena > Zygaena filipendulae. The sequence continues at coordinate 1,597,027 of OU015650.1, forward strand.
ATATTATTGCAATAACATTCTAAAGCAGCCGGGAGTCACAAGCACCCTTCCCCCTTTCACCCTACACAACCAGGTGTTAGGTGTAGAGTTCAAACGTAACGGAAATAAAAATCAATTTTACTATCAAATTGGAAATACACCAAACATGCTCAGAAGCCTCTTCCTTCTTTAATAACATTTACAACAAATCAACGATCGCTAGCATGGTGAATCGGCCCACTCACCTAAAATGCCTACTACTGATATGAGCACGTACAGGACCAGGAGTGGCGCGAGGTGCTCCTGGCCCCGGCTGTCCTCGAGCCCTAGGCCTGCGCCTGCGCCGCCCGTCTCACTCGCGTTATCGAACATCACGCTGCATCACCCACTGGAAGGATAAATCCAATATCACATGCTTTACTTTTTTGTGCTTTAGCTAAAAATCAAATAGTTTTAAAAATAAGAAAAAAACACCCTTCAAGAGTAAACAGAAATATCTAGGACCGAAGTTGTCAACACAAACGAGTCACAATTCGATGTGGTTGCGTCGTTTTATTACAGAGTTCCTATGCATGTCCATCTTCCGAATCCATTATCAGATTATAATAATATTGCATTGACATCCAAACTAGAAAGAAAGAAAGAAAGAAGAAAGAAAATACATTTATTTCAGCACAACAAACAAGAAATAGAAACAAACGTAAACAGTGCCTAATCTAAAGAAGACATAATATCTCTTGCATGCTCTACCTACATACATTTTCATTTCAATATTTATTCCATTGTTTGAATTGTTACATAGTTACAAGTGAAGCTCATAATATAAAAATAAAATACGACTTTCATGTCCTTGTATGAAAACATTGTATGCGTCACGACTTGAATTATCATTGGTTTCAGTCTCGTGTCAACCAGATAAAGAATAGTGTAAGATCCAAAGTGGGTTTTGTGGAAGGAGTGAACGACTGCGTTATCGTCTCTGCGAGCAATGACTCTACAGGATTTGATGCACATAAGAGAGACACTTAAAAAAGCATTTCGCTACAGATTTATGTTTATTGTTACGAGTATGGTAATAGTTTATTTTTTAATAGTTGTATTTTATTGGGAGAGGGTTTTAGTTGCTACAGCCTTTATTTTTTGCTTGAACCTCCATTTGTTTAGTTTTTGAACCCCGATGTAAGGTATTATCACAGAGAAAATATTGTGTGTGTGTGTGTGTGTGTGTGTGTGTGTTATCTATAAGTTCAACGTGTTGCCAAACGGCTGAATCGGTTTTCATTGAGTTATTTTTTGTTTGAAAGATGATTTGATCGACAGTGTTCTTAGCAAGAAGAAACCTAAGAAAACCTGTTCAGCCGTTTGAAGATTATTAATTATCAGTTCTTTTCTAGTTAGTGAATGGATTTGAACATCTCGATCGTATTGTGGTATTCTGTAACTTTAATGACGTACCTAATATATTAGAAGAATATTCAACATTGAATTTTCTAAAATTCAGCTCTAACTTAATTTTTTTTTAATAACCTGTAATTCTGCATTTGATTTTTCCCAAAAAAACTTTTACACAGCGAAAGCGAGAATCGTATTTTTTTTTGTGTACAGACTTTTATTCAATTATTTATTATTCGATTAATAATAGTAATTATTCGATAAAATAATAGTTATGAAAAATTTAGAATAATAACTATATTTACAAAAAAAAGTTCTTAATTTTTTTTTTATTTGTAAATAAATAAATTGTTTTCTTCTATAAAAAAACGTATTTTATTAGATATGTATTTTAAAAGAAATCAAAAGGACCTACATTTGGTCAAATATTGATCGTAGATTGTAAACCTACCTAGCCTGGAATAGGTGTCTAGTTTCAGATCTATAATGCAGGTTAACCTAGATTAGGCTCCAGATCTCCTACTTTTTGTAATTAAAACACTTTTTCATGTACTTACCTACTTTTATGAAGATGAATAAATGTTTATTGCTATATAATATAGTTTCACCCCTATGTGCCTTAAAGAGCGTTGCCTTCAGTTCTGCGTATCTGTCCTTGCTTTACGCCTCCCCTTAAATAGTGGAGGCATAGTAGGTAAAGTTTTGTAATATTCCTCGGGATTACACCGAGATCATGTCGCGCTGGCTGTCAGCGACGTCGCAAGTTAATGACGAAGGCCTGACTGGCTTCAGTCCCGTCGTCGGCAACATTATTTCGCTCATGATTTATGAACGTTTCACCCTACAACAACCTTCGGATTATTGTCTTATTTGGAATATATTTTTTTCTTTATTCCGTCGAAGACTTTATTAAGGACCTTACAGTTATTGTCCTAACGTCACTGGCTAGGTATACTTACAAATAATATCTTTAATATTTTTATCCTCAGTATTGCAACACAACACAAAAATAAATAACACAATCGCCAAAAGTGACCTTCCCTAGCACTTTTTGCTAAAAGTTCTGGTACCAAGTTTAAATACTCTTTACCTACATAAAATGAAGCCGCTTCCGCTGTCTGTTCGCGATAAACTCAAAACTACTGAATGGATTTCATGCGGTTTTCACCAATAGATAGAGTGCTTCATGAGGAATGTTTATATCTATAGTCTATCCTGGAATTTCCGTGGGAACTCTGAAATTACCGTGGGCGAAACCGCGAGGGACAGCTAGTATCTAATAATACAACGATAGGCAGTCAGACCTCTAACAAGATTGACTGGTAAAATTGATTGAAAGTCAAATGATAAACTTAATACATATTTGCAAAAAATAACTTTTAATCTAATTTATGATGCTTCATTTTTATTACGATGCGACGTATGGATGGTTTATGGACATTATTAATATAGTTTAAGATAAGTTAAACATTTATAGGCAAGGCATATACTTAATTGTAACATAACTACTTTCCATTATTTATTTATATTTTTTAAGAATGTATTAAGAATGTAAAGTGATTTAGGGTCACAAAATCTAAATCTAAACCTTTTAAAATGCTGACAAAACAAACGGTTCAATTAGACAATTACAGGCAACTAGCCATCGAGTTTACTGGAGAACAAAAAATAAAATAAAAAGAGTACAACAAAGAATTAAGCCATTACCTACAGCGATCGGATTGCTCTCGGGCGTCTAGACGAGAGATATTGAGTTTCGAACAACTCGGAGCACAATCGTTTTGTCCATTTCAACATTGGCCATTTTCCAACCGTTTAGTTTCGCTTTAATTCTGCCCCGCGGGGACTTTTCATGCGCGGCGCGATCTTTATCAAAGAAGTATCAATGATAAACCGAAACATTCATAGCAATGTCTAGTCAACTAAAATATTTTCCACAGCTAACCCCCACTGTTAGGGTTGCCAGGCGTCCGGATAAAGCCGGACATAGTAGGGCTTTTTGATTGCGCGTCCGGCTAAAATAAATGGTATCCGGCTAGGCCGGCTTTTGTTAGACTTTTTACATTTCGCAAACGAGCGAGTGTCGAGCGTGGCCTTTGAAGAAAACAAAAAATATTGATAAATTGTTTATTTAGAATTTAATTTTGACTGATGACTTTAAGTACTAGACTGATTTGGCATTCGATTTTATTTCATTAGAATTTAACAAGATTTATGGTAATAATAAAAAAAGTTTGATTTTACATACAATTTTTTTTGTCGTACCTATTAATACTGATACACAAAATCCTCAATAGTGTAGGGTGTCCGGCTTTTTCACCCAAATGTCCGGCCAAACTGGCTGGTCTGTCCGGCTATTAGGTTTGGTGAACTGGCAGCCCTATCTACAGTTAAGGCAGCGTACGCAATGGAAGCTCTCAAAAGGAATATTTATTACCGTTTTAGCAACATTTTTTATTGCTGCTCCGCTCTTGTTGGTCTCAGCGTGATGATATAATAATAATAATAATAATAATAATAATAATAATAATAATCCACATCACAACACACAGATCTACTTGATCCCACAGTAAGCTATTATTAGCTTGTGTCGTGGAAACCAAGCAAACGTGGTATATACTACATAGAATTACTTATATATTATACTATAGATATATATAAACACACCCAGACTGGAAAATGGAACCCTGTGTTCATCACACAAAGTCCACCCCCACCGGGAATCGAACCCGGAACCCCTTGATTAGCGGGCAGGCATGGTGACCTCTGCGCCAAACGGGTCGTCAAATATATATCCATCCTCGACAAATGGACTATCTAACACTGAAAGAATTTTTCAAATTGGCCAGTAGTTCCTGAGATTAACGCGTTCAAGCAAACAAACAAACAAACTCTTCAGCTTTATAATATTAGTATCTAGATATTCGAATTGGGGCTCTATTGAAAATCAGCGGTGTGGGCCGCAACATATTAATCGTTAATAATTTAGCGCTCATACAAGTACCTATTCTAAAGTGCTTTTTTGTGTAGTGTATGTGTTTTTTGCTAGATAATGTTTATCCTGTAATCCTGTATTATCTTTATTGACTTTAGTGACTTTATTAACACTAATAACTACAGGGTACACACGGAAAAAAGAAGAGCGCAGGATAGTCAGAACGTGACAATTAACCATTAGTAAGCTGGAGATGTCAGTGTTCAACACAATTTGCAGACGAGAAGTTTATGTAAAGTCCACTTTATGTGAAGTTTCACATCAAACCTCTTTCACCGCCCTTTATATCAACATTGTGTGGTCCAAGAATCTATTTCAAGACGAAAGATAAACATGGTAAACAAAGTAAATAAAGATTACAAATCTCTTATTTATAATATTATATAATAACAATATTAGTAGTAGGTTAGTAGTATCAAAAGTAGAGTACAGTATTGCATAATATATTTTTCATTACTCATACTCGGAAAGTAGGTCTGAAGTTGACTGAGAAGCGGGTTGAAATTAACCCTTTTCAGCCCTAGGGAGAATCGCTTTCAACTGACAACTGTCAAATTATAAAAAAAAAACTAGGTCTATTTTCACATTTCTATTGAACCATGTTTCAACTTTCTATACAGCCAGCGCGATGTAAAATTGAAATAACGTAAAGTTTAAGTAGGTATTAATTAAAATAAAATTCACTCACTTTTTCCTAAGCTAATTCCTATTTATATTTTTTTATTTTCTTTAATTAATACTTCATAATTAAAGAAAATATTTTTTTTAGGTCGCCACAATGTAAATAAAAAATACTACTTAATAATTAAAGAAAATATTTTTTTAGGTCGCCACAATGTAAATAAAAAATACTGGCTGAATAGCTAGCCGGCCAAAGAAAAAGAAATAGGTGGGAAAGTGTCAAGCGACTATCCGATCTTCACTCATTTTTTCTTTAGCTAATTCCTATTTTTATTTTGACTTTCCTTGCATTCGTAATGAAAAGCACAGTGTTACCCTCGGGAGAAAGACTTATTTAGTCCCGAGACGGGGTTTGGCGCCCGAGCGTAGCGATTTACTTTCACCCCTAGGATAACAATGTACTATTAAATGAGGGCAAAATTTTTCTGAATCGTAAAGGTATAAATGTATCCACATATTTTCACAAATCTCGCCGGCAATCTTATTCCACTAAGTACCTAGCCCATGAATAAAAATCTCTGCCCCAAGAAATTTACGACCAGGAAATTGGTTTAAACTGTATAGTCCGTTGAACCAATCCTTTAAAAACGCATTACAAGTATAGGTATTTGAGAACTTTTTAAATTTTTTCTCAACTAGTGATAAAAGAGCACAAAAATCCTATAATTGACTCTTACTCAATAGAAATACCAGTATGTACAAACAATTTAATATTTTTACCACCACATTATTAAAAGGGGGTGTCAAAATTCACATATTAATTACTAGCTTTTTCACCCGCGGTTTCACACGCGTTAATTTCGGAGTTCCCGCGGGAGTTCCGGGATAAAAAGTACCCTATGTCCTTCTCTATACCCCTGACAATGTGTATGCAAAATTTCATGATAATCGGTTGAGCCGTTAAGGCGTGAAAGCGTAACAGACAGACAGACAGAGTTATTACTTTCGCATTTATAATATTAAGTAGGGATTGTCCTTGGTAATCTTTATGAATACTACAGCAGTAAAACATACCTACCTACACTGTAGCGTACTATAGCACAACAATAAGCTAATATCTAAATACGAATTCTTTTATCAGCAGTCGTATCACAAAAAATGCCTGTTCGATATCGTGATTCGGACTTACTGATAAGACGAGATTCATTTTGACAGCCCGCAGCGTCGCGGCTCTATTACATATTTAGGTATGAAAACGACAAGACTTCGATGGGATCTGCTGTCGATCAACATTATTCGATTAATGCCTCACAAAAATGCTACTCACAATTTTATACTGTTCACTAGCTGACCCCCGCGGTTTCACCCGCGGTAATTTCGGAAAAAGTACGCTATGTCACTCAGGATCACTGTAGCTTCTTATAAGTGAAAGAACTTTTAAAATCCATCCAGAGATTACCACAAACTCGCAATTCACGAACGTCGAACTCACAAACTTTTTGCTCGTTATAATATTATTATACAAGTATAGATGAGCACGGAGTTTTAACGTACAAATTGAAAGTGAAAAATCGTCATTAAGTGAAAAATCGTCATTAGTTGCATCACACCAAACATTATACGTGTGCAAAATAATCTATTATACCTACTTTTTATCCCGGAATTCCTGCGGGAACTTCGAAATTACCGGAGGTGAAACCACGGGGCACAGCTAGTAAAAAATAAAATAAGAAATTTATAGCACTGCGTCATTTTAATGAAATTTTATTGCACACTGATAAACTGATAATACTTAGATAGTATTCTATTTTCTGTGCTACTATTAACAAAATAATGTAGAAAAAGTACCTAAAGTTAAACTTTAGTACTTGCCTAATGCATAATTTTTGCAAGTTATTAAGCACTAGCGGTACCCCGCGGTTTCACCCGCGTTATTTTCGGAGTTCCCGCGGGAATTCCGGGATAAAAGTACCCTATGTCCTTCTCTGTACCCCAGACAACGTGTATGCAAAATTTCATGATGATCGGTTGAGCCGTTAAGGCGTGCAAGCGTAACAGACCGACAGACACAGTTACTTTCGCATTTATAATATTGCATGAAGATGAGAAACGAAATTAAAGCTGCTTGGTCAATAAAGTATGGTTTTCTATACATTGTTAGGTATTTTGTTACTTTAATTTTGTTTTTCACCTATTTTTCTATCAAAGGCACTATAAGGTGTAGGTATATGTATATCTATCTATACCAGATGATATAGGTAATAGCCAATAGACACCGTCAGAAACTACCGTCGCGTCGGCCGGCACAGCTACTGGCTGGAAAGGAATTATTATCCTAGGGGTGAAAGTAAAGGAATTGTTATCCTATTAGGGGGCGAATGAAAAGCACAGTGTTATCCTCGGGAGAAAGATTTAATTAGTCCCTCGATCTATTGGCCAAACCCCGTCTCGGGACTAAATAAGTCTTCTCCCGAGGATAACACTGTGCTTTTCATTACGAATGCAAGGAAAGTCAAAATAAAAATAGGAATTAGCTAAAGAAAAAATGAGTGAATTTTATTTTACATAAATCAACCATTAGGTGTGCTACTGGCCAGTAAGTATGTCCCCTATGACATAAAAAAAAAATCTTGAGTTTCTGCAGTATCCAGCTGTCAGTTGAAAGCGATTCTCCCTAGGGCTGAAAAGTGTTACTTTCAACCCGCTTCTCAGGCAATTTCAGACCTACTTTCCGAGTATGAGTAATGAAAAACTATTTTATCATACGTGTTCTCATTACAAAAGTAAACAAGGAGTTTTAACAATCATCGACACAAACTAACCAAAAAAATACATTAAAAACGATTTTTGTCCGTGTAACAGTAAATTTTATTACAAAAGGACCAGGAGCAGAATTCTTTTGAAATTGAAATGAAACCTCGGTGTGCTCTATATTAATTAAGTTACCTTCAGGTGACAGTGACAGGTCTCGCGATTGATCACGGCTTTCCGAGGCGTGTAAAAATAATGGACGCACTAAAATATTTCTCTCTGGAATTAATACATTTCTATTGTTAAAACAATTCGAATCGTTGTCTCTGTTATTTTAATTACTCCGAGTCCCATTAGGATTTCAATCTGAATAATATATTTGTTTAATAATGTAACTTTAAAATAAATTAGAAAGAATAATTTATTAAAAAGGTTTCCGTACCAAGTAATCATTTTAACCTTTAATGCTCAATAATTAGTATATTATTATCAAACATTTGCGATGTGAAAGAATTTCTTGAAACTACTTTTAATCAAACACATACCTACCTATCTGGCAGCATCAGCTTATTCTCAGAATCAGCAAAAAATAATTATTATAGTTATCTTATTTTAAATAATCCACAAAGTATACTAATTTGATTATATTTTGTCAAAAATATTTTTTTTACAAAATAGATAGATCAATCCGATGCTTAGGGTATAAGTGTACCCGATAAAAGCCAGCCTATTACGGTCTTTTAACGGGTTTGTACTCAAAAACGGCAGGCTTTTATCGGGTTTAAACCCAAGCACCGGGTTGATGGCCCATCTATAAGTACAGATAGATTTTCTCTGGGATGATACTTATATTTTGTACGTAATGTATACGTAGGTATATTACACAATATAACACGTGAAAAGTAAAATATTTTAAAATAAAGTTTTATTCGAATTTTCTAAGAAGTTAGAAAACTAATTATAAAGATTGTCTACGAGATTTTCTATTAAAGGTTAAAAAAGTACAGCTCCCCGTGACAGTGTCTCCACTGCCGTGACCAGGATTCGAACCTGGGTTACTACGGCCACAACGTAGGGTCCTAACCACTAGACGATCACGGCTGTCGGAGCTGGTGACATTATAGACTAAAATTACAATCACATTTAAGAACAGCAATTTAAAGAAACTTATTCTACAAGTCTGTCTGTGACATAGAAATTCATTTAAAAACTGGCGTTCTAAATTTAGCTGCGTTACCAAAAAATCTGGAGTACTTTCACCGCCCGCGGCTACCGTGAGCAATTGGCTGGTAACGTGCCGTATAATTGATGCCGAGGCAATCAATCCACGGTGAAATTAAATTACGTTATTATTCGGTTAACAAATATATTTTTAACACACTTGAAATAACCGAAATCAATATCTTCCTTACCCTAAGGCGATGTACGTGTACCTATACTGTAGGTAGCAGGTGTCACGTTCAACGAAGTATCGTTCCGATAAATGCGTTTCGCATGACGCATCTAATCGCCATAATTGAAGAAGTAGGTATATGAAGAGATTTTTATTACAAAGAAACATTGTCGTTGGCAAATTTTAATTAAGTATAGACACTATTATCAAATAAGAAAAAGAAGATAATGTACCTACCTTCTGCGATTCACATTGTCGTATGTTATCGGGCAAAAGTATAATAATAATGATAGTTGTCAGATCATGATTTACCGATATTCGTTTGACGATTTTCGATTCATTTAGCACATAATATCATCATAGGTACGAATGCTACTTTGGTTAGCGATCGTTTCGTTAACAGGTGGACTGATAGTTGAGATGTTTTACGTTATTATCATTTAATAGCTTTAAAATAATTCGATTAATTGTATTTATTCCAAATCATAAATAATAAAAAAATAGCATATGAAAATTACAAATAAATGCGAAAGAGGAATTTTTGTATTAAAATACCCAACATAAATTCATATATTATGGTATATTAAGTAAACATACATATTGAATCAGATTTATATTTTAAGGAAGTACCTAACTATAATTCCAATTTTATTATTTGTGTTTGTTGTACTTGTATAAAACTTTGCTTATATCGTTGTTTGCTGCTAAGGCCGTCAGCCGTTCGAGTGGAGCTTCTCGAACTGTTTCGCAGATTAAACGGCTTTTTGTCTCTGTGGAAGTTCGCAGTTCATTTGTCAATACTTTCTAGACGAATGAATATAATATTTCACATTCGTTTGTCGGGACAACAACTCAAATACACAGAAAGAACAAAACAAATATGGAAATGTCTCGAATAGAATGGAAATTGCGGGTTTGTAGGCAAACAGATATAACTAATTTATGTAACAGAGGCAAGTATGTAACAAAAGTATTTATCATGATACCTATTTACTTGAATTGTGATAAAGAAAAATGTCAACAAAGCTACAATCATAAGAAGATAAAGGTTATAGCTATGCAGCGATTGGCATTTCTCATAGTGTATATAGAAAACGACGAAACGACAACGACACAGCGATGATAGCTCAGTGGTTGGTGCGTTCGGATTAAACGCCGCAAGGTGTAGGTTCAAACCCTAACAATGAGCTTGAGCTGTCGGTGAAGGAAAACATCGCGAGGAAACCATAGCATGGTGGTTGGGCGCTCTCTAGTGCCCGGCTGGCTAGCTACCACCTTCAAGTTGCAAATCTGTCGCGAAGCACCTAACGGTGTGTTCCGGCAGCCCCACTTGAAAGCCAGTTCCCATCCCCATTCCAGGTCGGCAACGCACCTGCATGCCTTCTGGTGTTGCAGATGTCTATGGGCGGGGGTAATCACTTACCATCAGGTGTACCACTTGCCCGTTTGCCCCCTATGACATAAAAAAAAAGAAAACGACATATTACAACTTTTTAAAATAATATTTATTTTGCTAATTGTTATAGTTTTACGTTCAAATAACTTTTAGAAATGTTTAAATAATTTCGAGATAAGTGATACGTAACACTTGTCGCGTGAATTCAATGATTTAATACGAAACAAACGCATTAGATTTGCGTGCACTGAATTTTTTGGTTGTGGAATCTAAAGCCATCAATGAAACTCGTGTCGCTGTCTTTAGAATGTTACAAATTAAAAAATAGGCACGCAATATAAGCAACAAAAATATTATGTACATATAAGCATTTTTGTCAGTCGTTGAATTTTATTATAATATATTTTTTTTTTTCAATTTATTCGGTTTATAAACAGTGTGTACAATATATACTTATAGTACCTTAAAGCTTAGCTAAATTTACCAATTGTACCACCAAAACCATTAACCACTAGTTACTAGAAAAAAAAAATATTGAGAAGTGGTGAATGAGATTCATCAACTGTTAAAAGTGATGGGTTATTATATTTTATATAAATATTTCTGATGCTGATTGTACATCCAGTAACAAAATTTAAGCCGAAAGCATTAATGTTAAAAAGCAAAGTTGTACCATAAGTATTTAATTTTTAACTTTTACAATATAATTTCTAGCTAAGCTTTAAGAAACTGAATTCCTTTGGGGTGGCTTTGAAGAAAAAATTAAAAAGGTCATGCGGCGATGGTAGATTTTAATAAAAGTGAAGCCTTCTAAAGCGCTCTAAACGGACAATTTTAAGACACTTAGTTACCCGGTGATACCTGCCGAGCCTAGCGGAGCATTTCTGGAGTAATTAGTATAGAAAGAATTTTATAGAAGATATATAACTTTTTACAAATTATAGCAATTGCAAATTTTTCATTACTGAAATTGCTCAAGATTGAGATAAATTCATGTAAAGCGTTTAACATGAAATTTAATCATACAAGTAAGCGCCGAAAAAAAAACCTTCGTCATCAACATCATAACGTTTTAAGAGCCCCTTTTAATATTTTGACTAAAGGTTACATACGTAGGTATCTACTGGGTAGGTACTGTAGAGGTTGAACGCTGTTCATCTCCATGTCAACACTGGTTGGAAACAAATTTAGAAGAAGAAAGTAATATTTCGAATTTGAATGTAATGTCATAAATATAGATTATATACTAGCGGTTTCGCTCGCGGTAATTTTGGATTTCCCACGGGAATCCCGGGATAAAAACTATCCTATCTTTTAAGTTGGACCATATTATAAATGGTTACAAAATTTTATCAAAATCCGTTCAGTAGTTTCGGAGTCCATCGCGGACAAACAACGTGACACGTGATTTATATATATTAGAATTATAAAAATAAGAGAATCGATTTGTTGTATGAGAACAATATGGTTTTGCTTTGAAATAAAAATATCTTTAATTAAAATAATTTGAAAATCTTTATATTCAATTGCTTAGTTTGTTAACGTTCCCGCCCCCGGGACGTTACAGTACCTACCAAAAATCCGTTCATGTTTAAAATGACACAGCTTTAATGATTATATGTTGATGAAGTCGTTTCTGAGCCTAGTTAAACATTATGAATTGCTATCGGCCCTTTACAAACGACCTTTTAGGGTCGATTTTGTGTGAATAATTCAGCAGTTACATTAAACACATCAACGGTTTGACGCGTCACGTCGGATGCGGAATACGTAATACAACTACGACCGAGATGGTACGTGATTCGTAATATTGGCTAATATTTTGTGTGGGTTTAGTTTTCGAGAAACCATTTTGAGCTTCTCCAGTGCGCGGTTATTTTAGGGTTGCCACCCGTACAATATCCCGTACCCGTATAGTAACGTACAATTTTTCGATCAACTGTATAATAATTAATATTATATTACTAACTGTGCCCCGTGGTTTCACCCTCGTGAGTTTCGGAATTCCTACAGGAAATTTTCCTTTTTTTTAAATTAAAGTAACCTAAGTTACTCCTTTTAACATCAGCTATCTGCCAGTGAAAGTCCCGTTAAAATCGGTCCAGCCGTTTCAGAGATTAGCCGGAATAAACAGATAGACAGACAGACAGAGAAAAATTTTAATAATTGATTTTCTTACGTAAATACCGTATAAACTTTCATATGCATCTAGTGAAAAGCTGTTAATCTGGAATTACAAACAGACACTTCAATTTTATTTATATCTATAGATAGAAAAATACTATAGTAATGCACCCGCAGCGTAGCACGGGGAATTCCAGACCGAAACGCATCCGCGGCAACAAAAGTTAACTGTCAAACTGGCAATAATTTGTCGATTGCTGGTCAAAGCGAAGAGCTGTAATAAATATACGTAGAAAAAAACATCTTCTTTAAATATAAAAATGAATTATCGTTCGTCTCGAACTCGAGAATGGCTGGCTGGACCGATTTGGCTAAATTTGATCTTGAAAGATCTGTGGAAGTTCAGGAAAGAAAGATTTGAGCGATGAGAAGTTCGGAGTTCCTGCAAGAATTCCGAAATTCACGTGGGTGAAATGCGGAGCACAGCTAGTCTTTTTTATTTATACATAAAAATGAATTGCTGTTCGTTTGTCTCGCTAAAACTCGAGAATGGCTGGACCGATTTGACTAATTTTGATCTTGAAATATTTGTGGAAGTCCACGGAAGGTTTACGAGGTAAGTTAGGCTACTTTGGAGTTTCTGCGGGAATTCCTAAACTCACGCGGGTGAAACCGCGGGGCACAGCTAGTATTAAATAGAAATAAACGTATCCTTTTTCGCTGCATTTCCCAAAACTACTATATTTTCTGAAAAATACCTTTTTTTATATTAGCCTATAGGTACCTAGTATCTACAGACAGACCTATTCATATATCACACACAAAAGCGGAGCCTTCCACATTTGTTGAAATTGAAATTGTGATTGTAAACATTTGCATGCGTGACCATCTAGGGTCGTTGTTTATCCTACTAATATTATAAACGCGAAAGTTTGTTAGGATGTATGGATGGATGTATGGATGGATGGATGGATGTATGGATGGATGGATGGATGTTTACTGTAGATAACTATAGATAACTGTAGTTATAACTACAGTTATTTATAACTATGTTTTTTTTTTTAAATAAAATATTTGAAACTGGAAACACAAGTCTTTAATTATACCAAGCTTGGACAATGTTTCCACATCCAGAACATTAGAATGATAAATTTTTGATAAGTGGTTTTTACCATATTATTTGGACTGGTAACTGCGTGGGAACCCATGATAAAATGATAAGATAATTCTAATATCTTCTAATCTATACTGTATATGTCTATGCAATATGTGAGTCACATCTAAGCTACATTCAAATCCATCTAGTGCAGACTAGCCAATTTTTGATATGGAAAAATAATAAACTGATAGGTACTCATAGGTACCTACCTGCTTATATTTGTTGTGGTGTCACGAAGTAATATTATCGGCTCTATATCAGCTAAAGGGCCGAGTTTAATCACCACTAGGTACCGGCGGCTGATCATAGTCCTCTATCCTCACCAATTTCCATGCTAATTAAACTGAATACATTATACATATAGATCCATATTATCGCTTATAATGGACATCGTGTATGTAAGCTGTCCACAGGCTAAATAATGAAAATATACCTTTGAGGCAAAGGGAGTTACTGTAGTCATAAAATATAATTGCCTCCGTAAAATTGTAAACCCCGTTTAGTAAACGATTGGCATTTCAGCGGTATTTGCGTGCATTCTTATTTCTGATACTATTAAGTTTGACCTGTACCTACACATATTCATCCTACTAATATTATAAACGCGAAAGTTTGTAAGAATGGATGGATGGATGTTTGTTACACTTTCACGCAAAAACTACTGGATGGACTTAAATGATTTTATAATTTTTATAAATTTTAAAGTTTATGTCTTTTTTACGTTTTTCTATTATGACTTAGCTTAGCCTATCACCCGGTGCTGACTTGTCGTCGATTTACCGGACACCCTGCATATTCACGTTATATATTATGTGCGTATCGGTAATACAAACTTAACATTTTACTTGCGACCCTCCAAAAGAGGTAGGTACTCGTGTAACTTCATAAAAAGTGTCGCTTTGAAATTGGAACTGTTATGCGTCAGTCGCCGTGTCCCACGTGTGGGCGCCCAGTGTCACGTTCACGCACGCCGTGGACGTATAGGCACGACACGGGCGGCGCAGCGTCGCGTCTACGGTTACCAGTGCCATGTTTTGTGAGATGTTATGTCTTTTTACGGACGGGCGGTAATCAAATAAATGTATTTTCTCGTCCGACCTGTACCGGCTTCTGTTAGACATTTGGTCTGGCATAATAACTGATTACTTTGTGTAAAATAAGCTTATGATGACATGATTAATGAGTCAATAACAAAAAAATAATAAGATTTTTTTATGATTATTTCATCCGCGGTAATTTCGGAATTCCCGCGGGAATTCCGGGATAAAAAGTACCCTATGTTCTTCTCTGTACCCCTGACAACGTGCATGCCAAATTTAATCCAAATCCGTTCAGCTGTTTTTGCGTGATTGAGTAACAAACATCCAAACATCCACACTTTTACTTTCATTATATTAGAATAGAATAGAATAGAATAGAATAGAATAGAATAGAATAGAATAGAATAGAATAGAATAGAATAGAATAGAATAGAATAGAATAGAATAGAATAGAATAGAATAGAATAGAATAGAATAGAATAGAATAGAATAGAATAGAATAGAATAGAATAGAATAGAATAGAATAGAATAGAATAGAATAGAATAGAATAGAATAGAATAGAATAGAATAGAATAGAATAGAATAGAATAGAATAGAATAGAATAGAATAGAATAGAATAGAATAGAATAGAATAGAATAGAATAGAATAGAATAGAATAGAATAGAATAGAATAGAATAGAATAGAATAGAATAGAATAGAATAGAATAGAATAGAATAGAATAGAATAGAATAGAATAGAATAGAATAGAATAGAATAGAATAGAATAGAATAGAATAGAATAGAATAGAATAGAATAGAATAGAATAGAATAGAATAGAATAGAATAGAATAGAATAGAATAGAATAGAATAGAATAGAATAGAATAGAATAGAATAGAATAGAATAGAATAGAATAGAATAGAATAGAATAGAATAGAATAGAATAGAATAGAATAGAATAGAATAGAATAGAATAGAATAGAATAGAATAGAATAGAATAGAATAGAATAGAATAGAATAGAATAGAATAGAATAGAATAGAATAGAATAGAATAGAATAGAATAGAATAGAATAGAATAGAATAGAATAGAATAGAATAGAATAGAATAGAATAGAATAGAATAGAATAGAATAGAATAGAATAGAATAGAATAGAATAGAATAGAATAGAATAGAATAGAATAGAATAGAATAGAATAGAATAGAATAGAATAGAATAGAATAGAATAGAATAGAATAGAATAGAATAGAATAGAATAGAATAGAATAGAATAGAATAGAATAGAATAGAATAGAATAGAATAGAATAGAATAGAATAGAATAGAATAGAATAGAATAGAATAGAATAGAATAGAATAGAATAGAATAGAATAGAATAGAATAGAACAGAACAGAACAGAACAGAACAGAACAGAACAGAACAGAACAGAACAGAACAGAACAGAACAGAACAGAACAGAACAGAACAGAACAGAACAGAACAGAACAGAACAGAACAGAACAGAACAGAACAGAACAGAATAGAATAGAATAGAATAGAATAGAATAGAATAGAATAGAATAGAATAGAATAGAATAGAATAGAATAGAATAGAATAGAAAAAAGTTTATTTGATACCATAAAAATAAAATAAGTACAATCGTGAGACTTAAACTAGAATAGTTGGTACCAAAATATTAGTAGAATTGTTCGCCTTTAAGAACATATGTCCGCTTTTAAAAAAAGCTATAATCAGCGGTTACTAAAGGTATGTCCGTCTTTTAGGGTAAAATGTCCGGTCAAATTAAACGCCGAGTCCGGCTTTTGTGTTTTTGGACCTGGCAACCCTTATCGCGCCCAGTCAAACGGTTTTAACGAAGGATTTCACTGCAAGTGAACCCTAATCCCGACGCACGTGGAACATCGTTCGAGCGAGAATGAAGAATGAACCCATTCCATTTCGTTCGGAGATTTTGATAGTACCTACCGACATGGGTACCTCCTACCTAAATTCGAAACGTAAGCTTAATGATTTGAAGAATTCGAAATTCGAAATAAATGGTCACGGCTGAAAGAGTTTTATCGAGGTCCATTTGCACCAAATAACAAAGGGTTGGGTGTGGCTGGATTATATAGTCTGGATAAGGAAAATGGCTGACTAGCAAAAGATCTAGATATAGGTACTCAACGTCTTGGTGGTAAATGGTAATGTTTTCGTTACATCATTTGTTATTTTGTCTGCGTTTATCACATTACAGGTGATTTGCAGCATTTAATTTTTAAGTTTGATAAATCAGTTATTCTTTGACAGGTGTCATGGTGTTGGTATAGATAGATCTGTAAAGATAGATTTCGTTTGCCACATTTCAGTTTTATCACAAAGACTCAGCGGTTTTCACTTGAGTTTTACTTTGACTGGACTTTTCCTGACAAATCAGGCTTTTACCCGCGATAGAGTGATCGATAGTTACGATTGTGTTAGTTAATGTGAGTATAACCGTTGCTGGGGGAACCGGGAATGTGGAATTTCACACAATTAAGGCTCAACAAGTTATTGCCTCCTAAGATCGAACTTCTAATATCAAGATATTAATTTAAGCCCAGCGTCTTTTTGAATAACATAAATGTTTGCTGTCAGACCCAAAGATATCGATCGATCGAAAATCTGGGGGCACGGTAGTGCCCCCGCCAAGACGAGCCAGCAAAGCGCAAGGGCACTACCTACCTTTTCTCGAAGCGTTTCGTCGTTTTTTTGAACCCTTGTAACTTGGGTCTGGATTATACCAGATAAACAAAATTTTCGGAATATGTTGTCAATAGCAGACTTATTAAATGTATAAAGTTTTAATTGTATAGCTCCCATCCTTTAGATTTTATTGATATCTAAAAAACCTCGATTTCGTCACTGACTCACTGATGATCATCAAAATTCTTAGGGTACTTCCTAATGTCCTAGAAAGCTGAAATTTGGTATGTAAGCTAGTATTAGTAAACAAACAACAAAAAAATTATAAAACTTGTAACTTTTATCTCCCAACCCCTTAAATTAGGGGATGGAAGTTTGTATGAGACTTCTGCAATTTTGACTTACAAAAAGAAATGAAATCCCAACAAAAACATTTTCATGTAAAATGTTGCCAAGACGAGACCATATGCCAGCACTTTCAAAAAGTTATCAGATCTTATGTAGAGCCAAGCTTCTAACTCTACACGCCTTAACTCTACAAGGTCTAACTTCACAAACTCTACACCTTAGCCAAAATATGTGGCTTGGCCGTTTCGTTACTACAAAGAACTATTATTATATAACAGAAAAGTAATGAAAAATGGACCAATTTTTCACCTTAGGGCCTAAGGGCCATGTGAATGTAGCGAAATGGTCAAGCCACATATTTTGGCTAAGGTGTAGAGTTTGTGAAGTTAGACCTTGTAGAGTTAAGGCGTGTAGAGTTAGAAGCTTGGCTCTACATAAGATCTGATAACTTTTTGAAAGTGCTGGCATATGGTCTCGTCTTGGCAACATTTTACATGAAAATGTTTTTGTTGGAATAAGTATTACCGATTTTGATTGAGGATTATTTCAGCCTTACTGCTAAGTGTCTTAGGCCTGAAAGCTAGGTTCAGTTGGTCTGTTTTGTTAAAAACAAAATGCATATTGGGTCTATGTGTGTGATTAATATTCACTATAAGCCCGGGTCAGAAAAACAATGTTCGTTTTGTGCAAATTATTGTACAAGAGGGCTTAAGATTAGGATAGAGAATAAATAAATAAAATGACAAAAAAAAACAATAAGTCATATTTTTCGTCGTATTCGTTGAAGGACTTGCCCACTGTAGGTACTCATATAATCTTTATTCAAGCATAAAAAAGATAATTGTCAAGACGATTCACGTCTAAACAAAGCAACTTTGCCTCTTATACAACGGACGCCTAAGGAAACCCCTGGAAAAATAATAACAATTCCCTAAGAAGCTAAACTAATTGAGGAAAATCAGGTAATTCTCATCCTCTGTTAAGTCGGAGATTAATTTATTACAATATAATTTTATATTTATGGGCTACATTATGGGCCAAATTTGAATAAATGATTTTGACTTCTGATTTTGACTTTCGACTATTATTTCGTAAATTCAATTCACCATTGTATAGCGGTTAACAAAATTCACTATGCATCCTTCCTTTTATCTGGAAAAGACATTACCTATATAGGACAGACGGACAGACGGACAGACGGACAGACGGACAGACGGACGTGAAGATGCAAGATGTAAACCTTACATAATATTGTTTCCGTTATTGCTAAATAGCTACGGAATCCTAAACAGAGCCTGTATCAGGTTGTACTCACGTAAAAAATTAAAAATTTAAAAAAGCTTATACTTATGACACACTAACAGTAAGACGTTTTAAGACTATTTTTAAGAGCGTAACGTGTAACTTGCGTAACGTTTCTAAACCGTGCCTAACGAAGTTCCACTTTAAAAAGATGGCAAAATTTTATCAACAAAACAATAAAATTTTCAATGTGAAGTGGCATGTATAGCTACTGTAATGAGCACTCGATGTTACCCTCTGAGCCGCGAGCTTTTGTATGTAACTGTACACGAGCCATAATTTTAATGAACAAACATCGTGTATCAAGTTTTCAGGTTGTCGGAAAATTTTCCCCCCAGCACCTGTATTGAAATTCCCGCCGCGGGTCGCGACCCCCCTCGGGTGTAATGTTGCGTCGCATGAATCACATGCGTCGCTGGAGGGGTCGCGGTGGGCGCCCCGAGCGACTCCGGGTGACGAATGACGATGTGTGCGGCCATTATGCGGCCACGGCGCGCTATTTGAGGTAAACGGTGAGAGATAGTTCCTATTCTTTGGTAAAAGTAGGTGTATGATATGTACAGTCAACAGCAGATATGTATATGTATTTTCTTCTTCTTCTTCTTCTATATAGGCACGGTTTGTATTCTAACAGTTCTACACTCCCAAAATGTAATTTATACATCTATACATATTTATAAAATTGAAGTGTCTGTTTGTAATTCCGAATTAATAACTTTTCACTAAATGCATTTGAAAGTAAGTATATAAATATGCGGTACTTAAAAAAAAATTTAAAAAATTCTCTGTCTACTAGCTGTTCCCCGCGGTTTCACCCGCGATAATTTCGGGAATTCCAGGATAAAAAGTACCTATCCTATCTCCTTCTATAAATACCTGCATGCAAAAATTCATGATGATCGGTTGAGCCATCAAGGCGTGAAAGCGTAACAAACAAACTTACTTTCGCATGTTAATTCGTCGTACTCGCTAGCTCACTCACTCACGTACCTACTACTTATACTGACACGCGCACACGTACACACACACACACACACACACACACACACAAATACAAACACGCACTCTCATGTTATTAATATTAAGTTTATAAGTTACTTTTATTAAATTAAGTTCGTTTTCTGAGAGGGGGGCAGGAGTCCTATAACACACGGTTTACCTAGTTTAAGCTCCTGTCTCCCGCAAAGTATGCTCTCTACTTTTACTTTTTATTTGTAACCACCTTATGTATTTACCTGTGGGAGAAAATAAAGATAATTATTATTATTATTATCCATTTTTTATTTATTTCTCAGCATAGGCTGGTAACTTGTAGAGTCAGTTACTTATACTATAACTTTTTTTTTGAATAAATAAAATAAAATAAAATACAGCCAGCATCATAAGTAGCTAAGCAATCCAGGTCAAACTGAAAGTAGTTGATAATTAACAAGCTGACTGTCAATGGTATGTAATATCTATAAGACATATTTGACAAATGTTTAGGTGTCGTCGACGCATATAAGCTAACAATAATTTGAATACCTACTATTGTTTTGCAGGTATTATTATAGATACTAGCTGTTCCCCGCGGTTTCACCCGCATGAGTTTCGGAATTCCCGCAGGAACTTTTTTTTCTTAAAAAAGGTAAGCTAAGTTACTCCTTATAACATCAGCTATCTGCCTGTGAAAGTTCCGTTAAAATCGGTCCAGCCATTTCAGAGATTAACCGGAACAAACGGATAGACAAAAATTTAATAAATGCATTTAGGAAAAGCTGTTAATTTGGAATTACAAACAGACACTTCAATCTATATATGTATATAAAATGCATTGTCCTGAATGACTGATGGATCAACGCACAGCCTAAACCGCTGGTCGTAGAGGCCTGAAACTCGGAGAGTGGTGGCGCCAGTAAACATTTATTTGTGTTTTTATTTATTATTTTCAAACACTCGTCGGTTGACTATTATAATAAAACCGATACTTGTTTCGTCGTATATTTCAATATGTACCTTAATTCGGCGCTTTCCTTCCTCTATGTGTGAACCACGGCTCAGAGGACAGAGTTACTGGCACATAAGAAAGCCTTTTTTATTATTTATCAAGATTGGTTTAAATTATTGTTTGGAACGCGTGTGAAAAATTATTGATTAATTATCTGTATTCTGTATTCTGTTCCACTGAGCAAATAATCACTACGTTTTAAGAGTAGACACTTCCATACTAATCGCTGATCCGATCTATGAAAGCATTTTGTGCCAACCATACTAATGCAATGTATGACGCGGTCATAGAAATTTGGTTAAGTATTCCAAAGTTGGTAAAGAAGTTCGCGCATAAATCCATAGTAACTTTTGGTTCAAGGGAGTGTCGATGGCCTGTTCTGTTCTGTGGTTTTGGTGAAGAACCTCGCCCTCCGGATAAGGAGCGATTTTTATTTTATTATATTATTTTCCTTCATCATCTTTCTGAATATTTAAATAACGCAGCAGCTGCTCCGCGTGTGTTTTTTGTGGACATTTACCGTGCCGTGGTTCCTGAAGGACCACTCGCAGTGTCCGTGCTAGGAAAGCCAGGAAGGAGTATTACCCCGGGATTGCGAGGTAACAAGCTTCGATAGTTATTTTATTTAACCGACGAGTGTAAAAGAGACATCCAGGCCGTCCGCATACAGTCCACTATTATTTATCGAAGAGTTGCTGGCGTTGCCAACGACTCCGTTATTTTTCATTCTCCATTTGGTCCATTTTTGGTCCAGAGAGTGTGTTCTTTGTATGACGTAGGCACTAGGCATCGGATAAGAAAGGATTTTTGAAAATTCAAAATTCCCTAAGAGGATGAAAAGGGGTTGCAAAGTTTGTAGCGCATTCCGCGGGAACTTCGAAATTATCGCGGGTGTAACCGCGCGGGACAGCTAGTTTTATATATGTGTGTAGATAAGTATGTAAAAATCAATTGCCACATGTATGTGTTCGTATCATTTCAAACGGTTGGAGCAATTTGGTTGATTTCACTTTTGTTGTGGTGGGTTGTTGTTCGCTCGCCAAAAGAGCGTTTGACAAAAAACAAACATGACTTATACAAAATGCTTTGTATAAAGCAAGATCCCTACCTATTCCAGGAGAACAAATGAAATAACACGAGAAAAAATAAAGGGAGAATATTTGGTTAAGAAAATTTACGAATAAAAAATAATTTATACGTATTTTACGCAACAAGGAATAAACTTCAAAGAAAAAGTATGGGTGTCCGTTTTTTCCTTTTTATATAGCATCCTTAGAGCATTAAGGTAACATAATCCATTTTGTGTTATCCTTTATATTTTACTCGGAGAATAAACCCGATTAGCTTCATGTGAAGAGATGAGGCACCGTTAAGTTTTATGTTGGATCTTACTGATATAATTATAATTAGCATACAACCTAGGAATACTTTGAAGACCACGCTGAAGATAAGCTTTTTACATATACTTAATTATACTTAAGTATTATAAGCATAGTTTCACCCGTAAGGAGCTTTTGCTATTTAGCTTTGAAAGTACACTTGATTAACTGAAGCTTGCCATTAGGGTGGTCTGATGAGACCTTTTAGTGCTGCACAGAAAAAAAATTACTGAATAACTGGTTACTGGTTACTATTTAGAACCGAGGAATTTTGTTGTAAGAGCGTACAATAATATAAAATTAAGCAAGTCAAGTTTACAGACTTATTTTGGTAATTAAAACAGTAGGTATATAACAATAACTTTACCTAGGTTGGTTCATTAACGGCCGCACTCAGAGTAGTTTTGATGATTATCTACTTCATTTAAAGTAAAGGTTTTAAAAACAACACTGCCGCACTCAGAGATGTTAATTAAATTAATGCTAATTGGAATTTAACTAATTAAGTTCAATTTAGTTAAATGCCAATTAACATTTGGAAGTTATCACGTACTTTGTTAATGATAACCTTGAACATTTAGCAATACTCGGTCTTATTATATTTACTCCTATTATAAATGAGCTCAAAGAAGTTTTACAAAAAACAATGGGTAACGTACAGCAAAATAATTACGTTATTTCGTAAAGCGTCAATTGTAATAAACCGATACTCATAAAGCACGAATGGCCGAATCAAATTCGACAATTGAGAAATATGATGACACTCGTCAGGAAGACTGCTCCCTGGAGAGCGACACGCACCGCTATGTGTCTTCAAACGAACAATTAGTGGTACAGACCGACTAGACTTTACACACCGTGTTGTTCTCCTAATTACCAGATTTGAAGTTTTTTTTAAATCCAACCAATAAACCAGGACAAGAAAGTAAAACATTCTAGATACCTACTTTAAAAACGGACATAATTTGTGTTGCATTTTTTTTATAAAAGTAGTTTTGTCGTTTATGTTTGTTCGAAACGAAATCTAGCACTCATATTTAGTGTAAGTATACTAATTAATATGAAGAAAATCGAAAAATTCCTGTCAGAACTGCGTAGCTCAAGTAATTATGGTGAAAACCACAGGTGAAAACGTTGCTGTTGGTGAAAGCGAATTTGCGATCGACAAATTGCTCAGCAAAGTTCGCTACTCCATTGTACAATAGGAGCAAATTCATTCGCTGGTAAAGCCATTCGGGCACGGTTGCCGACTGCCGAGAGCCTCCAACCATGATGTTTGAGCTTCACAAACAAAACACGCGATAGCGAGTCTATTGTTGCGATAATAGCTGCTGAACTGACGTCAAGTGCAAGCTTTATGAAATACCATCGGATATACGCAAAAGCGAATTTGTTTCTTGATTCTTACAATACTGCTGTGTTAAGAAAGTACCGATAATCATCCAAATTAAATGTATCGTCTTTACAGTAGTGCTCTTCCGAAATAAACAGTTATGCCAACGAATAATCCAATCATCGAAATACAGTTTTCGAAATCGAATTCAGTATCGTCGCGAATTCTCTTTTATTTTTTCTATCGAATTTGGTAGGAGAAAACCGGCGGCCGGAGTCATATTTTTAGGTAAATACGGTGGTTGTTCGATGGTATTTGTAGAGTTTTCATCAAGAAATTTGTTCACGATAATAGCCTTGTGAGGTGGTGCGTTGTCGTGAATGAGTTTGAATGCTCAGCGTAACAGTAGTGAGTCACTAGACCAAGGGTATTATCGACATCCTTGACTTACGTTATATATACGTATAGCGCTCGAACAAACTTCGTACACACTCTTAAGCCCGATCTGGGTCGCCATTCTAAGCTAGGGACTCATTTTCCGAAAAGTTCTAATATTCGTACTTTGCAGTAATAGAAAAAGTTTCAACATCTTAGATACGAGTGAGATGTGGACATTGTGTATAGATAGAATCACAAGTTATTATTGAAACCTTAGTTTCATTTTAGTGTAAGTTAGCTAAAGGTAAGCTATTTTTTCTTCCAATCTAATACTATTGGCAATTTTTTGTCTGTACATATTAGGTCGGTCGCAAAAAGTGTCACAGAACAACATAAGTCGTACGGATCGATGGCTTAGTTCGCTGTACACCGATGGCGATCTACATATATAAACAATAAATGAATAAATTATTATGCTCTTACTCATTTCGTGTTTTATGACACAACTAGCAATTTCCCGCGGCTGCACTCTCCGTGGATTTCCAAATTACAAGTAGGTAATGGGCATGTTGACTAATTTTTTTTTTAGCCCGTCTTGTAGATTAATAAAAAATATTGGACACATATTTTTTTTTACGTAATCAAAAAATAACGGCGATACATTGAGTTGAAATTTCGCGTGACGTCACTATTCGGACAGTTTGTATGGCGGTTTTAGCGGTTAGTGACGTCACGACCCCCTCGCCCTAAACTTTATTGCGCTTTATCTCTGTATATTTTAATTTATTTGAAAAAGCAAAAAATACGTGTCTATTGTTTTTTATTTTCTAACCGACAGACTAATTAGAATTTTGATTTTCAAAAGTAGTCAACTGTAAGTTAGTAAGGTAGTAAATAAAATTTCCTAAGCAAACATTTTCAATTTCTAGTCTTTTAACTATCACTTAAGTTGGAGTCTGAGATTTCTTTTGTAGGTACTACAATATAATTATTACGTAGGTGCCTCCATAATCCAAAATGCTTCGAGTAATTAAAGGACTTACTTAATAATTAAATGGGCGTTAAGTGGATGAATTTTCTTCAGAACATTGAACCGACGCGTCGTTCAAAGTTTTTATCCCTATATTAATATAGATCAATTAAGTCCAGGGTTTCCAAAGTTAATGAACGAATTTGCAGTAATTTTCCATCAAAATGGGGGACGTGGCAAAAATATTTTGCAGGCAGCCTTATAATTCTAGAAATGGACGTCCCGCTCTAGCGAGACGGTTGGCAACCCTTGTTAAGTCCCGCTGATCGATCATACGAGGATGTATGAGTCTGTCGAATGCAGGGGACTAGAAAAACCACATGTTAGTAGGTAGGCAATAGTTTATTACTAATAATAATAAATTCTTAAAAATTATTACACAACACCAAGTTCTATTCTAACCGCCGCACTCAAGAGTCGACTTTAATGATTACTTAGTTAAGTATAGATTTTTAAAACTAAACTGCTGCAATCAGAGACGTTCAGTAGATTAATGTTAATTGGCATTTAATGAGATATAACTTAATTAGTTAAATGCCAATTAACATTAATTTATTAAACTTGTCTGATTGCGGCAGTTTTGTTCATTAAAGTATCATTAAAGTCGAAGTCAGTTACCTACTGCATTAAAATTTGTCCCCTGTAATTTCGACTTTACAGACAGTTAAAAATGTCGAACGTATAATTTTTTTTTGTATAGAATGAGACTAAACTTTATCAGATAGATGTTTACTCTGATACGAGAATCAAACCCACAATACTTGGTGGAGCAGTTCGGTTGTTTGACCACTAGATCAAGTGCGCTGTCTATATTGGAGGGCGCGGCATTTCTGATGTCTCTCTAGAAATGACAAAATAATCGTTTAAATCCATATTCTTACTAATATTATAAATGCGAAAGTGAGTTTGTTTGTTCAAACCTTAACGGCTCAACCGATCATCATGAAATTTTGTATACACGTTGCCAAGGGTACAGGGAAGGATATAGAGGAGGAGATTCTTATCCCGGAATTCCCGTGGGAACTACGAAATTACCGTAAAGCTGTTAATTTGGAATTATAAACAGACACTTCAATTTTATTTGTGTGTAGATAAAAAAATATTTACAAGCTTGCGTCTTCGTTCGTCATCGCAACAAATACTTAACATTTTACGTACCTACTTGTATTTTTTTTTGTATTCCTATTTAAGGTATTTTGATGTTGATGCCAAATAAAGTATATGTCTATGTCTATGTCTTTTTACTAAATGCGGGTCAATAATTTTCAAAAATTCATTTTGAAAACTACGAAATTCGAGTAAAATACATGAGCTCAATTCAGATACTTTTCAATGTGAGCCATTGATTTATGGTGTGGTATATCAATGATGTAAGCCCCTAAATTTTAATATTGGACGTCACTTCTTTTTTTTTAACAAGGTGTTCATACACCTTGTTAAAAAAAAATTGTAGTGCAACCAAAATTGTCCCTCCCCCCCGGCAATCCTGAGGCTTCCAGGAAGCTTCGTACCTAATGTTTTTCTAAACAATCGCCTGTGAGAAACGTTGAGTTTCATCTTATTGTAAGCTCGTAACAATGATTGAGTGAAGGTTCATCGCGGACTTGTAATCACATCGCTGCTCGTAATAGATACGACTGAGAGCGAACAGCGCATTTGTACTCTGTACAAAACACACTTGGTACAGGCGGCGGCAGAAATATATGTTAACCCTTCTGTCATTATTTGAATCTCATTGCCAATTTCATTATCATTATCTTATCTTATCTTCTTAATATATAAAAATCACGTGTCACGTTGTTTCTCCGCGATGAACTCCGAAACTACTGAACGGATTTTGATAAAATTTTGTAACCATTTATAATATGGTCCAACTTAAAAGATAGGATAGTTTTTATCCCGAAATTCCCGCGGGAACTCCGGAACTAATGCGGGGAACAGCTAATCACCGTAAACTGTCTGTCGGGGGTACAAAGAAGGAGATAGAGTACTTTTTTCCCGGAATTCCCGCGGGAACTCCAAAATTACGCGGGTGAAACCGCGGGAACATCTAGTAAAAAATAAAATTAAATAATAACACACTTCAAAGACTGAATATTTACGTACTAGTTGTTCCTCGCCGTTTCACCCGCAGTAATTTCGGAGTTCCCGCGGGGATCCCAGGATGAAAAGTACCCTTTGTCCTTCTCTGTACCCCTGACAACGCGTATGCAAAATTTCATGATGATCCGTTCAGGCGTCGAGACGTGAAAGCGTATGACAAACAAACAAATAAACTCACTTTCGCAGTTATAATATTATTAGTAAAGATTTCTGCTGTTGACTGTACACTTCAACATAAGGATGTATCGTATAAAATTCACATATAATCCACCCGCTTCTGTTTTCGTGTGCTCCGCGTGGATAAGGGCGCGCACCTCGCGACATATTGTGGCCGCGTGTTTATCTCGTTTATACAACGTGTTATAGAATTAACTGAAAACCTGATACACCCTATTTAAAAAAATACACAATAATATGATTAAAATATATTTTATGTCGAAAAAATTTATATTTCAAATTTTATTCATAATTAGTTTGGAGGTGACTTATCTACGAAATTCCAAGCGCTACGCCCGCGCCTACCGGTTCGATTTTTTTTGCTGCGGGCGGCGTACGCGCTAAATATTATATTATATATAATTTAGACATGGGTTAGTAAAAATGAAAAAATATAACCTATATTAAAACATAGTGCGATCGATTCGCTAGTTGATTCTGAGCAAACTACTTTCTAGTTTTCAGTTAATTCATTAACACGTTGTATAAGCCCGCTAAATACACCTACTCACTCAGTGTACAAATGGACGCAGATAAGCAATAATATGTTAACCCTCAAAATTAAGTTATTGATTCAGAACGATTTATTGAGTATTAGGGAACATTTTTTAATTATATGTTTACCTTATTACATTGTTTAAATATGTAACTAAATATTGAACATAAAAAATTTTGACACAAAATGGCGCTCCTACTTTTAAAACACGATTTACTCAAAATTTCTCCAGTGTGGGTTAACACACTATTGCTTATCTATGTCCAAATATAGGTATTCCAGTTTTTTTAGAGAATGGTAAAAAACAATTAGTGCGTAGTAAAATACATTATTGAAGGAAAAATTTTTGATAATAAATTTAAACATGGAAATAAAAGTATTTACTTTATTTACAGACTAATAAGTACCTACCCATAGTTTTTGACGCTACGACTACTTGTCTCCTAATTCCGCGATTATTATAATTAAAAAAAAATCTGCAGAGGTTAAATTTAATCTTATAAAAATTAATTGCTGTTCGTTTGTCTCGCTAAAACTCGAGAATGGCTGGACCGATTTGGATAATTTTGATCTTGAAATATTTGTGGAAGTTCAGGGAAGGTTTAAGAAGTAAATCCGAAACTCACGCGGGTGAAACCGCGGGGCACAGCTGGTACAGAATAAGTGTGAGAAAAAATCTATTATAATATTGTTTGAAAACTAATCGATTACCCGTGAGACACTTCTGTTTTCAAATTATATTTCTAATATTGTGCTTTAAAATATGATCAGTAGGTACGTCATAAACATAAAAAGCTTTATTTTTATACTTAAATGTATATGAGATGTAAACGAGCTTTCCTTGGTCCGTATTGTGCAAAGTGTAGGCCGAGAAACTCAAAGATGGTAGAGTCGAATAAACAATTCTAATCCTTAAAAACACGTTAACGAATTCGCATAAAAAAAGGAAGTTCGAGTTCAGTTTGTTTTTTCTTCAGGACTAATATTTGACTTCTTATACCAGGACTCAAAGTCGGCATAAAATTCGTCTGTTTTTATTAAAGTTTTCGCTGAAATCAAATAAACATTTAACTTAACTCGGTTTATTATAAATTATAATAACTAATTGGTTGAGGTAAATATTTTTTTCAAGAAAAATAGAAATGAGGAAGAGACTAAAAATAGAGTAGGTATACCTATCTGATGAGCTTGCATAAACTTAAACTGCTAAAGATAATTTTTAGTGACAAAATTACATTATTTATATTGTTATAAATACATATTTATAAATACACTAACTGTGCCCCGCGGTTTTACTCGTGCTAATTTCGGAGTTCCCGCGGAAAAACTATAAGTATAAACCTTCCCCTTGAATTACTGTCGGTGAAAACCGCATGAAAATCCGTTCAGTTGAGTTTATTGCGAACAGACAGAAAGACAGCCAGACAAACAGACGTGGCGGAGGAATTTGTTTTACAATATGTAAAGATACTGAACACCCAGACTCAGAATAAATACCATGGTCATCTAATTGTTTATCCTGGTGCAGGACCGAACCCTCAAACGTTAGGTACTGTAACGTCCCGGGGGCGGGAACGTTAACAAACTAAGCAATTGAATTTAAAGATTTTCAAATTATTTTAATTAAAGAAATTTTTATTTCAAAGAAAAACCATATTGTTAAGATACAACAAATCGATTGTCTTCTTTTTATATTTAGAATCTATATTTATGACATTACATTCAAATTCGAAATATTATTACTTTCTTCTTCTAAATTTGTTTCCAACCAGTGTTGACATGGAGGTGATCACCTCTACAGTACCTACTGCATTCAATCTTCACTGGGTTGATGTGCGACACAATGCTAGCGCTGGTGACGGTATTTCTCAATCCTTCCTTCATCACGCCAATCTATACTTACGCAACCTTTCAAGGGAAATGAATAAAAAAAGGTTCACAAACACGATCACTATTGGTAGCAGATATGCGAAGGCTATTTTGGTTCCCAAAAGCCACCTAACATTTGTTAGGGTTAAATTTCAGAATTTGATATAGGTATGCTATTATACAGTGTTACAGAAAGGTGTAGTCATATTTGACGATCGTGTTCAATTTATCGTCTACAATGATTTGCCACTACTTGTAACTGAAGCTCTACAAACACGGTAAATTTTCCTAACTTAAACAAACAAACTCCCTTCACATCTTCTATCTATATCTATACTTATAATAAAACTGTAGGGAGGTCAATTCTGTACATTGAATATATATTCAAAATTAATATTGAAGGATGAATGGTGATCGATACTGATGCCAAAAATGCAATCAGTAAATTTTTTGTCTTTCTGTCTGTCTGTCTGTATGTGCACGCATGGGTCAAAAACTACTGAAGGGATTTTAACCAAACTTGGTACGATTGTAGTCCATACTCCTGGGCAGGTTATAGGCTATATAACATAACGCTAAGACACATAGGAGCTGAGCAGTGACGATAAATTTGAAGCAAGTCTGATGAAAATGCGCTTTTGAGCTCTTATCCTCACATACGTTTACTCAATCACGCAAAAACGGCTGAACGGATTTGGATGAAATTTGACATGCACACGTTGTCAGGGGTACAGAGAAGAACAAAGGGTACTTTTTATCCCGGAATTTCCGCGGAACTCTGAAATTGCCGCGGGTGAAACCGCGGGGCACAGCTAGTTTATAGAATAGAATAGAATAGAATAGAATACACTTTATTGTACACCAGAATAATTTTACAGTGTGTTTACAGAAACTTATAACTACAGGCATACAAAAGGCGATCTTATCGCTTTACTAGCGATCTCTTCCAGACAATATTGTATGTGACTGATTTGAAGTTGCTGCATTTACACTGAGCAGTGAGCGGAAACTTATACCTAGCTGTTACGTTTCCATCATACAAAGCATTAAAATGCCAAGTTTCGCGCCTAAAGGAGTTTTTACTTTAATAAAACAAAATTTTCCAATTAAAAACTTCAAATACGATCCCGAATTCCTCGCGGACGAAGTGGCAAGCTACTTAGTTGTTATGCTCTTACTTCGAATTTGCTTCAAATAAAACAATTTCACTTTCAGTCTGTAAGAAAGAAGAAGTAAGTAAAATGTCTGTGTTCTCTAAAACTCAAACTTTTTCTAGTTAGTTTTCTAGTTAAAGTACTTAAAGACAAAAGCGTCGAATGGAGTAAGTACTTATTTGGTACATAATTTGTCAAAATTTATTTTCAATGTACGAACACCGCATGTTAACAGGTTTTTAGGTAGGTAGGTACTAGCTTTTCCCCTCGGCTCAACAAATTTGGATGAATTATGGCACACAGACATAACATTTTGTGGATTAACTAAAGAATTTTCATGGGGTTTCCGAAATTCATTCGATGGAACTGCGAGTATCAGCTAAGTCTTACTGCACTAAGTCTTATGCAATCCACGTCAACCAATTTTTGCGGGGGGAA
Source organism: Zygaena filipendulae (assembly GCA_907165275.2). Lineage (NCBI taxonomy): Eukaryota > Metazoa > Arthropoda > Insecta > Lepidoptera > Zygaenidae > Zygaena > Zygaena filipendulae. The sequence continues at coordinate 1,628,565 of OU015650.1, forward strand.
TGATCAAAATAAAAAAAAATATACGCGTCGAATTGAGAACCTCTTCCTTTTTGGGAAGTCGGTTAAAAACCAATTACATCATTGCGACGCAATCAATTACCCATAACCACAATGTACATTTCAAATAGATAAGTTTCTGCTAGCCAACAGCATTTTGTTAGCATGAGATCACTTGACCGCTGCGTGGGTCAAGGGGAAAGTTTAGCGGCCGAGCATATTGTCAATCTATACTCTTTCAAAATCTTTGTCTATTTCATTGTCAGAAAACAAAAATTTGATGAACTTGACTTTTTCAGATACGGGATTGCACGTAGGGATCATTGGTACCTACTTAGCTTCGAGCGGCTGGCCCTGCAGGTCGCTGACGCTTTCGGGCGGCTCAGGTCCTGAGACAGACGGTTATCTGATAACTTTTGTGGATGAACGTGATTTATCGCCGCAACAGCTTCGCACCCATTAGTGTTTTTTAACGCCGCGCGCCGACGAGATAAACACTTTAGCTGAGTTGCAATCACTTTGGCAAAGAGTGTAGGTATATAGGCGTTTGTTTTGTTGAAGTCGTAATAAAAAAATGTTGCTGATCGATATAATTTCTCTTTTACGAATGTCCTTACGAAAATAAAATCGAGTGTCAAAAACAACTTACTAGAGGTTGTTCTTTCAAAGAATTTCAAGAACTTTCTTTCTTTTGCAAAGACGTCTTTGCGTCTCTGATCGTGTATCTTGTATATATAAAATAATAGTAAACTTTGTTAATATTTTTTTTATTATAAGGTATAATTTTTCTTTGTTATTTGTATTTTTTTTTGTCATTTGGCGAATCATTTTATTTATTTATTTATTTTTATTATTTATATTTATTATATTTTTATTTTTTTATTTATTTGTTGCTTGTATGTTAGCCCTGAAGCAGGGGCGGCGTAGTATGGGTAGCAACCTGGAGCAGTTTTCTGTTGAGCACCCCCCAAAATAAGATAATAAGTACAAGGATCCCATGAGCTCAATCTTTTTAACTTGCGCTTTTGACCAATGACCTCTTTAAGGTAACCGAAAAGCGAGCACTATAGTCAACATGGTCATTAAAAACTGGTTAAAACGTATGCCGTGTAAAATATGAACACAAATTGCTTGATTTTTATTCATTCAGCTATTTAAAGCTTAGTTAGTAAACATTTCAATTAAAGAATAGGTAGGTATGTTCAAAAATTGACTTAATTTACGTTTAAACTTGGCTCAAGTGGCATTCATACCTTGGCTTTTATACCTTGGGTATCTTCTGGGGTATGAAAATCAAAATTCTAATTAGTCCGTCAGTTAGAAAATAAAAAAATAATAGACACGCATTTTTTGTTTTTTCAAATTAATGAAATTAAACATAAATAAAGCGCATTAAACTTTAGGGTGGGGAATCGTGACGTCAATATTCGGTATAAGCCCCCATACAAATTGCTCCGGGTTGTGACATCACGCGAAATTTCAACTCAATGTATCGTCATTATTATTTGATTACGTAAAAAAAGAAAAAAATACGGGTCCAATATTTTTATCAATCTACACGAAGGACCAGAAAAAATTTAGTAAACTACCCAAATACCTTTTTATTTGAAATAGCAAAATCGAAAGAAAAAAGTGTACTTCATCCACGAGTAGGTATTTAAATTGGCCAATGCAATTGGTTTGAAAATGCTCAATCAACTAGGAGAATGAGCATCGTAAATTGAGCAAAAAACTGCACCGCTCGCCGTTAAATTATACCAGCCAGCCATAGCCAATTGGCTTGTACGATCGTCAGCTCCGACAGCCGTGATCGTCTAGTGGTTAGGACCCTACGTTGTGGCCGTAGTAACCCAGGTTCGAATCCTGGTCACGGCAGCGGAAACACTGTCACGGGGAGCTATGCTTTTTTATTTTAGTTCCTCGCTTACCCAAGAAACAAGGTCCTGTTCTTCTAATATTTCTATATTTATGTATGTATATATATATATATGTATGTATGCATGTATGTATATGTATCATGTATGTATGTATGTATGTATGTATGTATGTATGTATGTATGTATGTATGTATGTATGTATGTAATATATTTAGTCACAAATGGTTTCATTCAAAAACTTTCATTTTAACCATGCCTCGCAAAACTGCTTACGCAGTTTTGCGAGGCAGGCAACTCGCTTATGTTTATATAAACATAGCTTATAAATTATTAAATTAGGTTATACTAATACAATTAATTTACGTAAATGACGTCTGTGCCCCGAGATTTCACCCGTGTGAGTTCGGAATTCCCGCAGGAACTCCAAAGTAACCTAATTTACTTCTTATAACATCAGTTAATTAGCAGTGAAGATCCCGTCAAAATCGGTTCAATAGTTTCGGAGATTCACCCGCGTGAGTTTCGAAATTCCCACCGGAACTCCAAACTCCTTTCTTGAACCATCTTCTTACAATAACACATGTATACAAAAAAAAAGAATTAGCGAAATTGATCCAGCCGTTCAAGCATGATGCCATGACTAAAGGAAAAAGGGATTAAATTTTTTTATATGTAAGTATATTAGTTGTGCCCCGCGGTTTCACCCGCATTAATTTCAGAGTTCCCGCGGAAATTTCGGGATAAAAAGTACCGTATGTGTTAATCTGATGTATAAACTATACTATTGTAAAGTTTCATTTAAATCCATCCAGTATTTTTTGAGTGAAAGAGTAACAAATATCCATCCATCCAATATCCATCCATCCATCCTTCCATTCATACATATATACAAACTTTCGCGTTTATAATATTAGTAGGATTACATTTTCTGTGCTAATTTCTAGTATCTGGAAAAACAATGTTACCATTGTGAATGGATGAATCTTAGAAGAAAGAAGAAATATCTTTTAGTTGCCGCTATTACAGCAAAGGCGTTTACACAAACAAATAAGTACCTATAGCGTATAGTTTACAGCATCCCTGAGGGACAGGATAGGTAGGTTACGTTTAGAGTTGCCGAGGGGGTATCGAAATTTACGCGGGTGAAACCGCAGGGGAACAGCTAGTCTTACCGCCGCACTCAGAGTCGACTTTAATGATTACTTAGTTAAGTATAGATTTTCAAAACAAAACTGCCGCAATCAGAGACGTTCAGTGAATCAATGTTAATTGCCATTTAATAAAATGTAACTTAATTAGTTAAATGCCAATTAACATTAATTTATTAAACTTGTCTGATTGCGGCAGTTTTGTTTCAAAAATCTATACTTAACTAAGTAATCATTAAAGTCGACTCTGAGTGCGGCCGTTACTTAAATAGTATAAAATGAAGTCACTTTTGTTGGCGAGAAACTCAAACACTACTGAACGGATTTTCATGCGGGTTTCACCACTAGATAGTGATTCATGAGGAAGGTTTACATCTTAGTTTATCCTCAAATTACGGGTTTTACGGGTACCCCAAGGCCTTTTCTGTACCCCTGACAACGTGTATACAAAATTTTACGAAGACCGGTTGAGCCGTTAAGGCATGAAAGCTTAACATACAAACTCACTTTCGCATTTATAGGAGTAAGGATTATCTGTGGTATTTGGAGTAAATTATTTGTGGTATTTACCCTATTTTATTGTCCTAGCGATTTCTACAGCCACGGTTTGATATTCAGTGTGGAAATACCCCGAAATGTGTATTTCTCATTTAATAAGATACCTAAACCAAATACTTAATGATTTCCTACTGATATTTTACTAAAGTGTTAACAATGTATTCGGTCCAAGTGCTGGAAGAGTTCATAAACATTACAAAGCTGTAGTACTTTTATGGTTCTCCTTCTACGAGTAGGGTAGGTACTAAGCACGTCACAATTATATTGTTGGCTGCTTTTGAAACAATGTTTCAAACTTTATACTGAACGGTATTACAGCAGATATTGACTTTAATATCAGAGTTTAAATCGAATATACATAATTGTAGAGTACATAAAGTATATCTATGTCCACAAGTCTATTGTCTAACCTTGCCCCTTCACTACATAGTTTAAAACAAAGTCGCTTCCCGTTGTCCGTCTGTCCCTATGTATGCTTAGATCTCTAAAACTACGCAATGGTACACGCGGTTTTCACCAATAGATAGAGTGATTCATGAGGAAGGATTATATCTATATTTTATCCTGGAGTTTCCGCGGGAACTCCGAAATTACCGCGGGTGAAACCGCGGGGGACAGCTAGTTTATACACAAGTGAGATAGAAGTTTTTCAAATACTACGCTTCTCGTGTGTACGTAGATTTTTTGTTTATTTACGAAACAAGAACAATCCTGACTAATTGCGAATGTGAGTTCATTTGTTTATTTGTTACGCTTTCACTACTTAATCCCACTAATTAATCGATCATCCACCCATCGAAATTTTACCTACTGTTTTTGAGGCATAGAAAACTATAATTGACGTAATCTACACTAATGCGAGCGAAGCCGCGGACACCATCTTGTATTAAATAGCATACGTAGTTTGAGAAAACAGGCTTTGAATTCGTATCCATCCCTAACTTAGGTACCTGTTGAGTATTGATTTAGAAAAAAACGTCGGATCAAATATATAAAATTGAATATACATCGTTGCTCTAAAAAAATATATGTTTCTACACAATAAGAAATGTGCTTAAATAATATGGTATATTCTAATATAGAAACCTTCTTTTTTACGTATACAAAGAGTAACAAAGAATAAATATAATAACAGGGCGGACCTACTCGTGAATTCTGCACAAGTTTAAAGGCAGTAGGCAAAGTGTAAGCAAACAATTCGTTCAGCGGTGGAAGGGGATTGCGCGGGTAGCGCCGGTATCCCACGTTCGGTCCAATATTTGTAGGGCTTTCGCGTGTTTGTTATACTTAAAGGTCTGTGTCGAAAAATAATTAAACGGTGAAAAAACAACGTATTGAACGCATGAGAGAGAAATATTGAAAATATGAGTTCGTGCCCGCCCGACGATATTTAAAAGGAAAAAAAAAACATCAAAAGAAAAATTATACTAATTGAAACTAAGATAAACTGTAACTTTGTCAATGTTTAATGGATAACAATCTTTCTTAATTATATCAATTTTCACTGTTTACGAATTACCTATACCTACGATAAAAACCGGAGTAATCTTTAGATTTTTCTAGGCAAGACAATTTATCATTATCAAGTCAGAATTTCAATGACACGATCTATTAATAAGTATTTCGTAATTTTTAAAGCTTTTAAGTTTAATTTTGTTTACACAGCCTCTTAAGTCGGACCCCTGTGAACTGTGAACGCGTTATACCTATGTGTGTTTTAGTTCCGCTCTAACCTGTTGAGGTTGAGCACACATTATCGTCGGAAAAACCCTTTCACACACACTATATACACTGTTTCTTCGCTATTTATCTTCCAATCACTCTTTCATTTCTTGAACCCCTTGGTTGGGAGTCCAAATGTATTACTCACTATCCGTGGATCCCGTAGGGAATAGTGGAAGTTCAAGTAGAAAGAACGAACGTGATCCCGTCTCTTATTTGTCCACTAACATTACGATCCATCTTTTTCAACAACGTTCCTCATCACTACATATAAAATAAAGTCACTTCCCGCTGTCTGTGACTGTCCGTCCCTATGTATGCTTAGATCTTTAAAACTACCCCTACGGATTGATCCGAGAGGAAGGTTTATACTTATAGTTTATCCTGGAATTCCCGCGAGAACGTCTGCGAACAGACTAGCTGTTCCCCGCGGTAATTTCGGAGTTGCCGCGGGAATTCCGGGATAAAAAGTACCCTATATTACTCAGGATCACTGTAGCAACTTGTAAGTGAAAGAATTATCCAAATCGGTTCCATAGATCCAGAGATTAGGTACCCCCTACAACGTCACAAACTCACAAACCCGCAAACTCACAAACTTTTGCTCTTTAGATTTAGATAAAATTATACGAAGGACATGTTAAAAATATATGTTTCAACTTTAAAAGAGAACGTAACGGTAATGTAAAATGTAACTAAGTATAGATTTTCAAAAAACATGATTTTAGCGTAGCTCTATTTTTATTAGTTAGTTAAAGAGTGCCCTCTGTTTACAATTATCCTGTATCATTCACGGTTATGCCCCATGTACTTTGCAGAGACCGTGTTTTTATTAACCCTGTACTTTTATTTTAGAGCTCTGTAATAATTATGATTTATTATTAATTATATACTTAGATATTATCACTCAGCGCGACCCTGGTCCACCAAGGTCGCGCTGAGTGATAATCCAACCAAGCCCAGCTTGTGCTATAGATGCCTAACAGCTTGTACATATACTTTTAAAACATATATACTTAAAATACATAATAGGGATGTTGACTACTAATGAAAATCAAAATTCTAATTAGTCCGTCAGTTAGATAATAAAAAAACAATAGACACGTATTTTTTGCTTTTTTAAATAAATTAAAATATACGGAGATGAGGAGGTCGTGACGTCACTAATCCCAAACCGCCATACAAACTGTCAGAATAGTGACGTCACGCGAAATTTCAACTCAATATATCGCCGTTATATTTGGATTACGTAAAAAAAGAAAAAATACGTGTCCAATATTTTTTTAATAATCTACAAGACGGACTAAAAAATAAAAAATAGTCAACATGCCCATTTAAACACAAACTCGGAACAAAAACTAATAACATATTGAACACTCGGGATCGAACCCACGTACCTGGCGTTGCACCTTACCACTGTCCACTACATCAACGATGACGTCAGTATTATAATCGCATTATAATATCCTTCAACTTTCTGTTATTTTAAATATCCATCGTTACCCATATTTATTACCTTTGCCGGTACTGTGCATAGACATTTTAGGTTCGTACATATGGCAAAGAAGCACTGATTATAATAATATTAGAAAAGTTTTAACGCAGCTGGACATCGGGATTCATTTGCAATTATGATCCAGTTACCCCGGTTGGAAATGGTAAAATGTTATTCGTATTATACCTACACTGTACTTACTTGCCTAACTAGTAGGTAGGTATACCTACCACATTTTTCAATTATTTTACTAAGCATGCGTATAATTAATGTATTTATGCTGCTAATTACGTAAAGTCAAATTCAAATAATTTCATTTGATGTGGGCTTTTAAATAGGTATTTAGGTATAGCTCTTTTTAACACCAACAATAACCAGTATAACAGCTTCTTAGTGCCATGATTGGAGAGAAAAGGCTGTGCAATAAACTCTCCAGTAGCAGTAGATGCTTTCGCCTGTCAGTTTAATTCTACTATTATAAATGCGCATGTTAGACTTAGGTTGACTGGCAGAGAATGCTACTGTGGCAATAAGTCCACCCTTTGTACCATGATGTGCATAAATATATAAAATAAATAAATTTGATTGTTTGTTACGCTTTCACGCTCTCACTATTGAACCGATCATCATGAAATTATGTATGTACATTGTACAGTGTATATGTATAGGTAGATACGTTGTCACGGATAGCTACAAAAAAGGACATAAGATATTTTGTGTATCTCAGAATTCCTGCGGGAACTCCAAAATGAACACAGGCGAAACCGCGGGGCACAGCTAGTTACGTAATAAATATTATATGTATTGTATATTATAGTAATACGAGTGTTAACTTGTATTTTAATTAATTATGTGAGAACAAAGAGCCGCAAACTGTTCTAAGCTACCGACTACGGAGTCCTGTCTACTATATTATGGTAATCCACACATGACCAGTACCGCCGACGTCTGACGGATTACATAATATTATTACGTATACAATACCACATTAACGCACAGCGCCACCCGCACGGAAAAAAAAATCTAGTATAACTGTGACGAGAATTTGGTACACTCTACCATTTTTTAGAGTTGCAAATGTGACAACTCTACAGATAGTAAACTCTAGAATTGAATATTGCCCGTTACCATAAAAAAATGTAATCATGACAAATAAAATAGCTGACTGTACCACAAATAGTACGATTAACTATTTTGTATTGTAAGAACAGCAAATTTCCATTAACTACACGTTCTGCAGGGCAATTATGTAACTTATGTTGCTATCATATTTCAGTTTCAATCAGAAAAATATCGATGATGTGTTTAATTAATCATGTTTAGGCAGTTACAACTTCTGGTATCTATCATAAAGAATATTTTTTTCCGTGCGATACCAAACTAAACAGTTCTCGTGCTACAAAATGACAGGAAAAAATATGCGTTGTGGATTGTGGTGGATGCACAAACCTGGGAAATCGGTACCGCACTCGATTCTGTCGTAGTCACTCTTCAAACATTCTTCAAACTTCAAATCTAACCTAAGTCCTAACCTACAACGAGATGTAACAATCAAATGTGTAATCCTTGAGGTATAACATCAATCGAACTACAGAGTTCGAAATCTCTAGCACATTGGATGTTTGCAAATACAAAAGCAGTTTTCTCTTCTTTCGGCATTACTTATACAAAATGCAATACGAGTAGGTACTTATTGCTAAAATATACTTTTGCAGCCTAAACCCTTGATTAAAATATTAATTTAAAGATAATAATCGAAAGATCGGAGACGTGTAATTAAAATGATAGCTAAGTAATATTGCGTGTTATCTTGCAACTTAATTAAAACGATGGACGACGGGACAGTGTTGCTTTTAGATTTTTAATCAACATAAAACTTTAGCCGGATGACAAAATTATACTTTGAAGTTTTAAATTCTCATCAGTGCCGTGGAATTTTGTTGAATAAACAAATTGAATATGCATACACACATAACATAGGTACATACATAATTACACACGTATATACCTACTTATATGCATATACATACATATATAAGAACATTGTAAACTAAGATTGAAAACGTGAAAAAGATTTCATTTAATGGCACGTGAAATATATAATATATCACAAACAATAGTTATAAAAATAAAAAGATGGTTACTTATAATAAGTTTCAGTAACATGCTGTAGTAAAGAATATAAAAGTGAAGCCTATTCTGTGGGTGTTTTTTAGGGTTAGGGATAATTTCACTTGGTTTCTTAGGTTACGTTACGGCATATATAATGTTAATCTGTAATTGGCTACTTGACAAAAAATTTTTTTTAGTCCGTCGTGTAGATTAATAAAAAATATTGGACACGTATTTTTTCTTTTTTTACGTACTCAAAAACTCAGATAAAACAGAGATACATTGAGTTGAAATTTCGCGTGACATCACAATTCTGTGCGGTTTGTATGGCGCTTATAATGAATATTGACGTCACGAGCCCCCCACCCTAAACTTTAATGCGCTTTATCTATGTTCATTTTCATTAAATTGAAAAAGCAAAAAATACGTGTCTATTATTTTTTTATTTTCTAACTGACGGACTAATTAGAATTTTGATATTCAAACCTTGGAGAATACCCAATTGGCAATAGGTTTAATCATTAAATGTGATGTGGATTAGGTTAAATAATTAAAAACATAAAAAAAATATATAACCAGAGTGTGCTAGCGCATGCTCTACATTCATTTTGTAATAGTATTTTTTTGTTAGGTTCATAATGATGAATAGATATAGGCGAGATAGTTCATAATTTTTCTACACAAAGCCAAATAACCAGAAAACGAGCTGCTGCAAATAAACGTAAAGGAAAACCATTAGCGAATCTTAATGCATGTAATACCTACTCGGTATATAGGTGCATTAACCTATACAACGCGAACAGATGGCTCGAAAATGATTAAATAGAACTGGTCGTAGTGATGCAAGATTTTAAGCAAAATGTTGCCGGGTATATACCTAAAAGCTACTAAGGTTTTCAGGACCCAATAAAAATTTTTGAAGAGCGCGCGGTAGCATGCAAATTGCATTGCAAGCTCGCTCGAAAAGCTCTTTACTTAAAGCATCTAGAAGTACTTAATTTAAAAGTCAGAAAGTCGGGAAGAATGAGTACGGAGGATACAAATACAATTATCGGGATCAAAAGTCAATTATGCAGCTTATTTTATGAAGAAACTAGCTGTGCCCCGCGGTTTCACCCGCTGGAGTTTCGGAATTCCCGCAAGAACTCCACAGTAAAGTTTGTCCAAAAAATAACCTAGGGGTATAAATAGCATACGACCTATTCTCAGACCTACCAAATATACTAGAGAGAGAGAGTGTAGAGTTTTTTATGTTAGATTTATTTTCATAGTAAACACAGTAATCACTTCTATCTGTTCTATGGGCGTTCTAAGGGTTCTTATATTTGAAGATAAAACGAAACACTCATGGCGTTTTATCTTCTGACACACGAAACCTGAGAAACATCAGTGTATTGTAATTTTCTATTCCGTTGGGTGCGGTTTTACTGTTCCATTCATTTAGCTGTCTATCGCAGGTCCACTTGCGTTATCCACATATTGATGCGTGATAATAGCTAGGGAGCTGGTGGCAATTTAGGTATATGATTTTATCGTCGTCGATACCAAGACGTAATGTAGTCTGGACTTATATTAACTAGAAAAAATAGGTGGCGAGCTCAGGTAGCTCTGATTTTTTTTTATAAATAATTTTGAAATTGTAAAAAATAAACCTGTCATAAATTATACTATCGTTTCTTTCATCAATTATATCTTATTAAATACGTTTCATAGATAGTGAAATTAAAGCTGGCAGAAGTCAGGATGGTGGGAGTTTTTATAAAAATAACTGTAAGAAATATAAGCTGAGATGCTGAATTAAGAAAAACTCCGATAACCATTTAAGCAATCTAGGTAACGATGAAATCATATACCTAAATTGTCACCAGCTCCCTAGTTATAATATTTTGTTTGCGTTGAAACTCCATCCAAAAACTTAGAAGGTGACCAGTTTCACATTTGTAAGTTTCTGGATCTTCTCAGAAATTCTTTCATATACCGGAATCAATTACAAACAAACAAATAAGTAGATAAAAAGTCACTTCTTTTCTCTTAATCACTATAAACATACATGGTATTTTTTTTAGAATGCAAACTTGAGTCAATATCAAGTTGCATATTGTACTCTTGCTTATTTTCCCTAAATACTAATTATATATAAATAGTTAATTATATATAAATATATTTATTAATTTATTTAATTAGTGTTTATTCGCAGAATATGGTGCATTAAGATGTTATAATTATTACAAATAAGCCGCATATTCGCCGTGTCGGCGTGCAAATTTGCAATCAAATGTGGTAACATATTATTATTAATTTTATATATAGAATATTTATATTTTATGTCTATGTAGAATGTTGAGAAAAAATTTAAATATGTCCGTAAATATTAAGACAACAGCTTATAATATGAGCGGACGGCGCGAGGCGGTCTTTGTAGGTTTTCATACCACCTCCGCGAATATCGTTCGAGTAGGTAATTTACATTCGCATTAAGCAATTAACGTTTATAAAGCCAAATTAATATGCGTCTAGCGTGCCGTGTATGTGCATACTTCTAATATTGCGGCCTTGAAAATTATGATCAGTCTTGACAGGGGGTTGATACGTGTCACAACCCACCCACTGTCGCCCCTACCATGGAGCGAACGAAGTGAACGAACGTTGTGAACGGTAGAAACCACAGAGAAAATAAATTAACTAGAGATAACAATGTAGGCGGAGACGGCGCGGCACGGTTGCAAAGGAAGTTAGAGCAAATGCTTTAACCTGCCCAAAAACTTTTTTTACTAGTATCCCAAGTACATTTCCCACAATATTCCCAAAACTGCGAATTTTGAAAACAGTCACTAAGCCCAAACGTAACCAAAAAGCTTTTAACACAATTCTTTACGTTAATAATAATAATAATCATTTATTTGCATAACACATTGTTCTAAAAGATGGGTACATTGATAATTTTGATTCAAGTTCTAATGTCTAGTCATTGAGTGACATGCAAAATATATTAAATTCAATCAATTCATCACAATAATTAAATGTCAAAACTAATGTAATTTCAAAATATAAATGTCAATGAAAAAATTAATAAACACAAATTAATAGTCAACTTTTCTGTCCAGGAAGTCTTGCACACTATAATAAACTTGAGATTACAACCATTGCTTTAGTTTTTTAGAAAATTTAGCAGTCGTTAATGCTATAATTTCTTTTGGTATATTTTATAAATTTTTATACACATAGCATAACAGTTTTTATTGTACAGTGTAGTCTTTATTGTATTTCGATCCGGTACTAGTCGGTTGCAATTAATCAAAGTTTTAGTGCATGATGAAAAGTTTTGTGTGCGAAAATCACGGGTCATTTTTAACTGATTTCATTTAAGCTAAGTTGATGTCCCTTCTATAAAATAAATAAGTATTTTCTGTTCTGTGGTAGAAACAATATAGGTGAAACATGCGAGTAGAATCTAATTGAAATAAGAATATCGATGTGACTCCGCACTTCTTCGATTGTTTCACTTATTAGACAAGCTACGGTAGTCTTTAGTGACATAGGGTACTTTTATTCCGAAATTCTCATGGGAACTCCGAAACTTTTTCTATGTAGGTATTTTAGTTACGCATGTATGTATATTTTATAGTGTATACCCACGTTCATCGACGACATAGTGTTGGCATTTAATTTTTAATTTCTCATGTAAGCGAATGTATATTCTTATGAGAATAAAATATGCTCTTTAGTCTTTAACCCGAAATTACCGCGGGTGAAACCACGGGGGATAGCTATATTTTATAAAGGTCATTCACACCACACGCGTTAGCTCTCGTTATTGAGTTTTTCTCTGTAATTCTTTTTTATTCATATTTCTTTTTGTTACATGAAAGCACGAATTCTAGAGAAATATACAGGTTGAATTTTTGAGACGGGACATAGTAAGGGCAGATACCTTAACGGTTATAGTTACAGGAAAACGCTTTTAGGAGACTATCCATAAATTTTGAAGATATTCTTAACTGCATTTACAGATTTTGAAAAAAATGTACATTCAGTATGAAAATGGTAATTTTACACAAATTTTTTTTTTATGCCAATCGATCCTGTTTCTTATAAGGGTCAAAAGTCTCTACTGGACCGACTGAGGTTTGAGTACCAGAAATGTCAGAAATCGCAAAAAGACTGTATTTCTGAAAAATCTATTTTTATGTTCCTACTTATTTTTTATCCATTAGAGTGTGTCCAGTCTACAAAGGAAAGGGGGATAAGACCCAGGTTGACAGTTATAGGCCAATATCTATTGTCCCCACTGTATCAAAAATTCGATTATCTCCTCCAGTTTAATTGATTATCTTGAAACGAATGACTTACTAACAGACAGACAGTATGCTTACAGAAAAGGCAAATCCACCACCATGGCTGCCCATCAGGTAATTGACTCGATCCTAACGGGTATTGATGATAGGTACAAAACTGCCGGTATATTCTGCGACCTCACAAAGGCCTTTGATGTTGTTCGAAGTGATCTCCTTCTAGACAAGTTATGGGCTTACGGTATAAAGGGCAATGCCCGCCGATTGCTTAGGTCCTTCTTGGAAAATCGCCAGCAGTTGGTGGAGATCACTTCGAGCGGTCAAAAGTACAGATCTCAGGCTGGGAACGTCACTGTCGGAATTCCGCAGGGCTCATCGCTGGGAAATATACTATTTTTGACAATTATTAATGACTTAGCAAATTTTATTAGGGATGGTTTAGTGGTGCTATTCGCCGATGACACCACAGTCATAGTATGCGCACGGACATACGAAGACCTTAATGTCAAAATAAATGTCACCTTTGAGCGTCTACAGACATGGTTCACGACGAATGGTCTTATATTAAATCCATCTAAATCTAATTTAATTCTTTTCACGGCCACGGGGGTTGAGAAACCTCTCAGTATAACCAACCCAGTACCTGTATGCCAGTCGTGCAGGTTTCTTGGCTTCACACTCGATAGTAACATCAACTGGAAAACGCACATACAACATCTTTGTGATAAGCTCGGTGGTGCTGCATATGCTCTGCGTAAGCTGCGCCCCTTAGTCTCTAGTGCCGTACTGAGGCAAACGTACTTTGCGCATTTCCAGTTGCTGATGTCGTATGGTATAATGCTGTGGGGGAACTCGACTGATTCTGGCCGTGTCTTTGTATTACAAAAACGCGCGATTCGAATTCTCGCCGGTGTAAAGCCACGACAAACTTGTAGGTCAGTTTTTGTGCAACACGGCGTGATGACAATGACCGGTCTGTATCTGTTCGAGGTGATATCGTATGTCCGTCGCAACATCGATAGGTTTGGTCGTCGAATGTGCGGGGGGCGATCGTTTAGGAACATGGGGCGGCTCGCCAGTGTTCCTCACCGGACAAAACTTGCTGAAAAAAACCCGCGTGTGATTGGTCCGAGTTATTACGAGCGGCTACCCGCAGATCTGAGGAACGTGACTGATGACGAAACGTTTTATCGCCGATTAAAGAATCTTTTGTTAGAAAATGAATTTTATTCGGTAAACGAATTTATTAATTTTTTGACATTGTGAGTCCTACATTATGTAGCTTTATTTCTTTTCTTTTTTTTATATATTCCATTTATTTTGACATTATTTTATTTTATTTTTTGTTTTAATTGACATTGTTTGACATTTATGACATTATGTATACGTAATTGTGTAATTCTCTTGTATTTGAATTTAAATCTTTGACGATCACTTTATCCTTTGACATATTATAATTAAATGTAATTATGAATTTGATAATGTGAAATAAATGAATCTAATCTAATCTAATCTATCGAGATATACCTACCTGATATATAGGTGTACAAACGCGGCCAGTTTATATTTTACGTATATTATGTAAATCTAGTATGGATTTAATTGTATTACGGCTTGTTCGTAAATGCTATAATAGAGTCTTGCTTCACCCCGGCTCGGGGCTCATTCGTATTCAAACCCAACGCAAACAGATCCGGTCGGATTCTGCACCTTAATGCACCTAAACCGTTGCGCTAATTGTTCCCAACTCAGCACCACAACGTGACGGCATGAATTTGGACTAGCTGCTCCCGCGGTTTCACCCGCATTCCAGGTTTCGAGATAAGTACCTTATGTTCTTTTCTATACCCCTGTCAACATGTACGCAAAATTTTATGATGATCAATTGAGTAGGTAGGTACCTACTTAAGGGGTGCAAGTGTAACAAACAAATACACAAACGATAGATTTTTTTATTCTGCAATTCCCACAGGAACTCGAAATTACCGCGGGAAAAACCCCGAGGAACAGTTAGTGTTTTAATAAATAAGATAATACAAACGATGCTATCTTATTAATTTACTAGCTGTGCCCCGCGGTTTCACCCGCGTGAATTTCGGAATTCCCGCAGGTACAATTTTTTTCTGAAATAAAAGTATCCTAAGTTACTCCTTATAACATCAGCTATCTGCTAGTGAAAGTCCCGTTAAAATTGATCTAGCCGTTTCAGAGATTAATCGGAACAAACAGACAGACAAAAATACAAAAAAATATTTTTTTTATGTGTTAATTTGGAATTACAAACAGAACTTCAGTTTTATTTATATGTATATAGATGTAAGAAGCGAGATGTCCTGCTCAAAGCCGTAGAACCATCTTTAGCATACATAGATAACGATGAACAAATCAGAGTTGAATCTCTGGAAGAACAATAAAAACTTTTACTTCGGCACCAGTGGGCACGACACTAACGAGCTCGCGTGAGATTGACCAAACATAAAAACTCTGCGGGAAAATCTTATATTGTGTGAGAAATAAACAAAACTCCGCAAGTTGCAATATGTTTACCTACTGAAGAGCTCACTGTTTTTGGTTGGTAAAGTCTTGTGCCGATCATTTTAAAATCTGTACAATACATAAAAATTAATCGCTATTTCCCTTGGTCATGGCATCACGCGTGAACGGCTAGATCAATTTCGGTAATTCTTTTTTTGTTGTGTTTGTTATTGTAATGAGAAGGAGAAAAAAAGAAGTTAGGAGTTCCTTTCACTGCTCATTAGCTGGAGTAAATTAGGCCACTTTGGAGTTCCTATGGGAATTCCGAAACTTACGCGGGTGGAACCGCAGGGCACAGCTAGTTTTAAAGATGAGAAAACGGAATACTCTGTGTGGATATATTCATTTCATTTGAATCAGCTAAAAGACGGACACCGGTCCTGCGCTTCCCGCGTCCAATGGCGTAGCGTTCGACGGAGGCTACGAAGCATCTTTTTGTACCAAAAATCAGTGTACCAGTGTGTATTGCCAGTGGCAGTGATGGCTTATGGTACCAAGACGTGGTCGCTCACTATGGGCCTCATAAGAAGCCTCAAGGTCACCCAAAGGGCGAATCAGAAATGAGGAAATCTGCAGGCGAACCAAGGTTACCGACTTTGGATACGGGATTAAAAGAAAAGATTTCGTCGTCGGTGAAAAATGAAGTGAAACTAAAATAAAAACTCACGCTTGTGCCTACGTTTTTCGTCTGTCAACTAATAGAAGTATGAAAAAAAATATTTATGAATTCTCTCAGCAAAGGCTACATACGGTGGTAATACGTGTATGTTGATCCTCTCGCACAGATGGCAATGGTAAAGGTGAACTAATTCGAGTGGGAGAACTCCAGAGACTGTTAGTAAACAACAATTTGGCGATTCAAGTAGTTCTCTCCATTTGTTTCATTTAGGCTACGTGCCTACGTGCTTACAAACTTATTTATGAATTGGTCAATTTCACTTTTACCTATAAAACATAAGTCGGAAAGGGGGCATCAAACTGCTAGCACATTGAAGTTTCACTGATCACTGCGTAAATATTGTGTATTTTTATTTATTTATTTATTTATTAGCACACAAAACAGTTTACAACCGAAAATAAAATAAAAAATACATTCACAAAAGTAAATAAAGAGCTAGATTGTATACCAAGATATGCGTAAACATCAGAGTAAGGGCATATTGTAAAGTAGGTACTATAAAATACAAAAAAATCTATAAAAATATATACCTAAAATATGTAACAATATTTAATAAATATACAAAAATAAAACAAATAATATCATTTGTCGGAAAATAATGATAGGAATAGGAGAACTATAATAAGGAATTGCACCAACATAGTTATAGATAATTACAGCATACCAGATATCCGTAGGGAACACGGAGCAGTGCCTGGGACTTGCGACCCAGGTGTAGGTTTAATGGGGCCCCTTTACAATGCATGAACGCTCACCTCCACTGCCCGTGCTCCCGACTTAAGCAAACCTCTGGAAACAACTAGATGACACAGCACACGTAATCACTATTAGATTGATACGACACTATAACCGCACTGAACCGAACACAAAGTAACAATGAACCGTGGCTTACGCATACCCGCGTTTTATATCAAGTTCTAACAAAGACGAGTCGGGCAATGGAGTGGAGCGGGGGAACGGACGACTATACGTCGGCGGGAAACGTTATTGATAACGAAACTACCCTCTCGCCGACACATTTATACTACTCGTATTTTAGATAAACATTTCTTTCTCTATATTTTTGTTTCTATTTTTTTATTACATTGTGAAAGGTTATTTTGCTGTAGGTATCTATGCGAAGTTATTAATGATTAATTTAAGAGTAAAAAGCATAATTATTTTCGCTACCATTCACCAAGATAATGGACAAACTACCTATAACTGAATGTTACTAAAAAAAATTTGCAAAGATATTTATCGAAAACCAATCGATATTATCTAAATAATTAACGTCGACATTTTTATTGCCTTTCGGCTAGGTATCCCCTTGTCGACTAATCTTTTGGAATTGGAATACTCTCTTGTATTTATTGACACAATATTATGCTTCAAAGATTTGGGCGAAGTTCGCAGAAAAGAGTTGGATGAGGGTGGTACTGGAGTGATCGTGCGTCGTGGAATTTCTGGAATGGCCCCGTCTAGCAATGGACATTTGATTGATATTCATTCATTTGTTTGAACGAGACGGATGACTAAACACAGGCCGATCGACGCTATTTCCGAACGACATTACCAAAACGAAGCCGTGAAATGTCACGTATTTGTTTCTAGATTTCTTTTGGTCCGGACGCTCGTTCAAGTTCAGTCAAAGCTCAATTAAAACTGTCTTTTGAGTTGAATCGTCAATAATAGAGATAACGCGCTATTTCGGAGCGAATTCACCAAAGCATGACAAAAATCAAACATACCATACGGTAACGTACGATAAGCCTATTTTGTATCACGCTAATTATTTGGATAATAACATACATATTTTCAACGCTTACATGTATTTTAGAAGATCCGTTATGGCTTTCCCGTTTACAGCTGTTAAAACAAAAATTCAGCTCTAGCGGTTTCACCCGCTATAAATTCGGAGTTACTACCGAATAGACGAATTTGACACAAAAGTTCCTTATAGCATAGGCATGAACTTTGGAAGGGTTTCCAGAATTGAAGTGGTAAAATCAAGTTCAAACTTTGTATGGAATACGCAGTAAAAATCGCAAGAATGAAGCCGTCGGCTAGTACTTACCGTATGTGTCTCTAATGGTCTGTGTTTGTTCTCGTAATGGACATAAAATGGATGCTACGTAGAATTTAGAGTTGAATTTCTGTGGAATGAGGTAAATAAATGGCTTTATGTTTACTTTGAAAGAGAAAAGTTTTGTCGTTTCTCCAACATCGCAAAGAAAGGAAACATTGATATAGCAACCATTCTAGAAGTATAGGTAAGTATTGTGTTCTAGATGATAGACGAGTGATTCCATTTGTAAAGTCAAAATATACATTACTAGCTGTGCCTCGCGGTTTCACCCGCGGTAATTTCAGAATTACCGTGGGAATTCCGGGATAAAAAGTAAAAAAGTACCCTATGTCCTTCTCTGTACCCCTGATAATGTGCATGCCAAATTTCATCCAAATCCGTTCAGCCGTTTTTGCGTGATTGAGTAATAAACATCCAAACATCCACACTTTCACATTTATAATATTAGTACTTAATACATTTATTTATAATTTAAAATTTTATAATATTAGTACTTAATACATTTCTTATTCAGTATTAATAAAAAAATGTATTTAGTAGTTCTGCACCTTTAAGTTGTATGTATGTATTTATGTAATATATTTATTCACAAAAGGTTTTCACACTTTCATTTAGACCATGCCCCGCAAAACTCTTACGCAGTTTGACTGCAGGTAACTCGCTTTAAATAAACATAGCTTATAAATTATTAAACTAGGTTATCTTAAAACAATTAATTTACGTAAGTAAATGGTTACAACGTGCGTAAAAGTTGATAATGACCACCCTTTCTCAAAACGCCCACTTTCCTAAAACGGCTACTTGGTTTTTCCACAGTTTCTCCAAAATGTCTACTTTCCTAAAACTTCCACATATATGAAGTATTTTGTAAATCAAATGTTTGAGCTTATAATCATGCACATTTAAATTAAATTAGGTAACCAGTTTTATTCTTACACTAGGTACTACCTATAGTGTAAGAATAAAACTGAACAAAAATAATTTAAATTTTTACAATTTTAAATACTATCACCATATTATTTATGTCAAGACTAAGTTAACATAAATAGATAGGGTCCGCTACTAATGGACATTGCAAGAGTACTTAGCAGTTTGACCTATTTGGCACGGTTAGGTAGTGGATGTTTTGGTTCGTGAGTTTTAATCGTGGATTGATATTTGATTTATTTGATTCTGAAAATATCCAATTACATAGTTTTCGTTTACTAAGTAGTTCTTGTAAGTAGCCTTTGGGTTAATTAATTCGTAGTGTGATACATTTATTATAAGAAGAAAATAGGGTACTTGCATGAAATTTATTATAAGAAATTGTGTCTATATTTAAAAAATAGAGCCTTATCCTTAAGCGTTATCGTGAAAGATTTACTAAAATATTTTCAATAGTTTCCAAAACATTCAACTTTTAATTTTGTGAAACGGAACGTTGAAACGAAACACCAACCACAGCCACGCTTGACACATGACGTCACTTTTATTTTTAAAGGAAACATTTACCTCTTTCAGAGAAGGCAAAAGAAACTAAGTGCACACAGTCAACGCATATTTTTTATTTTCTGAAGTTTATTACTTTAAAATGCTTCAGTAAGATGCATTTCGATTCTTTACTGGAACTTTTGGAAGTAGTTCAACCTTAATTTTGCTTTTGGATATTGAAGTTATCTGTCTGTCAGTGTCACATGACCCTGTCAATACGACAGTGACATTTCTATCACAGATTAATAAGGCGTAATTTTGAACAAGTGACGTCATTCCGCGTCTCGGCGGTAAAGTCTAAAGTAGGAACTTTCAAACGCTCTATTTAATTAATTTATGCATATATTTTTTTCTTTTTCTTGCTTTGTTTAAGTAGGCCATATATCTTTAAAATGGACTGAAAAAAAATTCATGCAAGTACCCTATTGTGAGTAATCAAGAAATTTAGAAGGCTTTTTAAATTAGTAATTTATAGTTTTGATACCTATGGCGCAATTTTTTCTTGGCGCGTTGAGAGTCAAATTTTAGTGGGCAGCGGAAGTCATGTAGGCAACGGAATTAATACAGGTAACAGAAGTGACACTGGCAACGGAAGTTTCGTATTCAATGGAAGTGGTACAGACAACGGTGAGTGACATAGGTCGATGCCTGTAAAATGCATGAATGCAAGTGACGAGCAAGAAATTGGTACTGTGTAAGTGTGTAGATATCGAGTTTGTGGCGTTACCTTATTTGAAAGAAGGGGGTTGATTTTCTAATAGTTTATCAGATTATCTATACATATAAATGCTTTGTCCCGAATGATGGATCAACGCCCAGCCTGAACCGCTGATCGTAGAGACCTGAAACTTGGGGGGTGTGTCCTTTGTATGACTTAGGTATTCGATAAGAAAGGATTTTGGAAAATTCCACCCCTAAGAGGGTGAAATGGGGATGAAAAGATTGTTTGGAACAATTCCGCGGAAACTTCAAAATTATCGCGGGTGAAACCGCGCGGGACAGCTAGTATACTAATAAAATGATGAATTGAAAATTCAACCCCTAAGGGTTCACCCCCTGGGGGATATTACAAGCTTTTATTTAATCGCGTCATAAAACACAACTAGTCCCTTGAGAAGATAAGTACAAAGTCAAACACTTAATGTTTTTAATACTAGCTTTCAAAGAACATGTAGGCGCAAAATTAATAGGTACAGGTACTAATTTTGGACCCGCCAGTACAATCTAAAATTAAAGGCTAAAGCGCACACGAGAGCTTAAGTGCCCTCTCAAAAGCACTAACTCCGCTTTTATCATATAACTATGCCCGCGGCTTCGACCGTGCGATGTTTGTGCGTGATCAAAGTGTTATAAGTCTTAGCTCTTGCAGGATAGGTAAATTGCAATGAAACAAAGATCAATTTCTTTGTTAGTCTGGAAGAGAGACAACTGCAAAATCTCTGTTCGATTCTGTTGAGTAATTTTCGAGAGAAACATCAAACACAGGCAGACAGGCGGACCTACAGAGATATTTAAAATAGTAGTTTATAAGTTTATAAGTTAACTAGCTGTGCCCCGCGGTTTCACCCGCGTCTATTTCGGAGTACCCGCGGGAATTCTGGGATAAAAACTATCCTATCTTTTAAGTTGGACCATATTATTAATGGTTACAAAATTTTATTAAAATCCGTTCAGTAGTTTCCGAGTCCATCGCGGACAAACAACGTGACACGTGATTTATATATATTAAGATAAGATAAAATAAGATTAAGATAAGATAAGATAGGTGTCGTGGGTTCGACTCCAGTGTCGAGTTTTAAACATTAAATGTGTCACAAATATTTGCGTTTACTCTAATTGTAATTGTTTAATAAATATAAGGATGTACATACGTATATTTACAAACATATATTTACATAGTCATTCGTACCTAAGGTGGTTAGTGGTACCTATATCAGTCTGGCGACGAAACAAGGAAATGGTCTTACCGCAAATGGATCCTAATCTGACGCCGGTAGTTGAATGAATCCACTTATCGCTTTACGATCCAATATTTATTGACAGTCATATATTTGTCACACTTAAACGACACTTAGGTAAAGTTATTTAGTTATTCTAATTCAACATGAGGTATCTACAGTAGTGTTTACTTCAAGAATTAAAAGTTTCTTATTTTTTTTTTATTCACATATTTACAAAAAAGTATACTACCCATATAGTTAATATTATCACTTCGTCTAAATTGTCTTTTTAATATTAAAAAAATACATTTGCATTCCAATGTTTCTTTTATGCCAGTAATAACAATGATTAACCAGATGACGGCTAGTAACTAAGTGTTTTGGTTTTGTTTTCCTTAGATAGATATGCGCTGATAAATGTGAAGATTCTTTTTCTTTACGAAGGCTTTTTGAGAAATAATTATGACTGAATTGAATTATTTTGTTTCCGATGAGGTTTATTTTTAAATTGATTCGCGTGTTTGCGAGTGTTTTTTTTTTAATGGTTAGTTGTGTCATAGATGGCGTGTTCTCGGCGCGGCGGTCGCGCTTGCACTGAAACAGTGGGGTTCACCTCGTAAGCTTTCAGGATCGTGTGTACAATGGCTACGTAGGTATCTATTGAGACAACTTTTATTTTTCATCTGCCACTAAGCACTTTATTTCGCCGCACATAAACGATTTGCATTTTCAATTTGAATTTCAATACCAGCGCGGGTACAGGACTGGCTGACGGTCATACGTGTATTTCTTATTTGTATTCGTATGTTGGGGGCCTGGAAAAAAATATATAGCATATTTTTATATTCCATTTTGATGAATATTCTAATATTTACATCGAAATCCTTCGCTATCTAGAGTAGGTGTTTGACCAACGAGACGACATAGGAGCAGTCTAATCAAAGTCTAACGAAAAAGTTTGCTATTTTAGGGGTGAGGTAACAAAATATATTAAGTGTAGGTAATTAGGCCCCGTTATTGACAACATCAAGTACCTAGGTATATACCTGACACAAATAATAAATAAATCTCACAGCATAGGTATAGGCCGTGCTCTTGTACCTACTTTTCTTCTAGGGAATGGTCCCTCAAGGGTGGCATTTTCTGGGTAAGACTAAGTTAATGATTAATATCAAAAACTACTGAAAAATACTGATCAGTATTTGTTAATTTTACAGTAGAGTTTCTATTGTAAATATTTATGAATAGAAGAGCGTATAAATAATCGCGAGATACAGTTCAATAAAAAAGGCGATAAAGTGGTTAGAGATTGCATCTGTTTGGAACATCACAGTAGTAAGATAAAATGGGCACGAAATATATTTCATGTCTGTATAATTTGTACATTATCATCCATACGTATGTTCTGTTTGCATCGGACGCGCGGCCTCGAGCCTTCCTTCTCAGTGAGGCCAGGCTTAGTGATGTAATAAAGGACAACGAAGTAGTTTTATCTTTTAGTTGCGGAGTTAAACTATACACAGTACAAACATGATATTAAAATAATAATACTTGGCATTTAAAACAGTATTATTTATACAGAAGTTCACTGTCGGATGAAGTCTGTATCGACTCTACCATAGAGAAAGGTGGGCTCTACAATATCTACTCTATCTATGTTATATTCCGTTATTAATAGGTATATACCTATACTTCGTCTATGACATCGTTCATAATATTGGCTACACAAAATATTCCCGAAGATTACAATCCATGCCCAGTTATTAAAATATATAGGTAAGCACAATAATAATTTATCATACAAATGAACATCATCCACTGTATAGATTCAAGTCCAATACGCGAGCTGTTCTTAATTAGATTTCCTTTTTGCTTTTTATCAATAGGTACAAATACTTTATTCAGCGAATGATAAATTTATAGGGTTTTCGACTGAGGTTGTGCAAAACCAAAAGTTAAAAAATCAAATGAAATAGATAAAACGAGTCTGCTTATCATCGGATTTATATCTACGTACTTACCTATGCGGCCTATAGGTATTAGAAGGAAGATCAAAGGAGAGGTCTATGTCTTGTGGTGTCTCGTACTTGGTCTGGAGCTCCGAACCGCCCGCCCTTTCCCGATCGGGGAGCGTTTCAAAATTCACTGGATAAATACGGATAATATAATCTATTGACGTTCGCCAGTTTAATAATAATGTGGGCATCCAAGTCAAAAGGTACCAGTTCTTGGCATTTGGTTTTCGAGATATAAGAAGTTTTGTGAAGGCGAGTGAAAAAATTGCGTCGTAGAAAATTGAGCATTTATTAATAATCAATCAAAATCGCGGACGCAATTTTATATACCTATATGTTAATCTGCAATAATATATAAAAATCTATATAAAAGGGCAAGTAGAAGTGTGTTTTTTTTCACTCAAATTTGTATAATGTTTTTTCTCGAATCAAGCTTTTTCAGAATTTCAACTTCAAATGTCTGATAAAAAAAATTGTACTAGTTTTTGAATATTTTTCAAATCAATTATCTTTTTGCTTGGACGCCCACATATGCTTGCCATTGGCCCCGCGGCTTTCATTATTTGTTATTTTGATAAGTAAATCTCTCTATGCATATAACATACCTACACGTATTGTCTCCGTTCTTGTTTGCCCTGAGGCTTCGAAGCATATCGAATAACTCCACCTAACATAATATCCATAACATTCATTAAATTACTAGCTGTTCCCTGTCGGAGTCCCGGGATAGAAGTATTGTATGTCCTTCTCTGTAACCCTGACAACGTTTATGCATAATTTCATGATGATCGGTTGAGTAGCGCAGTAGCAGTAGCCTGAAAGCGTAATAAAGAAACAAGTTTACAATCGCATTTACAATATTAATCTGAATAAAATATGCAAATGTCTTTTTGTCTGTTTGCTTTTCACATAAAATCGCGCTAACAAAGAATAAGGCTATTTTTTATTCTGGTACAATGAGTTTCCTAGGAAAGTTGTCAACGCTATATTCACGCCGGTACACATTCAAGCTAGCGGTGTCGCGAGCGAAAGCTGCAGGTAAAACAATTGTGTATTAGGTTTTAAGTATTATTAGTCCGGTGCCCATAGTCAGTGGCGTAGCGTAGGTCACTAGCACCCGGTGCGGATCCCAAATTTGCCGCCCTCTTATTTTTGCAATAGCAAAAAAAAATTGGGGCTTGATAAAAATACTCTACTCTTATTACTCTCTCTACTCTCTTTACTCTATTGGTACACTTATTGAATAATACTAACTTTGAAAAGTGAAAACATAATATTATAAAGGTTTAAGGAAAAAAAACGTTGAAGGAAATCAACTTAAAAAAAAAAAAATCTCTTTAAAATGCCTGCCTGTGCCTGTGAAATGCCGCCCCCGCCAAAGTGCGGCCCGATGCGGACCGCACCCGCCCCCCCCCCCCCACGCTTCGTCACTGCCCATAGTATATTAAGCTCTGTTTAGTTTTGGACCGGGATGGCGCTGTGTCATAATGTCCTAGGATTATTGTTATTATTACACATTGTCACAATCACACATTATTACAACCACTCTTAATTGTACATGTAAAGAAGCGATACTCTTCCGCCTCCCGATTATATGCCTCTTCATACCCCGCAAAAGTTTCTTGGCAAATTGCGAGGAAAGTTTGTCACATTAGGCCCGCCGCCCATTGTCACAATGGGCGGCGGGCCTTAGAATCTGCATGTGACAATTATTCACTGACAGTTACTGTTAGCTCGCTGTCAACCTTAACAATACGCACATACGCACAACGCAATATGTACTTACCTACATACGTTTGTGCATACGTACAAGCAGGCCGTTTTACTTGTGGAAAAGTATATTTGACTCAGTTCCTATGGAGTGTCACCGGGCTGCTAGTAGTTTTTTAGATTTGACAAAAATTAAAACAAATATGTACTTAAAGTCTTATAGGTTACAAGACGTACTATTGGCATCGATACGGGAAAGCTTGACGTCATAGCAGCGAGCAGTCTCAGTAGGGAGTCGTGAGCCCACGCTTGTGCGGTTTGCGTCATCTGGTTTGGGCTCGCCTAGAACATTATACTGAATTTCCTTCGCACAATGCTATGAGTAGCTAGCTAGGCAATCAACAAACTCGTATCGCTTTATAAAAAAAACTATTTTGAAGTTGAATTAACTCAAAAATACTATTTCCTTCATATCATCATTGATTGAAGTAGACTGTAGTGGACTTAAACTTCAAATCTCGAATAATTGCTCCGTTGGCTAGCGAACCTAACTGCGACGCAAATATGAAAAAAATCATGACGATCGATCGAGTTGTTAAGGTGTAAAAAACAAACAGTTTATAGCAATGATAGCTCAGTGGTTAGCGCGTTCGGATTAAACGCCGCAAGGTGTATGTTCAAACCCTAACAATGAGCTTGAGCTGTCGGTGAAGGAAAACATCGTGAGGAAACCATAGCATAGCGCTCTCTAGTGCCCGGCTGGCTAGCTACCACCTTCGAGTTGCAAATCTGTCGCCGAGCACCTAACGGTGTGTTCCGGCAGCCCCACTTGAAAGCCAGTTCCCATCCCCATTCCAGGTCGGCAACGCACCTGCATGCCTTCTGGTGTTGCAGATGTCCATGGGCGGCGGTAATCACTTACCATCAGGTGTACCACTTGCCCGTTTGCCCCCTATGACATAAAAAAAAAACAAACAAACAAACTCACTTTTTCTGCATTTATAATATTATTATTATTTCAATTTTTTTTTACCTGGGTCAATCCGTACCGTACTAAAGTCGTTAAACTCACACCCGAGCAGCGTAGAAACTTTAAACGAGGACGTATAAGGATTTATAATACGAAGTGTCTAGTCGTCCACGGCCTACTAAATTCACAAAAGATGTTGTCAATATGCTAGATTGTTAACTGTCAAAATATTGTGAGCTGTAACATACTGCTTACAGTTTAATGCATATAACGCGTTATTTTTCGGTAGATTATAATGGGTATGTTGACTAATTTTTATTTTTTAGTCCGTCTTGTAGATTATTAAAAAATATTGGACACGTATTTTTTCTTTTTTTACGTAATCAAAAAATAACGGCGATATATTGAGTTAAAATTTCGCGTGACGTCACTATTCTGACAGTTTGTATGGCGGTTTTGCGGTTAGTGACGTCACGACCTCCTCATCCTAAACTTTAATGCGCTTTATCTCTGTATATTTTAATTTATTTAAAAAAGCAAAAAATACGTGTCTATAGTTTTTTTTATTTCTAACTGACGGTCTAATTAGAATTTTGATTTTCGAAAGTAGTCCACATCTCTGTTATGGTTAGGTTAGGTTTGTACTGCAGCTGAGCCTGAGCAAGACGTTAAACACCAAAAACAATGTTACGGTTCACGATTTTACACTTTTGACAATTTACAAACTCACGAGAAAGATTATAATCTAACGGTAAGTACAGTGACATATACAATTTGTTTTTAAATAAAAATTGTATATCACCTAAAAAGGTTTTTCATTCAGCATGCAAATATCGTAACAAAAATGAACGTTAGGAAAGATGAGAAAGATCAATGTATTTTGTGTTAAGCGGACGACTAATTAGTCGTCCGTTTAGTGGACGACTAGCCGCACCCTTTATAATATTGTAATTTTGCTATTTAATGGCATTAATATTCTCGTCTTTCGCCGAATGTTACGTACTCAGGTATATTAATATTAAACAGCAAAGTTAGGCGGAGACACGACGATAACTTTTTGTATGAAAAACATGACGAATCCTGATCGAGCCCGCTATATTTGCATTTCAATTCACTCTCGTCACTTTGAGAATAATCCTTTGATTGTTGATCGACCTACGTGTAGGTACGTTTGACTTCTATACTCGAGATATCGATTCTTTTTGCGATAAAAACGTACGGACTAGCACTCGATTTTGATGCTATCTGCTTTCCACTGAATTTAGATTTTACCATATACCTACCTATCTAGATTTGTAAATTACTTACTGAAAATTTACTTCTTTAGGCACGTTAGAAAAAAAAAGGTTTCGTACGAATTTCGTACGCAATACTCGGTTTTTATTAAGTTTTTAATCAATATAATTATAACCAACAACGTTGAAACAACGATGAAATATATTTTTCATTACTCATACTCGGAAAGTAGGTCTGAAGTGGCCTCAGAAGCGGGTTGAAAGTAACACTTTTCAGCCCTAGGGAGAATCGCTTTCAACTGACAGCTGGATACTGCAGAAACTCAAGTTTTTTTTTATGTCATAGGGGGCATACTTACTGGCCAGTAGCACACCTAATGGTTGATTTATGTAAAATAAAATTCACTCATTTTTTTCTTTAGCTAATTCAGGCTAATTCCTATTTTTATTTTGACTTTCCTTGCATTCGTAATGAAAAGCACAGTGTTATCCTCGGGAGAAAGACTTATTTAGTTCCTCGATTTCACTCCTAGGATAACAATGTACTATTGTGTGACGCTCTACTCTACTCCAATAATATCTTTAACGTTTTTCAAAAAACATTGAACCAAAAATGGCGTTCCAGTCAGCAAAAGCGATCCTCGTATTTGAGCATAATAAAAGCATGCAGCCTTCTACCTAAGGAGTTTTTTACGCAGCTTATTCTACTAGGAATCTATGAAAGAGGGCGTTCTTGTGATCGCCGATATATTGTTATCCAAAGATTTAATCTAATTATACATTCACGGAAAGCTTTGAATAAAAATATTTACTTCGACTTATACGGACAACCAAAAACCAAAGGGTTGGCTTTGTATAGATAACCAGACAAGTACTTAATTGGCAGACGTTTAACACCTTAGTTTATATCTACGCTTACAATCAGGCGAGATTATGGACAAAATTGTCTGAACAATAATTTAAAAAAAAAAATTTTAGAGCGTCTGTGAAAGCAAAATATCTGAGCTGCGAATGATCTGGATACACGTGACGTCCTCACTATAAATAATACCCAAGAACGTTGATAGTAAAATGTGATGTAAAATGGCCGTAATTTGTGAGGGTGTACGAAGTCAAGCGAGGGTCAAAATAGAATTTTGTTGGTTGATTGAAAGTAAATCTTGGTCAAACTGAAAGTGTCTCATACGGCATACCTCCTGGATGATAATATAATATCATAGGTCGCATACTACTTCGAGACCCGACTCTGCTCACGCAAAATACAAAATTGCATCTCAAGTTCTTTTAGTGGAGTGTACCTAATATATTAAAAGGGATGGTTTTTAGTTATTGGTTCTAGCGTGATTAATTGCTGCTCCTTAATTCCATTGTATTTTTACTAGCTGTTCATCGTGGTTTCACCCGCCTTAATTTAGGAGTTCCCACGGGAATTCTAAGTCCGATACAATGTATGCAAAACATGATGATTGGTTTAATAGTAGGTAGGTAGGTTTGTAGTAGTACAAACAAACAAAACGAACAAACATAGATACATTTATAATATTAGTTGAAATGTTTTGCTGAAATATGAATGAGTAGTAGTTTATTTAAAAAAATAAAGAGTGCGGTGAACAGACTTATAGTGGCTTCATTCGTCTTATAAGCTTTGATCGTGCGAAAATTGGTACGAGTATATCCAAGCTCAATTTGAGGATAATACATTTGAAATCGTTGTACGTGACGGGAATCCCACTCTTAACCTATTCAGTAGGGAGAGCATGTCGACGAAATCACGCTGATACTTGGAAATTCGTCCTTGTGAGTGTCGCGCAAATTCAACCGGACATTTCTATTAAGCTTTTACAGAATTTTATAAAATATTGGTAGCTTTTTGTATTTCAGAAGCAATTGAATAATACAAGTTAAAATTGCTGTCACTCTCTTTATCATATTACTAGCTATGCCCTGCGGTTTCACCCGCGGTAATTTCGGAGTTCCCGCGGGAATTCCGTTATAAAAAGTACCCTTCTCTCCCTGACAACGTACATGGCAAATTTCATACAAATCCGTTCAGCCGTTTTTGGGTGATTGAGTAACAAACATCCACACTTTCACATTTATTCTATTAGTAGGATTGAGTTTAAGACCAAAGACTTTCGAGAATAATATAGAAATCCAAATCGGATTACCGTTATAGTTCTTTTTTTTTAAAGTTGACTGAAAAACACATTGAAAGAAAAGAATTTATATAACAAAAAAAAAATAGTTACTGTCTGGATGCCCGTGACTTCGCTCGTGTTGATGTAGCTTTTTGTCAATCTTTCTTTAATTCGGAAACAGTAATTTTTTTCAGGATGAAAAATACCCTTTATCCGTTTCTCTACCCACCCTGAAAACGGGTAGTATTCAAAATTTTACGTAGTTTCACAAAGCATGTAGTTTTCCGCAGCAATTCCTGGATAAAAATGTAACCTATGCCCTTTTCTGTACCCCTGACAACGTGTAGGTATGCAAAATTTTATGATGATCGGTTTAGCCGGTATCGACCTTGTAAATTCCTCTGAGGTATCTAAATTCTGGTGCAACCAAAATTGCCCTCCCCCCTCCGCAACCGAATCCTAGGTCCGCGCCTGCACGGCCTTAACGAAATTATAAGGATTCTGTTTTTCTCAGATAGGTAGCTGATATGGAATATTAAAAAGAAATATAAGCTCCAATCCTTTGTCTAATGCGAAAAATCCGCAAAAGGGAGACCTTTACATTTCTGGATGGCATGTTTTTCTACATAGTAGGTGGATAGTCATTCATTCACTATCCGTTTGTAGTATTTGGTATTATTGTAATGAGGCAACAATGGTGATGAAAAAACTCTTTTGCTTATTGCGCTCAGCGCAACTGACCGTAAAATTACAAGTGAAAGTGCTCCGGTTTGCGGAGAATATTGTGTTTGAGTATTTCGCTGGTACAATCATCAGCTCCGACAGCCGTGATCGTCTAGTGGTTAGGACCCTACGTTGTGGCCGTAGTAACCCAGGTTCGAATCCTGGTCACGGCAGTGGAAACACTGTCACGGGGAGCTATATTTTTTATTTTTATAGTATAGTTATATTTTTTTAAAACTAGCTGCTCCCCGCGGTTTCACCCATGTCGGAGATCCTGCAGGAATTCCGGGATAAAAGTACCGTAAGATTCTGTACCCCTGACAACGTATCTAGGCGTTATGCAAAATTTTACGCAGTTTCACCCGCGTGAATTTTTGAGGTCCCGAAGGAATTCCAGGATAAAATGTATTGTATGTCCATTTTTGTACCTTTGACAACGTGTGCCTATACAAAATTTCATTATGATTTGTTGAGCCGATAAGGCGTGAAAGCACACAAGCAAGTGCTAGACTTAGAAGTATCCCGTGATATTAATTTAGTAAGGTCAAGATAGGATATCATTAAGCCGTAACATAAGCGAAGTTGGAAGTGGTGATTAGGTTCACAAATAAGAAGCAAAATTGTACAGTTTTCTTAAAGAGGTACGTATATGAAACCCGAAAAAAGTGAGTAGGCATCAGATACATAAGCAAAAGTGCAGGCATTTAATATACCAATGATCAAATTTTTTTTTAACTTAAATCGTAAAATGTAAGTGTATCTGTAATTGTGTTGTTTCCAATCTCCATTTTTTTATATAACAATCGCAAGCTAAGTTATGTACCTACCTGCAAAGGAAACTTATTCCAGCAAACCTATGGAAGCAGAAAAACTTTGGGAACACATATGAATGTGGAATGTGGATCTTTATTTATTTTTCCCTAACGTTTGCTACCTTCTCGTTTTAAACAACTATCTCCAGTATTAGGGTTGTCAACCAGTTAAGTTTCAACAATAAAAATAAAAATCTATCGCAAATTACCGTCGCATCGTAAAATCGACGTTGGCCGGGCTCCGTTGACTGATCCGACACGCGTGACGTCACTTCGCCTCGTAAACTTCACGCTCGTAAAATTGCATCTTTAGTCTCAGCACTTCGAGACAAAACTATTTGTCTAGCTAGATCTGTTTTGTGCTAGCTATCTATAAGTACCTAAAATAATGTTCATCTTGCTTTTTCTTCATGAGATCTGATTAGCATAGTATTTTATTGTCATAACATTTATATAGTTCACGGAGGCTTCGCCCTGTAAACAGGGTTCCCACTTCAAGTCTTGTCTGACAGGCCTACATATGTGTTTATTCAGGGCATGGACCAATTTAACAAGTTTTATTGGTCCATGATTCAGGGTTACAAAACTATCTCCGTTCCAAAACTCATCCAAACATCCAGCCCTTACCAAGAAGATCTGCACACACTCACACTACTTAGGTACCTACTGTGATTGTATCTAACTTTTTTTTAGCTTGTAAATGAGTGTAGCTATTAAGTAAATGGGCCAAAGGCTGTTAATTAGTGAATAAATGATGCCGCTACAGCGAAGGAGGTTTACACACTAATGAAGAAATAAAATTAAGTAAAAATAAAAGTAACTTCTGATATATTTTCTTTTTTAAATTTATACGCAAAAGTTCATGGATTTTTTTTGTAGAAGTATCTAGTACCTATTATGCAGCCCAAATTTTGCAGTGAGACAGCAACTAGGCCGATCAGCTCAGCATGCACACATTGCATCTTCAGCTACATGTGTCACATCATTTTACTTATATTATAACCTAGAACATATAATAGTCTTCGAATATGTCTACAAGTTTTCGTTACATCGTGTATAACTTCTAACACGGGTTCTATAATTAGTAAGTTTAGTGAAAATAAAGCCCTGCGGTATGAATAAACTTTTAATTAATGTACGCAAAGATTGTAGAGGTAATACCTACACCTATATAATTATCTCCAGGCTACACTTCAACATTACTACTAACTTTAACTTAAAAGTTGCTAAAACCGTACCGCAGAAGGCCAGAGAAGTTATGTCCTTCCCTTCCTTCCTATATATACACGTACTGACAATTATAAAGTGCCGTGATTAGATGGATTACTATAATAAATTCAAGATTCATTCTTTCACGTAGGTATTCTTATCAGACCTTTACAAAAAGCAAACAGAATGATAACATTCTTAATGCTTTTTGTAAAAATGCTAAAAAAAGTTACTGAGTTTCGGTATTATTTATTTTAGGACAATTCCACAAGGTAAACTCAAAACTCCCTGCAAAGTTTGCTGGACTAGAAACTCGTGCGCTCATTTAGAGAAAGTTTCTGTCGTGGTATTAATTCTATATTTCAGAGCGTAGGTACTAACAGCAAAAACGGCGCAGGAAAATTAATTTATGACTTATGTAAATGAAAATGAACTCGAAAAATGAACGAGGATTGCCAGAGAATTTTAAAAGCTAACCAAAGATAAGGTGGAGATACGATGTGTATGTGTTCGACTCTGAATTTTCTGAATTTCAAAAACGGCGGAAGAGTGTGGTGGAGATACCTTTGCTACTGGTAGGACGGGGTGTGCTAATAAAAAAAAACTATAAATATAACTATTTTATGTAAGTACCCACTACTTTTCTTACTTTATTTTTAATGCTTTAAAATTTTTCAGGTTCCATTAAAAGGTTTAGGTTTACATTTAAATAAAGACACATTCTTCCATTAAATGAAGTAAAAGAAACATTTACCGCCGCACTCAGAGTCGACTTCAATGATTACTTAGTTAAGTATAGATTTTTAAAACAAAACTGCCGCACTCAGACAAGTTTAATTCTTCTTCCTAGTCGTTACACTCTTGACAGAGTGGTCGTGGTCATCGGTTCCGGATTGGTAGCACGCTTGACAACCCGTCGCCATTCCTCCCGAACCGCTGCCCTTCTAGAGCACTCGTAGAGAGAGCTATCAGCGGCAGCCTTCACCTGGTCAGTCCAGCGCATCGGTGATCTCCCGCGCGGTCTTGTGCCTTCCACCTTTCCCTGCACCACAAGACGCTCCACAGAAGCCTCTCCGCGTCGTGAAATATGGCTGAAAAATGTCAGTATTCGAGCCTGTACTATGGAGGATAGACGCTGCTTGATGCCGAGTTCCCGGAGGATGGAAGCGTTAGTTCGGAACTCAGTCCACGATACCCCAAGCATTCTCCTCCAGCACCACATTTCCAGAGCGTCTATCCTCTTCCTCTCGACCTCCCTTAGTGTCCAAGTCTCTGCCGCGTATAAAAATATGGGAAACACCAGCGCCCTGACGAGTCGGATCTTTGTGGCCTTCGTGATGTTCCTGTTTCTCCATATTTTATGCAGTTTGTCCATGGCCGTCCTTGCAATAGCCATGCGTCGCTTGATCTCGACAACACATCCACCATTGTGGAAATCAGTGCTCCCAGATAGACATATGACTGTACAACATCGCAACTCGCAATTTTTGTAACCTCTGGCGAGTTATTATTGCTGCGGTCGACAATCATCATCTTGGTCTTGCTACGATTGATCCTTAGTCCTTAGACAAGTTTAATAAATTAATGTTAATTGACTCTGAATGCGGCCGTTAAACTTTTAAATTCCGAATATGATTTCAGTAGATAAATTGTATATAGGTATGGTAGGTCCTCTGCAGAGTATTTTGGATTTAGGTACTGGTATAATCTACCAGTATAGTACCTTTAAAGTGTCAAAAAAAATCAAGTGGTTCTTTTGCTCACAGTATCTACCTGAGAAAACTTTCCTCAGATCTCGCGTCTACCTTATGTCAAGTAGGTATTTAAAACGGAAAGTAATCACTTTAGCTTTAATCAGGATTTGAACACCGTTTATGTGAATTTAAATAACTACTTTAAATGACTAAACGTTACGCCATAAAACAATATAAAAAAACAGATAAAAGATAAATGTTGGGTATTGGTCTGTTCTTCGTCGTCTCTTCAATTATGGCAATCTATTTCGATTTTTTTTTTCTTTATGTCATAGGGGGCAAACGGGCAAGTGGTACACCTGATGGTAAGTGATTACCGCCGCCCATAGACATCTGCAACACCAGAAGGCATGCAGGTGCGTTGCCGACCTGGAATGGGGATGGGAACTGGCTTTCAAGTGGGGCTGCCGGAACACACCGTTAGGTGCTTGGCGACAGATTTGCAACTTGAAGGTGGTAGTTAGCCAGCCGGGCACTAGAGAGCGCCCTACCACCATGCTATGGTTTCCTCACGATGTTTTCCTTCACCGACAGCTCAAGCTCATTGTTAGGATTTGAACCTACACCTTGCGGCGTTTAATCCGAACGCACTAACCACTGAGCTATCACCGCTGTTTATCGCATTTAATTCTGCAAATGTACCTATTTTTAGCAATGGGCATGTTGACTAATTTTTATTTTTTAGTCCGTCTTGTAAATTATTAAAAAATATTGGACACGTATTTTTTCTTTTTTTACTTAATCAAAAAATAACGGCGATATATTGAGTTGAAAGTTCGCGTGACGTCACTATTCTGACAGTTTGTATGGCGGTTTTAGCGGTTAGTGACGTCACGGCCCCCTCACCCTAAACTTTAATGCGATTTATCTCTGTATATTTTAATTTATTTGAAAAAGCAAAAAATACGTGTCTATTGTTTTTTTTTATTTTCTAACTGACGGACTAATTAGAATTTTGATTTTCAAAAGTAGTCCACATCCCCATTAAAGTATCTAATTATGGCGAAACGCCAATGACAATGTTAGATTGCTCTCCAAAATATTGGTCTGTTGTATTGTCGTTATCAACATAACCAGTCATTTAACTGTAGATGAAACGCTTTTGCTGAAAACTTGAAATAGGCAGACAGGTTTAAAATGAGGAAATAATAATATAATATTTTATTTTAATTGAAAAAACTTTACTAGCAAACACACACACAGATACAAACATTACAATGCACATGTACGAATTTAATATAATGAAAATCTCCAACAACAAACAAATGCCGCCGCCCGCCCGCCCTACAAATCCGACGTCCGGCACTGTTTATTATAATACGTTGACCCGTATTAGACAAAGAAAGGATTTAAAGTTCCAGGCACAAAATTCAGCTGTTCAATATGATTTAAAATTAGGTATCTTACAGTTTTTGCTGGTACACCTATAGAGTTAGTAGAACCCAGCCCTACAATAAATGTTAAATAGAAGGAAAACTAACCGACTTACCGACGATCGGCACTCGGCTCAAACCCCCGGAACTATAGTAAAAATATATTTCATAAGACTTCCTGTTATAGTGAAAGTAAGCACAAAGAAAGGATTCTGAAAAGCGATGAAAAATACTTAATATGTGGATGGGAAAGTAAAGGGGAAAGCTGGTCTAATTACTACTAGCTGTGCCCCGCGGTTTCACCCGCGTGAGTTCCGGATATCCCGCAGGAACTCCTTTTATTCAACTTCTTTTATTTTTCTTCTCCTTACAATAAAAAACACAAAAAAAAAGAATTAACTAAATTGGTTCAGCCGTTCACGCGTGATGCCGTGACCAAGGGCAATAGGTACATATTTTTCTAATATGTGATTCTTTATCTTTAAATTGGCACAACTTTTTTATGAATGGTTCGATTGACATGAAACTAACACTAAATGCTAAGTGAAGCTTACCAAAATATATTAATGAAAATTTCATCTAAATCGGATTAGCCATT
Organism: Zygaena filipendulae; assembly: GCA_907165275.2. Taxonomy (NCBI): domain Eukaryota; kingdom Metazoa; phylum Arthropoda; class Insecta; order Lepidoptera; family Zygaenidae; genus Zygaena; species Zygaena filipendulae. Next base: position 1,664,998 of record OU015650.1, read on the forward strand.
TCTGAGATTAGCGTGCACAAACGCACAGACAAACAGACTAAAATTCTAACAATCAGTAAACACTACCAAAACTCAGGTTATAATAATTGGTAGCACAGGTTTTGCTTCTAGAGTTGACGTAAATTCTCTGCCTCCAGTTATGTTTAACAGGGTGGTCATACCAGTTAGCGCCACGGTAAGAAATTTGGGAGTTGTGATTGATGGGACCTTATCCTGGAAACCACACCTAGAAATGGTGAACCGGAAAATGTTCGCATCTGCGGGCTCGCTGAGACGACTACCTACGTAATAATAATAATAATAAACTCTTTATTGAACACCACTTAAAATAAACAATAACAAAAACAATTTTACGTAATTTTCTTCCAACTGCTACTAAAGTTGCGTTAGCACAATCACTCCTTTTACCAATTCTCGACTATGCCGACACCTGCTTTACTGACATTAGCGAGGAGCAACTAAATAAACATGAGCGCCTCCAGAATTTCTGCATCCGGTTCATATTTGGTCTACGCAAATATGACCACGTCTCTGAATTTCGCACCAAGCTCAAGTGGCTCCCGATTCGCCTTCGCCGGAATGCGCACGTCCTTTTCCTTCTATATAGCATAGGTACTGTTCAATCCATCAACCCCCACCTACCTAAAAGACCGCTTTGTATTCCAATCTTCTTCCCATAACCTGCCTGTTCGATCATCCCGGAACATACTAGTATGATTCCTGCTCATAGAACCAACTTTTATGATTATTCCTTCTCTGTAGCAGTCCGTTTGTGGAATTCGCTACCTGTAGAGGTGCGAATGGCCAAATCATTACCTATCTTCAAGGGCCTGGTGAAGACTTTCTACCTCACTCATGGATCGTAACTTGCTGTAGATTAACATTTTTATAGTATGCATCTGTGTTTAATCACATTTATAAAGTTAGTATGGTTATATTGTACGTATATATTTTTCTGTATGTATATTTTATATCTATGCGTGTATCTTTGTACATATATCTTTTTTATGTATTTTTATTTTTTATATTTATGTTTTATGTGTATATTTTGTATTATTTTATGATTCCAGTTCTACCTATATATACCAAATCAACATATAAAGTTTCTGTATTTGTCCTATCCGCCCAAAGGTTGTCTGGAAAAGATCGCTAGTAAAGCGATAAGACCGCCTTTTGTATGCCTTTAATTATAAGTTTTTGTTAACACACTGTAACATTATTTTGGTGTACAATAATAATAATAATAATAATAATAATAGAAGGCGTAGGGATGTGACGACCCCATCGCCCACTGGAGGAGTAACTGCGTGGCTGGCAGTAGCCCCTCCAGTGCAGTCAGTCGGTACCTAGGTGATGTGGTGTAGGAGCCGTGCTACATCGCCGTTACCCAGGGAATTGGGTGCTCTAACGGTCACCTCAGGGGAAATGAGCGACCCCCTGAGTGTATGAGCTCAATAGTAATGATGGCACAAAATAATGAGAGTATACGCATAGGGTCGCTGCCCGGGGGTCGCCGGGGCGCGCCCAGTCGCCAGGCTGGTGCTGGGCGTGGCAGAGAGCGAGCCAGCCAGCGATCAGGCCGCCCACCAGGCCCGTCATCGCCATCATTGCCACCAGATGGCTTGGCAGCTGCAGGGCCCTCAGGGACTCAGCAAATGTTGCCCGCCACTGGTGGCGTACGCCGCATGCGATGGACGAGAATCCAAAATGCCAACGTCATGCGAGCGTATTTTAGGTCAATAGGGGGTGAAACCGGCGAAACGGGATTCCGGGCGAGGCTGCCCCTGGAATTCCAGCTGCTCGAACCGGATATATCCGTCACGGACCAAAACTTGTCGGATCGAGTTCGGTTCATCCAACGGAGGGGAATCTTCTCCGCTGAGGAACTCGATCAACTTCGTCGTGAAGCCGGCCACCACTCTGCACGGACACAGAATAATGAGGCGACAGTCACGGAATCCGCTACTCTGCAGGATAGTCGTGACATACCGCACGTCGCCCCAACAGTCACTGAGGTCGACGCAGAGTCGGAAGAACCGGCTACCCAGGACATAGAGCGATTGAGGAGGATTTTCGATGAGGCGATTTCAGAAATGAGAGACTTGCCGCTGGAGCTTAGGCCAAGGATCCCTCGAATACCCCTAAGCCGCCGAAATAGAGATGTTGTGAGGGCCGTTAATAATATGCTGCAGCCATTACTACAGAACAGCCCGGACCTCAGTGGTGCAGACTCGGTCCTCTTTGGCGCTGCTACGGCTGTGTGCCGGTTCATAGGCGCAAAATTTCCGGTACGGAACCAGCCAGCACAGCGGCGAGAGCGAGAACCAGCCTGGAGAAGGAGGATAGAGTCACGGATTGCTGGGGCCAGGGCCCTCATCGGCAGGCTCATCTGCTTCAGGTCTGGCAACAGGAGGCCAAGAGTCGTGCGCACCGTCAGAGCTGCGTTTGCCGGGTCAAATGTTGACCCGCTACATATAACTGAGCGTGATCTGACAGTGCGCATTGATGACTTGAAGCAGCGCATAGCTGCTTGGGGGAAGCGGATCCGCCGTTACTCCGAGCGAGTGGCAAGGTTCTGTGAGAATCGCCTCTTCGCGAGTGACCAGAGGAAGTTCTATCAGTCTATAGAGCAGCGTGGTATATGTGCTGCAGGTGAGCGTCCGGACAAAGCCGCCTTAATAGAGTTCTGGCGTAGTGTCTGGTCTCGACCGGTGATCCACCACGAGGGCGAGTGGATGGATGGCGTGAAGGAAGCGTGTGCTAACTTGCAATTGATGGAACCCATTACAATCAGTGAGGAAGATGTGCGCTCTGCGACCCGGAGAGCTCCAAACTGGAAAACCCCGGGAATCGATGGGGTGCACATGTACTGGTTGAAATGGTTTCCATCATGCCACGCTGCCCTGGCGCGTCAGTTCCAGGAGGCCCTCGAGCAGCGCTGTATCCCGAGCTTCCTCACTTCTGGAGTTACTCATTTAGCTCCCAAGTCTGAGCGCACCTCTGACCCATCACAATACCGCCCTATCACGTGCCTCTGTACCATCTACAAGGTACTGACATCCGTTTTGAAGACCAAGATTGCCCGCCATGCTGAGGATAACCTCATTATGGCGGTCAACCAGAACGGATGCAGGGGTGGAAGTCGAGGTGCCAAGGAGCTCCTCCTCATAGATGCGATTGTTGGCAAATTGGTCCGACGCAACCGACGAAACTTCTCCGCTGCCTGGATAGACTATAAAAAAGCGTTTGACTCGGTGCCCCACTCGTGGCTGGCGAGGATCCTTGAACTTTATAAGGTGGATGCCACGGTTCGCGGATTCCTCGAGGCCTGCATGGGGCAATGGAGTACGACTCTCAGTCTATCTGGTGAGCGATTGTCGGATGCGGAGGACCGGATTGAGATAAGAAGGGGGATATTCCAGGGCGACTGTCTGAGCCCACTCTGGTTCTGCCTGTCTCTGAATCCGCTCAGTGTCATGCTAGATAAAACAGGGACGGGCTTTCAGTTTCGGAGAGGGAGTATGAAGTTGACGCACCTTCTCTACATGGATGATCTCAAGCTGTTTGCCCCCAGCGCCACGAGGCTGGAGGAGTTGCTGACAGTCACAAAGCGGTTCAGCGACTCCATCTGCATGGGGCTGGGCGCGGACAAGTGTGCATTTCTCCATGTGGAGAGGGGTCGTATAGTACGTTCCTCAGAGGTTGCTGTAGAGGGCGGCATCCGTGCACTCTCCGAGACTGAAACATACCGTTACCTGGGTATGGCACAAAACATGGGTGTGGAGGAGAAGCAGGTGAAGGACGCCGTGCGGGAGTCTTTCTTTGGCCGCCTTACTAAAGTGCTCAAAAGCCATTTGTCGGGCGGCAACAAGGTCAAGGCCTTCAACGGCTGGGTGATGCCTGTCCTTCTCTACACCTTTGCTGTACTCAGGTGGTCTCAGACCGAATTAGACGCCCTGGATCGAAAAGTCCGAACCACTCTGACACTCCACAGAATGCACCACCCGAGATCGTCAGTGATGAGGTTGTACTTGCCACGTAAGAGTGGTGGGCGTGGTTTTCTTAGCGCCACCACCTTACACAATCGTGAAGTGTGCAACCTCCGTAGCTACTTCCTGACGAAATCAGAGAGTGAGCTGCATAAAACTGCCATAGAGTGTGACAATGGACTGACCCCCTTGTCCCTGGCCACCGAGGACTGGCAAGCTCCGCAAATACTAAGCACCCAGGACCGCGAGGCGGTATGGAAAGAGAAAGAGCTGCATGGGAGGTTTTATACGGCTCTCAGAGAGGCCCATGTGGACCTTAATGCCTCCGTGCATTGGCTGCGCTTTGGTGACCTCTTTGGGGAAACCGAGGGGTTTGTCTGTGCAATACAGGACCAGATTGTCAGAACGAACAACCATCGTAGATTTATTCTAAAGGACGGCACAGTGGATATCTGTCGGTCGTGCCGTCATCCAGGCGAGACTATCCGCCATATTACCTCTGGTTGTTCGACTCTTGCTAACACTGAGTACCTGCACAGACATAACCAAGCAGCCAAAATACTCCACCAAGAGCTCGCTCTAAAGTACGGTCTCGTGACTCCTAGGGTGCCGTATTACAAGTATGTGCCGGAGCCAGTTCTCGAAAATGACCGCATCCGGCTCTACTGGGACCGGTCCATTATCACTGACAGGACTCTACCCTCTAATAAACCTGACATAGTGATGATGGACCGGGAGCAATCAAAGGTGTTTTTGGTGGATATCACCATTCCGCATGACGGGAACCTCGTCAAAGCCGAACGAGATAAATTCGCCAAATATCTCGAACTGGCAGATGAGGTAACCGAAATGTGGCGGGTGGAATCCACTGAAATCATCCCGATTGTCGTATCGACGAACGGGGTAGTTCCAACCAGCCTGCAACGACACCTGCGGCGGTTGGATGTCCGTGCTGGACCGGTTACGGCGGCAATCCAGAAGGCGGTCTTGCTTGACAATGCCCGAATTGTCCGTCGGTTTCTCAACCTACCGACTTAACAACCCTTAGCGTTTGTGTTCGCCGCGCTAAGGAGTCATCCTACGCCATCTTTTCCTTCAAGAAAAGACGGTCAGTAGTGAGCATCAAAAATAATAATAATAATAATAATAATAATAATAATAATAATAATAATAATAATAATAATAATAATAATAATAATAATAATAATAATAATAATAATAATAATCCACTTCACAACACACTGCAGATCTACTTGATCCCACACTAAGCTATAAGCTAAATAATAATAAAGTGTAGGTATTCTATTCTATTCTCTATTTTAAAGGTCCCAATAATATTTTCCATGTACAGACAGCGGTCCGTTACATTTTTAATATATCTACGTAGATTAGTAATACTATACTAGAGCTTTATCTACTAAGTATTTTAGTTTTATATTCAAGCTACATAATATTACAAATCCGTTTTGATTCGCGCTTATTCTACCCAGTCAGCTTTCTTGTTTGTGTTTAAGTTAGGTAGGTATACTTCGCTTGTCCTTGTATAACAATCGACGGGCCTCTAACGTACCTAAGCCTAATATGTTCAGAGTAAAATTAATCAGTACTACAAGGGTTCTGTGACGCAAGCCACTGGTTTCAAGTTACGTCTAAATTCTAAAACAACTGGAGCTGATAGGACCTGAATAACATCGACGGTACTATCTATACATACTTCGCATTAAATTTAAAGTGTCTGTTTGTAATATCAAAATAACAGCTGACTAATAAATGTTTCTGAAACAGTAGGTATTTATAACCAAAAAATGTATTCTTAACGCCCTTACAAATTGTCTTTTTGCTTCGGCTAATCACAGAAATGGTTGGACCGATTTTGACGGGAGTTTCTTTTTTTTCTATACCTACAATGCCAAGTACCTACAGAAAACGCAGGGGACCGATCGCGCTATTTTGTTCGATATTATCAATGCAAAACTAAAAACAAACTATTCTCATTATGCACAAATTCGTATTGCACTATTCATTTGTTTCAGAAATGTTCCAACTCTTATTTGATAATTATTTGTGAAACGTTACACCAAAAACCAGTGATTACCTTCTCTCTGCCAAAAACGTCAAAGCTGAACGAAGTTTGACAATTGTTGAAGTAAAAAAAAAAACGAAACAGAATCAAACCATTTTTATATCGTAAAAAATTTGCGCGATCGGCCTCCAGTTGTTTTATATTTGCGAGCATGTATAACTATGTGTATAACTGTATATGTTAATGTAAAAATATATTACCTATATGCACTGTCACCGGCTTCGTTGGTGATTATCAATAATTAATGGCGTTTATCACTTTGAACGATGGCTATGTATCACTAGAAACATACCCATGTACCTAAAGACACGTAAGCATTAGTATTCGTAATTAGGTCGATATATTATTAAACAATAGCAAGCACGAGCACCTAGATTCGTGTCGAGTTGTAAGAACAATAGTTTTAGTCAGTATTTGCATAACGCAAAAGTAAATAGTACCTAGTGGAACCGAATAATAACATTGCTTGAATATTACACTAGGCACTGGAGCCTTGGGGTCGCTTCAAATAATAATTTTAAACTCAAAACGCCTGTGAGAATATGAATAGCAATATGTAAGAGTCGAGTGGTGTTCTGAGTCAAACAATTTCAACAGGCAACGCTGAATGTTTCATGAGAGCTCGTATGGAATCACCTCAGTCCTCAGAATTGCAAAATTCCATTTATTTCAGGATGAGATAAACCTAAGATTTCCTGGTATACAACGTTCGTTCGACTTCTAACTTGCCTTCTGTAGTATAAGGGATTTTCTATTTCTCGGTAGCATAATAATATTATGTAAACGGTGTTAGGTACAAAGTTATAACAATTTACTTCAGGGCGAGGACTTTGGAGAAGTGCCCTTAACCTTTAATATGCATATCAACGCCCACCTTCACCAAATAACACTATGACTACATAAAGCAGTGGCGTTCTTCCCCCGCCAACTTCGTGCCTCTCCACGACACGTCACGTCTTACCTAAATCCGTTATAAAAATCATCTATTTCTTAAAATGTAAAGCTACCCAGTTTTTTTGGACAATATTTTACTTTGAAGTTCCTACGGGAATTGGGTATTCTCCGGGGTATGAAAATCAAAATTCTAATTAGTCCGTCAGTTAGAAAATAAAAAAATAATATAAACGTATTTTTTGCTTTTTCAAATAAATAAGAAATAAACATAGATAAAGCCCATTAAAGTTTAGGGTGGGGGACTCGTGACGTCATTATTCAGTATAAGCCTCGTACAAACTGCACCGGGTTGTGACGTCACGCGAAATTTCAACTCAATGTATCTCTATTTTTTGATTACGTAAAAAAAGGAAAAATACATGTCCAATATTTTTTAATAATCTACACGACGTACTAAAAAAAAATTAGTCAGTAGCCAAATCCGCTGATGGGCACAGATAGTACTTTATACATAGACTAGCTGTGCCCTGTGGTTTCACCCGCGGTAATTTCGGAGTTCCCGCGGAAATTCCGGGACAAAAAGGACCCTATGTTCTCTGTACCCCTGACAATGCGCATGCCAAATTTCATCCAAATCCGTTCAGCCGTTTTTGCGTGATTGAGTAACAAACATCCAAATATCCAAACATCCACACTTTCACATTTATAGATAATATTAGTAGGATAGTTGTACCCCGCGGTTTCACTCGCATTAATTTCAGAGTTCCCGCGGGAATTCCGGGATAAAAGTAACCTATGTGTTAATCTGATGTATAAGCTATTTTATTGTAAAGTTTCATTTAAATCCATCCAGTAGTTTTTGTGTCAAAGAGTAACAAACATCCATCCATCCATCCATCCATCCATACATTCTTATAAACTTTCGCGTTTATAATATAAGTAGGATTAGAATAGGTCTCTACCAACGTGGGATCGAACCCCGGCCCCCTAAACAATGAGGAGGTAAATCCACCGGCACCGCTATAGCCTACGGCTATACGTCTGTAGCTTTCTATCTATATACCTAAATGCGAAAGTTGGAATGGATGGATGTTTCAATCACGGATTTTTTTGGAATTCGTACATAGCGTACTTTTTGTCCCGAAATTCCTGCGGTCGTACTTTTTATTCCAGCTATTAACAGCTAGTGTAGTATAATCCTTATATTATAGGTAAATGAGTTTATTTGTCACCCTTTCACGCATTATATTTAACCGATCATCATCAAATGTTGCATACACGTTGTAAGGTGTAGTACCGCAAATAGGTATAATATACTTTTTGTCACAGAATTCCCGTGGAAACTAAAATAATGCTAGTGAAAACGCGGTCAACAATCCTCTAATCTAATCTAATATATAAAATTCTCGTGTCACAGTGTTAGTTACCATACTCCTCCGAAACGGCTTGACCGATTTTTATGAAATTTTATATGCATATTCAGTAGGTCTGAGAATCGGCTACTATCTATTTTTCATTCCGAAATCTCCGCGGGATCTCCGAAACTCACGCGGGTGATACCGCGGGGCACAGCTAGTCATATTATAAATATAATCAATTCCCTTCATCGCCTTATATTTCTTTCTTTCACCCTCTTCATTCGCGGTGTATTCAGCTGACTTGGGGCAGCTACGATTTTTTTTTATTAAAATCCACTCGAGCAGAGTCGCAGGTGGTTGCTAGTTTTTATCTGTATAAATTTAACATTCAGTGTCTGCACCCAAGTCGTTTTGTAGACGCCAAATTGGATACAATGATACATTGAGAACCGAAGTGCTTTATTCTGTTTGATGCATCAACTGTACGCTGCCTACTCGTATTTGGAATGTTTTTCATTCGTCTGGGGACATTGAGAAATTAGTGAGAACGAAGAAAAATGTACCTCACGGCGGACACTTAATTTACTCCACGAGCTTTTAGGGGTATTAAGTTTCTTATACGTGACGTTATTATGCAGGTTGAAGAATGGATGAAAACTAAAAAAAGATAAAAGACTTTTAACTTTTATTCATTCTTGAACCTGTCTTGCTAAAGTACTAATATTATAAATGTGAAAGTAACTGTTTAAGTTTTTTGTAAACTAATTTTCTGTATCGCGCTGTTGAGATTGGTCACGCCAAATATATAAGCGAATGAAACTTGTAATTTTTTTGTACATTAAATCGGGTTCTATTTTTCGTTGTGGTATTATTTAAGAGCCCTCGAGTGAGTGTATCAAACATTGGTCCATCGAGCCGACTCTGAATTAGTGATTGGGGATCTAGGTACCTATTGTATAAAGTAGTGCTGTGTTAGATCGCCCACCCTTCGCGTCACTTTGCTGGGCTGTTGGTAGCTGCCTAGAACAACCTTCTAGCTGAAGAGCAGTAGGTAACCGAGTGAAGACCTCGGAGGTGCGGCGCGAAGAGGAGGAGAGGAGTTCGGAGGAGGAGGAGCCGAGAGATCAACTTGGCAGGAGAGAGGTGGGAGCCGGGAGCTACTCGGCAGGCAAAAGTTGGTGGCCGGGAGGTGCACGGCAGGGAAGCTGCGAGGTCGGTGTTGGAAGCTGCAGTCAGCCTGTCAGGGATCAGTGCGGCAAAAGTGGTCGGTAGTGAGAAGTGAAACTGTGAGTACATTAATTTATTATTAACCATCATTTAGTGAAACAAAACCAAGAATAATACGTAAAAGTGTGATGTGCGAATAAAAATCAGACTTTGGGACTTAGAAAAATTAAGATAGATTTATACTTAGAATAGTTTAGTTTTAGTAAAAGTGGTTGAGACGGGGAACCTACGCCCGATCTTCCCCAGAAATTTAAGTTTCAAACACTTAGAAAAATTTGAATGATTTTGAACTTGTAATATTTTCTGTTGTAGGTAGAAGTGGTAAATATTAAATTTGTAACGTATAACAGTTTTTTTAGTGTAGTGTAGGTACCTACTGTATTTTTAATTATTGTACTTAGAAAAAATTGTGATTCGAAAATATACCTACTTTATAAAATTGCCTAAAGATTGAACTAACGTTTATTACAGTACGTTTGCGAGGTAATACCTACCTGGTAAAAACAGTTATAAAAATTGTCATTGTTTACACACCTACCTACCTACATTAAGTATATGTAAAAAAAAAAAAAAAAATAGGTAATAATTTTGTTTACTAGTGAATTGTTATTGTTTGTTTATAAATTTAAAAAGTTTGTATTTTGATCTTTTTAATAAAAGTCACCGGCCATGGAGGCATTAATCAAAATGCAAGAGGATATTTTTGCTAGAATTGAAAGGGCGCGTAAAAATTATAAGAAAACGCCTAAGGAAAGACTAACTGAACAATATGCGCAAACCAGACTGGAGAGCCTGGAACAATTGTGGGTGGAGTTCAATAATAATCACGCTACTATTGTTCAAGGTTCTACCAACAAGGATCTAAGTTCTTCAACTTATGTAAAGGATGATCTATTTGACGTTGCCGAACAACTGTACGTTGAGTTTAAGTGCGAATTAAGGGTTGCTTTATCTAAACGTAGTGCAGGTAGTAGCAAAACAAATTGTTCCGGTGAATCGAATTCCGCGACTAAGTCGTGTCAATTTAAATTGCCTAAAATCACTATCCCGACCTTTTCGGGCAAATACACCGAATGGACGACGTTCAAAGATTTGTTTACATCCTTAATTCATAATAACGATAATTTGAGTAATGTCCAGAAGTTGCATTATTTAAAGAGTTATTTAGCGGGTGAGGCGGAACAACTGCTTCGGCACATACCAATTACTGAACTTGATTATTTAAGAAGCTGGGAGTTGTTACAAGCCCGCTATAATAACAAGAAATATCTCTCAAATAGTATTTTGAAACGCCTACTAAGTCAGAAAAATATTGTGTCGGAATCAGCTAGTATGTTGCGAGAACTAATAGATACTACGAACGATTGTTTGAATGCGCTTACAAGTATTGGTGTTGATGTCAGTACATGGGATATTATTGTTATTTACCTAATGACATTAAAACTCGATCCAGAGTCTAGGAAGCAATGGGAGTTAAAGGTCAGCAGTAACAATGCTTCGGATGAAATACCTACATTCGCGCAATTTAATGAATTTGTTACCAGCCGTTACCGAGCCCTTGAGTTCTTGGATACTGGATCGGGAGCAGGAAATAAAAACAAATATGTGTCACCTACTTATCTGTCTAAACCTAAAGTTATGCACGCAACAGAACCCCAACTATCATGTAAATTTTGTAACGGAAATCATAAGTTAGGTACTTGCAAGAGATTTTCAAGCGAGGATGTAGACACGCGTCGTAACTTTGCAGAACAAAATCGGATTTGCTTTCTGTGTATGGGTAGTAACCACATGGCCAAATACTGTCGCATTAAAGCTTCGTGTCATATATGTAAACGGAAACATCATACCCTCCTACATCCTAGTGGTGTAAATTTAGATGAAAAAAGCGGTGGTGGTAGTGTGGCCAGGGGGGCTACTTCAGGTAAATGTAATACAGATCAAGTCGGGGTTTCGGGGTCTGGTGAGCCACTCGGTGTAGAGGCTTCAGCAGCATCCTCCAGCGCGAAAGGGTCAGCTCAGGTGGTATCTTGTTTTTCTTCCGATCAGGTGGCCTTGAGCAAGCAAGTTCTTTTAGCTACAGCCTTGGTGCGAGCTGAAACGGCAAATGGCGAGAAGCGTATTATCAGGGCGTTGCTAGACCAAGGGTCACAGGCGTCCTTTGTTACGGAAGCAACGGTTCAATACTTAGGTATCAAAAAGATTCCGGTACAGGGCCTCATCTCTGGTTTAGAAGGAAGCAAAAATATATCGGTAAGGTCCATGGTTAAAATCAAGGTAATTTCTAGAATGGATTCCAGTGTGACCTTTATGGTGCACGCGTATGTGCTTCAGTCAATAACCACATTACTGCCATCAAAAGGTGTGGCCGCGATGAATTGGCTGGAGCTGGATACAGTGACGTTGGCGGATCCTCAGTACCGTACACCTAATAAGATTGATATTTTGTTGGGTGCAGAGGTATATTGCCAAATACTTCAAGAAGGAGTGATGAAAGGTCCGCTAGGGTCTCCAGTTGCTCAAGCTACATCTCTTGGTTGGATTCTCTCCGGAATAGTAAACAATTCACCTGAGAGCAATGGCAGCGTAGTGGTTATGCACACGTCAATGGAAGATAACGAGCTGCTGAAGAGGTTCTGGGAAATAGAAGCGGATCCTAAGACACACGTGAATCGCATGACAGATGAAGAAGTAAAATGTGAAAAATTCTTTGCGGATACAACAAAGAGAGATGCTGAAGGACGATACATAGTTCGATTGCCCTTTAAGGGAGAAGTAAATAAGGATACTTACCAGGACTCCAGAGAAATCGCTGAAAATCGGTTGAACGCGCTTCTTCGAAAGTTGAAGAGAGACGATGAGCTGAAAGCAAAATACACAGAGGTTATAAATGAATATCTGGAAATGGGTCATATGGAAAAGGTTCCAATAAAGGAAATAAAAAAAGAGAAATGTGCATACTTACCACATCACGGACTTGTAAGGAATGATAAAGACACAACCAAGCTAAGAGTTGTCTTTGATGCGTCCTGTAAGAGTAAAGCAGGTGTGTCCTTGAACGAATCCTTGATGGTTGGTCCTAGCTTGCAGTCAGATTTAAGACATTTATTGATGCAGTGGAGAGTTCATCCCATAGTTTTAGCCGCAGATATAGTAAAAATGTACAGGCAAGTAAGAGTATCAGAAAGCGATGTAGACTTTCAGAGACTATTGTGGAAGGAAAACCTGGAAGATACAACGCAGGACTATCGATTGCTCCGAGTTACATTTGGTACGGCTTCTGCTCCGTACTTGGCGGTGAAAGCCCTTCAACAGGTAGCAATTGATGATGGTGCAAACTGCCCTGAAATAGCGGAAAGAGTCATCAAAGACTATTACATGGACGATTTGCTGTCGGGCTGCCAGTCGGTAGAAGAAGGATTGAGGGTATACAAAGAAATGAATAAGTTATTGAAAGGGGCTGGGTTCGAACTGCAAAAATGGATGAGTAACAGTAAGGAACTATTGGAAGAGATAATGAAAACGAAAGGAGCGAAGGAGACAGGGGATGAAATAAAGCTGAAAATGGATGAAATTGTAAAACTATTAGGACTTACCTGGAACCGTAGAACGGATACCTTTCAGTACGCGGTGATGCTGCCTCTGGATCCGGGACCTGTAACAAAAAGAAAAATAACATCAGAGATTGCAAGGTTATTTGATCCACTGGGTTGGGTGGCACCTACAGTAATAGTAGCAAAGATCTTAATTCAAAAATTGTGGATAGCTGGAGTAGATTGGGATGATGAGGTTCCCAAGCAATTATTAGATCAATGGTTAACTTACCGTCAAGACTTACCTCAGCTGTCAAAATTTGTTGTACCTCGATGGCTCCACGCAGAAGACGGTGATAGGATGGAACTTCACGGTTTCAGCGACGCTTCACAGTTCGCCTATGCAGCAGTTGTTTACGCAAGAGTGGTTAAGCCTTCTGGAGAGATCCACATATCTCTGGTCACTGCAAAAACTAAAGTGGCACCAATCAAACAAATCTCCATACCAAGGTTAGAACTATGCGGAGCTGTACTGCTGTCAAGATTGTTGTTAGAAGTTGCAGACGTCATGAAAATCGAGAGGAGGCAAATACATGCCTGGACCGACTCAACGGTGGTGCTTGCGTGGATCAACAGTCATCCAAGGCGTTGGCAAACATTTGTTGCTAATCGAGTGTCGGAGATATTAACTACCTTGGAGCCTCACCAATGGTCCCATGTGTCGACCAAGAAAAATCCCGCAGATTGTGCATCAAGAGGAACAACATCATCGGAATTGTTAAATCAAGAGCTTTGGATAAACGGACCAGAGTTTCTACTGTAGTGAAGTAGTTTCCTATGACAAACCAAGAACGATAGAAACACATTTAGAAGAAATCAAGACACATTTTACCAAATCGGACGAGTCAATTTGGAGTAGATTCTCTTCGTTAACGAGATTAGTTAGGGTAATCGCCTACTGCCGCAGATTTCTAAATCTGAGGAATGGTGCGTCGAGATCTGGCAGCATCAATTTGTCGACGGAAGAGTTAAACGGATCATTAAATGTTTGCATAAAAAATTGTCAGCAGGAGCATTTTAACAAGGAAATTACTCATCTCCAAGAAAAGGATGCAAAGAGTAAACTGAAAGGTCCTCTTCGTTCTTTAAATCCGTTCATTGACAAAGACGGTATGCTGCGAGTAGGTGGCAGACTAGAACACTCACAGCTCGATGTAAATCAAAAGCATCCAATCTTGATTCCAAAAAGGTCAGTACTAACAGACTTGCTGATCGAAGATGCTCATAGGAAGACGCTGCATGGAGGTCAACAGCTCATGTTGGTATACTTAAGCTCAAAATATTGGATAATGGGAGCGAAGCCAATAGTTCGAGCGTACGTTCGCAGGTGTGTTAAATGCGTGAGACAAAGAGCCAGCATTCCAAGTCAACTTATGGGTCAGTTACCAGCGGCTCGAGTCACACCGACAAGACCGTTCAAGAGTAGCGGAGTTGACTATGCAGGGCCAATAAGCGTACGCAGTGCAAGGGGTCGCGGGCATCATGCCTCTAAGGGTTATATTTGTCTTTTTGTGTGTATGGTCACTCGAGCTATACATATAGAAATAGTTAGTGATCTGAGTACACAAGGATTTTTATCAGCGTTCAAAAGGTTTGTGGCTCGTCGAGGAATATGTACAGACCTCTGGAGCGATAATGGGACGAATTTTGTGGGTGCTTCACGGGAACTCCAGCACATGTTCAAGTCAGAGCAGTCCACGATGGTCAAAGAAGTGGCTGAGATGTTGACAACAAATGGTACAACTTGGCATTTTATCCCACCGCACTCACCCCATTTTGGAGGATTATGGGAAGCCGGGGTAAAATCAGTAAAATTTCATTTAAGAAGAGTCATAGGAGATTCGACATTGACGTACGAGGAGCTGTCAACGGTTTTGGCGCAAATTGAGGCGTGCCTGAATTCAAGGCCGCTCTCACGCATTGACAGTGAATCGGGCGCTATCGATGTTTTAACACCGGGACACTTCTTAATAGGGGAAGCCCTGGTTACTGTGCCAGATTATAATTATGAACCATCAAATGTCACCAGTTTGCGAAGGTGGCAACTCACGCAAAAGATGATGCAAGGTTTTTGGAGAAAATGGTCACAGGAGTACCTTACTCAATTTCTGCATCGTTACCGATGGGCTCACCAGACTCAGGAACCGGAAATAGGCGAAGTAGTCTTGGTAAAGGAGGACGACTTACCCCCAAGTAAATGGCTTCTTGGTCGTGTGGTTACTAAGCACCCAGGTGCTGATAACATAACCCGAGTAGTCACAGTACGTACTCAAAGTTCGTTGATAAAAAGACCTACATCCAAGCTTTGCGTACTTCCTGTAGCTAGGTAAAATATTCAATTAGTTATAGATAAGTTAAAATTATTTCATGATTATGTAGCATTCGTCACGGTGGGCGGCCTAATTCAAAGGACAAGGTAAACTTGTCCTTGGTGGGCGGTATGTTTAAGTTTTTTGTAAACTAATTTTCTGTATCGCGCTGTTGAGATTGGTCACGCCAAATATATAAGCGAATGAAACTTGTAATTTTTTTGTACATTAAATCGGGTTCTATTTTTCGTTGTGGTATTATTTAAGAGCCCTCGAGTGAGTGTATCAAACAGTAACTCTGTCTGTTTGTCTGTTACGATTTCCCACCATAACAGCTCAATCGATCATCATGAAATTTTGTGCACACGCACGTTTTCAGAGGTACAGAAAAGGACATGGGGCACTTTTATCCACAAATTCCCGCGAGAACTCCGATATTAACGCCAGTGAAATCTCATGACATTTTGCTTGTGAGTTAATTTTTGTCAGGGGTACAGAAAAGGATATGTCAGGGGTACAGAAAAGGACATATCCTTTTCTGACAAAAATTGAAAATAATACATTACCTACAATGCTGACGTATTTTGCACCATTGCTGCATTTTCTACTGAAAGTTCGATTTATCTCGAAGAGAAAGTTTTGTTTTTTTGTATAGTTTAATATGTATGTAATGATCGAAACAAATATCCAAGCATTGTCAAGAGCATAACATTTTTTTTTAATCAATAAAAAGAAGTTTTAATAGTGTAAATGTTTGTGTAATATTCATATGAACTGCACTGCCTGTTGTATACAATGCGTTGTGAAATTAGTTCGCTTTGTTTCGGAGTTTACTATACTTACCGAGTGTTGATTTTAACAAAGTCAACTTCTCAAAGTCATCCAGTAGGCAATATGACTTTGAGAAGCCACGAATTAAGTTTATTCTTATATTCCCGAAAACGAGGCACGTTCATCGTGAAAAGGAAATTGCGTTATGTAAGAGTTAGGAGAATTTCTACTTTGTGTACCGCCATCAAAAGAAAAACTAGTGATTCATGTTTTGTTGCTTTTTATTCTTTTTCGTTTCTTTTCTTTTCAAAATAAACAAAGCATCTACGATTCGAATAAGGGTAGGTACCTATAGGCATAACTGAAGCCATTGATCAAAACTTCAACTTGTAGGTGTTATATGTAAGGCAAATCCCTATACTAATACTTATTATAAATGCGAAAGTAACTCTGTCTGTTTGTCTTTGTCTGTCTAAACATCTGTTACGCTTTCATACCTAAGCGGCTCAACCGATCAACATGAAATTTTGCATACAGGTTTACATAGAAGGACATAGGGTACTTTTTATCCCGGAATTTCTGCGAGAACTCCCAAATTATCGTGGGTGAAACCGCGGGAAACAGCTAGTAAATAAATAAATATATTAACAATTAATATAACAATGTTAAGTAAGGCAAGTATTACATTACGGTCTGCAGTTACATAAATTAAAATTATTATAATAAACTAGCTGTATTGCGCGGCTCCACGAGGGGCGATTGAATGTGAGCTCAGAGCTGGTGCCGCTAGGGTCTACGCCCACTTAAATAATCAACCTGTTGGTATATTGATGTACACATTTATTACAATAAAACCTCCTAATTTACTTTACGTTTTAAAATACACTGACACTTTTAAAATAAAATTTCAATAATGGGATCAGAGAAATTATACTAAATCTTCACTAGATCTTTCATGTAAATGCATCCAACTCAAACTGAATTCCAAAAAATTTATGGAATTATGCTATTTAATAGCAAAATCTCCATAAATAGCGGACGTTTTAATAATAAGTATTCTAATTTAATACTCACGCTTGTACTTATTTTATTTTTATGGTATCAAATAAACTTTTTTCTATTCTATTCTATTCTATTCTATTCTATTCTATTCTATTCTATTCTATTCTATTCTATAAGGCGGTATCGTTTTACCTGTAGTAGGTACTTAGCTGAAATATTACTTCAATCCCCAGGGACAAACACAAACCAATTTCCGCGGAAAATGGAGGCGTGCTTAGGGGGCTTGGTTTCGTAGTCTCCTTCTATTACCGTGTTAACGATTCACTGTTCACCTTTCTTTGAATTTATACCTCATTTAAATTATGTTGCCAAATCTCATAAAAAGCTTATGTTATATTTAAAATGGAATATTTTTCAAAAACTTCTTCATTTCTATACGATTCTCTTTATAATACTTATATGAGATGGTTTTAGTGTATAAAATTTACCAAGTGTATTTAAATAGCTGCCTACCATACTGCGTTAATTTTGTAAGTGCCACAGAAACTCTATATTATATGTCGGGATGAAAGCACTCTATCTCCTAATAATAATAATAATAATCCACATCACAACACACAGATCTACTTGATCCCACAGTAAGCTATTATTAGCTTGTGTCGTGGAAACCAAGCATACGTGGTATATACTACATAGAATTACTTATATATTATACTATAGATATTTATATAAACACACACAGACTGGAAAATAATACAGGGATTACCCTGTACTTGCATGGTACCCTGGTACTTGCATGAAAAAAATTTCATGCAAGTACCCTATTCAGAATAATTACATACAAAGTTTAAGATCTGATAAAAATTTACATTCGGTTGTAAGTACTTTTATTTACAAAAGTGATTATATTTATTGTACCTGTATATACCTATATGCTTTCCATGCATCCATGATATATGTAGTTAACTGCAAATATCGTTCAAGAAGCTCTTCTCTTCTCAGTGGGATTTTTGAATTACGTATGCCTACAATAAACGACTAACATGTGAGCAAAATTATGACTGTTTTAATCGAGTGTATACCTAAAAAAACATACATACAATCGAATGCATAACCTCCTCCTTTTTGGAAGTCGGTTAAAAACGTATACATTTAGTGTAAAGCTGTTCTCTGCGGTTTCACTCACGCTAATTTCAGAGTTCCCGGGGGAATTCCAGGATAAACAAGTGTATGCAAAATTTCAAAATATCGGTTGAGCCGTTTTGGTGTGAAAGCGTAACAGAAAGACAGACAGACAGTGTTACTTTCGCATTTCTAATATGAGTAGAGCAGTAGAGACTAGTAGAGATGATATTATTGTAATTTTTGCCGCATTAAAATATTAATATAGGGTTTCTTTCGTGGAACGTGAAATCTACGTCATATTTTTAATTTATTTCCCTTGGTCCTTTGTAGAGAGTGAGAGGCAACCAAGTACCTACAATATTAACTTTGCAGAAAAATACCTAACGCGGAAATATGTCGCGCGAATGGGCATGTTGACTATTTTTTTTTTAGTCCGCCTTGTAGATTAATAAAAAATATTGGACACGTATTTTTTATTTTTTTACGTAATCAAAAATAACAGCGATAGATTGAGTTGAAATTTCGCGTGACGTCACTTGACGGACAGTTTGTATGGCGGTTTTAGCGGTTAGTGAAGTCACGACCCCCTCACCCTAAACTTTAATGCGCTTTATCTTTGTATATTTTAATTTATTTTTAAAAAGGCAAAAAATACGTGTCTATTGTTTTTTTTATTTTCTAACTGACGGACTAATTAGAGTTTTGATTTTCAAAAGTATTCAACATCCCCATTTTTGAGGTTTCCGAAAGTTTGTGACAAATGGAATCTATGGGTACTTATACATATGTAGGTACATATAAAACGACATGTTCTGACTGACTGATCTATAAACCCAGACCAAACCGCTGAGTCAAGAACCTCGACATTTCGTTTCCTTTCTTATAATGTAACTAAAATAATAAGAAAAAAGTGTTTTGTTCAAATCCACCCCCAAAGTACCGAACAAAAGAAGTAACGTTATAATTTTGAAGTTCATCAATAAAGTAAATCATTTGTTTTTATTTGGGCTCTTCTTTTCAAGTAAAAGAATACATAGGTGTTAAGTATTTCAGTGTTAATATTATATAATCGGCTACTTGACTAAATTTTTTTTTAATCCGTCATGTAGATTAATAAAAAATATTGGGCACGTATTTTTTATTTTTCTACGTAATCAAAAAATAACGGCGATAGATTGAGTTGAAATTTCGCGTGACGTCACAACCCGGTGCAGTTTGTACGGGGCTTATACCGAATAATGACGTCACGAGTCCCCCACCCCAAAATTTAATTCGCTTTATCTATGTTTACAAATGCGAAAGTGAGTTTGTTAGTTTCTTTGTTCGTTACGCTTTCACCCGTTAACTAACTTAACTATATTTGGACGCGACACGATAAACCGTGTATCGTGCGCTTTATCCATGTGGCGCTCGCCTTATCCGCTGTCACAGACGTCAAGAGCGGTGACACTACGAGCGGTTAAAAATATCATCGAGTCGACAAGAATCCGTTGCAACTACCTCGCGTCCGCACCTAACTTGCACCATAATTTTTTATTATTCGTCATTATACTTATTATACAGTCCACTACATAGTTTATTCATTTTCTTAGGCGTTAGGATCCTGCGCATCCTTAGTTGAGGACTAACGCCGCCAACAATATTCAATCCGCTAATAACGACGCAACAAGCGACAACACGGGTAAATCCCTTGTCAATATCGCATTTTCAAATTAAATAAATAATAATAAATTATATCGCAGTATTTATTCGTGGTGCGGGCACTCGTCTTATACCAATTTATTATTTATTAATATGAATTTTCTACAAACAATGTGGTATAGCTTTTCCCAAAGCAATTTCATGAACAAATAATTACGTAGGTACCTACCTACTTACAAGTACGGTTACGGTTTTAATAATGTCTGGGTATATAAGGTATATATTGGGTAATATAAGTTACTATTGAGATTTAATTAAAAATTATTTTTTCACGTAATGTACTTGGAACAATTTAATTTATACAACGTGTTAATAAATTACCTGAAAACCTGATACACCCCATTTGAAAAAATAAATAATAATATGGTTATAATATATTTTATGTCGAAAAAATTTATACTTTAAAAGTTACTTTGGAGGTGACCTATCTACGAAATTCCAAGCGCTACGCCCGCGCCTACCGGTTCGAATTTTTTGCTGCGGGCGGCGTACGGGCCACATATTGTATTATAAATAATTTAGACATGGGCTAGTAAAAATGAAAAATATAACCGATATTAAAACATAGTGCGATCGATTCGCTAGTCGATTTTGACCAAACTACTGTTAAATTATTAGCATTAGTAAGGATACCTAGTAAATAAAACAAAGCCTGATTTTAACAAAACTATATTCCTTTGTGTCTGTATTACCAATTATAATAAAAACTCTTTGATATAATTTGTATCAAATTATATAAAAAATCAAAGCCAATATAGATAAGCAATAGGAATCTCAAAACATGTTACGCATAAAGTAATCAAATCTCTGAAGCTAAAGTTAAGCTTGAACAGTAGGTATATCCTATGAGAACAATACAGTAATCACAATTATTATTACAAGCATTAAATAGAGCCAAAACTGTCTACCAATACTTAACTTTCGATGTTATGATGTCTTCCATCTAGGAAATCACCAGCACCACTGACCCGATCCTTTGTTGCTGCCATTATGTAAACATGTTCTCCCGCGCGTTTTTCCCACTATCTCAAATAACATTTTATTTACTCTACAGTCTATGAATTCACAATGTTGCCAGTTATTAAATATGAATTGGCCATGGAAATGCAATTTAAATCACTTTAATAAACATTGGTATAATTATTTAAATTAAGAATCACAATACATAGCATAAGAATCATAATAATATTAATCAATTTTAATATATTAGTACAGAATACCTAAATCACTATTCACACTCGCCCATCCTGACATCTTTGCGACCCTGCAAAGTAAAAAGGTTTTGTAAAAATAATTTCACTTTATCTAAATGTAACACAAATTCAAACCATGATTCTTTTTTTATCCAATCCATGTTACTAAGTTCCACCAACTTCCACTTAACTTCTATCCATTATCTATAATAAGATTTTATTTTATTCCTTAATAACCAATAATATTAATAATAATGTTTAGCATTGAACCATTTATCAAATATTTTATCTGCGGACTCGCTTAGACGATTATGTAATTTTCTTCCAAGTTCCAACTGCTACTAAAGTTGCGTTAGCACAATCACTCCTTTTACCAATGATCGACTATGCCGATACCTGCTTTACTGACATTAGCGAGGAGCAGCTAAATAAACTTGAGCGCCTCCAGAATCTATGTATCCGGTTCATATTTGGTCTACGCAAATATGACCATGTCTCCGAATTTCGTACCAAGCTCAAGTGGCTTCCGATTTGCCTTCGCCGGAATGCGCATGTCCTCTTCCTTCTATATAGCATACTGTTCAATCCACCTTTCCCCAACTACCTAAAAGACCTCTTCGTATTTCAATCTTCTTCCCATAACCTGCCTGTTCGATCATCCCAGAACTAACTTCTTATGATTCCTGCCCCTAGAACCAACTTTTATGATTATTCCTTCTCTGTACAAGCAGTCCGCTTGTGGAATCCGCTACCTGTAGAGGTGCGAATAGGCCAAATCACTACCCACCTTTAAGAGCCTGGTGAAGACTTTCTACCTCACTCATGGATCGTGACTCGCTGTAGTGTAACCTTATTATTTATAGTATGCATCTGTGTTTAAACGCATTTATAAAATTAGTATTTATACCCATAAATATTGTACGTATATATTTTCTATGTGTATATTTTATATCTATGCGTGTATCTATGTATATCCATTTTTTGTGTATGTCTTTTCTATGTGTCTCTTCTATATTATTTTATGATTCGTTTCACCTATACATATAATATACCAAATCAACATATAAATTTACTGTTTTTGTCCTGTCCACCCAAAGGTTGTCTGGAAAAGATCGCTAGTAAAGCGATAAGATAGCCTTTTGTATGCCTTTATTTATAAATTTTTATTTTGTTACCACACTAAAATTATTCTTGTATACAATAAAGAGTATTCTATCCTATTTTAAATTCAACGAAAATGGGAAATCTCTCAAAATACTATGCTGCAGGAAGTAATGAACAAGCTGATGAAAAGTTTAACCATTTGCTCTACATGGATGATATTAAATTGTACGCCACCACGAAAGACCCATGTTATTTGGCTGATCTTACGGAAACTTTTTCAAAGGAAAAACGTCGGGTCATATTACCTTTCAGATGCAGACTGGCCAACAGATACCTTCGCTTAATGAAAAAGAGTAATCAATCTAAACAATAACAGATAGACAACTAAAAATACAAAAGTGGACTCAAAAGGGTATGCATAGACAACACCGGCAAAATTTGTGCAAGTCTAACGTCGATAATGAAGCATCCAATGCCTGGCTTACTTGGGGTGAACTGTTTCCCGAAACAGAAGGATTTATGCTTGCCATTCAAGACAAAGTCATCGAAACACGAAACTACCAAAAGCATATACTAAAAGTCCATAATATATCAAATGACAGCTGCAGAAAATGTAACGGTGCCCCAGAAACGATACAGCATCTCATAAGTGTCTGCAAGTCAATAGTACAAAAAGATTATAAACACCGCTACGACCAGGTTGCTAAGATTATTCATCAGAAACTTGCAAGCAAATCTAAACTGAGGACGAATGAACCAATTTCTTATTAAAAATACATACCTGACAGTGTTCTAGGGAATTCAACCCACAGGCTGTAGAGCACAATATCTGAAAGCTTACAAAATATACTGACCTCAAAACGAAATAGCAAAAAATGTGGAAATTACAGAATATTACCTTCATCCCTGTTGTACTACCACCATCTGAAATCCCTTGTCAACTGCACCAACCCTTCGCTACCCTCCAATTACCTAGGTACACTTACATTATTATGCAGAAGGCGGTAATCCTAAATACATGTCGAATCGTCCGCAAACTCCTCCAAACTGATGACCACACAACTCTTAATACTTCCACTTAAACTAACCTCCACTTGGCTTTGGCCCGTGGTTGCCAATTAATACCAGTCTAGCTGAGAAGAATTCAAAAATCCAAATTCCCATAATAATAATAATCCACTTCACAACACACAGATAAGCGTCTTGACCCCACACTAAGCTATAAGCTTGTGTCATGGCAACCAAGCAAACTTGGTATACCTATAGGTACTTACTACATATTATTACATATGTCCATATTACACTATAGATATAGTATATTATATATTCACGCCCAGACTGGAAAATATAATAATATAACAAAATAAAATATAAAAATACAATAATCTATACATACATAATTATAAATAAAATTTATGTGTCTGTTTGTAACTCAAAATTAACAGCTTTTTAATAAATGCATAATATGAAAATAAGTATAATTATAATATGGCACCTACTTATATGTCTGTCTATTCCGGGTAATCTCTAAAACGGCTGGATCGATTTTAACTGGACTTTCACTGGCAAATCGTCAAAGTCAAATCATTTATTCAAATTTGGTCCATAATATGACTCTTTGACGTCAACATAATTACAGTTATTATGACAACACCCATAAAACATCCACCCTTCACAGCTTCCTAGCTGATGTTATAAGGAGTAACTTGGCTACATTTATTTCCAAAAATTAGTTCCTGCGGGAACTCCGAAATCCACGGGAGAAAAATCGCGGGGCACAGCTAGTGATCAATAAATAAATATATATATAAATAAATAAATTTATTTCACACTTTATCTTCATTATTTTCAACCATAATTTATAACCATTCATTATTATTCCATTATTTATAACCATTTTATTTTCAACCATAATTTATAACCATTCATTATTATTCCATTATTTATAACCATTTTATTTTCAACCATATTTTTTTTTTATCCAATTTATCCAATTATTCAAGTAATTCCATTTTTACCAATATTTTATTCATTTAGTCCAATTTATTCATTAATACCAGAGATCCATTTAATTATTCCATTTATTACTTTTATACCATTCATCACTTAGATTATCAACCACTTTTAACCATTACTTTAGTATAGGTACATCAGGTACATGACCATATATTCCAGTATTTAATTTTTGTACCTAATCCATTAGTAATTAAATCCAATAATCAAAATCGCTTTAACTAGTTAACCAGCTAGTTATTCCTTACACAATTGGTAGAGTAAATTCTTTTTCCCTCAAGTACCTAGATTAAATTGACATTGAAAGAACTTTATTTGACACAAAACATAGGTACATTAATTTTTAAAAAAAGTATGAATAAGGGACTGCTTCCCAACCGCCAAACTATCAGAAACGAACCGGGAGATCGCAAGCGCACCAAACCCAAAATTAACTATAAATTCTTCTATGCTATCCACCTGACTCGTCTGTCGAGATTGTATCGGTCTCAGAGTCTATTTAGAACAATTGTATGTAATCTGACTATGCTTTGACACCTTATGGACAAGTTCTAGTTGAAGAAAAGAAAGAAGTCTATCCATTACAAACAACCAAGGAAACAAACAAAAATGGATCTTATGTCCTTATTGGCGCCTATCAGATAATATACGGAGGTAAAGTTATATAAGTTTGCAAACTTTGTAAGTTTGGATGTAGTGGGTAGTCTCTGGTACTACTGAACAGATTCTTAAAATTCCTTTATAAAAGATACTGACACAGCACAGGAGTGACACGTACTTTCCATTTCCAAACAAAGAATTCCTGCCGAAATATCAAAATTCACGCTGGGAAATCAGCGGGGAAACAGATATTTTAATAGGTTAGGTATGGATAAAAGTGAAATAGGCAATAAGGTAGGTACATTTTATCCGGATGTAAAGGAATTTCGCGGGTTGAATCGCGGGGGATAGTAGGCACCTAGCAGTAAAATATTACTTATCGTTGAAGGTAAATTATGATAATACTCTAAAACTGATTTTGTTCTCTATACGTATTTATTTAAGTATTATTAATGAATGTTGGCATATAATCAAAAAAGAAAACTGTGACTATTGTTTTAAACAAGATTCGAATTTGAAAACTAACTTAGAGACCACACTTGAATCGCAACCTTTTAATGTGTTATACAAATGCATATTACGTTTAATTAAATTGTTTAAATTACAGGAGGATTACAGAATAATTTCACAGAAAGTACCTTTACCTATCTATTTTCTTCAAAAGCTCAATGGTTAAATAGAGTTACTACTGCATTAATTAACATCAAGTTAAATATTGTGTAATTCCACTACAAATTATTAAGAAAGACTTACCGCTACCACAATAACCACGAGTATACTCCGCTACTAAGCGCACTAAAGAAGAAATGCTGTAATTGAATACCCGCGCATAATCACACATTTTTAGACTTATAAGCATTGATATATTCCTATAAGTAAAAAATCTCCAGGACTTCAAACCCATTTACTACGAATTCTATCGACACCTGACCTTCATACTTTTATTGGACTACCTCCAAAACCTTTTACAAAAATATCTGATGGAAGCAATAAGACAAGTTTTAGCGAGCAATCTCGAGTATCTAAATTAATCCGTGTAATCGATATTGTCAGGGAATGCCTCTAAAATCTTTTGTTTCTATTTATGCCATGTAAATTCATAAGAACGCAAAGTCTTGTGCCACAACTTAGCCAATCCAGTCAAACGGGACTGCACATAATAACTTTTCCATCATCGTTCCAACCATGTATTGCCCTTAGATGTTCGATCTTATCAAGATTTTATTAAGCCATTGTAATACCGGCAATTCCGATTTCTCAAAATCGAATTCGGGAAAAATACGGGTTTAACCAAGACGTTACTATAATATGGAGCGATCCTACCAGTATCATCCAGTTGTGAAGATTCTTTATTTCTCACGGCCCGTGGAGAAGGCGTATCTCTAGGCCGCCATGGCGCCCAGGATCTGGAAGTGATCCATGACCGTCGTTTCGTTTAACAGGACTCCGAGAATGCTTTGGCTGCTTGAATCCTTAATAATCCCACTTCTGAAATGTTAAATTATTAGCATTAGTAAGGATACCTAGTAAATAAAACAAAGCCTGATTTTAACAAAACTATATTCCTTTGTGTCTGTATTACCAATTATAATAAAAACTCTTTGATATAATTTGTATCAAATTATATAAAAAATCAAAGCCAGTATAGATAAGCAATAGGAATCTCAAAACATGTTACGCATAAAGTAATCAAATCTCTGAAGCTAAAGTTAAGCTTGAACAGTAGGTATATCCTATGAGAACAATACAGTAATCACAATTATTATTACAAGCATTAAATAGAGCCAAAACTGTCTACCAATACTTAACTTTCGATGTTATGATGTCTTCCATCTAGGAAATCACCAGCACCACTGACCCGATCCTTTGTTGCTGCCATTATGTAAACATGTTCTCCCGCGCGTTTTTCCCACTATCTCAAATAACATTTTATTTACTCTACAGTCTATGAATTCACAATGTTGCCAGTTATTAAATATGAATTGGCCATGGAAATGCAATTTAAATCACTTTAATAAACATTGGTATAATTATTTAAATTAAGAATCACAATACATAGCATAAGAATCATAATAATATTAATCAATTTTAATATATTAGTACAGAATACCTAAATCACTATTCACACTACTTTCTAGTTTTCAGTTAATTCATTAACACTGTCGCGAATGCGAGTTTGTAAATATTTGAATATAAATTTTAATATGGTCACGTAGGTAGAATATCAGAATAAAATAATCTTATGAAAGAGGGTAGGGCACAAGATGGCGATTATTACCTGCGCCAGAGCTGTGTGTCCGTCACAAAAGTTATACTACGCTGGATAACTCGTGAGTTTCATTATTTTATTACTCCTTATCATATCTGACCCCTTTATACTGACAATGTCCATGTTAATGTGGTAATTGAGATGGCTATATATTATGCGAGGCTAAAAGGGGCGGCTTAATGGGGAGAAGGGTGGCCGTTGGGGGCTTCGGCCCACGATTACATCTCTTACTAACTTAGCATGGATGTCATAATTTATATGTATCATCTAAATAGCGAAGCAGATTATCTCATATCTTGCCAATGACATATTCGATTTGGCAACATGGTGGAGGTGCTGGGATCTGATCTCATGACCTAGTAAGAATTGTTTTCAGTAAAGAAAACACGGTTGGGATTTCAATAAAGAAATCATAGTTTTCAGTAAAGAAAACACGGTTGGGATTTCAATAAAGAAATCAAAGTTTTCAGTAAAGAAAACACGGTTGGGATTTCAATAAAGAAATCATAGTTTTCAGTAAAGAAAACACGGTTGGGATTTCAATAAAGAAATCATAGTTTTCAGTAAAGAAAACACGGTTGAGATTTCAGTAAAGAAATCATGGATATAAGTAACTTTGTCATGGTGTGTTGGTCTTCAAAAGAGGACATGGTTTTCAAAAGAAAACATGATGCCAAAAGGTACCTATCAAAATACGAGATAAGTTTTCATATGGAAACGGGCGGCGGAAGATTTTACAAAATGAGTGCACTCGAAAGCAATTTAGTTTCCCGCCAGTTGGGATAAGCAATATCGCCAACACATTTAAAAACAAAATGCGTTCGAAAGTTCGGATCCTCTTGTGAAAGCAGGATAAAGTGACACATAAAAGCTAAAGGGTAAATGAAATGGAGTATCGCTGCGTCTCTTCGATTAATTAATTATGTTGGCAGCAATGTTCAAAGGAAGCTTGATTTTGAAGTTTTTGATTGGTTCGCGCTCCGATCGGTTCCGCTTAACTTGCTTGCATCGGTTCCCCGTACGTGAATAACTATTTTTCAACTAATGAAGGTACTCTCGGTGAAATGTTTTTCGTGCGCTTGCGTCTGAAATAATTTTATGCAAAATAGTGTTGGTTGCCTCAGATTGGGTTTGTGTCAGTTCCTGAAGGCTTGTGGTGAGTTTTATTCACAAGTACAATTGGAGTCGTACGTAATTTTACCAAAATATCTTCTTAAACTTTACCGGTATGAAATGGCGTCGAAAGATTCCGAATCAATTTTACTTCAAAGAAAGAACCTATTTGTAATATAACATCTTATTCTCATGGAAATTTTCCTCTTATTATAATCTATTTAAAATAAAAGCATACGTTATTCAGATTTATCCTAAAATCGCTAGGTAAAGGTAGTCCACCCACAGATCTTCGGCTGGCGGCGTCTGTCCGTCGGTTGAGAAGCGTACCCTCAATACCTGTTATATATATGTTTAGTTGTTCTATACGTATGCTGTAAATCTTTGTGTTGTGTCAAATAAAGTTTTTTTCAATTTCAATTTCAATTTTCAATTTCAAGATAGGTCGAAAAGTAGGTAGGTACTTAATTACTGTTTTACGAAGTTTGTCAAACGGTTATTTTTTGCAGAGTTAACGCGGTGGGATAGTATAAATTACATGACTGATCATGTCCTCCCCGGAACAGAACCATGACAGTCGCATGGCTAGAATTAACCTGCTCACTGATCAACTGAGACTAGTGGTGGAACAATGCAAACTTTTCGATAAAGATAATTTTTGTCCAGTGAAATTTAATATATTCAAAAGACGGCTGTCTCTTTATAATACAGAGGTCAAAGACTTCATTGGGGAAATCTCTGTGGAGTCTGTTAATTATATCACAATGTTTCAACTGGAGTGTGAAGACCTCATGGCAAATCTGGAGCTGCTTGCGGGCAACAATTCTAGAAAAGGAATAACTGATCAAAAGGCTGCAAAGCTGCCTACCATTGAACTTGCAAAATTCGATGGAGACATTCTCAAATGGCAGGAATTTTATGACATTTTTTGTTCTAATATTGATAATAGAGATCTTAGTGATGTTGATAAAATGTTATACTTAAAATCTGTTTTAGAAGGTAAAGCTAAGGACGTAATTGAAGGTATTCAAGCTACTAATGTCAATTATAAGGTAGCGCTGCAAACACTTAGAGATCGGTTCGGTAACAAATCACTTCTCATTGACTCACACTTCACAGCACTGCAAAACATTAAGAAGTGTAGTGAGGATATAGGAGAATGTAGGAGAACATTGAATGAGATTGAACGCCATCTAAGAGTTCTTAGTGCACTTGGTGAAAATACCTCTGGCAATTACCTACGGTCGGTAATTTTAAATAAGTTCCCAGAGCAACTTAAATATGAGATCAACCTTCGGATAAAAGATGAAGAGTGGACGGCAGACCTTATTAGATCTCATTTGGATATCATCATCAAGGCTAAAGAAACATCAGATATTCGTGAAAGAGATGAGCATTTTACCACAGAAACTTTGATGGCTACATCAGAGAGGAAAAATATCAATCCCAAAAGGTATTCAAACAGAAAGAGGACAGCCCTAGTTCAGACTCAGGAAGAGACTCCAGTAAAGAAACCCGGTCTTAAACCATGCGCTTTCTGCCAAGAACTTCACTACAATGACAATTGTTCGTTGACCCTGAAACAGAGAAAGGAAAAGCTCAAAGGAAAATGCTACATTTGTTTAAGAGTTGGTCACATTGCACAGAGGTGTAAGACAAAGAGGCGGTGCTTCTACTGTAAGAAAAAAGATCACAATAGAGCCATTTGTGAAAAACAGCCGACGGTGGGGATTAATAACCCTACTAGTACTATGGTGTGTTCCGAAACTTATTTGCAAACTGCAATTTTAAATGTTAAAAGTGTTCGAGTAGATTCGGGCTACATTCGGTGTAGAGCTCTTCTCGATACTGGCAGTCAAAGAAGTTATGTCACCTGTGATATAGCTAAACAGTTACAGTTGAAACAATTAGAGGAAAACACTTTGTCTATTTACACATTTGGTTCATCTAAACCAAAAGAGATCAACAGCCCCATTGTGGAATTAGAGTTGATCACTAAAATCGGTATGAGCAAGAACATACAAGCTAATGTTATACCTTTTATTACAGAACGCGTAAAGAACAATGAAACCCTGGTGAATTTGATTAAAGACAAGTTTAAGAATAAAATTGATATTGCGGATGATTGCTCCTTGGGCACAAAAGTTGATTTGTTGATTGGAAATGATTATTATTTTAGCTTTGTAAAAAATGAAAAATTACTTATTGAAGAAAATTTATTTTTGATTAATTCTGATTTTGGATGGCTTATCTCTGGGAAGTATATAAAAGGTAAAAATGAAAATCAAGCACTGAGTATGATAACATACTCTTATGAGGCTTCTCATGCTCTGAATAACAACTTTGTAGAGCCAGACCTGCCATTAAAAGAGAACATGATAGGTCAAATGTGGGAATTAGAAGCATTAGGTATAACGGATTCTCCGAAGTCAAAGAGAGATGAAGAAGCAGTTGAGAACTTCAATAAAACTGTTCAAATAAGAGATGACAGGTATTTTGTGACTTGGCCTTGGATTAGTTTCCCACCTGACTTGCCAACAAATTTTGGCTTGGCATACGGCAGGCTATGTAATCTAGTTAAGAGGCTTGATAGTCAAACTATCAAAGAATATGATTGCATTATAAAAGAGCAAATACAAAATGGCGTTGTGGAAGTCATACCTGGTCAGTTATATGAAACCAACAAACAGAAAATACCGCCGATACATTACATTCCTCACCATATGGTTCGTCAAGAAGGAAAAAGGGGACGCATCGTCTATGATGCATCAGCAAAAATAAAAGACCACCATAGCTTGAATGAGTGTCTCTACAAAGGTCCACCTATGTTAGAGGATCTGACTGCCATGCTGATTAACTTTAGAACCCACAAAATAGGAATAACTGCTGATATTGAAAAGGCGTTTCTTCAAATTGGCCTCCAAGAGACTGAACGAGACGTAACACGTTTCCTATGGTTGGCCGATATCAAAGAGGATGCCTCTCTTGAAAATCTAGTCCATATGAGATTCTCAAGAGTCCCATTTGGCATTGTCTCCAGTCCATTCTTGCTTACAGCCACCATCAGGTACCACATGACGAAGACAAGTCCCGAACTCCTGAAAACTATAGCAAACAAGTGTTATGCTGATAATTTAGTGTCGGGAGCAAGTACAGACACTGAAGCATTTCAATTATTCAAACAAACCAGGTCTGTCTTTCAGAAACTGTCAATGAACATTCGTGATTGGACATCCAACAGCAAGGAGCTGATGGAAAAAATACCACGAAATGTCCAGGCAAAGGACATTGCAAAGGTCAAAGTTCTCGGATTGATATGGGACACAAACAATGACTTGTTGCAGTTAAAACCCAATAAAATCATTGAAGAAGCAACAAAGGCTGTGCACAGTAAGAGAGGAGTGCTTAAGGTCCTCGGGTCAGTGTATGATCCTTGTGGGTTAGTTGCACCAATCTTACTGCCAATCAAGTTATTCTTGCAGGACTTATGGAAAAATAAAATCAAATGGGACACATCACTTTCAGATGACCTATTGAAACAATGGCAAGCTGCTGCTGTAGGCTTGGAGAACATCTGTAATATAAATGTACCAAGATGTATTTGCCCTTCAGGATCTGAAGGCCCATTCGAACTTCACGGCTTTGCGGATGCTGCAACCAGCACATATGCAGCCATGGTATATTTACTAGATATTCACAGTAACCAGACATTCTTGATCATGGCCAAGAGCAGAATAGCTCCACTAAAGGACAAAAATCAATTATCAATTCCTAAACTAGAATTGATGGGAGTTCTGATTGGAAGTCGACTCATCAAATATGTTCGAGATGCGCTACAGCTGGAGATAAAGAGACAAATATTATGGTCAGATAACACTGCGGTGCTCAGCTGGATTCGTAGTAACAAACTTCTATCACCATTTGTTGCCAGAAGAATTAACGAAATCAAGCGAAACAAGAACCTTGAATTTAGGTATGTGCCTACAACGAGCAATCCAGCTGATATCGCGACGAAACCTTCTGGGAAGTCATTGAACGATACAATATGGTTCTCAGGACCGCAATTCCTTACAATGGGTGAATCAGGATGGCCACAGTGGCCAATGGAAACTTCTGAAAGTACACTTGTTGTTGGGGAGGGTCTGTGTGATACAGAAAAACAGATTAAAGAAATCAGTCAAGACGCGTTCCTAGAACAAGATCCAGAATGTACTGAGGCATTTATAAAAATCAGAGATGTGCAGAAACTTCACTTTCCTCATGAATATAAAGGAAAAGACACTGATCTCTCAAGATCATTACAGCTGTACAAAGATGAGGAAGGTTTGTTACGCTGTAAGGGTAGATTCCAAAACTCTGATTGGACTGAGGAACAGAAGTTCCCAATTTTATTGCCACGAGAAGCCGAACTCACTCAAAAGATTATAGACGATATACATCGATCCAACTATCATGTCGGAGTATCACATACCTTCCAGAGCTAGCACCATGGTTTGGTGGATTTTATGAAAGACTAATGGGTCTGATAAAACAATGTTTGAAAAGGACATTAGAAAAACGCCTTTTAAACGACCAGCAACTGGTAACTATAATGAAGGAAATAGAGGCTGTGTTAAACACTAGACCACTAACATATGTGTCAGATGAAGTGGAACATATCCTTTCCCCAATCGATTTTTTGAGAATCGGTGGTCCTGTGGTCACTGGATTATCTGAAGTGCAACACCTGGAGCCTGCAACAGACACAAAAGTAAGACTGATTGAAGCTTGGAAACGTGGACAGAAAATAATACAAGAATTCTCCACAATGTTTACTGGACAGTACTTACCATACCTAAGGCAAAGAAATTCAATGCATAAAGAGCCACGTGTGGTGTGTAACAGGGTACCGAGAAAAGGGGAAGTGGTGCAAGTGAGAGCGGATGGAAACCGAGCGGGATGGAAAGTTGGAAAAATAACCGAGCTTGTTAAAAGCACGGATGGTAATGTTCGTGTGGCAATGGTCCGTACTATCGATGGGAAAATTTTGAGGCGCTCGATAGCCCATTTATATCCTTTAGAACTGGACAACGAAGTGATGGTACAAACCAACAAAGGGATATTAACCAATAATGTAAAATATGACAACAATAAGAACGCAGACGGGTCTCCAGTAAAGGAGACAGAGTCTCCAGTAAAGGAGACAGGGTCTCGACCAACGAGACAGGCGGCTATTAAAGCCAGAGAATTTATTACAAAAATGACAAAGTTATTGCTGGCAAGACAATATTAAAGTCTTCGCCGGCGGGTGTGTCGCGAATGCGAGTTTGTAAATATTTGAATATAAATTTTAGTATGGTCACGTAGGTAGAATATCAGAATAAAATAATCTTATGAAAGAGGGTAGGGCACAAGATGGCGATTATTACCTGCGCCAGAGCTGTGTGTCCGTCACAAAAGTTATACTACGCTGGATAACTCGTGAGTTTCATTATTTTATTACTCCTTATCATATCTGACCCCTTTATACTGACAATGTCCATGTTAATGTGGTAATTGAGATGGCTATATATTATGCGAGGCTAAAAGGGGCGGCTTAATGGGGAGAAGGGTGGCCGTTGGGGGCTTCGGCCCACGATTACATCTCTTACTAACTTAGCATGGATGTCATAATTTATATGTATCATCTAAATAGCGAAGCAGATTATCTCATATCTTGCCAATGACATATTCGATTTGGCAACAAACACGTTGTATAGATAAATAGAATTTTCACTCTAGGTAGCTTTATCTCCCTAGTTTGTTCGTTTTTTTTCTGTTTAAAAGGCTAGGCGTTTGACCACAAATTACCTATCCGATTTTGATATAACGGTGTGATTGACGTTTGTACCTAACGGATGGAATGGCTTTCGAGTGAGGCTGCCGCGACACACTGTTACGTACATGGCAACTTGATGGCAACAGATGTTTAATTTGAAGGTCGTAGCTGACCAGTCGGTTACTAGAGAGTGTCTGCTACTGTGCTGTATGCAGTTCCTCGAGATGTTTTCCTTCAACAGCAGCTCGAGTTCATTGTTGGGATTTGAACCCACCCACGTCACACATTATTATAATCATGAGCTTTCATAAGTTTTCTAAATTTTAGAAAGGGGCTAAACACCATTTAACTTTATTGGTTTCTGAACCTTCTATATGAATGATAATATTGTATGTTAATTAAAAAGAGATTTTATCTTTACATACCTACTATAAAACAAAGTCCTCTGCCGCGTCTGTCTGTCTGTTCGCGATGACTCAAAATAGTTTTTGAACTGAACAGATTTTCATGCGATTTTCATCAGTAGATAGAGTGATCAAGAGGAAGGTTTATACGTACACCCTCGAATTCCGGCGGGTATTCCGAAATTACTGCGGGTGAAACCGCCGGCCAGCAGCTAGTTAGATTATAATTTTATCAATATACATATAGCAAAGGTCGGCCGCGAATCGAACTCGCGCTTTGAGGTTTTCGCACAATTACAATAACTGACTATTGCTAAAGGAACTATAGAAATCCGGCATTTATAATAACTTTCCAAAGTAAGCTTCTGATAAAAGTCCGTGTCGAAATAAGCCATATCTATCAGCCCATAGATATCCCCTGCTGGACTGGGGTCTTTCCCAAGATAACCATGATCTCGATCCGTCTTGTCAGAAGTCTAGCCAAACCGAATTTGGTCATCTTTTTAACATATAAATTTAGATATTCATACTAACTGACGATATTCCAGTAAAACCGGGTCTTGACTATTGATTCTTAACAAAAGGCGCATAACAAAGTTACAAGGATAATATGAAAAAGTATAATGTTCGTATGGTACAATCATTTTTTATTATAAAGGTTCGAAATGGAATGTGAAAATTCGCTTACAATAAATAATTTATTCTTATTTTCACGAGACATTATAGTCGAGTACATAATATCTTATTTCATATGAAATTACATAAGAACATAAAGGTTTAAGGATACTTTTGACCCCAGCGGGTGAAACCGCGGGCGCCAGCCAGTTACTTAATATTTTTCTTGTTATTAAAATGCGACAGATGAAGCTTGCCCGCCAAGAACAAGTACGTACTGTCTGACATCTTTTTGAATCGCAAATTATATCATGTCTTTGTTACGAATACTTATTATTGTATACATTCCTTTTGAACCTTTTTTCGCTAAATCTAAAGACTGTTCTACGAATAAACCTACGCAATGACAATACCAAATTTAAATATTACAATATGACTGTAATTTTATTATTAACCTTCATTGTAAATCTTACAGTAATATATTTCGATTTAAGTAATTTAAGCTTT
This sequence comes from Zygaena filipendulae, assembly GCA_907165275.2. Classification (NCBI taxonomy): domain Eukaryota; kingdom Metazoa; phylum Arthropoda; class Insecta; order Lepidoptera; family Zygaenidae; genus Zygaena; species Zygaena filipendulae. Next base: position 1,700,665 of record OU015650.1, read on the forward strand.
GAAATAAAGCATGTCTTTGGAGATAGAGGCACAACATAGTTAAAATTAATTTATAAACTTAGGTACATAGGTAGACGACGATTTTAAAAGTCAAATAATTTAAATTAAAGTTAGCCCTTGGAATAAAATGGTTTTGGAAAAATAACAATAATTACGACAGCACCCATAAAATATCCGCCAAAAATAAATTACATTATACGATGTCCTCGCCAGTAACTGATTTATGACCTGCCAAGTGATGTAACATGTTTAGTAGTCGGGCGGAAGTAGTCGTTAAACATATTTTTCCTTTTGATTATGAAAATATAAAATAATGTTTTTGGGCTAAATATTGTATAAGATTACCAGATCACGATCTTGAAATATGACTACACCTTTCTGTAACACCCTGTATATAGATGAACGTCCAAGGGACCTGCAGGAGCACCCGATAGTGATGTGTCGCATGCTATTTTTCTTCTGTCGAAGGGTCTTGTCGATCGTAGACGGCACTTAACTCCGGTAACCTAGCTTTATGATGTCTATCATACTCATACAGCTAGATAACCAAAGATAATTGACCGATCTACTTTATACAATATCTTCATCCTGTTCATTCTTCTTTGTTTGTTCGTCTTCAAGATTGTTCATCTGTTTTTCTTCTAAATATTCTTTTATATTGGTATTGGATAATATACATATATTTTCACTTCTGTTTTTCTTTATAAACGTCTTGCGCGTAGAAGCTATCTCCAAGGCAATAACGCTCCGCTCCCTGAAAAATTTGCAAAAGAAACACTTTTTTAATCAAATCAAAATGTTATTACTTATTGAAGATAGCAATGTAACCTACCTAGCTAATGGAAGAGAAATAATAAAGTAAAAAAGCAAAGGTCATTTTTTAAACGAAATTCTGTCTAGATCGCAAAAAATCTCCAAAAACGAAGTATGTACCTACCTACTTAAACATTAATATAATCGTGGAATTAAAATTAAGAGAGGTGGCCCAAGGCTCCATAATTTCAGGCTATGCCGCTTGAAACTTTTTTCTACATTTAAATATACATACGTATAATATTTATCTGGATCATCGTCTTATAAATTAATTTAATTATACACAAATCAAAACGCGGTTGGTATAGAAAGAAAGAAAGAAAATATACTTTACGAATGAAATCACAAATGGTGTTTTCAAATATTAATAGAGTACGCAGTGTAATCCTAACTAATATTACAAAATGTGAATGTAAGTTTGTTTGTTTATTACGCTTTCATGCCTTAACTACTCAAAGGACTATCATGAATCCGCGGAAGACAGCTAGAGCTGAAACAATTGTATTTTATTGAGTTAAGAAGGTTATTATATTTTTATTTTATTTTTGCTTTTCTGTGACTAAACTATTATAGACGACTGAATGTGTTTTAATAAAATGAGGTAAATATCATATTTTATAGTTTAGGTTCAAATTCTAGGTCATAAGGTAAATTTTCACCCCGGTGTTCCCGAGGGAATCTCAAAATTCATGCGACTTAGTTAAAACTACAAAAAATACATAAAATACAAATTAACTGTATAGTGAAATTATATAGTGAACTAGCTGTGCCTATGCTTTTTTGTGGTGAACTTTACTGAGAAACTATCACATTTTTACATTTGGGCTTAGGACATAGGTAGTAATTTCGATTTATTTTTAGATAAACATCTATCATAAAAATATTATTTCATATCCATTGAAAAAAAAAATCAGTACTTACTACTACTACGCCATTTGTCGAAAGGATACCTATTGTGTAATATCAACTAGTTACTAGACTGTTACTACTGACGCCATCTGTTTGAAAACTAATGAACTAATATCGATTTAAATAGAATGTTGTTTAGAATTAGTTAAAAATACACCAAAGATCATAATATAATCACTAAATACACGTTGAAGTGTTAATGACTTGAACACTCGTATGACTCGTATCACAGAATCGCATTACTCGCAATTCCCTCGCCCTAATCCGGGATCATCTCCCTCGCCCGCCGCGCGGATGCCAAATATTGAAAAATGTACCTTGGACCCTTATTACAATGTTACATCTGACTTCTCCAATTTTCCCACACAGATGTACACACTCGCACCTGTACCCACATTTCGAATTAATTTCAACAAATCAGCTTCCGCATACCGTTCACCTATACAATTTTGACGTGGGTACATAATTTAAGCTTTAAATTGGTAGAAATGGAAATGCCGTTAATGAGCGGCTATTGTGAATTATTGAAGCTCGAAACACACTGTTGTATGTATATGCTTAGGATTTTTATAAGTGTCGATTATATTTTAAGTACAATAATAATTACTTCAATAAAATATAACCTCTTTGGAAAAAAAAGTAAAAATTGCCTTCGCATATCTAAATAAAAAACATAATAATTTTTTTATGGAAAAAAATAAATGGTGGTAAATACTTTTGATAGAAAAAAGCAATTTACTACTGACGAAAATAAAGCCTGTAGGCTGTACTAACATACCTACGAGCTACGTTAAAAATAGAACACTTGCAACATGACTAGCACAGCAATTCCGCCAGTGTCAAGTTGTGAATTTAACACAGAGGGGTTTTATAAAAATATGACCAGTAATTTTGAAGGCCAAAGATAAGACAAAGTTATTGTTAGTGTTTAATTTACAGCACATCCACCTACCTACCTTCTACCTACTTAATACCAAATGGACAAAAAACTTCGTAGACGTGACAGTTTTTTGTCCTCTTTGTGTCAAAACAATTAATTGTCCAAATAGGTTTCACTTCAAAAGGATAGAACTTCCTACTTTTTGAGGTCGATCTAAAATCTTAAAACTCTATTAAAAAAAGGTTGAACTAAAGAAAACCGGCCCACACCGTGGTCGTCATTGAATGCAAATGAGTTGTGCAAAGACGTCAGAGGCTAGTTCTGCCTGGTGGTTTCGCAGAAATGTTTGGTTAGGTTAATGTTCGAGCCTCTATGTTGAAATTTCAAGTGACCAAAATATGAAGAGCCCGCCTTCCCCTCGCATAAAGTTTAAACTCACCAACTAAGATGGGGCAGTTAGTTAGTTTTAGACAGGTAGTTTTATATTGGTCACGTTAAAAACACGTGACCATGGCAGCTTAAAACGCGTATAGAGGAAACAGTGGCCTAGAAACAACAGCCTGTCATTGGTGTTTTCCTTCCTCTCAAGCCTCGTGATTTCGTTATTTCCACGTAGCCGTAGTGATTATCTCTTGGCTTTATTATTCCCTACGTAATATAGACATACTAGCGGTTTCACTCGCGTATAAATTTCGGTATTACCTAGGTAATTCTGGAATAAAACTACTCCATGACCTTTTCTGTACTCTTGACAACGTGTATGCACAATTTTATGATGATCGGTTGAGTAGCTAAGACGTGAAAGCATAGCAAACAAACAAACAACCTCACTTTCACATCTATCTATACTATAATAAAAGAGTAGAATTCGCGATCCTGTACATTGAATATTTTTACCTAAAATTGAGAGGGGTGATAAAAGCACAACCAAGCACAAAAAAAATGTTTTTAAAATTCTTTTGTCTGTCTGTCTGTTCGCGATAATCTCCAAATCTACTGAACAGATTGTCATGCTGCTTTTACAGGTAGATTAAGCTTAGCCTGGAGCTACATATAGGCTTTGTTTCATTGAAATCGGTTGTAGGGAAAAAAAGTTGTTGTATAAAAATCTTTCGCGCGGATGAAACCGCGGGGCATACCTAGTTTATAATATAGCCTTATGGGATAAGTACATATAATTTTAGAATCAGAAGTTTTTTTAAATTGTTGTTTTAGTTTTTTTATTTAATATCATTTACTATGTATTGTGTTTTAATAAGCCAAATAAAATTTATTATTATTATTATATCAAGAAACAAAAGTCTTATTTAAATTTTTTCAATGCGTGTAAAGTACAATTTAGGATTTTGTTTCCTTGCTTGAAGGAAGAATAAACCCGACATTTAAATGAGATTAAGGTATAGAAATGTATCTAAATTATGACATATTATGTAACTGTAGCTGTTTCCCGCAGTTTCACCCGCGATAAGCTCGGAGTTCTCGCGGGAATTCTGGGATAAAAAGTACCCTATGTCCTTCTCTAAGCCCCTGACAACGTGTATGCAAAATTTCATGATGATCGGTTGAACCGTTAGGGGGTGAAAGCGTTACAAACAAACTCACATTCGCATTTTTAAATATTAATAAGTATTTGAAAAATGTTTCCAAGATTCCTTTATTAGGCATTACGAAATCTCATTAAAAATATAGAATCAAATGAACGGCGTTGCGAATTCCTTACATCAATGTTTCACAGATGAGAAGAAAAAATACTTGAAATGAAAAAATACGTGTCACGTAAAAGTCGGTATTGTTTGTTATACGCGGAAGGTCTGCAAGGTTGCGTTTGTTGGAAGCAAAGGCAACGACCACAGTTGGCCTTGTACATACGCAGTGGGTACATACGTGTTAATAACACAAATATATCGTAACAACATTTACAAACAACGACACTTTTTTCAATAAAACCATTTTTTGCGGTTCAGAACTGACAGTTAAAATTAACTTAAGGCTAAATCTATCTATACTATAATAAAAGAGTAGAATCCCCGATTCCGTACATTGAATATTTTTACCTTAAAATTGAGAGGGGTGATAAAAGAAGAGTAACCACGCCCACAAAAAAAGTTTTTAAAATTCTTTTCTGTCTGTCTGTCGGTTTGCGATAATCACCGCATCTACTGAACCGATTGTCATGCGGTTTTCACGGGTAGATTAGGCTTTGTTTCATTGAAATCGGATGTCGGGAAAAAAAATTGTTGTGTAAAAACCTTTCATGCAGGTGAAACCGCAGGGCACAGCTAGTAAAAAAATAAAAAAGGTTAATAACAGCTGGTCGCGTACAATACATAATAAATACATACATAATAAATAATAATAAATACATAATAAATGAAATAAAAATGCTATAAGTATTAAGTGTAATGTTTTCTAAGACAAAATATAAACAAATAGGTACATGTAAACTTGTTAAAATACAACTGTTTTATGTTTCTAAAGACTAAAAATATTTTGTATTGGCTAGCAGACAAAAAAAAAAGAAACGAGAAAACATTTCAGTGTAATTTTCAAAGATAAGCGTGGTTTTAGTTAAAGAGTCACGCCAAGCACGACCTGAGCGGGCGTGACCAGCCAGCACCTTACGTCTAGTGTCTAGCGTCTGGGTGCCCTGACAGAGCTTATAAGTCATAAAAACTATGTTTTATAGTCTCACTAACAAATGAGATTTGAGGATTGGTGCGCGTTTTTTATTTGATGTAGTACGTCATTGGAATTTTACGCAGCATATTAAGCTACAGGTAGGTAATAAAAGCAGAAGAGCTGCCCAATATTTAGTTTAATTTCCATAATATATCTACAACATAATATGTAACAGCCCTCCTAGCCAAATTGACATTCTATAATCGTTAACGCATAGAGAACTAAGTAACAAATCGTTATGTTTTGATTGGCTGACAAAGTGACAGGATGGTTCGATTGTAGTAGGTATGTCAATTTGACTAGAGGACAGGACCGTACCCGTCTGTATATCTGTCTGTGCACACCATCACACGAAAACTGTACGGATAAAACCGAGCATCTAACCTATATATACATATATATATACTAGCTGTCCCCCGCGATTTCATCCGCGGTAATTTCGGAGTTCCCGCGGAGGTTGGGGGGAAAAAGTACTCTATGTCCTTCAGTTCCCGAGGGAATTCCGGGATAGAAACTATTCTATCTTTTAAGTTGGACCATATTATAAATGGTTGCATAATTTTATCAAAATCCGTTCAGTAGTTTCGGAGTCCATCGCGGACAAACAACGTGACACGTGATTTATATATATTAGATATATACTAGCTGTCCCCCGCGATTTTATCCGCGGTAATTTCGGAGTTCCCGCGGGAATTCCGGGATAAAAACTATCCTATCTTTTAAGTTGGACCATATTATAAATGGTTACAAAATTTTATCAAAATCCGTCAGTAGTTTCGGAGTCCATCGCGGACAAACAACGTGACACGTGATTTATATATATTAGACTAGCTGTCCCCCGCGATTTCATCCGCGGTAATTTCGGAGTTCCCGCGGGAATTCCGGGATAAAAACTATCCTATCTTTTAAGTTGGACCATATTATGAATGGTTACAAAATTTTATCAAAATCCGTTCAGTAGTTTCGGAGTCAATCGCGGACAAACAACGTGACACGTGATTTATATATAATAGACTAGCTGTCTCGCGCGATTTCATCCGCGGTAATTTCGGAGTTCCCGCGGAGGTTGGGGGGAAAAAGTACTCTATGTCCTTCAGTTCCCGAGGGAATTCCGGGATAAAAACTATCCTATCTTTTAAGTTGGACCATATTATAAATGGTTGCAAAATTTTATCAAAATCCGTTCAGTAGTTTCGGAGTCCATCGCGGACAAACAACGTGACACGTGATTTATATATATTAGATATTAGATATGTAACCTATATTATTTAAGTCTACTAGTTACTTTCTGACCCTATATCTTGGAATTATAAATTTAAAGACTAAATTCGCGCGCATTTTGCAATCTGAACTTAGAAGTGATAGTTAAAACCTAACTAAATAAAATTCCCGTTAGATCCATTCATCTGAGTCGAAACTTTTGTTCATTTTACAAAAAAAAAAATAAAGTCCTCCTTTAGACTTCTGACTTCTATTCCACACAAGGCAATTCTGTGGTGCCACAAACAAAACACCTTTGCTCCAACACGCGCGCTCATGCATACAAATAGACAACAGACTGACAGGTTTGAATTCAAATTTCGAATGCGCCATCACGCTTGTCTTTGTATACGCAGGTACACACTTCACGATCACCGAAGAACGGTTACTGCCTACTGGCAATTTAGATTTGTCCTGTAAAGGTTTGATTTACTTCTTTTTTGAAATAAGTAAAGTTTAATTTTTTTTTCCAAATATTAGCTAACTAACCTAGTCCTAACGAATGACATCAAACTTAAGGAAAACTTGCACGTATCCAAATATCAAAAAGATATTTTCCGTACCTGGGTAGCAGGTTATCGATTGAATTTAAAATATAAAACAATAGCTGTCCCCCGCGATTTCATCCGCGAGAATTTCGGAGTTCCCGCGGGAATTCCGGGAAAAAGTACTCTACGGTCTTCTTTGTACTCCTGCACTGACAGTAGTTTGTGGTGATTAGCAGTTCCCCACATTAATTCCGGACTTCCCGCGGGAATTTGGGGATAAAAAACTATCCTACCTTTTAAGTTGGGCCAAATACAACATAGTGACGAAATTTCATCACGATCGATTCAGTAGTTTCGGAGTCCATCGCGGACAAGCGACGTGACACGTGATTTATGTATATTAAGAAGATAAAACTTCCACTTCTCGCCGGATCGTCTTTACTGCATTAATATATTTAAAAAAACGTATAATAACTTAGGCGTAGGTACAACTCGAAACAGAGTCTAGACGATCAAAAATGCAGTCGCAACGAGAAATTCAAAATGTGGAACAACCGATGTGGCAAGCAATAAACGACCGATTCTGGCGGCATCGGCGCGAGGTACAGTAAAATTAATACAACCAAACCTGTCTGTGACCATTTCTGGACACAGTAATTGCTGTAGAAACGCTAGTAATGGCTTATTCAATATACCAGACGACAGACGAAACAAGCTCTCGAATGCTGCCATTCTGGGCGCGAGAACTGGGCCCTTATTCACTATGACCAACACGGCGCGTTAAGGTAAAATGCCACAAAAATTTTCTTTCCCTCGTAATCGAAGAAGTTTTACTCCTAAAAAACACATTTACAACGTTACTTATGGCATAAAGAATAATAATTTCTTATATTTTGATATATGGAACGTTTGGGATTGCGTTTTTGGGACGCACGTTATGGGCAAGGGATGTTGTTGGTCATAGTGAATAAGGGCCCTGGTCACAGGCATGACAACAATCCACAGTCAATAGGAATGGAAGAAACTTACCAAATTTTAAATCCTTAACATTTGTTTATTTGTTTGTTTATTACGCTTTCACGCCTCAATGGTTCAACGGGTCATCATGAAATTTTGCACATACGTTGTCAGAGATACAGAGAAGGATATACCTGGGGTTTTTTCAACTCGGGATTCCCGCGGAAACTCCGAAATTGCCGTGAATAAACTCCGAGGAAGCTAGTAGTATGGAATACAGGTACGAGGCTTAGGTATTTAGGGGGAAGTTATTGTCCTTGTTATTTTTTAGAATAATATTCAAATCACTTTAGTGATCTGGCTAGTGAGATAATAACGTCTGAATTCACTCAGAAAATACAATTTACTTATTTGATTTAATTTTTTTAAGCATCATTTACTCTTAGATTTATGACGTTGATCTTTTTCAGTTTTTTTTAGATATTTTTTATTTGATATTGTTTTTTTTTTTAAAGATAAATTACGGAACTATATCAACAATGTGACTAAATGCCAAACTAGGTATGCTTGTATTTTTGTAAAGGAATAGATAAAAAATATAAAAATATAGATAGGTACCTACTTAGAAAAAATACTGTAATTTACTTATTTGCGTACAACGAATTATTATTTATTTGCTTTTATTTATTTATTTATTTACCACTTTATTATTTATTTATTTAAAAATGTAATACGGGTGGTCTTCGAGGCTATAGGTAGTTATAGTGTAGCAAACTTTATAGCTACATGTATAGTACCTATCCAACCATTGCAGAAATTGTATGGTAAATTTTTTCATAATTGCATTCAATTATTTATACTCGTAGATTTCTTCACTTTAAAGTTACTTGAAATTGCGCAATATTCGTTATACGTGTAAGAGCACTAACGATATAATATGTACTTCTTCACATACTGAATAGGGCTAACCGCTTTTAAGTGCACGAGACAGACACTCGTGCCAGTCGATAGGCCTGCCCCAAAGGGCGAGTGTCTCGTTAGCCCTATAGGTAATTTTATTTCCGCCAGCCCCCAATGCCTGACCTCAACATCAAAAAGCCTTTGCCGTCGATATCCGAACAATTTCCCGACACCGACCCAACGAGTTCGAAACTCATAAAGACGTAAGTGAAACCCTATTGAAGTCCCGCACACATTTGTACGAACTTTTAAGCTTTAATCACATTGTAGAGGGAAATTTTTGTAATAAATCTTTGTAATTTTGACTTTTTTTTTAAAATACTTTTACTCATATAAATAAAGTTTTATACAATTACACAACTTAATAACAGCTATATAACCTTATAAATATTTATAAATTACTTACAGGCTGAGCACCTTTTAAAGTTTATTACATTAAAATGTAACTCGTATTACTGCAATTTTTTTTTTAACATACTTCATTTTAGGATTTTATTAATTTTGCTATTTTATTGTGACTAAAATTAGCTTTTTACATATACTGTTACAATAAATTAATTGCACATACAGTGATAATGCATCGCAAAGTAAATTAATAAGATTAGATATGGGTAATTTAATGATGGATGTAATTTTGACTGACACTTGTCTTACTATGGCAAACATATTAATTTTAAACTTGGAAGTTTTGGACTATATGTTTCACACGAATTTATAAGTATAAGAAATCGAAGTGTCTAGTCGTCCACTAAGCAGATTATTGCCTATTAGTCGTCCACGGTCCACTAAACTACATAAATTCACAAAAGAGGTAGTCAATATATTGTAAGTATGTCACCATAAAATTGTAAATACCGTTAGATTATAATCTATCTCGCGAGATCGTAACCTGTCAAAAGATTGTGAACAGTGACATATACAATTTTAGCTAGGGAGCTGGTGGCAATTTTATAAAAATAACTGTAAGAAAAATAAACTGAGATGCTGAATTAAGAAAAACTCCCACCATCCTGACTTCTGCCAGCTTTAATTTCACTATCTATGATACGTATTTAATAAGATATAATTGATGGCAGAAACGATAGTATAATTTATGACAGTTTTTCTTTTTAAATTTCAAAATTATTTTAAAAAAAAATCAGAGCTACCTGAGCTCGCCACCTATTTTTTCCAGTTAATATAAGTCCAGACTACATTACGTCTTGGTATCAACGACGATGAAATCATATACCTAAATTGCCGCCAGCTCCCTATCTATTTATTTTTAGACAAAAATTGTGTATCATCTAAAAAGGTTTTACATAAAAAAATGACAGATCACTACATTTTGCGTTTAGCGGAATATTATTATTCGTCCGTTTAGTGGACGACTAGCAACAGCCATAAGAAATAATAATAACGCGCGGCATATTCGAATACCAAACTCGTATCACGTACCTACCTGATACCTGGTCGTTTAAAATTACGAAAACACACCTGTAACCGATTTTATATGCGTAATTGTAAGTATTCTTAGTAAGCGGCCGGGCTGTGCATTCTAATTTCTAGATAGGTATATCGTTTATAAAATTATTTACATTCGCATCGATCATTGCGTTGCACACAATACTTTTTCACTATATGTGTTCATTCATTCATTCACGATCGGTTCATTCATTATTACATTCACAGGGCTAACGTCCCGTGCACCCTTCTAACGCCGCCATTCGACAGCGTAATTACCAAGCTAATTATAAAGTTAAAATTATTCTAATGAACACTCTATACCCCAGTTTTAATTAATGACATATTATCGCTTACGGTAAAACTGTCAGAATTTATAATAGGACACTTCCTATTAAAGTTCCCACCTGCTAAGCCATCACTCTAGAAAATAACCATCAAGGTAACAGAAAAGACAGTAGTAGAGTACGAGTATAAACTCGTGATCAATCGTAAAATAAATACTCTTTAGACATTGACATATCGGCATTAGACAGTTTCGCTCACCTTCATGACACAAAGAACGGAATAATACATTATTGAGACGGTACTTTTATGAGACGCGTTTTATACCGCAGTGAAACTTAAAGCAGATGTCACCGGTATAAAAGCACATCACTAAATCACACGCACCATCAACAATACCATATTCATGAATAGCATACATGCGAATTTACCTGCAAACACACGTCGAACAGATGCGCGGCGGACATAAAGCACAGTTCTTTTTTTATCAATAGCCGAGACATTAAAAAGAATCGTGTAAACCTCACAGGTGGCTGCACAAGACTGAGGACTGTTTTGCGGCGAGCTCCCCTGCCCCCCGCGCTCAGTGCACGCACGGCTGATTGCGGGGGGAAGAAAACGCGGGTGCGGGACCAAATAAGTTTTGAATATGTGAGGCAAGGCAAAGTATGTGGCAGGTGGAGCGGCGGCGGCGGTCGGTGTACGCATCGGTTACCTGCCGAGGTGCAGGAGACGAGATACCTGCCGACGGCGGATCCGGTTCGGTATTCGAATTAATTGGTCGAAACCAACGAAACATTCTCAAACAAGGGGAGAGTTTTAGCGGGCCCTGTTTGCTTCGGTTAAAGATTTTGTTTGTGTTGCGTCTCTTTGCTTTATTAGCGGTGGAGTTAACGAACTGCCGATCCTCGAATTTAAATGTCGCCACTCGTTATTGTAAATGTAATAACGAATCGTCGCTTTTGACTTGATGAAATTCTGATTGGATTTAGGTACAGGAGAAGTATCAAAACTCGAGATACTTTCGACGAATTTGAATTGACAAAACTTGAAATTGGTTGATAAAGTTGAATGTGGTTGTGTCTCAATGAGGAATTTGCATTGACTCAATTTGGTATATACGGCCTATTATGGGGTACAATTGAATTCCCACATTTATCGATTAGGTACATCGCCTACATGCCGAACAACTTTAATGCAACCTTAGATACACAGCATTTCACGTCTCATTAGTTTGTTTAAATCGGAAAAATTGATCGTAGCAGCTCGATGTTTACGTATTAGGTAAAGTTTCAAAACTGTTAGACCAAACTGTCTGACCGTATAAGCATAATCATCCTTTTTTAGTGTCCCCATTGGGATAAAACCCACGCAAATGCTGATCGTGAGGGCAATAGTGGGCTGAGTGCGTGTTGTAACACGCTCAGCTACTCAGCTGTAGTGCACAGCAATATGAATGCTCGAGAAGGTTTCCTTACGTTTTTATCTTCCATATAAAGCCTATGGTAATGGTTTCGATTCGTACTTAGATCAGAGAATACAAATAGCCTGGAATCGAACCCCACTCTCTGAATAAGAGAAGAGAATTTGACTGCTCGGTTAGGTCCTACTACTGCCATTATATTAAATTGTACTGACCAAGGATAGATAATATAATACTATACTATGTAGTAGTACTATGACAATTATTGTAATGGAAGTCTCGCACGATAAATACATACATTAAAATTTGCTATTAGTATTTGCAGAAACATAAAATACAAATCGATGTTTCTGCAGATCTTGAAGGTTGACTGGCAGAGAATGCCACAATGGCATTAAGTCCGCCTTTTGTACCATATTGTGCAAAAGTTTTATTAATAAAAAAATGTTATAGTAAATAATTTTCTTGCGGAGTTCCCGCGGAAATCCAGGGATAAAATTACCCTAAGTCCTTTTCTGTACGCCTGACTGCAAAGCGTATGACAAATTTCACCAGCTTTAATTACGAAAATTCCGAGAAAATTCAGAAAAGAATGCCTTTTTCTGTACCCTAAACAATGTTGGTAAATATTTCCATTTCATGACGATCGGCTGAGTGGTTAAGGAGTGAAAGTGTATCAAACAAACAAACTCACATTCGCATTTGTACTCATATTTTCAAGGGAATATCTGAACCGAGCCCGACTATCTCATAATCCTTTCCACGCTTCATATAAGAACGGAATATCGGGATAGAATCGGTAAATTTAGGTGGAGACATAAGTATATTGAAATATCCCTGTTCCAAGTGAGACTCACAAAATTCCCAATGTGTGTTTCACTCATGAAATTTTCAGTCGCGTTTCCTATTTCGATAATAATCTGACATCTATGATTTTTTTACCTCCGTCCGCTTTGTATTCGTATCAACTGTCAACATAATACGTTTGTATTGGCTGTTAAAACTGTCTACTTATCACAAATTTTGGGTAGATACTGTGTGAAATAAGTAAATAGTTGTTGTTTTGAAACACAAAATAATGCCTACAAAATCACAATACAGAAACAGAAGTGTTGTTTAATTCAAAGGCCTAAGTATAAATGTTTCGAACCAGAAAATCGCTTGAACACTTCTAAAGTAGGTACTTAGTACTGTAAAATTCAATACGTACCATTAACTGACCACTTGTATTTCATTGTTATTTGTTACCAATATTAGTACCAATGGACAGTAAGAAAATGGCGTCACCGATTGCAGGTAGATAGGTACTTGAAATTTAAACAGGTACTTTGTTTAAAACGAACATATTGAACAAAGAACCCTTCGCATTTTATATCCAGGTAGGCCGTGTTCTTAGAAGCCGAGTGGACAGTAAATTTTGAGAGCCACTTCAAGTATTACTGGCCTTTAAAAGCGTCATGCAATTAAGATTTATTGGTAGATTTAGAGGTATTGAAAAGTTATAATTTTAATAGAATGTATATTCGGTAAATAACCAAGAAAAGTATGTTGTAAATTCTTTTTTATTGATTTAAAAAAAAAAGCCGTGAATCATAATACATGATTTGGTGGTTCTATGCCATATTTCGTATGACGGTATGATATTATTTCGTCTTTATTCTGTCTTTATCTAATATGGTATTTATAATTGTTATAAAACACCATATTCAGTTTAGTGCGACGGCATAGAATAGTAATAAGGTGTAGCTACACTGTCTGGCATGTTATTAGGAACTCGGTGACGTTCGACCACGAGCGTGGTAATACTACTAATATGTTCCATTTATACTAAGAATACCATCTATAGCAGACAAAACGGGACACCAAAATTATTGTTAAAACATAATCGCATCGAAATAAAGAAAAATATGGCCGACTAAAGAAAAAAGCAGATTCAATGAACGGTTTCCTAATTTATAACGTAATAAACATTCGAAGATTCAAGACGAAAATAAAATTTATTATTCAAAAGTGAGATCATAAATATAATACACTAGCTACTCCCCCGCGGTTTCACCCGCGTAAATGGAACTCCCTCGGGAAATCTGAAAGTATCCTGAGACACTTAGGGACAAATGATAATGTAACTTCCTATAACTGAAAGAATAGATACTATTTATTTTTCACGGTTTCACTCGCTTTAATTTCGAAGATCCCGCGGAAATCCCGGGATAAAAGTGCCCTATGTAAACCCTTAACAGCATGTAGCTATGCATAATTATTTCATGATGATCGGTTGAGTATTCAATGCGTCAAAGTGTGACAAACAAATAAACACACATTCGAATTTACAATATTGAGGATTAGTACATAGATAAGTAATAAGACAGGGTATAAACATCAATCGGAGAAGTCTTATAAAAAGATATTATTACTAACAAAAATGATAAAGAAAAAAGACTTTAAATTGTACCTACTGAGAACTACAAAATCATGCCGTAACTAATTCAATTTCGACGTTTGGTGTAAAAAAAATGCTGCACTCAACATTGCGGGGGAACGCGCCGCGTGCGCGGGCGCCGACCGCCGATTTATTTCACACGAGAAATCCACGGTCACTGACTATGTAAATGGCGAGCGAACTAGTGACTAATTCTCGTGGAGGAAGCCGCACTCAAAAATACAGTTAGTACAGATGCAAAGAACAAAGGAAAGCTAACGTTCGCTTGAATAAACAATGCTTTATGTTTCGGTGATGATGTATAAAATTAATTTAGCAACGGTTAATTAATTTGCCCGTTGCCGATTGTTTTATCTACAAAACAATACTATTCCATTTAAAACAAAACAGGCGATCATAATATTGCCTGCCTTAGCTGTTTGTTTCAGGAGAATATTAATTATATTTATCTCGATCTTTCTGTGACGTTTTCTATTCATATTTTTTAATAAATTAAAACCCAAAATTTTAAAACAAAAAAAAACATGTGTTCACCAAATTAATAAAATGATGGTCACCTTACAAATTTGTTAGATTTTTCCAAGGCGCATTCTTAGCAGTGGGGATTCACACGGTCGCGGTCGTAACACTTATATACACAGACATATTCACGGTTAGTGACTATGTAAATAGGAAATTTTGAATTCTAACTCGACTGTTGAGCAACAGACGAGAGGCCGAGGCCGAAGAATAATCTTATAAGAATACTGAAACAATGGCGTAACGGGACATTTCCTCTAATGAAAAAGTGTAATTGTTAAAAGCGATGTGGAAAAAAAATTAACTAGGTACCATGTTAATTTTGTTGAAATTGTTGTTTAAAATTCTAAAACAAAGGTTTATTATAAAAAAATTGCAGATTTTTGTGTAATGGCATTCGAGGCGTTATGAACTTGATGCTAGATGACGTTTCGTATTTGATTTCTACTAAAATAGATAATTTTGTTTGTGTAATTTTGTTTTTCGAGTGACTAAACAAAATAATCAATCTAATTTTACATTTAACATGATAAGTTAAACGAAAGCTAACAAAATTCGCAATATATCGAAATCTATAAAATCTTCAACGACTCCTTTATGAAGTTGGCTGGTGAAACAGATCCGGGCTTGACTCACGATTTGTCTCTGTGATGACACGACAATGTAACATACGTATTTTTTATTAACCATTTAAAAAATATTCTCTTTTTCCTTATAGTTCGTTTTGTAATTTCTTTAAATTGACAATCGCAAATGCCATATTTATAAAATTTACCAAAAATATTTTGTAAAATAAATATTGTATACTTAATCCTTGGTTCTATAAACATATAAATAACAGTTTATTTGATTTATTCATATACATATATGTTGTGCTGAATAATAGGTATGCCTGTTGGTATAATAGTGTCAAAGCTAAAACTCATTCAATTTGAGACAATCTTAATCACAAATGCAAATGTTTCGATACGCCCCGCCCCACCCGGTACAAAAGACATCAACGCGCACTCTCGACGAACTTTCTACGTACCTACGCTCGCTTATTCATTAAGTTACCACGTAATATTATATCTTTTGATTTCTACGAAAAGCTAATTGAACTTTCTAAAAGGTATGTACGTTGAGTGCTAAGTGAAGTGTTATAAGGTTTTTGTCGGAGGTAACTGAGATTGTAGCGTTTATTGCTTCATAAAATTTCTCTGTTCGGGAAAATTACATCGTTAATTATACCTCATAATAGACAAGTAATGTAAGCATTTTAATTAAGGCAAACCCACTCTAGACGACTTTTAGTAATTAATTTGGGAGCAAAAGTATCTTTAACCTTTTTATTTTTACGAAATACGAAAAAAAATATAGAATAAACAATAATTATGTTGTTTTAACGTACAAATGTAAAAACAAAATTATAAAGAATCATCCACTTACGATGTGATTTCCTCAAGATTATCTTTAATCTCTATATTCCGCAGTGGCTTTCGTGAGTTGAAATCTAGCATTTAAAGGTGGTCGCTAATAGATTTGATCATTATCTTCGACTAAGCCGAAGTAGGCGGGGTATGGGCGTCGTCGGCGCGGCGCTGGGCGTCGCGACTGCGCAGGAGTCGCGGCGCGGCCGACTCACCGCGGTCAAGGCCTGGCGTGGGCCGTCTCTAGCCAATGAACCCGGATGTCTGTTGTATACCTACTAAAATATACCTATCACTCTACGAAGATATAAAAAAAATATGCGTAGACGCCTTAAACATGTTCCAAATTTAAATAACTAATCGGAATAAATTTATATTAGACCAGTTTCTTTGACACAAGAGAAACTACAACTTTTAATCTGAAGGGTATAATCTAAAACTAATAGAGGATTTATTTTTTAATTAGCACTCCGACGTCAATGTGACCCCGAAAGGTACGCAGCAATAAGTACGTACCTATGGTTAACTTTACATTAGTTACTTATAAAAAAATACAAGAACTTACCATTTAGGCAAAAGATGGACGCTGTATCTGAGCTGATGCTCAGATCGTAATACCTCTGAACAGAGGTACAGATGATCGCGTGATTTTTTTCCAGCTTGGCGGACGACAGGCTGCGTTTTTTTCCCAACAATCGAAATTGATTTTGTACGCTTTTTCCACGTTATATAAATTATTACTGAAACTTAATTTTCGTATGGAAAAATGGTACAAAATCGTGCCCTTATACAATAAATGCGAGGTGGTTACAAGGTCACGTTTACGCGAAAGCGTCTTGGCCCGTGGTCCGCCAAGTAGTTCTGTCGGTGCGACGTATACGGGCACTGCGGCGCACGCGCAGCTCGCACTGGGCGGCGGCGGCCGGACTGCCCGCGCGCCGCCGACGCGCCGGCCGCGCCATCGCCGCCACGCGCCCATTGGCCGGCGCCGAGTGACGTCACCCCCGCCAACGACCTCGCGATTCGAAAATTAAAATTCATTCTCACCAAACATTGGTCGAACTATCCTTAGAATTAATTATTTATTTTTATTACAGTTTCCAGTTTTATCGACTAGGATCATTTGACGGTCCTCGATTATTAGTTCTTGCAGTTTTCACAAATCATACTTCGTGTTATCGTTAGCTGAAGATCAAAACTGGGTTATTACCTACTTATTCACTGAATTTGAGACAAAAAATACCTAGTCTTGTAAGTTACACTATTATACTTTATTAAGTCTATTATTACTATTATTAGTTTTTTTGTACATCGAATCCAATATGGTCGATAGACCGTAATGGCGGCTTCGTTCGACCGACGAAACTGGTTTTAGGGTCCTCTTGAGACTTGTCTAGAAAATTTTAACGAATAAAATTTATATTACAGTTTGGAGGGAATTCAGTACGTCCTCACAGCTCATGTGGTCTCACGGCACTGAAATAACCGGTTCTGTATAAAGATCTAAAAATATAATTTCTTGTCATTCAAGGCCATGTTAGCACCTCTTACTCAAGGTTAGTCAGCATTTACCACAACTTCTATGCCGTCTAACTCATGACCGCGATAGTAGAGTGTAATGCGACACCACGGGCAAGGCTCTATGGGTAAGGCACTGAGGTATCACCAAATCCTCTGTGCATTTACCGCCTCAAAAACATAGGTACAGATGTAAAAACCTTATGACGGTTATCTTACTAATGTTATAGAGAGGTAAAATTCGTGAGTTTGTGAGGTTGTAGGGGGGTAACCTCTGGATCTGCTGAACCGATTTTGAAAATTCTTTTACTAATAGAAAACCACGTTATTTGTGATTACCATAGGCTATATTGTAACCCAGAATTCCCGCGGGAACTCCCAAATCACCGCGGGTGAAACCGCGAGGAACAGCTAATTGAATATGATTGCAAAATAATAAATTTCGACAACTGTTTTAAGTGTCCACAGAAAATATAGAACTCACTACAACAACGTCATATTATCTGATAATATTATGCTTCAATTTCTGTATAGTTTTAGTGGTTTTAAATAACGGGAAGTGTACTATACCGTACCTATTATTATAACTTTCAAATATAATTGGTGAAATTGCGTAAAACATCGAAATATAAACTTACCTACGCTTGTTATTCACTAGGGGAATAGCTAGTACCGTCCTTCATAAAAACATAAGACTTCATGTAGGTAAC
This sequence comes from Zygaena filipendulae, assembly GCA_907165275.2. NCBI lineage: Eukaryota > Metazoa > Arthropoda > Insecta > Lepidoptera > Zygaenidae > Zygaena > Zygaena filipendulae. The sequence continues at coordinate 1,719,358 of OU015650.1, forward strand.
TACGCTTTTTAAACCCATTTATAAAATGTAATCGTCGTTTCCTATTTCATCTGCATTATTTTAATTAGTATAAAATACAATTAAATGAAAATCATTGATAAGTTTTATATTAGAAAAAAATTGGATCAAAACTAGATTTTAAGTGAAGACCTTTGAACGACATTTATCAGCGGCAATACGTAACTCATAAGAGTATGATTGTCAGCACGTCAGCAACTTGCGCGCTCAATTTTCGAAATTTGTTTTTTCCGACAATTTGAGACGACTCGTCCCAGACGAGAATAGAATTCTTTGATACGTCTCTCATTTTGCAAAGCTAAACGTCACACACACAAAATCTCCAAAAATACGAGACTTATATGGAGCTGAAAGGCAGGTAGATATTTTATAGGCAAGAGACGCCAGCTATGAACAGATTTCAGGGAATCCCCGCGGGAACTCATAGAAATTCAAAGAAATATAAATGATTCATTGGGTTTGCACAGTGAAGCTGTGTGTATGTGAGCGCGTTGCGAATTCAGCGAGACGAAGACTTGTGCTAAAAAGCTGGAATGCCGTCGCACCACCTTCGCCCGAAACTGACAATTTCGCCCCGCGGCCGGCTGGCGCGCCGTTTCCCGCGCTTTCTACTTTAGTGTTGGGTATTTCGTGATTATATAGCATCAACTTAATATGAGAATATATCGACGAGTTTTGAATTTGGTCTTTACCAAAAAAATATTATTTATAAGTTCTATGGTGCTTCGCAGAACTTGTCTTAAACGAAATTAATAAAGACAATGTAACTGAGTTGTATTTAAATTGTTTTTGATTACGCATCCATTATAATCTATATATCTATATACTTATAATAAAACTGTAGAGAGGTCAATTCTGTACATTGAATATATATTAAAATTAATATTGGAGGATGAATGGTGATCGATACTGATGCCGAAAATGCAATCAGTAAATTTTTTATCTATCTATCTGTCTGTCTGTCTGTCTGTCTGTATGTGCACGCATGGGTCGAAAACTACTGAAGGGATTTTAACCAAACTTGGTATGATTGTAGTCCATACTCCTGGGCAGGTTATAGGCTATATAAAATAACGCCAAGACACATAGGAGCTGAGCAGTGACGATAAATTTGAAGCAGGTCGGATGAAAATGCGCTTTCGAGCTCTTATCCTCGCATACGTTTACTCAATCACGCAAAAACGGCTGAACGTGGATGAAATTTGGCATGCAAGTTGTCAGGGGTACAGAGAAGGACATAGGGTACTTTTTATCCCGGAATTTCCGCGGAACTCCGAAATTACCGCGGGTGAGACCGCGGGGCACAGCTAGTCTCTAATAATATGCCTGGCGAAAGTATGACGATAGAGATTACGATAGACGATAGATATAGAGACATTTTAAATTGACAGCGTGCTGCTGTAGAGTTTGTTGCGCAGCTTCTTCTCTTCAGCCATAGCACTAGGAAGCTGTGAAGGGTGGATATTTTATGGGTGCTGTCTACTGTAAACTGTAATTTTATTGACGTCAAAAAGAGCCACATTATGGGCCTAATTTGAATAAATGATTTGAGTATGAGTATGAGTATGACACTAACTATACTGTATGGAAAAAGAAACTATAACAAAATATTTTTTTATAAGTAAATTCTCTGAATGTTAGGTAAGCTATGTAGCAGAATTAAACTCGAGAAGGAAAATATTGACGTGACTCCACAAATATATTATCAGATGATATCTATTATTTCAAGTATGTATTGTATACTAATATTTTAAATGCGTAACTTTAAATGGATGGATGGATTTATGTTCGTTACTCAATCAAGCAAAATTTGGCACTGAGATAGATTATAGTCTGAAATAGGACATAGGGTACTTTTTACCCTAGAAGTCAAATACACTGCCTAAATGTTAATAATTATAACTGATTGCCGAATTTACAGTTCATTCAAAGAAGAAATTGTGGCAGGTGTATGACACTACACCTGGCAACCCTGATGACGGATACATTTGTGTAGGTTGTTCTGAACTGGTTTGAAATGCTATTAAATACTAGCTCCTACGATCGTTACAGATTTAACACATGCCTACCTAAGCCGAGTTTTCGACCTCGTTTCTAAATATCTAAGAGAACTTAAGCATATCGTAACGCATACCCACGTAATTTTCTACCCCACGTCTTTTTCTGTACACCTGTCAACGTGTTTGCAAAATAAGCATAACAAGCATAACAAACTAGTATCCATAGCTGGACACTTGACTTGACTTATTGTCCTATGACCCCTGAGTGGGACAGAGAGCCTTCACAATGCTCCGCCATCTCGCTCTGTCTTGGGCTGAGCTCTTCAGCTCGGGCCACGTCAGTCCGACCATCCTCAACTCCGCCGCCAGCGAGCGCCGCCAAGTTTGTTTGGGACGGCCAAGTTTCCTCTTTACAGCAGTTCACATACCTTGGTAGTGTCGTATCGGAAACCGGGGTTACTGAAGAGGACGTCACTTCTAGAATAGCCAAAGCCCGAACCACATTTGCGCAACTTCGACCTATATGGCGCTCTAGGAAACTAAAGCGACGGGTAAAACTTAAGATCTTTCGTTCAAACGTCAAAACTGTCCTGCTTTATGGGTGTGAAACGTGGAGGGTGACGAGTGATATCACGCACCGGGTGCAGGTCTTCGTCAACCGCTGCCTCAGCTGGACACAGGCCTGTCGAATTATATATTGTAACTACCTAGGTATCGATTTAAAATAAATCTTGTAGCATTGTCTAATCCATATGAAGTTAACGACTTTAGTTCAAAATTACATATTAATCCTTACTGACGTAAGGATTAATACTTACTGACGTAAAGATTAATAGATAATTTTGAGGTGTTACGAAAGTTTGTGTGTATAAATATATGAAAGGATGTATGTTACTCTTTCACGCCAAAACTACTAATTGGATTTTAATTAACTTTTACAATAATATAGCTTATACATCAAAATAACACATACGGTACTTTTTAGTCCGGAATTCCCGCGGGAACTCTGAAATTAACGTGGGTGAAATTGAATTAATTATTGTATACTAGTTACTACACGTTGTCAGAGGTACAGAAAAGGACATAGGGTACTTAATTTTTATCCCGGAATTCCCGCGGGATCTCCGAAATTAACGCGGGTAAAACTATAAACTATTACTGCTGTTGCCGGTTTCACCCACCCTAATTAAGCAGTTTCCTCGGGAATTCCAAGGAAAAAACTGTTTCACTATGAAAAAAAAGGCTTTTATCTTTTTACCATGGATAGGTACATAATTGTAAAAATGGTTGAATTAAAATAATTTTCTTTCGTATCGATATAATTATTTTTGATATCGATATAACAATTTCTGCACATCCCTTCGTCGCAGACTGAATTGTGCACGAGCACAGCACTTAAAGCATTATGGCATTTTTCTCGCCGACTCGCCGGCCACTTCGTTTTGGATGTGAAAGGGCCAAAACCCGTGATTCCTGATTGGCCATACTTTCTGACCACCGAATGCTTTTTGTTTTATTATTTCACAAACTGGATTCGCATTAGGTCAATGAACTTTGCCTCTTTACTTTCGTACAAACCCACAAATAGCATATACGAGTTAAATAAAAATAAATATAATTCCCCAATCGATCAATATGTACATTCTATAGACACATCATGGAATTCTCCACTTGATGGCATAGGTCGGTAACCTTGTTGTTCTATGTTTATCGAAAGCAAGCTATCATGTTCATAGAGAATAACATCGGAAAAAGTAAAGATTGAAAACATATAAATTTCCAAAAGCCCTACTTTTAAATATTATGTTCATCGGTTTTGAGACGCTCCTTTGTTACCTATTTATCTATTAGTATATATATTTTAATAAGATTTTATAGAAATCCGTAACGAACATAGATACTATCCAGTCATTCTAAAACAAATTTTAACCCCGTTTCCAGTTCGTCTAACTTTTAATTCTAAATAACTTTTTCGTAGTGCCAAAGAGATACAAAGAGATAGAAACAGCTACTAAAGTATATTGCAATACGTACGTTAGTAAGTACATAAATCTCATTGGAAACAGCGCTCTTCTTCTTTCTTTAAATAATAATTATTATTCGAACCTACAATAATGTTCACGTCTTTATATTGCTTCAGTGCAAGTTTCCTAGATCCGAAGTTTTGGTTATATAAAACAAATACTATGCAGCACATTTCTGCAGACTAGTGTCGAACAATAGAGGGCGTGGGGGTCGTGACTAGGTGTTCCGTGTCGGGCAGGCGGAGTCGTGCGTCCGACTCGTCTTGTAACGTCTAGACTCTAGATATGCATATGATTCACGACTTTCACGCGATCCGTGGACCTTTATTTTTTGACTAGCAGCATCTATACAAATATTATAAAGAGGAAAGATTTGATATTTTGTTTGTTTGTTACGATTTAACTCAAAAACTACTGGGCCGATTTCAAAAATTCTTTTACCATTAGAAAGCTACATTATCTTTGAGTAACATTGGCTATATTTTAATCCGGAATTCCCGCGGGAACTCCGAAATTAATGCGGGTGAAACCGCAGGGAACAGCTAGTATATTATATTTAGTAAGGATAAGGGTGTACAGAATACTGCATGCATATTATTATATTCTGAGTAGTCAAGTGTCTACGTCGAAACTGGTATTGCTTATGTTTTCGTTCTTCTCATAAAATATTACGTACCTAGTAAAAAAACATACCGGTTTTTATAGACCTTAGTAATAAAAATTTCAATATGAGAATTTTCGAGATCGCAGAAAAACAACAAAAATTTAGCATGTCTATATAGTGAACCGGTGAAGCTACAACTGAGAAGAACGAGCACTTTTGATAAAAATACACATAGTAAAAATACATGTTTAATGTATAGAGATTGCATAGGTATTTCTGAATGTATTTATTAAGTCTGTCACGTTAGCGGTGGAGTCAGCGTTCTGTGTTTGTAATTCCAAATTAACAACTATTTACTAAATGCACATAAAAGTATATAAGTGTGCAAGTATATAGGTACCTACGGTACTTACATTATTATTATTATTATTTTTTAATTTTTCTCCTTCTGTCTGTCTGTTTGTTCCGACTAATCTCTGAAACGGCTGGGCCGATTTAACGGGACTTTCCCTGGCAGATAGCTGATGTTATTGAGAGTAACTTAGGCTATAAAATAAATAGTCCCTGCGGGAGTTCCGAAACTCACGCGGGTGTTCTCCGAAACGGTTCAACCAATTTAGATGGGACTTTCACTGCTAATTCGCTGATTTTATAAGGAGTAAATTAGACTATTTTGTATTTTGTAGTTCCTGCGGGAATTCAAATCTCATGCGAATGAAACCGCGGGGCACAGCTAGTAAGTAATAGTAATTATATATATTTCCGGATTATTTAACAATTATAGGTAAATAATAATAATAGGAGCAATTTCGATACCTACGTCTATTCCATTTATACTTAGTAAAAAAAAAGTAAAATAATCAATACAATATTTGAATTTAAAATACCCCTAAATAGAACAAGTTACATAAATATAAAAAAGAGTGAGGATATCTTAATGAGTTACGGGTGGTATACCTCCGTCTCGTTACAAATCTATTAATACACTTAGCAGGTACATTAAAATGTGGATTTTTATTAGTACGTCATAAAAAGTTCATTGCACTCTGTCATTGCATATATTTCAATACTAATATATGTGATAATGAAGACCAAAATCCAGCGACCTCCATCACGCTTATCTCATGTTTCGAAGGCTTAATAAGACTTCTTTATTTCTTCTTTCATCCTTTATGTCGATCGGTCATAAATGGCATCACGTCAGAAATAGAATGACGGACCCTCTTAAGAGATTATCCCAAGTCAAGGCAATTGAGGTTTTATATTCAAAAGGGGGAATTTTGACGACTTGCCAGCTTCCCCACAATGTGAATATGATTTAATACATTCCCTATATAATGCGAAGTTATATGAAGCGAGAATTATCGGGTGATAGCTACAGACTACAATAAACCCGTGAAAAAGTTTTTATAAAAACTAACGAGACCATTTTGTAAAAATGGTTTTTTTATCCAAGAATTATTTTAAAACTGCCTGTGTGCTGTGGTTTCACACGCGTGTATTTTGGAGTTCCTGCGAGAATTTCGGGATATATGTCCTTTTCTGTACCCCTGACAATGTGCACGGAAACCTTCATATTAGTTAGTTAAGTAAATAAGGCGTAAAAAGGTAATAGAGAGACAAACAAACAAATCTACATTCCCCTGTACCTATGCTTTTCACGATGATCAGTTGAAATTTCCACAAGGGCTCTTAACTTATGTTTTTGTTGTTACTGTTTAGAACTCTTATAAACTTACTTTACTTTGCTCATGTTGTAATACTGGCTACATAATGCAATAGTAAGCAGACAATTAAGCGTCCTAGTCCTAGTTTAGGGACTAGTGCTCAATTATTATTTAACAATCCAATTTTTTGGTCAATAAACACTTTTTCATTTTCATAAGTTCAGACGTGAAAGCGGGAGAAACAACTTCCCATCTGCATTATAATATTTGTAAAAAAAATAACCAGAAATACAACGCCAATAAACTGTAAGGCCGCCTTTTGTATGAACGCTTTCACGCCGTAGCTACTGAACCAATCATCATGAAATTGTGCATACACGTTGTCAGGGGTATAGAGAACGACATAAGGTACTTTATAATCCCGGAATTCTCACGGGAACTTCAAAATTAACGCGGCCGAAACAGCTATTAACAATTATTTGTTGCTATTTGACTAAATTTTTATTTTTTGTCCATTCTGTAGATTCATAAAAAAATATTGGACATGTATTTTTTCTTTTTCTACGTAAGCAAAAAATAACGGAGATATTGAGTTGAAATGTCGCGTGACGTCACAAGCAGGTGCAGTTTTTACCTGCATATGACGTTACGAGCCCCCACTCCTAAACTTTAATGCGCTTTATCCAAGTATATCTGAAAAAGCAAAATATACATGTCTATTATTTTTTTATTATCTAACTGTTGGACTTAATAGAATTTAGATACAAAAATTAGTCAAATAGCCTATTGGGTTTATTCAGTACTAGCTGTGCCCCGCGGTTTCACCCGCAGTAATTTCGGAGTTCCCGCGGGAATTCCGGGATAAAAAGTACTCTATGTCCTTCTTTGTACCCCTGACAACGTGCATGCCAAATTTCATCCAAATCCGTTCAGCCGTTTCTCGTGATTGAGTAAACGTATGCGAGGATAAGAGCTCGAAAGCGCATTTTCATCCGACTTGCTTCAAATTTATCGTCACTGCTCAGCTCATATGTGTCTTATCGTTATGTTATATAGCCTATAACCAGCCCAGGAATATGGACTACAATCGTACCAATTTTGGTTAAAATCCCTTCAGTAGATTTTATCCATACGTGCACATACAGACAGACAGACAGACAGACAGACAGACAGAAAAAAAATTTACTGATTGCATTTTTGGCATCAGTATCGATCACCATTCATCCTCCAATATTAATTTTGAATATATATTCAATGTACAGAATTGACCTCTCTACAGTTTTACTATAAGTATAGATGTTCTATTCTCTATACAATGCGACTAAAACAATCGAGTACGAGAGAGCGCGGGTGCGAGTTGTTTGAACTCGAGACGTATGCGTGATGTGCGTTGTTCTAAAAAACAGTTCTAGTAGGTCCATCATTTAACATACATTTATGCCGCGGCGTTTATTCATTATCAATGCCCCCCTGCCTTGTTGTCGAATTTGAGCATAATTTTCATATTTCCCTATAAATTTGGTCGCTGGTTTGACGGAAAGAGTTAAGAGTTTAAGGTCAAAGACTTTGATTATAAAAGTATGTTCAGATTGAAGGTCAGTAAGACAAGAATGTACAACTTATCCAAAAATTTCACATTGTTAGGTTATTATTTTTGCTGCAGCAGTTGGAACAATCTGCTTCTTTTATTTACAACTAGCTGTCCTCCGCAGTTTCACCTTTGAATTACTCTTCCTTTTTAATTACTCTATTGGTGAAAACCGCATGAAAATCCGTTCACTTGGTTTTGAGTTTATCGCGAACAGAGAAACAGACAAAAACGGCGGCGGACTTTGTTTTATAATATGTAGTAATAGCAGCCGTTCCATAATGGAAACTTTAAAGGTATTCGTGGTTGGGCTCGTTTCTTTTGCTCTCACGAGTAAGTTCCCTTGTACATGATAGATTAACTAGGTATTAATTTGTTAAAGTTCTCTCACTCACACGTTGTCTTTTTATTTACTATATTGTTTTATTTGTTTTTGTGTACCTAATAAAGAATAATTGTGTAATAAAGAATCTTCTAGACATAGATATCAAATTGAAGTGTTTTTTGTAATTTCAAATCAACAGCTTTTTACTAAATGCATACGAAAGTATATACTTTCGGTACTAATATGAAGAAGTCAATTTTTTTAATTTTTCTCTGTATGTCTGTCTGTTTGTTCCGGATAATCTCTGAAATGGCTGGACCGATTTTAACGGAACTTTCACTGGCAGATAGCTGATATCATAAGGAGTAACTAAGGCTACTTTTTAGCCCGGAATTCCCGCGGGATCTCTAAAAATATCGCGGGAAACAGCTAGTATCAAATAAAATTGTTTTTACCAATGAAATTTTTAATGCCTCTAATATTATTGGTTTTCACTAATATAAGTTTAAAAGTGTAGTCAGGTTAGCTGACGATCACGCCATATCATTAAGAGACTTACCTATCAACATCTTTACGTCATCTTTACGTTTTTATAAGGTGCATACAACAACAATTATACAACAATTCACATACAACAATTATAAATCAAGCTCAGAAATCAAGCGATAGAGAATTTGACGAGTGGAATAGTGTAAAAATATATATCTAAAAAGCAATGGAAGTGGAATGAAACTACTCTGACACCTAATATCACTCGCGTTTGTAAGTTGTCAGTCGAAGTGACGAGTGAAGTGATGTTATACTGGCAAGGCGAGCCAGCAACGATGCCAACAAAAAGTTACCAAATCACTTCAGATTTGGTCGGCGAGCTCGTCTCGCGTAGGTGGACATAGTACAGTTTGGTGCAAGTGAGTGTAGATAGCGTGAAATCATAAATTATCAACTTATCTACACCTTTATACTAATACAAGCTGTCCCACGCGGTTTCACCTGCGATAATTTCGGAGTTCCCGCGGGAATTACGGATTACAATATAGCCTATGTTACTCAGGGATAAAGTAGTTTTCTAATGGTGAAATAATTTTTGAAATCGGTCCAGTAGTTTTTGCGTTAAATCGTAACAAACAAACAAACAAACAAAAAATGAAATCTTTCCTCTTTATAATATTAGTATAGATTATAAAGAGAAAAGTTTAGTTTTTTGTGTCTGATGTCTTTGTTTGTTTGTAATGGATAAATTGAAAAACTACCGAACCGATTTAAAAAATCTAAGAATCTAAATTTAAGAATACTTCGGAGTATCATTAGTTCCGTGATCATCAAGTGAAAACCCTTTACATATTTATATTTTTCTTATTTAAAGGGAATAATATGTAATTTGTTCTTATCCTACTAGTATTATAAACGCGAAAGTTTGTAAGAATGTATGGATGGATGGATGGATAGATGTTTGTTACTCTTTCACGCAAAAACTACACGATGGATTCAAATGAAACTTTATAATAATTTAGCTTACGTATATATCAGATTAACACATAGAGTACTTTTTATCCCGGAATTCCCGCGGGAACTCTGAAATAAACAACTAGTGAGAAATAAATGCCTGCCTTAAACCTAAACCTAATCATATCCAAAGCGTCATTAATCAATGCAAAGTCAAGTGGTAAAAAAAAGTATTTAAATACAAATCAAACAGCGTTTTTTATGTATCTTTGTATCTGTGTATGGGACCGCTTCCGCTCGTGGCTCGCGTCCCCTCACGTGGGAGGTTCTATCGCATCGTGTGGATGTACACGGAGCGACGCCGACGTCCAAGGCATCTGCATTGATCTGTGAGGTCGTCGACCCGCGCACGTTTGAATTATAACGAGTAACGACCACTGTGAGAAGGTCACGCAGCGAGCTGCGCCGGCGCAAAATATTCCAGCCGGTTGGTTGGTCGACCGCACATTTGAAATTTGAATGTGTGTGATAACAAATTTTAATGAGAATCTTTTTTAAGACGTCGCTCAACTGTTTTAAGCGAAAAATAACCTTTTTTTTATTGTTATCAAGCTAGATGTTTGACTACTTGATATAAAGTGACGGTGTGGTGGAAGATTATTATAACTGGCTTTCGAGTCACACCATTTTAAGAAATTTTCAATTTTAAGTAGGTAGCTAGCCAGTCGAGCATTAGAAAGTGTTCTAGCAGAGTCGTGTGACGTCAAAAGCAGATGCAGTTGTTACCTGCATATGACGTTACGAGCCCCCACTACCGAACTTTAATGCGCTTTATCCAAGTATATTTTCATTAGTTTGAAAAAGCAAAATATACGTGTCTATTATTTTTTAGGACTAACTGACGAACTAAATAAAATTAATAAAAAAAATTATCAAACAGCCTATTAAGTTTCGGTTTAGCAGAGCGCGCTAACCAGCTACGAGTAGTGGAAACCAATTTTACTCGTATCTAGAGGATGATGTCACGAACACAAACCGCAAAGCACACGAACTATCACGGACGCAAGAGCTACGATCCCTCTCGACTTAGACACACACAGATGGCGGGAGGGGGGGAACAAACGAGCCATTTAGAGATATCTTGATTTGAGCACGGCGCGTCTGTTTGCTTCATTAGTTAACTGAACCTTAATTAACTTTGCAACCGAACGCGAGGTAAACGAGTATTGCTTGCTGTACCTATTAGCCCTTAGTGTTATCAGCTTGTACGAGTATCTTCAGTTGGAAGCCCATTTTCATTTCGGTAACGAACTGTCGCCGTACTTAGAGTCGGTTTTCAGAGATAGGAGTAATGGTGAACTGTGAATTGCTATCCATTTTCCGAACTGAGGTTTTGCACGTTTCTATAAAACAGGGTGTTAAAAGAACACGCTATATAAAATCTGTATATATTGATAAATTTACGTGGATACAATACATCAAAATTTCTGAGGATAGATCGCATTGTAGACGTAGACGACTGATATTGTGTGGTTATAAAAATAATAATACTGTGATATTATCACGCAGTGATATCGCACAGCCTGGTCCTAAGCTGAGCAGAGCTTGTATACGTATCTACGATGCTAGATTACTGATATACATATAGGTACTTTTTTATATACATAGGTATATAGTATATACGTATTACGTAAGAAATTCTAAACACCCACACTTAAAATAAATTAATATATTTTCACATAGTACTTGTTTATCCTGATGCAAGCATCGACCATGCGATCCTGCTACGATTATGTTACAATCAATATAATAAAATTAATATGATAACTATATGAGCGAGAATCCCAGAGTAAACTGTACGTATAAGTCTTCTTCTTAAAACACTTTATATCTGTTGGTGAAAAACGCATGAAAATCTATTCAGTAGTTTTTGAGTAGGTATATCGCGAACAGACAGACAGTCAGATGAGCGGTGAGCTGTTTTATAATATCTAGTGATGTACGTAAATTTGTAATACCACATCGATTGCTTGGTTTCCACGATCCAAGCTAAAAGCTTTGCGTGAGATCTTATGGATCTGAGTGTCGTGAAAGCATATTTCTTATTTTTGCAGGTTCTCTCAAAAACAAATCTTTATTGGGAATTTTAAGGCACTTATCTTGAGTTGTTCCTTTAAATTGCTCAATATTAAATCCCTCTATAGAGAAAAATTACAGAAAAATAATATGATTTTCGTCCCGGCAACGACAACGACAAGTAATCATGAAAACAATTTGCTCTCAGGAGTGACGTAATAACTCTGAACGAAAGGGGTTTACTCGCCCTTCCTTATTTGAATAAAAAGGAAACGACGTTTAAACAACAGTGAGATTGTTTTTTTTTTTAGCCACCCAAAGCAAAGGGACAAGGGTGCGTGAAACGTAATTGGGGTAAAAATTTAATCACTGTGAGGACACGAAAAATTTTCCTGGACTTCCAATGAAAATTTGTGACATAATATTTTCATTAAAAACTTTATTTGAGACCATTCAATAAAGGAGCGTTTCTTAAGCTTTTTACGATTTGTTCTTTTTAACGAGACGTCCACCGACATGTCTCGTAATTGGCAGTTCTTTAGTCTTTTGGGCTCCGATCTTTGAAATGAATTGGAAATGAGGTCTTGTAATACATCTGGTAGAAGTGAAGCTTTTTACAATTTGTATGCGAAATTCAATTATTATAGTAATTTTATTATTCTTATTAATTATAAATAATAATTTTTTTAATTTTCATACAAGAATTTTTGGGAATTCAACCCGTGAGTGACTAAAAAGAGACTGAAAATTTATACAGAAGTAACGCTATTATACTGTTTGTAATTTAATCGTATTTATAATTTAATTCGAATTCTTCTTATCAAATAACGAAACACTTATTTCAGGGTTTTGGTAATTACCAAAAAGGATAACGCGCAGAACGCGCCAGCTAGTTAGAATATAATTACCTAAGACATTTAAAACGCCGTCCTAAATTCTATGTTTTAATTACTATCAAAGCATGATTGTTAGTCATAAAAGGTAGGAGCGGGCACAGCAATCCTTAATGGAGGCTTGTAGTTAAGCACCTAATAAGGTAGGGCTTGTAAACGTTCAATAGTTGTACACACGTGACACCGCGTGGACACTCAGCCGCACGATAGTGTGATGGTTTTAATAATCACTTCTATAAGAATTAAAATAAAAATTTTCATCAATTTTAACCCAATTTGTACAGTTCCTTCCTGGAGATTGGTAAACCTATGAAATAGAAAAATACCACAATTGGACTTAGAAAAAGCCGCTCCATAGGCAAGTTGGTCCTTCAAATTATGCAAACAAGTTTAAGTATAATATTTATATTATTTATCAAAGAAAGTAAAATAGTGAATGATAGAACTACGATATTTTATTTAAAGAATATCGGTACAAACTTTTTTTTAAGTGTCTCGTATATAAAGAGGTTAGCCGAAACTATAAATAAAAGTAGATAAAGTTTATAGGGCGAACGTAAGTTAAGGAAATGGTAAAAAGGATCATTCCAGACTAACGTAAAATGAATAGATCAGACAGTTACGATAAGGAAATCCTTCTCAAAAGAATATTATGAAAGGTTCCCAAAACCATAGGCATGCGAAAACTTATAAACTAGAACGAGGCAAAGAATTGAAAAAAAAAAATAGGGATTTACAAAGTCAATTAATGCTTTCAATCCCAAGATAAAATTTTGTTTATGTTGTTCCCTTTTTATCTATCTATATTAATTTAAGGGCATTAAACAATGACCCCGACTGTACGTCAGGTTGGAACATCTAGCGGTGTCGATGAACACCCATTAGACCCGCTTTAAAGGAAATATAATCACAGAGTAGGTAATTATTGTTTGTAGAACGGATGTGAATTACGCATAGTCTGTTACGTACGTCATTTGTTAATTAACATACGATGATTTTAATGGGGGGCTGCGGCTTATTAGCACAGCCGACGTTGGTCAAAAACTTAACTGTGTGAAATGTAATGACTTAGCTTTTTTCATTGGCTTTCCAAATCGATCTGTTATAATTGATTCTCTAATCTTATATCACACAAAAAAATTAATTCATCACCGCATATCCACCATTAACTATTAAGTTGATCAACGGAAACGTTGGAGGATCTGTCATGGCGTAGAGTGCTCGGATAAGCTGTGCAGGGCAGGGCTAACATGATTGGTCAGCCGGCTGCTATCGCCTCTTCGCCTCAGATAGCAACCTTCCCCCGAGGATCTCCTTAAGAAATAGTTCTGCACTACCTCCGTTCAACCTTGCTCCAAATCTCCAAGAGATCGTTAGTCCAACTTATGCGACGTCTGTTCAAACTGCGTCTATCAATAGTTTTAGCCCAATGGCTGTCATCTATAGAAATGCCACTTAGCTTTGCATTTCTTAAGCGAGGTCCTTAGCTTTATTTTCATGTATTACAAGAGACAAATAGAAAAAGAAGGTGACAAATCTACAACTGCTTTATTGAACTTAGCTGAAAGCTGAAAAATTCTATTTCTCTTCAAGGCTCTCTCGTAGGTGCTATTTGTGCAAGAAAGTTTATTTTAAAGCAAACCTATTTTCTAAACCATTTCTTAAAATCGTTTCATCCGAGGCTCTAAGAGACTAAACCACATTAGGTATATAGAAGTTAATTGAACTTCACTAATAATAATATTCTATTACACTGTGCAAAATTTATGCAGCGTAAATGGAAATACAGTGTTATCTCGCTGACATTTCTCAGGAACATTGAGTACGCCAACACTTTACATGTTTTCTGTGATTGTATGTTATCAGAAGCCGACTGATAACATACTGGATGCTTAATAAGGCGAGATAAGTTAGTAAATTCAAGAGAAAAGAAGTCTCATTTAATACCTACTAATTGTACGATCACAGAAAAATTGACTAGCTCTTTCACTATCTCAACTAATATAAAGAGGAATTTTCCCTTTGTTTGCTGGTTACGATATAACTCAAAATCTACTGAACCGGTTTCATAAATCTTTCACCTCTAGAATGCTAAATTATCACTAGGCTATATTGTAACACAGAATTCCCGTGGAAACTAGGAATTTAGCGCAGGTGAAATATTCTAGATAAGAAAGTACTTGTGTGTGAAGTCAAGGGCAAATTATATCTATGATATTTGCACCTATAATAATCTAATTCCAGCTCCATTATCAGATTAACTTCATGTCATAATAATATTACTTTATCATCCGAACTACATATATATTATTATACCTACATACAAAGTAGATGAAGATTTTTCACATTGTAAAGTCACCATAGTTATATTGTGATAAAAACCACATATCTATAGATCTGCTTCTTCCGCACTAAGATAGAAGCTTGTTTGTCATAATACAGAGAGAATTCCTGAAAGTATAAAAGGGTCAAAAGCGGCACCAAGTGGTTCGTGTAATATTACACTTGGCGCTGGCTAGCCAGTTCCTTTGCTTGAACTTGGCTTGACACGCTGCCGCGTGTCTAGATTACCATGTGTAGGAATTGATGAAAGTAAGTATATTTTTGGAGTATGTACCCAGCTCAGTAAATATATATTCGGAACGCAACTAACGCTTGCTTTCATACCGTTATGTGCAATTTTTTCGTGCCTTATCCGATATCGGTGGCCAAAAACTGTTGATCTCTAGTTAGTTAATTGATTTTGCCGACGACGGTGGGGTAGGCAGGTCTGTTTACGTTGGCACCGATGTTATGACGCTCGATATTTTGACGCGGAGCATCGAATTTCGGGCGGCCCGACCGCGGCCGGCCCGAGCGACGCTAATCGTGTTACGTGCTGAATTCAACAAACAATGGCGTTTTGAAACCGATAAAGTTGTACGTTGTCGTTCCGTCGGGTTCACGACATGATGTTTTTTTTTTTGTTTTGTCTGTCTGTGTGTGACCAGCGTCTCGTACAAACAATACGCTAGTGCCGAGCTGTGTTGTAACGAAGGCAGACACTATGAAATTTTTGATAATAGTCTCCTTTTATGCGTCACTAATGAAACAGCTCTTCAAACTCTATGAACGTCACTCGTAAACGATCTAACATCGCCTACGAAATTGAACAAACCCTAGTTTGAAATGTAGCGAATATAGACAAGATAAATTAAGCTTGAGTGAAAGAATTTTTAGAATGGTTACAGTAGTTTTAATGGTTACCTACCCTAAGATAGTATAATAAAACGCGTGATATGATGAAAAATATTAAAAAATAAGGAAAATAAGTTTTAGAATATACAAGCGCAATCTTGGAAGTGTCTTTGAGACTTGAGTGATCTTATGTGACCATTGACCCGTTCGCTTACATCATTCTTCACTCCGCGCGCCTGACTGCCATGAGTTCACTCTATGTAGGTATTGTACGTATATACAGTTGACTATTATCCGCAGTTTTACTCGTTGGAATGAAAATCGTGAGTTACACTCTTTTGATTAAAGACACACGCATGTCAGGGTTTTTGATACATTTTAACTCTTGCAGAAAAAATTATGGCACGCAGGTGAAACCATCATGGGTACCTCGCTGACCACCTGATTGATTAAAAATTGACTTACAGTTCGAACCTCATTGGTGTGATATTTCATATCTGATAAAAGACTTCCTTTTTTAAATTAATTAAGATCTTATTTTGGAAATTCAACCCTTATGAAAGTGTGACAAGGGAAACTTAGATGTAACTAGAACAACCACAGCATAAAGAAAAATAGAACTAAATATTATAGATAGGTACGTAGAATTCCTCTAGAAATAAATTGTAAAATACAGTGTACTGGCTGTTCCCGCGGTTTCCACCATTACATTAATTGCGGAGTTCCACCAGGAATTCTGCAAAATTTTATGATGACCAGTTGAATGGTTAAGACGTGAAAGCGTAACAAACAAACAAACTCACATATTGCATTTATTATGTTCGCGATTTCGACACCTAGGTATAGTAAAACCTTGGCTCATGTGAAATATGGTTTTAGTATGCGGCTTCGTTCCACAAGTCACGGCCGCGCGAGGTCGCACCGCTGCTGTCGGCCGTTACACAAAGGTGCCGATATTCCGAATGGTTTCCGAGAAACTTCCAGAAATAAATCACACGTCTACGCGGCGTCTAGCGCTCTCTGATTTATAATTATATTTAACTAGCTGTCCCGCACGGTTTCACCCGCGATAATTTCGGAGTTCCCGCGGAATAGTTCCATACAAACTTTGCCTTCCCTTTTCATCACCGTAGGGGTTGAATTAATAAAAATCCTTTCTTATCGAATACCTACGTCATACAAAGAACATACCCAGAGATTCAGTTAAACTGTTTGTATCTCTATTTCCAAATACCTACTTAAATTCTTTCTTTTTCTTGTTCTTCATATTAAAAAAAATGATAATTTTCTTTAAAGTTCGGGTGCTGTGGTGTGAATCCACGGGGAGTTGGGAAGCACCAGCTCCGCGCCCCACGGATGGCGGGCGAGGCGTTACGCCGCGGTACGCCGCCTTTGACTTTAATTAGCCCATATTAGCCAAAGGGTTCCTTTTACTTGTAACCATCTTATAACTAACTATAGTAAAAAGCTATAGCTTTTACCCGTGGTTCGAATCGCTTTAATTTCGGAAATCTCGTAAAAAATTCCGGGATAAAGTATTAAGTTCAGAGTAATAATACGTACTACTATTAAGTATATTATGTATAAAACTTCCTCTTGAATCACTCTATCTATCGATGAAAACCGTGTTATAATCCGTTGCGCATAGTTTTAAGACGGCGGAATTTATACAAGGCTAGCTGTGCCCCGCGGTTTCATCCGCGGTAATTTCAGAGTTCCCGCGGGAATTTCGGTATAAAAATTACCCTATGTCCTTCTCTGTACCCCTGACAACGTGCATGCCAAATTTCATCCAAATCCGTTCAGCAGTTTTTGCGTGATTGAGTAACAAACATCCAAACATCCACACTTTCACATTTATAATATTAGTAGGATTATAGAAATTATACAAGAATAGTACCTATACGAGTTTAGTGAGATGTAATTTCTAATGTCGGGAAAAAAAGTTGTTATATAAAAACGTTTCACACGGGTGAAACCGCGGGTCACAGCTAGTCTACAATATTTTTATAGATCTATCTAGATATTATCTCTTTAATACCTAATATTAGTATAGATATAATAGGTATAGATAGCTTTCATCATTAGCATGCGACATTAACCGAAATTAGTTGTAACTAAACTAATGGGGGTTCCTAATGGCCCGGGGATCTCTAAACGCCGAAATTCATGAGAAATACACGATCCGCGCCCGTGGGACGCGCCTAACCCTAACTGGCTCGGATAGAACGATGTTATATCATAATACAGATTAATTCTGTGCTGTTCCACTACATAAAACATTTTGTTCATTATTTAGTTACTTCGCAGTGTAACTGGCTTTTGAGCCAAATGTTCTTACGAAATTTGTGCCTAAGGACAGGTTTTTTGGCCACTGTCTTTTAAAACTGTCGCTTTTCTGCGACATCACGTTATTATTACAAACAAACACACTTTCATATCTCAGAGAAAATATCGAAATATCGCAATCAGTAATTTTTGATAATTCCACTCGTAAAGGTGAAACGGGTGATTAATAACGAAGTGTTTAGTCATCCACTAAACGGAATGTACCCTAGAGTAGTTGATTTAGGGTACAATTCAGTGTAGTGTGATTACTCGCTCTTTCTCTCTCACTCACTGATATTTAGATTCCCTAAATTTGAAGTAGCGTAATAAGCCCATTACGTACGGTCTTTTGACAATTTACAATCTCGCGAGATAGATTGTAATCTAACGGTATTTACAATTTTACAGTGATATTATACAATTTATTTTTAAACAAAAATTATCAGTCGGCGTGCAAATCTCGTAACAAAAAAAGAAAGTTATGAAAGATCAATACAACATTTGTACAACACTAGTAATTAGTCATCCGTTTAGTGGACGACTAGCCACAGCCGATTAATATTAATAATACTTGGACATTATCACAACTCCAACGGGTTTCAAACTAAGCTGATAACTGTTAAAATATCAAGTACCTACCTACCTACTTTCTTTTTTGTAATTACCTATGATGCGTACTAAACCACCAGACTCAGAGAAAACATCAATATTCTTCACATATATTTAATGGTTGCCCTGATGCGTAGATTGAACCCAAGACACCTGGCGTAGCAGTCAGGTAACTAACCATTACACCTACGGTGCGGTCTACTGGCACACGGATAAAACTGCGGGAGGGAAAAGCTAGATATTACAACTTACGCGATGGCATTTAACCGCTTTCCAGCATAAATAGCGGCGCATATTCTGCATACAATGGCTATGCCAGCGCAGTACATCCTTGTGCGTGGGCGGGGTAAGTTTGTGACTCATTGTCCTACACGTGACTCAGGTTCTGAAGAGCTAGATTTATTCATGGATTATGTACACTGTTACCGAGCTTTAAGTTTCGTTAGACGAATCGTTGGAACGGTCGAAGCACATTCCATCTTGAGCTAGGGTCGCCAGTCACTGTGCAATAAAAGGATAAACTTCAGATTATACACGGCAAATTTTACTTGGTTTTGGAGCTTTTGGAGAAATAAATTACGGTTAAATCTGGTAATAAACTTAAAATATCTTGCTGAACTTTAAATGAGTATTTATATTATATTTCCATTCATTATTTTTGATAGAATTTGAAACAACTAAGATCGAGTTGTGCACCCGTTGGTCTGTTAAAATTACAAGAATAACACGTGTTTTGGTATCAAATACACACCGCAATGAATACGGAGTTTTTTAGATGTTGAACCTTCAAGATCTGCAGAAAGTGCGCTTGTTGGTGCTTGTAAAGTCTTAACAGTAGATATAATATGGAATATCATTGCTTTAGGTAAGTATTATTTGCTATGATAATTCATATGTAGGTATATGGATACAATTAATTAGAAGTCAATTTTTACCAAGGGGGCAATGATGTATTTTTGCGTCCTGATATACATTTAAATTATTATGCTTTAAATTATTAATATCAATTGATACACTTAACTACCTATCTAGAAGCATAGAACATTCGAGATGAGTCGATTGATAGTTCATTGACGCTACAATTGTCAGCTCGGTGAAAGGAACAAAGATTTTATAATTGAACAATCATCGCAGCTTAGTTTCAGAACTACATCGTCGATAATGACAGACAGCTCTGATTCTGACGATTTTTACAGCATGGTTATTTATAACTAAAAAATAAATAAATAAAAAAATAAAAAAATAATATAAGTAAAAATAAAAAAGCCTTTTATTTCTTCCACAAAATGCTAGTTTATAAGTTAGTTAGTTTTGTTAGTATTAAGAAAAAAACATTGTAGTTTAATATTTATTGGTTAATTGTTTAAGTATCAGATAAAGAACTTTGAATATAATATTACTATCGTAGTCATAATATGCATATAAGTTATAGTATCTTTTTAATAAAGTTATTCTGCAAGAAGAGAGGTCTGCGGCCTCCTCCAAATTGAGCCAACTAATTCTTTATACCTACTCTATATTCGGGGATACTTCGGGATCTTTCGTATTTTTTCTACTTTCTGGACTGTGATTTCAAAGGTCCAGAAAGTCCAGCCCATAAACTAGAGGTGAAAAGGGTTATTAATAATAATTATAATAATCAATAATTTTTATCGGTGTGCGAGATAAAAGTAACTTATGTCTATTTTCTGTACCCCTAACGACTGTAAACTTGTCTGTTAAGTTTCATGATAATCGGTTGAGTAGTAAAAGGGAGTAAAAAAGTAACAGACAGACAGAAAAAGTTAATTTCAAATTTATTATATTATACGTAGTATGGATTTTAAGTATACAATATTTATCTACTTTAAAGGAGGCACAAAAAAATGTATAGATCGGGATGCGCGTGGGCATCGCTATTTGATAACTGCTCTACCTACTAAATTTGAATACAAAAATTTAGAAAGCTTCTATACCAAACCTGTTTTTCAATAAAATGAAATTGAATTTGAAAAAGAATCTAGAGTTTCCTTTATTTGTGCCTTTACCAAAATGGGGCAGCACAAAGCTCTCATCACAACATATTATAAAACATAGTCCTCTGCCGCGTCTGTCTGTTTGTTTGCGATAAAATAAAAAAAAAACCACTGAACGGATTTTCATGCGGTTTTCACCAATAGATAGCGTGATTCATGAGGAAGGTTTAGATGTTATCCAAGTTTTTTGTAAATTGGTTGTAAACTATCAGAAAATTACCTACTTTATTACGCTTTCACGCCTTAACTAGTGAACCGATCGTCGTGAAATTTTGCATACATGTTGTCTGGGGTACAGAGGAGAAGTTTTTACCCCGGAATTCGCGCAGGATCTCCAAAATTAACGCCGGTCAAACCGCGGGGAATAGCTAGTAGATTAAAATTATGTTCAGAATTACTTTCAAATTTTATATAAATTTAGGAACTTTACAATATTTTATTGTCTCACCGGCAAAAGTCCTTTATCCATTTTTTACGTAAACAACAGCCGGCTATTGACTTTGAGTCATAGATATTACAAAGTTTATTCAACCTTCGAATTCAAATAACATGATGTATATTTAATTTATTATAGTGTACTATTTCAAGAGAAATACAACACCAAATAAAATTGCGTACATGTAGCTAAAGGTTCACACTCCTAAAGTTCCGGGTTCAATCATAATTTCGTATCGTCATTGATATTTTGAGTCATACAAAAAAATAAAATAACTGCTTAAGCGTACACATAAACCGAAGATGTCAAAAACAATCACGGATCCCGGAGCAGAACGACGCAAACTTTCCAAAGAATATAGAGGCCAGCAAATCATTACAGTTGAAGTACCTACGCGGCATATCTATAAAAGTTGATGCTTTGACTTTTAAATGCCATTTCAAGACGACTGCACTATAATACTCGTAATTCAACTTCGCCGGACAATACACAGTACACTGCACTACACAGAGATACAATCTCTATGCATAGCGAGTATCTATAGAAGTAGGTACGTATCCCTGTTGTACGTAGCATTTTCGAACTGTATATCTTTAAATATAAATAAAATTGAAGTGTCTGTTTGTAATTCCAAATTAACAGCTTTTCACTAAATGCAGCATATGAAAGTATATACGGTATTTACTTATCTACATAAAAAGCTGCTATTTAAGTGACACTGCTTGGTTAATTGTTACTGTAAATTTTTGTTTTTGATGTGACATTACAATGTATATAACCGTTTGTTGTCATAAATAAATGAAAAAAAAAAAATATAAATTAAAATTATAAAATTTTTGTCTGTCTGTCTGTCTGTTTGTTCCGGCTAATCTCTGAAACGGCTGAACCGATTTTAACGAAACTTTCACTGGCAGACAGCGGATGTTATAAGGAGTAACTTAGCCTAATTTAATTTTAGAAAAAAAATAGTTTCTGCGGGAATTCCGAAACTCACGCGGGTGAAACAGCGGGGTACAGCTAGTTTCAAATAAAATCGGCATGATACACTTACCTACTTGAACGGAGTCTGAATTTCACGCGGAAAAGTTAAGCTAGTTATAATAATAATAATCCACTTCACAACACACAGATCTACTTGATCCCACAGTAAGCTATTATTAGCTTGTGTCATGGAAACCAAGCAAACGTGGTATATACTACATAGAACTACATAATATATCAATACTAAATTGACTGGCTGTTCCTTCCACGTTTTCGATTTTCCGTTCGCGTCGATATCGGGATTGCCTCAGGAACTCTTTCTATCGGGATAAAAAGTATGTCCTATTTCAAAACCTAAATTACGAGTATTCTGTTTCCCGTATTTATCTCTCGCATGAATTTTGGAGGAATTTACTGTATTAATGAGTAAAATAACCTGTGGTAATAACTCAGCAGTTACTTCCTATCAATGAAAGAATGGGCATGATGACAAGGTATAAAAATAAAAATTCTATTTAGTACTAGATACGTATTTTTTGTTTTTTAGCATTATTGAAAAAATAATTAGATAAAACGCATTAAAGTTTAAAAGTGGGAGGTCGCGACTTCATAACTAAGTATAAAGTGTACCTAGGTGTGACGTCACACGGAATTTTAACTCAATGTATCGCCGTTATTTTTTGATTACGTAAAAAAGGAGTATGTTTCCTTGCTAACTACGTGTTCAATATATTATTTTATTAATCTACAAGACGGACTAAAAATTAAAATTTAATCATGCCCATTCTTAGAATCCATCCAAAGTTACTCTAAAGACAAACTTTTCATTTTCATATTATAATATAAGCAGCTGTTAAGTAGCTGTTTTTTGGAATTTTTGTGTGTATTAACACTCATACCCCAAATACCTACTACTGCTTAATGGATTGGATGGATTGTGAGTAAATTGCGTCTTTATGTTTTAGTTATTAATTATTAGTATCTTGTATTAAGTATTTTATATATTGTTTTGTTTGCACACCCCATCTTCTATATCTCTCCGTCTACCCAATGGTTAACTGGTAGAGAATGCCGCAAGGCATTAAGTTCGCCATTTGTACTTATCGTGCAATAAAGAATAAATAAATAAAATAAATAAATAAAACTATAGGCAAACTCTTAATTTATATCTTGGTCAACATTGAAGGTACATTTAGTACATTTAGTACATTGAGCAGATTACGAGGAACTTACGCGGGTGAAACAACGAGTATCAGCTTTTGTATCGAATAAAACAAATTGATTGTGAAGTCTTGATAATAATGGATACCTACTTGCCAACTAACTTTAATCACGATCAAGGCTCTATATAACTGTTATACGGCTTTGGACCTTCCTGTTTATCGGTCGGATAGTAAAGCGATACAATGGCTTTGAAATCCGATCCATTATCTATCCGCTATAATTCTTGAGTAACAGATTGGAGTTTCTCGTAAATTACACTCACAGTTATATGCCAGCTTCAATTGGGTAACATAAACTTCATATTGTAGAGATATATATACGTATTTAGGTATTATGGGTAGGTATATAAGCAAGTAAACACGTTCATTTATTTATGCAAAGACACCTACCTAAGCTTGCCATGTTGCCAAACCTAATAGCCGGACAGACCAGTCAGTTTGGCCGGACATTTAGGTAAAAAGGCCCAACACTCTACATTATTGAAGATTTTGTGTCTCAGTATTAATAGGTACGACATAAAAATTCTATGTAAAATCAAGCTTTTTTGTTATTACCATAAATCTTGTTAAATTCTGATGAAATATAAATAAAATCTAGTACTTAAAATCAATCAACATTTTTAAATTCTTCATAAAAATCACGTTCGGCGCTCGCTCGTTTGCGAAATGTACAATGCCTAACAAAAGCCGGAAAAGCCAGACACCGTTTATTTTGGCCGGACACGCAATCAAAGAGCCTAAGTATGTCCGGCTTTATCCGAACGCCTGGCAACCCTATATCTACCAATCTCAGATTAGAAATCTGTCGGCAAGCACCAAATGGTGTTTCGGAAGCCTCATCTTAAAAGCCAATTTAGCGCTGGGACCACTCCGGTTGCAGCAAATGCTGAGTGGAGTTCCTTTTGGCAAGGCACTGTACCATATAGTTTTACATTTCTTTAAATTGTAAAGTGTTTGTTGCGTGGTGTATGTGTTTCTTTTAATTTGATAAATAGACATAGATAAGCAATAGTGTGTTAACCCACACTGGAGAAATTTTGAGTAAATCGTGTTTAAAAAGTTTTGTATCAACATTTTTTATGTTCAATATTTAGTTACATATTTAAGCAATGTAATAGGGTAACCACATAATAAAGTTTACCTTATCTTAATTCCCGTTTCAGGTTAGGTGTGTTTACAATCATCGACCACACCGACATAAAACATAAATGAAGGATATTGCTTAAATCTCTATTTTTATTTATTTTCTCGAAGCTCCTAATCCTCCTATCATAATTGCAAAAATATATAAATCAATCAAATACGTTTAAAATACGCAAAGTGAAAGTCAAATTGTTTTATCCAAAAAACAATGGCCTATGTAAGTACTCTTTTGAACGGCAATTAAATTTAACTTTATCTTTTATAGTTTTCAGTTCACGAGTGAGCACAGAACCAATAGATGGACGATGTGTGCCTGTAACGAAGCGAAATTATATAGGTAATACCTTCCGTGAACATAAAAAACGCTGACGTAGATATGGACATAGGATGTACTTGGCAATTTTAGTCGGACTTAATCTAGCTTCACTGTAAATGCGCTCTCTATCGTTTTATGGTTTAAATTAAATAAAATAGCGAGTAAATACTCGCTATTTTATATCTTACTTGTTAATTGAAGCGTAAATACGATTGGCATACTAATTCGAACGCACATGTCACAAAATTGAAATTCAAAAAATATTTATTGGAGCGCACATAATTAGGGTTGGCAGTTGTTAACATTTCGTATTAAATTATAATTACTATTAGGCAATGCTTTGCTTTGGTAAATGGATTAGGTAGGTGCCGTATTTTTTTTTTCGAAGTGAAACATTTTTGGGAAAATTTCGTTTTATACCTACTCTCAGAGATGTCATTTGAATAACAATCAATACGTATATAATTACTAATGCTTGCCCCATTTTGTATAGGTCGGATAACTGTTAAAAGGTCAGCAATTAATTAACGTTAAAAACATTGTAAAGTAGCTAGGCTAATTTTTAATAAGAGGTTCTCCACTATTTTCGTCAACTAGAAGATTATAGTTGGTTAAAATAAAAGAAAAAACCCAAAAAAAAAGGAAGAAAGAAGAAAGAAAGAAAAAGAAAGAAAGTGAAAACCCTACCGATTCAAGCACTCGAATATATTCGGCGTTAAAGCGCCCAGCTCTGTATTAAGTTCCGGGCCCGATTATCATAACGGTACTGTTATTGGAAATGTCGGAGTATCTTGAACCCGACGTCGCTGTTAATCCCTAGCTGTCGCACACATAAATAAGTTAAATTACAGAACAAAAAAAATCATGCGTAGCTAATCATTATAAGTATCGATAAAATACTGACCTAAGTAAAAATATCCCGAAAGACAGTAAAGTAAAGAGGTTACTGAAAGTGCAATAGTTAACAAAAAAGTTGGGATATTGTTTTTTCGATTTCTACTTTTTTGCAATTATAGCTAGCTGTAGTAGGAATATTTCTTTGGATCTAGAATTTAAGATAAATAGAGTTTGACGTTTATTGACTGAGACATAAATGAATTTATTTCTAATTTTAATTAAGTTTTAAAAATATTATTTACAAGCTGTGCCCCGCGGTTTCACCCGCGAATATTTCAGAGTTCTCGCAGGAATTCCGGGATAAAAAGTACCCTATGTCCTTCTCTGTAGCTCTCAAAATGTGTGTACAAAATTTCATGATGATCGGTTGAGCCGTTAAGGCGTGAAAGCGTAACAGACGGACAGACTGCAGACAGAGTTACTTTCGCATTTATAGTAGGGATTAATCATTTTTGTTTTTAATTCATTGAATTGTTTTTATTATAATATCTACATCTAACCATTTAAATGAACATGATTGTAACTTATATTTTGTTATTAATAACATTTTTTTTTTTGTGTAATTTTTGTGTCTATTGGAATTTTAATTTTTGACCATCACTTGATCCTTTGACATATTATAATTAAATGTAATTATGAATTTGATAATGTGAAATAAACGAATCTAATCTAATCTATGAATTGGTTATTATCTAATCATTAACATCAAAGAATTGTGACTTTTAACGTATTTATATACTTACTTATCAATGTTTTTTAACTAGCGTCACGGGCTTGTCAACAAAATTTTAATATTTAGTCCGTCTTGTAGATTAATAAAAAATATTAGACATGTATTTTGTCATTTTTTACGTAGGTAATCAAAAAAATAACGGAGATAAATCAAGTTGAAATTTCGCGTGACGTCATGCCATGCCACAGTTTATAACACATTATGAAGTCAAGACTCCTAAACTTTAATGCGTTTTATCTTAGTATTTTTTTCAATAATTCGAAAAACCAAAAAAATACAGGTCTATTATTTTTTATTAATCTACAAGACGGACTAAATACAATTTCGATTTCAAGTTTAACACAAAAGTATGTTCAACATGTCCAGATTGTCGCCGAGTTTTTCAAAACTAATTTAACACGTTAAGTGCGGAACGAGGCCTAAATCACCCCACATGCAACTTCCTTGTGGTGCGGCAAGGAAAAACGTGAACATCTCTGTCGTGCGAAGGGCATAGCTTTGGTTTGGTCCAGTGTAGAAAAGAGATAAATGTATATTTGAGATGCGCTAATGGTCCCGGACTCGGTGGTATACCTACCTTGGTACCGGATGTCTTAGGCCTCGTACCGCACTGAATTAATATAATTTTAATGCAGTGCGGAACGAGGCTAAAACGTCCCATATCCCCTCGGACCTCGTACCGCACCCAACGCGAGCTCCCCGCGACTAGTGTTGTGCATCACGTCGATTGGAGAGCACGTCCTTTTACATCGCCGAAGATGTCTAAACGATGTCGGAAGAAGTTAATTTTAAAAAACCCAGAAACGGAACCAAAACAGGTAAGTTTTTTAATTGATATTTTTGTAGGTAGTGAAAAACTCCAGAAAAAACGCAAAGCAGCCGTTGACAAAACAGGTAGAGGAGTAGAGTAGTAGGAGAAACTTATAGAATCTTTTATAAAAAAGGAAATCGATGAGATCCCAGGTAATGTAATGCTCAGATATATTTCTTGACAGTTAAAACAAGTAAACTTTCAATAGGCTGACGATAGTCAACGTGTAGAAGCTTTCATAAACTAAGCCTGGTCATTATTAAGTTATTTATTATTGTTTCATTTTCGCAAAATTAAATTATTTTGAATTTAAGCTACCTTACCTACCTACTCTTTCAACATTTTAAGCATAAAGCAAACACATTCATTTAATGCAGTTATACATTATCATTGTTATTCTCATCTACGATCTAACCTAAGTAACAATGCCAGTTTTATTACGTTATCTTTACATTTTTGTTATTTTTCAGCACCTGAAAGCAGCGCACGTCATTGCCTTGAAAAGGGTGAAAAAAGAAGAAGATGTGTTGGTTGTTAC
Organism: Zygaena filipendulae; assembly: GCA_907165275.2. Classification (NCBI taxonomy): domain Eukaryota; kingdom Metazoa; phylum Arthropoda; class Insecta; order Lepidoptera; family Zygaenidae; genus Zygaena; species Zygaena filipendulae. Next base: position 1,747,203 of record OU015650.1, read on the forward strand.
CAGAAACTACGCACATTTTTACCATCTCGTGAAGCTGACAAAAAATCCAAAAAGATTTTGACTCAGTGCTCTAAGTGCAAAAAATCTTATTGTCTACCCTGTTTCAATGAAAAACACTCATAAATAAGTACAAAATATATATTGAGATTTTTTATAAAAAAGTATATTGTTACTGATTTTTTTATGTCAATTAAAGTTTTAATAAATGTATTTTTAAAGCCCGAGGCAGAGTAAATAAGATAGTTTCTTTTCTACTTCTGGTTTTCTTTTTTTTCTATTCTGTGACTATTATTTCACACGAAAATAGTTAAACGTCGTTGCGTCGATATTATTTTTCTCATCACTAATCTTAGCGAAAATTTACACTATTTCAGTGCGTTACGAGGTGTATAAGATCCCATATTTTGTTTTGCCAATAATTAATAAACTAGCTATCAGATCCCGGGGCGACGGTACATTAAGGTTCATCAATTCACTGTCTATGTCGTTAAGGACCAAAATTTTCATTTATCTTTGATTTCGCGCCAGAAAATGGATTTTAGTCTGTTAAAGGAGGTGGGGTCTAATAGACCGCGTGTCGCCCTAACGTCTGGTCACGGTGCGGGCCGATAATACCTCGTGCCGCAGGAACGGAAAGTTTGCAAAAATTGGTGCCGCAGCTAACGTGTTAACCTGTCTGTCACTCAGTGCGAGTTCACGACATCCAGAATAAGAATTAAGGATGTTACGGAGCTTCGACTCTGCATGACTCAGATAAGTCGAAACTTCCGATTAATTTAATATAAATCGAAAGTTTCGATTCCGTATTCGGCTCCGACACTTTTATAAATCGGTGGTTTAAATCTCTTTCGACATAATGGTATGTTTCAATATTATTGTGTCTAGCCAATTCAACTGACATAAGCTTTTTCTATTTTTCTCCTTAACTAGCAACCCTAATTGATGACAAACGACTTGCGAATAGAAATCTTCTTATTTCACTATAGGTAATGCATTCTCGTTTTTGTGTCGCCTGGCCGAGCCATAACGAGCCTAGAGTGATGAATGGCTGCTAAGTAGCTCATCCGATTGGGTCAGGCTCAACATACTGTACCTATTACTATACACGCTACTCATATAGGTATAGATAATAATATATTACATACATAAATGCGCTGGCAAAAAGTTTACACGTCAGCCTAAAACGGCGAATGAAGAAAACATAGAGTTCGCACTTCGCACTGGAAAAAGAACCAATGTAAATTGTAACCAATTTAGTATGTGATACTCCAAGTTCATATAAATAAGGTTGAGTTAAAATTGTACGTAGGTATGTTCTATGTATATCGTACTCACAATGTTATTTCGCCTTCAAAGTTTTTGAATCAAAATGACTCGGTTCCATGTTCTGATGAAATTTCTATCTTCTGTGCGGTCGCTAGCTTACAGTATCCACCAGAGGGTTTTAATTTGAAAAAACCTGCATCCTTGATGGTTACAACGTACATAACTACGTTTCTGCAGTCAATATATCAGTCAGCTGTTCTTTTATGTCTTGCATAGTAATAACAGTAGGTAATTATTAACATCGATTGCCTACCAATATCTACTCTTATAACTAACTACTTACTATCTTTAAACGAGCAGTTCTTGTATATAAATATATATGTATGTAGGTATATAATCCGAATCTCGGGAACGGCTCAAACTATTTTCATGAAATTTAGTAGTATGCATGTATTAATCGATCTATGTAGGTTTCATTTTTAGAAAAGTCGTTTTATCTTTGTTTTCAGGAAATGAAAAATAAGTTTTTGATTTTGCTTTTCTACTTAACAACAGATGGCGTTACGAGCGAAGCTCGGTCACCCAGATATTCCAATATTATGTTTTTTAGTTGAAATCTTATATAGATAATTGGTATGATACCCACAAAGAACAAAACGTAGGTAATCAGATTTATTATAGAATATAGTGGGTATCGAGTGTCAGGAAAAACTGATCTTCCCTATCATTAAATCTCACATGATTTGCTTTTGCTCGATACGCTATTTTTATTATATTCTACTAGCTGTCCCGCGCGGTTTCACCCGCGATAATTTCGAAGTGCCCGTGGAAATTGTTCCATACAAACTTTGCAACCCCTTTTCATCCCCTTAAGGGTTGAATTTTCAAAAATCCTTTCTTACCGGATGCCTACGTCATACAAAGAATACACCCTAAAAGTTTCAGGTCTCCACGATCAGCGGTTTAGGCTGTGCGTTGATCCGTCAGTCAGTCATTAAGGACAAAGCATTTTATATGTATAGATTCATACTAAGTTTATGTTTAGGGATATATACCATGGATGGTACTGGAAGAAATTCTAGTCATAGAATACTACAAATTACCCTTCCTCCATTATTATTGAACAGAAAATTGTATATTATTATCTATAAATGGACGCAGATAAGCAATAACATGTTAACCCACAAACTGAAGTTATTGATTCAGAACGATTTATTGAGAGTTAGGGAACATTTTTTTATTATGTGTTTACGATATTACATTGCTTAAATATGTAACTAAATATTTAACATTAAAAATGTTGACACAGTAGTACTAAACTTTTAAAACACGATTTACTCAAAATTTCTTCAGTGTGGGTTAACACACTATTGCTTATCTATGTCCAAATATATATAAATAAATATGGAATTTATCTGCGAACTGAATAATAATAAATTACACCCGATTTCAAATTGGTTCTATATAATCACATTTATTAACCGGGTTTTTGATCAAATACATCATTAATAATAACAATAATGTCTGTTAATGTAAAAAAGGCAATGTTTCTTTTTGTTCTACTTTTTACGTGATTTCAATATCATACACGCTAACTGGTTTTATGACTGGTCTCAATAAATTAGTTGTAACAAATGAACGTGAACGTTATTTAAAAATGGCGACCAAAGTTGCGGCTCGCAACAAAGTTAAAATAATACATATTGCTCTCCTTGTCAGTTGTCTACATTTGTTGGTTATCTCAGGAGTGACCTAACACGGAATTTGAACTCAATGTATCGCCGTTATTTTTGTTAAAGTTAAAAATGGAAAAATACGCGTCCAATATTTTTTTATTAATCTACAAGACGGATTAAAAATTAATTAATTTTGTCATCTAGCTCATTCTGTTTAATCATTTTTGTTTGGTTATGTACTTATGCCGGCCGACTCTGCAACTCTAGCCGTAAATTAAGTAAACCAATATTTTCATATACCTAATATATTATGACACATCTGTTTTTGGCATTTTTTGGTCTGTGTTATGGCTACACGTTTTAACGGCCGTGTCTCTCTCACGGAGATGGCGAGTCAGTGGAAAAAAAAAACTTAAAAAACCAACGAGATAAAAACCGTGCCCCGCCCATGGACCGCCGCCGTACACCACTCACATATTTCCAAGCCAAGGTTAGCATTTCGCGACTTCAACTTGAACTCTAGATAGGTACCTATATTATACGTGTACTTACTTAAATATAGGGTTAAACAAAAAAGGTAATGCACTTTTATGGGTACCCAAAGAAATTTGTTGAAGAGCTCTTTGAATTACCTATAGGTATGTATCGAAATCTTAATTTGTTTTACAACGCATTTTTATTTTTAATCAAAACCGATTTCATTAGTTACTAAACTTTCAAATTGGATACAATAAATTTGCGGCCTGCTACCGAATAACGAGTAAGTAACTACCTACTTATTGTGCGTTGATGTCTTTTACTTGAATCTCATGACCAACAAATATAGTCCAAACCATACGGTTATTTGTTGAAAAATTAGCACTAAAATCCTAATATTTTATTGAGACTGTCTTTTTTGTCTTATCTTCTTAATCAATCATCGTTAAATTTTGCATACACGTTGTAAGGGTAGGTACAGAAAAGGATATGGTTTACCTACTTTGTCCCGGAATTCCAGAACTCTGAGATTAACCGTAGTAAAATCGCAGGTAACAGCTAGTAAAAATGTACCTATGTGTAAAGTACTATAAAGTAAAACGAAGGATACATTGAAAGTTGAAGTATTCGAATTTCGTCTCAGGAATCTAAAAAATACATTTATTTAGTTAGTTATTTATTTGAATACACAAAAATATAAAACACTAGCTATTGCCCGCAGTTTTATCCGCAGTAATTTATTAAAAGACTACGTACACTTCATTTTCATTTGCATGGATTTAAATAATAAAAAAGGAATATAATTAAAGGCATGACATATTTTTTCTACTATCAAATTCCATGTTACGAGGCAATGTTGTGGCGGTTAACAAACATAGGTACTATATTATTAAGATGTCATGATTGAATAATTTTCCAAATCATATTTTTTAAAAATACTCAATTGCGTCAAAACAAAAATTACTTTACCTGATCTTACAATAAGATTTAACTTGCAATGCAAAAGATTTGGTATTATAACAATAAAATTGCTAGACATAACAAAACTAGCTGTACCCTGTGGTTTCACCCGCGTGAGTTTCGAAATTTCCGCAGGAACTCCAAAGTAAAATTTTGTCCAAAAAAATTAAAATAAAAATCCGAAGAGGGCTACCCTTATCACCTATAAAAAATAGCCTACGACCTATTCTCAGACCTACCAAATATAACTCAAAAAATTTCATAAAAATCGGTCAAGGCGTTTCGGAGAAGTTTAATGAACACTGTGACACGGGGTTTTTATATATTAGATTAATACTTGTTCAACAACGACTGGGTCGGTACCTACTCTATAAAAGATTACTTTTCAATTAAGTATGATTATTGTCTATAATCATCTTCTGTAATAGGTAGGTATAGCTAACGCGTCGTGCCTCTGAGCCCAAGTTGTAAACTACCTAAATCGGAAAACTCGTTTGTCATTATTACGCAAATCATTATTTACTATAACTAGCTGTTCCCCGCAGTTTCGTCCACATGAATTTCTGAATTTCGTCCTATAGGTACAAAACATTTTTTTTATGTCATAGGGGGCAAACGGGCAAGAGGTACACCTGATGGTAAGTGATTACCGCCGCCCATGGACATCTGCAACACCAGAAGGCATGCAGGTGCGTTGCCGACCTGGAATGGGGATGAGAACCGGCTTTCAAGTGGGGCTGCCGGAACACACCGTTAGGTGCTTGGCGACAGATTTGCAACTTGAAGGTGGTAGCTAGCCAGCCGGGCACTAGAGAGCGCCCTACCACCATGCTACGGTTTCCTCACAATGTTTTCCTTCACCGACGGCTCAAGCTCATTGTTAAGATTTGAACCTACACCTTGCGGCGTTTAATCCGAACGCACTAACCACTGAGCTATCATCGCTGTGATATTCTATCCATATGCGAAATTATATCCTAATCTTTTCAGTAATTTATGTTTGTTTGAGTACCTAACGATCGTCCAAACATCTCCACAATTTTTTACATTCATAACATTAGTTATTGATTGGATATTGATTTAAAATTTGAAAAGACGATATTCAACTGGATTGGCGTAAGAGGTCATCCGGGTGCATCGCAGATCTTGAGATGTCAGTTTCGATTCCCGGTAGGTAAGTAATAGGTACAACAGTTATCTGAAACTAAGCTAAAAGCTTGTGTCGTAGTAATCAAGAAAACGACGTTATATGAATGCAGATATTAGATTCTTCGCTTCGCTTCGCTGTTTCACCCGCGTTAATTTCAGAGTTTCCGCGGTAATTCCGGGATAAAAAGTACCCTATGTGTTAATCTGATGTATAAGCTATATTATTGTAAAGTTTCATTTAAATCCATTCAGTAGTTTTTGCGTGAAAGAGTAACAAACATCCATCCATCCATCCATCCATACATTCTTACAAACTTTCGCGTTTATAATATTAAGTAGGATATTAGTAGTATTACCTAAAGTCGATCCCTCACGATTTCACTGGCATTAATTTCGGAATTCCCGTGGGAATTAGTACCCTATGTCACTCAGGAACTCTATAGCAGAATTTTTTAAACAGGTTGGTATTTTTTAAGTTTGTCAAACAAACAAACACACAAAATATCAGATCTTTTCTTTTCATATTATATTATTTATCACTTATTCTAATATCTAGATAAATAACTATATACTACTCCGCTACCAGTTCTGGCAGTCACCTTGGCAACAGTGGAATCTCATTAATAACTATATAACTGTAAATATAATACTAACGGGAGTAAAACTAGGTACTTCTCTTTTAACTGTTAACGTCACTTACATTTCGTTTACCAGATACATTTAGTATAAAAAAAAAACTAAACATGTTCATACGATCTCGGTCCCAAATTAAAAACACACTCAGGCAGCATCCTTATAAATTATTCCAACCGCATCACTTCCCTCGCAAAAACCCTTGTCTCTCCAGTTTGATATGATAAACGACTATAAAAATATTCTACTCATTACATAAACTTTGTTTATAAAGCGTTTTTCCGTAGCCTAAAGTATTAAAGTATTATCTTACTTTGTTTTAAATGTGTTATTACAAAAGAAATAAATTACCATTTCTGTAATCGCTTTCCTAACTCAGGAGTAGGGTACCATATGGGTATAAAAACTTTATGTACAGTTTGAACATTGAAATTCGTTTGCTAGAATAATAATAATTGCCTTAAATATCTATTATAATAATTAGATGTGGAAAATAGAACTGATTTTTCGTACAGCCTCAGTCCTTACTATTATAAATGCGCAAGTGAGTTTGCTGGTTATTAGTTGACTACTATAGCCAATAAGTTATCTTAGTGGCGGTTTTTGTGTGTGCATTGAATTTTGTATACTCGCTTCACTTATTAATGTATACTGTTTTATAATATTCTTATTTTTTCTATGGCCGCCAAGTACTCCAAGAAACTTAAATGTCAAATCAGAATCATACAGCGAAACTGCAATAATATCTACATATTTTACTACCTTGACGCTGGCTTAATGAACCTTGTGCAAAAACCATAAGAAAGAAGAAGACATCCATAGATAAAAAAACATCAGCGGTAGATGTCATACCTCTAATGAAGTTAAATCTTGCCAAGGGCTACACAGGGATCAGCCCAAAGCCACAACAGCCCTGTGCTCACTCCACACACAACAAGAATACACGCTTTTAATCACATATAATCGGATTTACCTCATTAAATGGCCGACTTAACAGGTTAAACCAAGGAAACTTTGAACTTGTGCCTTATGACACTGAATATATAAAGAATATGAACTTTTAAAACGTGTAATACTTAAAAGCTCGTCCAGAGAGGTAGATTTTTTGTAACCATTTATCTCCATTTATACGAGTACCTCGAAATCAATGGGCTTTGAATAGTTGGATAACAACCAGTCCTTCGACTTTATTCTTTGAGTCATTAGAGATTTAAAGATGTGATGTTACTTTCTAGGAAATTTTAATTTGACAATGGACCTCTTTCGTTGAGCTGAGCCTAGCTAACGTGACTATTTATCCTGTTATTTTGGTACATCCTGACAACATATTATCCAACTTTCAAAAAAGTCGACACATACCTTCACGGTGTAAAGAGACTAGAATTAAAAGAAAAGATTAAGAGGACTAGTTCAAGCCCAGAGTAGCAATAAACAGCTTAAAGAGGAGATCTTTATCCAGCAGTAAATTTCTGTCGACTGATAATAATAATGGTAAACATTTTCCTAAGTACGTATACAATATACTCGGAAAAATATCACGCACATTAATTTAACCTAAGTAGCTAGCTTTAGTGGTTATACCCCTTTTGACCTGGATTCGGCTCCCATGAGCGCCCGCCGGTTTTTTTTTTATTTATTTTGTTTCAATACTTTTACTACTCGGCTGACCTCAGGACGAGTAAATGAACAAAAAACAACGAAAGGCTCTGTGTAGTATACTCGACTGAGTTAAACTTTTTTGTTCTGAACTTTTTTTTGCTGTAAAGTTGGTAAGTACGTAAGTTTTAAATGTTGCTCGTTACCTAAAAGTTTAATATTGGACGCGTTTGGAAGGCGAAGCGTATTTTTTAAACTCCAATTACAAGCGCAAATGTCACGACACTCCGTCACTGATCAAAAAGCGCAGTGGTAAATTAAATTAACTGAACGCCGGATTTCGTTGTTTCACAAAAAGAAAAAAAAAATTCCGTATCACAAAACGTATGCAGAATTTACATAAAGGTTTTATATAGGTATTGGGTAATCTTAATATTAACGCACAGCTTAAAACCACTAAATCTAGACTATTTAGCTTATGGGTTCTTAATGAAGTCTAGGCATGCTTAGAAGGATTTTATCATATTCAGTTGCCAGTCGCTGGGGTGAAATGGTGGTTCGAACATTAGGTAAGTATTTAGTTTGTGGGGAATACACGTCAGTCAATATAGTATTTTCATCTCAGTTCTCGAGAGAATCTCGAATGTTACATAACTCTGCCTGCGCACACTATGCGACATATCGTTGCGTCTCGTCGCATCGACTTGTCGTCGACGCAAGCGACAACTCTGCATCTTTTCGCCGCGACTTCACCGCGAACGAACGAACGTGCTCCGACTCTCCTAGCTTGTTGTTGCGACGATGCCAAGTGTGCGGAGCTTTGAAAAAAATACATAACAATGAAAATTGTAGGCCGCAGCCTGTCGTCGCGTCTAGTCGTCGAGCTATCATTGTCGCGTCTAGTCGTTGGGTTGTCGTTGTCGCCTTGTGTGCGCTGGCCGCTGGCTGTAACCTGTCAACAGTAATCTTCTTTGCAATATTGTCTGTACAGCACTCCTGTTATAATATTAGCATACTTCCTCAGAGTAATAATATTATAAACTACGTACGACCAAAACTGTGTTGAATTTAACTACTTGTCAGTACAGTACCATAGAAACATATTTTTAATAGCTTTTTGTGATACTTTTGGTATGAACGACAATGAACGGCCAGTAAAACCGATAAAATATCGTCGCCAGTCGAGTATACCCCTGGCAACAGGCGTGGGCTGAGTGAGGGCCGGGGCGCGGGGTGCGGGGGAGGCTGCGCGGCGCGCCTACCTGCGCGGACGCTCCCCAAAACGAACAAGAGCACGCATTCCTGGCGGCACCGCGTACCCTGCGCACCCGCCGGCCCGCCGCGCGCGCAACCTTGGCCTCTAGGGTTGACAATTTGGAATAGTACTAGCTGTTCCCCACGTTATCACCCGCGGTAATTTCGGGGTTCTGGGATAAAAAGTAGCCTGTATCCTTAGATAAATGATTGGTCTCCGCTGCGGCGGAGACCAATCATTTATCTAAGCCTGTATCCTTCGCTGTGTCATTGACAACGTGTATGCAAAATTTGATGATGATCGGGCGAGCCGTTAACACGTGAAATTGTAAGAAATAAACAAACTCATATTTACATTTGTAAAATCGTAATTTGATAAGTAAAATATGAATGTGAGCGTGATGGTTTCTCACGATTCACGCCTTGACTACTTATCCAATCGAGATTTTGTCAAAAAAAGACGTGGAGTACTTACTTTTTTCCCGCGGGAAATAGCTAGTTGAAATAATAAAATGAAATTTCTCAATGGCAACCCTGACTGATCCTCATCCCTTGCCTCCCAAGTCCCGGCACAATGCGGACCTGTTGCCGCGACGCGTCTCTCTGCCGCCCCGCCGCCCCGCCGCTGCCCCGCACCCCCTCCGCCGGCCACTTGCACGTTGCATCCTATAAATAATTGAACGATTACTTACCTACTACTTTCCGGGCCTGGTCCCGATTCAGCTGTCAATTAATGTGGCCGCGTCGCTGCTGGAGACATTGAGATGTCAAGGTGGCACGCGGGAGGTGGGGGGACCTTGTGGAATGGTGCGACTCCTGTTCTTCGATGTTTTACGCCTACTAATTTACCCGACAGTTAGTTAAAGCTTTGATTATATAGTTTAATCAAAGAGTTAAAGTTGATGTGACATGCGACGATTGTTTCCGATTGTTGATTGACGATTGACGGAGTGAAAATATTCGAATTGTTCCTGATTCGCCCCGCAGAGTTTCGTCCCGCAAAAAAAATTCTTTTTTCGGCCCAGCTTTTATTCCTGTTTCGACTCGAAAATAATAGTAATGATTAACTTATTATTTTATTCTTGTTTAGTCCCACTTTTTATTCTTGATCTAATAATAGTTTTTTCATCTAACGGGTGGGCAGATACCTACTGCCCGGACATTTCGACCCCTTGGAATAATTTATTCCACTTGATGGTATGACTTTTTCCTCTACCCTAAAAATTTTGGTGACGAAACTCAAAGTATTTGAGTGAACTCTGCCCAAAAAAATACATTCTTTTGCTAGCTAGAATTTCACTCTCGTTTGTTTGTTTGTTTGTATACTTTATTGAACATAAACAAAGTTTTTACAAATTGCTAAAATAAAAATGAGTAGGCAATTTATACTCAAAGGCGGACTTATCCCGCGAGAGGATTTCTTCCAGTCAACCTTTGAAAAATCGAAAGGATTTGAAGTAAACATTAGCGGGAGAAGAGATAAATAGAAAGGACGTTCATAAACATCAAAATAATGGTTCCTGGTAATCTTGTTGAAGAGTTTATATTATTTTGCCAAATCAACCAATATGTAACGTTACCTGTAGATATATGTACCTACCTGCAATCATGAACCGCCTTAAAAAATTCAATACACGAACGACCACATCCATTTTTTTTTTTGGGTCTGATCTAAAACCTTACGGATATTTAACGACTGTCTGTCTACCTCTTCAATAGACAGGTGTAAATTAACCGACTTTAAAAAGGAAACATTTTTGTCCACTAGTACTAACCTATGTGCGATTTTTTTTGTAGAAAATAGGACCAATTTTTAATAATAATAATAATCATTTATTCGTCTCCAGAAATGATTATTTTATCGATTACCGATATAAGAGGATTTTAAGCATATAAAATTCATTAAAGTTAGTACAAAGGTTTAAGATCTGATGAAAAAGTGTATTTTATTTTTAGCAGTAAAAGCTATTATTAAGTATATAATATCACATACCTAATTATATCTTTAACAATTTTATTATAACTATGTACTTACCTATATATTGAAATTTCAGCCATATTTTAACAATTACAAAAGACTGTTTATACCATATCATGGTTACTGTCTACCTATACAAGGTATTTATATTTCGCGTTTTGATTTCGGGCCGTCTCCATCCGAAATTTATCTGGTTAAAGTTCGGTCCATTTCACTTGGTCATGATTCAAGATCAATTGGATTAGGAAGCGCGACCCCTTTACGTGGGATTATTGCATTTCTATCCAATCAAATGAGGTTATTACGTTATGTGTAGCCAAGTCGACATCAACTAATACAATCGGGTATTTCGGATGGGGTCAAGCATCGATCTTGCTCTGCCTCATCCGATTTCTCAACCATTGTGCAAAGTACACAAAAAATTCGACGCCATTTTTTCGTTTATTCTTCCTTATAAATGCAAATGTGAGTTTATTTGTTTGTTTGTTACGCTTTCACGCCCGATCATTACGAAATTTTGCATACACGTTTTCGTGATTATCTACATAAAAGGACAAAGAGAAGTTTTGTTCCCGGAATTCTCGCGGAAAGTATCGCGGACGAAACCACGCGAAAAAGCCTACTAGTTTATATTTATAAATAAAAATAACTGATGCTGTCGTTGGTTACCATATCACTTAGAGAACGGCTGAACCGATACGTCTATCGTCTTTTTTTTTAAAGCTTTAAACTACAATGATCAGCGAAAATAGTCCGAATAAGATTTTTAGTAAAAGAAAAATTTATACTCCAACTCAATTTATAAAGAAGGCTATTTTTTTGGACATGGACGTAGAATAACTTGAAGTGAACAGATAGCAGATATACTTATATCTTTTATTTTTATTCTTTGCACTCCTTGCATTTTTCTTTTCTTTATATTATTTGAATTATATTTTTTTCTTATAACAATTTAGTTTGCTATTCCTTTTTAACCGACTTTCAAAAAGGAGGAGGTTCTGTTTGTGTAATGATTTTGTTAATGAATGGTTATTTTTTGCGGAATAATTTTTTTTTTTCATTCTCCACTGTTGCATATTTGCAGGAATCTACATACCTGCTCGTCGAATTCATTTATCCAACTGAGTATAAGTATGTATTAATTTACCGGTTTGCTGTGCGTAGGTCGGTACCCATAAAATAACATGGACCAACTCCGTTACTTGGTGCCTTGCATTAAGTGAAGTATAGCACTTAAATTGGCATAGTTACTACACAAATTGCGCAGATCTCGGAGTAAACGGAGTTAATCTTTGAATAAATTTCCATGAGAAGAAATTTTCCCTGTGAATTCTTTATTAACCGACTTCCAAAAAGGAGGAGGTTCTATGTTCGATTGTATATATGTTTTTTTTTTTATAAAATAAGTTGTTATCAGTTCGCGTTCGTGTTGATATTTCTATTTGATTTGTGTAAGTTCCAAAATAGGGTTTGACCTTAATCTTTTTTTAATGAACGCCCACTTGAAAAAGATTAATATCCATACATATTACATTTTATGATTGAGTATTGTGTTTTTTTGCTATAAAATAGTTTTTCCCTCAAAACGATCTATGTACTTACATTAGGGGTTATAATAAAGAGTTGAAAGTTTGTAAGTTTGGATATAGAGCTATATAGCTTTTTTTAACCGATTGGTCAGACGTTTATCCATACCTAATCTCGCCTGATGGGAAGTGTAGATATTATGAACTAAGGTAGTTAGGTTTAGATATTACAAAAATATTTTAAACTTGCCAGTTGTGTACAAAAAAAAAAATTATTGTTTCTTTTTTTAAGGTATTTAATAAACAGTTTATCTTTAAAGAAGAATATAATAAAGTAATAAATTAAATAGAAAAGAATAGAATACTCTTTAATGTACACGAAAATAATGTTACGCGAATACACTGTGCTTCCAAAAAATATTATAAATTAAGGCATACAAAAGGTGGTCTTATCGCTTTACTAGCGATCTCTTACAGACAACCTTTAATATCTATCTATCGATCAAAATAATGTGCGTTGGAACTCGGAGTACTTAAGACTTTCTAAAAGTGCGTGTTGGCGAAGCGCTTAATATCTACGTTTTATTAGTGTAACAAGATAACGGTACCTACATACAAATCGCCGAGTAATCAGACAAATATTAAAAACTAATTCGTTCGAGTCAGACATTTCATATTAACTGCACATCAATCCATCATCCGACGTCGTTTATTCTAACTTCTTAATAACCATTAATTTAAAATTGAACTTCTTACTATTCGAGCCTCAGTCAGCGAGCGCCACGTTCCATATAATAAGTACGGTCTTAAAAAATGAACTGTCACAACATTTATCACGAACACATGCACGGAATAATAGCCTTTAGACAATGAGAATATGTGTTACAATGGCATAGACGTTTTCGAAAGCGAATAGACTATAGGCACACCGCGCCGCCGATGGCTTAAACGAATCGGCTTTGCACACAATAGACACTGCAGAATAGTTATAGGTATATATGCAAGTACATAATCAGATTATGTACTAATGGCGTATACATAGACAATGCGGCCAGACTAGACGAGAGAAGACAATCTTCGTGTAATCTCGGGCGCGTTCGTGACCGAGCGCGTGCGCATGTGAGGTGTGTCGATACGATAGGGACACGTAAGTGTGCGTACGCACGGTTGGGTTTCCATTGTATGAACGAGGTGTATCTTCGATAAAATATAGTACCTACACGGGTCCGGGCAGTTCGGGTTTCGAGGGTCAACGCATGGGAACATTATAACGACGAGGCGGTATGCTACTTTGTTATTTTTATTAACTTTTTATTTTTCTGTATATATTTAATCTGTTTTAAATCTTAATTTAAACCACAGCACTGTTTATACAAGGACAAAATTCTTTTTATCCCTATGTATGTCCTATTCCTGGACCTTAGGTTACCTTACTTTGGTATCATCTATAACGACTGTTCCAGGGCTGACTCATACGTAATCACTTTAAACTTTTGCATTTACCGTCAAAATACAAGGTATTAACCATCATTAAGTAATAAGTACGCCTTGGCTCCATCTTGGCTCTCTCACGATCAATCATATAAGAACCCGGTGTCATGTCTTTTTCTGTACCTATGTGATTAAATATAAAGTGTTTTATAGGCGCATGAAGTGACACAAATTTAATAGACCTTATTTATGTCTGTGGTCACCACGGCGGATTCTCGCCAAGTGAGGACAAGTATGATTACCGAGCGTAACATACCACCTAAAAACTTGTTTCAATGCACGTACGTACGTGCGTAGTAAAAAAAAAATTGGCTACTTGACTAAAATTTTTTTAGTCCATCGTGTATATTAGTAAAAAATATTAGACAAGCATTTTTTCTTTTTTTACGTAATTAAAAAATAACGGCGATACATCCAGTTGAAATTTCACGTGACGTCACGGCCCGGTGCAGTTTGTACGGGGCTTATACTGAATAATGACGTCACGAGTCCCCCTTCCTAAACTTTAATGCGCTTTATCTATGTTTATTTTCATTTATTTGAAAAAGCGAAAAGTACGTGTCTATTATTTTTTATTTTCTAACTGACGGACTAATTAGAATTTTGATTTTCATACCTTGGAGAATATCTAATTCACATAGAACAACGCATTTGTAAAACCACTACCGCCGGTAGACAATGGACACATACACAAAACTTGTTTGGGCATACCTATATTATATAAGTAGGTATATACGTTAATATAATACCAAGTTGTGCGGATAAATGGTTCGGCGCGGGAGTCAATGCTCTTGGTGAGATGTTTTGGACGGAGTCTCTCGCGCTTTTTTTTTAAATAAAAATATAACCGAATTTTTTCAACGCACCAATAGTCCAATACAATTGAAATTAATTTCTTAGTACTAGTCAAATTAACGATCTTCTACTGCTAAGCAACTTTAATTAGATTTTATGAGTTTTTTTTTTTAATATTACGAACACATCACAAATGTATATGGTATAGTGATTAACTATAATATTTTTGACATATGAATTGATTATTATAGTATATATAAAGTAATAAATAGTGGAAATTCTTGAAGGAGGCTTTTGTTGAATATTGAACGTCTGTCAGGTGATATGATGAAAGAAAGAAAAAAATCCTATATTTAGTTACCTGTAAATGATAACAATGAAAAAGGGAAAAGTATAACAGGAAAAATAGATTTAACTACCCCTAATTTTTCAAACACAGCATCAGGTGGTAGGAACTTTTATTTCGCATTTAGAAAGAAATTGTGGGACAAAAAATCTTTAGCCTGATTGGAGGTGGTGGAACCGGTCCAGTAAACTACCTACCGTCGAAGCTGCAACGGGTATTACTTGACCGGTTGAAATTTGGTCACTGCGAAGATATCTACTTCACCGACGCACTTAAAACCTTTTCCTCCACTTTGCTCGTTAGTTAAAAAAAAAACTACAGCTGCACTTTAGTCAGTTAGTCAACTTGACCATAATATATTTTATTACCCTCCTGGAGTTGTTCTAGAATTCTACGTCCATGAACACGGACAAACAACCAATAAAAATATTTCAGGTTTTAATCACTTAAAATTTTAAAATGTAAAATAATACATAGATCTATAATGATGGATCTTGTCTGTATTATGATTACTATGTAGAATGTAGTTTTACCATAATGAGGCCATAATTATGGATGAATGAACAAAAACTTTATTTGCCACGACACGTCAATGAAAACGCTAATATCATCATTAAATAAAATACAGTAGCCGATTTATACGTAAAAATCAATACATAATAATCAATACATCTTTGGTAAAAATGTGTAGCGCGACACCGGATGGTATGGTAAAAATTCAAGTTTGATTTTTTTAATCGAATAACGTTTTTACACGAGCACTCGATTCGGTGAGCGTATGAACTTGAGTGGGTACTTTAAATCGATTTATTTCATTACCGATTGAATGCATTGTATGATTGCTATTTCCATTAAGCGATTCGTCATAAAATACTCTACCAAATATTTTACATTTTAGAATCGATTCGGATCAAAATTTTCTGTTTTAAGATGTCATTAAAGTTTATTTGATTGTCTTTTCTAAGAGCTATCGATCAGTAAGTAATTGAAAATGTTTGAAGGAAATTTAATGGAGTTCATAAAATTTACAACGGACTTGTATTATACATCTTATTGTATTTAGGTGGGCAGCAATTACTTATCTTTATTTTTTCAACTAGCTGTTCCTCGCGGTTTTACCCGCGGTGATTTTGGAGTTCCCGCGAGAATTCCAGGATCAAAAGTATCTACCCTTGTCCTTCTCTATACCCCTGAAAACATGCTCGCAAAATTTCATGATGATTGGTTGAGCGGTTAA
The DNA here is from genome assembly GCA_907165275.2 of Zygaena filipendulae. NCBI lineage: Eukaryota > Metazoa > Arthropoda > Insecta > Lepidoptera > Zygaenidae > Zygaena > Zygaena filipendulae. Next base: position 1,763,587 of record OU015650.1, read on the forward strand.
AGCGTGCAAGCGTAACAAACAAACAAATTCACTGTCGTATTATTAATAATTTTTAATATTAGTAAGGATCCCAAATAAATATAGGTAGGTACTATATTATGAAAACAAATAAGTACTTATATCCGCCAGTTTTTTTTGTGCAAAATGAAAAACCTGCTGTACCATTTGTATGATACCTACATAATTGAAACAAATCTTTCTGTAATTTTGTTGAGATTACAAGTGGAGTTGAAATGAAGGAGGGAGTTTAAAACAACAGTGGGTATGATAGGTAATGGTGAGGGCAAGTAAATAAACAAACAAACAATGGGGTCGCAATTACGGACATCCTTCTACACGATTCCGTACTCAGAACCGAGAGGTTTCGTCTTCCAGGACGAATGTACATATAGTGTCTATAGATATTAGTTATGTCTGTGTACTTTAGAAACTACATATACTTTATACATGGTGTAAGGACGTACTGAAAGACATATTCAATGGGGATGTTGACTACTTTTTAAAATCAAAATTCTAATTAGTCCGTCAGTTAGAAAATAAAAAAACAATAGACACGTATTTTTTGCTTTTTCAAATAAATTAAAATATACAGAGATAAAGCGCATTAAAGTTTAGGGTGAGGGGGTCGCGACGTCACTAACCGCTAAAACCGCCATACAAACTGTCAGAATAGTGACGTCACGCGAAATTTCAACTCAATATATCGCCGTTATTTTTTGTTTACATAAAAAAAGAAACAATACGTGTCCAATATTTTTTAATAATCTACCAGACGGACTAAAAATTAAAAATTAGTCAACATGCCTATTGTCGTCATAAATAACTAAAATAATTTTATTTATTTATTTATTTATTTAACAATTAATGCACACAAGGACAACATAAAAAGAAAGAAAGTATAAAAGTAAACATGTACAAGGAATTAATTAGAGCCAATAGATTTTTGTGGTTCTCTAAAACTACTTACCTATATAAAGTGATTTTAAATTATTATATAACAGCTATACAATATACCTATAGCCATTGATTAGACATATCCGCTAACAGGCTCATAATATGATGATAAATTGTTGTCAACGGTGTTCATGTTCATGTTTTATGATTAAAAAGGGTCAACCATAAAACTCATAGGTAATTGTAAGGCATTAAAATTTAATAAATTTAATCATACTCCTCCTGAATTCTACTCATTCCTATTCAGTGAATATTTCCAAAATAAAATAAAATCATATTGAGCAACAACTGTGCCCCATTCAGGTAGGTGGTACCTATCTGTCCGACTTTGTTCTCTATAATCTAGGTTTAGCAGAATAGATACTTAACGATCCGTCTATCCGCCGGCCCAGGTGGCGCTCGCTAGGGGTGGTGCACGTATTACATTTGGTCATACATTATTATTGTAACTAACTAGGTCACTAGAAACTAGAATTGAGGTTGGCTCTCTGTGGATAGCGCAAAAAATACCTTCTTTTCCTTTCTGTGTTTTAGCGTCCAAAGTCTGGTTAGACCAACCCTATAGGCACTACAAAGGAAGCTAATATGATGTACCAGACTGTATTGAATCGAGGCTGTATGGAGGGCAATAACTAGAATTTCATATTAGAACCGAATGGACCGCCCGCTGTAACTACACGGGCCACAGAGAATACAATTGGTTAACTAATCACGCTGTATACGTAGCAACGTAATTGGTACGTGCACCTTTGAAATGGAACATGCTGTATCACAATAGGTGAAGATACACACGTAATTCTAAAATAGTCCTAAGAACGTATTCAACTATAACTAACTAATTACTATTAAACTACATACTTGCTTCCGAATTCCTCCTTTTCATATCAGCTGAAGAAATGCCAAATCTGTATTTCATATTGGTATATCTGGACAGGTCCACGTCCTCCTTCTCCTTGACTCTGCCACCTTAAGTCAAGCTAAAAGTGGACAATCGCGGAACCAGCTTGTCAACAGTTCCACTCAAAGTTTTCAAGACAGGCATAACCTACATCTAAACTCTACAGTAATAAAGAATGCGAAAACAAGTGCAGTGTCTCTACACTATATCTTCAATATGCCCTGTGTCTAACGTAACCGATTTTGATTTACTTGATCTTGCATTTACAATATTCCTGAGTGACATAGTGTACTATTTATGCCGGAATTCCCACGGGAACTCCGAAATCAACAGGAGTGAAACCATGGGGGATCGACTAGTTGTTATACATATAGAAGATACGAATGCTCGAGTCGCCCACTCGCCGACCACCGCAGCACATATCTCGGGAACTCACCCGTTCTCGAGTCTCGACTCGACTCGGAGCTCCCTCCCGCCAGTCATTAATTATGCCACATGACGTGTCTATACTCTGTACAGCACGGTCTCAACCAACCGGCCCATAGAGTGGGTAATACTCACTCACTTAGGACTGCGACTCTGTCTGTCACTTTTTTTAAATTAGACACCCTTTCCTTATTAAGTAAGGAAAATAAATATCATAAAATTGCACTATTAAAGTACAGGGTACATGGTGAAAAGCGTATAAAATAAACACAAAATTAATTTTTGTCAACTAAAATTCCGAAAACTGAGCGCGCAAGTCGCCTTAAAATTGCCACTAGCGCGCGAAAAATCAAATTTTGAAGATCATTCATCTAAGTTTTTCACTGAGATTTCACGGGATTTTGATTGAATTCTTTTTTTTATTAGTTACATGATACATCTAAAGATTTATCGAGGATTTGAATACGACCCTCGTTACCCTAACAGCCTGTATAAAATACGATAAAGTTTAGTTTAGGACAGCAGTATAATACTTAACAAAATCCATTAAGCAAACAAGCCCAAGCAACTAAATGGACCAATTTACATTCTATATCAGTTCGCATGTGAGTTGGGGACGCGGGCGCAGATTTAGTGCGCCAGTTTAGTTTGATACAAGTACAAAGAACCTCGTTTATACACGTTGTTTAAGGAACACGCCACACAAACCACGGCCGCCATTGCGCTATCTTGATAAAATAAAGTTAATATTGACAGAAAAAACGCAAAGAAATTATTGTAAAACAACTTTACGCACTGTTAGCTCTGCTTTGTTTGACCATGCAGATATGATATACTCAATTATTATTATTATCTGTTGCGTTAATTTCGGAGTTCCCACGGTAAAACCGAGATAAAAACTGCCCCATGTGCTTTTGTGTACCTCTGAAAACGCGTATGGGAAATTTTATGATGATCGGTTGAATAGTTAAGGAGGATAAGCGTAATAAACAAACAATCTCACGCATCTTAATATTGGGATTATTTGACTATTTCTGCAACAAATACCATCTCAACTGACAGATATTACCACTGTAACAGTTGCCCCCCTGTTATCCTGCTTCAGAGATGCGTACGATGTTTATTAGATCTGTGACTCATAAGCCCACATTATTTTCCCAATATACATAGCCATCGCTCAAGATCTTTCTACCTCAACGGACGTCTCTACAAGCAACTGCCTCGACTACTGTCTACTTAAAATATTTATATCTTATTTATTACATATTGTTAGTAACTTATTTCTCAAGAGAAAAGAAAGAGTTGCAGGCAGGTGGAAGTCGTGATCAACGCACGTCTGTTGCTGTAGCTACCAGCCAGTCGCCATTTTGTGCCAACCTGAGCAAGCAACTGACTCTCGGCAACCATGTATTTAGCTAAGAGAAGTAATCTTACCTTACTTTGAATTAAAAAGAAGAGATAAGAATTTTAAAATGAAACTTCTTAAGGGACGTTGGGTACTTTTGGGATGGGAAAAAGCACTGAACTCGCACGACCGTCACGCTCAGGTCCACATATATAAATGTGTGTGTGTGTGTGTGTGTGTATTTATGTGTATATAATAGCTCTCAAAAATAATGTTTACAAGTTATGAAGTTAAGAAATTTTCGGTTCCGACGTGTAGTCCTACGACTGTTTTTTTTTTAGAACGAAGTTCTTTATCGCACGGTACGGATGGGAGCAAAAATTAATTTTTCGTCACGGCGTTATAGGTGCACCATAGAAATTGCGCGTTTATTGGTTAACCAAATCTCGCCCAACCTGGAATCTGATATAAGTCAAATTTTCGAAAACGTATATCTCAAAAACTACGAGGCGCTGAAACTTCGTTCTAATTGAGTGTTCCACGACACTCACGAGTTTTTTTTTTAGAATATAATAATTGTATTAAAAATCACAATAATTAACATAGAATCTGGATAGATATTGATTGTACACAATACATTATATCCTTTTAGTCATATTATTATAAAATTTTTAGCTGTTTATTTTCTGACTCTACGAACTTTGGATTTGTGTTAGATAACCGTCACGGCCGCTTAGCGCTTACATGCACATAAATTGTAGTGACTTGAATAACTACCATAATATACCTAGTAGATATCTAAAATATTCTAGCTTCTATAATCTTTTATACACTGTTCAATTATGCATTACAAAATATTAGAGCGTCTACTCTACTATATTGCGTTTAATAAATCATTAGGTATATAATAATGTCCGAATTTCTAAAACATGAACTTTTATAATAAAAAGAATTGAATTTTCATTTTCTATATTGTACAATCATAAAGTGGTCATGTTTCTAAGTCCCACCAAATCTATTAACAACAATAAGTTGGTATCGACATAATTTACAACTTCTATCATTAATTTTTCGTTAAAATTCTTAACTTATTAAATCAAATATATTTTAAATAACACATCGATAAACAGCAGTTAAAAAATATACATAGAGACATTTTTATTTTTATATACTATATTTTATATACTATTATTTTTATTTATATATAATAATTACAAACATTATTTACTATATTTATACGTTTGATAACCCATTATACCTAATACAGTATCAATGAGTGATATGTAATTGCAACTTTGTCATTTTATAATTAAGGTGCATATTTTATAGTAAGTACCTACCTATAAAAATACCAATGAAGTAATAATTCTAAGAGAAAACTAGTGGGCATCAGGGGGTAGGCCTGTGAATAGTTTAGGCAAACTTTACTCTGCACGCTTCAATAGTCACACTAAATGAAATGTCTTCGTGGGTGATGAATGATGATAAAAAGCAAACTAACTAAATTGTCTTTACATAGGATAATGGGTGGAAAAAATTATTTCTAGGAAAAGCACCCCCAATATTCAAGATAATATTTTACTGAAAGGTCACATTCGAATATTTTCAAAAAAGGTGAAACACACTCATCTTTTGCTCCTGCAGGGCAATTATGCAACTTTTGTAGCTATCATATTTCAGTTGCAATCAGAAAAATAGCGATTTTGTGATTAATTAATCAGGTTTAGACAGCTTCAACTTTTAAAGTAAGTATGTAGGATGTACCCCTATATTCTCTGTACCCCTGAAAACGTGTAAAAACTAGTAATGATGATCGCTTGAACCGTTAAGGCGTGAAATCGTAACAAACAAACAAATAATTAAACTCACATTCCAAATAATAGTAAGAATTTCAGTAGCGCTCTTCATGAGAAGTTAACAAATTTCGATCAAGAGCGACGTAATTTTGCTTGTCACCAACACAATGAAAATAATTTAGCATGATACGTTGTGGTATCAAACACGAAGTCCTGGAAATGCGCACAAGATTGCGCGTGCGATAGGACATGACCAAAAATAACAACACCTTTGAATCAACAAGTAGCTGGACAGCCAAGTTTGAAGTGTTGAATCCCATCGTTTTTAGTCTTATTTAGGGTTGCAAGATGATGATTTTGTTCACCTATATATCTATATGTTGTGTCTCTTGTACCTACTTTAAATAAGGGATGTTAATATAAATGTTACTATAGTAATTTTATTATGTAAATAAAAACCATGACTAAAAATTTAACATATTTTATTTTTTACTCTATCTATATAATAAAAATGAATTGTCAAATGTGTTGGTAAGCGCATAACTTACAAACGACTGCACCAAATTGGAAAATTGATTTTTTTTTGTGTTCGTTATTGTCAGGACAAGGTTTATATATAAGAAGTTTGGAGTTCCTGCGGGAATTAAGAAACTCACGCGGGTGAATCTCCGAAACGGTTGGACCGATATTATGTCTATGTCTATGTCTAATTAGCTGTTGTTATAAGGAGTACTTTTGACTGCATTGGAGTTCCTGCGGGAATCCCGAAACTCACGCGGGTGAAACCGCGGGGCACATCTAGTTTTACATATTAAAGAAAAAGCAATCATGTGTCTTTTGCTGGCTTTTCTGCTAACCTATCAACCTGCTAACTACCTATCAACACAATAATTTAAGGGTCTATGATCACCTAATTACAAGACAGGACAGGACAAATTATTCTTAACATAAATAATCATGTAAATAGCTAAAAAGGTAGTTTTTTACTAACCACCTTTAAAAAAGGAAAGCGAGAATAATTACTAAATAAAATTGTAAAAGAAACAAATTAGTTACTTCGCATGTCTAGAGAAACCAATTAATTATATGGCCCATCAATTACTTGGTTTGCCATTGCAGAAAGCACACAAAACGCAGTTGCTTGGCGGCAAGATCATAAACAGTAGGTACAGTATTTTACGATCAAACAGCTAGATAGACAGAAAACAAAAAGTGCTGTTTTATTGTGCGAGTAACATAGTTACATAGTTGTAAATTCTTTAGTCGAATAAAATCGGTTGACGTATAAAAGAAAAGGCGTACGAATCGCGCTTGAACTCGGAGGGAGGTCCTAAAATATGAGATATGCTACGAACGTGACAAGATATACCCTGTGTCTATGACTAAGTTGGTCGGGTTGCGTACGCGCTTTTGTGCCCACTCACGACAGAGACCTGACCTCTGACGTCATGACTTTACAGCTCTTGATCTCCCTTTACATCTGTCTTAAGTAGGCACATTATTCAATAAGTCCCAAAACTGGACATTTTCATTAGAAAAATATATATTAGAAATATAGTACTTAAAAGTATAGCTAATACTAATTATACAACGTGTGAATACAAATAATGAACTGACTGAAAACTAGAAAATAGTTTCAGAATTGGAATAGTTTCGTTTAATTTCAAACCGATTCACTTAAAAGCGAGAAATAAACAAAATTTTAACAAAAAAATTAAAACCGACTTCCAATAATCACAAAAATGCAATACTGGTAAGTATATACTAAAAAGTTAAAAATAACAAAATAAAATACAAATACAAAAAAATACTCGTAAGTAATATTATTATTAATATTATTATAACGGTGCACGTCCCTGGCGCGCAGGCTCCGGGCCAGCCCCAACACCATCCTGAATGTATTCACAAATAGGTTTGATTGTCAGTACATGAACCATTGTTATATGGTTCATGCACTGACAAACAAACAAATGTCAAGATGTACTTACCTATAATTCATAATTAATTTGTATTAATAACAATAGTTTATAAGAAATGATGTTACTAACAGAATTGATCCATGTCGATGGTCGAATTAAATGAAATTTATTATTATTATTATTGGTTTGTAGTACTACCACTGCTCGATTTGAAGTCGGTGACAAGCCAAAAATTAAAACCGACTTCCAAAAACACAAATCTAAAAAAGCTAAAAAAAAGCTAAAAATAACAAAATACCGATTTAATCCAAAAGACGAAAACACACGTAATATTATTATTGGTTTGTGCTACCACTGATCGGTTTGAATTCCGTGACAAGCCCGCTCTGGTGTCTGCCCACTTGGGTTGTTTTGCTCACGAAGAGCTGGTGGCAGGAGTCGACTTAGCCCATCTACCCCCTCCATATTTGGCTTGTCACCGACTTCATACCGATCAGTGGTAGCACAAACCAATAATAATATTACGTGTGTTTTCGTCTTTTGGATTAAATCGGTATTTTGTTATTTTTAGCTTTTTTTTAGCTTTTTTAGATTTGTGTTTTTGGAAGTCGGTTTTAATTTTTTTCTTAAAAATTTGTTTATTTCTTGCTTTTTAGTGAGTCGGTTTGTAATTTATCTAAGTTACAATAGCCTACTGTCAACTGCTCATAACCTTTTACAAAATATTGCTTTTCCCGATGCAGGGACGTTAATTTTTGAGGAGTTCTGCTGGTACACCACCATCAGTTCCACTTCACCATATACATTGTGACGAACATAAATTGTTTAGAAACCACATTTAAGTTAACGAATCGGAATCTGTGAAAAACCGATTATTTAGTAGTTCCGATGACCATCTGCAGTCTTCATCATCAGTTCCACTTCTTCAAATTTTACTTTCCAAAAGCAAATAAACGATTTACTATAAAAAATACCCAAATCGCCATAGGTGTGCCTATAAATTTTGAAGAGTTCCCTCGATTTCTCCAAGATCCCACCATCAGATCCTGACTTGGTGACAATGTGACAAATTCGGAAGTATCCCCTTTTAAACAAAAAAACAATTTTCCAAATCGCTCTAACTAGAACCCCTGAAATACGTATTATTGTTGAGTAGTTCCGATGACCATCTGTGGTCTTCATCATCAGTTCCACTTCTTCAAATTTTGCTTTTCGAAAGAAAATAAACGATTTACTATAAAAAATACCGAAATCGCTATAGGTGTGCCTATAATTTTTGAAGAGTTCCCTCGATTTCTCCAAGATCCCATCATCAGATCCCGAATTGGTGGCAATGGGACCTAATTGGGAGTATACCCTTTCAAACAAAAAAAGAAATTTTGAAATCCGTCCAACCGTCTTCGAGTAATCGGTGAACATACATAAAAAAAAAAAAAAAAAAAAAAAAAAAACATACATACAATCGAACATAGAACCTCCTCCTTTTTGGAAGTCGGTTAAAAAGGGGTGGGTACATGGTCTACGTTCACTGTATTACTGATACTGGACCACCAAAATTTTTATGCGCATTTTTTAAAAAAATATTCCTGTATACATATACGAGTTCTGTATCGCGCTGAATGATATTTAAAAAATGGCGATCCAAATCAAATTTTAAAGATAATTTTGGTTAATCTTTGACCTAACTTGACCGAGTGTCAGAATCCTAAATTTAATAGGTATGTAATATAATTTGGTCGTGTTTGTTTTGTACCTAATATCGTTCAAAACGTAATCAACGGTAATAAACAACAAATACTAGGTACTCGTAAACACCCAGTGTTGTTTCAACCGTACAGGCCCAACCAACTTTACCATAAATGATAAGAGATGCATCGCAAAATTTCAGTTTCGAAGACAATTATATTTAGAATAGAATAGAATAGAATAGAATAGAATAGAATAGAATAGAATAGAATAGAATAGAATAGAATAGAATAGAATAGAATAGAATAGAATAGAATAGAATAGAATAGAATAGAATAGAATAGAATAGAATAGAATAGAATAGAATAGAATAGAATAGAATAGAATAGAATAGAATAGAATAGAATAGAATAGAATAGAATATAGAATAGAATATAGAATAGAATAGAATAGAATAGAATAGAATAGAATAGAATAGAATAGAATAGAATAGAATAGAATGGAATAGAATAGAATAGAATAGAATAGAATAGAATAGAATAGAATAGAATAGAATAGAATAGAATAGAATAGAATAGAATAGAATAGAATAGAATAGAATAGAATAGAATAGAATAGAATAGAATAGAATAGAATAGAATAGAATAGAATAGAATAGAATAGAATAGAATAGAATAGAATAGAATAGAATAGAATAGAATAGAATAGAATAGAATAGAATAGAATAGAATAGAATAGAATAGAATAGAATAGAATAGAATAGAATAGAATAGAATAGAATAGAATAGAATAGAATAGAATAGAATAGAATAGAATAGAATAGAATAGAATAGAATAGAATAGAATAGAATAGAATAGAATAGAATAGAATAGAATAGAATAGAATAGAATAGAATAGAATAGAATAGAATAGAATAGAATAGAATAGAATAGAATAGAATAGAATAGAATAGAATAGAATAGAATAGAATAGAATAGAATAGAATAGAATAGAACAGAACAGAACAGAACAGAACAGAACAGAACAGAACAGAACAGAACAGAACAGAACAGAACAGAACAGAACAGAACAGAACAGAACAGAACAGAACAGAACAGAACAGAACAGAACAGAACAGAACAGAACAGAACAGAACAGAACAGAACAGAACAGAACAGAACAGAACAGAACAGAACAGAACAGAACAGAACAGAACAGAACAGAACAGAACAGAACAGAACAGAACAGAACAGAACAGAACAGAACAGAACAGAACAGAACAGAACAGAACAGAACAGAACAGAACAGAACAGAACAGAACAGAACAGAACAGAACAGAACAGAACAGAACAGAACGGAATGGAATGGAATGGAATAGAAAGGAATAGAATGGAATAGAACGGAATAGAACGGAATAGAACGGAATAGAACGGAATAGAACGGAACAGAACGGAATAGAACGGAACGGAACGGAACGGAACGGAACGGAACGGAACGGAACGGAACGGAACGGAACGGAACGGAGCGGAGCGGAGCGGAGCAGAGTAGAGTAGAGTAGAATAGAATAGAATAGAATAGAAAAAAGTTTATTTGATACCATAAAGATAAAACAAGTACAAGCGTGAGTCTTAAAACTAGAATATGTACCAAAATGGCTACCACTCAGCATTATGCCGTGGCACTAAGTTCCACGACGCTGATTTTCAGTGGCGACCGTAGAGAGGAGATGGCTTCACACTACCAATAAGACCGTCCACAATCTGCATTTCTTAGTTTCAAAAATAATTTAAAAAGTAAAAATAGAGTAAGTAGATAATAATAAAAAGTAAAAAAAAAAACAACACATTAAAAGCCAAGTAAATTATCATAATGTATGTTGCGGGGTATGCCTAAGAAGACTAAATATATGTATAATCAGAAATAAATCCTTACTAATATTACAAATGCGAAAGTAACTCTGTCTGTCTGTCTGTTACGCTTTCACGCCCTAACGGCTCAGCCGATCATTATGAAATTTTGTATACTCTTGCATTATTTTGCATTATTTTGATGCATTGTTTTTTTCTGTTTCGATATATATGACTTAAACTATTCAAGTTCGAAAATAAAGACATTATTAATACAATAATTATATGTTTAGATACTTACTTTTTGTGAAAACACATGACGTCTGAAAACACTGTAACGAGTTTACTTTCCTTCTCAGTATTTTATGAAATAATTTAATACTAGCTTGACAGAAATTGCACTTATAAGAATGTTGAAATTGTTCTTTTTTTGTTACAATTCTTATATTCTTCTATATTTATTATTATTGATTGATCGAGAAAATCAAAATCATGGCCGCACCTTTAGATACTGTGGAAACCATTTTGTTTTTATTAATATTCGTATGATTTTAAATTTCGAATGAGAATAGACAATTAGGTCAGATTACATTCATGAACGTGTTTTATTTCTGGCCACTATATCAAGGACGTACATAAGAGCAGAAAATCTAATATATAAAATTCTCTTGTCACAATGTTCGTTCCGGCTTGACCGATTCTCATGAAATTTTATATGCACATTCAGTAGGTCTGAGAATCAGCTACTATCTATTTTTCGTCCCCCTGCGGGAATTCCGAAACTCACGCGGGTGAAACCGCGGGGCACAGCTAGTAACAATATAATAATGGCCAGTGAGCGAGCGTCAAACAGTGTTTGGACTCCAATTATTTTTTAAAAAGGTCACTAACCCTCGTATAGAGCTCGCACGAAATGAACCGTCAAAAAACCACCCATGTAGTCCTTCGACCGGCCAGTCGCCCTGGGCGCTGGCTTATATATCGTTTATGTAGAAGAGTCACGCATCAAAAATTGAGAACTGGGATATATTTATATTTATTTATTTATTATTAAAAAATACGGTATTTATTTCTCTACTTATGCCTCTATTATTATAGACGAACCATCAAGAAAAGTCTTACAGTTTTTTTTTTGACATTTTTTTTTTACATGTTTCTTTATTTGAAAAGATGATCTCAAATACCGATTGTGAACCTACGTTTTACAAAATTTTATCCATTTTCATCTATCTCCTTTTATTTATTTATTTATCAATAGTGATTAGTAATTGTAAAATTTCCGTGTTACAAATAGTTATCTTGTCTGTATCTAGCTTCAGTAAATAATTTCGGTAATGAGAAAGCTTCTTTCCAGCAGATATAAAGGATTGATTTTAATAAGAACAAAAAAATTTCGGACGGTCGCGAACTAGTTCTTAAATAATAAAATAAGGAAAAATTGTCCTTAATCCGCAGCGTTCGTTGGCGCAGCGCTCGTTTCGGTCTATACCTACAAGTATCGATACACTCCGAAGCAACGGAGGTATCTCAGAGGACCGCATTCCAACCTCCCCACGCGCTCCCCGCTCGCCGCCGCGCCCCAGCCAGCGCAACATGTTGCTGTATCGACTACATGGACTGCCATTGAATAAAACGGCCTGACAAACTCTATTACAAAGGATCACAGTATATATTTCTTCGGCAAACTGTTTGCTTGCAGAATAATAAATATTGTAGTGAACACGTTCGCGCTGATCAGAGTCGGTTTTTTCAAACCACACAGACGGAACCACGGAAACGATTAATACATAGGGAATATTGTGTATACCATACTAAAGCTCTCGCGGTTTCACCCGCTTGTCAACCCCTAAGAGGTTGAATTTTCAAAAAACCTCTTCTTAGTGCCCCCTTGTGCATAAGCTTGAAGACCCAGCTGTATGGACTGTACGCTGTCAGTATAAGAAAAAACCATAAGAACATTACCTTTCCTTATGATCTGATAAAAATACAAACCAATATACATAATTGCACCACCAAAAAACTACATTATAACAAACAAAGAAAATTAAGTCAACAAGGGGTAATTTTTCTGGATTCAATTCAATTTGTTCATTTGCAAAAAACATGGTTACATTTACGTATAGTCGTGTTAGAGTGGTATTTATTATTATACACCTAGGTTACAGGAGTGTCTGCGTTCAAATCCTAACCATATGTTTGAGCTGTCAGCGATCATAGGCTGGCTATAGCTATCATATTAACGGTGTGTCTGGCAGCCTTAAAACCAAATCCCATTCCAGCCTAGGAGCGTTTATTAATTTTCGAACGCGTCTTCACTTGACATTAGGTGAACTGTGATTAAGCGCCTATGGCATAAAAAAAGAATTATTTGGCTTTTTATTTTAATTTAAATGAGGAGACGTAAAAGAGTTACGACTAGAAAGCATTTTACGTTGAAACGGTTTTATGATGACGCCGCAGGCACACAAGCATAAAAGGTTTCTGCAGACAGGGTTTGAGATAGTTATAGTACCTACTTATTATTTTAACAAAGTCATCTTTTATTATTAAGGCTTTTATTATTTGATTTAAACTAGAACTATAAAAATATATTCTCTAATCTAAGATGTTTCATTTAAAAAGAAATAGGAAAATATGTAAAATAGGATAAATAATAATTTTGAAAAGATAATATTATGCAGCATATTCTATATAAGCTTGATACCAAAAAATTCCCCAAAAAATGCCTACTTTTTGCGAACTCCCATTTACCTGTTTTATATGATGTTGCAATTCTCATCAATAATCATCAAAATTCAATATTTACCCTTTTTTCTATATTCAGTGTCGATTTCTTTTTAGTTAAATTCCAAGATTTTTCATAGTGGATGAAGCTATTTTGACTATAATATTATGTGTGCGCAATTTACTATTATTAGTTCACTGTACCTACTGATGAACACATTACAACCAATCCTGTGACAGAACGGAAGCCGTTAAAAAATCATGAATGCACATAATTACAAATTATTAGCCATATAATTAATGGCACAACATGAAGCTGTACATTAAGTCGTTAAAGTTTATATCACTTTATATACACATATATATATATATATGTGTGTTCAGTCATAAATTTCTAACGGTCTAGTATCGTCGTAAACAGTTCGATGGGGAGATAATACCAGGATGCCATAAAAATCCTAGAGAATAACGTCCATCTACATCTATAGGGATGCGAACAAATCAGTTCGAAATTTGTTTAAACATAAATTAATCTTCTCGATATATATGTAGGTATGTGTTCAAAAAAATGTTGGGTAATTTTTATAAAAATTCAATAACTACTGGGACCGATTGAACCGATAGATTGTGTTATTTTTGAACGAAACTAACAAAACAAAATCGTGAAATTTTACAAATTTGTTTTTAGATTTTTGACGCTCATTCAAGTTCAGTCAAAGGTTAACCAACGTTACAATATATCGAAATAGGAATAGTCAGCGCGATACGAAATTGTTCATACTTCATAATATTATTTTAATATTTGACGTTTTATTTTAAAAATGTCCTTGCGAAAATGGGTAGGTAATATCTGGAAATACTTAACCAAACCTAAAAAATACAAGAAATTTATAAGTACTACGGTTGAACGTAGAACTTATAAATTCCTTGAAAAAATATTATACTGATGAAAGCTGTAGCTAGTGGGAGCTCTAAAATTATGCAGGTGGAACCTCAATACTATTTTTTGGTATACCGAGTAATAAGTCTTGGAATAGAACATAAGGTACTTTGACAATGGTACAGTGTTTGACGATCTGATTAGCGCAGAGGTCATTATGCCTACCCGCTAATCAAGGGGTTCCGGGTTCGATTCCCGGTGGGGGTGGAATTTGTGAAATGAACACAGGGTTCCATTTTCCAGTCTGGGTGTGTTTATATATCTATATTATAATATATAAGTAATTCTATGTAGTATATACCACGTTTGCTTTGTTTCCACGACACAAGCTAATAATAGCTTACTGTGGGATCAAGTAGGTCTGTGTGTTGTGAAGTGGATTATTATTATTATTAGTGATCCCCTGGAAATTCTGAAATCATCTACCATAAATCATGTCTACATGGATGTTTTTTCTTATGCACTAACTTATATTTTTTTAAGTTTACATTCTTTTAGGCATAGCTGACGCAGTTGTGAAAATATTTTGCTTGAGCGGTGAGTGAGCACTTCGCGTCATAGTGAGTGAGTTAGTGTTATTATAACAGGTTAACTGGGACCCAGAGAAGAGATCTCACAGACACTCGAAGAATGCAACCCTCGATGACAAGCCGTTTTACTGTCAACAGCAAAAGTAAGTAATCAAATTAAATTTTATCACGCTCACACTAATGTTCAATTCTGATTAACAAGGTTTTAACGAACAATACTTTTAAGTGAAAAAGTTAATCATGACGTTAAAGCACGTTTAATTTTCGATTTATTTATTTTACTGACTTGTAACATTTCCATCTTGATTAATCGAGAACTCCAAAGAGTTTTGTGTCCTAGAGAAAAAGTATGAGGGGCAAAAATATTTGAATTCTTTTGTAATTTTTATTGCTATTTAGCAATAGGCTAGTTTCCAAATTTTTTTTTAGTCCGTTTTGTAGATTATTAAAAAATATTGGACACGTATTTTTTTTTTATGTAACCAAAAAATAACGGAGATATATCAAGTCGAAATTTCACATGACGTCACGCCTCGCTACAGTTTGTTCGCACGTTATAGCGAGCTGTGACATCACGAGTCCCCCACCCTAAACTTTAATGCGCTTTATCTATGCATATTTCCATTATTTTAAAAAAGCAAAAAATACGTGTCTTTTATTTTTTTATTATCTAACTGACGGACTAAATAGAATTTCGATTTTTTTTACCCAGGAAACTAGCCTATTATAGAGAAAATTGATATTTTTTCAGATATAATTACATATGTTATTTTGAAAATCTTACCTCTTCTCCTATCCTTTTACTATTATCGTTTAGTATTTCCGCGTCTATAAGAGATATCATGTTTGGTAGGCCGAGACGTGCCACGAAGACACTTTTTTCCTACATATTTACTAGCTAGTACCTACCTATTACCTATTATTTAGATATAGAGTTACGTTTGATGCCCTCTGAATTAGCAACACGCAACTCGCTCGGAACTTCAACTGATATCTTAACTATTCGGGGTCAACGACATACAATTACCTACACTTTGTGCCGCAAGCATTGGATGTGAAAGGTTAACTTGTGAATAAAGGTCAAGTTTGAAATTACGAAGCTTGGTTTTTTATCGTAGCTTAATGAGTCTAGGAACAAAAAAATTATAGGTTTTATCTGGTGAACCATGTGACTTGAAAAAATATAGTTTATAGTTTATAATATAGTTTCACCCGCGTTAATTTCGGAGTTTTTGTGGGAATTTCGGGATAAAAAGTAACGTATATCTTTTTACCCCTGAAGCACGTAAGCAAAATTTTAGGATGATCCGTTTGAGCCATTAAGGCGTTAAAGCGTAAAATACAATGAAACAAACCACCACTTTTGCATTTAAAATAGTAAGTATTCAGAGAATATATGCGATATAACATAAATCTATTGATCTCTAAACATAATGCTAATGTATGTATTTCTTGTCAAAATAAATTGAGTACTTAACAATCTACATTTTATAGCTCCTGTAAATCAAATAAGGAACATCTTTCTAATAACAAACAAACAAATAAACGTAAGTTCTACGCCAACAACAACGCATAGTTAGGAATAGCAGTCATTATGATACAGATGGGTGCGTATGCGCATTGAGTGCTCGTTGATGTCTTTTGTATCGACCATTTGTGTCAACTCTCAAATCAAGTTTAATTTTGGAATTAACGATGCGCATATAGAATATTCTCTTGATTGCGTGGATTTCTCTAAGATATTGACCTTTATCGTTAAAAAAAGTCAACTCATGACATGACCAAACGGCTTACAGTAAATTAGGTAAGTATATTTTTAAATTTTACTTTACACTAAATAAATGCAATCATGTGAGCATTATCGACTTTTTCGGTATGCTATTGTGTATTGTCACGATTCCAACGATACCAAAGTTGGTTGCATGTATTCTGTGACAAGGTAACATAAACCTTGCTATATGTTAAATTCAGAGTTCATATCCAGTGCAAAGTGTTATTTAGCGTTTTGGTAGAGAAAGGTCAAATAAAATCTTGAGTTTCAATGTAAGATAATAATTTATGTAACTGATTTGATTCCGGCAATGGTGGAAGTTTATGATCTACATTCACTGCAGCGACCAATTGTCGGTTTATTTGTACAAGCATAACTTACTGCACCGATTCAAGTGAAACTTGGCATATAGATGATTAGAACTATTATTTATTCTGTACATACCTATTGGTAGCTTGTCCTAATCAAGGCCGATAGTCATGCAAGAAGCCTTGAGTCCACAATTTGGGACTCATTAGAAGGTATTAGGAAAATTAAACCTGTCTTTATCCCACGTACCTAAACGAATATGACGTCATTTCAGGGAGCCCACGAGGACAGGCACCTTGACCAAGAGCCCCGTGCACCTTTTTATAAAAATGACACTGGTTCTGACTTAATACAAAAACACTTTTTAACCCGGCAAGACAAAGAGTTCCCGATGGAATCAGAAAAACATGCGAGTCAAACCGCGGGCATCAACTATGGTATTCAAAGTATGATGTTGGTTTATTGTTAAAAAAAACCCAAAATCTGAACCAATTAGCGCTGTGATCGACTTATTTCATACTAGCTGTGCCCCGCGGTTTCACCCGCGGAAATTTTGGAGTTCCCGAAGGAATTCCGGGATAAAAGTACCATATGTCCTTCTCTGTGTCTCTGACAACGTTTGTACAAAATTTCATGATGATCAGTTGAGCCGTTAAGCCATGGAACCGTAACAGACAGACAGACAGACAGAGTTACTTTCGCAATTATAATATTAATAGGGATAGGTTCTACTCATGTGTTTAACGGTGCTTCTAATTCAGGTCAGGTAAGACTTGGCCGATTAAGGTCATAATATTAATATGATTATTTCTTTGTCGAGACTTTAACTGACATGGTACTATGTCAAGATTTCCTGAGGTAATCCCAAAACTGACACGGGTGAAATCGCAGGAAATTTGTTTACTACAAATATATAAGCAAAGAAATTAGTTTTGTAACAAAATACTAACAATGCTTTAATTTTATCCTACTAATATTATAAATGTAAAAGTGTGAATGTTTGTTACTCAATCACGCAAAAACGGCTGAACGGATTTGGATAAAATTTGGCATGCACGTTGTCAGGGGTACAGAGAGAGAACATATAGGGTACTTTTTATCCCGGAATTCCCGCGGGAACTCTGAAATCACCGTCGGTGAAACCGGGGCGCACAGCTTGTAGTAAATACTTTACACACGGATAACCGTAACACAATATTATAGAGTATCTCTGAGAAGAAATTAAAAAAAAAATGCAAATTTTGAAACGTTTTGGAAATGTACGCATACGTCAACATTGTAGACGTCATAGTCATTCAGTCTTTTTTAATCACGTTTTGCGACCACAAAGTAGTTGTCAGTGAAACCGCATATTAAAAGGAAGGTACGTCAGAGGCCCGCCGGCGGTCGGTGGCGGCAGCGGTCGGGTTGAATTACAAATTATTGCGTTTACCCTCAAACACTGTTTGCACAAAACTCACCTAAAAACCTCAGCGAATACTGTGGATGTTAAAACAAATATAACAGAGCTATTCAGCGAAATGCATAACGTTATAGCTTTAAAAACATACTTGAAATAGAACTTAACGTGAACTTAACGCATAAAACAGTGTCTTTTCTTCTTCTATTTGATGTTCATCCATTAGTAACTAGGTATGTCTGTCTGCCTGCTACTCAACCGATCATCATGAAATTTTGCTTACACGTCGTTAGTGTACAGAAAAGGTCACAAGGTATTTTTATTCCGCAATTCACGCGGGAACTCCGAAATTAATACGGGTGAAACCGCGGGTACAGCTTGTTAACAATAATTCTGCCAGTGACAGTAAAAGTACCAGAAACCAACATGGATATGTTGTAGATATGATTCAAATCGTTAATCTCCATAGAACTAGCAATTCCTTGCTCAGGAGTCAGGGTAAACAAAATGGTTGCCGATATGTGGCTGGAGCACTGATTGCTTGCACTCGGTACGATTTCTACCGGACCGCAACCAAGTAGAGATGATTCTACATTCATTGAACCGTGAGCTTATCCATTTCACTTTCAATCCTATAAATATATACGTAAGTAAGTACTTATTTTAACTCTCTGAGGGAGAAATAGAAGCTTATAAATGCGAAAGTGAGTTTGTTTGCTTGTTTGTATGTTACGCTTTCACGCCTTAACGGCTAAACCGATCATCATGAACTTTTGCATACACGTTGTCAGGGGTACAGGGAAGGAGAAAGGGTACTTTTTATTCTTGAATTCCGAACTTCCGAACTTCGTGGAAACTGCGAACTTATCGCGGGTGAAACCGCGGGGAACGCCTAGTATTTATATACATTGATGACGGAATATCTTTTACAACCCATTAACTAACTTACTAGACTAACTAGTTAGACCATTCTATTACTATTAGCTAGTCTATAATAATGGGCATGTTGACTAGTTTTTTTTTAGTCCGTCTTGTAGATTAATAAAAAATATTGGACACGTATTTTTCTTCTTTTACGCAATCAAAAAATAACGGCGATACATTGAGTTGAAATTTCGCGTGACGTCACTATTCGGACAGTTTGTATGGCGATTTTAGCGGTTAGTGACGTCACGACCTCCTCACCCTAAACTTTATTGCTCTTTATCTCTGTATATTTTAATTTATTTGAAGAAGCAAAAAATACGTGTCTATTGTTTTTTTTATTTTCTAACTGACGGACTAATTAGAATTTTGATTTTCAAAAATAGTCAACATCCCCATTATAGTGTTGTTATTCCCGAACTCCCTGGCTTCTTACTCGTATAAAAATGGAATAATTAAGATAACCTCATTTTTCTCTGATCTAGGGATCAATAGAGACCGTCTTCGATCTACGAAGGGATGAGAGAAACCTTAATTATGGGAAGACACAGAAGCATCGGTACGAAATATTTATCATTTGAGTGAAGTGGTCGCTCCCCGTCAGAGGCCAGATGTCATTGATAGGTGCAATTTTATTTAAACCCTTTTACCGCCGCACTCAGAGTCGACTTTAATGATTACTTAGTTAAGTATAGATTTTTAAAACAAACTGCCGCAATCAGACAATTTTAATAAATTAATGTTAATTGACATTTAACTAATTAAGTTACATCTCATTAAATGCCAATTAAAATTAATTTACTGAACGTTTCTGATTGCGCCAGTTTTGTTTTAAAAATCTATACTTAACTAAGCAATCATTAAAGTCGACTCTGAGTACGGCGGTTAGTAGTAAATAGTAGTAAATATCCCGGAGGTAACTTCTGGATATAGCTATCAAAAGGATATAATATTATTGAATTAAGTTCCAATTTAGTCTGAATAATATAATTACTTTTTAATTATCTGAGCGAGTTTGAAATGCATAATTAGCTAAATATATATAGACCTCAATGCAGATGATACATGTTTTAGTGTCTAATATTGTCTGTGTGTGCGTGTTTGCCATTCTCAGAACTATGATTTTCAAATATTGTGTTTATTTGTAGTTTTTGATTCATTTTTCTACTCTTTAATAAGGTAATTAGCTATTCGTAAGCCCTAATCTTATACCACAATGAGACATTGTCACAAAATCTTTATACAAACCATCACTTTTTTATTTGCCGAACACCGAAACAATATACATATTATATCTATTGGGATGATGTAAAAAAAACATATTTTGTAAAGGTGAAACACCTTCGGCCAATCTTTTATGGCACCATTTACCTATAGGTACTTACCTACCTACATCTAGCGTCTCACTCTGAACACAACCCATTAATTGTCAAGATTGTCGACGGTTTTTTATTTTTTATTTTTTTTATTCGCCTTTGTAGGCAACGAGCACCTGTGGCTGAAAGGGGACGATGTCCATGACTAGTTATTTTCTATTGAATAATACTAAACTTTTTCGATTCTGCCAATCAACACTTTGCTTAATTTAAATGAACTTAGAGTTCATTTTTGTTTGCGTTAGGTTTCCTTCTTTTTTCAATCAGAGTGCGAAGACGATCCTGATATTATGCCTAAGGCAGCAGGTAGACAGCCGATTGTTATTACACGTCAGTGAATTCAGCTGAGAGCGATCCTCCAGACAATATACGAGGCGAGCAGCGGACAAAGGGATTAAAACCAAATTAATAATATCTCTTCGAATGATATATCGGTTATATCGGACGGATATACGCTATTATTGGTGAACTTTGAATTTATTATATTATAGATATTATTTTATCTTTTTGTTAACCGTTTCGACTATAATATGAACCGAACGATTATTAACATAGCTAGGTACCGACTTAATTTACCAAATATTCTTTAAGTAAAAATGCTTAGTCTTACCAAATTCTTAATCCCTTAAAAGTAAATCTGCATACTTATCTAAAACATTGTTTCTCTACTATTATAGAATTACATTATTTGTGTTATTACTATCGCTAATATTTCTTGTAAGTGCTAAAGCTATAGAGTCGCTTTTTCGAAGCTCGATGCAACAAATAAACGATTTAAAGTATTTTGATAGAGCAAAACACAAAATCCAAAATAAAAAGTACTGTAGCTAGTCTGCTCTGCTCCTAGAAGCAATTCAATAAGTTGTTCGTAAATTGTGATCTACAGTAGGTACCTACTTACTCCGTAAGTTATAGAATATTTTAAACTTACAAATAATAAATTTCAAACATCATTTTATGCACACAACACATCCACGGGTCTCAGACAAAATTTCACAGCACTCCGCTGTGCACATAAATTGCAAACGTAAGCTCGTCTTGTCTGGATAGATGACAAGGCCCCACGACTAGACGGTATTAGTTGGAAATTAATCTTGGCATAACTGCACTAACGGAAACACAAGGAACAAATTGTTTGCCAGACTTTTGAGGACAGAAATTGTTAGCACAGAACCAAGAGCAGTTTTGAAAAACTCGATTACAATTTGAGAGATGGGAGAGCGGGGAATAAACTGTTTCATTAATTTATTGAAATTTAAATAAAAAAGTTATAAAATGGAATTATTTTTAAAGATTGTCCCAATTTTGCATCCATATATACAATTTTTATGATTTATATTCAACAAAGTATACAAGTTCGACCAGTGTGTGCTGTCAGTGATGACCTATGGTACCGAGACGTGGTCGTTCTCTACGGGCCACATACGAAGGTTCAAGGTGACCCAAAGGGCTATGGAGATGGTTATGCTTGAAGTTTCGCTGCGAGATCTAATCAGAAATGAAGAAATCCGCAGGCGAACCAAGGTGACCGACATAGCCCGAAGAATAGCAAACCTAAGAGGCAGTGGGCGATGCACATCGCTCGAAGAACTTATGAGCGGTAGAGCAAGAAAGTTCTTGAGTGGCTACCACGAACTGGAAGGTGCGGTGTGGGTAGGCCCGCTATAAGGTGGACCGATGACGTGGTGAAGGTCACGGGACGCCATTGGATGCGAGAAGCGAAGGACCGGTCGTTGTGACGATCCTTGGGGGAGGCCTATTTCCAGCAGTATGTAACGAGGCGGCCGTATGCCACTCGTTACGATATCCTGCCTCATTTGTATTACGTTTTATTTTTAAAAGATAGTTCTTTTTTATATTCTAGTGTTCTTTTTGTAAATTTATTTATTTTTTATACATCTGACATTATTTTTACAGCCTCCTATATCAGATCTTGAACGCTACACATCTAAATTATTATAGTATCAAATAAATTATTTTACCATTTTATTATTTTTATTGAGCTAGACGAAGGCCTTACTACTTCCGAACCTGATAAGTAGACGTCTTTTGGCTGATATGATGATGATTATAATACAAGTTCTTTGTATACCTATAGAAAAAAAATTAATAATGCTACTGCTTAAATTAGTGCGCTAATTAAGGCATTACGTAGATGTGGCCAACATTTTAACGGGTTAACTTACTAACGGCATTACTAATGACGTTAAACGTTAAAGGACACATCAAAGGGTTTTAGCGCGTTATTTAGCGCACTAAGCGGTGTTGGCTACATTAACGCCTTCTCATTCTGCGTGGCGCACGCGCGGAGCAAGACCGTATTTACTTTGTTTTGGCGGGAACAATAAAAATACGACAATGGAATGGTCTAAAATTACAGCTGCTTCTACCGCCATTGCAAAAAAACAGCTGTTTGAAGCTTCGACCTCCATTTTGTGTTAACGCGTTATTTCACTAGAAATTAAGGCTTAACGGCTCGTTGCAAACTAAATGTAGCCAACACGTATTTTAATGCTTTAATTAACGCGTAGTTGGACGTTAAAATCAACGTTAACGTTAACGCAGGTGGAGCAGTAGCATAATACAAAAGATAGTACTCATATAATTCTGGTTAATTGATAGTTTGTATTAAAATACGAGTAAATACCTTGTAGAAAATTACACACAAATAATATAACCTATAATAATTTATTATACCTATTAGATAGGTATAATTTTAATTAATCTACTTAAGATTAAATAATTGATTTTTAAAGGCATAATTTTGAAAGAGTACATCAGGCAGGATTGGTTACATTTTAAGTACCTATAAATATCTATTATCATAATAAATCGCCTCCTGTGTTGTTTTTACACCATCCCATATAAAAGTCATAAAACAGAGTTATAAAACAATTATGATACAACTTTAAAATTACTTCAGCAATGTAATACCGTTCGCCGTTTTCTATCTCAGAAAAGCTTTACTTAACACGTTAATAAATAACTTTGCCCGCCAAGAAATAGTTAACTAAAATCAACCTAAAACAGCGGTAGGTATAATGTGCAAGCCCACAGATGATGTATAGAATAGATTAAAGTATTGGTAATTTTTAAATATTATAAATGTGAAAGTAACTCTATCTGTCTGTCTGTCTGTCTGACAGTTACGCTTTCACGCCTTAACGACTTAATCGATCATCATAAAATTTTGTACACACGTTGTCAGAGGTACAGATATAGGGTACTTTTTATTCCGGAACTCCCCGGGGAACCCTGAAAAAAACACGGGTGAAACCGCGGGAAACAGCTAAATTTTAACGATTAAATTATGAACACAGTCCAAGAGCGTACAACAGACGCTTTATTTCCTCGATTAAGGTCTCCCCACATCGATATTAGCGTACTTACGTTAAGCAGCAATGAAGGTATAGGTATGAGGGGAGACTTTTATAGATTTCCTTGAACAGAACTGATCATGTCACGGCTTTTGTTGCGTTACCTTTATAAAACAATTGAGGCACGCATGGTTTCTCATAATTTTACAGACTTACTTTATCTATCCTAAACATAAGTCTGTCTGCAAATCGTGGAGTTGAAGCGTCATTCATCATTTAGATTATACTTACCTAGAGGTGATACTTAACGAATAAAATAACGTTTTTTACCTATAATTTGATATGATAAAACCTATGTTTTTTACCGGACTATATAATAAATCTAGATACCTAATAAAGCAAAATCGCTCAAAACAAATATGATTCAATAACCACAAACTTTGAAGTTCCGGGACCGGGGGCTTTCGGGCGTCTTTATAGACGGCACTGTTTTATTTTAAACCGACTTCAAAAAAAGAGGAGGTTCGAAATTCGACGCTATGTTTTTTTTTTATGTTTGCTACCTCAGAACTCGATCCACATCTCGGTCTTAAAGCAATATTCAACCACAACAAAACAAACGTTTATAAAACATTTATGTGGGATAAATATCTTTTACTTTATCAAGTTTTATGCCCCCGATCAGATAATGTGTACCTACCTACCTATACGTCGACGTACAATCATCCTCTTTCGAGCGAGTGATTAATACGAGTGGTCGAGTGCCTTCTTTCCGTACAGTGTAATAAAAAGGTTATACCATTAATGTGTGTCAGGGTTTTTGTTGATAGTATTGCGGTGTGTCTGTATCCGTTTTATGGACGACCGAGCTACGGCCGACGGTAAAACGCATCGTGTAACATGTTCCTACAACGTGTTGTAAAAATGACCGTCGATGGCTGATGCCGAAGCGCGATCAGGCTCACAGAGTGCAGAGTTATTTCATTTTTGCATCCAACACTACAAAAATCGAACCTATAAGTACCTAACCCCACTCCCAAACTACCTATTTATCTACTACATACTTTTTCTAACCGTTGCCCAAAGTTTAATAAAGCTATAATTAGGGAGACTCGCAAACACTGTTATGTAGGTACTGGGTTATACCTACTTGTATAGAAAAACGTCTAAAACTCTAGGTATTCTTTATATAGAGTAAAACAATTTCCAAAATTGGTTTGCTTAATTCTTTAAGCAATAGGTGTTTTATAAGTGGACTGGTTTATGTTTTTTTTTTATGTTAGCTATAAGTTTCGTAAAGATTCCAGCGTTAGAAGTTTTTTTATACAGCTCTCATACAAATCTTTAATCACACGCACAGATATCGCGCGAGACCACCCAGAAGTACCTACCTTATGACACAGATTTCCAAATTGTGCAAAATGGCCGCCACAGTGGAAGAGTTAAAAACCATAATATAGGTAGGTACATATAATTAAAGAGTTTAAAATCCACTACTTCCAGTTACTTCCCAGTAATAATTTGTAGCTACTGTTCTGTGCGAAAAACTACAGTAGGTATAATGTGATATCTAGAATGCTTTGTCCTGAATGACTGCTATGGATCAACGCACAGCCTAAACCGCTGATCGTAGAGACCTGAAACTTGGAGGGTGCGTTCTTTGTATAACGTAGGCATCCGATAAGAAAGGATTTTTGGAAATTCAACCCTTAAGGGGATGAAAAGGAGTTGCAAAAGGCTAGTTTCCTGGGTAAAAAAATCAAAATTCTATTTAGTCCGTCAGTTAGATAATAAAAAAATAAAAGACACATATTTTTTGCTTTTTTAAAATAATGGAAATATGCATAGATAAAGCGCATTAAAGTTTAGGGTGGGGGACTCGTGACGTCACAGCTCGCTATAACGTGCGAACAAACTGTAGCGAGGCGTGACGTCATGTGAAATTTCGACTTGATATATCTCCGTTATTTTTTGGTTACATAAAAAATAAAAAAATACGTGTCCAATATTTTTTAATAATCTACAAAACGGACTAAAAAAAAATTAGGAAACTAGCCTATTCCGCGGGAACTTCGAAATTACCGCGAGTGAAACCGCGCGGGACAGCTATCCTACTAATATTATTAATTATAAACGCGAAAGTTTGTAAGTATGTATGGATGGATGGATGGGTGGATGGATGGATGGGTGTTTGTTACTCTTTCACGCAAAAACTACTGGATGGATTTAAATGAAACTTCCAATAATATAGCTTATACATCAGATTAACATATAGGTTACTGTTTATCCCGGAATTCCCGCGGGAACTCTGAAATTAACGGGGGTGAAACCGCGGGGCACAACTAGTATTTTAATGAAATATTATGCCGTCCGGTGCACCTTAGAATTATTGATTAAAAACCTGAAAATTATTGTTTGAAAAAAGTTTAAAAAGATGTAGTTTTGATTAAACTTTTACTGGCAGCGTCGCGGCGTGCCGGATCGCGCTCGGATCAGACAGAAGAAAGTCGAAGGCGCGGGACGATAGGGCGGCGGCAGCGGCGCGCGGCGTTCGGAGGCTGCGCCTCGCGACCGGACTGACCGGTTATGCTAAACCCCATTGTGGTCACTTTTTATATCCCGCGCCATAGCATCAGCACCACCCTCGCAGATCCCTTTAGAAAAAAGAGTTAATATTTGATTTCATGCATGGCCACAAACGAAACTAAGTACACAACAAAATACAAATCTAAGATCATACGTATATAAAAGGCATTTAGAGATATTACGCATAGAGCGTTGGTTCGGTTCAAAATTCGACAATGCACAAAAACAATTTGATTTCGAAATTACGTTCGCGCCAAGAGACGAAGTAAACGCACGGAGCACACCTTTGCACACACCTACTTACGATTGTTTCCCGTGAGCAAAATCAACCTACATCTGAACACAGTCCATCACCTATCTTACGCAGAAGTACGGGGACAATCAGACCACGTCGTCGTCTTATCGAAGAGTAGTCATAGGCGGATGGGGAGGAATGCTATGTAATGTAGTCAACGTTTTTGACAAAAGATAGAGTTGTTTTTTCTGTTCCCTGTCAATGATTACAAATTTGGTGTCAACTAATAATGTATTTTCAATCTACATTATTGTAAGCTGGTTCCTGCACCCGTAAAATTGCATCACTCGGCGTGTACCTACGATAAGCGAATGCAACTTTGACATTAATGAGTAACATTAATGCGCAACTGCAAAAGTTGGATACGCGAGTTTCTGACCAACCGAAAATTAAAGGCCTTCAAGGTGTAGATCGAAAATAGGTTGGGCCTTCGGCTAGCTCAATAAATTTTATCCTACTAATATTATAAACGCGAAAGTTTGTAAGTATGTATGGATGGATGGATGGATGTTTGTTACTCTTTTACGCAAAAACTACTTAATGGATTTAAATCAAACTTTACAATAAAATAGCTTATACATCAGATTAACACAAAGGGTACTTTTTATCCCGGAATTCCCGCGGGAACTCTGAAATTAACGCTGGTGAAACCGCGGGGCACAACTAGTATGAAATAGATTTATTGTAATTCAGATGTCATCCAGCAAAATCCAAACAAACATTTTCCGTCAAACATTTTTCCCACTAAAACCACGAATAGAATATCCACGGATCTACTATTAGTTTCTTTCGTAAACTTTTAAAACTTGGGCACAGATAATTAATATAATACTTGGGCTTTTTAACGGTCACCTACTTATACAAATAAGTAAAAGGTTAAAATATTTTTGTTTAAAATAACTGCTGCCATCTATAAAAATGTGTACTCACTAAAATAACTTGCCTTTTTCTGAGATTAGTGTTGGAGTACCATTTGTAATCCTCCAAAATGTACCCAAACGCAACTTTCAAAATATTTATTTTATTGAAGTCGATTACAGAGCACAGTAAAAATAATAAATTTCGAATATTTGTAGTAGGTAGGTATGTACAAAATATGATGTAGGTATTCAAAAGAATTATTTTCAAGTATTTTCAAGATAGGTTCCGTTGTGGATGGTGCTGCTCAAAGAGTAAATTTTAGTCTTTGAGCAGCATTTTACTCAGTAAGTGACAAATGTCAAACTCAACGAGTTACAGATAAATCATTAATGTCAATTGTCAAAATAAAAATATGTTCTGAATTCTGAGACGTGATCACACCGAGAAAGTTTTTTTATTTTAATAAATTATAACATGGGAGGTTCCCAAAGCACACGAAAACTCAGCATGGATAATGAAAATGAAATTCAAGTGTCCCAAGAAGCATTAGAACGGATACAGTCTCAGCTGGCCGCAAAAGTAATAACACAAATAATAACGGATTACATAATTTATAATTACTGTACATCCTTGTTTTGAAAAGTCTTTACTTCGTTAGTCATAAAATATATAAATTACATTATTTTATCATTACAACACATTAGGTAACTTATTCGTTTCAAAGAATTTTAAAAGACTAGGTTATATTTTAAGTTTCGGTACATAATGAGTATCGGATTTTAAGAATTGGTCAGTTTATCGAGCTCACCTGGAATATTATTTTAATTTATTCCATCACAAACGGACGATACCAATCCTCAACCACCAAACGTTTAAAATTAGAAGTCAGTAGAGGAGCATTTGCTTCTTAAATAATAGAACAAGAGATACAGAAAAAATCACAGGCTATCCACAAATTCTTAGCTATCCCTAATCCTAGTGTAAATAGAGTATATTATTTTACAGCAAGCTGAACAACGACCTCCTCCAAAATATGCACCACCACCACCATTATATGAATCCCAAAGACGACAACAAGAGCATGTTGCTGAGGAAGCGTACTGGTCACATCGTATTGAAAATTTGAAACGGGCACATGAAAATATTAACACTGGGATGCAGGTAGAATATGAAAAGACTTTAAAAGAAGCCAATAAATTATTTGAGCTTGTTCAAGATGATAAGATCGCTGGTAAACTACCTCCATGTCAAGATGAGAAAGCAAAGGTTGGTTCATTGTTATTTGTTGCACTATTTTATTGTCTTCTGAAACAAATTAGTAATTATTATTGTTATTATTTTTATTACTTCATTTACCTGTATGTTTCTTGTGTGCAATAAATATAGTATTTCAACATCTATCATAACTACTAGTACCCATTATATTATTAATATCAGTCATACATTCACTGTAGATTTATTAAGAATTTTCCATAACATATTTAATTTCAGGTGCTACAGTGTTACAATAATAATGCAGACAAGTCTTTACTGTGTTCAGTACTAGTAAATGAATTCAATGACTGTGTATGCAAGAGTCGACTAGCTGCAGTGACCGCATCCTCTTAAGCCTCTTGGGAAATTTGTATATAATGTACTAGTGTTGCAAATGTGAATGATATCTTTTGAGTTGGGATATGAAGCCATGGAAGTAGAACTAATAAAATATTGAAATATTGCTGTACCAATAAAGTGTTAACCCAAATACCCCATTTAGTGTTTGGTTATTTCTTTGCCTTATTTTTGTAAGAAATAACTGATACCTATGGCTTCACTCCCCTGAATTTAAAACTGGTCTGAAACTGAGGTAGGTACTGAAATAAACAATATGTTATTATAAAACAACATCTTAAAGGTTGACTGGCGGAGAATGCCACAATGGCATTAAGTCCACCTTTTGTATCATCTGGTGCAAAAAGTTTAAATAAATAAAAAATATAATAATTGCCAAGTTTAATTTATCAAATAGTTTTGTGAGTGATGCATGTTCAAACAGAACAAACAAAAATTATGTAGGGAACAATCTACATTTGTTTTGTTTCATAATACAGACTTCAAATTTTAAGGTACTTACCTGAGTTACAACTTGAAACAAGGGTAACAAGGGTACAAAACAAAAAGTTTACAACTAAACCCAGGTGTTTTAATATTTATTTATATTTAAAATTAAGTATTATTTTACTAGGTTTAGTTGACACCTATGTCTTACATGCCTGATGCCCTAGTTATTCTTCTGAGTGCCACACACATCAAATATTTTGTCTATAGAGCTATTGTGGTTATATTCTCTTTGGATGTATTAATAAAACATCCCCATGGAAACCAAACTCAGAAATATTTTCTCATACTGAATCACTGTAAAATATCTACTCTCTATCAGATAATTACTATAACTTTCTAACTACTCTGAAACATGGCAGCCCATGAGAAACAAACTGAAGAAAAGAAGAGACGTGTGCCATTATACCCCGGATTCCCTGAGCTAGCAAGATCTGATGTCAGTATACATCCTTCTTACACAAAGCTAAAATTGGCTTAGTAAGTATATTATCACATTTTTATTGAGTTACTTTAATTTTTTTTACTTTTCAGCTCTGCTGCTGCTTTGATTGTCAGGTAAAAATATGTCTGTCTCAATGAACAAAGAAATATGTAATTTTCTGAGTCTCATAATTTTTAAGTGGGTTGTTGTCACACTGACTAATCAACAGCCTTATTGCAAAACCTAGTATGTCTACAAAAAATGAAACTAGAAAAATGTATAGTCTCTTCACTACTATTAACAGTCACACTAATTTAACACCAGTATTTTTCTTATAAAAAATATATTAAAAAATATATTTTAAATATCTTTAAAACACTCTGTCGCGCACTCAGAGTCATTTTAATGATTACTTAATTTTAAGTAAAGATTTTTAAACCAAAATTGCTACAATCAGAGACATTCTTTAAATTATAATATATGTTAATTGACATTTATTTTAACTAAATCTCTGATTGAATTAAGTAATTATGAAAATGACTGAGTGTGGCGGTTAGTAATGTAAAATTTAACTTTTATCCTAAATTCATAATTACATAATAATATATTCCAGTCTGGTAGTCTGCCGCCATCGCTACCACTGGGCTAAAGTAGCACAAAGAAAACAGTTTATGAAGGAATTGTTAAGTTTTGAGAAACTCCAGTCTAATGCACTGGATGGAGTAAGGGTTCACAGGGAGTTCTCTCAAGGTATTCTGTCTCATAAAATACCATCAAGAAGATACATACAGAAGCTCACTCCGGACCCTCTTAACAGTAAAGAGAGGATGCGTGTAGAAGAAATTATAAGTGGAAGAGTAAATTTTACTCAGAAATAGACAAAATTCTGTCCAATTCTCTTGGTACTGAAACACAGATTTGAATAAATCAATTTATTGGTCATTAATTACAGTAGCCTTTTGCTTCTTCATCCTTTTACTTTTTTCCACATTGCTTTGTAGGTAATGAGCCTCCTTCTTAGCTTGAGCAATTTCTGTCCGGAGTCTCTGTTTCATAGCAGCTCTTTCATAAGCCAAACGTTCACTCAAATGGATCCATTTAAACCTTGATATGTATTTGATGTTCCATATCATATCATAGTACCGAGACTTTTTCCTGCTTCCTATTTTTGTGTTGTTTAATTTTAAAGCAACTTCTTTTGCCACTTTCTTCTTTTTGAATTCCACCCAGCCTTCTGTGAACTGGTTGGGGACACGCTTGCGTTTTTCTCCAGGCTCTAAAATTAGAGGTTAAATATTAATTTTAAGTTCTAAAGCGGTATGTGTCATGAAAAAATTTTGTTTCCTTGTAAACTTTTGACTTTGTTATGAATAAAATGTTTAATCTTTGAATAATTACAAACAATCAACTATTTATACACATATTTTTAACATCCTGTAATAATAACCTAATACTTACTGCCACTGGGTTGTAAATAAATTCTACCAACTTCACCGTACTGGGCAAATATTTCGCGTATTTTAGCGACATTCATGTAGGGAGGTATTGTTGATAAAAATATTATACCACGTTTTATCTTCTTTTTATGAAGGATTTTAACAGAATTAGAATTAGTATCCAAGCTAACTCCGTCGCAGTCAGATCCATTTTCTGGCACTCTATCCATATTTGACTTAGGTTTGTTATAAAAAATACATTCACATAACACAAATTTCGATCAAAATTCAAAACTAAACTTGTTACTTCTATAATTCCTGATTGTTTCTATCACGTAGTGATTACCTTCTCTCTGGTTTCTATACTTCTGGTGTGCGTTCCGTGGATTCGCACGAATGCACTCGAAAGCGCTCGAGCGCGCTATATACCCGTTCTGTGGCTTGGTGAAATTTTACTCTGACAACTTGTCAGAGCGTAGTTTCACCCGTTCCGTGGCTCAGAGTGCAGCAACCAAACAACCATCTTCGAAGCAGGTTAATTTTCATTCTGACAGCTATGTATTGTTTAAGAAGTGTCAAAGTTTGCGCCAAAAACCGGATTCGTCGAAAAAGAAATCAATCGGAGTTCTTACGAACAAAGAGGAGGTGTTGTAGACACAAAAAGTTTATGATTGGATGTAAAACAGTCTTATTCGCAATGTGAGTTGAGAGAAAACAAATGGCGCCTGAAATTTCAAATGTTTTGAGGTTATAAAAACAACTCGATCGTTTTGTGGCTTGGTTGCAACTCAAACGAGTGAAATTTTAACCGAACAACTGCGCCCAAACCCACGGAACGCACACCTGTACTCGTTCTGTGGCTTGGTGAAATTTTACTCTGACAGCGTAGTTTCACCCGTTCCGTGGCTCAGAGTGCAGCAACCAAACAAACATCTCCGAAGCAGGTTAATTTTCACTCTGACAGCTATGTATTGTTTAAGAAGTGTCAAAGTTTGCGCCAAAAACCGGATTCGTCGAAAAAGAAATCAATCGGAGTTCTTACAAACAAAGGGGACGTGTCGTAGTCACAAAAAGTTTATAATTGGATGAAAAACAGTATTTTTACAATGTGAGTTAAGAGAAAACAAATAGCGCCTGAAATTTCAAATATTTTGAGGTTTTAAAAACAACTCGATCGTTTTGTGGCTTGGTTGCAACTCAAACGAGTGAAATTTTAACCGAACAACTGCGCCCAAATCCACGGAACGCACACTTGGTATCACAAATTAACTATAAGTCTAGTTAAGAACAATGGCAAAATTTCTATAGGAGCTGGACTTTACTTTTATTTTTCATGTCCCAAAATAAACTATAGTTAGATTGATTTGTTTTTATGTTGTAAATACCATCCCGTTTAAAAATCATATCTAAATAGTCACAATTTTTTAAAATAACATCGTAAAATCCACAATACATTTGAGGTTAGAATCAACAACTACATTTTACCCGACCTAAAAGTGTAGTTAGCATAGAAATAATGTAGTCACAAGTGGTAGTTATCAGTCCGTAAAAAATGCCTAGGTAAAAACGACAAAGGAAATTCAAAATAGAACAACAAGTAAAGCGATTAAAGTGCGTGATTGCCGGGTGTCATGTCAATTGCTAATCAAATCACTGACGCGGTTCGATGACCACAGATTTAGTAACTTGTCAAAGACAAATGACGTTCCGATGTACGCAATTGAACAAAATGCTTATACTTACTATGAACCTAAATAATTTTTTTTATGACAAGAACGCACACACAGTTGTTGATTTGATGCCTACATAATTATCTAGTAAAACTATTAAGAAAAACGTGAATAATTATAGTCTTTGAATACTAAGTCATGTCATACGCGAAATGAATCGTCAATAGGTGCGTTCTGAAACCACATACATGATGTCGTAGAAGTTACAAAAACAAAAATAAATTAATATCTTTTTTTTGTGGCTACTTATAGAGATATTTTTTGTGTTTTTTAAAATCTTAAAAAATAAGGATTTTTTTCATATATATATCATATATGGACACCATTGTTTCGTATCGAGTCCGATCTGGCCATCCTTCTTTGTGTTTTTAGCGGGCATGGAAGATGGCGGCTCATTCATTTAATTTCGTGTCAGTAAAAAATGTTAAAAGTGTGTTTTATGGTGCTGTATAATGTATTGGACAATAATTTTTACAGTGACATTTTTTTGTGTGCTCAAGAAGATATATGACATTTCGAGCTGATTTCTTCGGTATTCTCCAAGACTCCAAGAGCTCCGAAAAAGTTCTTGTAGTCAATTCAGTACCGTGGCCTACAAGTTCAAACCGTAAGGGTACGACCCCATGCAGCCGCTCGACGCTCGTTTGCAGCGACATGTCTGGTCACGTGACACCATTTTGAATTTCCCGCGTTTCAAAAGGTGCGGCAGTCATAAAGCTGAAAATGTTGAGCTATGTCGCTCGTCGCTCGTTTTTTATGAGGTTTCGTTTGGAGCGACGTATGATCTCTTATACGTCTGTGGCAGCGATAAATCGATGTGGCGACAAAGCTGAAAATGTTCAGCTTTGTCGCTGCCCGCCGCGCTGGGACGCTGGTATTTGGGAAATGGCGTGAGTTGATTTCTGGTGCTGCAACGATTTATTTAATTTATCTAGGTAAACAATGGATTCAGACGAGGTAAACATATTAAAACATTTAATTAAAGAATCATAAACGTTTAAACGATAATTTTGTTTCCTCATTGTACAGTTTTATCAAGATTAAAGTGTATGTTAATTTCGAACCACCTTTTTTGTTACCTAGCAGTTTTGTTGTCATATTAATGTCTCAGTTTAATATTTTGTTTTTGATACGGTTGTTGTCGTTTATTTCATATCACCTTACAATATAAAAACAGTAATTAAGTTATAATTAATTGATTAGCCAAAGATAACTTGAATGTGAAAACTAGCAGTGAAAACTCTAAGTAGTTTGTGCAGAGTTATAAATTTCAGGATTATCTACAGAACTTACGACTTTATGTCTTATTTCATGTACAACAAGCAGTGATGTCAGCCGGCATATCGATGAGAAAGAGGAGCGTGACGTAGATGTAGACGAAAGTGTTTACGAACACGATAATGAGGAAGGTAACCAATTCAACTCAATTCTAACATATTTTCAAAATTTTGTCGACATTTCTATCCTACTAATATTATAAATCCGAAAGTGTGGATGTTTATTACTCAATCACGCAAAAACGGCTGAACGGATTTGGATGAAATTTGGCATGCACGTGTGGCATATTATACGCAGGGGTACAGAGAAGGTCATAGGGTACTTTTAATCCCGGAATTATCGCGGGTGAAACCGCGAGGCACAGCTAGGTTTTAATAAGAATTATCATTGTAATTGAGTTTAAAAAATTCAGGTATTCAGTCGAAGTGAGAAGATAAGAAGACGTTCCATTAGAGAGAAAGGAGTGGATGAGTCAATGGTTGCAAAGAAGATCCAGTGCCTGAACCACCTCCACCACCACAATGAATGATGTCGATGGATTCCTACTTGGGGTGGGATTTAACTTGTGACGATTACCACCGTCGGAAAGAATGGAAACTGTCATTGAGATTTTGAATTTGGTGCTCAAAAAATGTCACGAGATTTGCATCAGACACTTAATTTGTTAACTGGATCTTCTTGTTTTGTTTAACGAATTATTTGTATAAATTGTCCCATCATTAAGACAAAGTTCTATTTTTTAACTAGATTCATAATATGATTGTTAAATCAGTAAACGTTTTAAGAGTGTGATAATTATTTATAAAAGAACTGAAGATAGAAAAACTTCATGTTAACTAGTTTCATAATATATGATTATTAAATTAATAAACCTTTTGAGATTGTGACTGAAGATACAAAAACTATTCATGTTGACTAGATATGTTGATATGTTTGTTAAATCAATAAACCTATTAAGATTGTGATAATTATATATAAAAGAACTTAAGATACAAAAACTTATGTGGAATAGATTCATAATATATTATGATTGTTAAATCAACCAACTTTTTAAGATTGTGATAATCTATACTAATATTATAAAGAGGAAAGATTTGTTTTTTTGTTTGTTTGTTACGATTTAACTCCAAAACTACTAGACCGATTTCAAAAATTCTTTCACCATTAGAAAGCTACATTATCCCTGAGTAACATAGGCTATATTGTAATCCGGGATTCCCGCGGGAACTCCGAAATTATCGCGGGTGAAACTGCGCGGGACAGCTAGTTACCTAGAAAAGAACAATCGAAAAACATAGGTACTAGGTAGGTGAGGTAGGTAAATACCACAAATTAACTAAGGTAGGTACCATTCTTCTGAGTAGGTACCACTCGGTCTTTTTTTGTTAAATTTACCCCAATGGGGAAGGCAAAGGAAACTAAGTCCATACAGCCAATACAGTAGTAATTTTCTCTTCTGAAGTATTTACATTGAAATGCATTGGTGAGTCTGTCAGTTCACTTGTTTTTTTTTAATAATTGTACGACCTTGGGTACGTGCTCTTTAAAGCCTAAACTAACATGAGTGAAAGTTTACAATCGATCCACGCGTGAGACATTGCTTTCTAAACACTGTTGTGTCTGCGATGAAGAGAATTGTAATGAGTATTGAAATATTTTAGGGCACTGTTATCAAAGTCAATGGAAATATTTACAAATTAATCCTACTAATATTATAAATGCAAAAGTGAGGTTGTTTGTTTGTTTGTTACGCTTTCACGGCTAAACGGCTTAACCGATCATCACATTGTCAGGGGTACAGACAAGGACATAGGCTACTATTTATCCCGGAATTTTCACGGGAACTCTAAAATTAACTCAGAAGAAACTACATTGATATTTCGCATACTACACGGATGAAACCGCGGGGAACAGCTATTGTAAGTATTGAAGTATTGTAGTAAGTATTGTAGTAAGTATTGTAGTAAGTATTGAAGGCAAAAATTCCTGGGATTAGTGGCACTAGAAGGCACAACTAAAATAATTAATTTGTTCAAAAAAAATCTCATTTCCGAGCCATGGTTGGGTCGTATTCTTGTAAGTTGTAACTCCAGAACCAGAAGGCACACTTTCCTAGGACTGGTGGCACTAAAAGGCACAATTAAAATAATGTAATCTTGCAACAAAAAATCTCCGTTCCGTATCGTAATCGGGCCAGAAACTAGGATTCCCTGCAGCCCGACCACAATCGTACTCTTGTAACTCCAGAACGAGAAGGCATAAATTCCTGGAATTAGTGGCACAAAAGGGAACAATAAAAATAATGAATTTGTGCCAGCGTAAAAACTCTGTTCCATACCGTGGTCCGGCCAGGAACCATCATCACACAGTACACTGATTTTGCTGCCGGCGACTTATTGCTACTTTTTTTAGTCGCGGGAAATTTAAAATAGGGACACGTGCAGATAAGTCGCTGCACACGAGCGACGAGCGACTACCTGCCTATCGCATCTTTTGAGTCGCGGGAAATTCAAAATAGGTTCACGTAACCAGACATGTCGCTGCAAACGAGCGTCGAGCGGCTTGCATGAGGTTGCACCGGGGTGTTTTTGACGCGGCGACAATAAGTCACGTGACCAAATGTGACCAGATTTTGTGTGTTCTGTGGATTTATCGCTGCAAACGAGCGTCGAGCGGCTGCATGAGGTTACACCTTAAAACGATGCTAAACGTTAATTTGTGCATCTAACTTATTTTACTTGAAACTGGCTAAATGCCTTATATGCAGAAGCCAATAAGAAGAAGAAAAAAGAAACGTGACCGGTGACACTAGCAATAATGTCATTTATGAAAATTAACATTAAAAAAAAAAACTTCTAGTTTGTGAGTATGAAAACATTAAAAAAAAAACTTCTAGTTTGTGAGTGGTCTTGTGGTGGTTTGTGATTAGTTTGGATCACGTAGTGATTACCTTCTCTCTGGTTTGGATCACAAACTAGACCAAAGAGTAACATAAGCAGACATATGTCTAGTTGTGCTTAGAATATCGTCTGTCGTAGTGAATAAATTATCTTTGTAGTTTGGAGTGAAATATTGTGATTTGTGACGCCTCATCCTAGAAACAATATAGTGTTGCTAAAATTATCGTCGTTGCATTCTTAAATCATAACTAAATTACCATAAAATGGGTTGTGATGGCGGTACTATACCAAGACGGGATGAACTCGTTCGGCTGAAGAAGAAACCTGAACAGGTAGGTACGTGAAACCGCAGGTTTCATACCTTTCGTCTTCAGTAACATTAATATAATAATCGTAGTGTTTTTGTGTACGAATAGATTCAATTAAAACTAAATATTTAATCCAACAGAAAGACAAAGATGCAGAGCGCTCGTTTAAATGGCGCAATTGTGCGTTGACGCAGCAGAAGTTGCAGGAACCGATAGTGGCCTGCGGCCTCGGGAGGCTATATTCCAAGAGCTCCGTCATCGAAGCGCTGCTAGACAAGGAAACCAAACCAGAAACCATCAAACATATTAAGAATTTGAAGGTATGTTAAATATTTAATAAGCATATTTTCTCTCCAATCTCTGAATTCCTTGACATAGAGAAACTTAAGTGTAATTAAGCATAATATATTATGATTAGTGGTATACTTAAAATTGAAAAAAAAAACTTATCTAATAGTTTTGTAGGAAAAGCTATAAAGTAGATGCGAGGCATTTGTCTGTCTGAAGTGAGAAATGAATGTATAATAATGAGAATGTGTGAGTGTACAGCATTTTTAATGTTTAATTCATCTTTTGTCTTTTGTCAAAACTCACAAAGTGCGCAATACTGCTCTCGAAGTTTCTTGTAAATACATGCGAAATACTGTGATTTCCTTGTGAAAAATAATTAACTTTTGAAGATTGATATCTGTAGTGCTTGTGTTAATGTTATCTCAGTTTAAATCCCTAGAATAAAACTATAAATAGAAGATAAGACCAACAAGTGACATTGTAACTGGCAAAACTTTTTATAACTACCCTGCAATTTATTATCAGCTGTCAATAACATCTGACATTATGACGTTTACTGCGAGTGTTGCCATAATTAAATAATTAGAGCCAATTAGGGAAAATGGAGGGCACTGAACCCCAGACCACTGCCACAAATAAAAAGTTGGTGCAGCAAGCATTTCACCCCAGTCTTTTTAATATAAGAACTAGAAGTGCATCTGTGGGAAGCAAATCAAATAATGATCAAACAACAATGATGGATACCAGTCAAATTCCGATTAATGACATCCCTGATGTGCAGCATGAGCAAACTCTTACTGATGCCGCTCCAGAGTGGCAAAGAGTTCCAAGTAGAAAAAACCGAAAACGGCAAAAACCATCCCGTTCTTCGTCCCCGGAAATTATCGAAACATCAAATAGATTTTTTGGATTACCTACTGTCTCTGATGACAACCAAAATCAAGAAAATTTAAAAAAGATCAACAAACCACCACCCATTGTTCTCTATGGTATTGATGATGTTAACAGACTGACCGACCTTCTAGAGAAAGCGACTGATAAAACGAAATTCACCTACAAAATAGTCAATCGAAACCAACTTAGGATAAGCAGCTCGGATGTGGATGTATACAAAAACATAATGAATGTTGTCCGTGAAAATAATCTTATTGGACATACCTTTAATAGGAAGGATCAAAAGCCATTCAGAATAGTGATAAAAAACCTCCATCACACCACTCCGCATTATGCCATCAAAGAGGCCATAGAGAGCACAGGAAACACTATAGCTGGTGAAATAATTAATGCTAAATTTGGAAAAGAAAAGAAACCAACATCAACATTTTTCGTGAACCTCACGCCTGGTGCTAATAACAAAGCAGCTAAAGAAATCAAAGTCATATCCCACCAGTCTGTTATAATAGAAGATCCTAAAAAGAAAACAGGAATAGTACAATGTCAGAGATGCCAACAGTATGGGCACACAAAGAATTACTGTATGCGACCATACCGTTGTGTCAAGTGTGCTCAATCTCACAAAACCTCTGAATGCCCAAAAAAAGACAGGAACACCCCGGCTGAGTGTGCCCTATGCCTAGGACCACATCCAGCTAACTACAAAGGCTGTGAAGTATACAGAGAAATACTAGCGAGAAAAACGATACGGAAAACACCATTTAAGACAGACACCCAATTACCACCTCAGCCTCCAAGGGAAAATTTTAACCACAAATTTACTTACGCAGATGTTTTACAAAATAAAAACTATAAAATTGCCGAGAGCAATGGAACCAACAGCAGCACCATTGAACAATTACTAATAAAACAATCAGAAAAATTTGACTTAATCCTGCAACAAATGAGTACTCTTCTTAGTCTCATCACCTCACTGCTCAAGGCTCAATCAAAATAACTTCACTCAAGATTGCTACTTGGAACATCAATGGCTTAGCACCTAATAAAGCCGAAGTAGAGACTTTCTTATATCTACACAATATTGACGTTTTATTAATATCGGAGAGTCACCTCACAGCTAAAAGTAACTTCAAAGTAAAGAGCTACATTACGTACAACACAAACCACCCTGATGGAACAGGTCATGCCGGAACAGCAATAATAATCAAATCTTCAATAAAACATCACGAGTGTGAACAATTTAAAACTAACCACATCCAAGCAACTACTATTAATATTGAAGATAAGAATGGTCACTTCAACATCTCTTCTGTATATTGCCCACCGAAACATAAAATATCCGAAGCACAGTTTACACAATATCTTGATAGCCTTGGTGGTAGATTCATTGCTGGCGGAGACTGGAATTCCAAACATACCTACTGGGGTTCCCGCCTGATAACCACCAGAGGTAGGGAACTCAAAAAAAGTATAGAAGTCAACCACCTCTCAGTACTTGCAACTTCAGAGCCAACACACTGGCCCACTGATCCTAATAGATTACCAGATGTCTTGGACTTCTTTATCACTAAAGGCCTCGCCAGACTATTCTTCAACGTAGAATCCAGCCTGGACAGTTCATCGAATCACGTTCCCGTAATTCTCACGGCCAGCACTACAGTGCTTAAACGAGAAAATAGCCTTCGTCTTTATAATAGGTCTACAGACTGGAAATCGTTCCGAGAGATAGTCGAAAACACCTTAAATATTAAAGTAGCCTTAAAAACTAGTGAAGATGTTGAAGATGCAACCATGCACTTCACCAGAACCATTCAAGCGGCGTGCTGGCAGTCCACCCCAGAAATTACACCAAAATCCAATCTCCCTAATATATCAATAGAGGTAAAACAAAAAATTCTGGAAAAGAGAAGACTACGCAGGGTCTGGCATTGCAGTAGACACAAGGATGACAAAAAAGCTCTAAACAAGGCCATTGCAGATCTTAAAGAAACCATCGCGAAAGCAAATGAAGACACTCTAGAAGCCCACATACAATCACTCACTGCTACCCATGCAACTAATTACTCTCTTTGGAAAGCCTGCTCAAAGAATAAGCAACCAGTGAACCCCAAACCTCCAATAAGATCAGCTGGTAACAAGTGGGCCAGAACTAGTAATGAGAAAGCTCAGGCATTTGCAAATCACCTTGCATCAGT
This sequence comes from Zygaena filipendulae, assembly GCA_907165275.2. Lineage (NCBI taxonomy): Eukaryota > Metazoa > Arthropoda > Insecta > Lepidoptera > Zygaenidae > Zygaena > Zygaena filipendulae. The sequence continues at coordinate 1,805,023 of OU015650.1, forward strand.
TTTCAGACCTAATGATGTTCAGGACGAAACCACTGAAACTGAGATTGATGATATCCTTGGACAAGACTTTCAACTTGACTTTCCCATTAAACATGTGACACCTAAGGAAATACAAAGAAGTATTAAAAGTCTCGCCAACAACAAAACACCTGGATTTGACTATATAGATAAAAGAGTACTGGAAGAACTCCCTAGGAAAGGCATCATCTATCTTACAATGCTATCCAATGGTATCATACGAACAGGCTGCTTTCCATCTTTGTGGAAGGTATCACAAATCATAATGATACATAAAGCTGGCAAGCCACAACACGATGTCACATCCTACAGACCCATTAGTTTACTGCCAACTGTCTCCAAGCTCTTTGAAAGGATTTTATTGCGTAGGCTATTGAAGGTCCTCAAGGAAAGATCAGTAATACCAGATCATCAGTTTGGGTTCAGAAAAGAACATGGAACTGTAGAGCAAGTGCATAGAGTTTGTACAGTCATCAGAAGAGCTATGGAACGGAAACAGTATTGCTCTGCCGCTTTTCTTGATATACAGCAAGCATTCGATCGAGTTTGGCACAAGGGCCTACTCTGCAAGATAAAATGCCTTCTACCACACTCATTCTACGGTGTTCTGAAATCTTACCTATCAGATAGAATATATCAAGTCAGGGAAAGCGACGCTACATCAAGCTTTCACTCCATAGAGGCAGGAGTACCGCAGGGCTCGGTCCTTGGGCCGGTCTTGTACACAATATATACTGCTGATCTTCCGCAGAGCGACAACGTTGCTGTTGCAACCTATGCAGATGATACTGCAATATTGGCAAGCAGACAGTGTCCTATTGAGGCCTCAAGCGCCCTACAGAAGACCCTAAATGACATACAGAAATGGCTCTTGAAATGGAGAATAAATGCTAGTGCGTCCAAGTCAGTACATGTTACCTTCAGTCTACGAAGAGGAAATTGTCCACCCGTAACACTTGGCTCAAACGAACTTCCACATCGAGATTCTGTCAGGTACCTTGGAATGCATCTGGATCGTAGACTGACATGGAAAAATCATATCCAATCCAAAAGAAATGAAATGAACATAAAATACAGGGATATGCACTGGCTCCTTGGAAGAAACTCTAAATTATCACTGGATAAAAAGTTATTAATTTACAATACAGTAATAAAGCCTATTTGGAGCTATGGCATTCAGCTATGGGGCTTTGCCTGTAATACAAACATAATGATGGTTCAAAGAGCTCAAAACTATATTCTGAAGCAGCTATGTGATGCTCCTTGGTTTATAACTAACAACGAGGTTCACTCAAATTTGGGCGTGGCGACAGTGAGAGACGAAATAAAAGCTCACTGCACCAAATACAACGCCAGAATGGCTGTACATCCTAACCAGCTGGCAATGCAACTCATAAAGCCTGAGAATGGGCGGCGCCTGAAACGTCGAAAAATTCAAGATTATTAGAGCAGCTCTCACAGGAGAGTTGCTCTACAAGTCACTATTCTGTCAACAGATCTGCTTATAGTCACACTGACTGATTGCATGATACAAGGAGAGAAAAAAAAAAAAAAAAAAAAATTCATCTTTTGTGTATCTCTGAAGATTATCACAAAATTTAATCTTAATTTTTAGGTAATTTGTTTGGATAAAAATTAATACAAATAGTGTATTTTGCATTTACAGGACATCAAAGATTTAAATCTTATTAAGAACCCAGCCTACAAAGACACAGAGCATACAGAGGGAAGGGTGGGTGATGGCAACGCCCCATACATCTGTCCAATCAGTGGCATAGAGATGTCCGGCAAGTTCCGGTTTCTGTTTTTGTGGAGCTGTGGCTGTGTGCTGTCTGAGCGAGCACTCAAAGAGGTCAAACAAAACCTATGCCATATGGTAAGCAATTGTCACATGCATTTTTAACACAAGGCTATCTGCCATATGACACAGTACTAACTACTAGCGCTCACTATAGGACATTCTTGAGCTCTCAATCTTGTATCTGAGGATGACCTCGACTAAACAGGCACATATGTATTGTCATTCTACACCGAAATCAGTTTTACATGCTCATATCCTGTATATATTTACGCCGAAAGCTATTCCATTCCTGCGTTGTTCAAGTCATCTAAAACTAATAACCTAATTTCCTGCCACCAGAATGGTCCATGTGTCCATTTCAAATTGCTACCACACCAGACTGGGCAAGATTTTCTTGTCAATTTTGAATTCGCAGTATTGAGTGTTGAACGACAATATTATGATTTTAGCATGAATTTATTATTCGATCACACTATAATCTAAATTCTCTGTAAAAAATTTACACATTTTCAATTTTTCCAGTGCCAGCAACCCTTCACTGAGAATGATGTTGTTGTCCTCAATGGAACTGAAGAAGATATAGAGAAACTCAAAGAAAAAATGGAAATACGTGTCGCAAGCAGGAAAACAAAGAAAAATAAAGAAGTCAAAGTAAAAACTGAAGCCACTTCCACTTCCACTGTCACAGCAAATGAGATTGTTACTACGGATGAGAAAGATCATAAAATTGAACCTACAGCTGGTCCAAGTGAGCCCATCAAGAAAGAGATGGACACAATTCCCTTGTCTCTGCCAAAGTTCAACCCTAACAAGCAAGCCAGAGGTCATTTTGGTTCAATGAAACGAGCCCACATCAATGAACTGATGCAAGAAACGGCTTATAAAAAAACTAAGCAGGACTACAGTGTCGCCAAGGACCCTCAGGCCACTGAGGTGTTTAAGTCGTTATTCACGTCACATTCAAGTCATGAGGAGCAGCAAAGAGCTCATTGGGTTACATTCAACCCATTCTATAATTGATGATGAGTACCTATAGGTAAATACATATTGTGAGCGTGTGGATGTGTAGAACCTCTGCCCTTGCTATTTTTTTTATATTGTTTAAATGTGTAGGTACATTATAAGTATTGTCAATACAAAAAAACTTAGGGTTTAAAAGCTGAATTAATTGTTTTTAGTTATTTGTAAATAAATGTAATAGTGATCTGTAAACAATAGCATTTTATACTTTTCTATAAAAATAAATCCTTCATATCTATATATCCAGTTAATCCCACTTTAAGGGAACTGTACGAACTAACTATGCACATTACAGTGTTTCTAAGAGTTCTCTGCTCTCAACATAAAAAAATTGTGAAATACCATCATATCCCAGTACCTAGAGTGAAACGTATATGAGGTCATTTTTTAAGAAGAATGATAAAATCGGTCGTAAACTCTGAAAAAATTGCGAACATAAACGTAGTTCTGTTTATATTATGTTTGCGATTTTTACCCAATGGGAAAATTCAGGACCTACCGTTTTTAAAATTCAGTTAAAATATGAGTACGTGTTCTCGTGGTTCAGAAATAAGTTTAATGAAAATGTTTGTAATATTATATAGGTACCTACCCAAATATGTTATAAGTACCTATCATTGTACCCACCAATGAAATTCGAAAGCGAGTGAAAGTCAGCCATAAACAAAGGTTTGAATGTCGCCGTTTATACAAAAAGTCGTTCTATTTTTGAAGTTAGTAGTGCTGACACTGCAGCTTCCTAGTTCCTAGAGTATCCCCCTTATATCCCAACTGACGAACATACAAAAAACTTTAATATTAATTGTGAAGATAGAAAAATCGTTCAAAAACAAGTCGATAAATTGTTTTTTTTATTTATTTCAACATAAATAAAAGAAATATTGCACACAGAACAGACTAATTTCGAAACAAATTTTAATTTGTGCAGCATCCAACATTGGACACATTGAAGGTTTATAAATGTCTTATATCGTACTACACCTAAACTATAAATATGGAATGTAAATTTTTTTTTTTAGGAATGTAAAAATTTTTTTTTACTAATTGTAAATCGTAGATAATATCTACACATTAAATTATTAATTATATAATAATATTATCAACATATATTACGTAGATAAAATTTTATGTAGGAAATAGAAAACAAAGATAATGCACAAAAAACTGCATCATAAATGGTAATTAATGACACCTTAATAATATATTTGAGATCACTGCAATTTGCAACAGAACACTGGTGGCCTGTCACTACCTCTTACAGCAGCAATTTCAACCATACTCCTTGGCCACAGCTACGGCGGCGGCAGCGGCAAAAACAAATGGTAGACAACATAAGAAGTTGGCCACAGCTATCAGCGGCGCCGCCGTAGCTGTGGCGCCGCCCGCCCTTATAGTTATCACATGTAAAATCGGAATTTCGATGGACGACAAGTCAATGTAAGGTTAAAATAATACTGCTATATTATCAGGTCGTGATAGGCCCCTTCAATGTGGTAATTTTATTTAGGTAGTGTTATAACAGGTACCTATACACATATCATCATCTTGGCATAAACTATTTTCACCGATTACAGATTTTGATCGGTCTTTTTTTACTATGAATTAATAATGCGCACACTGTAAAGATTTGAATTTTTACATCTGGATCAAAATATCGGCCTGTAAGTCAGAGATGCTTAATATTTGCGTTGCTTTTTATACTGAATCACAATGGCAAAATGTTTAATTATTCGGTGGTGAACAAAAGTGCTCGAGCGATTTTGCATTTGGTCTGAACCGACTCTAAAATATATTGAAAAGAACATAGGAACGAAACAGTTAGTGGTTTACCGGATATTCGGCAAGCTACGAGGCCGGAGCGCCGAATATCCGGCTACCGGATAAGTCCACATATGACATATGACACATCTCCATCCCTTAGTTTTGTGATGTAATGTTTTTATTTGGCATATCAAATGGCTCCCAAAGCTTCACCGCTGTCGATATTATCGCTGTTTTTAAGCGGCTGCCTCCTGCTGCACCGAGGCCAGGGTGGCCTCTATGATGAGGTTGAAGTCCAGCTCGTTGAGGCTCGCCTTCGCCGTCAGCAGGTCGAGGAACGTGTCCAGCGGCGACAGCCGCTCGCCGGAGGGCAGCGCCGCTATACCTACAGAGGAAACACCAGTTTGTAACTTTACTCACTTGCCTTGGTCACACTCATCGCGCTCGCGTTATCTCTATCACTCGCAAAGTATGTGAAAAAGAGGTAAAAAGCAAAAATTTCGCGTAATACCTTCTCCTATACCTCCCGCGCTCCACGTTCACTGACTGACAATGAGTCTCATTACTGTTATATCGATCGGGTCCGATCACAGACGTACCGATCGGATCTGATCACTAGTGTACCGGCCTGGTCTAATCATTGTTTTACCAACTGCAACAGGGTCTGATCACAGTTGCACCAACCGGGTGTGATCAGTCGTACACCGACCGGGTCTGATCACTGTTGTACCGACCGGGTGTGATCACTGTTGTACCGACCGGGTGTGATCCCTGTTGTACCGACCGGGTGTGATCCCTGTTGTACCGACCGGGTGTGATCCCTGTTGTACCGACCGGGTGTGATCACTGTTGTACCGACCGGGTGTGATCACTGTTGTACCGACCGGGTGTGATCACTGTTGTACCGACCGGGTGTGATCCCTGTTGTACCGACCGGGTGTGATCCCTGTTGTACCGACCGGGTGTGATCCCTGTTGTACCGACCGGGTGTGATCACTGTTGTACCGACCGGGTGTGATCACTGTTGTACCGACCGGGTGCGATCACTGTTGCACCGACCGGGAGTGATCCCTGTTGTACCGACCGGGTGTGATCCCTGTTGTACCGACCGGGTGTGACACGGTTATACCGACCGGTGTCCCGCACGGGGCGGTGGCGGGCGCGCTCGGCGCTGGGCGCGGCGCCCCCGCTGAGCAGCGCGGCGGCGTGGTCCCGCGCGCGCAGCACGAGCGCGGCGCGGTGCGCCCACGCACACAGCGCGCGCCGCCCGCGCCCCTCGCCCACCAACTGGATCAGGCGCAGCTTGTTGCTCACAGACTTCTTGCTATCGTCGTCCTTTCCTGTAAACAAATTTTCACAAGGTTTTTTTTAAAATTACTAATACTAAGCACTCCGACTCAGGGTACCTATTTACACATTATTAGATATCTGTAACCACTAGACCAAAGTTGAACGGAGAAATTCTTCTCTCGTGCAATTGTAATTACATTCTACGAGATTCGCGTCGACCTCGACACGTGTCGTACAGAAAAAGTCAATAATACTCACTGGTGATGATGGCTTTGAGCACATCGATCTGCAGCTCGAACACGTTCCTGTGCACGTACTGCATGAACTGGTGGAAGGGCAGCGTGCGGTAGCCGAGATAGGTGAAGAACGAGCTGAACCCCTGCGGCAGCGGGAACGCGAGCGCCTCCACCGCCAGGTAGTACTGCTCGAGCGTCTTGAACAGCACGAACGCGTGCGCCGGCTCCATCTCATCGCTGCTCGGGCACACGGAGATATACCATTATTCTTGAACTTGTTTCAATGAAATGAAATTTTATTTTGTTAGTAAAACTTCGGAACTGCGCGGTTTCTTTGTAGACGTGATTAAAACGATTCTAAAATGCAATCGCATTTAAAAAAAAGCAAGGAAATATCACTGTTTTCTCATACTACTAGTTTGTCATACCAGTATCACAGATAATATAATACTCCAATATAGTCATACTCGATGATCGCCTTTTTGGTATTTTTATGACCCGACGGCATAATTACGTGGTACTGCTTTGTTCCTGTTCCTTTTTATTGGTGACTATAGTATTGTTACGTGCTAGGGTTCTTTATTCGGAGATTAACACTAACTTTACAAAAACACTAGGTCTAGGGTTCCTAGGTCTAGGTATCGCAACACTGAAACACTAAATGACTGATCTCGAAGTCCAATAGTCTCGCCAAGGTCGCAGGTAGTCGCAGGTATCGCTCAAGATTCACTCGTAGTTATCACTTCGAAAGCTCAAACTGAACTGCCCGTCCGGTTCGGTTGCGCCGTTTATATACCCAACCGAACGGGGCTCTAGAATGTTCGAGTCCGATGTGTTTTACTAGAAACTCGGCCGAACGTTTCTAGAATAGAACTTCTATCGAATTCGCTACTCCAATGTGTTTGCTTTACATTGCGTGTTTTGTATGCATTGCGCGTTTTGCATACATTGCGCGCTATTAATCTAGCTCGACCGCGACACTGCCCCCTTCTTAGAGATGCTCGTCCCGAGCGTCGCTATTGCTGCCTTGATAACGTGCTAAGCGGTCGATGTGCACTATTTTGAAAGCTCCCCTTGGTTGACGTTGAATCCGATACGTCACGTCATTCATCCGAGTAACAATCTTGTACGGGCTTCCCATCGAGTCTGTAATTTCGGAGATTTTCCCTTTCGACGGATAGGATTGTGTAGCCATACAAGTGATCCCTCCTCAAAACCACTTGTATTCGCCCTCCGGTCATATCTCGTCTTCATGTTCTCGCTTGACTGCAAACCATGCTCTCGAACCAAAGCATAGACGTCCTGCATTTTTTTCCGTAGATCGGAAACGTAGTCCTGCATCGATTGGGGGTCATCTGGAGGTCCGCCTGTCAGTAAATCCACTGGTAGCCGTAGTTCTCTACCGAAATTCACATACGCTGGGGTCGCCTTCGTGCTCTCATGCTCAGATGTTCTGTAGGCGAGTAGGAACAGCGGTATGAATTTGTCCCAATCCCTCTGGTGTTTATCAACCAGTTTCGCCAAATTCCTCTCTAGCGTCTGGTTAAACCTCTCCACCATGCCGTCGGACTGAGGGTGATATGGCGTGGTCCTCGTCTTGTGCATTCCCAAGATTTTGCACATTTCCTGGAATAGCTGGGATTCGAAGTTCCTTCCTTGATCTGAGTGGATTTCCAAGGGTACACCGAATCGACATATCACTTCCTCAACCAACTTGGAGGCTACTGTCGTGGCTTCCTGATTAGGTATGGCGAACACTTCCGGCCACTTGGTGAAATAATCCATGACGACCAAGAAGTACTTGTTCCCTGACTCGGTCACTGGAAAAGGTCCAGCCACGTCAACAGCAATTCTTTCCCAGGGCGCACCAACATTATAGAGTTGGAGGTTTCCGCGGGTCCTAGTTGACGGACCTTTGACTGCAGCACAAGTGGTACATTTGCGGCACCATTCCTGCACATCCTCTCGACAATGAAGCCAGTAGAATCTTTCCCTTACTTTTGTTAATGTTCTCTTCACGCCAAGATGTCCACCTGAAACCCCATCATGTACTTCACGAAGAACGTCTTTCACCCTGGTCCTTGGAACAACTAACTGAAGGTGGAACTCTCTGCCGTTAGGTTTCTCCCATTTTCGGTAAAGTATTCCGTTCTGCAGAACAAAGCTGTCCCATTGGGCCCAATAGGCTTTAGTGATAGGGCTAGTAGGTGCGACCTCAACCCATTTTGGTTTGTCCGCACTACGTTTTTTCCAAGCCACGATGAGTCGAACGTCTTCATCATCCTCCTGAGCTTCTCTCATGGCCTCATCTTGCCACAGTCCCGGAGGGCTCGTTCTCATAAGCTTAACGGTCAGTTCCTTCGACTCCTGTTTGACACAATGCTTACAATCTTCCGGGCATGGTCTTCTTGAGAGGGCGTCAGCGTTGCCATGGGCCTTCCCACTGCGGTGTTCGGTGACGAAGTCAAACTCCTGGAGTTGTTCGATCCATCTGGCAACTTGACCTTCTGGATTCTTGAACTGAAGTAACCACTTCAAGGCGGCGTGATCAGTGCGAAGTATAAACTGTCTTCCGATGAGGTATTTGTTGAAGTGTTGCAGCGTCTTTACTACAGCCAAGAGTTCTCTCCTTGTCACACAGTAGTTCCGTTCAGGTTTCGACAATGATTTGCTAAAATAAGCAATCACGACTTCTTTATCGCCTTGTTTTTGAGACAAAACACCACCGATCGCCGTGTTGCTAGCATCTGTGTCGACAATGAACTGGCCGCAAGTCTGAGGGTAGCCTAAGATCGGTGTTTCACACAAACACCGCCTCAATTTTCGGAAGGATTCTTCGCAGCTTTCGTCCCAACAGAATGGCTGTTTCTCTTCAGTTAGGCGATGCAACGGTTTGGCGATTTCAGAAAATCCTTTAACAAATCGCCTGTAGTACGAGCATAGTCCCAGGAAGGCTCGCACTTCCGTCTTATCTCTGGGAGTTGGCCACTTCTGTACTGCTTCAATTTTCTGCGGGTCAGTCTGGATTCCCTCGCTGGTGATTACGTGGCCGAGGTAATTGACTTTATTACTGAACAGATGGCACTTCTTCGGGTTCAGTTTTAAGTTGGCACCTCGTATCTTTCCGAAGACTTGCTCCAAATTCCGCAGGTGATCTTCAAAGTCTCGACCCATGATGATGACGTCATCCAGATAGACTAGGCAGGCGTCTCCCACTAACCCTGCCAGTACACACTCCATGAGACGCTCAAAGGTAGCTGGCGCATTGCATAATCCGAAAGGCATAACGTTAAACTGCCATAACCCTTTGCCAGTTGTAAATGCTGTCTTCTCTTTGTCTTTCGGATGGATTTCTACCTGCCAATAGCCAGATTTCAGGTCCAAGGTCGAGAACCATTGCATACCACTCAGGGTATCCAAGGTATCGTCGATACGTGGCAGTGGATAGCTGTCCTTCTTTGTGACATCATTTAACCGTCGATAATCTACACAGAACCGCATGCTACCATCTTTCTTCTTCACCAAGACCACAGGCGAACACCACGGGCTTGCGGATGGTTCTATAATCTTATTTCTTCTCATATTCTCTACCATGTCATGAACTTCTTTTTCCTTAGCAATCGGAATTCGCCTTGCTCGCTGCCGAATAGGTCTTTCATTCCCGGTGTCGATTCTGTGTTGAACTAACGACGTCCTTCCAAGATCTTCTTCCTGGGAGGAGAAGATATCTGCGTAGCGCAGCAGCATTTTCTTAGCTTTGAAGCTCTGCGAATAGGTCAGATTGTACTTACAGCCGTCAAGAAGTTCTGTAATAGTAGACCCATTCTTGGTGTTGGACGTATCTGATTCTGCTATCGGCATTGATTGACACTGCTTTACCCAGACAGCTTCCTCGCATTGTCCAACAACTTCACCCTTATTTAAGGTAACCTCGTAGTTCTCCAAATTCACGACTCTTATTACTGCAGTATTGGATCCTCTAACAAGGGTTCTTGCTGTCAGGAGTCTCCGAGCCGATGGTTTGTTTGGTATATCTTCAATCAACACACATCTTGGCTTATTGTTTTTAGCCAATGGCAGTTTCACCTCTACTTGAGTTTCTGCTCGTCCAGGTATGACAACTTTGTTTAGGCAAGTCACTTTTCCAGTGGGCCCCCCAAGTATCAATATCTCCTCGTTGCCGCACTTGAAAACACTGTTAGTGACGTCAATTCTGCAGTTATGTTTCTTCATGAAGTCCAGGCCCAAAATTCACTCGTCGATAATTTCAGCCACGATGACGTTGTGAGTGTACGGTACTTCTCCCACATACATTGTGACTGATATTTCCCCCAGGACGGGTATTGGCTGACCGGAGGCGGAAAGAAGTCGACAATCGACATTCTTGCGTCCCAACGCACCTTCCACCATGTCCGGCTGAACTATCGTCCTAGAGGCTCCGGTGTCTATCGTCATTTTGCAGTCTTTCCCATTAACCGCGCCACATATCGATAGACTGTTCCCATTGCACGCCTGTGAGATGACCATTGCTGGGGCTTCTTTCACGCCAGCCAGTACCCGCCCCTTAGTCCTGGCTGTTACTCGTTTCCCTGACTCCCGATAGAGGACGGAGTCTCCTGCCTCTTTGTCAGTTCATCAAGTTGTTTCTGAAGCTTGATGATTTTTTCTGTCACCTCATCCTTCTTCGGGCAGGAAAACTGCAGGTGGCCTCGTTCACCGCATTTGTAGCACAAGGATCCAGTCTTCTTTAGGGGTGCCTTAATTACCTTAACTTCTTCAGTGACTTCCCGCAGCTTATGCGCACGCACATCTCGCCGCACCGCTTCAACTTCCAGGGCATGTGCCAGGGCATCCTTCAGCGAGGCATGATGACGAAGCCCCACTGCAGCCCTTATCTCCATGTCCCGGATGCCATCGACGAAGGCTTGCAAAATGTTTGCGTCCACCATCTTGGTGTCAGCCGTCGGGTGCGCTTTGCGGACAAGCTTCTCGATCTTCAGTGCCCACTGCTGTAGTCCTTCTCCTGGACGCTGGACTCGATCGCGTAACTGGGCCCGGAACACGTGTTCAAGGTGGCGCTCCCCATATCTGGATTCGAGGGCCTCCATCAGCTCCTTGAATCCACTTCCTGAGCTAGGCAGTGCCTCCAACACAGACAAAGCCGAGCCCCTGAGCGCCACGGTGAGAGCCGTTAGACACTGCTCATCCGTCCACCCATTTGCGGTAGCGACGGTCTGGAACTGCTGCCGGTATGCGGGCCAGGATGTAGCCCCATCGTAAGGTGGCACTTTCACTCTGGGTGCCTGGACTACGCTGACAGCCCCACTTGATGTGATTCCCATTGTTTTAAGACGCAACACTTCTTTTTGTAATCCAGAGTAGCCAGTCTCCAATCCCGTGACCCGCTCCTCTACTACATTTTTTAGTCCGACTTCTAATACTGAGACGCGCCCTTCTATTGAATCGATGTCTTCACGGAGTTGCTTCACTACATTGCTGACCTTATCAACGGCCGCCAAAACTGTTTGAAGATGTAGTTCGGCGCGCTCCTTTTGATCTTTAAGCATGACGTGCAGATTTTGCTGTTGATTTTCACGTAAGACGTGCAGATTTTGTTGTTGTTCTTCACGTATAGCATTAAATTTTTGGTGCATACCCTTATTCATGTTTTCCATCATCTTGACCAAACTACATATATCTAGGGCGGCTGCGTCCGCTGCTCGTCCCGTAGTCGTAGCCCGGACGTGGTCAGTAGGCGTGGCCAGGTGGGCGGAGCTAGTGGGCGGGGCTTCGACGGCGGGCGTGGTCAGGCCGATGGGCGTGGCCTCAGTAATGGGCGGGGCCTGGTGGGCGGGGCCAGTGGGTGGAGCCCGATGGCCAGTGGGCGTGGCCTGGCGGGCTGCAGGCGTAGCCCCCGCAGCACGTTGTGCCCTCGTCCTGACACCTTCCTCGGCGATGTCTTCTCTCGGAGTTAGTGGCATCTCCAAATTTCACTTCCGACACCAAATTGTTACGTGCTAGGGTTCTTTATTCGGAGATTAACACTAACTTTACAAAAACACTAGGTCTAGGGTTCCTAGGTCTAGGTATCGCAACACTGAAACACTAAATGACTGATCTCGAAGTCCAATAGTCTCGCCAAGGTCGCAGGTAGTCGCAGGTATCGCTCAAGATTCACTCGTAGTTATCACTTCGAAAGCTCAAACTGAACTGCCCGTCCGGTTCGGTTGCGCCGTTTATATACCCAACCGAACGGGGCTCTAGAATGTTCGAGTCCGATGTGTTTTACTAGAAACTCGGCCGAACGTTTCTAGAATAGAACTTCTATCGAATTCGCTACTCCAATGTGTTTGCTTTACATTGCGTGTTTTGTATGCATTGCGCGTTTTGCATACATTGCGCGCTATTAATCTAGCTCGACCGCGACAGTATCTTACATCACTTATGCAGTAAAGTGAAGACAACACAGAAATTTTATTAGGCAGGCTGTCTAGGTATTGTACTTTTGCTGTGCACTCCGCTATCTTAGTTACTTCTATAACCAAAAATTAATATACTTACCTTAGAACAATTATTGCTAATTAAATGATACACCGACGAAAACTCAAAATAAAATCCAGAATTATCCAATGAGCCGGACTACGAACAAAATCCACCGCACAAAATTTAAAAAAATTGACAGTCACAAAGCAATTATGAAAGAAACAATTATTATAAATGCGACAAAACAAAACAAATGGCAACACAGATACAGCCCAAAACAACAAAATACTATCCGGTCCAAATAAAATGATCTGTGTACGAATTTCAGGAAATCAACCATCGGTTGATTAACTCGATTTGACATACCGATTCAATATTTACTCATTTTATAGTCAGTTATAACGGTAAAACAAAAAATTCGTATTATTATGACTTACAAAATTCCTTGCCCATAATATCGATAAAATATTATCGAGCCTTATCTTCGTACACAGATTGAGAATTTTGACAAAAAAAACCACTGTTTTTCTATAGAAATAAAACGGCACGACATTCCGTAAATGAGGCGACAAAACACAAGACAATCACAGAGACGGCACAACTGTGAGAAAAACCCAATAATAAATATTTAATCAAGAAATATTTAATTTTCCACCATCTTTCAGTTACATCAATATTTCGCTCACTGCAATTTCGACTTTATGTCCAGTAAGTAAAGTCGAATTTCAATGTGCAAAATAGAGTGACAGTAGTGAGAGAGATATTGTGTGTGTATATTATATAGACTATAGTGTGTATGTGGTATGTACTGTGTATGTAGTGTGTGTGTGTAGTGTGTATGTGTAATCAACTTTCCGCACTAGTAATGCTACTGCTCCACCTGCGTCTTAACGCGTTAATTATCGCGATAATTGATGCTATGCGCAGATGTAGACTACATTTAGTGCGCTAATTTATTAACGTCATTATTAATGGCATTAGACATTAGGCGATAACTTATGAACTGACGGAGTAGTGTGCAGATGTAGCCATTTGATTTAAAGCGTTACATTTAGCACAATCATTATGGCGCTAGAGACCGCAGTCACTAACACTAACGCTAACGCAGGTGGAGTAGTGGCATAACAATAATGCACCAACATTTCAACATTCGAGAAAAAAAGTCAACCAAACAAAAGCGGCCACTACAGTTGAGGTACCAAACCGCCACACAAAAGCAACGACTACGGTTGAGTGGTGGTGTGTACATGAAGGAGAAGCCTCGCTGGTGGTGGTGCGCGGGCGCGGCGGCGAGCGCGGCGCACAGCGTCCGGCACAGCGCGCGCGCCGCGTCCAACTGCGCGCCCGCCCAGCGCGTGGCGGCGCCGTGCACCCCCCCGCCCGCGCCGCCGCCCGCGCCACCCGCGCCCCCCGCGCCGCCCGCGCCCCCCGCGCCGCCCCGCATCAGGTGCACGCTCACCTCGCGCAGGTTCTGCGGCGCGCCCGCACCGGTCACACTCGACACGAGTCAATAGAATGAGAGTCAACTTCATAGAGTGGTAACCTCTTTGGAACACGTCGATAGCAATTTTTTTTTTTTTTTTACCACCTTAGATACCAATATAAAATTTATTTCATATTTGAAATAAGAACATATGAAATCAAATATATGCATACTGGTAATATTGAAATCACATATTTAACCTACAGAATTAATTTGCATAGAACCAACCGCATTCAGTGCACGCAGAGTGATGCCTTCTCGCGGCAGTTGAGATCAGTTTACTGCGAACGTAATTTCGCGCCGTTCCAAAGCAATTGCTTTCGTGCTTCAACTTCGTAAGGAATTTCGAATAAAATCTCACACTCATCCGTTTTGCAAAACGACATATAGTTATACTGTAATTCCGGCGGGAACTCTGCAATTAACGCGAGTGAAACTTGAAATTTCGCATACACATCAGCAGCACAGAAAAGGACATAGGTTGCTTTTTATGGTGGAATTCTCCAGGGAACGGATACCTACTCACGCGGGTGAAGCCGCGGGCGCAGCTAGCATTTAACTATATTCTTTATTTTATTCTTAATTCTTGCATGAAAGTTTTACCGCGGCGATGACGTGCTCCTGCTTGCTGGTGGTGCACACGTCCAGCTCGAAGAAGGGCAGCGCGTCGTGCGCCACCAGCGACGCGCGCCGCCCCGCCACCAGCGGCAGCGGCGCGCCCGCGCCCACGCCCACGCCGCCGCCCACGCCCGACGGCGACACCGGCGTCGAGCAGCGGGACAGCGCCTCCGGCTGGCGCGCGCGGGGGGGGGGGGAGTACTAATATTAATGTACTGTAACACCCACGACACTAAATACTACACTGTAGATGTTACGGAGTTTTGTAACATCTACTCCATTACTCTTTGTCTATACGCAGTACGAGTGATTTATGGATGATGAATTGATGATGCAAAAGAGAGATGTGATAATGCCATAAGACCGTCTTTCTCGAATGCTCTACAGCGTATCGCTTCCGGCACGACGTCTGTCGCAACGACTTGTCGTCGACGCAAGCGGAAGTCTCCGCCATACATTTTCGGCAACCTTTGTCCACGCGTCGACGCGACGCGCTCTCGACGCGTCGCGTCGGACACCAGTTGCGCGCGACTTGGTTTGCGAGTCGCGCGCAACTAGAGTATCATACGAATCGTTCCGTTGTATACTGATAGCACTGTCCCACTCCTCGCAGTGACGAGAAATTCGTTCCGATATAACTTTCAGCATACTGCAGCAGTATCCGCAGTTAGGCGGTATACGTCATAATCGTCGCCATTTTTGTACTGTGAGCACTGGCGCTTTCGAGCCAAGGTGCTCTTAGTGGTTTGATCACGTGATCAACCTCGGATCAATGACTGGTCAACTGTATTCTGTTTTAAAGAGTAACCAGTATACCTCAGTATAGCTATCTTGATAGGAACGGCTTCGCAATATACTGAATTGACGTCATACCTTACAGTGCTCGCAGTGCATTTCGGAACATACTAAAAGTAAAATGTCTTTGGTAAAGTGTAAATAGAGTCCGAGTCGAGTCGACGCGTGGACGAGTGTAGGTCGAGAACACGTAGCATACGCAAAGTAAAGTTTCAGTCGCGTATCAATCGAGTTGCGAGCGAGTCGACGCGTGGACGAAGGGCCTAAAGGACAAGTGGGCACCGGCACCTGGTAGCAGGGCAGGCTGGCGCGCAGCTTGTCCCGCACGGCGCGCGGCCGCAGGCGCGGCGGCGGCGGCGCGTTGAGCGCGGCCCACACGCGCGTCCACGCGTCCTCCGCGAACTGGCACACGCGCTGCCGCGGCGCCAGCACCACGCACGCGCTGTTCCACAGCTTCTCCACGCTCACCGACACGCTGATGTCGCGCACCTGCGCACATACTTCCTTTTTTTTATTTACCCCTTATGAGGAAGGCAAAGGAAGCTAAGTACATACAGTCAGTCCATATGTTTTTCTTTTTAGAAGTTATTAAGAGCCATTTCACAAAAATATTGCGCGCGAGTTTAGGTACAAACTGCGTTATTGTTTATGTGTGCGTAGTTACTCACACGTACACAACGTAAGCAGCGTAAAGCGCGCGTCGAGACTCGAGGTGGACAACGCAATCTTGAGCCGTGGGCAATCGTAGGTATTCTCAGATAAAGCAGGTAGGTATACGACCCTAGCCACGCAGCAATTTATACGAGACAGATGTTGTCCAAGGTTTTACTGGCTTTGTAAAATGAAAAATTGGGTTTCTTTTTTAACTAATGTATTAGTTACACTGACCGATAGAATAATATTTTTTTACTTGTATTACAGCTTTAGTGGTGTACTTATACATATTATAACGATTACAACTCTTCCAACTTTTTGAATCGTTTATCTCAGAAACGGTAGTTCTTAGGAAAAAAGTATTCAGATGTTTTTTTTATAGATAAATAGCTGTGCCCCGCGGTTTCACCCGCGGTAATTTCGGAGTTTCCGCGAGAATTCCGGGATAAAAAGTACCCTATGTTCTTTTCTGTACCCCTGACAATGTGCATGCCAAATTTCATCCAAATCCGTTCAGCCGTTTTTAACATATATTCAAACATCTAAACATTCAAACATCCAAACTTTCACATTTATAATATTAGTAGGATAAATTCCAGATCAAGAAAAAATTCCAGTCTTTTTTAAAGATATATTAAACATTTTATGAATAAAATTTTTACCTGACCTAATTTTATCAAATAAATGAAAATATACAGAGATAAAGCGTATTAAACTTTAGGGTGGGGGCTCGTGACGTCACTAACCGCTATAAGCCGCTATACAAACTGCACCGGTTAGTGACGTCACGCGAAATTTCAACTCAATGTATCGCCGTTATTTTTGGACTACGTAAAAAAAGAAAAAATAAGTGTTCAATATTTTTTATTAATCTACAAGACAGATGCGTAACATGCCCATTCCGATAAAAATATGCCATGTTTCAGGTACATTATAACCCATTTTTCAAATGAAGTACTCGTCAAGACCAATCAAACGAGCACTAACTCAAGGGGATTGTATCTTTTTTTACGGAGTTCCTATGGCCACCTTCCAGCTCCATCATCATATCAGCTCCATGTCATCATGATATTCCATTATCAGGCGATATACTTCAGCTAAATCGAAAAAAATTGTAGGTAATTGTATTTACTTTACCTCTGTTGCCTTTTTTAAGGCTGCAAAATTATCACGGTTCCTTTTTTTAAAAGAACGGTATACACTATCCTTGCGAGTACCCATAGCTAAAAAATAAAAAAAATATAGTATTATTATTAGTAATTTATTAACATGTCGGCGTGAGGGTAGTTTCGTTATCAATAACGTTTCCCGCCGACGTATAATAGTCGTCCGTTCCCCCGCTCCACTCCACTGCCCGACTCGTCTTTGTTAGAACTCGATATAAATGCGGGTAAGTGTTAGCCACGTGTCATTGTTACTTTGTGTTCGGTTCAGTGCAGTTATGGTGTCGTATCAGTGTCGTATCAATCTAAAGTGGCTATAGTGATTACGTGTGCTGTGTCATCTAATTATTTCCAGAGGTTTGCTTAAGTCGGGAGCACGGGCAGTGGAGGTGAGCGTTCATGCATTGTAAAGGGGCCCCATTAAACCTACACCTGGGTCGCAAGTCCCAGGCACTGCTCCGTGTTCCCTACGGATATCTGGTATGCTGTATTATCTATAACTATGTTGGTGCAATTGCCTATTATAGTTTCATATTCCTATCTTTATTTCCGACAAACGTATATCTTTATTATTATTATCATACAAACAACTAAAATAATTCATACCTACATATTTCATAATAAACAAAACTTACCTCGCGAAACAAAACTCGAAGCGGATCAAAAATATTTGGTCGCAGTATAATCACCACTTTACCAATTTTACAATACGAGCGCACGAAAATCGGAACGCGGAATAAAATGGCACAGGTCCTGCCTCGACGGGCGCACGCGCCATTCTAATTGGTATCCGCTTGTGCATTGTAATTTATACTGATATTTAGATCAATATATTGACAAATTATTTGCTAATATTTGCAAAATAACTGTAGAAATCAATTCTCCAAAGAACAATGTTTATTTTGGGATAATTTAATTTTAGTTATTACTGTGTATTTAACCAAAAATCACGATAAAATTGACACTTTAATCTTAAAAATTTACCAAATTATTTCTTTTTTTTACTCAATAATGGTAATGAAATTCAAGAATCTGTTACATTAAATGACGACTAAAATATATGTCCGATGATTACTATATTTTTTGAAACTTATTATATCAGCATTATTAATAGATATCAGACTTTGAAATTGAGTCTGCGGCCATTTTTCACTAAAATGGTTGTGGGAGATGAGGCACTAAAAATTTACCAAATTAGTTTTAGTAAATGTGTTACATTAAATGTCAACACCAAAGATAGACCTATTTTTTGCAGTTATTAAATAATTTCTGGGTGTTACTTAACATAGTAATTTAGGAGTCCAAAATCTTAGAAATTCGCGCGAAAATGTAAGATGGCTCTTAACATTGAAATACATCGGTTAGATACATTTCGACGCTCTGACGACACTTCTGGATGCAATTTTTCACAATTGGATCATAGTGCGTCACAGTCACCAACATTGACCATTCGGACCTCACCGAAAGCTTTATGGTTAAACCTGCGGTTTCCTGCGAGTTCCCGCAAGGAATCCGTGAAATCTGTTCTTAGCTTAGTCTCTTCGTCGATCTGCTCCCTTAGGTCAAGTGGTTTTCAAGATTTCGTGTCTAATCAGTTGGGATTTTGGTGATTTCCTTCGAGCCGGATGCGTGATGTATGTGCACTCACCCGGACGTCAGCGATGCGCGTGTGCGCGGTGTAGGGCAGCATGGCGAGCAGCGGCAACGCAGCGGCGGGCAGCGCGCGGCGCGTGTGCGCGTGCGCCGCCGCCGCCAGGTACTCCTGCAGCACGAGCTGGAACGCGCCCAGCGGCGAGCGCTCGTTCACGCACATCCACGATATCAGCTGCGTTCACAATTAATGCCATTCAACAGCTGTTGCAATCGCAAAGAACTTATTACTACGAATCCAAGACCTGAGGTTTTGACGGAAATCTAAGATGGTGCTTCACACAAGGAACCATACAAAAATGGAATGTAATGGAACATTTATTTCTGTTAAACAGGTTCTGGCGGGAATCGAAAACGGCGGTTCACTTTTTAGATTTTGTTGTTTTTTATGGTGCAGTATGGGACAACCATTTTCGCAGTGGCGGTTTTATAACGTACATCACGATACTTGAAACTGAATAAATGCATAAACTGCGAAACTTCATAAAAAGAATTAGAAGAAAAAAGTGTCCAAGACCAAGATGTTTTTTTTTTTTAGTCTTGAACCCAAATTGCATACACTTTGAGAGCATGTTGTTGTCGTATTCTTTTATTTTGTAATGTGCAAAGTAAATTGGTTTAAAATTGTACCTACTGGCAGAATAAATGAAAAAAAAAAAAACCCAGCCACACTTACTTCCTCGGTCAACTCGAGATCCCCCTCGTGGTAGACGAGATAGTGCACTATGGCGAGGCGGTTGTCCACGACGGTGTCGCTCCTGAAGGTGTCGGCAAGCGCGTCGCGCGTGACGGCGAGCGCGCGCACGTCGAGCGTGTTGAGGTCGAGCGCCGCGTGCGCGCCCCAGCCGAGCAGCGGCGCGAGCGCGGCCGCGTCCCGCGCGCCCCCGCCCGCGCCGCCGCCCGCGCCCGCGCCCGCGCCCGCGCCCGCCGCCAGCACCGCGTGCGCGCGCGCCTCGTGCGACGGGCACACGTCGATCAGGTGCGTGTACAGCATCGGGATCGTCACCAGCAGGTGGTTGTCTGCGCGCGGCCGCGGGCCGGTGATTCTTTTTAACACTTTCCTCTAGGCCAGTGGTTCTTAACAGGTGGTCCGCGAACCAGTCGTGGTCCTTGGAAGTATCTCAATGTGGTCCGCGAGCCATGCCAATAAATGACAAAAGTCTACACAACATCACCCGAGCGCGTAACACGCCCGACTGCGACTCGAGGCGAGATATCACCTCCAAATCAATAAACTAACTGGGTGGTCCACAGCATAACGGGAGTTTTGCCAAACGGTCCCCCAAGGGTCAGGACTAAAAGGTTAAGAACCACTGCACTAGGCGCTCACAACGATCACGCTCACGAACACAGTTTTTTCCATTCCATTTTCGTTGTATACGAGCGTTGCTGACATTGTGGTCGAAACCCAAGTGGAACGGACTGTGCGAGTGAATGTCTTTTGTGGCAACAGTTGGTTATTTACGCAATAAATGCTTTGGAAAGTACTTTTTAATACAGTTGCTCAAAAAGTGGCGTATTGCAGGGACTTTTAGCGTTCGGGATGTGGGCTATTACATACTCGAGCTTTTTGTTTACCTTTCCCGAACTCGTGCGTTCTCTTTGCCAACTGTCAAAAATGCCGACACGACTTTGACACACTTTTTGCATTGCGAAACGTAGGTTTCGCATTACTAATACGACTAGCGCCATCTCTTGATCACAGTTGGAACTTAGTTGAGTTTGTTGTGTTTTTGATATTTTATTAAATTGCTTAATTTTTTCGTAACTGTATTAAAAATAGTTGTTCAGTACACGTGCGGAACCGTCATTGCAACTAGTTCCGACTGTCAACCCTCACCTTCGGCTGCGCCTCGGCTCGGGTAGACATTTGTCGGAACTCTTTGCAATGACAGGCTTTCCGCACTTATAATGAAATATACTATTATCTAGTTCAAATCAAGAGTGGAATGCAATCCAGTTTGTAAAGTAAGTTATAATGCTAAAATAAATATACAATGTACCTGTACTTGCATGTTTAGCATTGGCGGGAGACATATAAGTTTTTAATTATAATATCTGTCTCCGAATCGAACAATGTAAACTTTTCGTTTGCCATATTAAATTTTTTTAAATTGCGCCGAATTCTCAGTAGTAAACGTCCACCAATTCGATAGTCTTTCATCGTCAATCGTGGGTTGTTGTGATCTTATTCTAAGCGAAAGCAATGACATCACTAGTGAAGTTTTCACCGCGACCGCAATGATCGTGATCGTCAAGCCCTTAGCAGAACGCACTCTTGGTCTACCCGGAGTGAAATCAATCAGACCGAAGTGGTTTCGGTCGGAGTGAAATCAATCAGATCAAAGTGGTTTCGGTCGGAGTGAAATCAATCAGACCGAAGTGGTTTCGGTCGGAGTGAAATCAATCAGACCGAAGTGGTTTCGGTCGGAGTGAAATCAATCAGACCGAAGTGATTTCGGTCGGAGTGAAATCAATCAGACCGAAGTGTTTTCGGTCGGAGTGAAATCAATCAGACCGAAGTGGTTTCGGTCGGAGTGAAATCCATCAGACCGAAGTGGTTTCGGTCGGAGTGAAATCAATCAGACCGAAGTGGTTTCGGTCGCCCACCAGTGCGAATCGTGGCCCGTACGATATGTTGGCGACACAATATCGGTGAGCAGCAGGCACAGTGACCGACCCCGTGCAGTGTCAGTTGTGTGTAAACCAACCGAAGAGTTTAATCAGTTATGGTGCCCAATCGAACACCGGTAGCAGAAATGCTAGTGACAGATTTTCGGGGGGGAAACATTACTGAAAAAACCACTATTTTTTCTCTCCGTCTATAGTCTAATAATTATTATAAAGAGGTAAAGTTTGTGAGTTTGTGAATTGTGAGTACTGATTTTGCAACGTTGTAAGGGAAAATCTCTGGATCTACTGAAACGATTTTGAAAAATCTATCACTTGTAGGAAGCTACGGCAGTCCTGAGTGAAGTACGGTACTTTTTAACCCAAAATTCCCACGGGAACTCCGAAATTACCGCGGGGGACAGCTAGTGATGAACAAGGGCCCCGGGCGTCAGCTCACCTTCATACAGCATGTAGGAGGGGCGCAGCGCCCGCGCGAGCGCCCACGGCAGGTCGGGCACCACGCTGTGCACCACGCAGCCGTGGTGCAGCAGCGTCACCGAGTACGCGAAGTTGACGGTGCAGTCGCGCGCCTCCCCCTTCGCGCCTTCCTCCAGCGACAACGAGCTCGTCGAGTCGTCCAACGGCTGGAATCGCGAATGTATAAGCACTATTGCGACAGCGAGTAAAAATAAAAACTTCGTAGGTACTTCAAATTTCATCACAATATCTTAAACAATTAATTATTGTCGCGAAAGGAAAAAAACAATAGAAAAAAGGTATTCAAGTATGATTCAAGTACCTATTCAATTTTAAAAACATAACTTTTTGCCGATTTGTTGCTGATTCGTCCCGGGGATTATCGTCTCCTACAAAAATTCCTTTTTCGACCTAGGTTTTATTCCTGCTTCGTCTCTAAAATAATACTAACGAATAATTTATTATTTTATTCTTGTTTAGTCCCACTTTTTTTTCTTGATTCGCCTCGAGTACATTCATAAATTTTAGAATAGCCACACCGAATACACCATCATATAAAAAAACTTTGTAATGGTGAATAATTTGTGTAATTTGTGTTGGTGAATAAAAATTTCTTTATTAATTCATTTACAATTATTATCTTTCAAAGTATCACCTAAGTACGCGTGACAGAAAGGAACACCACGAAAAACCTCTGCACCGATACCGAAACGCCTAGTTTCGATCAAAAACGTTACACTCAAATTCGACCTCCAAATACTCTTGTCACGCTCGTGGAATTTTCACTTATAAACTGACGAAAAAACCTCATCCTTTTTATAGGCACGATTAAAACAATACCGTTCATCTACAATACTAATATTATAAAGAAAAAAAAATAGTTTTTTTTTATGTTTTTTTATTTTTGTATAATCGAAAAACCCAAAAACTATTGAACCGATTTCAAAAATTATTTCAATGACAACCAGTTAATGTTACTGAGTGACATGTGGTACTTTTTATCGCGGGATTCCCAAGGGAACTCCGTAATGGACGCGGGTGAAATCGCGCGAGATCGTCTAGACTCTAGAAGTTTAGATCATAGGCTCCCAAACTTTTGTGGACTCTCTACCGCCCCGTTTACAAGAAAAAAGTCTCCAACGCCCCTTTATATAATTACCATACCAATTTTATATGTCTGTCTATTAATCATATAATCATTACATTAATCTATTAATAATTAAAAATCGTGTAGCCTACCGCCCCACGAAAAGCTCCAGCGCCCACTAGGGAGCGCTACTGCCCACTATGCTCTAGACCAGTGGTTCCCAAAGTGGACTGGATCGCGACCCACCTAACCAAAAACCTGTGAAGTACCTTGTACAGGTAGTGATGGCAGACGCACAGCAGGCCGCGCTGGTCGCACACGATGAGCAGGTCGAGGCTGCAGTCGTGCACGCGCAGCGGCAGCGGCGTGTCCTCGTAGGCGCCGCACGCCGCGCCCGCGCCCGCGCCCGCGCCCGCGCCGCCCGCCGCGCCGCCCGCCATGTGCGGCAGGCTCAGCGGGATGTTCAACTACACACGCGCAGTCGCGCACCACATATCCGACACAGTTCACACGACACTCACTCATTAGCAGTTTTGTTTTATCTACATTTTATACCTACATACATAAAACTAGTATGACCATGAGGAAAATTTTTTACTGTGCTGCTGGTCTTCTTAATCTATACATATAAAATTCTTTGTCCTGAATGACTGATGGATCAACGCACTGCCTAAACTACTGATCGTAGAGACCTGAAACTTGGAGGGTGTTCTTTGTATGACGTAGGCATCCGATAGGAAAGAATTTTTGAAAATTCAACCGCTAACGGGATGAAAAGGGGTTATAAAGTTTGTATGGAACATGGATGGATTAAGTCGGTTTTGTTATTTTTAGCTTTTTAGTTTTATGTTTTTCATATTTAAAAAAAATGTGGTGTCGAAAACGATTGAGCTTAGGTAAGTATAGCGGCTTTTGAGTACGATTCTCTGTAAAATCAAAGTTTTTTTCGTATTTCATTATTTTCAACTTGTACTTTCATGCATAAAATAATCTACATGGAAGCTACAACAGAGAAAAGTAAAAAATGAAAAATTTACGTTCCAGCGAATCTGACCTGAATTAACAACTTTAAATTAAAATTTTGTAGGTTTGTATCTATAAAGTGATAGGAAAATAATGGGAAGTGTTATGATTAATAGCAATTTTTTTACTAAACTAGGGAAAAATACCATCAGAGATGCACATGTGATGTGATAAAAACGTGTTTCGTGATCAGAAGAACAAAGAACTACCTACCTAACTACCTGACGTAGCTTCACGACCGACATAAAGCAATCTGAAAATTTCTTTGAAGTAAGTCGGTGATTTGCTTTTTCATTAATCCAGAAGCACATAAATAAATAATAGAATCTTTCCTATGTTCTGGAATACTATCATTTTTATTTACTACTAATACTAACTATAAAAATACAATTTTATTAAGTTGTGTTTTCAGCCTATTATAGGAAATACATACCTTAATAATAATAAGGTTTGCCATATCCTTATAACTTGTAATGTTTAAGCTGGTACATTCCTTTCAATAAATAATATTAACTAATGTGTAATAAATAAATAAAAATAAAATAATATATTATGTATATAAGTAATTTATGTGTGTACGTTTGTTGTAGAGCTAGAGCCGGCGCCGCCGAGACGACAACGCCCACCGTCGCGATGGAGAAGTTTGAGTTCTGAATACAATTTTATAATTTTTAATGCTACAGTGTCCCTGAGTGCTTTAAGGTACTTATACTTCTTATTCCGGAATTCCCGCGGGTTCTCCGAAATTACCGCAAGTGAAACCGCGCGAGACAGCTAGTAGTTCTAGTATTCTTTGACTAGACAATGGTAAGCGTGAGAATCTATTCTTTAAAGTCGGTTATAAAATTAAAACTACATGAGGTATACCGTATACGCCATGCCGGGGGAGCTTCACCACCTCAACGCACAAATCGAGACATGAGAGCGAGATAAGAGAGACATGTGTAATATGTATGTGCAAGATGTGTGTTATGTATAAAAGCAAGTGGTATATTATAACATACAAGGGTCAAGACATGTACAGCTATCGCAAAATACGTACAACCGTCTCATGCGGCAGATCTGCGTGGAACTGGAAGGCCGAGAGCGTCGGCGTGACCTCCGACGGCGACTTCGCCTCCTCGCCCTCCGCGAAGCTCTGCGTCGGCTGGCGGTAGTGGATGTAGTACAGAACCTACACAAACATAACCACACCGCTTCAGATACAAAAACATTAACATAATCTATGCTAAGTAATAGGTATTATAAAGAGAAAAGATTTGATTTTTTGTTCGTTTGTTTGTTACGATTTAACTCAAACACTACTGGACCGATTTCAAAAATTATTTCACCATTAGAATGCTACATTATCCCTGAGTGACATAGGCTATATTGTAACCCGGAATTCCCGCGGTATCTCCGAAATAATCCATGTAAATGAAAATGAACCACATAATTTCCTATTAATATACAATATTCCAGCTGTTCCCCGCGGTTTCAACCGCCAAAAATTTCGGAGTTCCCGCGGGGATTCCGGGAAAAAATATCGTATGTCTTTCTGTATCCCTGATAAAGTCGTTGAATCGTTTGAGTAGTTAAAGCGTGAAAGCGTTCAAACAAACAAATAAAGTCACAAACGCATTTATAATAGATATTAGCTACGACATCTTACATTCGAAAAATGCATGAATAAATAATGCATGAAAAGCATCGTGGAACTTAGTGCCACGGCATAATGCTGAGTGGTAGCCATTTTGGTACCAACTATTCTAGTTTAAGTCTCACGATTGTACTTATTTTATCTTTATGGTATCAAATAAACTTTTTACTATTCTATTCTATTCTATTCTAAATAATGTAAAAAGGATGGATGAAAAAAAAATCAAAAGCAAAAATATAAGCCTAAGCTCAAGATGGAGGCTAGAATGTTAGTGTAGTGCCTAATGAGTTATTATAATATCATTTATTATTAACCACTTTAATAACTGACTTTTTAAAACCTAATCTGATTAAACACATGGATAATTTGTTAGCAACGTATTGTATTTGTATTTGTAAACGGGCTGGTTTCCGCAATTCGACGACAACGTATTAATACTTACAAATAAAAGAGAATTACAAGGGCAATCAGTGGAGGATCCCTTAGCAAATACACATCTAAATTATCTCCGAAGAGAAGCATAGGCATGAGTTCACATAGTTATTGGAGTAGTTTTTAATTGTTTGTCATAGTTATTCCCGGCAATTTCACTCTCATTTTACGCTTTTAACTTTTTAATACTAAGAACATGGTAACTAATACAAAAATCAGCAATCAAAGAGACAAGTGTTAAGAATTATTGTACCTGGTTGACACAATCCCACTGCGCCCAAGAAAACACATTGACTATTGTCTCCGGTTCTGGGTATATGCCATCGAACCCCCATTTCTCTGTGCCGTCATCAAACTCATTCAAGAATATGGGTGTACGGTATATTTTCACACCTGCAAATTTATTTAAAAACTTATTTATATATGTGATTTTGGCTTCATGTATACAGAACCTGTTTAGTTTTTAGGTTTGTATTAAACTAGTGAGCAAGATATAATATAGAGTTTCTATCATCATGTAAACTGCCTGTAGTAAATCAGGAGTCAGACCTTGGCTTGTGGCTTGCGCTGACTCTACAGTACCAACTCAAGTTTTTAACATGGAATGGGCTGTCTGTTCCAAATCCCAATATTCACAAAGGCAAATATAAATTAAATAAATAAATAAATACTCACACTCCAAATGCCTCAGTAACAATAATCTATCATTCCTTATGCCAGGGCTGTACTTGTTGCTCTTTCCGTACACATACTGCAGCATAGTCTGCTTCGTGGACCCTTCCTCCACTATTTCTGGGTCGGCTTTCTTGTCAGGTAGGAGTGACACCAAGTATGGACAGTACAAAGGCTCATCAACCTCATCACCAGCCACCAACTTCACTACATAAGCGAGCAAACTGCGCGACGCGTTCACAGAAGCTTGTATTATATTCAGTTTCTCATTGAAAGTGTACAGTATGGTTAATGATTTGGACTTATTCGCGTACACGCCGATGTTGAGCGCGTCTTTTTCATTTTCAGTCGAGATCCACGACAAAAGCTGGGTCCCGTCTTGCTCTTGCCCCAAAATACGCCATTCTCGGGCTGTTACTTCTGAAAACGTATAAGTTAAAACCTTATATCTAAGTAATTATCGATATGACGCCAAATTTCAGATAGATAGATTGCAGTGCTAATCACCTTCATCGGATAGAGATTGGAGAATTCCGCACAATTTTACAGCTAAATTTTGTGCGGACATCACAGATGGTCTGTTTTAAGTAATACACTTATGTTTTCTTTTCAATTAATAATCTGAACGCCACGTTATCAGTTGGTACTTCTATTGACTTTTCTCGCTCATTTTTATATCAGCTGGCGGCCCAGCTGTGATTTGGTGCGAAGTTAGGTTTATCAGTAGGCACCAACAAAACAACTAAAATCTGTTGCCAACCTATAAACTGCATTCTTTTCTAACCAATCAGGATTAGGTACGAAAACACCTTTAACGTTACGTTCTACGTTTATATATTATAGTAAAATATACAATTTTCTCTTACTTACCACTGATTTTCTACTTATAAGAAAAAAAAAATAGTACCACAAGATACTATCATTCAAATTATTTTTACAGAAACATGATATTTTTGTGCTTTTTTTAATAAATCGTAATATTAAGTGTGTATTTTTCTAATTTGAAAGTTTTTGAATATGGCAGTATTTTACTTCCATAGCACTTTGTTTATGTGTACTGAAACGTTTTTTCTTATGACGTCCTCAAACAGAAGAAACAAACACGAAGTTAGCAAGTAGTCCATAGTTTGCTGAGCGGCTAAAGCATCTAGTTTTACCGCGACATTTACGCGCGGAAAGCCGGGCGTTATTGAGCCGTGAAAAATTGAAAAGTAATAATTTTTAATCAACTTGATACTACAAGTGTGTCTTTTTGACTATATTTTGTGTTCTAAATGTTTAATTTTCATATGATACAGTGAAACATACTATTTAGTAGACTTTTTGCATCTAGTGTTTATGGAATTGTCTTTCAGAGGAAATTTGCTTAATTTGTGAATGACCAGGTATGCTTTACTGATATAAGTTTATCCTTTATTATATAAGGAACTATATAAATGCTTTTATAATATTGGTTTTTCTAATCGAAAAGGTTTAATTAGGTTAGAAAACCTATGGTGGATGATAAGCCAAGCCATGACTGTCAACGGTCTTTTTCCGTAAAAGTAGAATAATTTTGTTGATAATCTCAGATATTTTAATAGAATATGTATATTGTTGTGTCATTGCATCGTTTTTGTGCTATTTTTATCAATTTCCTAATGTGGTTGGGCAGAGAACCGCCAAGCTTGCGACGTGTCTAATGGCGGTGACGGAGGTTTTCGCGCGCGATTGTAGCGGATTCGTGGCATCCTTTTAGACAGCTGATAATAAATTTTAACCATTTTTATGATAGATTATGATCGTTTATATACTGCAGTGAAGATAAATCGGTGTAATTATAAATTTGTAATGTAATTAATAGCTGAAATAACGCCCTGAAAAAAAATCTCCCGCCGAGCTGTAGGGGGCACCAAAGGGGCACGCTGTCAAATATCCGGCTTGAAATACATACTCTGGACACGAATAAAACTTATAACAAACGATGAGTTGCTTAAATGATGTCTCGGGTGTAATTAGTATTTGATTCATTTGAAAATTCATGAGGTAATTTAGCCATTATAAGCCTGTCAAGTGACATAACCCTATTTCCAATTTCTAACATGGGGGTAATAATAGGTCGTAAGATAATTTTACTAGCGTTAATTGATATTGGTGTGAGCTATAATTCGTCAACACCTTGTTTCAGGCGCCAGTCTTCGTGTATCTTAGTTCAAAACAGCAGTAATGGCACCAGCTGGGTATGTAAACCAATACTTTCCTCTGTAACTAAATCACTGATGTTGATAAGTTTAATTTACATATAACATGTTCATCTCCTAGGTCTCCCCATGAAGACAAAGATAAACGCATTAACCTGAAACGTAGGAGACCTTCTATAGAAGATGAGGTAAGTTCAAAGTCGAGTGAAAAATCAACACATGTGTGCTTGATGGATATTGACAATGTTATTTCATTTTGTATAGACTGAGAATATACCACCAGTGAAGAAGTCTTCTGGACAACGTCAAGATTACTTTCTAGAAGAGGAATTGTGTGAGCCTGCTTATGATGTTGTCATTGAAGCATCTTCATCAGACGATGAGGATCATCAAACTAATAATCAAGAATTCAAATGCCCAGATATAGATTTTGACGCTGACACCTTGTTCAGTCCAAGTCCTAGTGGCGAACAACCCAACTATGTGTTGAGTCCATTAGAGAATGTTGCCAGAGGAGACTCGACACCTCACTCAAGCAAGAGACAAACAAGGTAAGTTCCACGATACAATTTGTCAATTGATGTTCAGTTTGTTATTGTCATTGGATTTAAAGTACAACTGAGAGTTACAAGTGTTTCGATCAGTTCTTCTATACCTATTATAGTTAATCAGTTACAAAACTTCATGTCGATTTATTACTTACAGTACTAGCAAACCAGATTGCACATTGCCTTGCCTAGTAAATGAGAAACGCAAATGCCCCTTGCCTGTCCTATCCTGGGCAGACCCAGAAGATGTCTGGATGAGCATGTGCAGAAGTGATATTAAATCTAAGAACAAAAAGAGTGAGAACATGTTTGACAATCATCCACATCTTCAGCCGCGGATGAGAGCTATACTCCTAGACTGGCTGAATGAGGTGAGACATTTAGTTTAAAAATTTTTATTCTGTCCATCATCTCTTTAAAATGAATTAAACTTTGACTTGAGTTCTTTAGATATCGTAGTCTATGCTGTCTTAAAATTGAAGGTCATAGTCGAAAAAAAAAAACATTGCTTCCTAACTATTTTATTTGCATAAAATATCTATAAACCACTGCATTTATTTTGTTTACAATTAAAAATCTTCTTGATTACATTCTTTGGCATTTGTAATACCTACAACTAAGGAAACTTAGATTTATCCTCCTAACATATTATTTATATTGTAATGTTTTCATGCTGCACTATAGAGATAGGAAACATAATTTGTAAGGTAAGTTTTTCTATCCAGAAAATAATAATCAAACCTTAGCAACACTAAGTATAGCCCACAGCTGATGACTTATATCTAGAACATGATGTAATATTGAGGTTATTGACCTCTCTTTTTAGCAGTGGCTAATGACCTCTTCGTAACCACGTTTTTTATTTATTTTTTGTCCAAAACGAGAGTAATTTGTTTTATTGATATCATTTATTTGGTCTGTGTTATCTTGTGTAACTTTTCATGGCTCATTTGTGCACTGAAATTCCATGGACATGATTTCGGCGATAATTAATGACCGAACATATCGTTCAGATTATAGTCTATAGGAATAGGTCCAGAAAATAAAATATTTTGAAGAAATCTCGACTGATCGTGGTCTTCATACTTTAGTGACCTCTCAGCATATTCGGGTACGGCACGTTTTTATTTTAGGATGGGACGCTAGATCGAGATGCGCCAACCGCCCCGCGGGGCCTCGATGCTTTATTGCTGTTGAATTATTTGCATTTTTATTCACGCGTGTAGAGGATATTGAATAAATCACGAGACGTAGCTTAGGTACGAATTTCAAAATGTTCATTTACGCAAATTCGTTTTTAACCGCTCTCCCGCGTGCAGGGTCTCCTACGCTACGGTTCTGTGAAAAATCATCGCTTGCATCCTAATTCTGACCCCAGGATTGCATTTTCAACCGTAAAATTAAATCCTTACTATCCTACCAATATTATAAATGTGAAAGTGTGGATGTTTGGATGTTTGGATGTTTAGATGTTTGGATGTTTGTTACTCAATCACGCAAAAACGGCTGAACGGATTTGGATGAAATTTGGCATGCAAGTTGTCAGGGGTACAGAGAAGGACATAGGGTACTTGTTATCCCGGAATTCCCGCGGGAACTCCAAAATTACCGGGGGTTAAACCGCGGGGCACAGCTAGTATTTTATAAATGCGAAAGTGTGCTGTGTGTTTGTTTTTTACGCTTTCACGACTTAACGGCTCATCCTATCGTCATGAAATTTTGCATACACGTTGTCAGGAGTAGATCTCACACGTTGTCTTGTAGATTAATAAATATAGTTGAAATTTCGCGTGACATCACTATCCGGTGCAGTTTGTATGGGGCCTTATACCGGTTAATGATGTCACGAGCCCCCACCCTAAACTTAAATTCGCTTTATCTCTGTCTGTATATTTTCATTAATTTGAAAAAGCAAACTTTCCGATGGCAATGCCCACAACCTTTTTTAGGGACTGGATCCGCGCCTGCCTTTCCTTACTATAAATGAAAAGTGAGTTTGTTTGTTTCGCTTTCACGCCTTAACGGGTCAACCGATCACCGCTCAGGGGTACAGAGAAGGACATAGGATACTTTTATCCTGAAATCCCCGCGGGAATTCCGAACTCAACGCAGTTGAAACCGAGGGGAACAGCTATGTACCTAGTCCTTACAATTTATAAATGCGAATGTGAGTTGGATTATTTGTTTCTTACGCCTCAACCGATCATCATGAAATTTTGCATCCACGTTGTCAGGAGTTTAGATAAGTATATAAGCTACTTTTTACCCTGGAATTTCCAAGAGTACTCCGAAATTAACGCTAATGAAACCACATAGAACACCTCGTATTGTAATAATTACATGGGAAATTTATCAACGGTGACGCTCGCCGAGCTTAGGGAACGCGAAATATGTAGGTATTATAACAGATTCTTATCGTTTGTAACATCTTATCTTAATAATCTAATCTAATATACTTATATAAATCACGTGTCACGTTGTTTGTCCGCGATGGACTCCGACACTACTGAACGGATTTTGATAAAATTTTGTAACCATTCATAAAATGGTCCAACTTAAAAGATAGGATAGTTTTTATCCCGGAATTCCCGCGGGAACTCCGGAATTAATGCGGGGAACTGTTTATCACCGTAAACTACAGCACATTTTTCCCGGAATTCCCGCAGGAACTCCGAAATTACCGCGGATGAAATCGCGGGGGACAGCTATCTTATAAATCACGTGTCACGTTATTTGTCCGCGATGGACTCCGAAACTACTGAACGGATTTTGATAAAATTTTATAACCATTTATAATATGGTCCAACTTAAAAGATAGGATAGTTTTTATCCCGGAATTCCTGCGGGAACTCCAGAACAAACTACTGTCGGGGTACAAAGAAGGACATAGAGTACTTTTTTCCCGCAACCTCCGCGGGAACTACGAATCTTCTATCTTCCTCAGCCTTTATCCACCCATTCGCTCCGACAACTTTCCGTTCGCAGGGGCGTCTTAACCTTTCTTTTACCTTTTTTTTCTTTATTTGGGGGGTTCGCAGGCATTTTATTACATCCATGATATGGGGGAGGACGCCTGGGTTCAGATCGCACACGGGTGCGTCGGTGGCTAGGACCGGCGCTGTCTACCACCAGATTCATTCAGATGTTGATCGCCCGGCCCAGCTGGCGCCCGGGTGCAGCCGTACCCAGCGCCAGCTGGGCCGGGCATGGGAACAGAGTGGGAAAGACGCCCTCCGTATCCGAGTGCTCACGGCAATGCGCGCAAATATCGGCCTCTCTCATAGGCGGTCTTCCTACATCCCTCTGTGCTGTCCTGGTGTCGCCATTCCGTGATTATACAATAGGTGAAAAGGTGACGTCTTCCAAAGGCAGCGATAAAAAGTTATCAATGAAAATTAAATGTTTTACGTATAACTCTATATCACATCGATAAACGTGACCTAGTTTAAGTGCTTATACTCTCGGTTCACGAGCTGAGTAGTAAGCTCCGCTAACTTATAGGTATACGAGTACGAGTCTTCATTTTAAAATGTCACAAATTATGATCCATCGTAACTTTTTAGAAAGCAAAATGAGGGCTTCGATACATTTTATCCGTAGATAGGCAATTCGTAGATCAAAATAATGTGTGAAACCATAGGTACCTACCTTACCTTACGGCCGCACTCAGAGTCGTTTTAATGATTACTTTATTTTAAGTAAAGATTTTAAAACCAAAACTACCTCACTCAGAGACATTCATTTAATTAATTTTATTGGCATTTAACTATATTTAACTTAATTAGTGAAATGCCAATTAACATTAATTTTATGAAAGTCTCCGAGTGCGGCAGTTTTATTTTTAACTTTAATTAAAATTAAGTAATCATTAAACGACTGTAAATGCGACCGTTAAATTTAATGTTAAAAGGATTCAAATAAAAATTAGTATTGCCGCTGTAAAGAAGACTGTTTATTACAAACCTAACCTAACAAATTGGCGTGTGCTACATCTCATTTATAGAGTCTCATAAATGCTAAAGTAACCTGTCTGTTTGTGACTTTTTCACGCCTTAACTAATGAAATCTATCATCATAAGAAAAAAAAACATGGGGTACTTTTGTCTTGGAGTTCCTGCGGAAACTCCGAAATTTGCGCGGGTAAAGCCGCGAAAACGTCTAGTTAATATATTTTACGCATTTATCATATTGACCGTAAGTCGTAACATAATATAGATTTAGATAAATACGCAATGCGCTTCGTGAGTTGTCAGGGGAGGGGCTGATGATGCAAAACGGGGTATCATTGCCTACTTTATTATAAGTTAAAAGTTTTTTTTTGACGTTTTAGAAATCTACTTTGGCCTTTCTATTGTAAGCGTAAAAAAATATCTTTTTCTTGATTTCACCGGCACCGTCAGCTTTGTGCTTGAACTGGATTCACAGGGCAGATTAAAAACCTTGCCAAAATAAAGTAGCTGATTTATTCCATCTTATACATTGCATTTCCAAACGTGTTCACGGTTTGCAGTTTCGCGACGGAATCGTTTAGATACGATACTTAAACCTACATTTGACTGTAAAATAAGTTGAAGCGAAAAAGGAGATTCAAACGCTCTGTGTGCGTCAAGTAAAAAATAGAGCTGTCATAACCGTTGTCTCTTGGTTCTTTTTCTACCTTTTTCTACGTAAGCGTCCCGATTGGCGTAGTAGGTCACCATGCCTGCCCGCTAATCAAGAGGTTCCGGGTTCGATCCCCGGTGGGGGTGCACTTTGTGTAATGAACACAGGGTTCCACTTTCCAGTCTGCGTGTGTTTATATATCTATAGTATAATAATATGTATATATTATTCTATGAAGTATATACCACGTTTGCTTGGTTTCCACGATATAAGCTAATAGCTTGTGGAATCAAGTAGATCTGTGTGCTGTGAAGTGGATTATTATTATTTAAATAAACCAACTGTGTATTTGTTTTCTTGTCAAATCCCATTTTCTTACCGATTAACAAAAAAACCAATGATAAAAACGTTAAAAGCAGGACATAGGGCAATGACTACGCTACGCGACTGCTCTACGGAAAACAAAGCAGCTGTAACTTTTTCCGAAATGAGTTTTTTTTGTATTTTTGCCACTTTTCATGAATAACGGCCGTTGCTACATACAACCACCAAAGGAGTAGAATAGAATATTTTTATTGCACAACAGACACACACACATACATATTACACAGAGAGTTGACAAAATTAGTATGGAATATCTATTTGTTCTAAATAGAAGCGATTTCCGTTTTTTTGCACTTCCTGTAAAACTTATTCATCTGCAATTCGCAACGATCCCGTTGTTTAAAAGCGATGCGATCCGCGGTAAATAAGCTCCCAAACAATTTTATTTTAAATGCTTTAAATTGATCCAAAATATCTGCCTTCGCCTCCAGGGTCCGCTGTAAAAACGCTCGACAGTTCGGATATCACCCTTTCCTCAGTTTTAACAGGGAAAACAAAACGCTTTTTCAAAAAAAGAATACGTTTTTCTTAAACGTATTCTTTTTTCGAAAAAGTTATATACGTTTAAACAATACAATACGTAAAGTCAAAGTCGAATCCTTTACTCAAATTTGGTCCATAATGTGGCTTTTTTTGACGTCAACATAATTACAGTTATTATGACAGCACCCATAAAATATCCACCCCTCACAGCTTCCTAGTGCTATGGCTGAAGAGAAGAAGCTGCGCAACAAACTCTTCAGCAGCACGCTGCACTGTCAGTTTAAAGTTACAATATAGATATATCTATAATATAATTAGTGGTAACTCAACTTGCAATTAATTATGTGAGAACAATGAGCCGTAACCAGCAATAAACTACCGTACAGATACAGAGACATTAGGAGTTAAACTAGGATTATCTATAGCAGTAGACCAGACATGACCAGCACCAACTGACAGACTATATACTTTATTGCACCAGAGATTTTTACAGTATTTAAGTATGTAGATTACATACATACATGGCAAAAAGACGGCCTTATTGCTAGAAGCAATTTTTTCAAGGCAACCTTGACAAAGTCTTACACCTATATCATATTTTAAATTTTTCACGGCTTTGTATCTTTCTGATTAAAAACTGTACAGACCGAGTAGTAATTTTGTCCTGTTGTAAGTGTACTCTGAATTAATTGCCGCGATTTAGTTAACGGCCCGTGTGTTCCGACAGGTGTGCGAGGTGTACAAGTTGCACAGAGAGACGTACCACCTCACCGTCGACTATATAGACAGGTATCTGTCTGCCACTGAAGACGTGCTCAAGAGCCGTTTGCAGCTCATTGGTAAGTCTATACTGTTTAACATGCCTATATCGCTTAGGGTTACTAACTTATACAAATATGTATACAAATCACACACATTTACTTTTGTGTCGTTTTATTTTAAAGTAATGTTGTCGGCTCTGTCGTTATCGATCGTCGCGTTATCGATTCACATTATTATTCAAAGTATTCGATCGATATTTACTAGAAATGATTATGTCGTGCCCGACTGACTGATTCGTCAATGTCCACACCGAAGCGGTGGATCTACAAAAAAAAAAAATTTCGATAACCTCCTACTCCACCATGTCCTCCGACTAGGCTCTTGTGGAGAATTGCACTGATTTGTAGTGTAATTAGTTTAAATAAAATACGGTAGGCAATCAAATAGGTACTAATAATAACAAAACAATTGAATAGTAGGTAAACAACTTAGCTTGATGGTGTTGTTCATTAAAATTTCCTGTATCAAGTGATATGTGGACCCAAAGACATTAAAAGCTTAATGTCTTTGTGTGTATACACCTATGTGTATATGAATACAAATTGTTTTTTTTTTATAAAAAATGCAAGATGAGCAAAAAACAAGTGGCCTGCCAACTCGTTACAACATTTCCTTTTATAATGTAGACGAGTACTTAGGAAAACGTTTTTGTAGATTGAACCCAGGAGTAAGTCTTTATGGAAGTTTAGTTTACACTCCGTTAAGAGGTAGGTGAAAGCGAGGCGGGTGAAAAATAAAATAGGTAAAATAAAACCGCGTGGGTGGGTGCCTTGGGTGGACAGCTAGTGTTCGATATTTACCCATTTTTTTTTTGCGTTTTCCCACTGGCATCGGCACCGGCGGCAACGACGCGCCTTTTGCTCGAAGTGAGATTGCACACTACATATAATGGAAAACATATGTAGTGTGCAAAAATCACTTAAAAAATTTTGAGTTCAAGTTTTTTAAACGCTGCATACCTAGTTATCGTGAAAAATTAGTATTTACTGTATTTTCCACTAACGAAATAAATTTAAATGAAATAGGTATACCTTAAAATATAATTATGTTTTTTATAGTTTGTGACGCTATCGCTAGTTTCGTATAACTGTTAAGGCCTTACAGGGGATCTGCAATTTTCATGCACTGTGGCTGCCTTTTTTATTTGTTGTGCAGCGTTTTGGGAGTGTAGAACTACATATTTGAATATCTGCTATTGACTGCACTAGCGATACAAAGTAATATCTCTACTGCCAATTTAATACTATTCCATTGTATAGAAATGCAACTGGGCTGTTCTTTCCAGGTATAACATGCCTATTCATCGCCGCTAAAGTTGAGGAGGTGTACCCGCCGAAGTTACGCGAGTTCGCGTACGTGACCGACGGCGCGTGCACCGAGAAGGAGATTCTTCTCGAAGAGAAACATGTTCTCAACATACTGACGTGGGACATCACGCCCATCACTGTCATAAGGTAACGAAACACGATCAGACCCCACACAACACGTACTATTCAACTTTTTCACTCTCATTTTGTAACATACTTCAAAAAAGAGGACGTTCAAAATGCAGTGCATATACAAAATCGTTAGATTCAAAAGGAGAGTAGGAACATGTACCCGCCTCCTAAATACAAAGTGACATCCTAACTAATATTATAAATTCGAAAGTGAGTTTGTTTGTTTGTTATGCTTTCACGCCTCAATAAGTTATATGACGATTTTTTTTTCTAAATTTTATCGGACAAGTGATATGTCGCTGTATCCGTTTCCGATGCTGTTATATAGGCGGTATATTTACTTAATTGTTTATATAGAGGAATTCGGTCGGGACCTTCCATTTGGTCGTAATAACCGGGCCGGCTACTAGTGAACGATGTCGTTATACTCGGTTTCGACTTTACTTACATAGATAATTTTTTTTCCACCAACAATACGCAACTCCTAAAATCCTTGTGGTATACCGTATACCTCTAGAATTTAAAAAAAAAAAACAAAAAATTTTTTGTTATTTTTTATTTTGTGTCAGTGTTTTTTTTAATAAATTGATTTTTTCCCCCTTCCCGCTCAGCTGGCTGAACGTGTACCTGCAGCTAGCCGGCGAGGGCAAAAGCGCGCAGAGCCGCCTGATCGGCGAGAGCGACCCGGGCGCGAACTCGATGCGCGGCTACACGTTCGCGTTCCCGCAGTACTCGTCGCTCGACTTCGTGGTGTGCGGCCAGCTGCTGGACCTGGCGGTGCTGGACGTGGACGTTAACAAATACTCCTACAGCGTGACAGCGGCGGCGGCGGTAGCGCACTGTTTTAACAAGGAGTTGGCTTTGAGAGTATCGGGTGAGTTGGGGGTGGGGGGGACTTTCTTCTACATATCCCGTGGTTTCATCCGGGGTAATTTTGGAGTTCCTTACTACCCTACATTTTTTGCTGCACCTACTTTTGACAACGTGTAGGTAGTATGCAATATTTAATGTAGATTCTTCCGCGTTAATTTCAAAATCCCCGTGGAAATTCGGGATAAAAAGTAGCCTATGTCCTTCTCTGTACCCCTAACAACGTGTATGCAAAGTTTCGTGGTGATCGGTTGAGCTGTTTTGCCGTGAAAGCGTTACAAACAAACTCACTTTCTTATTTACAACTAGTTGTGCCCCGCGGTTTCACTCGCGTTAATTTCAGAGTTCCTGCGGGAATTCCGGGATAAAAAGTACCCTATGTGTTAATCTGATGTATAAGCTATATTATTGTAAAGTTTCATTTAAATCCATCCAGTAGTTTTTGCGTGAAAGAATAACAAACATCCATCCACCCATCCATACATTCATTCTTACAAACTTTCGCATTTATGATATTAGTAGGATATTAGTAACGATTAATTTTTTTAATATTACTGCGATACGAATTCAATGTTAGACAAATATTATAGAACTCCGTTCCAATAGGCGATGATTGTTTCATTAACATTGGAGTGTTCGCGCGTGTCGCAGGCTGCACATGGGACAGTCTCGAGGCGTGCTTCAGGTGGCTGACGCCGTTCGCGGCCGCGGTCCGCGCGGAGGGCACCGCGTGCGCCGTGCGCGGCGGCGACGCCGAGTTCGTGCAGCGCGCCGGCCACCTGCGCGCCGTCTGCCCCGCGCTCAACGCCGACGAGAGCCACCGCGTGCAGACGCACAACGTCACGCTCGACATGTTTGTGAGTACACGCACGCTCACACACGCACCCCCGAACACGCACACACTCTCTCTCTCAAACACACACACACACAACTTTTTATTCAATCAATTTGTATAGTGTAATTTAATTTGCTCACTGATTTGGATGTTAAACTCATCTTTTATTTATTTATTTATTGCACGGTATAGGTGTTAATATATAAATATTGTTTGTACGCCTCGTTGGCAGAATGCAGATGTGCAATTTTTTAATATTAACAACTTAAATATAACTTACTTGTATTCACAAACTTAAATAAAGACACCCACCCACTCACACACACACACCAACTCACACACACACACATCCACACACCCACTCACGCAGACAGAATAGTGAGTAGGTAAGGATAGATGTCGCGCCTGGAACCCCCCTCCCCACGTGGTTTCTGTCGTCGATCACTCTTTGCAAAAAAGGCATACATTTTATATCATACTAGCTGACCCGCACGGTTTCACCCGCGGTAATTTAGGAGTTCCCGCGGAATTGTTCCATACAAACTTGCCCCCCTTTTCACCCCCATAGGGGTAACATTTCGGAAAATCCACTCTTATCGGATGCCTACGTATATTTTATACTAT
Organism: Zygaena filipendulae; assembly: GCA_907165275.2. Classification (NCBI taxonomy): domain Eukaryota; kingdom Metazoa; phylum Arthropoda; class Insecta; order Lepidoptera; family Zygaenidae; genus Zygaena; species Zygaena filipendulae. Next base: position 1,844,725 of record OU015650.1, read on the forward strand.
CATATATCAATCGAACAGGATCAGGTGTGCCAGCTCCAACTGGAAGCGGAGCAGACGGCGACGCAAACGGAGACCCTGCCGTCGACGTCGCAAGACAGCGCGCACGTGATATACCCGCCGACGCCGCCGCAGTCCGACCAGAAGAGCCCCAAGACGCCGACCACCAAGACGCCGTGTAACAGGAAACAGAGTGAGTGCGCAGGAGTGGCGGCGCCGGAGAACAGGCTGACGGAGGTTGATTGATGGACGCTGTGGACGCCACGTGCCTATGTTATTGTTCTGATGTTGCAAATGTGTGCGCTGTTTGTTACGAGGTATGTACTGTGTTGCTCAGACCAAATAAAAACTAAAGACGGAACGTCTCGAACAACGAAGTGAAGCCGGTTGCGTATGCATGTGGTGATTAGGAAAGTGTTGCCACAACGATTCCCAGGTATGGTGTCTTTTTCTTGTGTGTGCGTGTTTCTGTGTACGTGCACAGCGTGGTGTCTTTTTCCGGGCTTCACTTGTTCGTTCTACGCGTTCCGTCTTTAGTTTTTATTTGGTCTGAGCTGTGTTGACCCCTTGATCATAAAGGAGTTACGGTAATATACAGGTTGGAAATAGAAACAATTGTACAAATAAATAAGTTCCCTAAATATAAATATGTTCGATAGAACACCTGCTCAAACCAGCGGGGTTAGCCAATGGTCAATAAAAACTTTAGTTTTACGTGACCATGTGAAAACTAGAGTTTTGATTGGTTGACATGGCGATTCGTTACCTACATAAGTTTTGTATGCGTTAACGATTGTAGAATGTCAACTTGACTTACCCTGCAGTAATTTAAACTAGTAAAATTTAAGAAAGAATCCTTGGATTACTACACCGTATTGAATCTAAGGAAGACCTTGAAGAAATTAATTTCCTCAAAAGAACTGTAACTTTTTGTACTGTTATAAGCTTACTACAAAATGGATTAAAAATATTGTTATGACGTTTTTATTTAATAGCATAACTTATATTTCCAATCTGTATAGAATAAGATGAAACAACAATTTGAGTTGAAGCATTTTTTTATGAGAAAGGGGGATGTTTAGTAAAATTTAATTAAATGACTGTTGTATATTGTAAAGATTTTGTTGTGGATTTAGCTGAAGAGTTTTTTGTAGTATCGTAATGGTACGGTTAATACCTATAGTTAACAGTAAACTATGCCATGTTTTATTAGAAATACATTGTCCAGTGTTGTTAAAGATTTCTTCAGAGTATAACATACATAATATTATTACGATGGGAGGAAATTTTGATTATTAGCACCGTTTTTATAACATTAATAAGTTAAAAATCATAGTTCCGATCAAAATTTTCTCTCATTGTCAGCTCTGCTTTATACTCGTACGGGTTTTGAATGGATGTGTTCCATTAAGAACGACATATTACGGCTCTTTTTTTCTCACAAATGCGATAGATTCTGATGCATGTCATGTCTACACTTTTATCATTAACTGACTAGTCTTTGTAAATGTATAGTATTTATCGATGCTATCAATTACTTATTATTTATTTGATGAAACGTAACTGAGTTGCTGAAAAACAATTCGTAACTCAATATGGTGTAAGTCGTATATTTTGACTGGTTTTGAATGATAGGCATTGTTTCTGAAAAGACTTCTGTTTGTTTTCACAGGCTCAAATATACTTTTTTTATATGATCATCAGTGATATTAATGCAAATGTACCCACTTTCAAACAGGTTTTATTTTATTCCTTACTAAGTAATCCCTTTAACCTACAGCATTCTATGACTTTGAACTAAAATATTTTAATTCTAGCCTTTGACGAACAACACGACGTCATGTTATGGCGGGTAGGTACGAAAATAAATAACGTTAAAATTCTATAGTTATTGGATAGCGTGTCTATAATGACGATATTGAATTTCGTGATATTTAGTGGAAAAATGAATCGACGAATAGCGAAATGACGCTCGCGCTAGTGTAACGTAGTTTAGAAGCCGTAATGGGTACTATCAGTATATTTGGTATATTGACTGTTTATATTTATTTTGATATTTCTTGCAGCCACCGAATTATTTCGCATAATAGCTTAACGTCATTTTATAGCGTCCCCATTGACAAAAAGTTCATATAACTAGTTAATAATATATTAATACGCTCGCTTGTTACCAAAGCATCCCGTATCGAAAATTTAGTCGATAAACTCTCAGGGGAAATTTTGATGAGAACCGGAAGCGTAGGTGGTTTCCGTAATTTGTTGTCGAGTGAATAATTTGTATAAAATAGGGATTTATGTCATTGGGAATTGAACATCGAAAACATTTTTTAAATTTGCATTGAAATTCGTCAAGAGCTCTATGTTGTGAGGTAGAGCTATGTCAACTAGTCACGTGGCAATAAACAAAATTATATTTATAAATTGACACTGACTAACTGTGAGCAACAACCATAAATATTATAAAAATAGAGTCAACAATGTTGTAAGAACCCCATCAACTCCCGTCTCTTTTTGTTAGGTTTAATTATTTATCTAATTAAGTCAAGACGTGAGTTTCGGTATCAGTGGCCCAGTGATAATAACTTAAAAGTCACAGTACATTTTATGCTTTTAAAAATTTGACGTCGCTCTTGGTCAAATCGACGGTCAAAAGTTTGTCAGTTCGACTCGTAAAAGAGTAAGTACCACAATATGTTTTGAGCCCAAGGAAGCTATAACCGACCTTTTTGGCGGACTTGTTCATGATAAATCCAGTTATATTTTTCGACGCACCATTCTATGTGTGTGGGTGCATTTGCCAAAAGATTGTATATTTTAAAATAACGACGCTATGCGAGCGCGTTCGCAATGAATAAATCTAACATTTATTTTGTTACTACAAATTACTACTACTGGACTCGTTAGTAAAAAAATCAGTGTTCCTAAATCTTAATATATTATAGAGTCAATAGAATAAAATCACTTTAGTACATAATAAGTTACGTGAGGTTTTAGAATAATATTAGATAAATTGATAGTACCATTTTTGTAAATCATGCACGTGTAAACCCCGAGACTAACTACCACAAAAATTGCGTTTAAAGAACCATTTAATATCTAACCTAAAGATCAGGTTTTTACCAAACCTTGACATATATTTTTTTATGTAGATGCTTGTTTGTCAGCCCCGGGACTTATTGAGTGACGTGATTTAGCAAAGGGTACCGTAATTTAGTGCCTTGTGTTTTTGTTATATTTGTAAATAGGCATGGTTTGGTCTCCGCTCTCCACAGAAGAGAAAATGTCGATTTGTTAATTTTTCTAATTACTATTTTTAAATATGCCGTAAGCATAATATTTTTTTAACAATTTTTTAAACATTCCATACAATTTTTTTATGCTTCTTTGTAATTTGAGTATCCCTTCCCTTTTTAGCTTGGTTCATAGGATATTTTTAACCATCGCGACATACATAAATGGAACCATCTCAAACATACAGTATATTATAATCCTTTATCTTAAAAAATATACTAATGTATTTCGGAATAAGTAATCATTTTGGATCAACATTTTTTTATGTGTTAACGAAAACTAAAGATCGAATGTTCATATGAAAGATTTTTCTTTGATTATCATAATATCAACCAATAAATATCTTAAGTGTAAAATCAATTCTATGGTGGTCTCTTATGGAAAATTAAATTAGTTTATAACTACTATATTACTTTTATTGAACCTTATAACTATTTTCTATTGAGTAATAATTAAAAATATTGTAAATAAAATGGAATACCTGCCTATTTATTACTTAATAATATTGTATGAGCATAAAAATGTGTTCATTGAGACTGAAGATAAGTTTTAAAGTCAACTTTAAATTCTAAAGAAAAGAAATAGGTTAATAAGTGGCTTAATGTAATTATTAGCAAAACAAAGGATATTCTAGTATTTGTAAAAACTTTAATACCAATAATTTGGAATAAAATGCTTCCAGAAAATGATTTTGCAACCAAAGAATTGGAATACTTGATCCAACATTGAACCTAACCTATTTGTTTGATAATAACAATAGTGATCTTCAAAATTGTTTATTCTCCATTAATATTAGCAGTCTCGTAGCGATAGGCAGAGACAATGCATCATCCACTGCATAACTATGCATGGATCGTAGTAGTAGAGGTATTTATTATTCATCTCTTTTTGTAATCATTACATATTTCATCCTAGCACGTTTTTGGCGCTCTGAAATGGTTTTCATGAATATGTACATATAACAAATATCATCACATTCAATGCAGACTAATATATTGATAATATACATAATTTTTTATAGTATTAAAAAGGAAATAGTAATATATCGTACGTATATTAATTTTAATTGTAAGAAATATTTTAATATAAGTTGTATTAAAAGACTGGCCGACTGTATTCGAGCGGAGCTTAGTGAAACAAATTTTTAACTGATAGATTTTTAAACATACAGAAACAGTTTATTATTTTGAAAAATAAGACTGGCCAGGCAGAAACAGTTTATTATTTGAAAAAATAAGACTGGCCAGGCAGAAACAGTTTATTATTTGAAAAAATAAGACTGGCCAGGCAGAAACAGTTTATTATTTGAAAAAATAAGACTGGCCAGGCACACATCAAGAAGTGTCCTGGCTTACACTATCTATAATCACTTTTAGAAGAAAAACCTTTTTATTGAACCTTTAGTTATATTTTCGCTACCTTTCCTATTAACTGTTAAGGTATAGCGTCATTATACCAACTAAAAATACGCACCATTAGCGTGTACTATTTTATATATCTTCGTAATATGCTGTATTAGAATAGGCGTCCTAATAGAAGTTGGTCCTAATAAGGTAGTCTTTCATTATAAATTCCGTCAATGATTTTTAACAATACGGTTTAATGAAGTTTAGGGTTTACTTGTATTTTTGCATCAGTTGATTTTCCGAAAAAAGAACACTATAGGAAATTTACGAAAAGGAAAAATGTTTTTTTTTTTTCTAAGCCTTGATTTTTTAAAAGATGATTCCAGCATCGCTCCGTTATGGATGGATGTCAATTTAATTGCGAATGCGTTGATTTGATACGTTCGGCGAATACATTTATTATTATCATTTATATATTAAAAAATAATGTGATGCAGTGTTGATAAATAAGTTATAGCTAAATAAATAGATGTAGATTAATGAACGTTAATTGTAGAAAACTATTACGCTTATAAAATTTGTAATGGGTATATTTTCTTTAATTGTACCTCGAATACGGGAGTTAGGGATCGAATAATTTGTATAATATTTGAGAAGTAACAATTATTATTCATGTTTTCTTTAGAATTTAGGTTATTTTGTATCCGTATATGTAAATATTTAACTAGGGGCCGATTCTTCAATCGTCAAGTAATGTTGAACTGAAGCAAATGATAGCTTTTCTCTTTGAACCGGGTATAAAAGATGTCACGACATATTTTATTTAGCGGAACTCTTTCGAAATGACAAATTTATTCGTCATTTAAGGTTTATTTTAACGGTTGATAAATCAGCCCTGACGTTATAGCGAAAGAGGTATTTTTTGTTGAAATTTTTTTATTGAGTAAATTGAGGTTCACATGATCTCATCATGGTTAGTTTCAACTATCCATTAGCGAAACACCTAACGTTTAATGTTGCCGACGAATATAATATGTAATACTTTTATATATATTTTTTTGTACCTATTTCACATTGTGCAATAAAATGTTATTGCTTTACATTATATTGTTTGGATGTACTTTCGATTTTGATGTGAGAAAAGTATTAAATAAATTGTGTTTACAATTATTTGTTTTTTTTTTTACATCCTATATTTATTTAGACAGCTTTCCCAAAATCTGTATTCTAATGGCGTTCTTTTTCCGATGTGCAATTTTTAAGTTCGTACATGATAGGAAGGGGATCTTCACCTTCCTATCATGCCACACCATTCTAATTTTATACCCAATAAACAAATTATATTGGGTATAAAATTAGAAAAAAAATATTACGAATTTTTCAGGTTCGTAAAATTATTGCAAAGATCCAGTTAAGTTTTCTTTTGGCCAATCTTAAAAATGTCGCAAAAATTCGAAATTTTTGATTATCAAGCGCACTATAGTCGCCATCTGGAAATTATCGAGAGAAAACTCAATAAAAAACAGTTTTATAACTTCACATTGTAATAACAATTAAAAAATCTCAAGGGTATTATTAAAAAATACTATCCATAATGATTGACTCATGTAAAAAATAAATGCCTTCACTGGCTTTATAAGAAAAATGCTTACGCGCTAGGGTCGAGGATTCGGCATTCTGAAAAAAAAAATAAGTATAACATACTTTTTTCGTGTGTAAGTAACGACGAGGGTACTTTATTATATAGTATCGTGCTATATTTTAGTCAATTGTACTATATATTATAGAAAAATAATATAGTACGAAAAATACTATATTTTTATTCCTAATTCAACTGTCACGCTTTTTATATTAACTGTGACTGGTCTGGAAGCACCCGCAGCGCAGCACAGGGAATTTCAGAACGAAACGCATACGCACAACAAAACGTCAACTGTCAACCTAGCAATAATTTATAGACGAATGCTGCCCGATACATACCTAATGATTAAAAATAAATAAGATGTACTATTTTTTTTTTCCTGCATTTCCCAGAAGTACTATATTTTTGCATCTTTTTTCGAAAAAAATACTATATTTTTTCCAAAAAAAGGTGGCAACTCTTGTAACGACGTTCTTTCTCCGAAGACCTCAGGTCCTCATCTTAATTACAGCGAATTTATAAGAGAACACGTGACATGACGATTTTAGTTTTTTTATAACGATTGAATATAATTGAAAAATAGTTGACACGACACACGTAAACAAAAACTGCAAACAACATTTTTTTTTTTTAATCTAAATGACGGACTAATTAGAATTCTAAGGGGGTTGTCGTGTGGTCGGTCCGCGGTCGGTACGTACAGGTGGATGCTGATGCGCGGCCCCGCGTTCACGGAGGACGCGTCCTGTGGCGTCAGGAACACGAACTGGCGGCTCGAGTTCTTGAGCGCGTGGTCGATCAGCAGCTCCATCACTATCTTGCGGTTCACGTTGTCCTGCGACATGGGATTTTTTTACATATACTATATTTTTTTTCCTGTTTTGTAACATGCCACTAAACTATCACCTAGCCAAAAGGATGACTGGTAGAGAATGCCTTAGGCATTAAATCCGCCTTTTATACGAAAATGTGCAATAAAGTTCTTTAAATAAATAAATTTAAGAAATTTGAACAATAAACAACCTACACATAAATTAGGGATGTTACGGAGATAATTAATCAGCCCCCTTAACCAAGTTGACAATCTATAATCGTTAAGGTATAGAAAACTAAGGAACAGAACCGTTATGTCACGTGGTTACGCAAATGACCCGGTGTCGCGGGACACCGTTGGGTGCGGGAAGCGCAGAACCAATGGTTGTGGCGATCCTTGAGGGAGGACTATGTCAAGCAGTGGACTTCTTTCGGATGATATGATACTGATGATTTATACTCTGGGTGTTTCAATATTTATCTTAAACTAGCTGTCCCCCGCGATTTCAGCCGCGGTGATTTCGGAGTTCTCGTGGGAATTTTGGGATAAAATGCCTGTGCCACTCAGGACTACTGTAGCTTCCTATAAGTGAAAGAATTTTTAAAATCCGTTCAGTAGATCCAGAGATTACCCCCTACAACGTTACAAACTTTACCTCTTTAGTAAAGATAAATAATAAGTATTATATCAGCTGTCTTATTATACCCATATTACAAACACTGCTTAATTTGGTGACGTGAGCTATGTGATAATGTAATATACTCAATTTATAATCTCGTTCGATCGTTGGACAGACTCGCGTGGGTACATAGATTAACGTGTCCCTTGAGGTAGAGAGTTCGTATGATATTACAATATAGAATAGAATAGATATTAAAAAAAAAAAAACAGAGGTGTAACTTAAACTAAATAAACAATGGTAACAAAATGGCTACCACTCAGCATTTTGCTGCTGCAGCTGATTTTTAGGGCTAAAAATACACTGTCAATAAAAAAACTGCCTGTTCAGTCTGCATTTTTCAGCGAAACCACTATACGTGTTAATGAATTGACCAAAAACCTGATACACCCCATTTCAAAAAAATAAACAATAATAGTAGATAAGTTCCGCCTAGTGCGGTCATACCTTTAAAGTTATTCAACATTAGTTTGGAGGTGACCTATCTACGAAATTTCAAGCGCTACGCCCACGCCTACGTGTCAATGATCTTTATTTGCTATACGGGCGGCGTATGCGCCAAATATTGTATTATAAATAATTTAGACATGAGCTAGTAAAAATGAAAAAATATAATTTATATTAAAACATGTTGCGATCGATTTGGAAGTCGTTTCTGAACAAGCTACTTTCTAGTTTTCAGTCAATACATTAACACGTTGTATAAACTAACTGTAAAGGAGAAATAAACAAAATATGAATAGATATTTAGTGGCGCGTGTGTGCGCGTCTAGCTCACCATGAAGACGTCGAACTCGTCCATGAAGTAGAAGGGCAGCTCGACGCACTCCCACAGCGCCATGAGGAAGGCCACCGTGGAGTAGGAGCGCTCGCCGCCCGACAGCGACGACGTGGAGGCGGCGCGCCGCTTGCCCGAGCTCTCGCGCCCCGTGCACATGATCTCCAGCACGCCGCGCCCGTTGTCTATCTCCATGCGGCCCTGCGCACCGACGGACACATTAACACATTTTATTTTGTAAAAAAAACCTTACTGCTTATTTATTTATTTATTTAATGTTAACACATACGGTATAGGGCCAATTACAATGGGTAACAAATACTAATAGGCCTTACATACAACTCCTCACAAATCTTCAGACACACAGACAAGAGTTCCGCGTCCAGTTCCATCCACTGCCTTACTCTTAAAAATGAAATGAGTGACAAAGTGTTTGTGCGTAACCTCAAAAATCTCTTGTTGACCAAGCCAATATAATGAATACAGTAAATGAATATCTAAAGAACAAATTTATGAAATATTTTATATTTTTAGATACCTATCGAATAACATCAGATTATTAGACAAGATTTTTTATCTTTTTTTTACGTAAGCCAAAAAATAACGGTAAATAACGTTGAGTCGAAATGTCGCGTGACGTCACAAGCAGGTGCAGTTTTTACCTGCATATGACGTTACGAGCCCCACTCCCAAACTTTATCTAAGTCTAGTGTTTTTTATCATCCTACCGACGGATTAAATAGAATTACAAAAAAAAATTAGTCAAATAATCTATTGTAATATGGTTGGTTGTTGTATTATTCAATAGCTATAGAAAGAGTTAAACTATTTCCGAAGGACCGAGACGGAGTGCAAATAGTTGAATACTTACGGAATATCCGCGCAACGTGAGTATAGACTGGAAACAGTGCTGCACCTTCCTGGCGATGTACGTCTGCATTCGCTGGCAGAAGTTCAAATGCTTGTCCGTGGTCTTCTTTATCTATAGGAAAGTAAGTAGAAAACAAAAGTGAGACATATTTCTATATATTGACAACCACCTGCGCCTCGCTCAGCCCGCCCCCGCCCCCGCCCCCGCTCACCTCGTCGATGAGCGCGCGCAGCCTGTCGAGCGCCAGCCTGGTGCGCCGGTACTTGCGCTCCACGTCCAGCAGCCGCTCCGCCACCTGCGCTTCGCTCAGCCCGCCCCCGCCCCCGCTCACCTCGTCGATGAGCGCGCGCAGCCTGTCGAGCGCCAGCCTGGTGCGCCGGTACTTGCGCTCCACGTCCAGCAGCCGCTCCGCCACCTGCGCTTCGCTCAGCCCGCCCCCGCCCCCGCTCACCTCGTCGATGAGCGCGCGCAGCCTGTCGAGCGCCAGCCTGGTGCGCCGGTACTTGCGCTCCACGTCCAGCAGCCGCTCCGCCACCTGCGCTTCGCTCAGCCCGCCCCCGCCCCCGCTCACCTCGTCGATGAGCGCGCGCAGCCTGTCGAGCGCCAGCCTGGTGCGCCGGTACTTGCGCTCCACGTCCAGCAGCCGCTCCGCCACCTGCGCTTCGCTCAGCCCGCCCCCGCCCCCGCTCACCTCGTCGATGAGCGCGCGCAGCCTGTCGAGCGCCAGCCTGGTGCGCCGGTACTTGCGCTCCACGTCCAGCAGCCGCTCCGCCACCTGCGCTTCGCTCAGCCCGCCCCCGCCCCCGCTCACCTCGTCGATGAGCGCGCGCAGCCTGTCGAGCGCCAGCCTGGTGCGCCGGTACTTGCGCTCCACGTCCAGCAGCCGCTCCGCCACCTGCGCCTTGCTCAACCCGTCGCTGCGCATCGAGCTCAGCTTCAGCTGTGTTTTCTTCAGCTCGTTCATCACGATCGCTTTATCTCTGTTCCCAGTGAAGAAGCACGAAAAAACCCCTTAGCAATTTGGATTAACCACTAAAAATTCTTTATTAATAAGGATCGGTTGGTACTGCTTTAGTTATTCTTCTCAGGTTAGTACAGACACTTGTAATGATCAACAATAAGTTGGAACGACTGTCAGTTGAGAACGTGTTCTATGCTGAGAACAAATGACAAGAAACTCGGTGGGGTTGTCAAATAAGTCAAGAAACGATAAGTTTCTATTGGTCTCACCTCGGATTCTCAACCCTGGCGCAAAGTGTTAGAGCTTCCTCTATCTTCTTCTTAACGACTTTATTCTTCTCCTCCAGAATGACTTCCACTTGCTCCATTTTCCCTTTGTCTTCTCTGAGCTTCTGCTGATAAGTCTGCCGCTCCGTCACCCCCTGATCCAACTTCAATTGCTCCTGGTCAATCTCCTCCTGATCGACGAACATTCTAGGTATGAATAGACTATCCAAGCAAAGACGAGTTTTTATTAAGACCTGGACTAGGGGACATTATTACATCTAATGTCAGACCTAGTAAAGATCGAAATATTCATACTATCAAATTTTCATCTCGTAACTAGTTTCGATAAAAGAAAAAAAAAACACTTTTTAATACAGTTGCTCAAAAAGTGGCGTATTGCAGGGACGTTTAGCGTTCGGGATGTGGGCTATTACATACTCGAGCTTTTTGTTTACCTTTCCCGAACTCGTGCGTTCTTTTTGCCAACTGTCAAAAATGGCAACACGACTTTGACACACTTTTTGCATTGCGAAACGTAGGTTTCGCATTACTAATACGACTAGCGCCATCTCTTGATCACAGTTGGAACTTAGTTGAGTTTGTTGTGTTTTTGATATTTTATTAAATTGCTTAATTTTTTCGTAACTGTATTGTAAAGAAAAGAGGTCCTCTAGTTAACTATACTTTTATTCTCACTACTATAGCTATTACAACCGCACATATACTATATATACAATAGAGATAGAACACTTATTATGACCACTTAAGTCGAGCAGAGTAACTAGAATGAAGCTCTTCTGTGCTGACACTAGTATTTATACCCACAATCCCACCAACAATTGTGGGCGTACACTACTTTAATTTATCAAATGGGAATGAGGGTACCGACTAAATAACAGTGTTGCCATGACAATGCTAGAATTCCCTGAAATAAGGAACGACTTAATAGAGAACATGACATTCGGCCATCCGACTACGTGCAGACTCCGGCGCACGGTACCTCCATTCACAAAGAATAAACTCTGTCTGGGACTCATTACAGTTTAACAACTAAAATAACAATAATTTGGATCCAGCTTAAATTTTTAATTACCCTTTGTTAAGAGCCAATGCGTCCAATGAATGTTACTTATAGCTTACTGATTATTATGGTTCATTGACTCAATAGTTTATACTGATCATGACTTGGCTCTTGACAGATTACAGATGGTAATGGTTAGGATAAGACATATAACATGACATTCGGTTTTAGCCATCAAATGTTTTTAAACATTTGTTAAAATGCAATAATATGGTAGTCACTTAGTAACTACTAACTACTGTTTCATATGTTACTAATCTACTTTATAACTTTTAATTTAATAACTTAATTTACAATGAACTGAAGTGCATAAAACACAATAATGTCTATTGCCTATGCTTTAAAAAAAATACACCTTAGTATATTATTATATGCTAAAGTTGAATTACTTATTAATTGAAACTATTAAGTAAGGGTCATGCTTCACGGAATTCTAATATTGTTCATCTATTTCTATATTATTCAGTTTACGACAGTGAATGCGAAAGCTATTACGGAACTTATGGAACAAAAAGAACTTATGGAAGAAAATAGATATACCTAGATACGGTACCACATTCTCTATTCCTTTTTAATTCAACCAAAGTGTCAATAATTAATTTATGCAAATTATTATTTTAAAATTCAGATATACTAAAATAGTCTTATTTAATTACTTAATATGGTATGTAACTCTATTTTTTCGTATCTTTGAATCATAATTATTACATTTGAAGAGAAAAAAAAAAAAAAGCACAACACGGCCTTTTATAAATATGTCAATATCTGATAGACGCGCTTCTTTTCTCGCTGCTATTAGACGACTAAATTGAAAGGTTCTTATTTACGCACATATTATGAATGCTTCACTTTCCGCACGCTAGTAATATCTACCTTATTTAATACTTAAAATCTTTGGTTTCAAATGGAACTTCAAATCGCAAAACACATCAAAATAAGAATCATGATAGCTTGGTAAGTTTGCATATGTAAAGACTGAGAGGGGTTATAGATTATAAACCTCCGGCTAGCTCCTACATTAAATAAATAAACTGTTCTACTCCTACAGGAGTGAAATAATTTTATTAGTTTTAAATAATAAAAAAAAGGAATGAAAAATTAGAATATTAAGGAAGGAAGCTATTTTTTTAAATAAAGTAGAAATGAGTCAGGATATAAGAAAAAGTGGCATACAGCCGCCTCGTTACAAGCTTTTTGCATTTGATTAATTGCAAAGTACTTATTACATTATAATTTTCTTTAATATGACTACGAAAAGAACTATAGGTACTTTATAGGTAACAACTCAACTATACTTGGGAGCACAGCCGATGACCTGAACTTAATGGTCGGCTTTATTTGTTAATGTTTCTATCAAAAGCCAATCTAAGATGCGGAAGTAAATCAAAGCAAGATTTTAAATTTATTTCAAGCCTTGGAACACTATGAAAAATTTGACATAGATTCTTTTTATTTCGTTTGAGATAGATTTGTCTTACTCAACTTTTGTGCTCGAACGCTGAACGGATAATATCTCGAAATTACAGCTTCCCGCATTTCGCTCAACGAAATACTACAAGGCCCTATTGACGGTGCACTAGTTAATGGTGTTGCATATGCTTGTAATCAATATTCAATTAAATGTTTACCACTTGAAAAGTATCTATAATCACAATAGGTACTAACAAAATAATGCGATATAAATTCAAAAAAATGAATCGGTATGTACCTATTTTTAAAGTATTTCAAAGCAAAAATCTGAACCTAAAATAAAGTATTTTCAATCTGAAGCTACTTATTGAAAGCATTACTGTTCCAAGATCATATTACAAAGAATAATAAAATATATGGAATGAATCTATTCATTAAAAGGTTTTTTTTTTTATATCGAAACTACTTTCGAGAATAATGAGGCATGTTGCTGACGGCAACACAGCAACAGTCTAATAATCAAATGGTTTTCGAAAATAATTTGATACTTTTGAGTCTTGACAAGTCAATTTTGGTATTACAGAACTCCTCGCGGTGAACTGAGCGAGTATAGCATACCACATTCACTCTAATGAAAATACAAATCTTTCCTTTATACAGAGAATAAAGTGAATACTTATCATGTGTATTTGTCGATCTGCGTTTATAACTTGCTACATCACCCTTATCATTGCATAGTACATATTATATGAAGCGTACGAAAAGCTTGTTAAATCTTTATAACTAAATCAAAAACATAATAGCTACGTTTATAGCATAATAGCAAAACCCTTCCACACTTCATTGTGACTTTCTGATATTTCAATAAAGAGGAATATTCTGAGCATATTAAACCGACTCAAAAGCACAATATTTGATTTTCTAGAAAACATTTTCCGTTTCCGTATGTATAAACTTACGGGTATAAATGCAACAATCTTTTCTAGTTAAGTACTTAAAATCGATAACTTTCGTAGCAAGTTATCCACGGAATCCTCGAAGTTCTTAAAGATTGCATGACGCTCAATGAATAGCTAAGATTTAATTTGATTACAAGTCAAAAATATCATTCATGATTTTTTTTGTAAAAACATACTCTTGACAGATTCAAAACTACTTAGATACAGTAAACATTTTGGCTTCATGGTCCAATGATATTATAAGTATTAACTGCCATAGTCATCTATCCACATAGATGATATTAAGTTAACCGGAATCACAACATATCGAGCGTGGCAGAACATAACTAAAGTCTACACTGGGACTTTACGTGAATTTATAAATTAGCCCTTTGTATTTCGAATAATACGTGGACTATTAAAAATGATAAAATCAAAGTTGAAATATTTTATCAACATATTTCAACTTGATACACCACCGCTTTCTTACTTGAATCAAAGAACTAAAAAAAAAGTTTCTTAGTCATTCATACTACACTTGTGTTCTAGTCAAAAATTTCACATGAATTTCATCCCATCAAATCTACAATTTCATCCATTCCATCTAATCCAGTCTATTGTGAAGTAAACATAGGTATCAATTGAAATTACTGATGCACGGATGTAGCAGTGCAATAGTATGTTCCCTAACTGCATAATACAAGAATGCGACTGCGACACCTAAGCATAAAAGTTAACATTCGCATGTTATGGAAAGTACTCATTGCAATAAAACAAACTGACTATAGACTCGACTGCCATGCCGTACACCATTTGCCATCAAATAGTTTCGATCTCTAAATCCCAGCTCAGCATCATATGAGCTTGAGGTCACCATAACGTTACTTTGTCACTGAAGTTACATAGGCAGACAAATACCATTTCTATCGCATACCAACAGGTGGTTGAGATATTATGGTTTGTAGAGGTTGATAAAAGGTGCGAACAACTTACTTTACATTCGAATATTGCAAATTAAAAGCTCGTAGCAATATATTAAGAATGATGAAACTTGCATCCTAAATCTAACTCGTCTAGACTTAGAGAGCGGAAACGAATGTTTATCACACGAATTAGACCATAGCGGGAATCGACCCCGGGAACCTCCTGAATAGTGGACAGGCTTGACCACTGTCATCATTATCTTCATCCTTAGTATGCACACTGGTTAACACTTTTGGGTGAAATCTTATGCTAATGAATGTCGTAAATAGGTAGAGTTTGTCAGTTCGTTTGGAATGGATAATCTCTAGAACTATTTAACAGACTTCAAAATTTTCTTCAGTGATCGGAAGTCATAGCATCATTTTAACGAGGGAATCATGGAACTGCGGTTCACACCACGGCCCCTAATTTATTGGCAGTATTCTGTCTTAATACACATTTTCTTTATTCTATCAAGAAAGTTACCGACATCATGTAAAACATGTAAACAGCATTATCTACATCGCCCATCGTAATAAGGTTTGCTGCACAATCCCAAATTGCAAAAATATGTCACGACTCACGTGTCATGACTCAGATTAAATAATTCTTTTGACTGTCCATCGTTCTCTCTAACTGAAACTGGCATGATTAAGACACTTACTTAACCATGACGCCTGTGTCAAATTCAGAAAGAAGAAGAAAATCACTACGTCACAAACAAGAGGTCAGAATACCCCAATATGGTCCATAGTTGCATAGGTTAATGGTGCAAGACATCTTTCTGTCCATATGTCTACCTTTTACAGTAATAGACTCAAAATTAATTTCCCAAAAAGTTACTAAATGCAAATACAAAAATCTGCCCAAGGGTAAGAAAGCATCAGCTTTTGTTACCATCATCCATATCCGCTTTGACATCAGGTACCATGAAATTAGAATTTCAAAGGAAAATTTTAACTAACTGGTCAATCAGGATTTTCTTTCACAGTTAACTATTCAAGCAAACGCATTAACTTCATCTATATGATATATCGCATTTCAGAATATTTGAGACACAAACAGTTTACCCAAACTTCACGTGGTTTCATTAAAAAGGCACACAAAGCCTATTTTAAGCACATCTCTGATTACCCCGGTCCCAGACGTTCATAGCCATTTTGAACACATTAAGCTTGACTTACATAATCATTCCTGAGCACACATGGCTCGGCATAACTATTTCTGAACACACATGGCTCGGTATACATAATCATTTCTGAGCACACATGACTCGGCAGTCGGCATACATAGCCATTTCTGAGCACACATGGCTCTTCAGTCGGCATACATAGCCATTTCTGAGCACACATGGCTCTTCAGTCGGCATACATAGCCATTTCTGAGCACACATGGCCTTTCAGTCGGCATACATAGCCCTTTCTGAGCACACATGGCTCGACATACATAGCCTTCTCTGAGCACACTTAGCTTGGCATACCATCGCTGAGCATACTTGGTTCAGCTTACATAGCCTCCTGAGCACATTCAACTGGTACATACACATTTCAAAGAAAATATTTCTGCTTTAATTTGGAGGAAAGGATTAGTTCATCTCACAAAATAAACTCTAACAAACATTAACTTCTTGTTCAAATGTGTCTCTAGTTCAATAAGTTGCTACTACTTTAATATGATGGCATGTAAAGGAAGGCAACTTGAATATACACAAAATCATACTGTTTTGGTCACTTGTGTAATGGTTTACTTAATTATAACTTGAATTCCATTAAACACACAACAACCTCAAAAGATTTGTTTAATCCATTTCATAAGTCACAATTCACATATCTACTTGACCTTACACTAAGATATAAGCTTGTGTTATATAGAAACCAAGAAACGTGATATATAGATACAGATACTTATGTATCAAATCACTTATCTCAAATATACTTTATTGTACACACACAATAAGAAACACATTTTACAAAAACACATGTATACACGCCTAAATTACATGAAAAGTGGAACCCTGTGTTCATCACAAAAAGTCCACCCTCATCGGAATCGAACCCTTCCCTACTGCGCCAATTAAAACGAGTCGACAACGAAATTTAACTGAAGTTCATTCAAGAAAAAATATAATATGCATTAAGAGATGGCATCTCAATCAAATATCTGCGATTGCAATAAGGTAGGGTATTTACAAACAAAAAAAACAAAAAGTCGAACCCAATCTCCTTTTTTTTCTTTTTCAGCGGTAATCACTACATTTGTTAAGAAAAGCCCTCTTTTCTGTCTGTCTATCTCTCTGTTTGCGATAAACTCAAAACAACTGAACGGATTTTCATTGGGTTTTCACCAATTTGTCAAAGATTATACAAATTGTTTGAAATACATATAACTATAATAATAATCGTTGGAATTGTCGGAAAAACTACATTAAATTTGCATACAACATGTTGCCAGGGGTACAGAATTCCCGTGGGAGTTCGGAAATCAACGCGGGTGGAACCGCGGGGAATAGTTCTAAATAACTGAAGGAATGCTGCCATTTCTTATTTATGGCTCGCAAAAGTGTAAAATTGGAAAATAGAGGTTATTCAAACGGCTATTACTCATTAAGGGGTTCTAAAAGCCGCCAGAGTAACATTAGGGTCATGACAATGCACTACAATATTATTAATAACTATTCAGTATTATTGGGAGGTACCCCGATAAAAACTGGAATTATCGATTTGCTTTGTCAAAAATTTCTGACTACCTTCATCACGAAACTAATAACATCGATTTGGTATGCCAATAATTTAGAATAACGAAAGTACAAAGAAAAACAACGACCAACAGCGTCAATTAATTGTACTACCTCGGGACCATAATCAATTACGATCGATGGTCTCGGGGCTCTCATTTAAAGGAACAATATCAGGGAGTGCCCTGACCTAATGTTCTTTCCATGATTTGTACTTTGAACCAACAGCTATTGGCAGTCAGAATCACGTTTCATAGTATTAATGTTTCCATTCTACTAGTCTAATACCTAGCGAGTCAGTAATTATATCCAAAAATCATTGTAACAATAAAATCAATGTGGGTAAGTACTTACAGTTTCTCGGGTTCACGTCACACTTCTGAGATGTAAAGAAAAGAGGTCCTCTAGTTAACTATACTTTTATTCTCACTACTATAGCTATTACAACCGCACATATACTATATATACAATAGAGATAGAACACTTATTATGACCACTTAAGTCGAGCAGAGTAACTAGAATGAAGCTCTTCTGTGCTGACACTAGTATTTATACCCACAATCCCACCAACAATTGTGGGCGTACACTACTTTAATTTATCAAATGGGAATGAGGGTACCGACTAAATAACAGTGTTGCCATGACAATGCTAGAATTCCCTGAAATAAGGAACGACTTAATAGAGAACATGACAGTATTAAAAATAGTTGTTCAGTACACATGCGGAACCGTCATTGCAACTAGTTCTGTCAACCCTCACCTTCGGCTGCGCCTCGGCTCGGGTAGACATTTGTCGGAACTCTTTGCAATGACAGGCTTTCCGCACTTATAATGAAATATACTATTTCAACAGTAACCAGTTTTTTTTTTTTTTATGTCATAGGGGGCAAACGGGCAAGTGGTACACCTGATGGTAAGTGATTACCGCCGCCCATAGACATCTGCAACACCAGAAGGCGAGCAGGTGCGTTGCCAACTTGGAATGGGGATGGGAACTGGCTTTCAAGTGGGGCTGCCGGAACACACTGTTAGGTGCTTGGCGACAGATTTGCAACTTGAAGGTGGTAGCTAGCCAGCCGGGCACTAAAGAGCGCCCTACCACCATGCTATGGTTTCCTCACGATGTTTTCCTTCACCGACAGCTCAAGCTCATTGTTAGGATTTGAACCTACACCTTGCGGCGTTTAATCCGAACGCACTAACCACTGAGCTATCATCGCTGTAAAGTAAAGTTACCAAAACTACGCGGTCGAAAGGATTATTTACGAGACCAAAACAATAACAATAAGACACCTGCTCAGTACATCACCCAGTGTTCTATTGGGTCAACCAAGGTCTTCTTACTACACTATTTTTTCATGAAAGCTACGACTATTTGTAGATATAAAAATGAATCCCTCGGTCACGCCATAACTTGAAACCTACTTGACCGATCATCATAAATATGTAATGTAAATAAATTTTGCATACAAGATGTCAGGGGTACCGAGAAGGACATAATATAATTTTTATGCCAGAATTCGCCCGGGAATTCCGAGATAAAAAGTACCATGTTTCTGATGTATCTAAATATATAAAAGGCAAACCTGACTGACTCATCTATCAACGCACAGCCGAAACTACTGAACGGATTTCGAAACTACTGAAATGTGGCATACAGATAGTTGCAATGACGTAGGCATCCGCTAAGGGTTTTTGAAATTTCGAATTCCTGCGGGATCTCCAAAATTTCCGCGGGTGAAACAGTGCATCTAGGAAGCTATATTATTGTAAAGTTCAGTAACTTTTGCGTGAAAGAGTAACAAACATCCATACACACAAACTTTCGCGTTTATAATGTTAGTAAGGATATATATTTCCACGCTGCACTCACGCTCAAACTCCTGACGGCGGCGACAGCCTGCCCCAGGCTGGTCTTGAGGCTCCTCGTGCGCGCGTCGTACCCGTCCACGCGGTGGCGGTACTCCGCCTCCTTGGACGCGAGGCTCTCCAACTGCTCCGTGAGCGCTTCCACTTTCTTCTTCGATATTTCCAACTCGTCCACCTAAGGCGAAGGGCGGTACAGCGTTAACCTCCGAGGTGTGTGTGTGTGAGTGTGGGTGTGTGTGTGTGTGTGTGTGTGTGTGTGTGTGTGTGTGTGTGTGTGTGTGTGTGTGTGTGTGTGTGTGTGTGTGTGTGTGTGCGTGCGTGCGTGTGTGTGTGCATGCGCGTGTGTGTGCGTACGTGCGTGCGTGCGTGCGTGTGCGTGTGTGTGTGTGTGTGTGTGTGTGTGTGTGCATCGTAGCTCCCGATCGGATGAACCGATTTAGATTTTATTTTGTTTATCTCTGTGTGTGCGTGTGTGCGTGTGTGCGTGTGCAAGGGCGCCGCGCTCACCAGCACGGCGTGGTGCGGCGCGTGGTGCTGGTCGCGCGCGGCGGCCGCCGCCCGCGCCGCGTCGTCGCGCGCGTGCCGCTCCGCGTACAGCGCCTGCAGCGCGCGCGCCGCCTCGCGCTCCGCCTCGCGCGCCGCCGCCGCCTCCGCGCGCTGCGCCTCCGCCGCGAGCTCCAGCGACGACGCCTGCCGCTCCGCCTCCTCGATCTCCGCCATCACTTGCCTGCGCACCAGTAGTCATCTCGGTGATCAATGTTACACATTAGCTGTGGGCTTAAGTTCGTGCCCTGCGGTACACCTGAATATACACAAATTTATGAAGGAAACCCGTTCATAATGTTTGACATAATCACGATTCATATAATCATGATTAACGTTATCGAACGCTTTGTGTAAATCGTCTTACTAGTAATGAACAATATTGGTCTCGGTCCTGCAATTTCGGTCTTGGTCTTGCGAAAAAGTTAAGACTAAGACTATCATTAGACTAGCGAAACCAAGACCAATTTCGACCTACACAAAGCGTTCGATAATGTCAAACATATTATGATAGTTTCGAGAAACATGAACAACAAACAAAACAAAACCAAATCTAATCTATAGAGATAAATAAAATTGGAGTGTCTGTTTGTAATTCCAAATTTTCAGCTTTTTACTAAATGCATATGAAAGTATAAACAATGGTACTTACTACTTACATGAAAAAAACAATTTTTTAAATTTTTCTTTGTCTGTCTGTCTGTTTGTTTGTTCAGGCTAATCTCTAAAACGGCTAGACCGATTTCAACGGGATTTTCACTGGCAGATGGCTGTTGTTATAAGGAGTAACGTTGGCTACCTTTATTTGAGAAAAAAATAGTTCCTGCGGGAATTCCGAAACTCACGCGGGTGAAATCGCGGGGAACAGCTTTTAGGTACCTAACAATAATGACAGTCTGAGTCTTGGTCTTGGTAACCTAACAATAATGACAGTCTTGGTCTTGGTACTACTTTTCCGCAAGACCAAGGTGCCAATCTCGCTCATCATCCGGTGGCAGGTACCTCTTCCGCTCGGCGGTGGAGACCTGCAGGTAGCGCGAGGGCCGCGCGGCGCCGCCGTAGCTGCGGTAGCGCGGCGCCGGGTGGTACTCCGTGCAGTCCAGCGTCACGATCTTGGCGCAGTTCGCCGGCACGTTCTCCACCGTGTCCGACAGCCGCACCGCGTCCTCTGCGCGCCCCGCCACCACACAACAAACACATTGTTTTGAGATGACTCGAATCCAGTGAGTTTTTAATTTATTTTATCTATACTACAAATAGTATTATGAAGATGAAAGTTTTGATTTTTTGTTTGTGTGTTTGTTAAGTACGGTACGGTAGTTTATTGCTGGGTTTGGCTTATTGTTCTCACATAATTAATTGCAACTTTAAAAGGATAGCGTGCCGCTGAAGAGTATATTGCATAGCTTCTTCTCTTCAGCCATAGCACTAGGAAGCTGTGAAGGGTGGATATTTTATGGGTGCTTTCATAATAACTGTAATTATATTGACGTCAAAAAGAGCCACATTATGGGCCAAAGTTGAATAAAGGATTTGACTTTGACTTTGTTACGATTTAACTCAAAAATTACTGGACAGATTTCAAAAATTCTTTCACCATTAGAATGCTACATTGTCCATGATGTAACATAGGCTAAATTGTAACCCGGGATTCTCGCGGGAGCTCCGAAATTACCGCGAGTGAACGATTTGCCTCACACCTTTATCGTTTATTTATTTATTTATTCTTCTTGCACAAAATAGTACAAATGGCGAACTTAATGCCTTGCGGCATTCTCTGACAGTTAACTCGTTAATCGTTCAACTCGGAATGCATTTCGAATAAAGTTTAAAAGTTACATTTAACTAACACATGATGTAGACAAGTATGGCGGCGGTCAGCGTTTGTCGATGATATGCGGATCCGAACCACGCGGGACGGAACCGTGCGTAATGGTTTGCATATCCCCCTACATAACGCTTTTTCCTTACGTGACTCGTAATGATATCTACTCGTCAACACCCTTATATCTCTTTCACAATATGTATTTGTTAAAAAAAAAATCTTTCTTCTTTCTTTCAACTCCCACCGCTAGTCGCGTAGAAGGATTCCGTCTCAAAAATGAAGTGACTAGAGTCGTCAGTCCTCACCGTGGTTGGGCACGAGCAGCACCTTCTCGAGCGCGAGGTTGTCGATGAGGAAGTTGGCGACGACCGGGTCGGGCGCGTCGAGCGCGTCCAGCGCGCACGCGAGGCCGGGCGCGCGCACGCTGCTGCCGCGCACCGCGTGCCGCTGCGCCAGGAACTTGCTGCACGTCACGCCCGGCTTGCCCGCGCGCCCGTACACCTGCGCAGTGCACAGCGGGGCCAGCTCAGCGGTTGCGGTTGGCGCATGACTCAGATATACATATCAAAACGATTTCATTTAGATATCATTTTGTGTCGATATCCAAACTAAAAGATCCGTTTTTAGAAATCCAAATCTACTTGGCAGATTAGAGTAGAAAATAATGGAGGCGCCACTGTGCTGTTGATATGGCAGAACTTATAATAGTTTTATTCATTCTATCACTTTACACGCTATCAACTTCTGTTTTTTCACAATCAAAATAAATCAATGAAACGGCACTTTTGTGAGAATGTCCTTTTGAAAAAAAAATTGTTCCGTTTCTAGACTTCTTTGCCAAGCTGTACCTCCTAACAAACCGATGAATGAAACCGATACCAAAATCCAATTAATCTAAAATCTACGCAATCTGCACAAATCGTTTTCTAAACAAGCAACCGATAAGAAATTCGCACCATCTCTAACTTAGCGTATCTTAGCGGAGGGACTAACCCGCACTCAGAGTCGAGTTTAATGAATACTTAGTTAAGTATAGATTTTCAAAACAAAACTGCCGCAATCAGAGACGTTCAGTAAATTAATGTTAATTGGCATTTAATGAGATGTAAGTTGATTGGTTAAATGCCAATTAACATTAATTTATTAAACTTGTCTGATTGCGGCAGTTTTGTTTTAAAAATCTATACTTAACTAAGTAATCATTAAAGTCGACTCTGAGTGCGGCGGTAAGATTAGGCGAATTTCGTGGAAACGATTCCAAAAATCTATGTTCGAAACTGAAATCGGATCTGTATCGGTTTGTGTTTAAAAACGAAAACACCCTGGCCACCAAAACCTAATGGTAGGCACCAGTCTAGTCGGAATAACCTGATATATCCCGTTAAAAAAAAAAAAAACAATAATATGATTAAAATATAAATTTTGCAAAAAAAATTAATACTTTAAAAGTTATTCATAAACATCAGTTTGGAGGTGATCTATCTACGAAATTTCAAGCGCTACGCCCGCACCTACGTGTCAATGACCGAATCGATCTGTTTGCTTCGAGCGACGTACGCGCCAAATAGTGTATTATAAAAAATTTAGACATGGGCTTATAAAAATGAAAACATATAACCTATAATTACAACATGGTGCGATCGATTCGGAAGTCGATTCTGAGCAGTCTATTTTCTAGTTTTCAGTCAATTCATTAACACGTTTTATACTATATATTACATAATTATACTATATCCCGATCAGACTTTAAAATGGAATCCTATGTTCATTATACAAAATCCCCCAACGAGATTTAAACTCTAAACGTCTTCGTTAGCGAACACTTTGAAAGACATAGTGACCGGGTTGTACATATACATTGTATGTCATACCTGGCCCATGATCTCGAACAGTTTCCTGGAGTCTTCGGGCGAGTTCACGCAGAAGTTCTGTATGGAGCCGCCGATGATGTGCTCGAGGGCGCCGCCCCACTTCTTGTCTTTCACTTTTAGGTATGAACCTAAAACATACACGGGACATTTTATATAGGGCCTTATTTTCCTTTCCTACTTATTTTGAGAAGAATAAACTGAGTATAATAATAATATAATAATAATCCACTTCACCACACACAGAACTACTTGATCCCACACTAAGCTATAAGCTTGTGGTGTGGAAGCCAAGCAAACGTGGTATATACTACATATTATTACATATATATATATATATATATAGACGCCCAGACTGGAAAATGGAACCCTGTGTACATCACACAAAGGGAGTGATCCCACCGGGAATCGAACCCGGAATCAAGGGATTAGCGGGTAGGCATGGTGATCTACTGTGCCAACCGAGTCGTCAATATATTAAAAAAGTATATGAATGGCAAAAAATTTATTACCACGCACCATTATTTATTCATGTTATTTACAATACCTACATACATATATCCAAATATAGAGTACATATTATTTTATCACATAGGGTGCTTATCCCGGAATGGGCATGTTGACTACTTTTTAATTTTTTAGTCCATCTTGTAGATTATTAATAAATATTGGACACGTATTTTTTATTTTTTTACGTAATCAAAAAATAACGGCGATATATTGAGTTGAAATTTCGCGTGACCTCACTATTCTGACAGTTTGTATGGCGGTTTTAGCGGTTAGTGACGTCACGACCCCCTCACTCTAAACTTTAATGCTTTCTGTTTATTTTAATTTATTTAAAAAAGTAAAAAATACGTGTCTATTGTTTTTTTTTTATTTTCTAACTGACGGACTAATTAGAATTTTAATATTCAAAAGTAGTCTACATCGCCATTGCCGCGGGTGAAACCGCGGGGGACAGCTAGTAAACACGGTATACCATATTTCATTACGAGTGCGGAAAGCCTGTCATTGCAAAGAGTTCCGACAAATGTCTACCCGAGCCGAGGCGCAGCCGAAGGTGAGGGTTGACAGTCGGAACTCTTTGCAATGACGGTTCCGCACGTGTACTGAACAACTATTTTTAATACAGTTGCGAAAAAATGAAGCAATTTAATAAAATAATAAAAAAAAAAAACTCAACTAAGGACATTTTTGGAAAATGGCGCCAACCGTAAAAGAATTTAAGCAGAGATTTTTTTTGTTTTCTTCACCCATTCTGGGTAGGCAAAGTGAACTATGCCCATACAGCCAAGTCTTCAGTAGATTTTTTTTATTGATATAAAATGAAAATGAAATTTAATGAGATGAAATGAAATGAAACCTAACCTAACTCATTGAATCAAATCATTGAATCTAATATTGAAACAAATTAGTAACTTCTTTTTAGAAATATTTGCATGAATCATAAAAACTTCTATGAATTTCTTTTAGTAAAAACTTCGTGGTTGGTTTTTTTTCTTTTTAATAGACATTATTTTGACAGTTGGGAAAGAGAACGCACGAGTGCGGAAAAGTTAAAGAAAAAGCACGAGTATGTAATAGCCCACATCCCGAACGCTATACGTCCCTGCAATACGCCACTTTTTGAGCAACTGTATTAAAAAATAAATATCATAAACATTGCTCGTGCATGCTGATTGCTGACAGCACGCCACTGACCGATGGGCCCGCGCGGCGGCGCGCTGAACTCGCCGCGGGCGGCCGCGCGCCGCACGTGCTGGCACAGCTCCGCCATGCTGCCGCCGTACACCGCCAGCGAGTCGTCGCCGCGCGACTCCAGCTCGCGCAGCTGCTGCCTCAGTTGCTCTGCGCCGCGCACACCGCACACCGCACACGTCACACACACATACAGGACCCTTATTCACTACTAGTTGTGCCCCGCGGTTTCAGCCGCGTGAAACGTTTTCAAAAAACAACTTTTTTTCCTGACATCCGATTTAAATGAAACAAAGCCTATATGTAGCTCCAGGTTATGCTTAATCTACCTGTGAAAACCGCATGACGATCGGTTCAGTAGATGCAGGGATTATCGCGAACAGACAGACAGAAAATAATTTTAATAACTTTTTTTTGGGCTTGGTTACTCTTCTTTTATCACCCCACTCAATTTTAGGTAAAAATATTCAATGTACAGAATCGCGGATTTTACTCTTTTATTATAGTATAAATAGATAGATGACCATAACACGCCGCGCTAAGTGTTCGAATTCATAACAGTACCTAATTAATTACTGGATTCAGAGACACAACAATTAAGGGTTCGTCCTTCCACCAATAGATGTCGCTAGTGGTAAAGTACATCTCGCTATGGTTTTGTTGCCAGTTTAAATATGAATAGCTGGTAAGATACTTTTTTTTAGATAATATACAAATCAGTACAGTAGTATTTGTTTCATTGTGGTGCCCTCTAGTGACGGATTTGTGAGTTAAACAAAATTGGTGCCGAAACCAGTGGCGCTAGGATGCGTGCCACGATATATTTATCACACGAAAGATAAAATTGTCGATACGACAAATATTTGTGGGCGTCCAAGCAAAAAGGTTCAATAGTGGGGTATTGAGTTAAGACTAGATTCGGTATCTAGAATAATCAATTGATAGTAAAAATTGAAAAAGTATTCAAAAACTGGCACATATTTTTTTATTAGGCATGTGATTCTGGAATAAGCTTTATTTTTATATATTATTGTAGATTAAGGTATTTTATGAAATTGTAAATAATTGAGCATTTATTAATATAATCAATTAAAATCGCGGAAGTATTTTTTTCACTCAACTTTACAAAAGTCTTATATCTCGGAAGAAGGAGCCTTTTTGCTTGTACGCCCACGTTTATCACCGTGACAAGAAATGACAAAAAAATTAGTTTTTGGCAGGAACCATAGATGGCGGTTTCATCATTTATTTTCGTGGCGATTAAAACAATTTTAAAAGTAGATTCTGTTGTGCTTATGAACAATAATTTTCGCAGTGCGGGTTATTTCTTAAAAGTTAATAGTTCCTAACCAATTTTAGAAAAGTTCTAAAATCCTCTTCTAACCGCGATAGACGCCATAAGGCAGTCGCAAGTAAGTAAATAAATAAAAATTACCTATACATATACAAAAAATTTACACTAAAGTTTGATTGCTTTAGCAGATAAGATAAATGGGAAGAATTTATAAACTAACTACTTTGATGGTCCCCCTGTTATATTACACGAATCAATTTCGGGGTTCCCGCAGGAACTCTTCGTGTCAGGAGGAAAATCCTATTTTCTATTCTAACGGCCGTACTCAGAGTCGTTTCAATGATTACTTGATTTTAAGTAAAGATTTTAAAAACAAATCTACCGCACTCTTTCAGAGACGTTCATTAAATTAATGTTAATTGAAATTCAAATAATTAAATTTAATATAATATATTAGTAGATATTATATATCAGTTTAATATTACTCAGGGATAATTGGAAATTTATAGATTTTAAGAATATCAATTTGAAGATTTTACTTTTTGAATTTAATTTATTTATTTATTTAATTTTATTTATTTAATATAATTTACTTATTTTATTTATTTAATATAATTTATTTATTTTATTTAATTTATTTAATATAATTTATTTATTTTATTTTATTTATTTGATGCAATTTATTTATTAAATTTAATTTATTTAATCTAATTTAATTTACTGAATTTAATTTATTTAATTTACTTTTTGTTAAATTTTATGGGTTATTTTCCTGATATAAATGAATTTTAATTTAATTTAATACTACTACTTTGCATTTTTTTCGCCTTTCATTCCTCGTATTTCTAATATTTTCGTATTATTAATATTATATATATTACTAATATTGAATTCTGATTGAATTATAATAAAGTAATACCATGTTATTCGCAATTAAGAACGAATTTTCATTTTATCGCGCTCACCAATCGTCGACGATAAAAATGTGAGAAAACAACGACAAAGTAGACAAAAATACATTCAAAAGTGCCGCATGTTAGGGATTGTCGATAATTTTATCATATATCGTTTTCTGCCATACAAACATTTTTTGCTGCCATGTTACCACTGGTAGACAAAACGATATAAGTACGAGTTTGTCGACGAGAATCGATAAAAGGGCTCGATAAAATTTTGTCATGTGCCGCATCTTAGCTCCGCAGGGACCTTTAGATAGGTATTCAAGGAACAAAGTGAAATAGTGTGGTGAGTGACAAAAGTAAAGTGAATTTGGACCTTAAAACTGTGAGTAAAAAACCTTTATAATTTCAGTGTTTGGACTTGTAAAATTTAACGTAAATTCAGAGACTTAGAATAATTTCATAGTGTTTGGACTTGTAAAATTTAACGTAAATTCATTGACTTAGAATAATTTGCTAAAAAGTGAACAGACGGGGAACCTATGCCCAAATTTTCAAAGTGTGAAAACAGTGTTCAAAGACTTAGAAAAATTTCGAATATTTTCAAACTTAGAAAAAACATTGACTTTTAAGAGTGAATATGGATGTAGAAAAATTATCACACATTCAAGAAGATAGACTTCAGAAACTGAACAGAGCTGAAATTAACTACAGGAAAAGTCCTAAAGAAAGGATCACTAGAGGCTATCTGGAAGCGAGATTAGAAACAATAGAATCATCTTGGAAGGATTTCACGGATACCCATTTAAACATTATTACTTTGGTAAAATCGGAGCAGCGTAACAAATTAGATTACTTCACAAATGGCGTATACGACACTTTTGAAGAAAATTACACCTACTACAAAGGCTCTCTAAAGGAGGCCCTTCGTGGGATGGATTCCATGCGTAAACAACCAACAGCTGAAGGCTCAACTGCTTCTTCTGATGTCAAGCTTCCTAAAATCCAACTGCCCAAATTCAGTGGCAAGTACAGTGAATGGCAAAATTTTCATGATCTTTTCTCTTCAGTAATTCATAAGAACGAAAAATTATCTCCCGTCGAAAAATTGCATTATTTAAAGAGTACCCTCTCCGGCGAAGCGGAAGTGTTAGTTCAAAACTTGCCAACCACAGAGCTTAACTATGAATCAGCATGGGCAAGACTGACTAAGAGATACAACAACAAAAGATACAATTGTAACGCAATCCTAAGAACACTCTTTTCACAAAAGCAAATTACCACAGAATCGGCAAATGCAATCAAAGGTATACTCGACACCACGACTTCCTGCTTAACCTCTCTAAACAATTTAGAAATTGCTACGACTCATTGGGATGCTATCATTGTTTTCTTAGTGACATCTAAGCTAGATCACGAGTCAATTCGCCAGTGGGAAATCAAGATAAGTGAAATCCCATCAGATGCACTGCCAACATGGAGTGATCTAGTGAGGTTTCTGGAATCTCGATTCAGAACTTTAGAGATGATCGATAGCAACAAACATGTTTCAAGGACTCCTCAAGCTAAACAAGCAGAGAAAGTAAAGTCATTCGCAGCTGTTCACAATGAAAGAGGCGCTGTGAAGAATCAATGCGCCATGTGTTCAGGAGATCATTTCCTCTACCAGTGCAAGAACTTTAGCCATCTAGCACCACAAGAAAGACGAGACTTTGTGCAGACGAAATCTTTATGTTATAACTGTCTCACGCCTACGCACTCGGTGAGGAAATGTCATCATTCAACAAGCTGTAGAAGATGTGGAAGAAGACACCACTCACTATTGCACCAAGAAAGAGAGAACCATCAAGGGCCCACAAACAATTTGGAAAGTGCACAAACGCATACTGTACCACAACGACCTACAACGGTAGATAATAAACTCACGACACCAGAGAGCGGAGTGAATGTTGTTGCTAATTTCGCCAAGGAAGATGAAATGGTCGGGAGGTCCGACGTTCTATTAGCAACAGCTATTGTTAGAGCTTATTCACATAGCGGTAAATCCGGTCTTTTGCGCGCGTTGATCGATCAAGGGTCTCAGGCCTCGTTCGTTTCTGAGGAAACTGTTCAAATGCTAGGTCTCAAGCGCATGCCAGTTAGTGGTTGCGTGTCAGGTCTGGGAGATGGTCAACTGCGTATTAAGTTCATGGTTTCTTTACGTGTCGAATCACGTAGAGACCCAAGTAAATCAATTCAGGTTACTGCTTATGTTTTGAAATCACTCATTTCGCAACTACCGTCTAATAAAGTAACATCACCTGATTGGTTAGATATTAGGAATCTTTCACTAGCCGATGCAGGATACACATCACCAAGTAGGATAGACCTCCTTCTTGGAGCTGAAGTTTACAGCGAAATATTGTTAAGTGACATGCTCAAACACCCTCAAGGACATTTATTGGCACAAAACACAATCTTTGGATGGGTCATTTCAGGAAGAATGTCACAATCAGCTTCAGCGACGGGAAGAATGATAAGTTTACACGTTCAAATAAAAGAAGATAATCTACTAAAACAATTTTGGGAATTGGAGAATGAGCCGAATATAATTCAAAAGAAATTAAGTAAGATGGAACAAAAATGTGAAGAAATTTACGATGCAACGACTTTCAGAAATAAAGAAGGAAGATTTGTAGTAAGATTGCCTTTTCATAGTGAAGATCCAGAATGTCAATACGGAGGATTAAAAGATATTGCACAAAGGAGATTTTATCAACTTGAGAAAAAGTTCCAAAGAAATCCGAAGCTCAAGGAAGAATACAGCAAGGTGATGCAAGAATACCTGAGTTTAAACCACATGGTGCACATAAAAGATGAAATGGCTGACTTAAAGGCAGTGTATTTACCGCATCATGCGGTTGTGAGGGAAGATAAGGAGACGACCAAGTTACGCGTCGTGTTTGACGCTTCTTGCAAGGGTGTGAACGGCGTATCACTAAACGACAATCTCCTTGTTGGCCCAAAACTGCAACAAGATTTGAGACACATCCTAATGAGGTGGCGCAAATTCCCTATATGTATCGTCGCAGACGTGATCAAAATGTACAGGCAGGTGCGGGTATGTGAGGATGACACACGGTTCCAAAGAATTTTGTGGAGATCAAACCCGGATGAACCTCTGGGTCGATATGAGTTGCTTACACTCACCTTTGGCACCGCTTGTGCTCCTCACCTGGCTGTAAGATCTCTGCAGCAATTGGCAGATGAAGAACAGAGTAAGTATCCGATTGCAGCAGAAATCACGAAGCGTGATTTTTACGTTGATGATCTCATGACTTGTTGTCAAACAGAAGACCAGGCAGTAGAAATTTATACGCAAATGAACGAGATGCTGAAAACTGGTGGGTTTCAGCTACAGAAGTGGAGCAGCAATAGCAAGGCCTTACTGCATTTCATCGGACAAGATAATCTAAATATCGGTCACTCGATTCCCATTAAAGCTGACGACATGGTCAAGGTGCTAGGCATTTGTTGGAACAGGAGTACAGACGAATTTCAATATACGGTAAACTTGCCAGAAATTAACAAACCACCAACAAAACGACAAGTGCTGTCTGACATTGCCAGACTGTACGACCCCATGGGTTGGATAGCACCCGTGGTAGTGAACGCCAAGGTATTCATTCAAAAACTGTGGCGGTTAAAATTGCCTTGGGATGAGGAGTTGCCTGAAGAAGTTTTGAAGGAATGGCTTAAGTACAGAACGGAACTGACTCACCTTCAGACTATACAGATTCCAAGATGGCTGCACTTCACCGATGACAGCCAAATCGAGTTGCATGCTTTTGCGGACGCCTCTCAATTAGCCTATGCAGGAGTGGTGTACTTGCGATCAATAAACCGAAAGGGCGAAGTTCACGTGCACCTCATTACCGCAAAAACAAAAGTTGCACCGATTGAGAAGGAAGTGTCAATTCCAAGATTGGAGTTGTGCGGAGCAGTCTTGGCATCAAAACTACTGCACGAAGTGTCTCAAGTTATGGCTGTTCCCAAGGAAAGGCTTCACGCATGGTCAGATTCAACCATCGTCTTGGCATGGTTGCGAGGGTTGCCGTCACGATGGACCACATTCGTCAGTAATCGTGTATCCGAAATTCTCAACATTTTGGATAGCGAACAATTCAAGCATGTTGGAACGAAATTCAATCCGGCTGATTGCGCCTCGAGAGGTTTGCAACCGTCTGAGATAAAGAAAGAGAAACTCTGGTGGGAAGGACCAACATGGCTTCAAGAGTCAGCCATCGATTATCCAAAGTTAGAGTTCACTACTAAAGAAGAAATGAGAACAAGTAAATCAGTAGAGATCAAAACTTTAGTTGCAGTAAAGTCAGAAGACACGGACAGGCGAATAATGGAAGAAGAGAGAAATTTCATGTGGAGCAAGTATTCGTCACTAAAGAAAATGTTGAGAATTATTTCATATGTCAGGAGATTCTTGAACATGAAACTGAAGCCTGGCGATAGAGAGAAGTATCCAGCGTTCGCCACAGCAAAGGAAATGAAGAAATCTTTATTGAACTGCATCAAACAAGTACAAGATTTGAACTTCAAAGAGGAAATTCAACAACTGAGGTCTCAACGTGCCGTCGCCAAGAAAAGTGTTCTATACACGATCAATCCCTTCTTAGACAAACAGGGACTCTTAAGAGTAGGCGGTCGCATAGACTTGTCACAGCTGAGTTACGACGAAAAGCATCCGCTTATATTGCCTAAACTGAGTCATCTCACCCAGGTTCTTATAGAAGATGCTCATAGTTCAACAATGCATGGTGGACCTCAAGCCATGCTCATGTACCTCAGAAGACGGTTTTGGATAATAAACGCTAGACAACTAGTGAAAAGATGTTTCCGTCGCTGTGTCACATGCATTAGATATTCTCAACGCAAAACCACCCCTCTCATGGGTCAACTACCAGAAGTGCGTTTGCATCCAAGTAAGGCGTTCAAATCATCGGGTGTTGACTACGCAGGCCCGATAGATATTAGATTTTCACCAGGAAGGGGAGCAAAATCTTATAAAGGCTACATTTGCCTATTTATTTGTATGGTTACTCGCGCAATCCACATTGAAGCTGTATCTGACTTGACGTCAAAAGGCTTTATCGCCGCTTATCGTAGATTTGTTGGTCGTCGAGGCCGTTGTCAAGATCTTTACTGTGACAACGGTACCAACTTTGTAGGGGCTGACAAAGAGCTGAGACAAATTTTTGATACAAAAATGTCCCGAATTCCTCAAGAACTGGCCGAGTTACTCGCTTCAGAAGGAACGACATTCCATTACATACCGCCTTACAGTCCCAATTTTGGGGGACTCTGGGAGGCTGGCGTTCGCTCAACCAAGACTCACTTGAGGAAAGTGATAGGCAACCACACGTTGACCTATGAAGAGTTGTCAACAGTTTTAATTCAAGTAGAGGCTTGTCTTAACTCGCGTCCAATGAGTCAATTAAGTGACCAATCTATTGACCCTCTCCCCTTGACACCTGGCCATTTTCTGGTAGGCGAACCTCTCGTAAATGTATGCGATGATTACTACCCTGATCGATCTGAAAACGTATTAGATAGATGGAGATTAGTTCAAAAGATGACCAATGATTTTTGGCGTCGATGGTCTAAAGATTATTTGTTAAATTTAGATAAGAGATACAAATGGAGCATTAAGAAATCCGAGCCTGACGTTGACGATGTCGTTTTAATTAGGGAGGAAAACTTACCTCCAACCAAATGGATTCTGGGTAGAATAGTGCAAAAGCATCCTGGCAAAGATAATGTCACCCGTGTAGTTACAATTAAATGTAAGGACAAATTTTTGAAACGTCCAATAAACAAACTCTGTTTTCTGCCAAAATAATGCAAATGCTTTTATTTGTTTGTATTCAGCACATTTTAAGTTATGGTGAAAATGCCAAGGTTTAGTTTAGTTACATGGAATGTTTCATTTATTGATTGTTTTTTCTTAGTTAATATAAGTTGCACCACCTTGGCTACGGTGGGCGGTGTTTAGTGTAAGAGTTAGAACATTTAAATTCAGTTTATCATGGTGGGCGGTGAAATTGTATTTCGTTCAGAAAAATATTTTATGTTCCATGCCAAATAAATCACTTAATCCATATTCACCGCACACTACTATGATCGCATGTTAGTATAGTTTAATTGGAAGGACAAGTCCTTGGTGGGCGGGATGTTCGAATTCATAACAGTACCTAATTAATTACTGGATTCAGAGACACAACAATTAAGGGTTCGTCCTTCCACCAATAGATGTCGCTAGTGGTAAAGTACATCTCGCTATGGTTTTGTTGCCAGTTTAAATATGAATAGCTGGTAAGATACTTTTTTTTAGATAATATACAAATCAGTACAGTAGTATTTGTTTCATTGTGGTGCCCTCTAGTGACGGATTTGTGAGTTAAACACTAAGAAAAGACGCCGCAAAAACTGTCTTTCCTTCGTAATCTAAGAAGTTTTACTCAAAAAAAATGTCACCAAGCCCAAAAAGATTTTAAAATTCTTTTCTGTCTGTCTGTTCGCGATAATCTCCGCATCTACTGAACCGATTATCATGCGGTTTTCACAGGTAGATTAAGCTTAGCCTGGAGCTACATATAGGCTTTGTTTCATTGAAATCGGATGTCGAGAAAAAAAGTTGATGTATAAAAACCTTTCATGCTGGTGAAACCGTGGGGCACAGCTAGTACAGAATAAAAGCCATACATAATGTAATGTAATATGTATGTGTATGTGTATAAGGGCCCTGGTTGCGGTTGTGCACTCACTGAGCTTGTCCCGGGCGCGGCCGGCGCGCTCGGCGGCCTGGTCGGCCTCCGCCTGCGCCCGCGCGGCGGCGGCGCGCGCCTGCCCCGCCTCGTGCTGCGCCGTGTCGAAGCGCGCGCGCGCCGCCTCCGCCGCCGCCTCCGCCGCCGCCGCGCGCGACTCCAGCTCGGCGCGCGCTGCCACACTGCGACCCGAGCTGGCGCCGGATTCAACATTTCAATATCGGTGGACGGAGATCCGAATAATTCCACTGCCGATAGACCGTTAAGACCGCACCGTCACCGTCAGCACGAGGGGTTCTATCCTGGCATTCTTACATATTTCCGTGACACTGAAAATCAGCGTCGTGGAACTTAGTGCCACGGCATAATGCTGAGTGGCAGTCGTTTTGGTACCAAGTATTCTAGTTTTAAGACTCACGCTTGTACTTGTTTTATCTTTATGGTATCAAATAATATCGCTTGTACTGTAAATTGTGCGACGCTATGTGCTGTCTTTTTAGTTTAAAATTTGAGTCTAAATGTGAAGACCTATAATTAGCCATTTGTTTTATATAGAATCTATACATATAAATTTAAGTGTGCTGCTGGTCTTCCTAGTAAATAAATAAATAAATGAATGAATGAATGAATGAATGAATGAATGAATAAATAAATAAATAAACAAATAAATAAATAAAAAAACTTTTTTCTATTCTATTATACATCTATTCTTAGCTGATGTCTCCTATGTATATACTATTTTACTACCCACCAAGTTCGAGCTTCATAGGTCGCGTAGTTTCCGAGATTTCGTGTCTAGTGAGTGACTTCACTTGTATAAGTTTTATACATATATCTATATTATGTACATGTATACAGATAACTCCCGCGCGGTTTCACCCGCGTTAAGTTCGAAGTTCCCGCGGGAATGCCGGGTTACATATACCATACATAGGGACAAACAGAAAGAAAGAAAAGAAAAAAGCGGCTTTGTAGTGCCTCGCGGGATTAACGTACCTCTATGTCACTAAGGACTACCATAGCTTCCTACAACGTCACAAACTATACATCTTATTACAACATTAGCATAGATTTTTGGTAAGTAAAAATAGTATATTTCATTATAAGTGCGGAAAGCCTGTCATACCTGTATAAAGCCTGAACTAGTTGCAATGACGGTTCCGCACGTGTACTGAACAACTATTTTTAATACAGTTACGAAAAAATTAAGCAATTTAATAAAATATCAAAAACACAACAAACTCAACCAAGTTCCAACTGTGATCAATAGATGGCGCTAGTCGTATTAGTAATGCGAAACCTACGTTTCGCAATGCAAAAAGTGTGTCAAAGTCGTGTCGCCATTTTTGACAGTTGGCAAAGAGAACGCACGAGTTCGGGAAAGGTAAACAAAAAGCTCGAGTATGTAATAGCCCACATCCCGAACGCTAAACGTCCCTGCAATACGCCACTTTTTGAGCAACTGTATTAAAAAGTAATTAATCTCTACTGGGCACTCACTCGATGTTCCGTATCTCGTTTTCGAGGTCGGCCACCTTCCGCTGCTCGCGGCGCAGCTGGTCGCGCCGCTTGTCGGCGGCGGCCTGCGCCGCGCGGCCCTCCGCCTGCAGCGCGCGCACCTCGCCCTCCAGCGCGCGCAGCTCCTGCTCCAGCGACGCCTTCTCCGCCGACTTCGCCTGCATCTGCTGCTTCAGCTCACTGCAATACGAGCGTTATGTGGCACTAGCTACTCCCCCCCCCCGCCCGCCCCCGCAGTACCACTCGGGAATTTCGGGATAAAAAGTACCCTACCGTTCTTTACCAGCCTTATGCGCTGGTAAAAAAAATTGTTGAACTGAACGAAAACGAAAAAAACTCGTTTCCCTCATCTTAACAATAAAAATCAACTCACTTGATAGTATCGCTGTTGGAACCGTAATGTTCGTTCATTTTCTTCAAACGCTCCATCAATTTCTCAATCCGTTGCTTCTGCTTATTGTACTGCTGCTGTATTGTATTCATCTCCCGCTCCAACTCTGCTATCTCACTCCAATAGTATTCGTTCTGCAATGCTTGCTTCTGATTCTCGATCTCATCTTTCGATTGCAACTGTTCGTAGCTCGTCTTCCATTTAATGTACTCTTTTTCAAGTTCAGCACACGCCTGGGAATGAGAACACGGGAGCGTTATCTAAATATTAACTATTAACTGTTCCCAGCAGTTTCACCCGCATGAATACAAGATATGGTGACATTCCTTAGCTCATGATATGGCCGGAATGGCCAAAACTGTGGTCAAATTCATGGATCATAGAATTGAAATTGATTTCGGAGTTCACACGGGAACTCTGAACCTGGATGCAAGTACCCTATCTCTTATTACACTATTTCATGTCCTAAATTAAAGTTGATGTTCTACCCGCGATTTCACACGCGTGAATTTCGGTGTTCTCGCGGGAATTCTTAATTCCAAAATCCAAGTATCTTTTATCCTACTGTAGCTTCCTATGAGTGAAAGAAATTTTTAAAGTTCCAGAAAGTACTCTTACATCTAAAATTCTAAACATACAAACTTTTGTATATTACTAGATAACCCGCACGATTTCACCCGCGATAATTTCGAAGTTCCCGCGGAATTGTTCCATACGAACTTTGCAACCCCTTTTCATCCCCTTAGGGGTTGAATTTTCAAAAATCTTTTCTTATTGGACATCATACAAACACACCCTCCAAGTTTCAGGTCTCTACGATCAGCGGTGTGTTAGGCTGTGCGTTGATCCATCAGTCATTCAGGACAAAGCATTTTATATGTATAGATTAGCATAGATTTAAATAGGTAATTAAATAATATTCGGTACATGAATTGTATATGTAATACCTACAAATTGTTTTTGTAGGAGTTAAATATTATTGAAAGATGATATTTGATATTATTTGTCAACACAAAAAATTTAAGTTTTTTATTTTAGTTTAGTTGTGCCAGTTATCAAATATTATTACTAAGTTAAAAAGTTTTCTCAGTAAGTGAATTTATGTAAGTAATTCTTTATGAGAAATAAACATCTTAAACCTAAGATGGTTTTAAATCAATTTTTTTTTCAAAAATCTTACTTCAGCTTTCCTTGTCCTGATAGCAGTTGCTTTATTACAGTTCTCGAGTGCTACTATATAGTTGGTTTCTGTCTGATCCAAATTTGTCGCTTTTCTAAACAGTGAATACTTCTTCTTTGAATCAGATGCATGGAAACTCCTTGCGTCATCCTGGTTGAGTACTGATATAGGGTTGTCCACTTGTATGTCATGTGCTACTGTTATTGAGTTGACTTCATCAAACTTTGTTGATATTACCTCACCTGTAAAATTAAATCTTTCCTATTTAAATTCATCTAATTTATTTGTCATTTTGCTTAAAATAGTACCATTGCTTTAGTATATATAACTTTAATACAAGCAAGTACATAAAATCCAACCACTCATTTTTACATAAAGCTCCCCATTCACGGGCACGCCATTTGGCGCCACTCCGTTTGGAGCGGCTCCAACGTTGTAAAAATTTTACCACACTCACGGGCGCGCCAACGCGCCATGCCAATTCGTATACACAGCGACACTAGCGGTCGGTGCTTTCGTATCAATAATTTACCTTTTGAAAAATGAGTTTTGATTCGGATGATGAGTACATATACAACTGCCATAGCGGTTTGTTTGTATATAAAAAAAAATACAAATGAAATGTTGTAAAGACTGACTGTTGACTATACACATACAAATTTAATAAACGAATAGAGTTTAGAAGAACATAATACTCTCTGACTATGCAGTGTGCAACCATGCGTATTATCCAACAGACAGGACAGAACATCAGGTATGAGACAAATGACACGCAGGATTTCGCATTCACGAGCGGGACAAACGGCTCGGCGCGATGGCATGGCGCGCTGTACCCCCTGGTTTTCACACTCACAAGCATGCTACACCGACCAGACGAGCCGGGCCAATTGGCGTGGCGCGATGGAGTTTCGATCGTTTGGAATTCCATTTTTTCTTAACACTCCATTTGGATTGCTGGGATTTTGACATTCACGAGCAGATTTTAGAGAGTTTACGAGCCGTTTGGAGTGATGGCATGCCCATGAATGGAGGGCTTTACAATGCTGAAATTGTAACTCTCGATGTCAATGTTTACCCTCTCTATTATGTAGTAGGTAAAAGTACTTTTTAACCATTTCATTTACCTGAAGCAGATTTAACTTTGTAACTGGATCCTCCAGAGGCATTGATGTGTCTCACAATAGTAATATGGTCACCGTAAACATGGTGCTTGTATGCTTTAGCACTGTTGTTTTTAATCTTTATTTCAACTGTGGCAGAATTGGCACCTTTTTTTATGAAAGCTGAAACAGTCAAAACAACAGACTAGCTGATATGATTGGTGACAGATATTTGAATTTTGAATGTGTGTCACCTTGATGTAAAAAATTCATGTCACCTAAACAGCTGAGGCTTTAGCATTATATAATGTAATGATTTCAAGTTATTATTGAGAAATACATAACTGTAAAAAGAGGTATATATATGTGCATCATTTGGGAGTCCAACCCTTCTATTAATCCTTACAAAATATTATAAAACA
The DNA here is from genome assembly GCA_907165275.2 of Zygaena filipendulae. Lineage (NCBI taxonomy): Eukaryota > Metazoa > Arthropoda > Insecta > Lepidoptera > Zygaenidae > Zygaena > Zygaena filipendulae. The sequence goes on from OU015650.1 coordinate 1,883,924, forward strand.
AAGTCCTCCACCGCTTCTGTCTTTTTGTCTGTTTGCGAGAAGTGAACAGATTTTTATGCAATTATCAAAGTGCAGTGTGGTGAAGTTTGACCGTTATAGAAGAAGGTTTATATGTTTAGTCTATCCTGGAATTCCCCCGGGATCTCTGAAATTACCACAGGTGAAACCGCAAAGGACAGCAGATAGTCACTGATATATGAGACAGATAAATGTTTAGGAATAAATAAAGATGGATCACTCTTTTGCTTTATTAACTTGGCTGACAGTGCTGACACACTTCCCTTTGTTTAGATTTTGTGGTACAAGCTGTTCTCTGCAGTTTTACTCGCACTAGTTTTAGAGTTCCCGCAGAAATACAGAAATTAAAATAACTCTATATCTTCTGTACCCCTGGCACGTGTATTGCACATGATACATAATCGATTAAGTAGATAAGGCATGAAAAGGTAACAGAGAATAAGTTTTTTTCACATTTTATAAAATTATCATGGATTCTTACAAGTCAAACTGTTTCCTCTATTCGTTGCTGAGGCCCTGCCTCCTAGGCCCACAACCAAAGCGGTTAAAATAGCACTTTTGCCGCTACCATTCCTTCCGACAATAAAATTGACGTTCTTGTTCAAACTGATTTCTAAATTTTCATGACAAAAAAAGTTTTTAACATGAATGCTGTGAATAGATCCATCTACTTCTTCCACAATATCAGTCTCCATTTCAAAAATCTTGTTTTATTTTCGTTTTGACTTTGCTGCAACTTCTTTACACTTCAACCGCCTTTTTAGGGCTATATAAATATGTAGGTATCTGGCGGTAAAATAATGGGAGATGAGATTCCGCCAAAATTAATTAGTTGTTATCTTTTTGTTTTTGCACAATGCACATTTGCACAAAACTAGACTTTACGCACAGAACACAACGTCTGTACAGACAGTATACGTCTACTTTTTGGTATTTTTGTTACTGGCGCCAAGACATCGCTTCAGAATTGCGTTCCGTAACTCTGGGTGTTGTTGTTTCATTTGAAATGCAACTTGCAACTGACGGAACGATCGAGTTGTTTTTATAACCTCAAAATATTTGCAGGCGCCATTTGTTTTCTCTCAACTTACATTGCGAAGAATTTAGACATATGTCTAGTTAATTTGTGGAAGAATAGTGAACACTGAACAGTGAAGACTGTCTTATAACCAAATAAAAACTTTTTGTGACTACGAAACACCCGCGAACTTTAAAAGTGTGGTATCATGGTTCGCGGGTGTTTCGCGACTGTTTCGCAGCTTCGCGCACAAATTAATTAGATTCAGATTCGGATTTTTATTCATAATATTAATTATAAGTCAAATTCTAATTAAATGAATAAAATATGAGTGGCGCCGTATTGAGTGCACGGTGGCGAAGTAGCAAGACCGTGCTGCACTCGGCGGTACCACGCGAGACAGTCGACCGAGCGCGAAACACGCACTGCCCAGTCTAGCGCAGAGTTTGGTGATGTGTGCCTCCCATGTTAAGCGTTCGTCTAGCTCGAACCCTAAAAAGGTCATTCTTGTGACTTGCTCGATGTCGACGCCATCGATCTTTGAGGTCTTCCGCAGAGGTTGAAATCAGTGAAATGAGTCATCTCCTTATTCAGAATTAGACCGTTCATGCGAAACCACTGGTCGAGCTCCTTCGCGGCGTCGTTCAATCGTTGCTCGAGATTTTCTACGTATGTGGCGTAGACAATGCAAGCGACGTCGTCCGCGTACATCAGTATGTCTCCGTTAGAGACCGCCGATAGACATAATATGTCTAAGTTATATCGTTCAGAAGAACGCTTAAACTAGCTGAATCAAGATGCTCAAATACCTTTAAAAGTTGCATTTCCAAAAAAATCCAATTATCTATATATCTAAGCCTTTTTTTTTCAATTTTGCCTACTAAATGTACTTACCAAAATTTTTTAAGTATAAATAAACAAATGAATGTTGTGTAAATACTAAAAATACATAAATAAAAATCATTCAAATCCTAGAAGTAAATTGAAGTGATATTTTATAATACCTACCTACGTTTGTTTCCAAGGGAGACTTCGCGCGCGGTTCGCGCGCGAATGTGGATCGGCCTTAAGAACTCTGATTGATTTCTTTTGCAAAAAGCAAAGTGTCAATGTCTATTTCATAATGTTCCGTTATAACGGATAGCACTGGCCCAGTGCTCGTAGTGTTCACAAAGAAGGTAATCAAAGCCGCAGTGGTGATGAGAAATTCGTTCCATTATAACTTTCAGTGTACTGCCGTCGTATCCGCAGACTGCAGTAGGCAGTATGTCGTAATTGTCACCATTTTTGGGCATATTGGTGCGTTTTGGCGTTATCGAGGTAAGGTACTCTCAGGCACGTGGTTTGATCACGCGATCAACCGTAGTGATTAGCTTCTCTCTGCGATCAACCTCGATCAACGAGAGATCGACTGCAATTCTTGGAGAATAATGAAAAAATAAGCTCGTTATGTCATATAATATCTTCTTGAGCACATAAAAAACCGTCACTGTGAAAACCATTACTCAATACACCACCATAAAACAAAAGAATCCACTTTTAACAGTTTTTTATGGACAAGAAAATGAATGACGGAACAGTGGACGGAACCGCCATCTTTGATTCTCGTCATAAACTCCCCAGTCCCCAGTAAATCTTATCTTTATTATATTGCTGGTACTTATCGCACGGGTATTCCCAGTTTAAGTACCAGCTTTAAAACTAAAGTAAAAAATTAGAATATAAGTAGGATACATTATTTAGGTAATTATTGTAAACCTAAAGAAAGAAATAAAGATTATTATTATTAGAGAAAGTAAAAAAAAAATTATAGTTTGGCGGGATTTTAGCAGAAATGCACGTCAGTTTTTTTTTTTACAAATTAGTTTATCGTGATGAATAAATTGGTGTAAATGTGTAAATGTGGTGAATTTGGCATAATAGTGATCCATTAGTGATAAACGGTGTGTGGAAATAGGAAATAATAAGATAAAATGGGACGTCCATTGGGAGATTGTCGTTTCACTATAGAACCTTCTAGAGTGCCCTATTTTAAAGTTTAACTATGAAGATTTTCTGCAGAAAGTTCCGGCAAATGCATCTCACCAATGTATTTCAACGTAAAACTTCCGAAGAAGAAAAAAACATCCGAATTGGCTGTATGGGCTTATTTTCTTTTTAGCTAGGGAGCTGGTGGCTATTTAGGTATATGATTTCATTGTCGTTGATACTAAGACGTAATTATACTTATATTAACATAACGTAATTATACTTATATTAACTCGAAAAAATAGGTGGCAAGTTCAGGTAGCTCTGATTGTTTTTTATAAATAATTTTGTCTAATTAAAAAAACATATTAAATTATATTATCATTTCTGCCATCAATTATATCTTATTAAATACGTTTCATAGATAGTGAAATTACAGCTGGTAGAAGTCAGGATGGTGGAAGTTTTTCTTAATTCAGCATCTCAGCTTATTTTTCTTACAGTTATTTTTATAAAAACTCCCACCATGATGAATCTCGTTTCAAGTAAGGTTCTAAAATTAAAGTTTTACTTGAAATTAGTTTTAAAACTAGATTCATCACCTAAATGTCTAATAGATGAATAGTCGCAATTCCGAACGCACCCATTTCCAAGTTTATTTATGAATGCCTTGGAGAAATGAAAAACTCTATCTAGTCAATGGCCATTGACCAATGATCAAAAAATTGAAGTATCTCGCTTTGTAGTCGCGTTTTCAGCTTATAACATGGGTAAAATGCAGTTATAATTTGGCAATCCGCAATAAGTGCCTCAACATTTGCTGTGAAAACGTGAAGTGAAAAGACAATTAGATATTTTATATAAATATATGATTACTTGCTTTTATTTTACAAATTGCGCTAGACCGCATAAATAAAATGGCAGCCCTACCACGTAGAATAATCAAAGAGACACAGCGACTGATGCAGGAGCCCGTGCCGGGTATAAGTGCGGTACCCAGCGAGACCAATGCACGTTATTTCCACGTCATTGTCACTGGCCCCGAAGACTCGCCCTTCGAAGGTGGACTATTTAAATTAGAATTATTTCTACCAGAGGACTATCCCATGTCAGCGCCTAAGGTTAGGTTTATTACTAAAATATACCATCCGAACATAGATCGGCTCGGTCGTATATGTTTGGATATATTGAAGGATAAGTGGAGTCCCGCACTGCAAATTCGTACGGTACTGCTATCAATCCAGGCCCTGCTGTCGGCGCCTAACCCCGATGACCCCTTAGCCAACGACGTAGCCGAGTTGTGGAAGGTGAACGAGAGCGAGGCGATCCGAAACGCGAGGGAGTGGACGCGGAGATACGCCATGGACAACTGAGCGCCTACGCCGCCTCGCACACACCCATCAGTGCCTGTCCCACGCGCGCGGCCCGAGGTGGACGAACACAACAGATATATCATGATTTTAAGAGTGCAAGTTATGTTTCACACCCTAGACCGAGTAACTTGTGAAGAGACAATTGTGGATAATTTTTTTATTAATAGTGGGCTCTGGCGCGGCGCGTCGGCCCGGCTCGGCGGCTGCGGTCGTCTCGCAGACTCGCTCAGGTTATCCTCATGCATTTCTAAGTAGCCTCGCCCCTCTGTTTTGGAATGATACTATATCAGTCCAAAAGATTTGTTTACCTACCCGGTCACATGTAGCTTCGTTATAATATTAGGTATGCATATTTTTTTACTATCATTAGAGTATCAAAAAGTGAAGAAAAAAACAATCGGGAGACTTAAATGTATATATTTCATGGTTGACAAATTTGGTTAATTTTATATAAAGGAGTGTATTGTCACAAAGTTCAATGTCTTTGTAAGTGTCTTACAACACCAACTTATGAATGAAATATAATTATGCTTGAATGTATATTGGTTAGCCGATTACCTGGATCTCTAGTGATACTGAATACTTATTTAATTTTTCATTCACTTTGAAAAATATTAGGCCATTCTTTTTTCCCTGATTGATTTAAGCAACATCAACATAATTTAACTGTGAATCTTTTATGTACTATTTATGTCTTGTATAAAAGTTATCATTAAATTGTATTTATGTAAATTTTATTTGGCTTTGTGAGCAAACTTCAAAATACATAATATACAAAAGCTGATCCATATTTTATTTTGTTAAAAGATATTATAGGCCTAAAACCACCAAACTAGCTAAAGAAATAGACAAAATATCACTATGTATTTATCAAAGATCATATAATCACATGGTATTTATTATCTCCAATTTGGAGATAGATTTAAAACTAAAAAGGACAAGTCAAATGTTTTTAAGCTCATTCACTCAACCAGTTTCTTGTTTCATAAATATGACATATTATCTGGCTGAATATATTCCAAAATACAAATAAATATTTATTCATTAAACACAATATTGTTTAAAATCAAGGTTTTCTTATGTTGTGTTTGATGTGATGTGAATGTGTTGGATAGTATAATAGGAACACCAGAATACCCCACTTCTGACGGGAATTCCAAAACTCACATGGGTGAATCTCAGAAATGGTTGGACCAATTTTCACTGCTAATTAGCTGATTTTGTAAGACGTAAATTAGGCTACTTTGGAGTTCCTGCGGGAATTCCGACACTCACGTGGGTGAAACCGCGGGGCGCAGCTAGTACGTAATATAAAAATTGCTTGTAACAAGATTTGCTAGTCATGTTTTTTTTTTTAACAAGTTACTGTTTGTAAACCTAGCACCTGGCCCGAATGTGGATGAGGTTAAAAAACTGAAATATATCTACCACACCAGTGTCAAAATTGAAGATCCTAAACAGAGAAAGACTGTCCCACAATGCAAGAGATGCCAGCAGTATGGTCATACAAGAAATTACTGCATGCGGCCATATAGATGTGTTAAATGTGCAGAAAACCATAATACCTTGGACTGTCCAAAACAAGATAGAAATGAACCAGCGAAATGTGCCCTATGCTTAGGAGACCATCCTGCAAATTATAAGGGATGTAAAGTCTTCCAGGAAATACAAAAAAGGAAGTTTGGACCTAGAGTACCAAATAGAATAAACACACAGAAAGCACCACTTGATATAGAAACTAGACCACCAACAACTGATAACAGTATAGGTACTAATACTACAATTAAGACGTATGCAGAAGCCACAAAAAGTAGTACAAGCCTGGAAATAATGCTATCAAAACAAGCTGAAAAGCTAGACCGTCTTATAGACCAAATGGGCATCCTGATGAATCTACTAACAACAATGGTCAATAAATTAGTTAATTGAAATGGCTCTTCGGATCGGAATATGGAACACTAATGGTCTACTGGGCAAGAAAAATGAGGTAGAAGTCATGCTAATGGTACAAAGCCTGGATGTGTTGTTGGTGTCTGAATCACACCTAACTGATAAAATGTCTTTCACATTAGATCGATACAATACTTACTCAACTCCTCATCCAGATAATACTGCACATGCTGGAACAGCTATAATAATTAAGAGTTCAATCAACCATCAGTTATTACCTCAGTATAGGACCTCAAAAATACAAGCCACATCAATAATGGTACATGATAAGCAGAACTCAATAGTGCTTTCCTCAATCTATTGCCCTCCAAAAAAGAAAAGAGAATCTGAGACCGACTCTAGTGATTATAATAGCTTCTTTGAAACACTTGGTGATCGATTCATAGTTGGTGGAGATTGGAACGCCAAAAATACACTATGGGGTTCCCGACTTACTACTAGCAGAGGAAGAAGCTTATGGAAAATTTTAGAAAAAAGACACCTGGAAGTCGTTTCAACTTGTAAACCAACATACTGGCCCACAGACCCTAACAGACTGCCAGATCTATTGGACTTTTTCGTGTGTAAAGGGATACAGTCCTACTACATGCGAACTGAGGACTGTTACGATATTTCCTCTGACCACTCTCCAGTTATTCTCACAATAAGCACAACCCTTATCGACACATTAAATAACTCTTATCTTTGTAATGGACAGACAGACTGGGAGTACTTCCAGGACCTCGTTGAAAAAAACCTCAATCTTAATATCCCTCTTAAGTCCAATGACGATATAGAAAATGCCACTATATCATTAACGAAGTGCATACAAGCAGCCGCTAGAGCGAGTACACCCAGCGACACAAAGTATAGAAAAACAAAATACAACCTACCAGTAGAAGTCAAGAAAAGAATATTGGAAAAAAGACGTCTCCGGCGAGTGTGGCACTCCAGTAGGCATCCAGCCGATAAAAGAGCCCTTAATAAAGCCGCGTCTGAACTTAAGAGTTTCTTAATAGACATACAAAATGAAACACTGCAATCATATTTAGAAAATCTGACTCCGTCTGTTCCAGCTAAAAATGAACATTCACTCTGGAAAGCTGTCAAGTCACGTGGAAAACCACAACATGCACAGCACCCACTTAAAACAAAAGAAGGAAAATGGGCAAGAACTGATGAAGAAAGAGCAGAAGCATACGCGCAATTCCTAAGCGATGCATTTACTCCGAACTACGATCTAGGAAGCAATGAAATGGATGAACAAGTACAAGCATATCTTACAAGTGACCTGCAACTTAGCTCTCCACTCAAATGCTGCACGCCATCAGAGGTTCGACGACTGATTCTTGGTCTGAAACAAAAAAAAGCTCCGGGTTTTGACTTAATAACTGCTGAAATCTTGAGAAACCTGCCAAAGAAAGCAATTACATACATCACATCTTTGTTCAATGCAGTTTTAAGAACTTCCTATTACCCCTGCATATGGAAGGTCCCTCAAATTACAATGGTTCCAAAACCTGGCAAACCACCGCATTTAACTTCGTCATACAGACCGATAAGTTTACTTCCAGTACTATCCAAAGTATTGGAAAAAGTCATCTCAGCACGGCTTACTGAATTTACTGCCAAAAATCTCGTTATCCCAGAACACCAATTTGGATTCCGAAAAAGTCATGCAACTATTGAACAAGTTCACCGTGTATGTGACCAAATCCGGGTTACCTTGGAAAACAAAGAGTACTGTTGTGGAGTATTCCTCGATGTACAGCAGGCGTTTGATAAAGTTTGGCACGAAGGGCTGCTATTTAAGCTGAAAAAACTACTACCTCATAGCATGTACTTGCTTCTTAAATCCTATCTGGAAGACCGTATTTTCTATGTAAAAATTAACGACTCTATTTCCAACTTCTACGAGGTAAAGGCAGGCGTCCCGCAGGGCTCAGTATTAGGGCCATCGCTGTATCTACTGTACACATCTGATGTCCCAGAAACGGATAACGTTATGACAGCCACTTTCGCAGATGACACTGCTGTACTAACATCAGATGAGGATCCAATTGTGGCATCAAAGACATTACAGGCACACTTAAATAAAATACACACTTGGATGAATAATTGGCGAATTAAGGCTAGTGCAAGTAAATCTAACCACATAACCTTTACACTGAGAAGGGAAGACTGTCCTGCTGTAGCATTAGGTGGAGAAATACTGCCACATAACAAAGTAGTTAAATATCTTGGTTTCTATTTAGACCGGAGACAAACCTGGAAAATGCACATCCAAAAAAAGCGAGAAGAACTGCGGTACAGATATAAATCGTTGGAGTGGCTTCTGGGCAGGAAGTCCAACCTATCAGTCAACAACAAACTACTAATTTATAAAGCCATTCTAAAGCCGATCTGGACCTATGGAATTCAGTTATGGGGAACAGCCAAAACCTCCAACACGGAAATACTGCAACGATTCCAAAATTGTGTACTGAAAGACATAGTAAATGCTCCTTGGTTCACTAGAATGGAGGATATACACCATTACCTGAAGGTTCCTACTGTGAAAGAGGAAATAAGCAGCTTGACAAAAACCTACAGAGAAAGGATAAACACTCACGAAAATCGACTTGCGCAAGCCCTGACTAGACCACTGGACAAAAGACGCCTAAAGAGACATCACATATGGGACTCCATGAGCTCATAGTTTCCATGCAGCAGGCATTCCAATGATGGTTGGCTATGCCTCAAACGCGACTATCACACAAAACAGCTGCTTATGGTCCCTGGACCGATCGCATGCTTAACTAAGGAGAAAAAAAAAAAAAAAAAAAAAAAAAACAAGTTACTGCTAATATTATAAAGGTAAAGATGTTAGGATGTTTTTCAATCACATTTATTTATTTATTTATTAGATAAAGCTAAACTGGTTACTGTAAATTTTATTAAATTAAAGCCTCAGTTGAAGGCTACAATGTAGGATAACATCAATCATGGGACTAACATTAATAGGGTAAGACCAAAATCTCTTGAGGGAAAGCCAAAATTCCTAAAGAAGGCGAAACCACTGGGTACAGCTAGTAACATAATTTCATGTGATACAAATACAAACCTAAGGCATCTGTAGGTATCTACCAACCTTTATGAGTTAAGAATCTTTTAGTGTTTTTTCCATTAGTGAATTTGATACCATAAAGTATTCATTTCTTTTTCCATTGATAAAACAAGTGTTATCATCATTGTTATTACTTCGGTCCTTTTTTGTTTGTTTCTAATCAGTAAATGTCAATGAACTCAATGTCACTTGAACTAGTAGTTAGGGCTATATACCTATTTTGACTATCGTAGTTAGTACTGAATTCTAATAAATATGCGTAATTTTTTATACCTACGTAACGTATAAAGCAAGCTTTGAATGTGAATTATTTTACATAGTTGCGATTGAGATATTTTACATTTAGGTAAGTATTGTGATGAAATAATAATATCTGGGTCACCGAGCTTCGCTCGTTGTGTATAGCGACATCTGTTGTTAAGTAGAAAAACAAACACTTACCGCCGCACTCAGAGTCGACTTTAATGATTACTAAGTTAAGTATAGATTTTTAAAACAAAACTGCCGCAATCAGAGACGTTCAGTAAATTAATGTTAATTGGCATTTAATGAAATTTAACTTTTTTAGTTAAATGCCAATTAACATTAATTTATTAAACTTGTCTGATTGCGGCAGTTTTGTTTTAAAAATCTATACTTAACTAAGTAATCATTAAAATTGACTCTGAGTGCGGCCGTTAGATAGTAGATTAAATACCTAACAGTGGTGTTTTTGGTCGAATTTCGAGATGTACCTAGATACCTAATCTGATCTGATATTTTAAATCTAGTGACTAGTAAATTCGAAATGCCTCACTAATACCTATCACCCAAAATTTAGCCTTAATTAAATATTAAACTTCTTATGACTTTTGTAACAATAATGATTATCTGTATTTTTAATGCTCATTTAGGCTTTAATAATGGTGACGGAAACGTCCTTTAATATTAGAATACATAGTCATTGTATGCAGTGTGCAAAACTAATACTTATACATATAATACGGTATAGTTTGCATTCACGGAACACTCTAATAACATCTACTACTAGTATAGTATTATAATATTATTATTTGTGCTATTGCAATAAGAATCAATGACTGTCCAAAGTGTTTGACATATTTCTGCTGCTGACTGTACCTACCGCCGTCCGCCATCACGGTATCGGCATAGGCACAGAAAAAAAGAAGGTGGTATCTGCAAACTTAAAACCTGGTAGTGGGTTACCTAAGTTGCAAGTTAGTAGGTACCGTAAGAAGAATTTAGAACATACAACATCTTCTGCCGGACCTCCAGGGCAATGTGACCAGTTTTGGAAGATCAGAACAGCAGCACCACCCGCTATCAAAAATCCTGTATAAATGTATAAAGGAGAATATGCAAAATAGGGTATTTGCTCTATTTAATGCCGCCATTTGTACTTTCATTTGTGCAATAAAGGATTAACAAAGGGTAAAAATAAATAAATAAATATTTTGCATATTCATCTATCAATTTTACTTTTTAAATGAAATATCTTAGAAGATATTATGTTTTTTATAGCAGGTAGTTTGACCCCTAAGAGTCTTATATGAAACTAGCTGTGCCCCGCGGTTTCACCCGCGTGAGTTTCGGAATTCCCGCAGGAACTCCAAATTAGTCTAGCTTACTACTTATCAGCTATCTGCCAGTAAAATTCCCGTTAAAGTCAGTCCAGCCGTTTCAGAGATTAGCAGTATTTATGTCTGTTATTTTGAAGCAGTCATGTTACGTTATTTGTTAGGCTACTGTTTCCTTAACATACCTAATATAAAAAAAGTCCTCCGCCGCGTATGTCTGTCTAGACACGTTGAATTAAAAAACTACTGAACGGATTTTCAGTAGTTTTTTAAGAATAAGATTAATCGACATTCAAGATTCAAGTGCATACATATTTCTGATGCTGACCCTACATAATTAAGCGTTTGTCTGCTTGAACCAGCAGATAGCGTAGCTGGACTATTATTTTTTATTTAAGCTCGACTATTATTTTTAACTACTTAATTGTACTTTCTTACTAGGTATATCGTAGTAGGTAAATAGGTAGAGACTTCCATGACACTGCGGCTCGGCGCGGCGCTCTAATCGAATCTGCAATATGACGGACGTGATCCGTAACAAGATTCGTCGCTAAACCTATATGTATACCTAGCTAGGTACCTATTTAAATACATTTTACATAACACCTTGGAATAAAGGAACAATCCGTAAACCGTAGGTAAGTGATGTTAATGTGCTCACTGCTCGTCCACTTATTTTACACAAATAGCCGTCTTCTTATAGAACAATCCGATGGGCGTTCAGTTTTGACGATGATGGCAAAAAAAGTAGATTGTAATTTTTTTTTTCACGCAGCAACTTCCGATTGGATTAATAAAAATCTATTAGCACGGAGTCCGCGCTGTTGATTGATTCTTAAAAGTATCAAAAATTATAAAATTTAAAATACTAATCGAAATTTCAAATATTCGTTTGATATTCAATAATTGAAATTCCGAAACGTGATAAAGATAGGTAGGTACCTACCTAGGTAATTATTTTCAATAGAAAAATCCAAAATAGCCTATTTTTATCGCAGAAAGCTTGTAAGTTACCTAAATAGGTACCTACCTACAGTGATTGACAGATATTTGAAATGGGATTGTACAAATTTTTAGTATGTCCTTAGTCTTTACGGTAATGTCAGTTTTTCATTTTTCGAACAAAATTTCACATCAAATGTTAAAAATCATGGTCAAAAAATAGGTGATTATTTTTCTCATGTAACCGGGTCGATTCCCGGTTCAACAATGTAATTATTTAAATATCTATGAATTCAGTTTAAATTGTTTTTTTAAATTCAAATAATGTCTTCTTTCAGTAAAATGTTCCATCTACAATATTCTAGTTACTTTCCCTCCATGTGGCATATCCGTGGGACGCCCTGTATATTATAATTATAGTTGGCTGTTGCCAGTCGTTCACTAAATGGACGAATAATAATCATCCGCTAAACGCAAAATGTAGGTATTTTTTTGTTACAACTGAAAATTTGTATTAAAAATGTTAAAATTGTGTGGGACGCCCTGTATATAGGTACTTTCTTATTTATTTTACAATATGCATATTTTGTTAATGTGCCTCAGTCACCAAAGACCAAACGGGTGACTGCAGAGTCCACAGTTCAGTTGGTACCTACTTAATTAATTAATGTTTTTCCTTCCTCGTGGATTATCATTTACAAGCTATAAATTATAGTGCGTTCTAAAAACGGCACCATAACTCCTCAAGCATGGGATGAATAGTTTCACGGCATCGGCAGTAGGCAAGTAAAGCCAGTGAGAACGATATTATGTTGGTTGGTACTTGGTTGGTACTAAGCATTGATTTACTATCAATAGTACTAAGTAAGTGTTAGGTAAGAAAGAAAGAAGCTACATTTATATAGGTAGGTAGTTAGGTAGGTATATATTATATTACTAGCTGTGCCCCGCGGTTTCACCCGCATGAAAGGTTTTTATACAACTTTTTTCCCGACATCCGATTTCAATGAAACAAAGCCTATATGTAGCTCCAGGCTATGCTTAATCTACCTGTGAAAACCGCATGACGATCGGTTCAGTAGATGCGGAGATTATCGAGAACAGACAGACAGACAGAAAAGAATTTTAAAAACTTTTTTTGGGCTTGGTTACTCTTCTTTTATCACCCCTGTCAATTTTAGGTAAAAATATTCAATGTACAGAATCGCGGATTCTACTCTTTTATTATAGTATAGATATTAAAGCGTGTCGTAAATCATGATTATTATGTATTATGAATCTCTGAATTACCTCACGTGATGAATGGCATTAATGGTTATAACTTATAAGGGCCCCCAAAAATGTCAACTTTATCGCCCAATATGCGAGAGTCATGAAGCATTTTAATATGCAATTCGTTCACGTCATTTCAAGTCTTTCGGCCGCATTCAGAGTCGTTTTAATGATTACTTTTAATTTGCCGCCATCAGAGACGTTAATTACCTAAATAATGTTATTAATTGACATTTAACTAAATTTAACTTAATTAGTCAAATGCCAATTAACATTAGTAGATAAACGTTTCTAATTGCGACAATCTTTACGTAAAATTAAGTAATCATTAAAACGACTCTGAGTGCGGCCGTTTGTGCGTTTGTGTTTATAGGCACATAGGTATAAACTGCATATTATTGCAATAAGCCTCATGGGCCATGAGGCTGAGCAGTGAGCTCCATGCGTGCACAATTACATTGTTCATGTGTGGCTTGCATTAGTTGTGTGAATGAATTCAAAGAACCTACCTGAGCATAAAGTACGTACATGACCAATGATAGAATATCATTGTACATGACTAAGATTAAGATTTGATTCACAATATTAGTTAGGTATCATATCAGCCGAAAGACGTCCACTGCTGGACGTAGACCTCCCCAAGGATCGCCACAACGACCGGTTCCTGCATCCAATCTATCACAATAACATTAGTCATCAATCAGCCTATTGCAGTCCACTGTTGGACGTAGGCCTTCCCAAGGGCACGCCACTGTACACGATATCTCGCTTTACTCATCCAGCTTCTACCAGCGACCTTCCTCAGGTCATCGGTCCATCTGGCAGGGGGGCGTCCAACACTACACTTACCGAGACGTAGTCCCCATTCCAGAACCCGTCTACTCCAACGCTCATCGGTTCTGCGGCAGATGTGACCAGCCCAGCACTGCCAATTCAGCTTGCTACACGACGATGTCTACAACTTTAGTCCTCTGCCGGATGATTTCGTTACGGATTCTATCCCGTAGCGAAATACCGAGCATAGATCTTTCCATAGCTCGCTGAGCGACGCGCAGTCGGTGGGCCAGCCTGACCGTCATGTTTCACGTCTCGGCTCCACATGATCATGATATTAGTAAGTATAATCCTAATAGGTATTATTTATTATTATTATTATATGCGAATGTGAGTCTGCTTGGTAAGTACGCTTTTAGGCCTTAAATTCTTCCGATCATCATGAAGTTAGGCTTACACGAAAGGGACGTCGGTTAATTTTTATACTTACTCCGAAATTAACACGGGTGAAACCGCTAGATGAATTGCTTGAATTTTATAGAACTTATAACTAGATAAATTATTTCATATTGATTTCTCCTGCAGTCGTCGAATTTTATTCAAATCAATTAACCATCTCGCGTCTGTCTGCTGTCTACCAGTGCGTAAAGAAATACCTAGGTATGTAGGTACTTATTATTCTTCTTACTCATAATATGTAGTAAAATAACTTAGGTCATTCGTATCTCCAGTCTTCACTATTATTTTTTTTATAGAGAAGTTCGGTAAACTACGCTACCTACTAGTTGACACACCCATGTTGCACCCAGGGGCGGATCCAGGGGGGGGGCACTGGGGGCAATTGCCCCCCTGAAGACCTAAATAGGTACCTACTTTAATTAGACCTTAGAAAAATCTTCGCAAGGTTGTGGCTTTTCACCAAAGTTTCATCGTAATTTGAATAGAAATATACGAATGAACCTGAATGAACGAACAAATATTCATTTTTAAAACTCTATAAATTATTAGTTCGTAACGAACCCCTATGGAAGTTTGTATCTATTATTGTAAAACAAACACAAAATCTGTCAATTCTTTCTCGTTAAAACAAATTTTCTGTTTTGAAACTATTTGCCGTATGGTATATTTCTCATTTAAAAGGAGAAGTTTCTGTGTTTGGCTGTATATATGTTTTTACAATTATCCTTATATATAATTATGTAGTTTCTCTATCCCTTTTCTTTAACTTCATCCAACATCCTTGAGACTTGGAAGTAAGCTATTGTGATTTCACTTCCCAAAACTAGTTGGTACCTAACTCTTCTACTTTTTCCACGTTCAAAGCAAATCTATCCATATTATTTATTTATATTATGTTATATGTAACTGACGAACTAAATGGAGTTAATAGAATTTCGATTTTTATTCCCCGTCATATTGTACCCCTGTGCTCAAAAAATAGTCGGCGACTTTTATCACGTGCGGTGCGCGATGAATTCGGATTTGGAAAAAAATTTGGGCAAATTTCCAAAATTTATCAAATTTTTCTTCTGTTGACTGTAAATTTTAAAATCTTCTATGGTCAAAAACATCTTTTTGTTTCAATAGTACCTATTTTTCCGTATCTCGTCATATGGACGAAAATTATTCACTTCTCTGAGTTTTCTGCGTTATTTCCCAAATTTTCTCCTCATTTTACTAATCCAAGGAGTAACCTTCTCCTTTTTGTTTACGCCGATGTGTGCTGTATGAATCTGACAGAAGAGTAATTGAAATTGAAAATTGAAATTGAAAAAACTTTATTTGACACAACACAAAGATTTACAGCATACGTATACAACAACTAGACATAGTAACGTGATAAGTTGGAGCGGCTGCAAAATGTGTGTGCTTTACATATTCGCCAGGCGCACTACACATATTCTTTGTACCATCTTTAAAGTGCTGAGGGATCCCAAATCACCGACTTACTTCAAAGAAAGTTTCAGATTGCTTTATGTCGGTCGTGAAGCTACGTCAGGTAGTTAGGTAGTTCTTTATTCTTCTGATCACGAAACACGTTTTTATCACATCACATGTGCACCGCACCTCTGATGGTATTTTTTCTCAGTTTAGTAAAAAAATCGCTATTAACCATAACACTTCCCATTATTTTCCTATCACTTTATAGATACAAACCTACAAAATTTTAATTTAAAGTTGTTAATTCAGGTCAGATTCGCTGGAACGTAAATTTTTCATTTTTTACTTTTATCTGTTGTAGCTTCCATGTAGATTATTTTATGCATGAAAGTACAAGTTGAAAATAATGAAATACTAAAAAAACTTTGATTTTACAGAGAATCGTACTCAAAAACTGCTATACCTACCTAAACTCTATCGTTTTCGACACCACATTTTTTTTAAATATGAAAAACATAAAACTAAAAAGCAAAAAATAACAAAATACCGACTTAATCCATCAGACAAAAATACATGTAATACTATTGTTGGTTTGTGCTACCACTTTTTGATTTAAATTCGGTGCCAAGCCCACTTACGTCTACCCACTTGGGTTGTTCAGCTCACAACGAACTCGTGGCGGGACTGGACTTAGCCCATGTACCTACGCCATATTTGGCTTGTCACCGACTTCAAATAATAATAGTAGTCAAGTGGTAGAATAAACCAATAATAACTACTGGTAATAACTACCAAAAATAAACTTACGTGTATTTTTGTCTGTTGGATAAAATCGATATTTTGTTATTTTTAGCTTTTTAGTTTTGTGTTGTTGGAAGTCGGTTTTAATTTTTTTGTTAAAATTTTGTTTATTTCTTGCTTTCAAGTGAGTCCGTTTGTAAATTTATCTAAGTTACAATAGCCTAATGTCAATTGCTCATCGCCTTTTACAAAATACTGCTTTTACCGACGGGACGACAGGGACGTTGATTGTTGAGGAGTTCTCCTGGTACGTCATCATCAGTTCCACTTTACCATATACATTGTGACGAGCATAAATTATTTAGGAACCATATTAAAGTTAACGAATCGGAACTCGTGAAATACCTTTTATTGAGTAGTTCCGATGACCATCTGTGGTCTTCATCATCAGTTTCACTTCTTCAAATTTTTCTTTCCAAAAGCAAATAAACGATTTACTATAAAAAATACAAAAATCGCTATAGGTGTGTCTGTAATTTTTGAAGAGTTCTCTTGATTTCTCCATGATTCCATCAAATCAAATCGAGAACCTGTTCTCGATTTGGTGACAATGGGACCAACTTGGGAGTATACCCTTTCAAACAACAAAATCAATTTTCTAAATCGGTCCAATCGAAACCCGTGAAATACGTATTATTGTTGAGTAGTTCCGATGAACACTTGTGGTCTTCATGATCAGTTCCACTTCTTCAAATTTTCTTCAATTCAATGAACGATTTACTATAAAATATACCCAAATCGCTATAGGTGTGCCTATTATTTTTGAAGAGTTCCCACGATTTCCCCAAGATCTTTTGAGGATAATAAAGATTCTTAAACCATAAGATCCCATCATCAGATCCCACTTGGTGGCAATAGGACCTAATTGGGAGTATACGTTTTCAAACAAAAAATGAATTTTCGAAATCGTTCCAACCCTAGCTTCGAGTAATATAAAAAAAAAAAAACATACAGCCGAATGCGTAACCTCCTCCTTTTTGGAAGTCGGTTAAAAAATCGCGAAACATACACACAGATAATATAATACATACATAAGCTCAATTCAGATGCTCTCAATATGAAGCACTTAAATTTTATTAATGGACTTTTTTGTCTATCCTGTTAATTCAAAAAATTTCATGGTGCAACCAAATTGCCCCGCCCTCAACCAAATCCTGGATCCGCCCCTGGTTGCACCGCACTGTATCATGAGTTCAATCCTTTTTTTAAGTTATAAAGGTCTCCAAGCGAAATGGTCACTTCCAATAGTTAAAAAATACGAATCATCGCTGGCAAAGGTTTTACCGTTTTAGCCTGAGATTTCACTGGCGCCGTTGTGCTACCGCACTATCAGAGATGCGTCTAAAGGATGACGAATGATCGCGAGTTATACAAATACATTTTAAGTATTAAAGGCATATTAAAGGTATCATTGGAGTTATAAGAATAAATAATGATAGTTACTACCAAAAGAGCGCTGAAAGGTCTTGAACCACGCTCTATATATTAATAAAAGCTAGAAGCCAGTTTCAGAGTTCGTGTTATGGCATAGCATGTTACCATGTTAGTGAATTATTCGTTCTCGATTTCAGATCATTCGTTTAGTCTAATCGAATACCTACAATACCTGCTCGTAATACCTACCGAATGAGGTCAATCGATAGAATTTCTATTAGGTAGGTACTTATATTAAGTAGGTATCACGATTTTTATAGGTCAGTAATAGGCAGATCAGATTTTTTATAAGCACCTAGTCAAAATAAACATAAATAAAAGGGGTATTTTTTTAAATAGCCTGTATCTACCTTGCAAATGGCAAAAAGTTATTCTTCTTAACTTTTATCAACAAAAGTAGATAGTAGGGACGTTAACAAGATCCAGGGGGGCAGCCCCTGTCGGTACGCCCATGCCTACGCGACGTACGCATAATAGGCTAGTTTCCTGGGTAAAAAAATCAAAATTCTATTTAGTCCGTCAGTTAGATAATAAAAAAATAAAAGACACGTATTTTTTGCTTTTTTTAAAATAATGAAAATATGCATAGATAAAGCGCATTAAAGTTTAGGGTGGGGGACTCGTGATGTCACAGCTCGCTATAACGTGCGAACAAACTGTAGCGAGGCGTGACGTCATGTGAAATTTCGACTTGATATATCTCCGTTATTTTTTGGTTACATAAAAAAAAATACGTGTCCAATATTTTTTAATAATCTACAAAACGGACTAAAAAAGAAAATTTAGGAAACTAGCCTATTATGTTAGATTGTGACAAGAGAAAAACATTTTGTAAATATTTTATTGACGTCAAAAAGAGCCGCTTAAAGTGAAAAGGGTAGGTACCTATATAAAATCAATGCTCTGGCCAACTTCAAATAAATATAGCTTATTGACCTTGAAACATCTACAATTTGATCTTTTTACTATAAGGTTCCGTACCCGAAGACTCCAATTAGGGTTCCGTACCCGATCCAAACGGAGCCTTATTGATATCACTCGCGTGTCCGTCGTCTGTCACACGGGCTTTACAGCCAAACCGTAGAATTCTTCAAATTTGCACCCTATAGGTAGGTAACTACCTACGTATATTGATAACCCCAATTGTCAAATAAATATTTTAAACAATTGTTAAGGGAGGCCCAAAAAATTTTTGTTTATCTACCGAATCGAGTGGGGTGACGTCGAATAGAGCTCATTAAGTAGATTAACTGCATTTTCAAAGCTGCAAGTCAGCGTTTTTACAACATTTTGTACCTACCGAAGTATTTTCCAACTTGCCGGTGACCTATGAACTTAAAACTTGGTTTTTATTATTACGTATAGGTACCTATTTGACCAAAAAATACTAACATACTCACATACTCGATAGGTAGTTTTCTTTCAAATTCTATAATTTTTTTCTCCTAATATATTCTACATGTGGTACAGAACCCTAAATGTGCAAAGTCCGACACGGACTTGACCGGTTTTTTGTCTGTCTAAGCAATTATTAGGTATTATCATTGTGTACAATTTTACGACGAAGAAAAAATGAACACGTCAGTTTGATCAATTTATTCTTAACTTTAATGCAGACTAGAATAATACTCTTAGAAATGAGAACAACAATTATTATTTCACATGATACAGTGTAACTACCGTCACATACCTGCGTTCACAATATACGTCACTTATTATCTGTATCTCCCTCAACGTTAAATAATTCTTATTCACAACAGCTAGCAATATAAAATTACAATCAGACTGTAGTAATGTGTATCAATGGGAATTATAACCTAAAAATTAAGTTAAGCAGATAGGTACGAGTGCAGTATTTCTGTGCATTTGTTCTAAATAAAATGACGGAAGTGATACCTCTTTGCGTCAGAATCGTTTCGCAAAAACGTTGCGCTCAAATACGACCTTGAGATTCTGCTCTCATTGCGCCCAAAGAAGTTTCACTTAAAAATATTGATAAATAAGAATAGATCGTAATTCAATGATACCTAAGGTTGCTTTTTAATCGGGAACTTTGATGCAAACTCAATTACAGTTAGTACTGCCAAACCGATGTTGATAAATATTATAAAAAACAATGCAATTATTTCACAATAGCATTGAGATAACTCAGCAATAATTATTATCTTTAACTCGTCTTATACATTCTGGTACGCGACCTTAAAGACAATTTTAAATGGTGAGGCATAATAAATTTAATAAGTGCTATATTAAAATATAGGGTGTGTTAATGTGTGTGTGTGTGTGTGTGTGTGTGTGTGTGTGTGTGTGCGCGGGTTGGCGAGAAAACGTCATGGCTAGCTTATTTTTATAGATATATCTATATTCTTTCTTCAATTAGGGTGGTTCAAAAGCGAGATAAGTGGGGTGGTGGAGTCTAACGTGGCTTACAATAAGAGGGCGAATTTTACCGATATTTTTATACACATAAAATAATATAAACCAACTCGTCCGTAGAGCGCTGAGCTTAGCTAAAACTTAGGGACATACATAAATACAGTAATTATTATTAATAAATATTACATAGTTAGGTATATAGATTATATCATAGGCTTTTGTAGCGATACTATATAAAATTTACAAAATATGATATATCTTTTGAAACGCTACACGAAATAATGCTTTTTATTATTATTATTAATTAAAATTAATTATTCTTTTACGGACTAATCAATTCTTCTGTTTACTTGTTTTAAATACGATCACTTCTTTCGACCCATAACCTTTTATTTTTCAGACTAGAAGCATTATTGTTATGAAATGCAGGTCACACTGCCCTGACAGTCCGGAGTTTAGAGAATGTGTTGTTAGGGCCTTAATACTTCTCTTAACTAAAGCTATACACACTCATTTGAAACAAAATAGGCTGTTTGAACTGTGGTGCATTGCTTGCTTGTTTGTTAATTTGTTATTATAAAAAACAAAATATCAAAAAGTATGTATTTTAACGAGCAGAGAAAGAATCAATAAATCAATAACGTTACGGAATGACTGAAAACTTAGCGTACGTATAAGATATAAAAAAGAGCGATACAAATCAAGTAAGAACTTACACTTAAATTTTCTTATGACGAAAAATTAAAAATTATATTCAAAAATCTGCTCAAAATTGTAGCTATATTTGAGTACCTATGCTATGCAATAATTTATAAAATATATGGCAAGTAACTTATTCCAACGTTAGGTATTCATATATTTAATTTATTAACTACATTGTTTTATACGGGCCATGGTTACATAATAATAATTTTATGAGTACCTAGGTAATATCTAAGCAGATATGAATGTTTTTTTTTTTGCTCTTATGTAATACATATAAATACATTCATATCCAATCGAGTACGTGTACACATTGTCATGACAGTTTTTTTTTATATATAAATATAATAATTGTTGCAACTGGATTGTGTTCACTCTGCGCGCCGCGTGTCATGTTTACCCAAAAGAAGTAAATGGCGGGCTTTTATCGGGTTTACACCCAAGCACCGCGTTGATTGCTCATCTATAGGCAGACGGGATATCAATGGCGCCATCTATTAGTTAGTAATTACGACGCAGAACGCAGTGAATATGCAGCAGGCAATTTGTCGACGACGCCGGGTGATTCACTTTAGGCATTCAAACGTATTTTTATAAAATTATGAAGTAAACACAATCGCAGTCGTAACATTAAATAGAGATACACAACTTATTATTCTAATCTACTCAGCCACGTAAGCATCGTTTGTAAGCATTTTGAGGCTTGCTTCGGGAGTCGCATGTTATTATTCAACTTTCAATTTATTTTATTTACCTAAAGGAGTATTTCTCGATAGCTAAGCGTTTTATTTTTTTTGGTAAAAACGTATAAACTCGCTGTTTATTTTTCGAGGAAGGCGTTCGAAATAATAATATTTTAATATAAGTTCGAGTCGATTTGTATTTTACTAGTTGCACAAGTACTCGTACATCACAGGAAATAGTGCCTGGACTACTAACAATAAGTCTATTTTAGAAAGAGTCTCGGTCGACTTACTTTTGAGTTTGTGAGGCGCCCGCCCCACTGACCGCGAAGTCTCACGATATTGGCCAACTAATTGCAGTAAGTCCTTGCAGTATGCGCGCTCGTTAATAGGTAATTATTTATAGTTGTACGATATTTTTACCAAATAAAAATTTAACCATTTGTAAGATAGTTTGTTTCACAAAATATTATTAATCGTTTAGTGTGCACACTATCGTGATATCCTCACTATAATGTGAAGGCACAGATAATAATATATAGTGATAATACTATACTAGTCGAAGGTGAGTTTGTTACGTTTTCACGTCCTAACGGCGGGACATAATGAAATTTTGCATACACATTACACATTGTCAGGGGTACTTTTTATCTTGGAATTCCCGCGGGAAAGTAGGACAAGTAGGTCCATAATAATTCCCTACCGATCAAATATATTTCGTGAAGGCTCTACGCCCTACGGGATTATAGACCAACTTAACCATTGCCAATGCCATTTTTGTAAAATGGATTTCATTCTCAAAATATGTGGGCCGTTCCCGGCGGCACTGCAATGCCGGGCCGACCCGTGACGGGAGTGGAGCGAGCCCCGAACATCCCGTCTGTTTCCAAAAATCAGTTTAATATACTGGTCCCGCAGTGCGGGAACTTTCAGATATTAAGCTGAAAAGAACAGATACTACACTTTGATCTTAGCCAAAAGGCCGAGAAGCGATACCTTCGTTACAACACTCGAGAATAGTCATGTTTTCTTGGCAAATCTTGATAGCGCGACGAAGGATTAGCAAACAAGATGCGTAGCGGCACCTAGCGGAAAATTTACGCAACTTTTGAAACGTTTCAGAACAGCGAGTTTAAAGTTTTCGACCAAACGTGTCGCTGAATAGGGAATAGTGAATTTTGGGTTTTCACTCCAATGTTGATTGTGTTCTTTTTTAAAGGTATCTTTTTAATCCAAGAATCCAAGTCCCTACTCGTGCGACGCGCTTCCAGGGGCCGTATTTTAGTATCGGTCGAATTACTTTCGCACACGGAATCGCGAATTCACATGCGAATGCTCAAAAATTATTTACATTGACATGTGAATCTGGCAATTCCGTGTGCGAAAAGTAATTCGAGCGATTCAAAAATACGGCCCCAGGGCGCGATGTGACGTCGGTGCCCTTGACGTCAAGGGCACGTATTACGTGGCTCACGATCGTATAATATCAGATCAGTTGCAATGTGTTGCGGGCGGCGGGCGGCGGGCGGCGGGCGGCGGGCGGCAGGCACTTGTCGTGGCGCGTTCAGATGAACAGCGGGTTCTCCTGGCCGGTGAGCAGCCGGAACATCGACGTGGGCATCGTCTTCATTAGGATCTGCCAATGACGACGGTATTAATCCTTACATATTATAAAACCAAGTCCTTCGCCGCGTCAGTCTGTCTGTTCGTGCTAAAAGAATTTTCATGCGTTTTTTCAACAATGGATAGAGTGATTTAAGAGGAAGGTTCAAACGTATAGTTTATCCTGTAATTCCCGCAGGAACTCCAAAATTACCGGGGGGGAAACCGCAGAGGACAGCATAATAAAAATGAAATGCCTGATATTATTATTGTTTTTTATTTTTTATTTTGATGATTGTTAAGTTTATTATTTAATTATATTTATTTTAGAACGCACGCTGGTGGTATGTATAAAGTTTTAAAGAATTAGAATACCTTACTTGTTACTTTGAATAAAATGGACTAAATTATTAGTGGTTATATTAGTGGGTATATGTCAACGTAAAATTGTAAAAACCGTTAAATTGTAAACGATTGAGATTGATGGGTTTGAACTGACCACAACAGAGTCGAATGGTACCGATGGTACCGATTTCTCGTGTGCGTGAATCATCCACAACGCATTTTCCGTTTTCAGAATTTCACAATATTACCGTTATTTTATAAACTCTCGGTTTTTTTTTAATTTTACGGTGACATAATATAATTTTTGTGAATGTTAATATAATTACGAAATCGAAACACGAAATACGAAATTTGAATTTAAAATAAAGAACATAAAATAGAATTATAAACAAAATATCAAGTTCTTACAAGATAGGAGGGTAGTGGCATGCGATCGTCACATCGTCAGTACGCTGACGCCTCGTTACAAATTACAAGTTGGTACGTGTGTCTGTTTGTGCTTGGGCGTGTGTTTGTGCGTTTGTGTGTCGTGTGTTTGTATTTATGCGTGTGCGTGTGTGTGTGTGTGGTGTGTGTGCTTGTGCTTGTGCGTCGCGTACCTCCCCGACGGAGGTGGCGAGCAGGTTGACGATGCGCTCGTGCGGCACGGCGACCACGCTCTGCGAGTTGATCTCGATGATGCGGTGGCCGACGCGCACGCCGCCGCGCTCCGCGATGCCGCCGCGCAGCAGGCTGCAGATCTGTGTTACGTACGTACGTACAACGATATTATTGTACGTTATACGTCCGTTATGCATGAATAGAAGTATAAATAAAACGAAAACTCATTTCGAAAAAAAAATCGACAGATTCGATTGACAATCGATTGATTCGATTTTAGTACTTACTTCTTAATAGGTACCTACAGTTAGCAGCAGAAATATTATGTGGCATGAACACATTTGCCTAAAGAGTTTTACGGAGCTATGATTTTCAGTAAGTTACGGGTGCTTCTGATAGACCCGATGTCGTCTTTGACACTCTTAAATCGGAGGTTTATGTATGTCACACGGGACCTTATCGCCACGTGCTTTATGTCATCGATAACTCTTTCATTTTACACAATACCTAAAGATTATTTATTATTTGCTGATGATAATAATTAACACATCTCTTTTGCTACCGACCGGAGGACTCCGACTCCGGTACCGACTCCGACAAACCAAATTGCTCCGAAAAAGCAAATGTGTCGCATATTTTTTATTGTAGTTTCTTCCGAAGTTCCTGTGGGAATTCCGGGACAAAAGGACCCTATGTCTTTCTCTGTACCCTTGACTACGTGTATGCAAAATTTCGTGATAATCGGTTGAACCGTTCAGCAAACAAACAAAACTCCCTTTCGCATTTATAATATTATACTAGCTGTGCCGCGCGGTTTCATGCGCGGTAATTTAGGAGTTCCCGCGGGAATTCCGTAATAAAAAGTACCCTATGTCCTTCTCTGTACCGCTGACAACGTGCATGCAAAATTTCATCTAAATCCGTTCAGCCGTGATTGAGTAACAAACATCCAAACATTCACACTTTCACATTAATAATATTAGTAGGAGATTATAATAGTGACCACTCCGTTCTGCACGCTGAAGCCGAGCTGGTACTTGGTGTCGGGCCGCTTGATCTTGACCTCGACGACGGGCGCGCACGGCACCACCGTCAGCTTCACCACCGTCTGCGCCTTCGAGTTCTTGATGTACGTCTGGCACGTGGACAGCGGCAGCCCCACCAGGCTCACGCCGTTGATCGCTATTATCTGGTCGCCTGCGGCGGGTGCGACACAATCGATACTTACAATCAGTACTTACTTACTACTTACTTGTATAATAATAATAATCCACATCGCAACACACAGATCTACTTGAGCCCACAGTAAGCTATTATAAGCTTGTGTCGTGGAAACCAAGCAAACGTGGTATATACTACATAGAATTACTTATATATTATACTATAAATATATAAACACACCCAGACTGGAAAATGGAACCCTGTGTTCATCACACAAAGTCCACCCCCACCGGGAATCGAACCCGGAACCCCTTGATTAGCGGGTAGGCATGAAATATTGTCTTCTACTGTGTGTGCAATAAAGTATATTTGATTAACTCTTTCATTTTACACAATACCTGAAGATTATTAATTATTTACGGATGATAATAATTAACACATCTCTTTTGCTACCGACCGGAGGACTCCGACTCCGGTTCCGACTCCGACAAACCAAATTGCTCCGAAAAAGCAAATGTGTCGCATATTTTTTATTTCAAACCTTCTTGCCAATTATAAAGCACGTTTGAACAAGTACGTGTCTGAGACGTCCTTTTATATAATAACGATTGAGTCCAGTGACACTCGCGCGGCAGTCGCTCGGCACTTGCTTCAGTTCATGGCGTGTGTGAATACGTCTATGGCGTGCGTAAATACGTCAATGGCGTGCGTAACTACATCCATTGCGTGCGTAAATACTAAATACGTGGATGGCGTGTGTATACACGTCCATGGCGCGCATAAATACGTCCATGGCGTGCGTAAATATTTCCATAGCGTGCGTAAATATGTCCATAGCGTGCGTACACACGTCTATGACTTGCGTACCGATGTTGAGGTGTCCGCAGCGCGCAGCCGCGCCGGCGGGCGCCAGATTGGCGATGACGACGGTGGGCAGCATGGAGCCCCAGCCGGACTCCACCACCACCACGCCGAGGATCTCGCCCTTCGCCTTCGGCACCACCACCTCCTTCTGCAGCTCCTTCTTGGCGAACATCTGCAGCTCGTCGCCGAATATCTCCTGACTGTTGAGCACCTCCTGCCAGGACAGACAGATAAAATTCGATAATGTGTTTTTAATAATTCTTCATTTAATTTATGTACTGGTTTAGGTACTACATGTGCCCTGCAGTTTTACCCGCGCGAATTCCCGACTCCGACCGCGAATGTCATAGGATAATTCTGAAAGTTTTCGAGCGAGTTCCGAAATTCACAAGGGTGAAACTGCGTGGCACCAGCTAGTAAGTAACAATTAGCAAGTTTTTTAGGGTTCCGGACTTTAAGACAAAAAAAACTTTTGTAGGATCACTTCGTAGTCCAGCTGTCTGTTTGTTTAAACATCAATTTCGCACCTGATAGTCCATCTCCTTCACGAAGCTGTGGTCCTCGATGCCGTTCGCCTTGAGGAACTCCATGTAAGCCACCTGGAATGCTTGGCCGATCGACTGCGCTATGAACTGAGCCTGCAACGTACGTTGTTGTGTGTTTTATTATACCCATATTCATCGTTTAAGTTTTAACACCACGTAAGTAAATTTTTAAGTAAAGTTTCGACATTAGATAACGGAAGATTGTTTCAGCCAATCAGAGACAAGCAACGTCTCAATTACCTAGTGGAAATTCATAAAAGTAACAACACTGATCTTTAAACTGGGATTTTTAGAGGGTTTCGTTAAAAAAATATTTTTATAACATGTTAACAAGGGATTATAAAGATTCGACAGAAATATATGGAAAAATCCTTACATACATATTATAAAACAAAATCGTCCGCCGCGTCTGTCTGTCTGATCGCAATAAACTCAAAACTATCGAACGGATTTTCATGCGGTTTTCATCAATACGTAAAGTGATTCAAGATGATGTTTTAGTTAACCTAGAATTTCCGCGGGAACTCCGGAATGATCGCGGGTGAACCCGGGGGGAACAGCAAGTTCATGATAAGATTTCACATCATCGTAACGCTTCTAGGTTCATAATGCAGTTTATTATTATTATTTAATTTTTTTTATGTCATAGGGGGGCAAACGGGCAAGTGGTACACCTGATGGTAAGTTATTACCGCCGCCCATGGACATCTGCAATACCTGGAATGGGGATGGGAACTGGCTTGTACGCGTCGGGTGGTGGGCGGCTCTAGGCTCTATCTCACCTCCTCGCTCTCGAACACGTGGCATATCATCTTGGGCGTGCGGCTCAGCTTGGGCGGGTCCGAGTCGGAGTCGTGCGGCACGAACCGGCGGCGCGCCATCAGCACCACCAGCTCGCCGATGTCCGCGATGTACGAGATGGTGCGCAGCGCGTGGTCCATCATGATCTCCTTCAGCTCCGTGTTCAGCACCATTATCTTCTCGGTGGATATGAACAGGTCCACCTCGGTGCTCGGCTGGTTCTCTCCCTCGGGCGCCTGTATGGTTTTTTTTTATTTACTTCCAGAATCAAATACATGTACAGTATATTAAGCCCAAATGGACTTATTGGTGTCGCATCTGGTATTTTTATTTTGCGAGGCGTTGCATGAGCAGAATGTGTTGGATGACTAAATTTTTGTTGCTAGGCCGTCGTGTAGATGTAATTAAAAAATATTAGAGATGTATTTTATCCCTTTTTTACGTAATAAAAAAATTAACGGCGACACTAATTTGAGTCGGAATTTCGCGTGACGTCACACCTAGGTACGATTTATACGTTAGTTATGACGTCACTTTAATAAGTATTTTTTTTATAACTTAAAAAAGCGAAGTAGGTATACGTGTTTATTATTGTTCCATCATGTAACTGACGGACTAAATAGAATTTTGATATTCATACCCCCGGCATCATGCCTGTTTTTGTAATTATTATACTCGTCAGCAAAGTAAGCAAAGCTCAATGCCGCGTCCGAACGCTCCTGACCGCATACATACAAGCTAAAAGCGTTCAGTCGCTGCATCAAACCTGTGCAATGCTACTCGATCGATTGAAGTTTTACTGCGTTCCGATTTATATCAAGTGTAGCGACAAACGATTTATATCGGAATGTGATACAGCAACGACGCAATTGTAAAATCACCGAATACCTTTGCTAACTGTAGCTATAGATAAAACAAATTAGTAAAATTGTACGAGTCGTAGCAATACAATTTCTAATAGTACGAGTTACTCCATATTATGAAGTTTATGATACATTATTTGAGAAAATGTGTTAATGGAAAACTAAAACGCAAATAAAAACTAACAGTTATAATAGTTATTTATACAATATACATAATATTAAATATTTTAATATTTTAAAAGTTTTTTGCAGAAAATAATATGCGTATAATAAGCTTAAATTTAGAATTTAGAACTTACCAAAGCCTGATATATATCCAAGAAAGCAAATGGGAAAAATTGTAATCATTAGTGAATTTCATAAAAAACAAACTGTACAAATTAAAGAATGTTGCGAAAAAATTTAAACAATTTTAAATAAAACGCGAATTCAATCACATACATATTCAGTTCAATTTTTAGTAAACTCTAAAAAGTAAGCAAGAACAAAACACCGATCTCTTTTGGACCATAACTTTTTTAACAAACTGATTTAAATTTAAATACAAAAACCCACTTGATTTAATAAGGGTTAAAAAGGTCAACGAGGAGTTTCTTTTCTTATTGTCCCTTTTTTTGTTAAATTACAAGCTCTTAATTTTAACAAAGTTTTCTTTTTCTAGTAAACGAAACGAATATAATTTATGATATTGCTGTTAGCCAAACCGCGACGATCTCTTCGCGCTCGAATCTCTTATTTTATCCAATAAATTCAGTTATAGTTATCAGTATAAGAACAAGTATTAAGAAAAAAAAAACAATAAAAGCTTCCCCAGAGCGTTATAACGTTATAACGTTTGGCAATATCGCATGCGTTATTGTGATGTGTCCCGCGACTTTTCCGCGCAGCTGCGATTCTGCTGTTTATTTTCCAAGAGCCCCACCGCTTCCACTACACGTCGTCAGTGACTTTCTGCTAGCTGCAGAACCCAAATTGAACACTATCATTGTTAAGCAGCTGTGAAGATCATACGTAGGTATCCTTATTCTACACATTATACAATACACTATTTTATATTGTACTTTTTATTAATGGGGACCAATAAACTCCTTTTCTTCTTTTCTTTCTTTCTTCTTTCAATCGGTTTGCTTGTATTAAGTGTCGTCACTGGTGTGTCGTAATAACGCATGCGATCATAATTATCTTACGGCTTATCGAGTCCGTGACCTCGGGGGAAGTAATGAGTAATACTAAGTAATGAGTAATACTAAAGTTATAAAAGAAAATATATTTTGATCACCGTATGTTTGTTTGTTTATAATGGATGAACTCAAAAAACTACTTGACCGATTTTGAAAATTTCTCAAGTGACATAGGATACTCTTCATCCCGGTACCCACGCGGGATCTCCGAAAATAACGCGAGTGAAACCATCGGGGGCTCGACTAAATACCATAGTATGTAAATCTGTGGGTCAAACCACCTTTATCTTGACGACC
The DNA here is from genome assembly GCA_907165275.2 of Zygaena filipendulae. Lineage (NCBI taxonomy): Eukaryota > Metazoa > Arthropoda > Insecta > Lepidoptera > Zygaenidae > Zygaena > Zygaena filipendulae. The sequence goes on from OU015650.1 coordinate 1,914,037, forward strand.
GCCTCCTCGACCATGTTCTTTTTGGGGCGCCTCTTGCGGCGGCGCGTGTCCTCGTCGACCTCGACCGAGCCCAGGAAGGCGAGGCGGAACACCGCCGCGGGGGCCGCGTACACCCCCGAGTAGGGGCCCTCGCACCCCCCCCACTGCGCACACGCCCGCACACATACATACACACACACGCACGCACACACGCGCCGGCTAACCTCCGCGCACTGCGACGCGACGCATCGCGCTGCTGTGCACATACTGTACAGTGTACAGTACAGGCGGCACCAGCCCCCTTGGTCAAGTTGAGACTCTATCATCGGTAACGCATAGAAAACTAAAGAAAAATAAAATCCAAATCCAGTTTTGCGTGACCACGTGACATGATGATTCCGTTCTTTAGTTTTGTATGCGTTAACGATTACAGATTGTCAACTAGGCTATGGGCCCTATGGGAACATGTAATCAGTTTAGACAGCCGTTGATCTTATTGCAGTTGTAATGAAGTTGAACGACTGACAGAAATGGTTACATCTTCTCGATGCTGACTGTACACACGGCGTACTGCTCGCCACTCGCGCTCTCACATACCATTTATGGCGAATTCTACGAAACATTAAGTCTGATCATAGTGAAGATTAATTAAATTTTATCTTAAATCAATAACGCTTTAAGCTTGATTTAAGTTTAAACTTCACTAAATCAAGATTCAGATAGGTACTGGTGTAATTCGCCTTTGGAAGACCACCGAAATTATCTTATTTTTCAAATTAATTATTCAAATGTTTCTCTTTCTGACAATTTAGGTAATTATTTTTAAGCTTGCTTTCGTCATATCTCGATTTTATCAAAATGCCAACACAATCCATACAGACATCTATCTCGTCGAGCCGCGTCAGCGCGCAAGCAAGCAAAACAACTCGGATCACAACACACAATATGTCCACAATGATATGTGAGAAGCGAGCGAATAGTTACCGCGTCGTTAGTATGAAAGCGGACCGGAAAATAAACATTAACACTGTTAGAAATAGGGCTCATTATCGATTGTGCATAGGCGATATAAAGCTAGCCCGCGATGTCATGTGCAGTCCCCAGTTTCCATCGTGACGGATGTAGGCCACTCGGCCGGTGTGAATCGGGCCTTACGACATGCTATACAGTGCAGAATCTTTCATGAAACTGTGCATGGAGTATGGTTTTAAAAAAAGCAGGCAAATAACTTGTGTCATACCCACAGGCGTCTATCAAAAGTTAAATTGAAAGAAAAAATGATAGAGCCCTTATATAAAACTATACGATTACAAAAAAAAATAATAGCTGGGCGCATACTTGATTCAAACTTACCTTCACTTATATTACTAAAAAGATGTAGGCAAATAAAAAAACAAGTAAATCAAGGTCATAGCATAGCGACAAGCGGAGCGGATTGTAAGCGACAGAAACACAAACATATCCAAAAGGAGGCTAGCCGGCCAATACGGGATCCGACAATCTTCCTGGGTCGGGTCGAGGGGTGAGGAGCACACTGAAAAAAATACTCTAGTGCCAAGTCAATAAGAGCGGTAACGGTTTGGCAAACAGGTTCGGCGATCAGAACGAAAAGCGAACGGTCCCGATCAAAAATCGAACGTACACAATATGGGTGATTCTGCGAGTCGGTTCCAAACTTATCGAAGTCTAAATTCTAATAATAAATCATAATAAATACAATATGTTCGTTCGGAGGTCATTTTTAAGGATAAACAGGATGTCCCGCTAGCATTCTCAAAAAACTAATTGCACGGAGCATGAAATTACGTATTTACAAATGAGGCGCGAACTGTTCAAGGTATGTGAAAGCGCTAAGTTCTTTGAAGTAAGAATAGTAAAGAAGAGTAGCACAAAAATAAATCTGTAATAATAATTATTATAAGGTAGCAAAGGCTTATTGAAATTTTTTACTTAAAATTCTCTAAATTATATTATAATACCCTATTATTATGTATTACTATTCATAGTTTATATAGGTAACATACTAATGTAAATACTATGGCACTAGAGCTGAATATATTACAAAAATGCAATTGGCATCGGAAATGCAGAAAACATATTTACAGAAGGAAAAATTGAAAAAAAAAATGTGTTAATAAGTAATTTCATGCTCTTCACATTAGAAAAAAACATCTACGAAAGATACGTATATCATAATTATTATAATAATAATAGTAATAATTACCGATTCACACAGGTAAATGACCGTTGTTTTATTAATATTATATCTTTGTGTTCAACAGATTAATTACATAGATATGAGAATGCATTTTAATATTTACTTCGATTAAAATTTTATGATATTTAATCCTTGATGGAAATACATTAAGAAAACTGAACAACATCACGGGCTGTTGCCGAGTTGAAAATCTTATTGCAATTAAAATAAAGATACAAAATTTATGAGAAAAACTTAACAATCAATAAAAGCCTAATTTTAAGAAAATGATGATTTTTTCTGTATCCTTAGCCTTATTTTATGTTGTATAGCCAATTGAAGAGTCATTGCATTGCAGATGTGACAAACGATTCCCGTGGTCTTTACCGCAAAGCACTTTCTGCGAAGCGTAGGCAAAATCGAATATTATGCTACAATATCCCAAAATTTTTTTACTAAGAAAATATCTCGTTTGCCGAGTGTCTTTAGAGTCATGCTCACCGCAAATCGTGAATTCGATTACCACATTAACAGTTTTGTAATACAGATCGACTAATTTCCTAAAATATTACGATAAAAACTTTAGAAACATCATTGGCACTCAAATAAAAAAACAACGGATTGGTGCTGTGAGTGTATTTTATGAAATGTGTTAATTTTATTTTGGATTAGTTAGACTGTGTGTATCTGATATTTTGTGTAAATTATATGTTATATGTTGTGTTGTATGTATATGTTGTGTGTACCTATATGTATGTGTATGGTGTACCTTAATCCTGGAGACGGCCTCCTCGGCCTGCAGCATGCGCGTGGCCTTGGTGGGCTGCCCCTCGCAAGCCAGCTGCGTGGAGCCGAGGTAGCGCGCTCGGAACAGCACGCCCTCTATCAGCACTGAGCGGGCGACGCCTGCAACGCGACGTGCTCACATTGATACAACGCATGTACGGTCATTGGCAAAAGATCAAAGTAAGCGAACATTATGGCAGTTATACAGGGTGGTAGCACGGTTATTGTTACCGTGCGAAATATTTTTTAAGACGTGACAAAAAAATATCAACTTTAATGTGACAAAAGGTAAGGCAAGTACTTTCTACATTCACAAATAATCCAAGATTTGTTTCGCTTTCGTCAATTTAAAAAATTGCTTTACCTTGTTCGTTTACAGCAAAAAATATTTATTTATCAACTATGTTTTATTAGTGTAGTGTAGACGTTTTGTACTTTTAAATGGTAGACGCTTTCTTTTTAGTGTTTTGTTAATGTAACTACTGATGTTAATAATAACTGATGTTTTTCTTTATACACTAATAATTTGCATGGCATTGACAATAAACCTTTCAATATATATTAATAAATACTCGATGTCATTTATAAGCAATACTTAATGAAGTTTACTTATTTATTTACTTACCGCGAATGTTATCCGGGCGATAGATAAGTAAAAAATAAGTGTAACGTGAATAGACTTAGTTATATTTGTCAAATGTAACAGCTAACCTATAAATGTAAATTAATAACGGTTTACACTCACCTTCTTTGTTTTTGCTCTTCTTTTTGCCATCTTTGTCCTGAAAATATTTAAAACATTTGAACGAATATTTTATTTAGTACTTAGTAGTGGTTTCCCACAGTTTTACCCGCTTTATTACTCACATTTGCATTGATGATGAGCATTGACAATATAAAGATAAATATTAATAGTCTTCGAATGCTTTTAAAACATTGTTACCATATTTATCCATCGTTATATAATATGAACTGATGAAAAAGAAATTTTCCCAAAAAAAAGGTTAGGATTCAGAGAACTTCCGGAGTTAAGGTCTTCTAAATATCCTTTTATCCGTGCAGTAAGGCCTGACCTTAGCTTCTTCAATGATCTCTTCGAAAAAGTTCAACTACCTATATATTTAAAATATTTTTGTAAGCAAACCTCCCTTTTTCATGAGAATTGATCTATATTAGGGGCGATGTCTGTCATCCTCTAGTCTAAACTCTAAAGGTCAAAATCTACTATAAATATAAATATCCGCAAATCAGTAGGTACTTATTAAAAGCAATATATACCTACGGGGAATTTGGAAAATGTTCCATCCAGTTCTATCGGTAGTTCTACGAGTACAAGTATTTGGAAAAAAACTTCCAATCGGTTCTACCGTGACTTGAGGTAGAACAGAATGAAAAAAAAATAACCATGTAGTTCTAACTATTTGGAACAAAACATCCAAACTGTAAGACCATGTTGAAAACGTCATGGTACACAGGCTAGTTGAAATGAAAGAAAAATTAAATTAAAAAGCATTTATTCAGGCGAACAAAATAACAACACAACTTCACAAATAACAATTAGGATAAATTAATAAAAAAAAAGGTACATATAAAATCCAAGCTAAATACTCGACGTGTAAGCTAGGCTTGTCACGTGTACCTTCCCGTTGTGCAGCGCGTCCTCGTCCCGCGCCGGGTCCGCGGCGTCGTGCGCGTGCGGCGGGGAGCGCGCCGCGCTCGTCACGCTGCCCGCCGGCATCACCGTGCGCGACTTAGGCTTGCGCCAACCCTAGCGAGCAGCCACCAAAAACCATTTTTTTTTTCGTTTATTTATCCTATATAGGAAAAGCGTAGAGAACATGGCCCATACTGCCATTTCTGATGTACCACCACCACAATCACCGAACAGCATGGCGGGAACCTAAGGTGTCGGTTCCGGAATTTGTTATCGTGTTGATACATACCTAACATTTATTTATAGTAGATTTAATTTTGTGGTCACGGTGCTGTTTTGTACAACAAACAATGATTCAATGCTTAGCTTCGGTGCCCACCAAGAGCTTCCGAAAAGATGTTGCAATCTATATCCATATTGTGTATAATATAGGTATGTTACAGTTTTAAACGCCCTACGAGCGAAAGTCAAACCTTTTTTAACTTTTCCCAAACATCAAGTGTTTCCTTAAAATATAACGTTAGAAGTACACGCTCGTTTTCAAATGCTATGTAAAATTTTACATAGGGGCCTCAAAAATAGAAATAGGAAATTAGGGAGATAATTAATAATTTTGTCTGCAACTGCATTGAAGTGGTAATAAAAATCAAATAATCGAAATGGAGGTAATGTTTCGTCACGCGATTAGTTATGTTTAGAGACGCGTTAGAAATAAATAAAAAGTAAATTAATTTCATCACCTCCCTAGACTCTCCATCATTGCTAGAACTCGACGTTTCATCATTCGTTCGCTGCACATTATTCACTTGCACGGTCTCGCTCGATGTATCACATTTTGATTCACCGTTTACTACTTCATTTGTTTCGCATACTACATCCACGTCCTCGTTCGATGCATCACTTTTTGATTCACTGTTTATTACTTCACTTGTTTCACATGCTACTTCCACGTCCTCGCTTGGTGCATGACTCTTTGATTCACTATTTCTTACTTCTTTTGTTTCGCATGCTGCATGCTCATCTTCACTCGATGCAACACTCTTTGATTCACTGTTTACTTCGGTGTTCGATTCGCATACCACTTCTACAGTATCATTATTTGACTTGTAAACATCGGTACTAATGTTTACTTCCACGGCACTCATAATATTTCTATGTAAACAAGGAACTTTTTCTTCTTCACTCATTGCGACACGACTTTTTCGCAAGTATTATTCCATGGCACGGTATTTTATTGCTATGGCAAAGTCAATAAGACGTTATCAGCAGTGGCGGTCATACATCGCGATAAACCGTATCGCAAACTGAATGTAATATTGAGCGTTCACAACTTCACTGCGGCTGCATCGCTTCTGTACTGACTCGCAACCGAGATTGTTAATGGTGACTAAACACATGGTTCGTCAAAGATTATTTTTAAAATGTAGTAAGACAGATAGTACAGTAGACTCGGTGGAATTGCGATCTCGGTAATGCCCATGTCGAAAATATAATATAAATACTTTCAAATCCTTATAAATTCGCTATATAGTTGATTTTTTGCAGCATTTACTTAATTAGAATAAGGTACCTGAGGGTTCCCGATAAGCCCTTAAAGGAGTATTACAATCCTCACATTACTACTAGTTTCAACCCAATTATATTATATATTATAAATTATATTTAATTTATAATATATAATATAATATATATATAAATTTAATTATATATTATATTTCAAAAACATCACGAATTCACTCACAATCCCGATTCCCGACAGCACCGAACCCATACAAAGCGAAACGAAATGTCATGTTTTACTTATAGATTCTTTCCCTAAGCAGGAATGGAGTAGCAATATGCATATTCTCTATCTATTTTATTAATGTTGTTAATGGGTATTATTTTGCCGTCACTGTCGCATCTGCGTGCACATAGTCTATGACTAGCAATAACAAGGGGGCAAGGCCGCGCGCGTCACTCCCACACGCGGGCGGCTCGCGGCGCGCGCGCATCGGTACAGTATTACCTCATCCGCGCAATAATTAAAAAAAAAATAAAAACTAGTTTTCATCTCACCTTATCTAATAGCAATAAAATTTTATTGCTTATCAAACATTTTACGCTCCCCGTTTGTAATTTGTTTTATATTTTCTCACGCATAATATAATTGCTAAAATTGGGTTAGTAAAAAAAAAAACATCTACCTAGTTGAAATATAATCGGATCTAGGTATTTTTTTTTTTATTGAACAAGTGCTCAGCGGAGATCATTGAACTGCGGACACGGTAATGGCGATTTTATAGATAACACGATCGAATATATTTATTCTGACATTTACGAGTACAACATTCAGATTTGAACTTCTTTTCGCAAGTTTAACTAACAGTTTTAATCGATAAAGCAATTTTTCTTTTGTTATAATTAAATTGTCACATTAGCATGTTCATAACAAGCACATCGCTTGAGAACGGCTGGATGAATTGGGAAAAAAAATTTACTGTCCGCAACAGACTGAATAAGGTTTTTGGGAAAAAAAAAAAGAAAAGTTGTTTGAAGAATAGAAAAATTACTTTTTGTATAAGATTTTTGTGTTTTTTTTTAGCATTTACAGCGTTTGTGATTGTGTCGCGGACACGCGTACGAAGAAAACCGCTACAATAGTTAATTTATCGTCAATCGTAGAAATTCTTAATTGTTTAAACGTGCTTGATAACAATATGTAATCGCAAAACCGACATGTTTCCGATTGCAACCAATGTTCATGCCAATGAGAATGGCGGCCCGTCTCTCCCGCCGGCTGCGCGCTACTCACCTTGTCATCGAAGAAGCCCTGGTCGTCTGTCCGCTGCTGGCCGAGCAGCCTGTCCGTCTCCAGGTCGGTGTCCGCCTCGTCTGCAACACACCGCCCATTAGTCACACTGGATTTCACTGTCACATTTAACTTAAAATACAAACATACTTTATTGCCCCAAAAGAAACACTAAAAATTAAACTAAGTACTAAAATAGGAAGCAAATATACAAACAAATCAATATTATGATAGTACGTACCCTCGTCGCCGCTTGTGGGCTTTATCTCAACCGACTCGGTGCTTTGCGCAGACGACGGTCTCTTTCTGTAATAATATATTGTATTAAAATAAAACAAAATATGGTTGTAAGCTTTTTATAATTCCCCTCGGGAACTACTAACACATTATTTCGGGTGCGATTCAATATAAAAATCGTTTCTCTGTCGATTTCGGGGGCAGTGGACGGTGGAGGATGTACAGCTAACATCTTTATATTTACCAACTAACGGCGGGTGATCGTGTGGCAAATTAGTTGTAAACAGATAATATAATTTTTATTATGTACTCGATCCCCCAGGCATCGCCCGCGTGAAATCTAAATTAAAATCCCCTCGGGATATCCGGAATAAAAGATAGCCTATATGTTAGTTCAGGGTATAAGTTATCTCTATTCTTGAGGAATAAAAGATCCATCCTTCTGCCGCGTCGCGTCGGTCTGTCTGTAGTCCATAGTACAATTCTCAATAGTGCATTAAAGACGGACTCTAAAATGCTTCCATACTAAATTTCAATACGAAAATTTCACCGTGTAGGTAGGTATTTGAATGGGGATGATGACTACTTTTGAAAATCAAAATTCTAATTAGTCCGTCAGTTAGAAAATAAAAAAATAATAAACACGTATTTTTTGCTTTTTCAAATAAATTAAAATATACAGAGATAAAGCGCAATAAAGTTTAGGGTGAGGGGGTCGTGATGTCACTAACCGTTAGTTTGTATGGCGGTTTTAGAACCACCATACAAACTGTCTGAATAGTGACGTCACGCGAAATTTCAACTCAATGTATCGCCGTTATTTTTCGATTACGTAAAAAAAGAAAAAATACGTGTCCAATATTTTTTATTAATCTACAAGACGGGCTAAAAAAAAAATTAGTCAACATGCCCATTTCGAAGTCTCTGAAGTTGCTCACGACGACGACGCGACGGTAACCACTCACCTGGCGGGATACACGAGGTCGTGGTGCGGCGGGTGCGCGGGGTGCGCGGCGTGCGCGGGGTGCGCGGGGTGCGCGGGCGGCGCGGCGGGCGACGCGGGCGGGCGGTGCGGCGCGGGCGCGGGGGGCGGCGGCGGCGCGGACCCGCAGCCCGCTGGGACAACACACACACCACACCATCATTTTTTTTATTTACTCCTTTTGGAGAAGGCAAAGGAATCTAAGTCCACACAGCCAATTTATTTGTGTTTTTCTTCTTCTGAAGTTATTTACATCGAAATGCATTGGTGAGATGCATTTCGATGCTTTACCGGAACTTTTGGCCCACACACCATCAACATTACCGCACAATTTTTTTTTTTAATTTACGCCAATGGGGAAGGCAAAGGAAGCTAAGTCCATACAGCCAATTCGGGTGTTTAGCCTCTTCTGAAGGTATTTACATCGCTTTGCATTTCGATACTTTATCGGAACTTTTAGCAGCAACTGTTCACAGTTGAACCTTAATAGAACGCTCTGTGTAAAGTAGTAGGTATATTAAAACGACAAACTCTCGGCGAACGCCCCATTTCATCTTATTTCACTGTTTCCACACACTAATGGATCACTATTATGCAAAAGCCACCACAATCAAACTATTAACCTCGATAAACTAATTTGTAAAACAAAACTGACAAAGAAAGAACACCGAAAATGCTGGTGAACTTGCGGCAGAACAGTTATTTGTTATTTGTGGAACTTTGAACATTTTATTAATTAGTTGGGCGGGGAGCAGTGGGCGGTGGGCGGGGAGCAGTGGGCGGTGGGCAGTGGGCGGTGGGCAGTGGGCAGTGGGCGGTGGGCAGTGGGCGGTGGGCACTCACCCAGCGGGTCGAGCGAGTGCAGGTCGGCGTCGGACAGCACGTTCCCGCGGCCGTCGCCGGCCCCGGTGCCGTTCTCCACGATCTCCTCGATGATCACCGACGAGTGCGTCTGGTCGTATTGACAATAAATTGATTGATAACATATTTCATCCCTCAAGTAGACAAATTGAATTACAATGCAGTGATTTAAAATTAAAAGAAACAAAAAACACTCTTTACAAACGTTTGTGAAAATCGAATAAAAGAAATCGAATAAAAGGAATCGAATTACAACTTGATGTTGATTGATGACAGCGCGCGCGTGCGCAGATAAACTACGCGTTTTGTGAACAGAAATTGAATAAAATGAATAGAATAAAACCACCAAAATCAATGAAATTATCCAAACCCATTGCTCCTGATTGCAATAAACTAACCCAGAACGTTGCTCGATTGAAACCATGAATGATGCACATGATATACTTCACTAGAGAGACTCTAGAAGACATAGATGTTTGGAACATTGTTCGCGGGAGACAGCGTGTCGGACTGTCTATATTCATAACACATCGTTGACCCACTCGCACTAGTGCAGGCGCGCGTACCTGCATGGAGGCGAGCTGGTTGTTGTTGTCGGTGTCCGAGAGCCCGTCCTCGACCACCGGCAGCTGGGTCACCACCACGCGGTTGTTGTCCATTTGCACTGCGAACACACAGAGGTGACTTTGAAGTCAAGGGGCGGCCTCCAAGTCAAGGGGCGGCCTCGAAGTCAAGAGGCGGCCTTGAAGTCAAGAGGCGGCCTTGAAGTCAAGAGGCGGCCTTGAAGTCAAGAGGCGGCCTTGAAGTCAAAAAACGAACTTGAAGCTAAGAGGCAAACGTTCAGAGGCGAAGTTAAGGCCTTGTACAGAATTTAATAGTAAGAGGTAGACAACCGATTTAAAATTTAATAGTTATGCATTATTTTTGTTTCACAACATCTTCTTTGACATAAGCACATACTTGCCAATGCAATAAATTCATTATTTGTACCTTTGTTTGTGCAATAAAAGATGATTAAATAAATAAATAAATGCTAGGTATACACTATACGGGATCAATACTATATAAAAAAACCCGACCGTATCCGTCCGTACCTGTCTCACCTTTCATCTCGGACAGCTCGCTCTCCATGATCATCAGCGAGAGGTCGCTCGCGTCGTCGTCGCTCGTGTCCGGCGACAGCGCGTACGGCAGCCGCGCCTCGCGCTCCCGCTCCCGCTCCCGCTCCCGCGCGCGCCTGTGCGACGCCGCCGGGGAGGGGGACGCCAGCGACGCGGGGGACGCGGGCGACGCGGGCGAGGCGGGGGACGCGGGCGAGGCGGGGGAGGCGGGCGAGGCGGGGGAGGCGGAGCCGCTCCACGCGCGGCCCACGCGCAGCTCCGCCACGTTCGGCGAAGCGTAGCGGTCCTCTTGTTGCTGCTATGAATGTCGAATTGAGTTATTTCGCGGGAATCAAAGATGGAGGTTCGGTCATTTATACGTATTTTAATGTCGATATTTTTTTTCTAAAAAAGGGATTTTGTTGCGTTATAAGGTGCTGTACGAGTATTGGACAATAATTTTCACAATGACGGTTTTTTATGTGCTCAAGAAGATAATAGTATATTTCATTACAAGTGCGGAAAGCCTGTCATTGCAAAGAGTTCTGACAAATGTCTACCCGAGCCGAGGCGCAGCCGAAGGTGAGGGTTGACAGTCGGAACTCTTTGCAATGACGGTTCCGCACGTGTACTGAACAACTATTTTTAATACAGTTGCGAAAAAATTAAGCAATTTAATAAAATATCAAAAACACAACAAACTCAACTAAGTTCCAACTGTGATCAAGAGATGGCGCTAGTCGTATTAGTAATTCGAAACCTACGTTTCGCAATGCAAAGAGTGTGTCAAAGTCGTGTCGCCATTTTTGACAGTTGGCAAAGAGAACGCACGAGTTCGGGAAAGGTAAACAAAAAGCTCGAGTATGTAATAGCCCACATCCCGAACGCTAAACGTCCCTGCAATACGCCACTTTTTGAGCAACTGTATTAAAAATGACATTTCGAGCTGATTTCTTCGGTTTCCTCCAAGAGCTCCGAGAAAGTTCTTGCAATCTATAGGATCGTGACTTGCAATTTCAAACCGTACAACGAGCGTTCTAATAGAAAATACATAAATGTATTTTAAGCGAGAGTCCATAAAAAAGAAAAAAGAAAAGAATGTAGAATTCCGACGATTCTTTTTTAATCTATGCTAATTATAGCTAATATCATAAAGAGGTAAAGTTTGTGTGTTTGTGATATTGTAGGGGGTAATCTCTGGATCTGCTAAACCGATTTTGAAAATTCTTTCACTTATAGGAAGCTACGGTAGTCCTGAGCGACATGGGGTACTTTTTATTTCGAAATTCCCACGGGAACTTCGAAATTACCGCGAGTGAGAAACCACGTGGGACAGCTAGTTGTTTAATAAACAGTCACTTTTTTCTGACTATTCAACATCTTCCATTAATTTCACAGTTGCAGCAAAGTGACTACGCTTTATAACCAGTACGAAACCGAAACAATTAACATCGTTGTACATTCAGACTCTACTTGTGATTGAAATTACCTACTCTTAAACTAAAATAAAATAATTCCTTATTTCGTTTCATTTCCGGCCATAATTTTATTTTATTTTATTTTGCAGTATTTGGAAAGCTTACAGCTAGATATACAAAAGCAGATTAGAAAGAATAGACCAATTTTATCAGCTTCCACATATTCCTATCAAGAACAATTACAAAGGTAGACGGAGATGATTAATTAATATCATATACCTAAGTTGAAATATAGAGTAACACAGCTTGCTAAGCGTGTGGTTATTAGTGTTCAGGGCTCTGGTGCTTACCTGCAGGCCGAGGAAGTTGGTGTGGTTGTGCGCGGCGTGCGGCGAGTCCAGCCAGGCGGGCGCGCCGCCCTGCCCCGCGCCCTGCCCCGCGCCCGCCCGCGGCGACTGCGCCTGCGACGGCGGTAGCGGCTGCGCCTGCGGCTGCGGCTGCGGCTGCGGCTGCTGGCGGCGCAGCTCATAGTCCAACTCCTGGCGGCGACGGAGAATGAATGAACGGGATGGGATGGAATTTGGCACAGAGATAGATTACAGTCTGGAACAGTACTTTATATTCCGGAATTCCCGCGGGAACTCCGAAATTAACGTGGGGAACAGCTAGTGCTTTTTCTCATTTTCATTAGTGTTATAACTAATGTAGTAGTTATAATAATTAACGTGGGGAATTCCGGAATATAAAGTACTATTCCAGACTGTAACCTACGTATATCTCTGTGCCAAATTCCATCCCATCCCGTTCAGCCATCCATCCAAACTTTCACATTTACTTATAATATTAGTATTGATCACTCCCGTAACACTATCAACTTGAATTCCGAACTCTCACCATTTTATGGGTGCTGTCATAATAATTGTAAAAATTATTGACGTCATATACGAGAATTTATTATATGTTCACAAAAATTTAGGTAACTTTAAGAAAAACAGTGATTTACATAATCTAAACTTAAGAAATAAAGATAAACTAGGTGTGCCTAAGACTAGGCTCCATAAAATTTCTAAGTCATTTAAAGGACAATGTATACACTTTTACAACAAACTCCCAAACGATGTAATTAATTTGTCAATTAATAAATTCAAGACGCTTATTAAACACAGATTATGCGATAAAGCATATTATAGTGTAGTAGACTATTTAAATGATACAGACGTTTGGGAATGAATTGCTCTATCCAATTACTATTTTTTGTTCTCCTAGTTTATAAGTAAGATCATTAAAAGACAGCGCTGCTGAGTAGTTTCTTGTCAGTTCTTCTCAGCAGAGGACGTATTCCGAACTGACGGTAATTTATAGTTCTAAGAACCTGCTGACGATTACAAGTGATTGTAACCAATCCTAAGTAATAAATAGCTTTTGATTTTTTTTTTTGAATTTTTGTCAAAAACAGCCCACATTACGGACCAATTTTGAAAAAACAATATTTGAATTTGCTTTTGACTTCTCCCTGCCACTCGCCGCGCACTGCGTGAGGAACTTATTGTCATATGTCACGATGCATAAAATCCTTAATTTTCCATCATAGCGCTAATGATTACAGATTGTCGACTTGGCTGAGGGGGCTGGAGGCTGGAGCTGCTGTGTTCATCTTATATATTTTTTTCGATTTTACTCTTGTACACCCTTCTTTAAGGCCTGCGCTTCACTAACCTGGAAGTTGACGATTTCGTCGCTGGTGTTGAGGTGCGCCTGGTGGGCGGCCGCCGGACACCGGAAGAACTCCTCGAGCACCTTCCTCGTCTCCGAGAACTCGTACAGGTAGTCGAATGCTGTCGAGCCGGACGGCGGCGTGTCCGCTCTGCTCTCGGTCACCACCCGCTATGATACCGAACAAAAAATACGTTCATTTTTAACCGACTTCCCAAAAAGGAGGAGGTTCTAAATTCGACGCGTATGTTTTTTTTTCATGTTTGTTACCGTATAACTTTCGAATGCGTGAACCGATTTAGATGATTATTTTTTTTGTTTGAGAGGGTATACTCCCACTTAGGTCCCATTGCCACCAAATCGAAATCTGATGATGGGATCTTGGAGAAATTGAGGGAACTCTTCAAAAATTATAAGCACACCTTTAGCGATTTGGGTATTTTTATAGTAAATCGTTCATCTGCTTTAGGAAAGCAAAATTTGAAGAAGTGGAACTGATGATGAAGACCACTGATGGTCATCGGAACAACTCAACAATAATACGTATTTCACGGGTTCCGATTGGAGCGATTTGGAAAATTGATTTTTTGTTTGTATCCCCTATACTTCCAAATTGGTCCCATTGTCACCAAGTCAGGATCTGATTAATGATGCAACGGTAAGATAGGAAAGGGTAACCAACTAATAAAATTGTAAGTAAACTTGTATTATAGAACCCAGAATCTAGACACTCGGCAACGTGCCCAGCTAAGTTCAAAGAAAAAGGCGCTGACGACGCAGCAGCCGTGTGTAATCCCTACTAATATTATAAATGCGAAAGTACCTCTGCCTGTCTACGTTTTCATGCCTTAACCGATCATCGTGAAATTTTGAGAAGGACATAGGGTAGGTACTTTTTAACCCAAAATTCCAGAGAGATCTCCGAAATTACTGCGGGTGAAACCGTGGGGAACAACTAGTCTTTCTATACTTAATACATATTATAAGTTTGCGAGTTTGTGATGTTGTAGGGGGTAATCTCTGGATCTACTGAACCGATTTTGAAAATTCTTTCAAACTCGGTTCAGTAGATCCAGACGGGAACTCCGAAATTACCGCGGGTGAAACTGCGGGGGACAGCTAGTCTATACTAATATTATAAAGAGGAAAGATTAGATTTTTTGTTTATTTGTTTGTTACGATTTAACTCAAAAACAACCGGACCGATTTTAAAAAATTCTTTCACCATTAGAAAGCTACATTAACATAGGCTATATTTTAATACGGGATACCCGCGGGAACTACGAAATTAACGCGGGTGAAACCGCGGGGGACAGCTAGTACAATATGAAAAAAAAAAACAACTTACCTGAGGGAAGCCTGGCCTCGGCGACCGATGCACGTTGCTCTTCTGCGCGCCGAGCCCGTAGCGGCGCGGCGAGCCCTCGTACTCCGCGATGGGCAGCTCCCCGATCACGCGCGCCACCCGGCCCCGCTCCTCGTCCCCCGACAGCCACGCCCCCGGGGGGCTGCCGCCGCTCCCGCCGCCCCCGCCGCCCCCGCGCGACGGCGTCGACTCGCTGCCCCCGTCACAGCTCAGTTCACTCTTATTGTTCAACATTATATCACTATCACCATTCTTCATATTGTCTAAAGTCCTTTTAACACTCATATCGATCTCATTGTTACTAGCGTCCGGGTCCGTCCTCATACCTAGACACACAGAATTCAATATCACTGAAAATAAAAGAAAGAAAACGAAACAAATTATGGTTGGGCGGTGATATAAATTCGATGGAGTCAAAGCCACTTCATTATTCAGACGAAGCCATCGTTCATGTATGTCTTCCATACTTATACATATATAGACGACAGGTCGCTGACTCACTGACTCGACACGAAATATTGAAAACTACTTGACTTGAAATAAACTAAAATTAACTGATAGATAGTTTAGTTTAGTTGTTGGAAACGTCAGCTAACAACGGATTTCATGAGGTTCCCGATGGCTATCATCGAATAGTGAAAAGCGAAAGCGATAGTAAAAGGAACCAGTTCCTTTCTTCTTATCTTTTACGTTAATACGCAATAACAATGAACATTAAACTAAAACACTTGGCGCTTTTAAACTTTTTGAATAGTGTCTAAAAATGAAACATTGGTATTAACAAATTTATCGCTGCTGCCTTATACTGCTGGAAGTTATCGTGGCTTCAAAGTCGTTCGACATTGACAATAGGCTAGTTTCCTAAATTTTCTTTTTTAGTTCGTTTTGTAGATTATTAAAAAATATTGGACACGTATTTTTTTATTTTTTATGTAACCAAAAAATAACGTAGATATATCAAGTCGAAATTTCACATGACGTCACGCCTCGCTACAGTTTGTTCGCACGTTATAGCGAGCTGTGACATCACGAGTCCCCCACCCTAAACTTTAATGTGCTTTATCTATGCATATTTCCATTATTTTAAAAAAGCAAAAAATACGTGTCTTTTATTTTTTTATTATCTAACTGACGGACTAAATAGAATTTTGATTTTTTTACCCAGGAAACTAGCCTATTCGGTTACTTCTGTAGGAGGACTTTAGTTTGAAAAAAAAAAAGAACAATATTAAAAAAACATTAATAATCACCTTTCCAGTCGTCGCTCTCGTCCAATATAACTAGTTCGCCGTCGGCCACGACCGCTATGGGGCTGCTTTTGGCGCTGGCGTCGGTCGTCTTGTGAGGGTCGAGTATCGGGGAGCTGTTCTTGGGTATGCCCATGGCGCTGGAGTCCGGCGCCGGCTGCCTGTCGCCGTTTGTGTAGCTGGGCGACGTGTGACGCGACACCATTTTTTTTGGCTCATTGTTTATCCTGTGCATCGATATCTGGAAGGAGAAACGGTCCTTTTTGAATATTTATTTTTTTATACTTCATATTATCTACAATCGTATTCTAATCCTTATCCTTAATAGGTATTATAAATGGGAATTTCAATTTCTGTTTATTACTCTTTTATGCCTAAACTGCTGAACCGATCATCATCGATTGCATCAACGTTTTGAGGAATAAGGAGACGGCGTACTTTGTAACCCGAAATCTGGGAACTCAGAAATTAACGCGGGTGAAACCCTAGGGCTCCCCGGGGTGTCGCGGGACCAATAGGTATATGTATAAAGAGGTAAAGTTTGTAAGTTTAGATTTAGGGGATAATCTCTCAAACTACTGAATATTCCAAAAATACTTTCACTGATAGAAAGCTGCAGTACCCCCGAGTAACAGGGGATACTTTTTATCCTGGCAATAACCAAGTTCAAGCGGGAAAAACCGGGTAGGGGGCATGTTACTTGTATCATATAGTTATAACAAAAATATTTATGAATTTAAAAAATAAAACAGTGTTTATTATTATAAAATCATTATTTTTTATTATTACTTTCAATAAAAAACATCGAAAAGCATTGTTGCCGTTTGCAATAGGTACGAGTTTTAAATGAAAAGGACATTTTTATAAAGAACAAAGTAAAACATAGTATTAAGGAAAACGTTTTGAACGCCTCAATATTATATTCATTTCTTTGTGGAAATTTCTTTATTAAAAACGCGCGCTGAGAAAAATTGGAATGGTTTTTGTTTGGTTCCTTGTTTTATCACAAGTAGGAAAATGTGTAAGACTGAATTATCAGATAATGATACTCTTCATCCCATTTCGACTGCATAAAGTTAAAGTGGTCTGTGAGAATCACAGATATGTAATTGAAAGTGTGTTTGTCAGTGTTTATGTCGATGTTAATCCTACGATACGCACACGCGCACAACACGTGTACGTACCAGCCGGCCGTATGTAGGAAAGTACTTGAATCAGTTCATTTGTATGGAACACAGAACAGAAAATAACAGATAGAAGGGACATCAACTTAGTTTATTATGAACACAGATGAAAACCAAGTGTCGTCGGGTGATTTTCGCACACAAAACTATTCATCACGCACTAAAACATTCATTAACGTAAAGAAATGTATTAAACGCTTAACTAAACTTAGTCACTGTTTTCAAAATTCACAGTTTTGGGCAAGTAAGAGCATTTGCTCTAACTTCCTTTGAAACGGTGGGGCCCCTGCCTCGCCTACACTACGTCATGTCCTCTCTAGTTAATTTATTCGCTCTGTGGTATGGAGCAGGAATGTTGCGGATGGCAATTTTCACATACGCGGATGTAAACGCGGATGCGGATTTTTTAATGTTCACATCCGCGGATGGGGATGTTTAAGATCTTATATAAATATAATATATGAATGAAGATTTATAACAATGATAAAGTCATTTTTATTAATGAAAATTAGTATTAAGAATAATGCTCCAATTTTTTTAACTTCACTTACAAATTTTTATTCGCCGGCCTCGCCTAATTTCATTCTTATCGCAACTTGTATTACATTCGCGTGGATGCGGATGCAGATGTCCAAACCTATGCGGAAGCTCCGCATTTGCGGATGCGGATGCGAATATTCGCAACATACGTGGAGTGTCACTGGGCTAGTCATACTCGTAAGTACTATACCTCGTTGCAAAGGTTGTCGGCGGCGTAGTCGACGGTGTCCCTGGTGAGGGAGCGCACTTTGTTGCGCATGTTGTGCTTGTGCGTGTTGTTGTGGCGCACCTTGCGCACCGCCTTCGTGCGGCTCTGCGAGTACACCTCCCTGCCGCCCGCTATCTCTATTATCCTGGTAACAAGAGATAATTATGTTGTGAGCAAGGAGTGTTGTTGGTCACAGTGAATAAGGACCCTTGATAGAATAGACGAATTAATAAACGTCACCTGCAACACCCTTACGGCCGCACTCAGAGTCGTTTTAACAATTACTTAATTTTAAGTCAAGATTTTAAATTAATGTTAATTGGCATTTAACTAAATTTAACTTATTAGTTAAATGACAGTTAACAATATTGAACGTCTCTAAGTGCGGTAGTTTTGTTTTTAAACATCTTTTTTACTATTAAAACGACTCTGAGTGCGACCGTTAGACTTGATTATAAAACCAGGGATACAGTTACAGGGATAACAGATACTAGGTAGTGCAACAAAAACAATGGGGATGTGGACTACTTTTGAAAATCAAAATTTTAATTAGTCCGTCAGCTAGAAAATAAAAAAACAATACACGTATTTTTTGCTTTTTCATATAAATTAAAATATACAGAGATAAAGCGCATTAAAGTTTAGGGTGAGGGGGTTGTGACGTCACTAACCGCCAGTGGCGAAGGTACTATACAAGCCGATTCCCACCGGCTTCCCTTCAGACGCAACATCTCTCTCCGTAATTGAGAACGTTGTCAGGGATACAGGGAAGGACTTTTTATACCGGAATTCCCGCGGGAACTCCGGAACTTATCGCCGGTGAAACGGCGGGGAACAGTTAATAGTTTAATAAATTGAAATTAAAGTAGATTTCCGGCTTCCCTCTCTCAATATTTCACCCTTCGCCACTGCTAACCACTACAAACTGTCGGAATAGTGACGTTACGCGAAATTTCAACTCAGTATATCACCGTTATTTTTTGATTACGTAAAAAAAGAAAAAATACGTGTCCAATATTTTTTTATAATCTACAAGACGGACTAAAAAATAAAAATCAGTCAACATGCCCATACAATTCCTATCACAATTTCGCCTTTTCGCCACTGATAAAAAAGCTATTTGTTTTTCTGAACCTTGTTGTTTCTATACCTACATCGAAGTGTATTTTTCGGAGCTGTGCGGTTAACATCGGTAAGAATCGGGTAAATTGGCGATTTTCCTTCTTATGATGCACGTCCCTGATTGATCGAGTCGATAAATTAAACTATTTAAAGTTTCACAATGCAGGAACTGTACATATGTATATAATCATGGAATCGCACTCATAAAGCTCTTCAAACATAACTTCTATTTTTTTTTTTAAATTCCACACGGTGCATAAAGAAAGGGTCATTCGATATTAGCTGAGAGAACTCACCTAGAATCTCTGAGTTTATAAGTTCCTCCCTTCGAGTTGAGTATTGTGAGTTGGCCCTCATTGCCTCGCTCCTCCTCGGAAGACGCGTTGTTCATGTCGCGACCATCCAGGCCGGAATTCAGTCTGCAACAAAACAAAAAATACTATTGAATCCTAATCTTCGATTAAAGCTGGAGTGACTCCTAAACAAGAATTTCGACAAATGTAAATAATAGGTACCTCCTTTTTTGATGTTTAAGTTGGAAAATACCTACCAAATAATAATATTTCGATAACGCCCGTCCGCAACGCATCTCATACTCGATGCGCTCTAAACTTTTATTCTTTCATTCCGTCAAACGAGTGAAATTTGAAAACTTGAAAGATGACCTTGACGCGTGTTATGTGTGTATGCGCGTGTGTGTATACGCACGTTTGTTTGTGTACACGTGTTGTGTTTGTGTGTACGCGTGTTGTGTGTTTGTGCGCGTGTCACCTGTCGTGCTGGTGCTGCATGTTGTTGGTCTTTGGGCGGCACTTGGGGAAGAGGCGCGTGATGCGCTCGCCGACGTCCGAGCCCGGCGGGGAGCCGGCGCCGTCCGTCCGCGGCGCGCCCGCGCTCATGTCGCCGCGCCGCCCGCCCTCACGCCGCCGCCGCCTCTACCGGCAACACGCACCACCCAGTTAGCTCGTTGTGCACACATAAAGGTACAGTCCTCTGTGTACACACTCATAAAGGTACTGTCCTATGTGTACAGTCCTTCTATCTATCTACATATATTCACACTCTTGCAGCACGGCAGCACTATTACATAATAATACTCTATTTTTTTATCAACTTACGATGGGAACAATAATTTGAAGTTTTATTTGACAGCACTTTAAATCTAAATGATGAGAATTTAGGAGCAGTACCTACTGTCGAATATGGATTAACAGTTAATAAATTTATCAAACAAAAAAAAAGATCGACTACAATGGACCGACAGCGAAAAGCAGAGAGTCAAAGTGACACAATACTACACAATGTTATATATACCTTTATCTAATAAACAAAGAGTACTTTTGATTATGTTTATTTCTTTACTGTCGAAGTTGAAGACAAATACTTCGTTATAACTGTACAAAACTTCAAATCTCGAAATCCGATCAATTTATTTCTGTGGTCGAAGATCTCGAATAATCTGTATTAAATCATTTTTTTTTGCTTCAACTTATATGTATTCTCGAGTCTCGAATATTCCCTTGTAGAACGACACCCCCGGGACCCAACATACCTATTCCAACTGTGGTAAATGTGGTCGTACATTTGTTATTTATCAACCAAAAATATGAAAATGGAAGCTAAAAATCCTAAAGCTCCATTATAAACGCGTTCCCTCCGCAACGATGAAAATACGTATAGCGCGTTGATTTGGTCTGGCAGATTATTATTTACAGATTTGTCGAAATTATTGTTTAGGAAAACTACCGAATTAAAGCCTTATTTGCTTTGGCTTATAAACGCTTTTGTATAAGGACCTCTGTCTGCACCTGTAGGTGCCAACTGTTAAAGAATATAGGTACTTAAATGAAGAAACACAAGTATCTCTACAAAACCAATGTATTTTCCGGTTTCATCAAATGTCCAGTATATCCACGTTTCATTTCAGTGAATTACCAAAATACTTGAATGTTAGAATAATAATAATAGTAATAAACCATTTATTTCCAATCACAGTGACTTATACACTACAGCAATAACGAATACTAACGTGCAAAGACATTCTATCATGTAATTTCTTTATTTGACTATTATCAAAACCACAGATAATATAATACTATACTTCAAAACTAACGCTAGCACTACCTTAGAGATCGTATTTAAAAAAAAATTGTTTTGTGCTTGCCTACATAGTGTTTCTTGAGTGACTGCAGTCAGGATGTGTAATTTTATATTATGTAAATACAAACTTTATTGATTGATTTTGATTCATGTATATTTTGCACAGTCTTCTTCTTCTTCTTCTATTTGGCTTTCGCATATAATGCATTTAACCAGTTTCAAGTAAAATAAGTTAGAATTAGCGTTTAGCATCGTTGTACGGTTTGAACTTGTAGGCCATGGTACTGAATAGACTACGAGAACTTTCTCGGAGCTCTTGGAGGATACCGAAGAAATCAGCTCGAAATGACATTTATCTTCTTGAGCACACAAAAAACCGTCACTGAAAATTATTGTCCAATACAGCACCATAAACCAACAAACTCCACTTTTAACAATTTTTTATTGACACGAAAATAAATGACCGAACCGCCATCTTTGATTCCCACCAAAAAACTCCTTTTGCACAGTCTCACGACAGATCAGTCGATAGAGTATTTGGCGGGAATCGAAGATGGTGGTTCCGTCATTTATTTTCGAGTCGATAAAAAATTGTTAAAACTGTAATATTGTGATATTGCATGTGACAATAATTTTCGCAGAGGCGGTTTTTAGGTGCACAAAAATTTATGATCTTTCGAGCTAATTTCTTCGGTGGCCTGCAAGAGCTTCGAGAAACTATAATTATGGCATCATGATTAGCAATTTCAAAACGTTCAACGATGCTATCAGATAATATACCTGCGTTTATTTTATTTTATTTGAAACTGGCCAAATGCTTTTTATGCGCAAGTTCATAAGAAGAAAAGAAAACCAGTCGCGTAAAGTACAAAGTCTGTAAGCGTGGGGCGGCCGCGGCCATCGGGTTCAACGGCGCGGTGCCTTTAACCGCATGGCACGGAGCGTAACCGCCTCATGACAATACACGATCGATACGATTACACGTCCTGACGTCCACCAATGATATTACAACTTTTTCAAAAGATTTGGCACTACTCTGCCATTCACTTCGGCGTCTACTAGCATCGAGGAGACTGTACAACTGTACGGCATGTACAGCAAACTATCTACACACCTGGGACTTGGGAGACAGTATCTCATATAATTATTATATGCCACCGTAAAATTGTAAAAACCGAAATTTTGTAAACTAACGGTAATATCAGTGATATTTGAATCTCTTGTCTTCACAGTTCAAACCTAACCTACCACGGCATACACAAAACTACCTCAGCAATGCCAGCCGTTTAAAATCTAAAAGTTTCTACAAAATGATGAAATAATAAAATTATACATAACGATAAAAGACAAATCATATATTAGGTTATTTTACCTAAGTGCAGGTCGATGAATTAACGAGGTCATTGAACTAGTTTTTCCTTTGTTATTCACACTTTGATATTCGGTTAGTTTTTTAAGTAATTTCCTAAATACCAAGTTTTAGTGTTATTGTATAGCTACAGTGAAAATGACTTTAAAAGCAAGTTTTAAAGAGGAAGAAGGCAGCTTCGTTTTATCGACCAGCATGCATTTTAAAGGAATTCACCTTATAGGATACTTACCGCCGCACTCACGAGTCGACTTTAATGATTACTTAGTTAAGTATAGATTTTTAAAACAAAACTGCCGCAATCAGAGACGTTCAGTAAATTAATGTTAATTGGCATTTAACGAGATGTAACTTAATTAGTTAGTAACTGAGTGCGGCCGTAAGACTGAATAATTTAATGGAAATAGAGTAGTTCATTACCCAGCTCCCTTGTATACGTCACACGAATCGCCTCAACTAATATCTGTCGAAGTCGAGTAGATCACAGAGCAGAGATGAAATGTCCCAGTCGTCTTATCATGCATAAATTAGTGCCGCCTTTTCCCACTTACTGTGTAGCAAACACAGTACCAAGATTTTTGCGTTACGTAGAAAGAAATTAGGTAATCTATAGCAGAGTTCAAAAGGTAGAGCCAGCGGCGTATTCGATGTCTTTGGGTAGAGCTCGCCTAATAAAGGCGTTTAAAGAATAGGCTATCTGACTATTTTTTATTTTTAGTCCGTCCTGTAGATTCATAAGAAATATTAGACACGTATTCTTTTTTTACGTAAGCAAAAAATAACGGAGATACGTTGAGTAGAAACGTCACAAGCAGGTGCAGTTTTTACCTGCATTAGGCATATGACGCGGACGTTACGAGCCCTCACTCCCAAACTTTAATGTGCTTTATCCAAGTATATTTTCATTAATCTGAAAAAGCAAAATATACGTGTCTTTTATTTTTTTTATTATCTAACTGACGGACTTGGTTGGATTAAAAAAAAAAAAACTTAGTCAAATAGCCTATTAAGGCTGCTTGCGCTTCTGACTTCAGTGTCTGCGACAGTGAAATTTATTAAAGGTATTGATTTCGGAAATTTCCATTAAAACTGAGCTGACGCCAACCCTTTCAACAAATGAGATTTGCACGTAGCGACACGAACTTTCAATTGAAGAATTTAATTTATTGTAACAATCTGTAAATTTTAACTCGTTCACCTACAGAGTACTGCAGGTACTTATAGAATGAAAGGGCGCTTTTATTCAATTCTGTCCGAACAAAACGGGGAATTGCTCAAATTTCAGTCTTTATGATCACTAATTGACGCGCAGAGCCAGTAGGTACAGGGAGGGTTGACCAGAATATAGCGGGTCGAGGCTATTTCAATGTTGTTGGAATGTTGATATCCAATAATTACACTCGAAAATATCATGGATAAGCATAATATAAGCGACAAAATTAACAGATTTGTTTAAAAAATAAAATACTTATAAACTGTTTAATTTTGACTATGCTGTCTCTTTCTAAAACGGAATTTTGTATGGCGGTTGTAGGGCACTACAAGCCGAGTGACGTCACTAGGACTGTAGCGCTTTCCTTGACTAACTTGAAATTGAAAATTGAAATTGAAAGAACTTTATTTGACACAACACATGGATAGTTACAACATACAGTTACAAGTTACAATTTAAAAAAAACATGAATGAGGGACTGCTTCCCAAACGCCAAAATATCATAACTGTACCGGGAGAACTGTGTTGCGGCAAAAAGGCTTTTAAATATCTCTGACAGTACAAAGGATATTTGTAAAAGAATAATGCTGTTATACTACTAATACATAAAGGTTTATAAAATAATAATAAAAAATAAACACTAAAATTCCCTATTAGCGAGTGGCCTGTAGTAATGTACATGTGATAAGGGTGCCAACTGCCAACTTTCGTCACTTGATGAATAAAGAAACTGGTCTACAGTTGGGACCAGCTCGGATCAAAGTGGGAAATTAGCTAATGCTTCGGCAGAGCATGCAAGATAGTTTGTGGTCTATGCGTTTAAATTAGGCACTTCTTTAAGGTTGGTTTGTTTTTCTTGTGTTGTGCTGCAGCAAATTTAGTTTCTTTCTTTCTTTTCTCATTACTATTATTATAAACTGTTCCTTTATTATTATATGTTTATTATTATAACCTGTTCGCTGCGGTTTTAGCCACGTCAATTTCGGAGTCCCCGCGAGAATTTCGAGTTACACCTACCCTATGGCGTTCTCTGTACCACTGATAACATATTGTATGCAAAAATTCATTAAAGAGTGGTTGAGTAGTTATGACGTGAAAGCAAACAAACTCACATTCGCATTTATAATATTTAGGATAGGATATTAATAACGTCATTCTCCCAAATGAACATGTGTCAACTGTCAATAGATTTAATGTATATAGCACTAGCTGTTGCCCGTTGTTTCACCCGCGGCGATTTTGGAGTTCCCGCGGATTACCTCGGTATCGGTTCCGGTATTAACCGGGAAAAAAAGTACCCTATGTCCTTCTCTGTATCTCTGACAACGTGCATGCAAATTTTCATGATGATCGCTTGAGTCGTTAAGGCGTGAAAGCGTAACAAACAAACCAACCCACTTTCGCGTTTATTATATTAGTAAGGATTTTCCTAAGTAGATATTTATAACTGTTTCCATTATTTTTTTGGCGCTTGGCAGTTAGCAGTGAGCAAAGGCAATAGCAGCCGCAGGCCACAGACGTTGCCATATAATTAACAGCGACGCGAACGCCACCGACCGTTATTCTTTGCCTTAATTAAAGGGAAATAAGTGAGGACGGTATTAAAAAACTTCTAGCGCAATGAAATATTATTTCATTATTTATTTCTTATTGTTAAATATTTTAGTATTGTGTCCTGTGTCTGTAGACTGAAACGATAGCTATAGTTACCTACTTAGTACTTACTATGTATAAGGTAGGTACCTACTATATTTATTTATTTTTTATTTAAATGAGAATTGAGAAATTTCAGCATAAAATCTTCTTTTCTAAATCTATATTTATACATAAAATAAATCCCTATTTCCCTTGGTCACGAAATCACGCAGGAACGGCTGGACCAATTTCGCTTATTCTTTTTTTGTTGTGTTTGTTATTGTAAGGACAAGAAGAATAAAAGAAGTTTGGCGTTCCTGCGCGAATTCCGGAACTCACGCGGGTGAATCTCCGAAACGGTTGGACCGATTTTGACGGGACTTTAACTGCTAATTAGCTGATGGCATTATAAGGAGTCCTACTAATAATATAAACGCGAAAGTTTGTAAGTATGTATGGAATATGGATGGATGGATGGATGGATGGATGGATGGATGGATGGATGGATGGATGGATGGATGGATGGATGGATGGATGGATGGATGGGTGGATGGATGTTTGTTACTCTTTCACGCAAAAACTACTGGATGGATTTAAATGAAACTTTACAATAATATAGCTTATACATCAGATTAATACCACATGGTAGCAAATCGACGAAATGAAGTAAAGATAAAATATAAATTGACCAATTCTAAATTTATTAGCTCTCCGAGATTTCTTACACTTGTAGGTAGCGTCGTAAAACATAATATATATAGTTCTGTTCACTTTACTGGTTCACTTTACTGTTGGTATGCGAGAATGTAGTGTTGTTGTGTATGGATGTAGTAAAGAGATCTGGCCTTTATGTTCAGGTGTCCCTGGTTCCATCATTGACTCTATAGCTCTGACGTACCTAATGTAAATATTGCTCTGGACTATATTGTCCTTCTCAAGCAACGCACATTTTTACGAGAATCCCCAACTTGTAAAGGCACAGTAGGTTTTAGGTTTATGAATAGCCTTGCAAAATACAGTGTGGCATGGTTTGTCACGCGTTGAGGTAAAGGTAGAGGGTTCTTGTGACCTCTAGCTAGCTCTTGAAGTTATTTTTGTTCTTAACAATCATAAAATTCAGGTAAATTATTTGAATTTTTAAAATAGAACACAAAATAGAATAAGTACAGAAGAAAATTTAAAAAATACTTAAAGGAACTGAGGCAACTGCCTTGTTACAGGTGTATGATGTATCCGTAGCATATCTTTTACCTTTTTCAAAATTAAATTATTTTTTAAACCTTTAATCTTATGTCATCTACATATTATAATACATTATTATACGTTTCTAATTTTGTGACTTGATCACTCAAATTACAGTGAATGTGTCGATCCAATTTCGCGGAGCCGAGATTCATTCAATGATAAGAATTTGAATAATTTCCTCTCCTGGCAAAAAGTGTCAATCTAAATTTTACCTGTATACGAGTACCTACATAACTTACTCTATTATGCCTTGTCGTTGTTTGTAACAAGGCGGGCACTATCCCACTCATTATGATACCTCCTTAATTTTTATTTTTAGTATTTCAGTATTCTATTTCGTTCGGTGTTCTATATCTTAAAATAAAATATCTTGTATTTTCTTTCAATACTTTTGTTTTCTATGTGATTCCAACTTTTATACTCCAGGCAATAATTATCTTCTTCAACTCTTGTTATTATATTCATCTAAATATAAACTATTATTTATTTCAACTAAACCATTCGATTCACTCGTTGAACAGCTAGACGGAGGTCTTAGAACTTCCCCTTTACCGTTACGTGACAGGTTCAAATAGCTATTTACTCACTGGAACTACTGGCACTGATGCAAATCCAGTAAACGATTTTAGCTCGCCTTATCATTTTACTACGCTTGATAAATTGTTTTGATTAAATATAATATGATTACAATGTTTAGCAACTTTTAAGCAAAATTGACTACGGTAGGTAGGCACACTAATATTTTCAATGTACTTACTAGCTACGTGCCCCGCGGTTTCATCCTCTATTCTGTGAGCTTACCTTGTATTAAAACTAACTTAAATATTTTTTTAAAGAAATCTTTTAAAAACCCTAGTATGCTTACCTAACTTATACATTTCTTCGGCTTTATTCCTGTAACAAAACAAGATAGAAATTAGTAAGATTCAGCCAAACAAGTTCAACATCATCAATATTGACGGATTGGCGTTAGTGTTGTGACCACCACGACTTTCCGTGATCAACAGGTCATGAACATTGAGCTTTCCAATCTGGGTGTGGAGATGATGACATATCATATGACGTATAGTTTAAATACATATAATACATTTTTTCCAAATTAATTTCGTGAAAATTCGTTCAGCCTTTACGGAAGCTTTACACGGGAGATTATACACACACAGACACACTCACACTCAAACAAAAATCCCTTTTCTGATATTAATTTGTTTTTCTGTATTTTATTTCCACGTTACGATCAAGCTTTCAAGTGTAGTTTAAGGATGTATTTTAATGGATATTCTTTCTAATTCATACTTGGTTAAAAACACACACAAAGCACTTTCGTAACATTTTTTATATATTTTTTTTCAAAACGTTTTTGCCGAAAACGATGTTCCTTCTATTTCATACAATCATAAATTGTCGATGTTACACACTTCGATACACGCTATGGAGCGAGGATAGTAAAGAAGTCAGTATTTTACTGGCATTATGAATACGGTATAGAGTTATAGAGTGGCGCCTCTACCCGGGTCGACGGGCGCCAACTTTGCCGGCTGCAGACACCGGGGCCCTTATTCTCTATGACCAACAACATTCCTTGCCCATAACGCGCGGCCTAAAAAAAATTCAGACGCTCCAGATGCTAAAATATTAGAAATTAATATTCTGTATATATTTAACACACGTTGTAAACGTATTTTTTTATAAAGTGAAGCTTCTTTGATCGTGAGGGAAAAACAATTTTTGTGGCGTCTTATCTTAACACGGCATGTTATGGTCAATAAGGGCATAGTGAATAAGGACCCAGCTTAGCTCACAAACATACGATACGAATGTGAAACGTGACTTGCTCTAGCCTACTGTACCTACTACTATACTATACAAAGCACTAACCTATATTATGTACTTTCTCTCCGTGTTATCAAGTCTGGTATATTATCTGAGTGATTTATATTACTTACATTATAAGGAAATTTTTGTGAACATAATGTTGGTATTCAATCTACATCGTTGAACTGTACAGATTTGGTTGTAATTTAACAAACATAATGTTCTAAATGAATTTCAAAACAGAATATTTGCACTCATATCTAGCAGATTTCTATATGGTTAATCTTCAACTTTTAACAGTCTAACATGTTATTATGAGTTCCATATTTTCGATATTACACTTACAGGAAACCCTCAAATAATACAGGCTGATGAATTTAAACTATTTGTTCTGTTTCCATTGGCGCAGTAGGTCACCATGCCTACCCGCTAATCTAAGGGTTCCGGGTTCAATTCCTGGTGGGCGTGGACTTTGTGTGATGAACACAGATTTTCCAGTTCAAATCCTTTATTCAAAGGCCCATAATGTGGCTCTTTTTGACGTCAATATAATTACAGTTATTATGACAGCACCCATAAAATATCCACCCTTCACAGCTTCCTAGTGCTATGGCTGAAGAGAAGAAGCTGCGCAACAAACTCTTCAGCAGCATGCTGTCAGTTTAAATTATGTAATAATGTAATATAATATGTAATAATAATGTATATGTAATAATAATATGTAGTATATACCACGTTTGCTTAGTTTCTACGACACTAATCATCGGTCAATTTTTCGTGACCACGTGACATAACGATACGTTCTTTGGTCTTCTATAGCATTAACGATCTTACATTGCCAACTTGGCCGAGGAGGCTGATCGCGTTAATCTGTATGTACCTACATATATACTCTTAGCGAGCTCCGTCTAAGGAAAAAGTAGCGAAGACAGCGCTTTAAAATGGGTATTGCGATGCAAATTCGCCACTCGTGTAGTTGCGCGGAAGTGGAGTCCGCTCGAGGGGGCCGCCGAGTGGCGACATGAAAGGACGCGGGTTAGTGATGCAGCGCTTCACGCTCCACTACTCGCGACAAAGTGTCACACTCTGTATTCGATGGAGATTTGCACGTTTCCAAAGATTCATCACGCCAGAGTACGCGTACTGAATGAATGATGATATCAAATACAAAGTGAGACGTGAACGTGATTTCGACGGCCTGGAGTCGGCACCGAGGACACTATTTCGACGATTCGATTGGCGTAGTAGATCACCATGCCTGCCCGCTAATCAAGAGGTTCCGGGTTCGATTCCCGGTGGGGGTGCACTTTGTGTGGTGAACACAGGGTTCCACTTCCCAGTCTGGGTGTGTTTATATATCTATAGTATAATATAATATATGTAATTCTATGTAGTATATACCACGTTTGCTTGGTTTCCACGACACAAGCTAATAATAGCTTACTGTGGGATCAAGTAGATCTGTGTGTTGTGAAGTGGATTATTATTATATTACTGATTATATTATTGGTTGTCAAAGTTGTCACTCGTACTGTGTGACTACACCTGTTGAAATATCATCTGACGATAGTTATAGCTTCATGCGCAACATTGATTTAACCTCCCCCTTTCCGACTAACCATCCCTTACTAATAAAACATAACACATAACATATTTAAAATAAATAAATAAAAACAAGATATAGGCTTACAGTATTCACCAAATCGCCTCTCTTGTTACACTTATTGTTAAGAACAAAACATCTGGACGCTATGGCAAATACAGTCTTGGTATTAAAATATTTTATTTTCTTTATTTTACTAATATTTTCGATAAAATATATCATGCCGACTTGTGGGATCTCTCTTGCGACTCGGTTAAGCAGTGTTAACGCTCTTACCGCCGCACTCAGAGTCGACTTTAATGATTATTTGGTTAAGTATAGATTTTTAAAACAAAACTGCCGCAATCAGAGACGTTCAGTAAATTAATGTTAACTGGCATTTAATGAGATGTAACCTAATTAGTTAAATGCCAATTAACATTAATTTATTAAACTTGTCTGATTGCGGCAGTTTTGTTTTACAAATGTATACTTAACTAAGTAATTATTAAAGTCGACTCTAAGTGCTTCGGTTAGTGTTGGTTTGTTACGCCAACGGAGAAAATAAAATATACTATGCAATATTCCATTATATTACAGGCTACAGCGTTGTCTGAATTCGGCTTGATACATATATTATTAACGTATTGCTTTTACGCCGTGACTTAACTACGAGAAGCTACTATAACTAATCGGCCAGACAATATAACATGTAGGTACCTTCCTAATCTCGTCCGATGACAAGTGCCGATATAGTTAGTATAAATGGACTACTCGCTAAGAAAAAATGGTTCGTAAATTAAATACTAAGGTGAGCTTAAATAATAAGGTTTCTAATACTTTATGAAGAGTCCAATAAAATTATACGAAATAGAAAAAAGTCTAGGCAGTTCCCGGTTAGAAAGTTTTGGCGCTAATCAAGACTAGCGAATTACGAGTAGAAACTGTCTTTTCTATGTACTCGTATACTTCTTTACTAATATTGTAAAAATATTTTATTTTTTGTATGTTTGTTTGTTTGATATGGATAAACTCGAAAACTATTCAACCGATTTAAAAATTATTTCACTTATAAGAAGCTTCAGTGTTTCTAAATCACATAATATTGTGTACTTTTATTCCGAAATTCCCACGGGAACTCAGAAATCAACGCGAGTGAAACCGTGCGGTATCGACTAGTAATATCTAGACATGATCGATACGAGTGCAAAACACTCATTATTTATCGATAGGTTGGTAGGTACAGTCGTGCAAACAAAGCAAAGCAAAATAGCACTACTAAGGGATCCTGGTCATCCTGACCACATTTCACCGCGGAACATACTATGCTCCTACACACGGGAAGCGGCGGGCGGCGGCCTATGCGGCGGGAAGGGAAAGGACACGTCATGCGGTTGCGTCGTCACTGACGAGCGGAAGCGACAGTGACTTGTTGTTGCAATTGGCTATTTTTTTAGTAGATTAATAAAAAATATTGGACACGTATTTTTTCGTTTTTTACGTAATCAAAAAATAACGGCGATACATTGAGTTGAAATTTCGCGTGACGTTACATCCCGGTGCAGTTTGTACGGGGCTTATACCGAAAAATGACGTCACGAGTCCCCCATCCTAAACTTTAATGCGCTTTATCTATGTTTATATTTATTAATTTAAAAGCAAAAAATACGTGTCTATAATTTTTTTTTTCTAATTGACGGACTAATTATAGAATTTTGATTTTCATACTTCGGAAAATACCCAATTGTGTTTATGTATCATAACTACATAAGTAAAAGAATATAAGTATTATATCAGCAGCTATATGCTCAGACGAAATAAAAACTTTTTATTTCTTCTGAGGCTATATGGTACAAATAGTACAACAACAATAGTGGTAATTCCCGCGGAAATTCCGAATTACAATATACCTTATGTGTTATTCTGTTGCGTGAAAGAGTAACAAACATCTGTACATAAAAACTTTCGCGTTTATAATATTAGTAAAGAATTTTATAATCTTTAACAAAAAAATATTTTTTTTTACTAAAGATTATTACAAATTTATTTATTAATTATTATAGACGTCAATAATAATGACTAAAGACAGCGACCGTTTTATCACGTATTCAATGGCTCCCTAGTTATTTATTTTGTAACTCTCAAGATTTCAAAATATAATTATCTCGAGTGCATTCATAATATTATATTCATAATATTATATTATATTATATTATATTATATTATATTATACACACATCAAAAGTGTCTAGGGATCAACATATATTTTTGCAATAACTTTTCTCCTGATTGATATTAATTAAAATTTTCTTTAAGGATTCATCAAATAAAGTGTTTTCGTTTGTCACAGTAACGATAAACCAAGTCACCTTTGCATTAATAAATAAATTTGCCATTTTCCTAATAAAGGGATTTTTGACATTTGAACCACTAACATTAAAGTTCGAAAAAAAGACTGAAGTAACAGTTTTCTTTAAAATTTTATTGGATAACTTAAACAATTAATAATCCGTGTTTCTACCGCGAACACTAACAACACAAGAACATCGGTTTGGCATACTCAAAATGAGTTCATCCAAATCACGCTGTGGAATGGCCGCCCATGTTCGTTGCAACAACAAAAAAAGGTCTTCTTGCGACTGGATACTCTCCATATTCGGCAGAGCTCTTCTCTGTAGCATATCCCATGCATGCTCAATCGGGTTCAAGTCTGGCGACTGAGCAGGCCAGGGCAGGACATTGATGTTAGCTGCGGCGAGAGTCTGTCTTACAACTCTTGCGGTGTGCGGTCGTGCATTATCATGCATTAACTGAAATAAGGGACCGATTTGCACTTGTAGAGGAACGATGACGTCTGATACAATCGTCTCAGCATAAATTTGAGCGTTGAGGTTACCTCTGATCCAAATCAACTCAGTTCTTCCGCCGATCCAAATACCCGCCCATACCATGATGGTTCCACCACTATAAGGATGGACTTCCTGGCAGGATTTTAATCGCTGTTGGCGTCCAGGGGTTCTCCAGTGTCGTATACGTCTTGTATCCGGTCTCATACCAAAACGAGACTCATCAGAAAAGCACACGAAACGCCACATCTCAATCTCAAGAAATCCGCATAAAAATGCTTGATCCCTAGACACTTTTGATGTGTGTATTATATTCGCGTCGCTTTGTCTACCAAGTCACACATTGTCGTTGGCACCATTATTACTTTAAAAGTTGCCATTTAATAAAAGAAGAAGTATAGGAATCGTAGATGGCGTTACGTCATCGGGAAAACTTTTACTAGTTTTCTCTCAGCAAATACAGTAAGTAAATGACAGGCGATCTAATAGAAAATTGTCATTTCAACAAACGGATGTCAAAAAAAGAAGCATTCCATTTATCGCGCCGCTTCAGCTACTAAAACAGACAGCGAGCGACCCGACGCCGCCGCGTCGCTTCGTTCGGTATTATAATATACACTGTATTTACCGGCTCCCTTGTAATCGTAGGTTGCGTGACGTCATCGGGAAAACTGCCCTCCGGCTGGTAGGTATTCATTTATTCACTAGACCGAAGGATGATCGATGTTGACATTGGCATCTTATCATCGAAGAGTGTGTCCCTAAAATATGTATAATGTCATGTCCTTACGTGATGTGACATGGTAATCATATCGCCCGACGGACGTCCATAACGACCAGCCTGCATCATCATCATCCAGCTGGGCCCTGAAATATCTATGTAGTCTAATAGGTGAGTTTGAGACTATTTATGTCAAAATTATAAAATAATGGAACTTTATTCACGGTGCGTATGTACATATTATTATATTATGACATAATAACTTTCACACGACATAACTTCAATAATTTCGAAAGAAAGTCCGCGACAATTTCTATCTTTTATGGTTGGCTCACTATATCCTTTTTTATGCTAACCAAAGTTCTAAAATAATGCATTATTTGCGAAGGTGTTTTTTAAAATCACAAGTATTTATTAAAAAAAAATCCCTTTACATTATTCGATTTCAATTAATATCTTAGGAGATATCGCAGTTTTAAAATAACGTCGCAGCAAAATAATGATCAAGTGAATAAATTATGATGTGCAAGGCTGGCTGGCGCGGCGGGCAGTTATGAGGGAGAAGGTTGGTGGCCCCAGTTAGCTCTGCGAGATACCATGCGGCGCGGCTCAGGCGATGTTACATGGAGTAAATTAGGCTATTTTGGAGTTACTGCGGGAATTCCGAAACTTACGCGGATAAAACCGCGGGGCACTGCTAGTTAATTATGAAACGGGGAACTTGTAACATACAAACATTGCAAGTTAAACAAAAGCTTGTAAAAATAGAACCACAATGATATAATCCAATGAATTTAGGTGTTCATTTACATTTCAAGCGTCATGTGTGCAAATGAAACCATAGAACAGTGTTTGTTTGCTTAGGCCTATGCATATGACAACAGTGTGTTCCAGCGCGGTGGATGTAGGAAGCGGCGGCGGTTTGTCTCAAACCTCATCACCCGCGCGATTATAAACGAGCGTTTATACATATTTAAACAACAAACAAATAGACGTAGAAGAGCACAATACACTCACATATCATATATAAACACTGACAATTTCCAGAAAGCCTGTGTACAAACATTAATACATACAAAATATCTGAAAAGAGATTTGTTTACATGGAAGGATGTCTCTACGGAAATTTAAATCAAAGATGAATATTAAAATTTTAATATCGTACCTATATGACAGTTAAGTACATAATATTATCATAGAAACTTGGAAGGTATCACATCGTCTAAAGTCTAGACGGTCTAGACGGAGGATTATCGCACTGGTACATTCTTAGGTAAATTCACTCACTCATTTATAATCATCACATGATACATTAATAGGTATGGTAGAACTTAGTTCGTGGGAGAAACCTTTGTTTGCCACTCTCTAAGAGAGTACTTTCAAATGACTTTGCGCAACATGTAGAGTAACACTTACACAATCTACAGTAATATTAAAAAGAGGTAAAGTTTGTGAGTTTTGGATGTCTTTTACGTACTATACACATACTTATAAGACAAATTAATATGAATATACATATGGATAGGCTTTTAGGCTCTCTATAATAATTAATGTTTACATGTTATTAATTCCTTCATTAAAAAAAAGAACTGTTAAATCACAGATAAAAAGAACATCGGTTTTCGGCGCGTCAGCGGCAATACAAAGTAAAGCATTGACAAAAATAAATTATGATCCGTCGCCACTCGCCGGGTAGGCAACTTGCGCGGTCATTTATATCAATATCTTTTTTAATAAAGGTAATTTTTTTAGGTATTTGAAACGAAAATCGAATACTGAATTTCCCCGTTAATACGTCCCTAGTTTAACCTTTCATAATTGCAAGCATAATTTATACCTTGTATAATTTCAAGTCACAAACTTCTATCTAGGACCGAAATTTTTCGAAATAATATGATCGGAGGAGAGAAATCTGAGAAATTAAAGAGTTTCTCAAAAAATGTTGATCGCAATTTTACGGTAAGTTAACCACAGCTAGCGACTGCGTAATTAGGAATTTCGAGTAAGTAGGTACGTTAACTAGGTAGTCGTTACATTAGGGTTGGGCATATTTACAAAAAGGAATCCGATTTAAGAATTGAAATGGAAAACGTTATTATACAGTGATATGTTCATTCGCGTTTTCACAGTCGATTTAAAAATAATATTCCCTAATGAGTTTCATTCACGTGAATTTTAAAAGCTTTTATTTAACTGCAATGTATGTACTTATGTACCTATGTAACGGGTGGAATCTTGCAACTAGATTTTGAAGCCGATATCTTCAACCGATTGAGCTGAAATTTTGTATACACGTTTAGTTTGGATGACAATGCATGGTTTATTATTTTTAGCGCATTTGAATAAAAGTTTGTTTTATAAAAAAGTTTTTTCTATTGAGACTAATAGACATTTCTTACGGATATCTTTGTGAGTAAAAATCGTCACAAATAGGTATGTGTAATTTTAACGGTGTGGAAATATGACTAATATTAACTAAAACACATGTCTCTACCTACTAATGAATTAACTATTCCTTCTGAACTCTCTAAACAAGGGAAAGGAACTATCCTAAGAAAAGATGGCGTTGACCTTGATTATTTTCCCAATTGTGGTAACAAAGTCACGTCTTTTTTTTGAGGATATAATATCTTTATCATAACACAATGCGTGTTCACGCGCCAACCCTGCGACGAGCCTGGGATGTCGTGCTTACAATGTAGCAAGCCCAAGGTCACACAATCAGGGCAACTTTGACATCAGGCGGTAGACACGCTAACGTTATATTTGTGGCTTTAATATTCTCGGAGCTAAGTGGGTATATACGTACCTACGCAACTCTATATCGTTAAAAATAATTACCTACATATAAAAGTTCTTACTTCCATGGTACTAAGATCTGACGAACATTTGAAGTCCATCTTGATTTGGTTCACAGTACCCTAAAGAAAATAAACAACGTTTAAGTCAATGATTTTGGTATTTTGGTTTAAGTCGATTATAAATTAAAAAACATTCTTATAAGATCAGATGTAGTGTTGTGTTGCAGGTAACAAACATTAGGTCATGCGTTAAAAGTAGAAATAAAAAATATATAAGATCGTGCACACGACAAACCTCACAAAATCGGACCTCAAACGCGACCCCACCCTCCCGGCCCTCATCGCCGTGTACAAACAGTCCAATAAAGCCGTCGTCGTCGCTAAAAGCACTTATCTGCTTTAAACCCTTTAAATGAAGCTATAAACCGGGGAGCACGGACGCCTTTGCACATACATATAGGCATAGGTACGACGACGCATGGTCAGCTATAACAGGTGATATATTCGGCACCTTGATGTTAACATTTAACATAAATATAGCCAATATAGACCGTGTATCACCTCAATTGATTCATGGAATGAGAATTTGCCAGAAAACGATAACAGTAGTACGGGCCTGAGTTTCAATTCAAACCTCTATTTTCATAATAATTGTGTACTTAGGTAGATATACTGCAATGAGACAACATCCAATCCTTAAATTGGCAGGTAAAAACCAACGACGACGGTATCTATACTCGGACGGACGGACTCGATCTTGCTTCAACGAAGAAGGGCGACCACCATCGATCTAATACATATTTATATACATAATTTAATTTACATTGACCAAAAATAATTAAAATTCACCGTATTTAATAAACCTTTAATGATTCAAACAATTCATTCAACTTGGGCATTTGAGCGTGTAATTAGTTTCATGATTGAATCAGGCGTCGGCGGGCTCAAAGCCAACGAACGAAAACTGTTAATTCAATAACCAAATACTTCAGCTGTGTAATGCGGTAAGCACATTATGTAATCTGAAACGGAGCATAATATATGGAGCTCTTCTGCTCACTAATAATTTTTCAATTTCCTTTTTTACAGAAGACTGATCCGTTTTATAAACATTCAGCGTTTCGTACGTAACAAATCAAATAATATAGGTTTACTGCTATTTGCAACTAACTGCACTACATACAAGTTTCAGAAAACTGATAAAATCTGTCACAATTGCTAATAGTGGCCGACCTTCGATCCAAAGGGGCCGTATTTTTGGCCAAATCTGAAGGGTTCTAGGAAATGCTAAAATTTATCATTTACCAAATGACCAAAAGCGCAATGGAATTGAGGCGGGAGGGTGGGAGTTATACAGCGCAGCGTTGCGCCGGCCGGTCGCCATCGCGTTAGTAAATCAAAACGAAACAAATTGGCAATCTTGAATTGAATTTCTTAGGGTTATTAAACCCATTGCTTCGACTTCGGCTGAAGATTGTGGTGATAGCCCATTAATCGGCTACGGCTTCAGCCAGAAATCGATCAATCGACTTCAGTCGGTCAGTACAGTAATAAGTCGATTCGTGCAAAATACCTTCTGATAATTTTTGGTCTTTGTTTTTCGAGTAGGTATAGATAACAAATATGCATTACCGATTAACATTATAAACGGTGTCATAAATAACTATACGGCTTGAGAAAGCATTCAGGAACTATCCAATCATGAATAGAGAGTGTGTATTACCAAATGTGTATAGGCGTTTTGGTAATGCATACCTGCATGATTGCGTGATGAAGTTACAAAACCGGTGCAACCTTATTGAGTATATGATTACCAAAGGGTGTAAACACGAGAGTTTGAACGCCCCTAATGTAAACATGATTCTGTGATTTTTGATTCTGTGTCACTAATTTCTCGGAATATTAGTATTGGATACTTCGGCTGTATATAATGTGGTAAATAACGTACGTAAGCTAAGTAACGTAATTTGAAATTACGATAATATTACAATATAATAATTAATTATATGAAGCTCTTTTGATTAATACAATTTCAAACTTCTACATCACTGTCTGAGCAATTATGTAGGTAAGTGTACAAGCGCTATACGCAACGAATCACATAATATGGTTTTTCAGCTATATTTGCAACTAGCAGTTCCTTGCGGTTTCATCCGCGCGAATAAAGGGATTCTCTCGAAATCTTCTAACAAAACTATTAATTATTTATCGTTATAAGGAAAAAAAATGCACAGTCAGGGGGCCCTCGTCAGGAACGAAGTTCGATTTCTGTCAGTTAACTCAAGCCGCATAGCCGCATTAAGGAATTTCGTTCCAAAACACACGTAGATACCTACTACGCTCAACGTTGAACTACCGTATAAAAAGAGACAGAGAAGCGAACAAACATCTTGTTAATTCTCACTGAGGTACTTCTGTATACCGTCTGGTTCTGCACAATTCCCTTTGTATATCTATCTATCTACATCATAATTAGGTTCCTACATACAATACGGTCCAGCTGTAAAGCTCGACCTTGCACGTAGATATACGCAGCGCCTGGCACTCGGCAGCAAAATTCATCGGCCATTCTATAATGCAAAAGGTATGGCGCCGTAAGCACAGTAGGCATTGGCATTTCGTATCCCATCTACGAGCTACGTTTCGATTATGAATAAATCCGCCGTCAACTCGTCACGCTCACGACTCACGGCTCATTCGATCGAGCAGTAACGATTTAACGATTATTCCTATGCACAAAATGAAAACACGTAGGTAGCGTAACAGGCGTTCTTTATTCCTTTCTAGCTAGTCCCCGCAGTAATTCCAGGATGCCAACGAGTGTGCCATGAGATGTCACCCACGTTAATTTCGGAGTTAAAGTCTGAGCAAACTAACTCACTTTCGCATTTATCTTATAGGTAGGTATATAAAAATGAATTGCTGTTCGTTTTTCTCGCTTGAACTCGAGAATGGCTCGACCGATGTGAATAATTCTATTTTTGTTGGGTCCGTAATTATTATCAGGATAAGGTTCGTATTAAAGAAAAATTGGGAGTTCCTGCGGGAATTCCGAAACTCACGCGGGTGAAACCGCGGCGCAAAGTTAGCAATAGTATAAGGATTACCTACTGATTAATTATTAATTAAATATTAAAGTTTAGAAGTGACTGATTACTTTGGATGACCATAGCGTGACGGAAACGTAACAGCTATCACTTTCCGTTCAGTAACGTGTAAGGGCGGCAACTTTAAAAATAATATAATGTATCACAAATTTCACAATGTCAATAAAGTACCTTGAATACTGAATACTGAATACTTTTTTACGCATATTTTACTCGACTTCAAAAAGGTGCTTTATGTGTTTCTTGCTATATTTTTAGTAAAAATGAGAAAGCGCTCGTCTGGTCCTCGCGTCGCAACAGACCAAAGTGATACTTTGCAGCGGTACTTAGTTACTTAGGGGAAGTGTCATTGAAGGACTTACGAAGCAACATTCGTCTTAATTGTATAGACGAAAAATAGAAGAACAATTTACTAGGATACATAAGTGAAGTTAAAGCTAACAAGCACTATCACTCATGCGTATGGCGTTGTAATTTTCAACGCGGATATATTGAAATTTCATACTGTTTGAGAGTATGTACATCCAACAACATAACTGTTCTACTAATATGAAAGTTTAGGAAAATGTTTATTACTCAATCACGCCTTAACGGGTGAATGGAGTTGAAATTCTTAAAATTATAAAGGCAAAGCTTCGGAAAACAGCTAGTATTCAGTAAAACAGTTTAATTTTGACAAAGGCAAATTTTTGACGAAACGAGTTTCTTGCTACTGTTATTGTTCTGAGAGATTCTAGTGTAAATATAGGAATGACAGCACCAAAGATACTGAAATCACAAAAACGTGCACATGGACGTAATATAAGCACCAACAAAAATTACCGCCAAATACTTTTCTTGTGACATACTAAAGACACTTTAAGATCTCGGATTGTGGCGTGTGTTTTTTATTATTTACTTATTTATTTATCGCCCACGCGCATATTTCCCCGGGGACACGTCGGCCGATACAACCCATAAAACCTCCATTATAGTATCGTCTCCGGCAAATGATATTTCCGAATACAATAATGCGTGTCGTAAAACATGAAAATGTTTGTTTTATGTCGAATCTGTGTACAAAATATACACTTTACAACCTTTAGCGAGTGCTTTTATTAGACCTGACAGTAACCGTTTTCGAATGCGGTGATTTGAGATGCTTTTTAAATATAAAACTATAAAAGGCATGTATCTGTACATAATATATTATTATATAAAAATGAATCCCTAGTTTCCTAGGTCACGGCATCACGTCACGCGTGAACGGAAAATCCACCAAACAACATGGAGTGCATGTTTGGAATAGATTACTTTGGGAACGGATAAATTTGTTAGACCAAATTTAAAATGTACAAAGATTTTATGCATATAAATATTATGCTAATATATTTATAAAAACTGATCACATTTATTCTAATATTCACATTAACGTCTTCACCACGAAGCTTGTGTTTCTAGGAGATTCGCTTTGATAACTATACACAGAATTTTTCACCGGGTTTGGGGGCAATTAAGAAAACCTAAACAGACAAGAGAGAGCCAGTAATTTATATTTTACATACTTAGTTAAATACCGCAAGTAAAATTTTGTGCCGACATTACTTTGTTGTTAGAAAACTAAGGTAGGCGGAGTGTCGGCGCAACTTCACACTTGGGTGCAACACTGTTTCTAACGCGGCGAGAGAAGTTTCCAAGAACTTGGTCCAGCTGCGTTTCTGTCTGGTTTTACAGACACATACATTTTAAAGAAAAAAGATACTAAAAGATGCTCTTCAAGATTGTTACATACTTAGTTACTTACTGATTTCAGTAGACACCACTTACTTGTTTCTCGAGTCTCGATGAAGAAGGATGAAAAAATGTTTTCATACCACCTGCTCGATAATATCCAATTACATATAACGCAATCTCAACGTAAAGAATAGAAGGCATTACAGGCATAAAGCAAGGCATTACATCCCAACCCAAGAGAGGGAAGTATCTAGTATTGTATGAAACTCCCAAGGGAGTAAAGTGATTTGAGTTTGGAACGTTATTTGTAGGAAAACTCTTAGCATTTTGTTTTCTTTTTATGTGATCTGCCTGTGGTGGTCAGTTCTATTTTCGAATAAACCGTCTGCCCGTGTAAAGAGGGTTTTGTCTCGCAGTAGGTATGAACAGTAGAGTATGCACCTCGAGGATAAAGACTGTCTTCGTCACGGGCAGCTTAACCTCGCTTCGCTCGGGAGTTATATTTTAAATACCCTCGCTACGCTCGGGGATTAACTCTAGAGTCCATCGTTACGCTCAGGGTTCAATATGCCGCCGGTGACGTAAGACAGTGCTTTACTTCCTCGGTGCATAATCTACTATTACTTGAGGCTACAGAGATCATATTGTGTGCAGTTGGTTTTGACCTCGTTTCGACTTTGGACTTGTCTAATTTCATTTTGAAATTTGATGTCAATTGCAAAATCCACAATGGTTAAAGACATGATTTAAAAAAATTAAACATTTAATGTTCATATCCTTTTATTAAAATTATATGCATGCTATAAAAAACTGGATTTGAAATTCCGATTGCTTTACAATTATAATGGTGACATAATATGTAACGAAATGAAACATGTAGGTAACACAGATTTATCATCAAACACCTTAATTTCTCATTAGAACGATTTGGAGCGTAAGTGTTTAACCCTAACTAATATTTTAAATGCGAATGTGATTGTTTGTTACGCTTTCACGACTTAACTACGCAACTGGGGCAAGTGGTACGTCTGATGGTAAGTGATTACCACCGCCCATGGACATCTGCAACACCAGAAGGCGGGAAGGGCAGGCACGCAATTCCCGCGAGATCTCCGAAATTAACCCCAAAGAAAAAGGGGCGAATCGGGGGATCGACTAGTAAAGGAATAAAACGCCATCAGTTACGTAGGTATTGTGATGGAGCAGATGAGCGCGCGCGAGGTTCTCGACATGGCCGGAGCGGAGGGCCCTTGACACGGAGCGCGCTGCGTCGCTCAAGATTATTATATTAATCTGCAGTCAGCTCGCGACGCGACGGCTCGATGTGCGACGCGCGTCGCGTCGAGTAATTGCAGCCCGTACGGGGGCCCAAACTAGCGCCGTCGAATATACAGGATGGAAGGTTAAACGAGTGTCGTATTAAAGGAGGGTGATAAGTAAATATCTAAAAGCAAAACATTACTTTTTGTTTAGACAATAAAAAAAAACTCACGAAAATTTTGCTCGCAAGTTGCTGACGGATCTTACCTTAAGAAAAAAAATATCTTGTAATTTTTGGTTGAAATAACTAAATCTTTTATATTGCAATATTTTATCTCCAAATCAGAAATTTTCAGTGGAATTTAAAATATAATCCGAGAGATCGTTTTGCCCGGATCACATTCAAAATAGTGTACTCGTCGACATGTAAGATTAATTCTAGTTGAGTTTGAATATGCATAAACGACAGCAGTGAAGTGCTCCGATCGGATAGGTGGCGCTCTCCGGGAGCGAATGAATTATAGAGCGGGCGGGCGCGGGCCGGGGCGGCTGGGGCAGGGCGGGGGTGAGCGAGCCGGTGCATAATACACCATGCAAATGACAACACATCGACGCTTTGCTGACAAATGCGAAGCAACATGCAGAAACGATTACCTACTTAGTTGAAAAAAATAAGTTGTAAAATTAAATGATTTTAAAAATCTTGAAAAATTATAAAACAAAAATTTAAATTTTTGGAACTCAACATCAGTTGTGTTTCTGTTTACATTTGAGGTCAAAGATTAATAATAGCTTCACCTAAAAATACAATAACCGTCTTTGTCTAACGCAATTTGTGTTTTTCTGTAACAAAATCAAAAACCTCGTTTACGGAAAATTAACATTGTTATTTATTTAAGCACAAATATACAAAATAAGACTAAATAATCTATAATCAAGCACTCAACTTGCAATTAGTATATCAATATACTAATTTAGCACTTTATATACACTTCAAAAACCACTAGCCAAACATCTAAGAGAGTCCACTGTAACCTAAATTTGCAAAATGCACTTAGGTCCGTATTCCAAAAGGTTACAAGTCATGAATGTAGTTTTAAAACTAATTTCAAGTAAAGCTTTGATTTTAGAACCTTACTTGAAACGAGATTCATGAATCAACAATCAGCTGAGTTATTTCCTTATTCTGGAACGACGCTTGAGTACTAATCTATACTCAAGCAAAGATTTGATCTTTGTTTACGTCTGTCATGTCAAGACCACTCAACCAATCAGAGCTCAAAATCTCTACTCAAAACTAGTTTCAACTGATTAGAACCAATCAGAGTTCAGAATCCCTACTCAAGACTAGTTTCAAGTGATTAGAACTTAAAACGCATTCTATAATAAGATGTAAGCTTGAGTTATGATCTGAGCTTAAAACTAATCTCAAGTAAAACGTGATCTGAGTCCCCTTCTGGAATACGGACCTTAGAGAGCTGTCGAAGGGTAGATAAATTACCTAATCAAATATCTCCAAAAATCATTAACTTCATGCCCAGGTTTGGAAACACACAGGATCGTTTCGCTCTCCAAAAACCTTTGACTGGTCACGCCTGCATGTACTATTGTGTCGTTTACATAACGAAGTGGCTCAATAAAAGCACTTTATTACGCCCTACGTCACGTAATTACGGGGTAAGTTTACGCACACAATTACTCTCAGTCAGGCTCATTCGTTAACTTTGGGTAGTGTCATTTTATAAAAAGTCTCCAGTGTCGCACGTGGATAATAAATTAACATGAAAAAAGGTATAAATAATGTTTTTATTTTTTATTTTAACTAACGGAAACCAGAAGGTTCCGCAACTGAGATTTTAATTCAAGGGTAACGATATTATATGGAGTCATCAAATTTCCTGTATCGATTAGGTAGGTACGCGAGGCTAGAAGGCCATAGCAATCGGCTATATTTTAACATAATAACCCCTAATTTCCTGACACTGGCAGCATTGCCAAACCTGTAAGTAACCAAGAGTCAGGTGAACCACCGTCGAATG
Source organism: Zygaena filipendulae (assembly GCA_907165275.2). NCBI lineage: Eukaryota > Metazoa > Arthropoda > Insecta > Lepidoptera > Zygaenidae > Zygaena > Zygaena filipendulae. The sequence goes on from OU015650.1 coordinate 1,958,868, forward strand.
ATACGTTTGGCGAACTCGGGCAAAAATGTTTACGCTGTCCATTGGGCGAGATTATGAACAAATGTCTGGTCAACGGGTTAAAAACAACGCTGTCGCCTTTTATTGCATTCTTTTGTCAACCCTACGGTCAGTTGTTCTACGCCAGCTATTCGAGGACGATACAGGGGTAGGGGATGGGCGGCAAAAGTCATTCGAAAGAAACCATTAAGGTCGAACCCCGGATAATTTGGGGAATTCCGATGACCGCAGCTGTCCCAATTTTAATTTTTATCACCGCCCGCGGCGTACATAACATGCCGACCGCGCTGTTATCCTTTTAATTGAAACTGGTTGTTAATAATACACGTGCCAATATTGGGTGCGCCGAAGAAAATTAAAAACAATCGATCGCTATCAGATTTTTTTAAAACTTTTCCCCGTTCAAATGACTTTTTCATTACTCATACTCGGAAAGTAGGTCTGAAGTTGCCTGAGAAGCGGGTTGAAAGTAACCCTTTTCAGCCCTAGGGAGAATCGCTTTCAACTGACAACTGTCTACCCAATGGTTAACTGGTAGAGAATGCCGCAAGGCATTAAGTTCGCCATTTGTACACACTGTGCAATAAAGAATAAATAAATAAATAAATAAATAAAACTGTCAAATTATTAAAAAAAAAACTAGGTCTATTTTCACATTTCTATTGAACCATGTTTCAACTTTCTATACAGCCAGCGCGATGTAAAATTGAAATAACGTAAAGTTTAAGTAGGTATTAATTAAAATAAAATTCACTCACTTTTTCTTAAGCTAATTCCTATTTATATTTTTTTTATTTTCTTTAATTAATACTTAATAATTAAAGATAATATTTTTTTTAGGTCGCCACAATGTAAATAAAAAATACTGGCTGAATAGCTAGCCGGCCAAAGAAAAAGGAATAGGTGGGAAAGTGTCAAGCGACTATCCGATCTTCACTCAGTTTTTTCTTTAGCTAATTCCTATTTTTATTTTGACTTTCCTTGCATTCGTAATGAAAAGCACAGTGTTATCCTCGGGAGAAAGACTCATTTAGTCCCTCGATCTATTGGCGCCCGAGCGTAGCTCGGGCGCCAAACCCCGTCTCGGGACTAAATAAGTTACTTTCACCCCTAGGATAACAATGTACTATTAGAACATAGTACAAAGATAAACGACCTGAGCTATAAACCTAAAATGAACTGAGAACAATGAAGTTTTTTTATAAAATAATTATGCAACAGAAATCAAGACTTCATTGATTCGCACGTACATAAATAACGCTGTGAATCGTTGCTGGTGCTGGTGACATAATTTACATGCACGGAATAAGGATCGTGTGAATGTGCTGCCAAAGTTAATTGTAGAGAAACAGGAACAAATTGTTTGCTGATATTTTTAGGACGAACAAGGTCAATAAGCGTTCTATGGATTAAAGCATATACCATGTTACCGTTTATTGTCCGACATTACTGGTAATTCTTTATATCCGTTCTTAATTATCATACTGTCTCATGAACAGTCAAGTATTCAACAATTCCTTGCGAATGCACATAAATTCACATTATGAGTACATTTGTAAATAGAATGGCCAAAATTTACAGGCAAAATCGCTCACTCTCATGGCTTGTGCAACATTGACTGTTAACGTGTTAACGAGCTGCCGCCATGATTCGGACCTATATAGAATCACAATGCTGTTATTTGCTGTTGCATATGTGTGTGGATTATGGACAGTGTGTACAGTCAGCGTTGAAAGTACCTTAAATTTAATAACTAACGTTTGATTGTTATAGAATCGTATTGCAATATAAATAAAGTTCAACGAAAAATATTAATTTAAAGACGATTCTTTTTATGCAGATCGTAAGTATATGTATATATCGTAATGATGTTGTGCAGGAATTGTGACGAATTGTATTAGTTTACTGCCCTGTAGGAAACAGATGTAATTTATGTAAGCAATGCACTTGGTTTTGAAGAAATTTTTCGACGTTTTCCATCCCCAGTCCGGACTTTTCGTTTAGGACTACAAAATATGTTTATTTATGTAATAATTAATGCAAGGCAAAATAATACATATATTCAAATATGCTTAACCCATTCTAAAACTGTCAGGATTCTACGCGAATAAATAAATGCAGGAGAAATAAAAACAAATGAAGTTGATAGACCAAAAAAAAATAAGAACATTTAAATAACTTCGTCGTACAAATGAAAAATAGTAAGTAAGATTGTGAAAACAGAAATACCACATATTGTTTTCCAGTTGTTATTAATTATATACTGGCAAATATATAACGGTAACAATCCAATCGTGTGTGTTTGCTCGAGCACAATAAGGGTCGAGGGCCGAGGCGAACGGGTCGTACGCAGACTACGCAGTATAAGCAAGCTAAATCAACTTTATGATTGCACTGTTTACTGTGTGCACTTTGCGAGCGAGTATGGATTTCCTTTTTCGCAAAAATAGAATATAAGATACCGTAATTTTTTCCATATTTTCAATTTTGTGTCAAAGGAATTACGTGTAGAATTTACAGTAGGTAACTTGAGAACAGTTGAGTACATCTAAACAAGAAAATATTTCGAAAACATTGAACACTCGGAGTTAGGCCGTTTCAAAAAAAAAAGAAAACTTGAAATGAAATAAAATTGTCTCTGGAACTTTTCACTTGTTAAAACTTCCAACTCCAACAGAGACCGCGGACGCCCCGATCCAACCAATTTATTAACACTTTCGCGCCCACAATTTGGGCATGTAAAACGAAAAAACAACTGTTTTAGGCGAAAGGTAAGTTACAAAATTTGCTTTTAACCAACATTGACATTGCATTACCTCGTATTTTACCACACATTTTTTCTATGTCCTTTTAAAGAATATTTAGCTGGCGCTTGGGAGTTCAGTTTCATTTATTATGTAGTAATCTGTTAGACGGAATAAGTTGTAATGTTAGCATAATAAAATTGTCATCATTGTTGTTGTTAACGTAATAAAACATTGGTACAACTTCAGATTTCATATGTAAAATGTATTCATTTATACTTAAACACACTCGTATCATAAGATTCATAATTATTAATTAAGTATATCATTTAAAAAATGTTGGTAGAGCTAGTAAAAACATATCTAGGTCAAACGAAAATGAACCTTGACGAGCTGTCTTAGCTTCAATCGGTGAGTGTGTTTACCTGGTTTTTTTTAGTAAATTTTACAGTTACGTAAGTACATATTTTTATCATAACAGTTTAACAACGCCATCTATTGTTAAGTAGCTTTAGTGTTGCTGTGTCGGTAAAGCAGTACCAAACACTAATCATTGCCTGAAAACACGGATAAAACGACGTTTTTTAAAATGAAACCTAGCTAGCTCGATAAATCGCCTCCGAACACATACTAAATTTCATGAAAATCGTTGCAGCCGTTTTCGAGATCCAGGTTATATGTATATAACTAGCTGTTCCCCGCGGTTTCACCTGCGGTAATTTCGGAGTTCCCGCGAGGATTCTGGGACAAAAAGTACCCTATATCCTTCTCTGTATACCTGACAATGTGTTTACCAAATGTCATGATGATCGGTTGACCCGTTAAAGCTTGAAAGCGAAACAAACAAACTCACTTTCACATTTACAAAAGTAAGTATATACAACAATTGCTCGCTTGAAGGTAGTAGATAAGGCTCAATATCGCGCGCAAGTCATACGAGTGCGAGATTTGTTCCAGTGCTTTGTTACGAGATGACCTACTAACCCCACTTTAACACTTTCGGTAATGGTTTTTGGAAACATTTCCTTAACTTAAATCTGTCAAGGCTTTTTAGTTATCATTACTTAAAACAAAGAACTGTATACAACATATACACATACGTATGTATAATAAGATTGCAAATGCACCGCCAAGTGAGCTCTCTGTACTATCTGAAGGTTGAATGGCAGAGAATGCCACTGTGGCATTAAGTCCGCCATTTGTATCATGATGTGCATAAAGTTTAAATAAATAAGTACTGATACAGTAGCTTGACGTAGGACTAAGTTAGCCAACAAGTGTTGTTAATCTGTCACTCACATAGCATGCATATATATATGTGTATATATATATATTTTGTTTTATTCATGTAAAAGGTAACCTAAGAACATGCGCATAAAAAAAACATCAGGATAATGCGTAGACATTAATACACAGCGCCACCTGATGCCAAAATGTGTAGAGCTTGCAACATGGGTACGCGAAAACTGATACCATACTAATTATACTTTTTATTGTAAACTTTATAGTGAACTCTCAAACTCAGAGTAGGTAAACACCAATATTAATCACATAACTGTTCACCCTGACGCGGGAATCGAACCTGCTACACGTAGCGTAGCAGTAGGGTTGCCACCTTTTTTTGGAAAAAAAAATAGTATTTTTCCGAAAAAAGATGCAAAAATATAGAACTGCTGGGAAATGAAGGGGAAAAATAGTACATATTTATCTTTAATCATTATGTATTCAAGTATTTATTGCTTATTAAGTGCTTACAAGGATCTGTATCGAGCAGCATTAATTTACAAATTATTGCTAGTTTGACAGTTGACGTTTGGTTGCCGCGTATGCGTTTCGTTCTGAAATTCCCCGTACTGCGCTGCGGGTGCGTTTCAGACCAGTCACAGTCAATATAAAAAAGCGCGACATTTGAATTAGGGATAACAATATAGTATTTTTCGTACTACTATATAATATAATATAGTACGGGTGGCAACCCTTAGCAGTCAGTTTCACTTACCACTACACCAACGGTGATGTCATAGTTATTCATATTAGTCCATCCATAATATAAATTACATCCGATATAACCTCAAACATGGTCTTGAGGTTCAAGGATACTCAAAACTGAATGGTGTATGCTAATTAATAGCGACATTAATGCAGAAAGTTCCTGATTCGGAAGGACCACAGACAGTGGTCCTTGGGTTGGGTTATGGTGATACTATGCATATTATAGTTTATTCAATTAAACCAACCTAACATTCGCGGAGCACCCGTCTGCTTAAACAACAAAGACAAACAGCGCCCGAGACCTGAATGTGAAGGAGAGCAAAGGCTCGGAATTATCCTGACTGAAGCATAATCCTCCAAACAGACAATCTAGAGTGGAGACTTGAGATAGAGTGCTCTAATAGTTAAGATTCAGTGAAACGAACTACGAAGACGGTCTGTTACATAACCTAAAGTTTATTTGATAGAGTGATTTTGAGCGAGATGCGACTTGTTTTAAGTTTTTTTTTTTATCAGAAACATTTACCTCCAAGAAGAGCGGAAGTAAAAAAGTAGATCGTTATAATGTCGACAAAAGATATCCGCAAGAAACTGCAGCCCCAAAAAATACGATTCGATCTTTACATATTGAATTATGAAAATGGATCTTCAAACAGGGGACCTACTCGTCAGAACGACCCCTCTGATTATCCATTCACGACCTCCCGTTTCGAACTCCCGACCCGAAGTTAATTTATTTGATTATCTTTTTTCCAAATCTGACATTCGGGAATTATTTTGAGAATAATATCAAAAAAAGTTATTAATTAAATTACAATACAGACAACTTGTTTTTTTGGTTCCTCATTGCATTTGTTGTCTTGTTAATGTTATGGTGAACTTTTTAAACAACAGGACACACCAGCAAACGACAAACTTTACCTAATTAAAAACTTAGGTTTTCAGTTTGAAAATAGCTCTTATTATTTTCATCAAAAACGTCATTAAACTTGTAAGTTTACGCGTAAAATAACAAAGAAAAGCAGGAAACCTTCAAGAAGGAGAGTTAATTTACTTTTCGAACATCATTAAATCGAAGCAAACAAAGGCAACACACGTAAGTCCTAAAAGGTAAGTAATAGGTATAGGTAAGAAATGAGACGACGCGACGACGCGACCAAATTCATAATAGAAAAACCATTAGGAAGACAGAAAATAAACAAACAACAAAGATCTGCCATTCGTGTCATATAGAAGTATCACGAGACGTTAATACGCAGTAAATCCCATGGAAAGGATGCGCTAAGACCTCGCCTTTTTTCTATTAAAGTGGAAATCCTTTCAAATTACTGTTGAGACTCGAAAACACGAGTTGTCTACATATTACACGGTGGAGGCGGGCGAGGCGGTGGAGAGGCCCGATGACGTGTGTTGTTTTACTCTCCGAGGGCGAAGCGGTATGTGGATGTGTCAGCATATCTTATTAATTTCCTCCGACTGTTATTGTTATGGTAATAGGTATTACATTTCGTTATAACAAAAAGTGCTTCGTGCTGGGAATTTATTAAAAAAATAAGGTTACGTTTCAGAAGTCTCTGAAAAGGCAGACTCACCAAACTCATAAAACAACACCGTATTGGTTGAAATAAGTCGATATAGTGGTGGATGCTGATTATTATTTATAGGACACCGAATACCGAGTTAGCATCATAAGATTAGCTCAATAGATTATGTTATTTTCAAATATTTTCGATTTCAGACGCGCCAGATACTGGCTTTATAACTTATATTTGTATTGAGAATAATATGGAATTTTGCGATCCGAACCTTCCTGACTTGAAGGCTGGTTGTCAAAGTAATAGTTCATACAAAAATTGTTCGATTTTTTATTTAATCTCAGGTAAATTCTAATCTAAGGATTGATAAGTCAACCCTAAAATAAATATTTCACTGTTTCTCCACGGTAGTTATACCTTTATACCGTTTTTAGAAATAAACGGTATGAAATTCCAGTCGAATGTTCTATATTTTTTTACATGATGCATTAAAACTAACAGGCCTAGATAATTCTAATGAGAAAGATGGAAAAAAATTGTAGTTATCAAATGAATTTGTGTGATTCTTGATGGCGTAATCGAATCACTCAGCACTCAGACCAATCGCAACAGAGTACAGGTGAGGAAGTTCGTCTGTGGGTATAAAAGCAGCACTCTCTGCTCAATACCGGGTAAAGTTATTTTATGGTTAATGCAATGTTCCCCTTACAGCCCTTCAGCACACCTCCCCGGGGATTGCGGACGATAAGTGCCGGGCGGACAAATGTGCAATATTTTACGTCCGCACTGCACTGTCGCTGGACGGGTGAATGACCCTGCCTAACCTGACCTGAGCTCCCGGGGGTTTTAATACTATTATGATAACATGTTTTGAAAAGAGTTAAACAGTTTCTGATTGAATTTGAGGTTTAGAAATATCTTTACCAAATACTATGTCGTTTTGCCGTTGATTCAGTCATTATTTAAATGGAAAATTTTCATTTTCATTAAAGAGAAGATGATTTAAGGGTTAAGTTCTATAGATTTGCTGTTTTTTTTCGCAGTGCTCTTAGAACAGTGAACACCAGAAGAAACCTCAAAAATCGCCGGCTCAATGATGTAGATGGCTTGGACGATACTTACCTGAAAATAGAAGAAAAAACGTTTAAACTTTCAAATGGTTAAATGTTTGAATTAATACTGTGTGCATGCGCAAATAACGGTCTATAAGAAAACAGTATATATAGTACAAGTAAAATTAGAGATATATGTATATTGTATAGACTATAAAATACATAAACTGAGGGGTCATGATGAATCATGATTGAAACCCAAAGTATGGAAGGGCTTTCCTCGGAGGCAATGAATCGAGACACGCCTTTGTACTCTCTACATGTCGAACACTATTATTATAGTTAAATACGAGTATATACATACCTATTGTATTCATAATCTAATTAGTTGAGGTTATTCGCAAAATTTAATATACCGGCAAAACGCCCGACCTCCATCATACAAGGTTTCGTGAAAACCGCGCCAAACTTAAGGAGAATATAGATCGAAGATAAAAGAAAACGAGACATTTTGCTTGAGCTCTACCCATCAATATCGATCAGTCCTGTAGTATTAAAAGGGGAAAATGGGTATTAAAGGAAGTGTACGAAAAAACGTTTTTATAGCAATTTCACAAGCAGGCCCTCTTAGGTAATTTCAAAATTCACAAATTAGTAAATTAAAAAAAAACATGAATTATATTGCTGGTCAGATACACTATAATTTTGTCGTGTACTTGAACTTTGGGGTTTCAGTATGAGCGTGGTGATTGCATGGTATTCACTCTGTTGTTCGTTTGTACTAAATATCTTAAAAATTGGCTAAGCTCTTAATATGAGTAACATATCAACCGACTGTCTCGTTAAGTAACCCACCACCCCGCTGATATAATGCTGGGCCGGTTTGCTTATACTGAGCAATAAGCGAGCACAATCGAAATAGGTTGTGTTGTGTTGTGTGCCAGCCCCAGTGTCGGCGGGGTCGATGACCGCGCTAACGATCGTAGGCGCAACACGCGATGTCTACACACGGCCGATGCCAATTTGCGACACGGTATCATCTTGCAAGATTGTGGGTGATTTTTATTCCACATATGGTTGAGTCTTAGACATTAATGAACGGATTGGAATGAAATTTGATCTGTTTATTCGTGGTACGCGGCACACACCATTACGCCGGACTAACTAAATGAAGGCAGAATTTGACGGTTCCGTACACTAGAGCACTAGACGGCAGTAAGGGAGGAATGGCGGTGGATTGTTCCACGTTTCAATTAAAAGCGACCACGAACAAAATAATTATAGGAAGAATTAGCAGCACAAAAAAGTGCCCGATCAAATTACAAAATTCAGGCGGATTGAATTGCGGGCAATTCATCGTTATATTAGCCGAAAGCTGTCGACTGCTGGAAAAAGTTCAACGACTAATCATGGGTTGTTCTCATCCAACCTTCCAGAAGCTGATGGTCGGTGGAAGTTTTTCCCACACTACGTCTATTACTAGTACAAGTATATGTTGAGTATAAAATTAGTAAAAGATTACAGTCATGAGAAAATAACGACGAAAACACCGGTGTGTCTCGCGTTTGACCATCGGTGGTGGATTGGCGCAGTATTAACTCCTAGTCGACGTGCATGCAGCTACTAACTGCACAACATTAGTATTTTTATTTATCACCAGCAGTTGCCGGCGTGAATTTTGCAATTACCTCGGGAATTCTTTAATGTATCGGGATAAAAACAGCTTATAATATCGTTTAGGCGCAAATGGTCCAATTCGCAAATGGTCCAGAGGGTTTAAAATGTCCAATTCGCAAACCGTCCAATTAGCAAATGGTCCAATTCGCAAATGGTCCAATTCTCAAATGGTCCAATTCGCAAATGGTCCAATTCGCAAATGGTCCAATTCGCAAATGGTCCAATTCGCAGTTGGTCCAACTTGTAATTGGTTAAATAACCCAGAACAGACGGCACCAATATACAAATTTTTACACAAATTATTTTAGTAGGAGTTTCTTACACAGCAATGAATGTTGCTCCTACAATATTGTAGCAAGACTTCATTTTTATTTAGCAAAAGTTGGCATGCAGTAAGGCAATATATCTATTTTAACTCCGACCTTAAAGCGAGTGAAACCGCGGAGAATCACCTAGTTGGATAATCTTGTAAAAATGACCTTCAGATTCATCGCGCTTGACTATTTTGTAGAGAGACAAAATTTACGTGTTCTAACAAATCATTACTGATGACGAATTTTGCATTCGTCAATAAACAATCATCCCACATTCCAACAGCTCATAAACTACGACTGTAAATTCACATTCAATTTGAGCAAAAAAATAAAACAACGTTCGTCAACAAATAAACGGAGCTTGATTGGCATGAAAATGAAAAATAATTTACTTTTGAATCACCGCTGCACGACTACTCGTTAGTTTTGAACAACAAAAAATATGTAACTGTCCGTAGATATATTACAAACATAACGCAGATAAGCAATAACATGTTAACCCACAAAATTAAGTTATTGATTCAGAACGATTTATTGAGAGTTGGGGAACGTTTTTTAATTATGTGTTTACTTTATTACATTGCTTAAATATGTAACTAAATATTGAACATAAAAAATGTTGACACAAAATGGCGCTATACTTTTAAAACACGATTAACTCAAAATTTCTCCAATGTGGGTTAACACACTATTGCTTATCTATGTCCATATATGAACGCAAGAAGTAGATACATTACGAATCGATAGGTGATATTAACCTCTAAAATATTATCTTGTTATAGTTTTAATGGTAAATTCTAAAATTCAGGTAATTAGACCTACAAAGTGTCGTTTGTTTAACCTAATTTAATACGAAAGCGTGAACTTTTCAATAGGCAACAATCGGCAACGCAAATTTAAGAAACATATCAAAACTGATATCTACTAATAATGCGTTTTCAGTGTTATTCAAAGTCTTGAATGTATATTGTTGTAAAGATACAAATATCTACATTAATAAAATTAATTTATCAAGTCCCTCTTTGTAGCTATGTCATGCACACGAATCTAAACAAAGTTATGATTGTAGTACATACACATTGCCGTAGAGAAAATTTTGCTAGAAGCAACAACTTCGAGTATATTCGATATCGAACTTTAGAAACGACTGTCAGTTAAGAAAACACTCGAACGCCCCACGAGCGATATAAACAAGTCGAGCCGACGCGACGCGACGGGCGACAATTTGTGATATCGATGAAAAAAAACTATAATAAAACTATAATACTGTATAGATATAGGTAATATAAAATGCTTTGTCCTGAATAACTGACTGACGGATCAACGCGGCAACGCCCAGCCCGCTGATCGTAGACACCTGAAAACTTGAACGGTATGTTCTTTGTGTGACGTAGGCATCCGATAAGAAAGTTTTCTTGAAAATTCAACATCTAGGAGGATTAAAAGGGGTTGCAAAGTTTGTACGGAATAATTCCACAGGAAAATACTATCGCGGGTGCAACCGCGCGGTATAGCTGGTAATATTATATAATATAGGTAAGTGATCACCAAATTCACAAGGTTTACCAACGCGGAATTGTAGCAGAGAAAATCTAATCAGATCAGTAAATTAACTAATCAAGCGTTAATTTGGCGTCCCTTCTATTTCTCCAATCTCCGTGCGGTCCCGCCCTCAGCACATCAATTTCATTCATGATCTCCCCAGATCACGGTCCCCTCGGCGCGAGGGGACTGTTTCGGCTAATTATCAAATTGTATGCGACAAGCATTCGACATGTGGGATGATTCATCGTTTCGGTTTTATACGATTTCGAACTACCGGAGTGTCAGGTTTCTAGTAGCCGTCTCTTATTACTGACCAGCTGTTCCCCGCGCGCGGCGGTATCACCCGCGTTAATTTTGGAGTTCCCGAGGGAATTCCGGGACAAAAAGTACCCTATATGGAAATATACAAGCAATAGTGTGTTAACCCACACTGGAGAAATTTTGAGTAAATCGTGTTTTAAAAGTTGGAGCGTCATTTGTTTCAACATTTTTTATGTTCAATATTTAGTTACATATTTAAGCAATGTAATAAGGTAAACACATAATTAAAAAACGTTCCCTAACTCTCAATAAATCGTTCTGAATCAATAAGTTAATTTTGTGGGTTAACATGTTATTGCTTATCTGCGTCCATATAAGGACATAGTGTACTTTTTGTTCCGGAATTTCCGGAATTTCTCTGTACCTACCCCTGACAACATGTGTGCAAAATTTCATGATGATCGGTTGAGCCGTTGATGCGTGAAAGCGTAACATACAAACAAATAAACAAACAAACACACTTTCGCATTTATAATAGTATAGGGATTAACATGTTGAAGCGTTTTTTAAGTTTTTACTGTTGGCTTGTATCAATATATTGACATCTAGTTGTACCATATTCTTGCGATTAAATGAATTATAAGTTTTTTAAACTGCATTTCATATTTCAATCTATCGAAAAGTGCGCAATTTTAAATAATAAAAAAGGGCAAACCCTTAAAGAGGATTTTCTTTTATGGTAACATGAAATATTCCATCGACTAAGCTTCGATGAATAAATCAATAATTCAAAGAGTTTTTGTTATGTATTAGTAGGTACATACAATTCACTGGAAACGCCATACTGCTTCGCACAAACGAAAGCATTAAGTGAAAATAAATTAGGTTTAATAGATACATATACACATTTCGATGGTGAACCTTACATGTAAAGCCCGCTCCACATTCACGTTCTCGTGGTTTTCTCGCGTTCTCGCAAGAATCTCGCGTGAATGTGGAGCGGGCTTAAAAGTTTACCCTTCACGCGATGATTGTGTGCGCTGGATCTAGTTCTTTGATGTTTCGTATTATATGTAAGTATATGCTGTTCCGAAATTGTGTGATGGGAATTTAATAGGCAGGCAAACGTTTGAAGCGACCAAGTTGGAAGGGAATTCAATAACAAATATTTTGTTAAGAGATAGGTACCTCGCTAAACTATGTCAAAAAATAAAGCTTGTACGTGCGTAACGAGCTTAAGTTCGACACAAGATGAAACTTTCCATAACACGGTTACGTATTATTAAAAAGTAATATTTCGGTAAAAAATACGCAATCTTATTTGAGTTTTTGGTATTTTTTTTTAAACGGTTGAGGTTATTAGTTATATGATCGGTTATTACTTATTACGCAAACATAAGCGGCTTTTTCATATTTTTAATTTTGTTAGATGGTCGAGGTCACCGCTGTCTGAAAGGCAATCAAAAACTACCATCAAAGTTTTTTAGATTTTTGTTTTTTGTTAGAATTTATAAATAAGATTCAAAAACGTAATGTTAGATGACTAGAACAGTGTAAAACCCTGGTAGGTACAGAGACGATATACAAAATAAAATAAAACTTTCTTACATAAAATATACACACCGGCAGAATTAGCGGAACATAAAAAGGCAGAGTATAGAAATAATTACGTATATATATTAAAACAAATTATTATCAGGCATGAAGTAATAAACTAATATACATCTTTTAACATCGACTTTAAGAAGTTTTTGGTTAAATTTTATTAAAAATTATCAAAATTAAAAAAAATAAAAAAAATCTGTAGTTTGTGAGAACACAGACAATGTTGCAAATAAAAGTAAAATCACGAAGGGGAAACACACGTTATTAATCGTTCATTTATTTAGTGTTAAAATCACAGTAATCTTTAATTTGCAACATTATTTGTGTGCCCACAAATTAGAGAAAAAGTGTTTTTTTATTATTATTTTAAATAAAATTTAATAATTTTATTACAAACTTTTAAAGTGTTAAAAGATGTATATTAATTTATTACTTCACGTCTAATTATTATTTGTTTTAATATATATACGTAATTATTTCTATACTCTGCCTTTTTATGTTCCGCTAATTCTGCCGGTGTGTATATATTCTTTTATATTATTATGATAGCGGTGGTGGACAAAACCATAATTTGAATCAATTTAATACGTATAATATCATTGATTTGTATGATGTTTCTGTGCAGGCACAATGAGGCAATTTCTGAGTGGATATTAATGAATCTATTGTCGATAATAGGTAAATAAAATAGGGTTTTACCGCGGTATGAATAGAGTAGAAATTTTAAATGTCAGACGGGCGAAACCGCTTGGCAACATCTCCTCTATAAAACGCATGAAGAAAATAGCTGGGTATTGTACTATAAGGGATCGAAAGACGGTAAAATACACGGTATAAAGGTATCCTCCCCAACGGAGTTTCCGTCGCGAGGAGCGGGGGAACAATCACCCCTATTTCGCACAACTGTACAAAGTTCTACCCAGAAAGTACGAGTATAATGAGTCAGACAAACAACACTCTCATGTATGTACATATTATACTGTGTAGTCTGTTTGTGAAGCTTTGACATTCATGTTGGTGTTTTTTTCTTTAGGTGAAATATCTGATATTGTGAGGGTGAGGTAGGTATTTGGTATTATGGATTGTATTTTTTCTAACTCCAAGGCGCAGCGTCATCGGAGTGGTATAATGTTCCGCAAAGTCGATGGTTTCAGACTGACAGAGGTCAAAAACGGACGAAAATTTTGCTATAGATTTATACAAAATGTTTCCTGTGTAGGCGTTTTGTGTAGAACTCATCCTTGATTGTAAAAAAATGCAGTAAATTAGTCACGTTTGATCCCAACCAGTTCCGTTATTAGGTAGACAACTATTTGAATATTATCATTCGCAGACAAGTAGGTACACAGTCGCTACAAATTGAAACTTAATTGGGGTAAGTACGTGACCGAATGTAAAAATAGTTTCACGAGCACGGACCCATGCAGATTTGTACTGCTGTAGTCTGTAGATACCTAAATGTTTACGTTTCACTTTATAACCAACCTAGTCTTCTTACATAACGCTTAAATGAGAACTTGATTTCCAAAATTTCAAGGCTAAATTACGATCACATACAATGTAAAATGTAATTAATAAAAATAATTGACTTGTCTTACATTACAATCAGCACAACAACAAAAAAGTACTGTTTAAGATGACTGCTACATACACAGACAATCCATTCAGCACCAACGATCACTTTCAGATATCAACTATGATTAAAAAAATATAGTTGATATTTAATCACAGTAGTTTACAGTTTAAAAATCACAGTTTTCAATATATTATTCGTTTTATAATAGTGGAAACTTCACTGCAGGTGTGTGGTGTGTGGCTACGCGCTACGGTGCTACGGGCTACGTGTCGTAGCGGGTGCTACGTGCAACAGTGGCGGCGCCTGGTGGCGGACTGCGGCGGCGGCGCGCCGGCGGGCCGCGCACGCGCGCCGCTCTATTGGTGACAGGGGGTGGATTCGCATAACGCCCGCGGGTTAAAATATGAACGTGGTTCGAATCTCACCCTCATTTTCTATACGTTTTAATACTTGGATAAACGAAACACGTCTGTTCACCTTACCTATCAAAGACGGTACTTCTTTTCTCTTTCTATACATATTATACAGGCGTAATTTAATTAGGTAGGTACACAAAAAATATTTAAATACACGCTAGACACTAAGAAGTAAATAAGTACGTAAATGGTACCAATGCAATAATGCGAACCGTTAGTGGTTAGCGAACCTGAGTCCTGGACCCAACCACAGTAAAATATCCAAATCGATTTTCTACATCTGAGACACCTTACTCGTATAGTTCACTGCAAAATAGGTAAGTAGGTACATGGAAAAAATGCAATACAAATAGCAAGCTGTCAAATAAAGCTTGTGGTACTGCGTGTTATGTGTAAAGGCACGAGTATATAGAAACAGTTTAACGTCGCGTGGCACAGGGAAATAGTAATACATATTTACAAAGGTAGATAGATTATATGGTTGAACTCCTTCACATAATATTACCTACATCGCATTATTATCTCACTAGCTCTCTCCTCACGGTTTTCCTAGAGAGCAGGAATAGGGATGTTGACTACTTTTGAAAATCAAAATTCTAATTAGTCCGTCAGTTAGAAAATAAAAAAACAATAGACACGTATTTTTTGCTTTTTTAAATAAATTAAAATATACAGAGATAAAGCGCATTAAAGTTTAGGATGAGGGGGTCGTGACGTCACTAACCGCAAAACCGCCATACAAACTGTCAGAATAGTGACGTCACGCGAAATTTCAACTCAATATATCGCCGTTATCATTTGATTACGTAAAAAAAGAAAAAATACGTGTCCAATATTTTTTAATAATCTACAAGACGGACTAAAAAATAAAAATTAGTCAACATGCCCATTCCTAGATAAAGTAACCTATGTCCTTTTCTGTGCCCTTGCCAACGTGTAAATTGTAATGCACATGATCGGTTGAGTAGGTAGTTAAAGTCGTGAAAGCGTCATAATATTACATAATTAACGTCCGCACTCAGAGTTGGTTTACTGTAGAGGTACTTAATTTTAAATAAAGATTGGTATTTAACTAATTAACGGCCGCACTCAGAGTCGACTTTAATGATTACTTAGTTAAGTAAAGATTTTTAAAACAAAACCACCGCAATCAGAGACGTTCAGTAAACTAATGTTAGTTGGCATTTAATGAGATGTAACTTAATTAGTTAAATGACAATTAAATTTTAATTTATTTCGTCTTATATAAAGAAGTAGAAATATCTGTGTAATATCTTCGTCTTCTTTTGATTTCTTTATAAATACAAAGTTAACTTTTCCCTTAGGTATATGAATATCTCGGAAGACTTTTGGTGAAAACAGCATCAAAATCATTTGTGTACACCTATAGTTAAAAAGAATTGAGTGGAAACACAGAAATAGCAAGTTCTATTCAACAAATAAAGGAAGACAGACACTCAATCTACACACTAATTGACACGACCCATATGTTTTACGTGACAATTCTTCTACCCAATTTCAAAGATCTCTGGTCATTGGGTCATAACTTTGACGGACTACTCGTAAACTACTTTCTTTGCAATACTTTAGTGACAAAGACTGTGTTGTGTAAATTTTAACCTGCGAAAATACGAGTAAGTACAGGTTAAATTTTATTTGAATAAGTCGTTCTTTGTTATAGGGTGCGCTCACAACATATAGCTGAGGTTAGAGATAAATTTGCAAGTAAAGTCTAGTCTAGACTCTAGACCAAGTGAGCAATTTATTAACATTACATTTTCCACGAATTTCATTGTACGGAAAAATTTTAATAGTTTCTTTTGTAACAAACAAATTCCTAGTAACAATAAAAAGAAACGACTGTAATAATAAAAAGAAAACTAAACGCTAATTATTTCAAACAAACACTATTAATTTTTGCGTTTCATGGGCTATAAAAATGCAATTTTTAATTTATTAAACGAAAATTTTACAATATATAAAAAGGATGTATCGCGTCTGGTAGACCGTCTTGAACAAAGGACATAAAATGTTCTGTATATCATATCGTAGTCAGTTCCGGGTTTTAATTTTCAAACATCTCCGACTTTACTCGGTGGCACTTTTCCCAGCTCTAGCTCTCTAAAATAATAAAGCCGCAAGACTATGTCGAGACATTCCTTTGAATCCTATTTCGAATATCAAAGGCAGTATTTTCATTCCTTTAGTGCCTTGCTCTTTATTACTATGGTAATGAAAGAATTGCAGCTGTGAATACCGTTGTACACGATTTTCAATTCCTAAAACTCTACAAAGCTCTCTTAATAATTTGAAATACTAAATAAATATGTTCTACATATTTCTTTAAACCAACTTTATTATTATTATGACAGAATTTTCCACCTCGTAGTTGAAACGGGACAGTACATTTTTAGTGACTTTTAGAAGCGCATATCTCACCAAATACTTATTGATGTTAATGAAAAAGTTGGTCTAAAAAGTCATGTGCAATTTTTTTCCTACCTCGCGCAATTGATTTTCCACCCTTAAGGTTTCTTTTCGTAATTTCACTTAACCATTGTATAGCAGTTTATAGTTACAACCATATAGTATAATAATAAAAAAGTTTATTTGGCAATTATGAGAATTAATACAAGATTGCATTTTTGAAAATAATTTACACCAAAAATGGTCCCCGCTCAGCTTGTGTTGTGAACTAAAACTCTGAGGGGCTATTATGTAACTTTTGTTGCTATTGTTTTTCGATTTCAATCCGAAAGATAGCGGTTTTTTTATTAATTGATCGTGTTTAGACAGCTACAGTGTAAGTAATATGTGGTTTTTGGTTGATTGCTAGATATTGTAGGTGTCAAATCGTGCATATTGTAATCGCAAAACCGTAATGTTTCTGATTGCAACCGAAAAATGATAGAAACAAAAGTTACATAATAGCCCCTCTGGTCTTCCGCGGACACTAAGAAGTCTAATGGTTCCGTAGGTATTGTAAGGCAATTGTAACTCTTATTTGGGTAAAGCCGATCTCATAACCTGTGATACAAATATTTTAAGGAAGTAGAGTGTGCGAGATACGGGTGTTTTTGCAATACCCAGGCACAGATAATATAATACTATACTAGTAACCCAGGTTTTCATGCATTTTAAATACCTACCAGAGCAAGGCGAGAACAAAATCTGTTACACACTTAACCCCTCAACCGATGGCGACTATTGGAATAGTCGTCGATCGAATCTGTGGAGTCCAAATCGGGCATCTCCACAGATCCAGCTGTTCATGACTACTAACACTGCTAAAACAACAATTTCTTCAGTTTTGACGCCACTGTTGAGGGGTTAAATAAGTTTTCTTCGACAACGTATTCCGCTTTTCAGTCCCACGCACAGGTCACGTGCACCAAGAATGTAAAGTTTATCTGACAAGTGCACCTAACCGAGCAAACACCATAAATAGATTTGCGTCATCCGCTCCCGACACACTTGAAGCTGGAGAAACGATCGGATTTCCTCGAACGTGGGCCTCCCGTTCCGTCGAAGTATGAAATCACAGCGGAACTAAGCTGCAAGTGGAATAGGCTGAATCAAATTGAAAATGTAACATGTGGAAGAACTATTCGAGAAAAAAAAAACTTGTGAGAGGTCGGGGGACTCCCATCACGAACGAACGCCATTTTTTCAACTCTTCGACTAATGTAATTTGACATGGACATTCGGTATGTTTAAATAAAATTTTTGGTTTTTGAATAATAATTTTTTTTTTTTTTATTTGACTTGACTATACTCTGACCATCTAAAAATGTCAAATTTAAATCAATAAATGATGTAAACAACAATGGCGGTTAATGCTTGATTATAATATTCGAACTACATTATATTGTACGCCCGACGGAACCGAACGTCTCGATTTGCAAGGAGGAAGCATAACGCTTTTTCCTGACGTGACGCATGACCATTCCTGAGTTAAATTTTCTGCGTTAAGGAATTTATTCCAAAACAAACAAAATAAAACGCTAAAAATAGAAGCAGAGTCACGTGTATCAGATTTAACTGTATAAATATGTTCTACTTCTTAAGTCTGATAAAAATAAATTTTATAGAAAAGAAATAAATTCTTGGGCTGGAACTAATCCTTACTAATATTATAAACGCGAAAGTTTGTACATATGGATGTTTGTTACTCTTTCACGCAAAAACTACTGAATTTGGATTTTAATAAAACTTCACAATAATATAGCTTATACATCAGAATAACACATAGGATATATTGTAATCCGGAATTCCCGCGGGAACTCCGAAATTACCGCGCGTGAGATTTCGGGGAATAGCTATTACATATAGTTAGTTAAAAAGTACAAAATAAGTATTTTTCATCAAAAGTACTGGTACCCTACTCATTATCACCAGATTCAATCTACACGATGAAGATCTTTTATCGAAACGAATCCTATGACGTTGATTGGCTGGATTATGAGTCGTAATACACGACAAAGAACTCGCATTTATCACCCAGTACAAAACGGGACACAATAAAGCAAATTTGTCAAAAACTTTTGCGGTAGAATACTGCTTTTTAATTAAGATTAATAGCATAACGGGTTTTGATAAAATTATATAATGTAGCTGCTGCTACATACATAATTACGTATGAGCAGTGTAACAAAGCGGTGTCCCGCAGTTTTCAGAACATCGATGAACGATAACATCGCCAACAAACATCACAGCAGGGTTGGCACTAACTAAAAATGAAATGCTAAATTGTCGGCAGACATAAATAAAATAATAGTATTTCCTTTTTAAAAGTGTATGAGAATAGAAATCCTTCTACGTTACTGTTATAATATTTTCCGTTACGTTAAAGTTAAAGCCCCGCGATGAAAGAATCCCAGATCACACAAAAACAAAAGGGGATTGAACTGAATTGTTGTCTTCTTTACAGTCGTTTTAAGGAGAGGGGTTATTATCAAATTTTGAAACCAGCGAAGTACGTGGGTGCAGTCTTGGCGCCAGCTAACTTCCAGTCGTTACACGAGCAAGCAACTGTTCTAAGTTCTAACTGCACACACATTGTTTCGCATTTTACAAATTCAAATATGAGATACTTAATTACCTCAAAATAAACACATAATAATTAGACAAATAAAAAGCAAGGAATGAGCCTTATTGCCAAAGGCAATCTATTCAAGGTAACCTTAACGTGACAGAAAGCTGTAAATAGAAACTTGCTTTCTTTCTTTCAATTACTTCCGGGAAGACCCGTAGGTGTCAACCCTGATGCGTCACGGGGCGCGGCGCGGCAGGGTCGCCGGGGCTGGGCGGCGCGGCGAGCGGCCGGTCGGCGCCACACCGACACCCATTCACCATTAACAGCAATCGTTAGCAATCGCTGCACATTTGCACACCAGAGTTTTAGCATATAAGCAACAGATTTTAATACGCGGATCGTGGGTTCGATTGCAACGTGGGACATGTATTGTCTTTTATTTGATATTTATACGATTTATACGGTCCCGGTTCAGATGTTTGTGTGGTCATAGAATCTTTTCAGTTCGGATAAATGACTATCCGTCGTTGTTCTATTACAGCTCATTGGAACATTTTATCGGAGTTCAGTGTGTAGGGCAATCAAACAACCGCTTCAGTTACAGTGTTCTCTTAAAAAAATGTGAGAATAATAACATCAAATGTTATATTAGAATCCAGCATATTATTGAACGCGGAGGCTCTGAAGTCTAGCCGACGCGGACACGAGTAGTTTCAAAGTCCAATCTATAATATCAAAGGGTGAAGGACCCAGACACGAGGGGACCGCGTGTTACCAAGAAGAGTGCCTCGACCGCCCCGTAATTACCATAAATTTACTGACAGCCACTAACATTTTAAACATATTCGTCTAGTTGAAAATTATTGTTTGCACGGTTTCCACAAATATAACTTATTCCAAATCCGATTCGTATGACTTAACCGCACTCATCTATACATAGTACATACCTATCCTATTTATGCTGGATTTTGTTATAACAAAAGAGTAGAATCTGCGATTCTGTACATTGGATAAGTATTTTTGAGAAATTTTGACAGGGAGTGATAAAAGAAGAGTAACCAACCACAAAAAAAAGAGTTTTTAAAATTCTTTTCTGTCTGTCTGTTCGCGATAATAATCTCCGAACCCACTGAACAGAATTTCATGTGGTTTTCACCAGTAGATTAAGCTTAGGCTGGAACTTCATATAGGCTTTGTTTCATTGAAATCGGACGTCGGGAAAAAAAATTGTATAAAAAAAACCGCGGGGCATAGCTAGTATGTATAAAATGCGAATGTGATGATGTGTTTATTTGTTTTTTACGCTTTCAAGCCTAACCTAAACCACCGATAACCATAAAATTTTACATACACGTTGTCAAGGTACTGAAAAGGACATAGGGTAGGTATTTTTTATGCAGGAATTCCCGCCGGAATTACAAAATTAAAATGGGGGAACTGCAAAAATACTATAATTTGCAACTCGCAGGCAAAGGAAGAAGAAGAAAATGCTGAGTCTAACCGTTGCATTGTCCGTTTACAAAAATAATGAAAGGACAATGCCAATCTTTGTATGAAGAGTGGACCAAATGCTGCCCAGAATAAAATCATAGTATATTATGTTCCTTAGGATAGTAGTAGTCTGTAAAATAAAGCGCGTCTAATTCTATCCCAGGAGTCGTGAAAAAAAAAGTTTTTGTTGAGATTTATTAGGAAACAATAAACTTGCATGGAAGGTAGACCAAGTGCTGCCTAGGATGTAGACATAGTACATTATGTTCCTTAGGGTAGTAGTAGTCAGTAAAATAAAGCGCGTCTTATTCCATCCCAGGAGTCATGGGAAAAAAAAGGTATTATTTAGTGGCTAAAAATAAATACTTAATTACAATAACAATAAATAAATGCTCTTCCCGATGGAGGGATGTATATTTTTGAGGAGTTCTACTGATACACGCTTTCAGTCAGCTTCACCACATGCACTGTGATGAGCATAAACTGCTCAGCAACCACCTAAAAGTAATTGAATCGCAACCTGCGAAATACCTATTACTTATATCAAGTTACATAGCTAGTTTGGAAGCCAGTGATTGTACGGATATGGTAAAAAATTTTTTGCTTGTGACAACAAATTATTATTATTATTTCAATTGAAGGTAGTTATTTTCTGAATTGACGAATAGGATGTTTTTAATTCCAGTATACATCAGAGTTCCTGAGGGAAAAAACAAATTCACGCACCGCTAGTACAAACGCAAAATCACGCTCGAAGAGGGGAAACGTAGAGCTCGGGACTACAACCTCTGCGCCTCTTTACACTCGTAGGTCTTCGCACGGTAAAGGATGCCGCAGGTCTAAATCAATACCAGTGATGTAATACGTGGGGCGCACTATAAGTTTCCGGAATGAATATGAAAAAAAACTATTAAAGGTACAAAATTAATTTATTGTTTTTCAAAATAATCTCCCTTGGCGTCTATGCACTTTTTCATTCGATGAAACCAGTTTTGAAAACTTTTGTGCCACTCCTCTGTGGTGACCTCTGAAACGTGTTTTTCATACTCCTCGACAGCCTCTTCTGGTGATGAAAATCGTTGACCGCGTAATTGGTTCTTAATTTTTGGGAACAGAAAAAAGTCACAAGGTGCCAGGTCGGGACTGTATGCAGGATGACTCATGAGTTCTACATTTTTCGCCTTCAAAAAGTCGTTTG
The DNA here is from genome assembly GCA_907165275.2 of Zygaena filipendulae. NCBI lineage: Eukaryota > Metazoa > Arthropoda > Insecta > Lepidoptera > Zygaenidae > Zygaena > Zygaena filipendulae. The sequence continues at coordinate 1,981,327 of OU015650.1, forward strand.
TCTGTCTGGCCGTGTGAGAACTAGCATTGTCGTGGTGCAGGATGATACGGCGTTTACGGTTATTTTTACGGAGTTCGTCAATAACTTCCGGCAAACAAATGGTCGTGTACCAGTCACTATTCACTGTACGACGATTCTCTAAAGCAACAGTAGCCACGTGTCCAGTTTTATTAAAAAAAGAAGCAATCATCCGCTTAGATGCACTTTTCACGCGCGCCACTTTGGTTGGTTTCGGCTCATCTTGAAAGACCCATACGCTCGATTGCTGCTTTGTTTTGGGATCGTAGCAATAAATCCATGTTTCGTCACCTGTTACTATGTCCCACACCAAATTTGACGCACCTTCGTTGAATCTGGTAAGCATGGCACTGCACCAAGTGACGCGGTCCGTTTTTTGAGCCTCGGTCAAGTTGTGTGGGATCCACCGCGAGCACAGCTTTCTCACACCCAAATGTTTGTGTAGGATTAATTGTATTTGACTCATGCCTATTTCTAAGGATGCGCGAATTTCATGGTAGGTCACATGCCTGTCTGTTTCAATCATACGGCGCACAGCATCGATGTTTTTGTTGGTCACAGCGGTGGACGGCCGACCATCGCGAGATTCGTCACTGAGATTGATACGACCACGCTTGAATTCTGCAAACCAGCTATAAACAGTTGTCTTGCATGGTGCTTCATTGCCAAAAGCTGTTTCAAGCCGAGCGATGCTCTGTTGAGCTGTCAAATTACACTTAAAATCGTAGAAAATCATACTACGAAAATTTTCCCGAGTTAAATCCATGTTGATGCAGACACACAATTTTTTAAATGGCGCCACAAGGTAAAACCAAAAGACAGTCAGATGAAACAAACTGCATTCTACAGCCAAAGAGTTCTATTTTCAAATGTTGCAATACATTTTTAAATATTGTTTATGTAAGTGGCCAGTTCCGGAAACTTACAGTGCGCCCTATGTAATCGACGACTCTTACCGCGATCAGAGATGTTCTAACTGAATTTAACTTAATTAGTCAAATGCCAATTATTATCATTAATTTAATGAAAGTCTCTGATTGCGGCAATTTTGTTTAAAAAATCTTCACTTAAAATTAAATAATCATTAAAACGACTCTGAGTGCGGCCGCGCGGCCGTTAGAACCCTGCGGTTTCATATTACGTCCACCGCTATTACTTTTTGAGATATTGTATATATTTATGTATGGTGGATATTTATACCCGCGGACTTTTAAGCCCCGCTCTACCCTAATATTAAATTGTATGCTCTCAAACTGGATACGCTCTTCCTTTAAACTTATAATACCATTGCTTTCAAAACGTTATTTGCGTTAATTTTCCAGCGCAATGAGCGAACAAAGAACATCATAAAAGCATATTATTCAATTTACATAGCGTTTAAGTTACAAGTACCTACAACATAAAAGTTGTCAAACAAGATCTTAGGAAGTTCTAAATGAACCAGCTCCCGAGCTTACTAGCGCAACTCGCTAAACGATTAATCTTCTAAGAGATTCAATTTAAAAAGAAATTGATAACACAAGCAAAACCCGCCAAAGGAGTCGTTTTAGGCTAGCAACCGCATGGAACTCCATAACATTTATACACTAAAACCTAACAATATACACTAATTTGTTCTCATATGTACGAAAGTAAGTAAAAAAAACATAAAAATCAGTCGAGTAGTATGACTGGTTTCATTGATATTTGCTAAATGCAAGCGGAAAAAGCAACAAAGACGGAGGCGGACTAGATGGATGTGCGGCAGGCTGAAAGGTTTCGTCGACGGCTTAGATATACCTACCTATCTACCTACCATTTCGCGAAGTGCGAGATCGGAATTCAAAGTAACCGCGGTAAGAAATGGCGGCTTTGCGTCCTCGAGTATATAGGTACTCTATCACTTTCATAATGGTTTTCAACTGTAACTCGTTTATAATAAAAAAAAACTTTCTGTTAAATTGTACCATGGAAAGTTTCAATTTGTCTCAAAAGCATCGGTTACTAAGTTTTACATTTAGGTAATTCGTATTGGAGTAAGTTTAAATATTTGGAAACATTTATGTTTATCAGATATTTACATACGCTTTTGATTGATTATTTATCTTTATGCACATTATGGTAGAAAAGGCGGACTTAATGCCACAGTGGCATTCTCTGCCAGTCAACCTTCAGATAGTACAGAGAGCTCACTTGGCGGTGCATTTACGATCTTACCATACATAGACACATGCACATACAAACCCATCCCATATGCATGCATACATACATAACTACACACATGCATACATACATACATTACTACACACATGCATACATACATATATAATTACACATTTACAATGCCGAAATTATATTTCGAATATTTTCGATCTTTCAATAAATTCTATAGTATGTTCATCGACTCTTGTTGTAAATGAGAGCGCATCGATGATTGACAGATGCCTTTTCTGAAATTGAGTATGTTCAGTCTTTATTTATAAGATCAACAAAAGAAATGCTTTCGATTTTCGAGCTTACCATCCCATTTCACTGTAAAGTATAAATACCTCAACTATGAATACCTCGTATTGAAAAGTCAAGTAGGTACCTAATCTATACAAGATAAGTCGTTCAGGCAAAATTCAAGAGAATATCTATTCTCTTTACCGATAAACCAAGGGCAAGGGTAGGTATACATATATTTGAAAGGTATCATAAGGATTGATATAAATAAAATTTGAGTGAAGCTTAAAGCAATCAATATTCGATTGAAGTGCTCCGAGCATAGACACGTGCGGTAGGAGAGCCATCACATTATTTACCGGTCACTTCTCACAACGGCTTGTAAGTAATTTTTCAAAAAACCGGTATAAGCGATCGGTAATACGGATGGGCGTCATATCATGATTTCCCGCGGGTGCGGCGAAGCGGTGCCACCGCACAAATCATAACGATGGAAACTAGCCCGCGGCCATCCGTCGACGATAATATATTGACCAACATCTTACGGTCTGAACGTTTTATCAATAACGCAATACAAAAGGGCACAAACGTTATGGATAAATAAGTAGAGGTATCGATTTTTACAGCAACATTCACATCATTCACAACAAGATTCGATTGAAAGCAAAAGATAAAAGAACAAAAAATACAATAAAGGTGACGAACCGTATACCTAACGCGGTATGAGAGACCTTTGTCCTTCCCTATTCAATGTCTATCGACACGTAGGTATAACAGATGTTATCGATGAAGCTGTCCCTACAGTCGAATACAAATGTATTCTAAGGAGAAAATCACGAGGAAAGTTACAATGGAAAGATAAATCCGTCAGCTTTTGCGAGAAGAACGCGCGGCCATCGCCACCGCATCACGGGCGACTAATCACATTATTCCTGTGATATCCAAAGGAGAATGATTTAATTTCTCCGTCGAGCGATCACCAAGTAACTACGTCCCGTAATCTGTGTACGTAATAAATTTTGCTACAAATTGATATGAGCAGCTATCAGTTTAACTATATTCTTGCATCTAAATTTGATAGGTTTTATGACTAAATTGTTGTTTCTAGTACGTCATGTACATAGAATAAAAAATATTGTACAGGTTTTTTTAAAGTAAGTAATAAAAAAATAACGGCGACCCATTTAGTAGTTTATACCGATACACGACGTCACGAGACCTCACTCTCAAACTTAAATGCTAAGTATTTAAAAAAAAAAAAAAAATCATTTTTTTTATTAACTGACGAACTAAATAGCATTTAGCTTTTCACACCCCATCACCATGTTTATTGCCGCTGGCAAAAAAAAATAAATTACAAATACATATAAATTTTTAGTATGAATAGTGTGAGAAAATATGATGAAATTTTAAAGGCGGCAAAAAGTGACGACAAGTGCGCATTGTAGGTGTTAATTGCCAAGTGCGGCACCTAATAGCCGCCTTTGTTAATGTACAATGAGAGAAACGCGGCAGGAAATAATGAAAATTAGATGTTGAAAATGATTTTCAAGTTGAAGTAGGTAAGGGCTTTTAACATTTGCTCAATAAAAAAGAATAATGATTTGTCTAAATGAATGTCTAACGCAAATATTGAAGACCACTAATTTCCATTCTTTTTTATTCTTTTCACGGAGAGAAATCAATCAGGGGGTCGATTTTTGAATAGCTCGAATTACTTTCACGCACGGAATCGCGAATTCACGTGCGAATCCGCATACATTTTTTAAGCATTCACGCGTGAATCTTGCAATTCCGTGTGCGAATAGTAATTCGAGCGATTCAAAAATCGACCCCCAGACCGAAAAGGTTTCGGTCGCCCTTCGTTGCCCGAAGGCTATGTTGGCGACACAATATCAGTGACCAGCAGGCACAGTGACCGACCCCGCGCGACTTCAATAATGTGCAAACTACGGGAGAGTATACTGACCAAATATGGTGCCCAACCGAACACCGGTAGCAGAAATACTGTTGACCAACCTTCGGTGGGGAACTTCTCGGTCGCGAACTTTACCGAACAAGCCCCTATTTTTCTCTCAAGGTATAATCTAAGGTCTAAGCTTTCAACACTAATTCATTAAGAGTACAGTGTAAAGTGCACAGTTTGCGGCTAAACGCTAGCCAACACGTTTAGTCAGTGGCTGATTTGCGTTGATACATTCAGAAACGTCAGTTTGCAAAGTCAGCCGTTAGTTGCAGACTTGTAGCAATGACGATGCTGACTAGATTTAGAGTCTGCGGCAGACAGCAGGTTTTCCGTTCCTCGCGAGCGTAGCGTGAACACGCCCTAATCAGGCTAATGATAACACGCATGACAAACTGATTTTATCAAGCCACGGCCCCTATTCACTATGACCAACAACATTGCTTGCCATAACGCGCGTCACAAAACCACAATCCCAAACGCTCCAAATGACAAATAATAGAAATTAATATTCTGGATGCCATAAGGCATGTTGTTCTCGTAAGCTATTTTATACCCCTAGAGCCTATAGGTGATAAGGGTGGCTACGTAGATTTTCTTATTTTTGGACCAAATTTTACTTTGGAGTCCCTGCGGGAATTCCGAAGCTCACGCGGACGAAACCACGGGGCACAGCTAGTATTATATAATAAGTTATGTAAGTGTATTATAACAATGATTACGTGCACATTATTAATACACTTACCATGCGAATCACGCACGATTTGAGAGTAGAGTTTTCGCTCTGCCTGCTCGGCGGCACGGCGACGCTAAGACTTCGAATAAAATGCTTATTGCAATAACCAAAAAAGAGTAAGAGGAAATACGATGTAATGATAAAATAATATTACGTAATATATAGGATATACCACGTTTGCTTGGTTTCCACGACACAAGCTTATAGCTATGTGTGGGATCAAGTAGATCTGTGTGTGGTGAAGTGTATTATTACTAGTCCCAATTTGTATGTAATTTCAAAAATAATAATGATATTGCAATGGAACACTATGATATACCCTACAAATCTAATTTATAATTAATTATTATCTAAGTGACTATAACTTGTTTTGTGTCTGAATTAATAAATAAATAAAAAGAAAAAAAAATACCTGTGTACTTACCATTGATATACCTACTGTATAGTTTTTTTTTACATCAATGTATATGACATATATGTATGACATATATGTATACATATATGTATATATGTATATTGCTGTGAAACGTAAACATATCGACTTACAAATGAGAAATCGAAACATCACTTGAATTCATCAGCATTAACAGTTGAAGTGTGTACAATATAGATAATGGAAATTGTTGAAGGTTTTTGTATTGTACAGCAGTGGACGCACGTACTTATATATCGGCTGCTGATGGGTAACGATGATGCAATTTAAAACTGTATACTTAAGCGCTCATAGACATATCTGATATTATTGGTTTAATGTATTTAGTTCATGAAATAAATAAATACCCAAGATCCAGTCAGAAAAGCAAAAATATCCTCACATAGGTACAGGTTTTTTTGATAATACAAATTGTGAGCGCTGTGTTGTAAGCATAAGTACCTACAAATATACTAAAAACAAATGGCAATTGCTTTTTTCGTTTTTATCTATCGACGCTAATTTTTAAAAGGTCATTTTTACGGAACTGTGAATCTAGGTACAACGTTAAAAAAAAACCAGATCAATGCTTAACATGACGTTAACTCTTCGTTTGTCGTATATTATAACCACAGCCTAGACAGTGGTCCTGATTTGCATACAGCGACGGCCGCTATTTGTCAGTGTCTCCACACCTTCATTACCGTTTCGTAGAACGGATCGTGGATTAGAGAGGTGGATAGCGACTCCTTAAGAATTTCGGAAGTTAACTCCTACGGCGTCTTATTAAATTCCCCATTAGACCTTTGTAATAAATTAGCGGGTGTCGCCGTGTCGCAGACACTCGAGGCTCTACTGTCGCCTAATGAAAATATACAGAGGCAAAGAATTAAACCTGCTATAGTGAGTTTAATCAGTGACTGGCGAGAAGGAATTTATATTTTTAGACAGTCACGAAATAGTTTTGAATTGAAACTCCTCTGGGCGAGGGGGTAAAAGTTTTTGTGACGATCGCGTCCGTCGTCACTCATTTTACATACATAAGTTTTTAGTAACATATTTTTTAAGCAGTTGTGTTGGAATGGTGGTACAGCTTAAGCGATGCCGTCTATACACATCACAAAGTATGAGGATACAGAAAACATTATTAGTAGGGTATTTCCTTTAATAGATTCAGAGTCAAAAAACGAAATATTTATCAGGTTATAAGAAAAAAGTGTGTGTGTTGTTGTGTTGCAACTTAATGTACTTAAGATAAATGATATTTACAAAATTATTTTAAAATTTTTGTTTTTAGTGTTTTTACCTTATTAAACCATAGTAATTAAAATATACCACGATACACGTTTAACAAATAGATCCATAAATTTTTGGCACGTGTTTATTCTCTCCTAATTTATTTTTGAAAAGAGACACGAATCGCGATACATAAGAAAATAATAAAGTCGCAATTTTCTAATAATATTATAAAATTAACGTAAAATATATAAAAGCATCAAAGATCTTTTACGTTTATTGACCCTTAAATATGAATTCCACGAGTTACGACTACGATCCGTGTTACGCGAGGTTGGAGCTGTCGGGTGGCGCTTTTGACCTCCCCACCACGGGCCATTGATTGCCTTCGTTTGCGAACGTCAGGCGCCTCTGTCCGGACTCCGGCAGACGTCCGGCTAATCCGATTGGAATCGAGTGACATCACAACCCGTTTGACCTGATCCATTTTAAAACTTAAACTTTTGGAAATAAAGTCCTAATGAAAACGACATTGTCTGAAAGTTGTTTTTTTTTTTGTCATTAAAATATGGTTCGTATACGCAATGTCTGCTGAACACTCAAATGTCATATAATAACAATAATGACTGGATATTATTATAAAGTGCCACCTGATCCCAAAATAAGTAGAGCTTGTTAATATGGTACAAGGTGCTTGGTATTTAAAGCAAATCCTACTAATATTATAAACGCGAAAGTTAGTAAGAATGTATGGATGGATGGATGGATGGATGGATGTTTGTTACTCTTTCACACAAAAACTACTGGATGGATTTAAATGAAACTTTACAATAATATAGCTTATACATAAGATTAACACATATGGTACTTTTTATCCCGGAATTCCCGCGGGAACTCTGAAATTAACGCGGGTGAAACCGCGGGGCACAACTAGGGTCGTATATTTCAAAAACTAGTAGTAACATAAGATTAACACATAGGGTACTTTTTATCCCGGAATACCCGCGGGAACTCTGAAATTAACGCGGGTGAAACAGTGGGGCACAACTAGTGTCGTATATTTCAAATACTAGTAGTTATCAATAAGATTATTGAAAGTATTTTTCGTTAAGTATTTTTTTTTTTCAAGTTCTACCACCTCAAAAAGTTTTTTTTTATATATTTTTTTTATTTAGAGCAATTATCGTAAAACATAATTATCCAAAATTTGATGTCAGGTATCCTTAAAAGTGGGCTAACGAAATCGCGCGCACAGTCGGGAGGACTCGAATGCGAAGGGCAAGGTGTCGGAGCGAATGGAAGCGGGACGAGAAGGCCTATATCCAGCATAATGGATACAGGCTTAAAAAGAGGAAGAAGTTACTGGAACTACGTAAAAAAATTCTGATCGAAGTATGTTTACAAAAAAGTAACCACTTCGAAAAAAAAAAACGGCGATATATTGGGTTGAAATTTCGCGTGAAGTCACTATTCTGACAGTTTGTATGGCGGTTTTGCGGTTAGTGACGTCACGACCTCCTCATCCTAAACTTTAATGCGCTTTATCTCTGTATATTTTAATTTATTTAAAAAAGCAAAAAATACGTGTCTATTGTTTTTTTATTTTCTAACTGACGGACTAATTAGAATTTTGATTTTCAATAGTAGTCAACATCTCTAATCACTTACAATTTCGAAAACTATTTCTTGTATTATTCGGGCACCTATCCGCGCTGATAAACTTGTATATTGGTAATAACACAAAGGAAGAGCAGCAATTAGGCAACTATAACTAGTTAATAAATAAGGCACGTTGCCGACGACAATGGGTTTACATGTCCCAATAAGCCGAGTATGACTGGTTTAATTTTGCATGTGACAATATGCAAATTAACCGCCATTAATAATGCACTAACCGTCTGCCTAGTGCCAACGCTCACGCCTGTTCTCCAATTTGATCATCAAATAAGCGAGAAACTAATGTACTAACCTTATTCTATATCAAATCAGTTATACTAATAGGCCTCCTCAGCCCTTGTTCCTTTATACCTACTACATATCCAATTAGCATTTAGCGACTAATCTAGATCTTTTTCTATTTTCATTTACTTTATTGGCACACCAACTGCTTATAGGCAAATAATATATTTCATTATAAGTGCGGAAAGCCTGTCATTGCAAAGAGTTCCGACAAATGTCTACCCGAGCCGAGGCGCAGCCGAAGATGAGGGTTGACAGTCGGAACTAGTTGCAATGACGGTTCCGCACGTGTACTGAACAACTATTTTTAATACAGTTACGAAAAAATTAAGCAATTTAATAAAATATCAAAAACACAACAAACTCAACGAAGTTCCAACTGTGATCAAGAGATGGCGCTAGTCGTATTAGTAATGCGAAATCTACGTTTCGCAATGCAAAAAGTGTGTCAAAGTCGTTCGCCATTTTTGACAGTTGGCAAAGAGAACGCACGAGTTCGGGAAAGGTAAACAAAAAGCTCGAGTATGTAATAGCCCACATCCCGAACGCTAAACGTCCCTGCAATACGCCACTTTTTGAGCAACTGTATTAAAAAGTAAGTGTAAGTACTAAGTATACAAAGACGCTTATTAATAGGTGTGAAACAATTGTAATTTGTAAATAAAATGAATGAGATTTGCAGCATAACATTCTCTAGTTCATAACCAAAGACATTCTATATTTGTTCATAACTATTACAATAATGTTGTCATATTCTTAAGTTTAGGACACGTTACTGCTTATTATTATACAGACAAAAAAAATACAGAAAAAACTAGTATTTTGACACTAAATACCAACTGTCAAATTGGGTACAAGCGTTTCTGTTATAATTTGTATCATAGTGTAGATCCAGTGCTAGTTGATGAAAATAATGATATACGTGCTTTTTGATGGAACTAGATACTTTAATATGGTGGAAATTTCAATACACCCTGATGTAGTAATACTGTAAAAAAGGTAAAACAGTCAATAGCAGTATAACAAAACGATCGTCAAATGACAAATCTGTCGCGGCAATGTGGCCTGTAGAACCGAAGAAGCGACTAGTTTGAGTGGAACGCCATACTTACACTAAAAGTAATATATGTATTCAATACAAAACGCTTTGCCGATCGATTGAACAACAAACCCAATGTTACATGTTGCTATTTGCCTATCTATACAGAAGTTTGATGTACATATTATACTCAATTGTTTGAACTCATCAATCCATTATGATCGATTTGAATTCATAATTTTAATATTTTTGGCATATAAACGAAAATCACATTTTGTTACGAGAAGGTAACATGGCAGTTCATTTTGTGTTGTTTGTAATCGTGTGTTTTACGGAGTCCTTTAATAAACAAAAAATTTACCGTCGAAATTAAAGGAAGTACGTTCCACAACCGCGACACAATAATGCGGCTATCGCGTGCGGAATCTGGCGCTAGTTGGGTGTTTTATTATAAAACTCCCTTATAAGTTTTTACACGCAATAAGGGAAAATAATTCTTAATATGTATTATAAATTCGAATGTGAGTTTGTTTGTTTGTTAATCTTTCACGCCTCAAATTACGACCCGATTGGCGCAGTAAGTCATGGTATTCACCACGCCTCCCAGCTAATCAAGAGGTCCTAGGTTCAATTCCTGGTGAAGGTGAACTTTGTGTGATCAACACAGGGTTCCATTTCCCAGTCTGGGCGTGTATATATCAATAGAATAATATACATAAACATTATATGTAATAATATGTATTATGTAGTACTATATACCACGTTCGCATGGTTTCTACGACAGAAGCTTATAGCTTAGTTTAGCAAGTAGATCTGTGTTGTGAAGTGGATTATTATTATTAAACTATCTATTCAACCGATCATAGGGAAATTTTGCATGAACGTTGTCAGGAGTGCTGAAAAGGACATAGGTTACTAGTAATCCCGGAATTCCGGCGGGATCTGTGAAATTAACGCGAGTGAAGCCGCGGAGACCAGCTAGTATTATTATAAAAGCTTACAGAAATTACCATTCCTTCCATAAAAAAAAAAAAAAATAACATAATATGTAAATGTTCAAGAAGGAGCAAAATCAGTAGTCGGGTAGAACAAGTCAAGTCTATGCGTGGGCTAGATCCGTTGATGTACAAACAGTGGTGTGACCTAGTTGGTGAGCGCAGCGTCTACTGCGACCTAAATACTGGAACAGATATCACTGTCGGCGGCAGCTAGCGACGCATCTGCAGCGAACAAGTAGACTTGTACGGTAGGTAGGCAGGCACACGCCACAGAACAGATAGAACGGACACAACCATGGAAGGAAACAAACGAAAACCAATGTTGCCGCGTGATTTTCGCACACAAAACTCTATTTAACACGCACAAAAACATACATTAACGTAATGAAATGTATTGAACGCAATTTGGTTACGTTTTTACTTAGTCACCGTTTTCAAAATTCACAGTTTTGGGAATATTGTGGAAAATATACTTGGGACGCCAGCGAAAAAGTTTTGAGAAAGCTGTTCAAACTTCCTTTGTGTGTGTGGCGCGCCTGCCTCGGTTACATGTCCTCTCTAGTTAATTTATTTTCTCTGTGGTACACTCCATTTGGCAAGCGCTAGCTCAGCGAGTACATACCGCAGGCAGTAGGCACTGGACGCCCATTGGGCGTTGGCAGTACGGATTTGACATAATATACAAATATGAAATATGGTTCCATACTCGTCTGAATATATTAGAGACTGTATGGTATACATTAATATGGTAAAGCAGCGCTGCTCGGGACTTAGGGCACGAGAACACGCTTACGGTTGAGTAGTTAAAGCGTGAAAGCGTAACAAACGAAAAATATGTAGATCCTAACGAATACGGAAATTGTCAACAGATCGAATACGATCACATTCACACATGGACAATATAAACTATCCGCATTTCCAACTACTACAAAATTGTAGCCAAGAAAAAGAAAAATTGCGAAATTAACACCTCTGCCAGCAACACGAGAGAGTGTTTCATTACCAACACCTATTAAGACAGAGCCATTTGCCGGGTTTCCGAAGCATATTGTCGCTAGACGGAGCGGCGTGGTATTGGCGCCGGTGGATTTATGGTGCCGATACAATTTATCGTGCAAGACTCTAGAGGGAGGGCTGAGGCGGACGGCACGGGACAGATAGGAATTTAGCGACGTGCCTGCAGAGCAATATAAGCCACCTACCGCAAATGATACGGGGTTGTTCATAGGCATATGTGAAGGCTTACTAAAGTAAAATATGGGCATATCAACTTTACAACCAATCATACATTTATGCAAACCCATACAAGATCATTCTGTTAGCGACAGATTACTATGGTGCGTATAGATATTTTATAAAAATTAAGCATATACATATAAGCATTAATCATATGTGAAGGTTAACTGAAATAAAATATAGGCATACTAGCTGTTCCCCGCGGTATTTTCGGAGTTACCACGGGAATTCCGGGATAAAAAGTACCCTAAGTCCTTCTCTGTACTCTCGATAACGTTTATACAAAATTTCGTGTTGAGCGGTTGAGACGTTAAGCTGTGAAAGCGTAACAAACCAACAAACAAGCACCTTCGCATTTATAATATCAATTAGTATCTTGGTTAGGATTGACTGTAGAATCAATCATACATTTATACGTATTTACGTTGTGCATATAAATATTTTATACAAATTAAATAGGTATATGTATAAGAACATGTGAAGGTTTACTAAAGTAAAATATACGCATATTGACTGTAGAATAAATCATACATTTATACAATCCATCCAAGAAAATCTGTGTGTATATAGATATTTTACACAGATACGTACAATACTACCAATACTCGTAGATTAAACCTCAATTTCTCTCATTTAGATGCTTTATCATTCCAATTGTGTTTTCGGATCGTCAACAAAAGCCTTATCCCTATTGATTACAACTCTCCCAGTCTCCCCGGTCCGTAGCGCGAAAACTTACAAAGTCTTTTATAAACTTTTCGGAGTTAGCATTAAGATAATTTACAGTTCTATATTTCGTGGATAGAATGGTAATTTGGAGAAACATAAAACGTTTATTTATTCAATTAAAATTAATATTTCTGTTGGAGAAATAGGTATTTTTATTATGATATTAAACGTTGAAACAAATTCAATATTTTCTACTGCTCTACCTGCGTGTTAACGCGTAAATTAGTGCGCTAAATAAGGTATTACGTAGATGTGGCCAACATTTTAACGGGTTAACGGGTTAACAGCATTACTAATGACGTTCAACGTTAAGCGATACCTCGGGTGTCGGTTTTTTGGACACATCAAAGGGTTTTAGCGCGTTATTTAGCGCACTAAGCTGTGTTGGCTACATTAGCGCCTTCTCATTCTGCGTGGGGCACGCGCGGAGCAAGGCCGTTTTCACGGGAACAATAAAAATACGACATTGGATTGGTCTAAAATTACAGCTGCTTCTACCGCCATTGCAAAAAAACAGCTGTTTGAAGCTTCAACCGCCACTTTGTGTTAACGCGTTATTTCACTAGAAATTAACGCTTAACGGCACGTTGCAAACTAAATGTAGCCAACACGTATTTTAATGCTTTAATTAACGCGTAGTTGGACATTAAAATCAACGTTAACGTTAACGCAGGTGGAGCAGTAGCATTATTGTAGTAGATGAAACAGCAGCTACGGGATCACACAGACGTACGAGTAGTATAAATTCATCGAAAAAAATATCGAAAGAAATTTCTGCTACGTACAATTCATTAAAAGTACTTTTGCACGAACCGTTGCTTTTCCAAAAATGTCAAACGCCTTCCTCAAACAACGTCAGGAGCAGCTAGGGTTGCCACTACTATAACATATATATATTTCTGTCAATTGTAATATGTATTATAGAAAAATAATATAGTACGAAAAATACTATATTTTTATTTTTCAACTGTCGGGCTTTTCTATATTTTATTACCTGTGACTGGTCTAGAATGCGCCAACAGCGCAGTCGGCAGTACGGAGAATTTCAGAACGAAACGCAATCTCGGCAACAAAACGTCAACAGTCAAACTAGCAATAATTTATCGATGAATGCTGCCCGATACATAATGATTAAAATAAATGTCTACTTTATTTTTCCCCGGATTTCCTAAAAGTACTATATTTTTGTACTTTTTTCTCGAAAATACTATTTTTTTTTAAGCTGGCAACCCTAGGAGCAGCCATCACCCAGCGCCGTTTGGGCGACAAACCGACTAACTGGATTACAACAACGCCTTTGCGAATTTGTTCGAGCGCACATGAAAACTGTTTAAAACTTACGTACTTATAACAGAACTTCGATGCGAAAAAAATTCAATTTCTCTTTACGGGCGGCAAGTAAAACTTTCTTTTCCTTGTTTTAAAACCACTAAATTATACTAGATAGTATTTATTTAAAATTCGTCAAACTCATACGAAAGGTACAAGGACATGTTGTGTATTTCAATTTTCGCATCAATATTTACCTCTACATGGGTAACGAAAATTTTAACGCGCTGGAGTTCTATGTATAGAGTAAATAAAAGCAATGAAGTGTACTGAATGGTTTGCTTTCCCGGGGCGATTTGGATGGCGCACCGGGCATTGTGACGCGAGTACTACACTGCATCCCGTCGGGGGACGACATACATTGGCGATATAAAATATCTTTCAAGCGCTACACGAGCCAGCTCCAACCGGAGCTTAGTAAAGGGACGGCCTGCGACTGAGCTCGCATGTATCTTTATTTGGAGTAATCGCTGAAGATACGGCCAAGGTGTGAATTATACGGTCCGAAATGTGTCTGCTCTTAGCTGACCATATATTTCAATCGAACGAATATGCACTGAATGAAGGTAAAGCGTCTCGGCGAGGAACTAAGGACTTCGAGAAAGAATAACGCATTCGTAGTGTAAAACAGTAATAATGTAACATTATATACACACCGGCAGAATTAGCGCAACATAAAAAGGCAGAGTATAGAAATAATTACGTATATATATTAAAACAAATTATTATCAGGCATGAAGTAATAAACTAATATACATCTTTTAACATCGACTTTAAGAAGTTTTTAGTTAAATTTTATTGAAAATAATCAAAATAAAAAAAAAATAAAAAAAATCTGTAGTTTGTGAGAACACAGACAATGTTGCAAATAAAAGTTAAATCACGAAGGGGAAACACACGTTATTAATCGTTCATTTATTTAGTGTTAAAATCACAGTAATCTTTAATTTGCAACATTATTTGTGTGCCCACAAATTAGAGAAAAAGTGTTTTTTTTATTATTATTTTAAATAAAATTTAATAATTTAATTACAAACTTTTAAAGTGTTAAAAGATGTATATTAATTTATTACTTCACGTCTAATTATTATTTGTTTTAATATATATACGTAATTATTTCTATACTCTGCCTTTTTATGTTCCGCTAATTCTGCCGGTGTGTATATTATAATGCAAATACTTTCAAGGTGACATTGCGTGATGATATAATTACAGTAATCAACACATCAAGCTTAATGTATATTAATTAGCATACACGTCACGTTCACGGGTTTACGGCCGCCAAAAAGGCGCGCAGCGAACGCTCATGAATTTGCATTAAGGTGGGTCTAAAGGTCTAGTTTTCATACAAACTGCCGTAGCTATATTAAAGGCATTCCGCCTGTTTTTATTTATTAGACTTCATTTAATAAAATACTACTACTTGTTACGATAACGCACAGCCCAAAATCTTTGCATATAGTGAAGAAATAACATAATTACAATCATTTCAAAATGAATTAAATTTCGGTCGAACCTTTGCTTGTGTGAGAGAACGAATACACTATAAGTGTACGAAAATGGCGGCCCGGTCTATAAACAGCTGTAGTTTGGCTGTAGACTGACAAGTCCCCCGAATGCAGTAGTTTGTAGTGAATTCCAAAAAGATCACAAGGTGGCGCGGCGTTGAGCCGTGAGTTTTGACAATTTTACCTAACAAGATAATTTAGAATTGTATTTGAAAATATACCTATTACTGATGTAGTAGGTAGTAGGTACCTATTAGTAGCCGAAGCGAATACAAATAACTTGTGGAAAGTTGGAAAAGACGTTTTGGTTCTGAGGTATAACTTACGGGTACAAGTATTTTTACATTTTTGTGTTGAATAAATTCTTGCTATCTCTTTCTTGTTTTCACGATGAGTAAAAGAGAGAGACCATATTTTCGAAAGGTTGTAACTCACCACGGCCCGGGGTGATAAAATTCAGCGTTTATCTCCAAATTCTCCGATGCAATGAAAAGAATATTTTTATTGTGTCTTATGTGACCACGTGATGCAATTTTTTCATACCTTCAATTTTTTTTTGTAAAGCTTATATCTCGGAACTACAAGTTACAGACCCATCGTGTTGGTACTCAAACTTCATGTTTTCGTGATATCTATGTGATCACGTGATCAAATATTCGATAGGCTATATCTCGGAAACTACAAGTTACAGACCCATCGTGTTGGTACTCAAACTTCATGTTTTCGTGATATCTATGTGATCACGTGGTCAAATTTTCGATAGCCAATATCTCGGAAACTACAAGTTACAGACCCATCGTGTTGGTACTCAAACTTCATGTTTTCGTCATATCTATGTGATCACGTGGTCAAATTTTTGATAGCCAATATCTCGGAAACTACAAGTTACAGACCCATCGTGTTGGTACTCAAACTTCATGTTTTCGTGATATCTATGTGATCACGTGGTCAAATTTTCGATAGCCAATATCTCGGAAACTACAAGTTACAGACCCATCGTGTTGGTTCTCTGTACTATCTCGTCAAGGTTGCCTTGAAAAAATTGCTTCTAGCAATAAGGCCGCCTATTTGCCTGAAATTAATTTATATTATATTTAATGTTGTGAAACTCCTTTGGTGCAATAAAGTATATTGTATTGTATTGTATTGTATTGTACTCAAACTTCATGTTTTCGTCATATCTATGTGATCACGTGGTCAAATTTTCGATAGCCAATATCTCGGAAACTACAAGTTACAGACCCATCGTGTTGGTACTCAAACTTCATGTTTTCGTGATATCTATGTGATCACGTGGTCAAATTTTCGATAGCCAATATCTCGGAAACTACAAGTTACAGACCCATCGTGTTGGTACTCAAACTTCATGTTTTCGTCATATCTATGTGGTCACATGGTCAAATTTTCGATAGCCAATATCTCGGAAACTACAAGTTACAGACCCATCGTGTTGGTACTCAAACTTCATGTTTTCGTGATATCTATGTGATCACGTGGTCAAATTTTTGATAGCCAATATCTCGGAAACTACAAGTTACAGACCCATCGTGTTGGTACTCAAACTTCATGTTTTCGTGATATCTATGTGATCACGTGGTCAAATTTTCGATAGCCAATATCTCGGAAACTACAAGTTACAGACCCATCGTGTTGGTACTCAAACTTCATGTTTTCGTCATATCTATGTGATCACGTGGTCAAATTTTTGATAGCCAATATCTCGGAAACTACAAGTTACAGACCCATCGTGTTGGTACTCAAACTTCATGTTTTCGTGATATCTATGTGATCACGTGGTCAAATTTTCGATAGCCAATATCTCGGAAACTACAAGTTACAGACCCATCGTGTTGGTACTCAAACTTCATGTTTTCGTCATATCTATGTGATCACGTGGTCAAATTTTCGATAGTCTATATCTCGGAAACTATAAGTTACAGACCCATCGTGTTGGTACTCAAACTTCATGTTTTCGTGATATC
The DNA here is from genome assembly GCA_907165275.2 of Zygaena filipendulae. NCBI lineage: Eukaryota > Metazoa > Arthropoda > Insecta > Lepidoptera > Zygaenidae > Zygaena > Zygaena filipendulae. Next base: position 1,998,896 of record OU015650.1, read on the forward strand.
TATGTGATCACGTAGTCAAATTTTCGATAGCCTGTATCTCGGAAACTACAAGTTACAGACCCATCGTGTTGGTACTCAAACTTCATGTTTTCGTCATATCTATGTGATCACGTGGTCAAATTTTCGACAGCCTATATCTCGGAAACTACAAGTTACAGACCCATCGTGTTGGTACTCAAACTTCATGTTTTCGTGATATCTATGTGATCACGTGATTAAATCTTCGATAGCCTGTATCTCGGAAACTACAAGTTACAGACCCATCGTGTTGGTACTCAAACTTCATGTTTTCGTGATATCTATGTGATCACGTGGTCAAATTTTCGATAGCCAATATCTCGGAAACTACAAGTTACAGACCCATCGTGTTGGTACTCAAACTTCATGTTTTCGTCATATCTATGTGATCACGTGGTCAAATTTTTGATAGCCAATATCTCGGAAACTACAAGTTACAGACCCATCGTGTTGGTACTCAAACTTCATGTTTTCGTGATATCTATGTGATCACGTGGTCAAATTTTCGATAGCCAATATCTCGGAAACTACAAGTTACAGACCCATCGTGTTGGTACTCAAACTTCATGTTTTCGTGATATCTATGTGATCACGTGGTCAAATTTTCGATAGCCAATATCTCGGAATCTACAAGTTACAGACCCATCGTGTTGGTACTCAAACTTCATGTTTTCGTGATATCTATGTGATCACGTGGTCAAATTTTCGATAGCCAATATCTCGGAAACTACAAGTTACAGACCCATCGTGTTGGTACTCAAACTTCATGTTTTCGTCATATCTATGTGATCACGTGGTCAAATTTTCGATAGTCTATATCTCGGAAACTATAAGTTACAGACCCATCGTGTTGGTACTCAAACTTCATGTTTTCGTGATATCTATGTGATCACGTAGTCAAATTTTCGATAGCCTGTATCTCGGAAACTACAAGTTACAGACCCATCGTGTTGGTACTCAAACTTCATGTTTTCGTCATATCTATGTGATCACGTGGTCAAATTTTCGACAGCCTATATCTCGGAAACTACAAGTTACAGACCCATCGTGTTGGTACTCAAACTTCATGTTTTCGTGATATCTATGTGATCACGTGATTAAATCTTCGATAGCCTGTATCTCGGAAACTACAAGTTACAGACCCATCGTGTTGGTACTCAAACTTCATGTTTTCGTCATATCTATGTGATCACGTGATCAAATATTCGATAGGCTATATCTCGGAAACTACAAGTTACAGACCCATCGTGTTGGTACTCAAACTTCATGTTTTCGTGATATCTATGTGCTCACGTGGTCAAATTTTCGGAAGTTTATTTTTTTCAGACAATAATCTAATACTGAATGCCATTTTACAAAAAAATACCCTCCGTTACACCCTGTATAAGATAGATTTTACTATTGTAATTTTTTCCAAATGATGTAATGGTTCACTCATTGCTATTTACAAGCTGACCCCCGCGGTTTCATCCACGGTAATTTCGGAGCACTCGCGGGAATTCCGGGATAAAAAATAGGTACCTTTGTCACTCAGATCACTTTAGACTCCTATAAAAGAATTTTGTAAATCGGTTTAGTAGATCCAGAGATTATAACCTCACAAACTCTGGAGTTCCCGCGGGAATTCCGGGATAAAAAGTACCCTATGTCACTTAAGATCACTGCAGCTTTTAATTATGAAAGAATTTTTAGAATCAGTTCAGTAGATCCAGAGATTACCCACTACAATCTCACAAACTCACGTACTCACAAACTCCGGAGTCCCCGAGGGATTTCCGGGATAAAAAGTACCCTGTATCACTCTGGATCACTGTAGCTCCCTATAAGTGAAAGAATTTTCAAAATCGGTTGAGTAGATCTAGAGATTATCCCCTACAAACGTCACAAACTCACAAACCCACAAACTCATAAACTTTTGCTCTTTATAATACTAGTATACATTATCTCCTTGATACTGAAGTCAAAGAAATACAATAAATAAAATTGATGCAGGCAAACCCGCAGCAGGATCAACTGCTAGTAAAATCCTACTAATATTATCAACGCGAAAGTTTGTAAGTATGTATAGATGGATCGATGGATGTTTGTTAATCTTTCACGCAAAAACTACTGGATGGATTTAAATGAAACTTTACAATAATATAGCTTATACATCAGATTAACACATAGGGTACTTTATATCCCGGAATTCCCGCGGGAACTCTGAAATTAACGCGGGTGAAACCGCGAGGCACAACTAGTACATTAAGTATAATTTATTACAAACTGAGACTGAGATTCGCTCGCACTCGCGTGAGTTTCGGAATTCCCGCAGGAACTCTAAACTTCTTTTATTCTTCTTCTTACAATAACAAACATAATAAAAAAAGAATTAGCGAAATTGATCGAGCCGTTCACGCGTGATGCTGTGCCCGTAACCAAGTGAAATAGGGATTAATTTTTTATATATATACCTATTCATATATTATAGCTAGCTGTTCATCGCGGTTTCACCCTTGGTAATTTCGGAGATCCCGCAGGTATTCCGAGATAAAAATATCTACTACCTACCATATATTTGTTTCTCTACCTACCTTCCCTACCTACTTTTCACGTGTAGTATACAAAATTTCATACAGTTTGAACCGCGTTAATTTCGGAGTTTCCGCGGGAATTCCGAAATAAAAAGTACCCTATGTCCTCTGTACCCCAGACAACGGGTATACAAAATTTCATGATGATCCGTTGAGTCGTTGAGGCGTGAAAGCGTAACAAACAAACAAACAAACTCACTTTCGCGTTTATAATATTTATTTATGTTTTGGCAACAAACAGTCATATATACATCTTAATTTTTACAATATTTCGTATTACTATGTTACAGACCTACAGTGCCGATACATGATAATAAATATACAGTACAAATGAGAGATGGCACATAAGTTGTCATCAATATCAGTAAGGATAGATAATACCTAAATAGATTACTAGCTATACCGCGTGGTTTCACCCGCGTGAGTTACGGAATTCCCGCATGAACTCCAAAGTAATCTAATTTACGCCTTATAACATCACCTAATTAGCTGTGAAAGTCCCGTCAAAATTGATCTAACCATTTCGGAGATTCACCCGCGTTAATTTCGGAATTCCCGCAGGAACTCCGAAGTAGCCTAATTTACTCCTAATAACATTAGCTAATTAGCAGTGAGAGTCTCGTCAAAATTGGTCCAACCATTTCGGAGATTCACCCGCGTTAATTTCGGAACTCCCGCAGGAACTCCAAAGTAGTCCAATGTAAACCTTATAACATTAGTTAATTAGCAGTGAAAGTCCCGTCCAAATCGGTTCAACCCTTTCGGAGATTCACACGCGTGAGTTCCGGAACTTCCGCAGGAACTCCAACCTGGTCCTGACAATAACGAACACAAAGGAAATAATTTCCCAGTTTGGTGCAGTCGTTTGGAAGTTACGCGCTTAGCAATACATTGAGCGATTCATTTTTATTTATATAGATTTCAGAGTTCCCGTGGGAATTCCGGGTAAAAATATAGCCTATGTTACTCAGGAATAACGTAGCATTCTAATGGTGAAAGAATTTTTAAATCGATTCAGTAGTTTTTGAGTTAAATCGTAACAAACAAACTACAAAACAAACAAACAAAAAATCAAATCTGGCCTTTTTATAATAATAATAATTATTGTCAACTTCCCAACGCACTGACGAACTAAATAAAAGAAGATCAATATGAAATAGAATGACGCACGACGGCTGAATCTATAGAAGTTTTTCGACAGGAGGATCTATGCGATAATGGTTTAGTGGCTAGAACAACGGGTAGCGAAGACGTAGTAGTTTTGTAAGGCCCCTGTTCAAATCTCAGCCCCCACTGTTATACTATGATGTTTTTTTTTGTTATCTGCTGTTATCTGTCATTTTTTATTGCAATGTTTACGATTTGAAATCTATACTGTTTTTTCTGTAGATTATTATTCACACTTCTAGACAAAACTATTATTAGAAATGTGAGTTTGTTTGTTTGTTTGGTACGCTTTCACGGCTTGATTACCTAACCGATTATTAACAAACTTTGCATACACGTTATTAGGGGCACAGAGAAGAACACAGGGTAGTTTTAATCCAGGAACTCCCGCAAGAACTCCGAAAAACCCGCGCTATAATTTCTATATTGTATAGCTAATAATATTATGAAGTAGTAAAGAACCAGTTTTAAAAAAATATTTTACTCATAGGAAACTACAGTATCCCTGAGTGATATAATAGATAACAACTTGACAAAGTATCCCATGTTAGTAGTCGCAAAACTCGAAAACGATCTATCGCGATGGATTGACTTGAAATTTTGACTGGACTTGAAGTTTTGATTAGACGGGACCGGGTTTTTTTTCCAATACCTGTATATTTTTATAGCTGTTCCCCGCGGTTTCACCAGTAATAAGATAGAAGTTCCCGTGGGAATTTCGGGATAAAAGTACCCTTTGTCCTTCTCTGTATCTCTGACAACGTGTGTGCAAAGTTTCATGATGATCCGCAGAGCTGTTGAGGCGTGAAAGCGTAACAAACAAACAAACTTACTTTCACATTTATAGTGAGGTTATCCTACTAATATTATAAACTAGCTGTGCCCCGCGGTTTCACCCGCGTGAGTTTCGGGATTCCCACAGGAACTCCAATGCAGTCTAATTTACTCCTTATAACAACAGCTAATTAGCAGTGAATCCCGTCAATATCGGTCCAACCGTTTTGGAGATTCACCCGCGTGAATTTCGGAATTCCCGCAGGAACTCCAAAATTCTTTTATATAAACCATGTCCTGACAATAACGAACTCAAAAAAAAATCAATTTTCCAATTTGGTGCAGTCGTTTGTAAGTTATGCGCTTACCAACGCATTTGACGATTCATTTTTATTATATAGATGTGAAAGTGTGGATCTTTGTTACTCAATCACGCAAAAACGGCTGAACTGAGTTGGATGAAATTTTGCATGCACGGAATTCCCGCGGGAACTCCAAAATTACCGCGAAGCACAGCTAGTGTTAAATATTTTTACCAAAATAAAAGAAGAGTAACCAACTAAAAAAAAAGTTTAAAATAATTTTAAGTCGTTTTCACAGATAGATTAAGCTTAGCCTGGAGCTACACATATAGGCTTTGTTTCATTGAAATCGGATGTCGGAAAAAAAGTTGTTGTATAAAAACCTTTCGCGCGGGTGAAACCGCGGGGCACAGCTAGTCTTAAATATTGTTGTTCTATACCCTAGAATTTTTTTTCATTACAGTTTAAAATCCTAGAAAGAACGAAAAATAAAACGTTTATAAATAAGTGTGTATAAATAAGTTTGACAAAATAGTTACAAAAAGTGGAATCGAAATCTAAGGTTTGAACACAAGATTTTCACGATTCATAGTTTACAAAAAGAGACGCATTACACCACAGCGCCACCAAGACTCTTGTTGAAATGGCCAAATTACGAATCTTATTCGTCTAGTATTAATCGATTTGCATGTGTGTGTGACTACGTTTCGGCCGGTTATTCGATATTTTCGTGTAGTTAAAGGATAATAATGCGCGTAAAGCCATATAAAATTTTTAAATCAAAGATGTATTAAACACTCATCCTCTCGCACCCATCATCAAAATCTATTTTTTAACCTTGTGATTCTCTGTAAATTGAGAAAACTCTTTTATGGCGCCGTCCGCGGCCTCTATCGGAAGGGAGCTGCGTCATATGGTAGAGCGCACCCTTAACAGCGAAACTTGCCGGTGCCGCCGCCATCATACTATTTGCCGTGTGCTGCGCGGAAACGATCCCAGCTGATTTATTACATGTGGAACAAGTTTCAGGTCGCCGCAGTGCAATATACAAGAGCACTCTGCTCACTCTAAACCTCACCCTACGGTTTGATACAAACACCAGAGGGGCTCTATTATGTAACTTTGTTTCTATCATTTTTCGGTTGCAATCTATAGGTACTATAATAAAAGAATAGAATCCGCGATTCTGTACATTGAATATTTTTACCTAAAATTGAGAGGGGTGATAAAGCACAAAAAAGTTTTTAAAATTATTTTCTGTCTGTCTGTTCGCGATAATCTCCGCATATACTGAACCGATTGTCATGCGGTTTTCACGGGCAAATTAGGCTTAGCCTGGAGCTGCATATAGGCTTTGTTTCATTGAAATCGGATGTCGGAAAAAAAGTTGTATAATAACCTTTCATGCTGGTGAAACCGCGGGGCACAGCTAGTCAAAAATATGGCGGTTTTGCGATTACAATATGCACCTTTTGACACCTACAATATTTAGCAATCAACCGAAATAAATATACTTCAAAAGTCGAAGCTGTCTAAACATGATTAATTAATCACAAAACCGCTATTTTTCTGGTTGCAACTGAAATATGATAGCAACAAAAGTTACATAATTGCCCTGCTGATCGATTTTATAGTGACACCTGAGCCTAAGCTCGGCAGAGCTTGTACTATGGGTACTTAGACAACTGGTATATTTAAATACCATTTTAAAATACACCAAATTTCATCCAAATCCGTTGAGCCGTTTTTGCGTGATTGAGTAACAAACATCCAAACATCCACACTTTCAAATTTATAATATTAATAGGGTATTATATAGAATAAGCTGATGCAATGATTCTGGATAAGAGTGAAAAGACACCTGTTTTAAAAATAAAACCTTTCTCGACCTTTTAAAAATTACCTGTTCAAATGGAGTGGAACCTACTAAAATCCGCTATAAGCTTAAGCCTTAGATATTAATCTAGGGCCGACGACGCATACTTATGAATTTAATAAGACTCGAGAACAAATTACTACGGCAACGAATGAACTACGAGTTGATAGATGGCAAGCAAGAAAGTTGATTAAGTTTAAGTTCCTCTCATATGCGGAGCTCAGTTTTAATCAGATAAGCGAAGAAAGCTGCTTCTGTGCTTAGCAAATAAGGAATGGTGATGAAAGATACTGCCTAATAGGTAGTAAAGAGTAAAGACCGCTCTATGTGCAGATGAAGCAACCGGTATTTGGGAAGTTTCAATCATCAGTTTTTTACAAGGTTACTCAATAACTATTAGGAGTAAAACGACTACTTCCATCTAGTTTATTTAATACTAGCTGTGCCCCGCGGTTTCACCCGCGGTAATTTTGGTGTTCCCGCGGGAATTCCGGGATAAAAAATACCCTATGTCCGTCTCTGTACCCCTGACCACGTACACACCAAATTTCATCCAAATCCGTCGTGCCGTTTTTGCGTGATTGCGGATTCAAAGATCCACACTTTCACATTTATAATATTAGTAAGATTAAACAAACAAAAGTGGATGGAAGTAGTAGTTTTACTCCTAAAAGTTTTTGAGTAACCTTTGATAGACGCTATTACCCCATAGACGCAATAGGCATGTTGACTAATTTTTATTTTTTAGTCTGTCTTGTAGATTATTAAAAAATATTGGACACGTATATTTTTTTTTTTTACGTAATCAAAAAATAACGGCGATATATTGAGTTGAAATTTCACGTGACGTCACTATTCTGACAGTTTGTATGGCGGTTTTAACGGTTAGTGACGTCACGACCCCCTCACCCTAAACTTTAATGCGCTTTATCTCTGTATATTTTAATTTATTTGAAAAAGCAAAAAATACGTGTCTATTGTTTTTTTATTTTCTAACTGACGGACTAATTAGAATTTTGATTTTCAAAAGTAGTCATCATCCCCACTAATATACTAACAGATATCCGATATTGTTCTACCAAAAAAAGGTACGGTCAAGTATTTTATTTCATTGTCGATTGGTGAAAGTTATTTTGGTTGTGAATCAATAAAAAAATATTTTACCTTACTTCTAATAGATATCATGTTGGCTTGGAAACAATTAAACAACACTGGGCCGTCGAGTACAGAAACCGAATAAATATTACTAAGTATGTAAAACACAAAACTTCTGTCTCATGGTATGTTTATTGTTTTAGATTAGCTGTATGTTGAAAAATAGATTTTGCACATAACGAGTAGGTATTATCTCATAAGAGCAGACACGAGAGTGGGATTCATCATCACGCCAGGGAGCGAGGGTGGCCGAACAAAAGTGACGGCTCGTGGCCGACCGAGGATTAGCGATATCATTCCCGACGAACGGCGGGTTTGTGTCAATTGTTTGGTGGGCACTTTGAAAGACAACGAACACTTTCCATAAAACAATAATGTGCACTAGCTTAGAGAAAGATATATGAGAATTTTCACCCCAAAAAAGGGTACTCACATGATATCATGTGAAATAGCGGCACAATATATTTGCCGCATATGTATGAAGAAATTCGAACGGCATTCCGGTCATTTTTGTATGTATTGCTCCATACACCCTCACGCGACGAATAATTTAATATTAAGTTATAGGTCATCTAATATTGTGGATATGCTAAGAGTCCTTTTTTTAAATAAACAAATATATTTTACCTATCAGGATAGTTACGTAAACGGAATATGTTCAAGTATTTTTATATTTTTATTGAAACGTAGTTAGACGCATTTATGGTATGTATATAGACAGTCCTTAGCAAATAGAGAAAATATGCAACCAGAAAGATAGCAGGCACGTACTGAATATTAAGAGCAATATGAGAGCACTTGACTTAATGGTCCGGTTTACACAGGCCAAACTCATAACTCGCGGTGCTGTTTATTGAGAGAAAAAATTCCGTGGATCGGTTAGCGCAATGCAAATTGGACTTAATAACAGTAAAATAAGTCTTAAATTCTCATTAGAGTACGTTTAAATTTAAGGAAGAAGGGAAGAAAGGTAAATTGGAAGGGTCCTGGAAATAAATGGCGTCGGCGAAACTAGAGCGCGGACAACGGCCCGGCTGGTAACTAGATTACTTTGTGCAATTAGTTTCGGAAAATGTTTTCCTTTGAAAGATAAAGCCGAATCAGGAATAATTCAGCAACACACAGAACCCAGCTTTGACAGAATTAATCATTTGCTCATTCAAACGCAGAGGAACTTCCGTGTATTAGGAAACAACTGACAAATCTTGTTGGGATAAGACTGTATAAATCCAAAAATCTTCTAATGCCAAATACACATAAGAAAAATGTAGGTTTATGGAGAAAGAAAAGCAATAAATGTCGCACAAAACGAAAAAGGAGTAAACGAAAATTAGATTCGAAAAGCGATACACCGCCAGCGTTTCTCGTCGCCTTCAGAAAATGAAGTTTGATCCGGTTTTTATTAGGCGCCGCCGTCGCTACAGAATGGAAGGAAAAGGACCCGGATGTAACACTGACCTGATAATAATCTTCGTCACCGACTTGATCACAATACAGCATATTTTATTGAGGGTTAAAACAACACCTAAAGTTTGAAACTTGATAGAACTTAGCATGCCATACTTTGACTAACGAAACCATTAACTAAATTATACGCTACATCCACTGCTGAAATTATACTACAAAGTATTTTGTGAACAAAACGAAATACCCAACCTATTAAGTAGTGTTTCAATTTAAATTATTAAAATTTAAAATGATATTGTATCAGTTAGTGCCTACGCCTATTTCTTATTGTTAACTATTTCCAATGTTTTCCTTTAACTATTTATTTCCAACTATTTACCCTTGTTATTATCAGGATTCCTTGAAACTTAAAAAGCTTTTTCTTTATAATATTTCAACTTCTAATTAATTTAACTCAAATTGCAGCCTATCAGTTGCTTAAGTTGACAAACATCTTTATGTTAGAAGATCAGTAAATAATCCACATAAAGACTGAAGAATAAAAAATAGTTACACATAGCCCATGAAACAATACATGTTGTTTACATCCTGTTTCAAGATTATCAAATCAATCATGGTAAGTTAATCTTTCATATAGCACTCACGTCCCAGTACCCACCTAGATTAGTCACTTTGCTTCCACCATGAAACTCAGTACGTCTTGTTAAGTGAATTTTGCATAGCATTGGCTTCTATCTAGGAAATGCAGCTGCGGTATCTAATTTTATTTTATTTAAAAGGAATCTTTTTTGAAAAGAGGAAGGTATTTGTTGCATTGAATTCTACGCAAGTCGATAAAGGAAAGAATGAACCAGAATTAATATTGCTCCGTACGTAATATGAAATTATTCTGAATGGTTTCAGCTCACCTAAAGATAATGACAACGGAGAAGGTAAAATATCGTGAATAGAAAGCTTTTAAGTTTAAATACGTTCAACGCCAAAATAAAAAGTATAGGTACATAAACAAAATAAAGGGTATGTTATGTACATTTATTTCTTGATAATAATACTAATAGAATATTGTTGGATGTAACAAATTTTACATACCGTATTACGTTTTTATTGCCGTAAAAGAAAACCGTACGAATAAAAAATCTATACAGCAAAGAGGCGAACGTTAAGTTTATTTATGATAATAATATGAATCCGATCGTCGCGGAGACGGAACTAGACACTGCCGGTTCGAATATAGTGCGCAATAAATATCCCCGAGCAAGGTAGAGCCAGAGAGTAGACAACGATAAATTATAGAATGACCCTTGGTAAGCGGGCAATATCGGGGGAGACTCCACGTGAGACAAAAGGGAAGACGACGAACGTCCCTTGCGAATGGGCTGATAAATGGCGAGCCGCGACTAACCACTACAATATAACTTAACAATGGACTTGGAAAGGTCTTTTGATTGCAATTTTGTCTACAAAATCGCCCTCGGTTCGAGTGCTCTTAAAAGGTGTCTTTAAAATCGCTAAGACATCGTGTATAATGAAGAGAATTTTCGGGCACTCTCGAGGTGGAAGGAGCGGAAGGGGCTGGGGCACCCTTCACTGTAGGTTTTGGCGCAATTTAAAAGATTCTATCTCTTATTCCTTTTTGTTAGAAACATTTGCAAAACTATTTTGTAGTTGCCTGTAAATTACATAATTATTAAGTCTTCGGCACTAGCCCTTAGTTAACTTATTTATATTCTAGTAAATCAGATAGGGCACTCAAAAAACGTCACGCACACGACTAATAGGTAGACGGTCGCTGCCCAGTCGTCGCATCGACCTGATTTCCCCTTCGCAACTTTGCTTCACCCGAAATCGAACAATGTACCTACCCCTACTTACGCAAAATTACTCGTATTTCTTCACCCCAATGATTTTTCTTTTAAGTAATGAGCAAAGCTGTAATTTTATATAACACTTTCGAGGATATATTCATATACTTCCATAATATAATTAATGAATTATACCTAATACTAAAGAAATAAATATTTGTAAGCCTTTTTTGGACAATTTTACCATAGATCTAATGTGTTGCCATAGATCTTTTGTATTGCCATATAAACTTATCATATTAACTCGGATAACGCCGAAGTGTAAACGCTGAAGTGCAAACCAGATAGTCGGTCTAATATTCCGTAACACTGGAGGCGTAGAATGGATGCGATGATAGAATCCATCAATCAAAACGTGAGGCGCTTAAAATTAGGTGTTATGACCAAAGCAATCTTTCAGCACTCTTGTCTAGTTAGTCATATTAATTGTCTTTCTTTATAAATAAAAAAAATGTTTGTATGTCTGTCCTCTATGCGTTTCGAAACCATTGATCCGATTTTGATGAAACTTAAACAAAGCAGCACAAGTAATATGCGAATAAAACGTCATTAAATTTTCTATGAAAGAAATTGGAATTAAATAGGTATACAGTAAGTTAATAAAGTATGCCGCAAAGAGCGGCGACTGCAAATGCACGAGGGATGGAGTTATTATGGGGTGAGGGTGCATTTTAATGAGCAAAACTATATGAGCAGTGGCTAGTTGGTGACTCAGTCCGAATAACTCAATTGTGCCACTCTGTTTGCTGTGTGATACCTACTGGCTTTAGTATCCCTGAAGAGGACTATTAAGAGTTAAAAGTTGAAAAATACACATTATGAGCTCGCAGTGTCCTTTTGTTGAATATCGGAAAAGTAGTGAACAAATTTAATTAGAGATTTTATTAATTCAAAATGATTCAGAAATGCAAAAAAGTTTTATTCTAGTACCTACCAACGGTTGGTAACCAACCATTATCTTCAGTTAAGTATCTATAATCCGCTTTAACTGAGTCAGCAATTTTTAATCCGCCGCTTTGAGATAATCTCCAATATTGCACAAGCAACGTTCACGCAGCTTCTATAATTCCATTCGATCTACGGATCCTTTGGTGATTATGAAATCTAAGCAAAACAATGGAACTTTTACAATCAATAAACTTAATGATAAAGTTTCAAACACTTGGTTCTTTACGCGTTTCAAATAGGTAACCACGAGCAATACTTACATCAATCCAATAGTTTGCAAAAAGATGAAGACTAAGCTGACGAATGTCTGAAACAAGAAATATGCACAACATTAGCTATAAACTTAACAGACTTTATAAAATTATATTACAAAACAAAACAAACATGAGACAATCGCAAAAAGAATGCTCATATAACAACATCGTATCATTCATATCAGATTTGGGTCGACCGAGTTACATAAATAAAATAATACCTACCGAGTCATCGAAATAACATTTTAATGTATAATTCAAATGTTTTACAACGTGAAATATTCTCGAAAGAAATAAGGGAAAAATACACAAGGCTGTTATAATAAAGACTGGTGATATCTCTGGGGACGTGACTGCGCGCCGGCATTCTGTAGGACCAAAAAAATCTGAAAGGGCCGGATGTGTCGTCCCAACAAACATAAAGATAACATTTTCAGGCAATAGTTGGCGCTTATTTCACACTTCGGATGGACATTTACGGCAATACAGCACAGATAATGGTCAACGAAAAACTTGAAATATGTTTCAAGGACAAGTGAAGTGGGAAGCCCAAATCTTTATCGGCTCGAATGAAATACAAATATCTAAGAATCTATAAATATCGGCTCGATTGTTTTCAACGAGCTGTGCCCCGCGGTTTCACCCGCGTGAGTTTCGGAATTTCCGCAGGGACTCCAAAGTAGCCTAAATTACTCCTTATAACATCAGCTAACTTAATTAGCAGTTAAACTCCCGTCAAAATTGGTACAACCGTTTCAGAGATTCACCCGCGTGAGTTTCGGAATTCCCGCAAAATCTCTTTATATCAGGATTAGGAACCTTTGCGGACGCAGGCAGAACAATCCGCCAAAGTTTCATCACAAAGATTCACCCGCGTGAGTTTCGGAATTCCCGCAAGATCTCTTAATATCAGGAGTAGGAACCTTTGCGTACGCAGGAAGAACAATCCGCCAAAGTTTCATCACAATCGGACCTATGGTTTAGAAACGCATAGAGGACAAACATTACAAACATTGATTTTTATTTATAAAGAAGATGAGGAGGAAGTAAATACGTAATGAATGTGTAATGAACAGGCCTTGGAGTTATATTCAATAGACATTTTTAGCCAGAAAATCATCAAAACTTATAAATTATTTCGTTTTTAACAAAGCCGTAATAGATCTTCATAATCTTTAACGTGCTTGAAAATAATTTCTCATTTGCGGGGTTTTAACTCCCGTTCCCCTTTACACTTGGTAAATACAAACCCAACTAGGCAGGTACCTACTTGTGGCGCAATAAAGCTGCAAGCCACGGCTACATCTACACTACCTATCTCTATCTACTACATTAACGCTATTACACTCCGATGAAGAGCCGTGTGATCTTTGAAGAGGAAATTGAAAGTAGAAGAAACAAACGGAAAAGTGTAAAATGAATGTGAAGATGGATTGGAAATTGTCAAGTAGAAGTTATATAAAAGCACTATAGAATACATTATAATAGGTATAACCACAAAATAATTGACCGAACAACAAAAAATTGGTATGCAAACATTAATAATTTCTAAACATTTCTTGTGGCACACCTATATATTTCTACCTGTTACTTCATAGTTCCAAGCAGTCAAATAATCGCTTCAATAACTGCTCACTTCCCATTTTATGTTTACACCCTTTTCATATCGAAGAAAACAGATACTTCAGTATTGTGAATGTTAACAACGTATGCATGTATAAAATCTCGTTGCTCCCACAAGACTCAGTCACAGACAGAACATCAAACGATTCGAGGGAACTAGGCCATATTCGTCGAATATATTTACTGGTAATATGTTATATATGAAGCATTTGAAACAACCAAAAAAAAACAAATCTCGCCAAAACAGTACGAGGTTGCATTAGGGATTTGGACTCGCGCACTGAGGGTCCCGTAGTTCCCCTACAAACTTGTATAATTTTTATTTCTGTGATGTTATTTAAAAAATCGGTTTTCGGATTTATTTTTTTGAGACATTTGGCAAAATTTCATGATTCTAGAATCTAGATTAACGTGAATTACCCTATAGCAGCTGCAAGGGTTGCAGATCCGAGTATTTGATATTAATTTCAACTTGATACTTCCACATGTTCCGCGGGCTTGTATGTCTCTCTTTTTGTATTGTGTTAGGGTACATAGCTGGAGCATAATAATATGTGTCTTAAAACATCGTTAATTCGCAGTACGCTAATAAATAAAGACAAATTCCAAATATTACAGTCGATAATTTAACGCATAGTATATAATAATTGCCGTTTTATATCCTCTCAGTTAAATTACTCTAGATCCCGTTTATGGCAGGTCGTAAAAATAAAAATAAATCACCCAAATAAATTTAGTCGCACTTCATATATTTTCCACCGCGTCACTTAAAAAGGGCGTTTATTTACTACCAGAGTAATTAGACTACAATATAGTCGTCTGTAGAGAGTTATTTATTCACTTATTTTAGTTCTTTTTTTCAAGATAAAACTTAAATATTTAAAACTAAAAGATCAAACTCCAAAAGTTTAGACTCGAGCTAGGTACTTCACCAACAAACTGAAAAACTTTACTCGTCTCGTTTACTCGTAGCCAGAGGAAACTTGATAATATATAATATACCTAAACGATGTAATTTTAGTTTCTAAAAGAGTTGGTAATTGAAGCTTACACTTACACTTTAGTGAACTGGCGAAAATAGGTGCCTGTGTATCTGTGTGTGTGTTTATAGGTTAGTTTCCAATTTCTTGTGTACCTAATCTAGAATTTAAAATGCTGCGCGAATAGATTTATATCGAAAGTTTTGTAAGGAATATTAAAAATAAAGCATCAAATCTCTTTCCTTTTCAACTCACTATTCTTTAACATTACCTAATTTTAATGAACTTTCTATCGTGGAAAAGAAAACAGTAGATACATAAAATTAAAAAAAAGAAAAATAAAACTGTATCTTTGCTCGTCTTATTTGCCAATAACAGCTAATTTAATCTACTTGATATTTTCAATAAACTAAAAAAAAACAACAAACAACCATCAAACCAGAAACATCCAGTTCCTAACCATTTAGGCAAGTATTCAATAAATTTTTAACCGACTTCTCAAAAAGGAGCAGGTTCTTAATTTGACGCATATGTTTTTTTTTATATCTTCAACGTTTTTTTAATAAATGAAAGATATTGAAACGATTGAATTGTTATATACCTACCTATACGTACAATTGATATGACAAATTCAATTGGTGGATGTTTACCAACAGCTCTTTGTAGTATATATGTACAGGAATAATATAAAATGAGTGTTGTGATCCAACATTGGCGACCACAAAGGGCGCGGGGCGCGGAGAGACTCCATTCAACCCGCACCGTATTCACTGAAAACTTCGATTTCGCCCTGGGTGTCAATTGCAAACGCTTTGTGCCGCGAAGCTTCGGAACTGATGGTGTTTAAATAAGCGTTTCACTTCAATTTGAATTGTAAATCGATTTATTAAACTCAAAACCGATCGGTCATAGATTAATATTTGGTTTAGTTGAATCAGATGATTCGAATAAAATAGAACTTTAGAAATTGTCATCAATGTATTTGGGATTCGAAGGTAAGACTAAAAACCTATTTTTCATTGAATATACAATTTTTTTTTTCGATAATATCTATTGTAATACTATAAAGAGGAAAAGGCTGTTTGTCTGTTGACGTAAATCTGTAAGTGAAACACTGAATCGTATAGTTATTAAAAGTCTTTCACTAATGAAGTATAGGTGTCCTTGAGTAACTAACATTTTTTTATACCGTATCAAAGAGTTTCTGACTTCCGAGGAAATTGCACAATACACAGAATGATACCATACCAAGAATGATTATCTTATTATGTAGTAAATTAACAAAAATTTGTACTTTTCATCTGGTGACAAAACTCCTTGAGAAAAACTCCAGTATAACGCGGGTAAAATCGCCGAGAAACTGCTAGTATAGGTATATGCCTGCATACCGGGGTGAAACAAGAGCAACCCGCTGTAAAAAATCATATCTTCCAAGATATATTATATATTATTTAAAAAAATAAGTAGTAGAATATTATTTCGATCTGGTAAAATAGATACAAATTTTTGACGAAAGCCGAGCGCTTCGTCGTCCCTTGTAAGTACAATAATATGTACTTGGAATGTGTCTTTCCGAGAAGGAGTTCGTCGGTAATTTTAACATACTCGTAGGTACATGAGTATATTGTATTACCAAGTGATAGTGGAAGCTGGTTTAGGGGTGAGCCAATCACTACGTGCGACAGGGTTCCGCACTTAACGGATGATTCATATAGACGGAGTTGAATGAAAAAACCCACTTAGATTGACCTCCTGAGGAGAAGGAAGAAGTATTGCATTAAACACCCCATCTATCATATCACCCTTACGGGGTTAAAATGGAACGTAACTATGCTATTTTATTTATGTCTTTCTTTTTGCATAGGGATATTTTAACTCTGCAGGGAATTTATTTGAAAGCAAACTTGTACATTTTTGACGACCCAACAAAAAACCTACTTAGGCATACCTATGCCTAAGTAGGTTTTTTACTCGAAAAAGACAGGGTGGAGTTTAAGAATTGAGCGTGAATGTACCGTAGATATGCACAATGAAAACTCGGTCTCATTTCTCGGGAAATGTCATCGTTCAAGTTCGTTCAAAGGTATCTTCTAAATAAGAGTTGAAACTTTAATATTAGACGTGTTAACGGTTTCGTTTTGTTATTGTCATCATAATAATAATATTATAAAAATAATAATAATACACTTCACAACACACAGATCTTCTTGATCCCACACTAAGCTATAAGCTTGTCGTGGAAACCAAGCAAACGTGGTATATATATGTATGTATTATACTATAGATACATATATAGACGCCCAGATTGGAAAATGGAACCCTGCGTACATCACACAAAGTCCACCCCCACCGGGAATCGATCCCGGAACCCCTTGATTAGCGGTAGTGCGATCGGCTTCTTTATCATCTTTAGTTATGGCGTCAATTATTATAATTCTGTCAGGGATAATATTTCTCAGCAGTGAAAATCTCTTCTTCTACTTCATTAACTACGGCGAAACGCCAATGACAATGTTAGATTGAATCCCAAGTAAAACATGGTTCCCTCGAAAACCAGTTTTACCTGCTCAGTGTTCAAAAAGGACGCTGAAAGGTGACTGTAATAACGAAGAGGAACGTGATACGCGAGTACTCGGTTTTGATATCTGTTTTTTCTTGTGTCAAAATGACGCGGGTGTCTTGTATCAAAAGCAGTTTCCATGGTTCTGCTCTTTCACAACTCAATGCTGACCTCGCTAGTGCAGCATAATGTTCATGTCAATGCCCGACACTATTTTATCGATCTTTTATGGAAACAAACAGGTAGTCGGGTTCGGTTACTCTAAGAAGATTGATGAAAACGATAATTTTATTCCCTTCGATCTTATACGAATACTCGATATCATACCTAGAAACCTACTTAGCTAATCACTACCACCATCTCTTTAAGTGTTTACTTCGAAATTTCATCGAATGAAATTAGGCTTTCTTTCCCCAGGGTAAAGTGTAACTGACCAAGCATAGCATTTGTTATTTATTGATTTACGTAACTTCAACACGATACTACAATATATTATGTACTCACGCCGTTCCGTGACCTAAACGCATTATTTATAAGTTCACATTGTCGGTAGAACTTGTCAGTCTTTCCATGCGATTTTTATAAGTTAACCCTTCAAGAATCACACCCAGAGATTTCACATTAATCCTTTGAGTTAGTCAATCTACCAACAGGAAAAAGACAGAACGTAAAACTTCGAAAAGTTCTTCATTGGCAGCGCAACCAGTCATATTAAGATTTATTCTTGAAAGGAATTTAATAAGCATGGTGCGTCTGGCAGTTTTTCTTGGTCTACATTATTACTCTATGAAATAAAAAAACACCAGCCATGTAGAACTCAGAGACCAGTTTTATGTTTTAAACGTTATTATAGGTATTCAAAAGTCAAACCTGTAAGTTGGCGAGTCAGCAGAGATAAATCAAATCCAATCAATCTCACAATGATCCAAGGCTCACAATTAAGATTATAAATCGATGTTAGGTTTAAGCTATGTGCCTACTTATAGACTAAACTACTGTTACCTACTGTTTCTTATTTTATTGCAAAATAAATTATATTAAAAATATTATTATTAAAATTAATTAAACAAATAACAACCGCTGCAGCTAGCTTTGGCAGCTGTACAACCATTGAAGGCAACTGCTGCGGACAGCCAGCAGTAGCACCAACGTCTGCTCCACAATAACGATTACACAAAAACAAAGAAGCGGTCTATGAATTACTGTCTCACGTGTTTTGAATTTTAAGCACCAGTTCAGTAAAGTAACTCGAAGTTTAGGGGGACGTCTCGTTGTCCCCCCTCGAGGCCTAAGGGCGAACGTTGCAAGCGACGCAACTTTTACGACGGGTTTATTTGGACATTATTTATCGTCGTGGCCCCTGAGATAAAACCACCTGCTCCGTTATTCCTTCAAAAATTGTGTTTTGAAAACTTTATAAGCTTTTACAAGTACAAAGGAAACCATTTTTATAACTCAAAGTTGAAATGGGCACAATTAGTAGGTACTTATTATTTTTTCCCTAGCACAATATTCGAGTATGAAATGGTAAACGATATGATAACTTTAAAGCATCAGTACGTTTTCAATGAATCATTATTCATTACATTTCCATCCTCAGTGTATTTATCGCTTAGTCCGATGCAAGCGTAGACCGTAGTAGATAATTTATGCCCGCAGTTACGTTCACAAGCGGCTGTTGTCCGGAAAACATAAAAGCTTTTAACATCATTTCACTACGCCCTCAGTAATTTCTGTTGCGGTTCAAATGCTATTAAAATTAACGATTCTGATGTTCAGCCATTATAGAAAATATCATTTGAAATGTCACAATAAATACAAACATAATAAACATAAAAGCACTATAAACGAGCGATAAAAGTTTAAAGTGGTCTTTGAAAAATAAATAAAAAACATCCACATTATAAACGTTCGGTACCCTAATGAGTGTTGACGCTGTCAATTTCTTTGGGGAATTCATTGTGAAATTTATTATAAGTGCTTGGGTGCACTGTTAAACCGTGTCGAGAAGCAAACGATTAATCTTTGGAGCTGCGTCCTCGCCCGAAACAATCTATTACAACTTCAAAGGAATGGCGGAAATAGGCTTTTGTAAGTTTGGACATGGAGCTAAGGTGGGTCTACGCGATCTTATGACGTTCTAAGAATAATGATCGGATCCTCGTAACTGTCGTGTTCAGTTTATTGTTTCAAAACTAGGGTGGTTTAAGTGTACCGGCGTTTAGCAGTCGCGTTGCTGCGTTGCGCTGTCGTGAACGTACAACTACTTAGTCATCTCGTCACTAGCTGCTCAGCCTACCGTGTGCCCAGTGCTTGGCGGCGCGGCCCTTCGATATTGCACCCGCAACTACAGTCAGTATTAGAAATTTGTAATCACTTCTGACAATAGTTGAATCGTATTGCAATAGTGATAAAACTCAACGACTGACTATAGTGTTAACATATTTCTGATGCTAACTGTAGGTACAACCATTTCCGCAAGTCATGTGTGCGTAATTAAACTGCGGTAAACTTCGCGGCACAGTTTGAAATAACCGCTTTGTTCCCAAAACCATTAGGTACGTTTATAGTTGCGTAATAGTTTATTTTGTTCAGCTAGGATACACAAGTGAAAGTAATTCTGACGAGAAATATTTATAGGTATACCTACAATTAATATCAATTAGATTTAACAAATTGAAACAGTTAGTAGGTACAGATGGGTAAGACAAATCATACCGAACTGTTCATCAAATTAATATCCTGAATTGTTTTATGCAAACAGTTCATTTTGAACATATTTTTGAGTGTATACTAATTACTAGCTGAGATTTATATCCGCTTCGTTTTTTACATAAGATTAAAAAAAAATATTGTAACGTTTTTACATACTAAACAATATGACATTAAATTTGACTGTCTTGCCGTACGCCGCTATCTAGCCGATAGATTTTCTTAAGGAAAACTTCTCGGGACTGAAATGTAATTACATAAATGTGAATAAGTCTCGCTCGATTTTTTTTTTAAAACAAGTTTTTTTCAAATGCGTTAAAAGTAAGAAACCATGCATTGCCATCCAAACTAAACGTGTACATACCAAATTTAAAAATAAAAGTTAATAACTAATAAGTACCAAAAAATAAAAAAAAACTAACAAGCGCGATAATGGCTCTAGTTCGTTTCAGTCATAAATAACCGATAGGGTTCAGAAAAAATTTCGACTAAAAAGCAAAGCTACAGACGATAGCAAACCATCTCGCTTAGTGTGGGATCAAGTAGATCTGTGTTGTGACGTGGATTATTATTATTATTATTTTCAGGAGGACATTTTCTATCTGAAGGGGACATAGGTGGTTTATGAGATTGTAGTAGCCGGTAGCTACCTCCTAATTTATCATGTACTTGCTACTCCCCGCGGTTTCATTGGCGTGAATTTCGGGGCTACCTCAGGGACTTTAAAAATTATCTTATGCCACATAGGGATACCGGTGCTGCCTATCTCAGTGAAGTGATTTTAACTGACTTATTACAACCTTAAATCGAACTTTTGCACATGGCAATTTCGACTTTAAACACAACGTGCAAGATAGAAATTAATGTAAAGTTAAAACAACTCTATTAAAGAAATGGTGGTAGGTAACCCCCAAGGACGGAAACGTGGCGTGTGTAAAGTTATAACTGCGTATTGAGCACAAAAGGACCGATGGCGGCGTGGCGTTATAAGAAAGCCAGTCCAGAGAATAATGGCTTATTCAAATTTAACGTCGGAAAAAAGGCAGTTCGGGAAAACGATCAGAGCGTACCGCGCACCTGAGCCACGCATAAATATGTTTAAATATAATAATATTATTATTTATACCTATTAGTGTACCTATACTCTCTACGAATCTCTTGTTAGCGTCTATGGTCTTACTAGATAATAATAGAGCTTTATCTAACACTAGCTATCTCCCGCGGCAATTGTCGGTTCCCGCAGGAATTCCAGGATAAAAAGTACCCTATGTCAGTATATTGGACATAGATAAGCCTTAGTGTGTTAACCCACACTGGAGAAATTTTGAGTAAATCGTGTTTTAAAATTATAGCCCCATTTTGAGTCGACATTTTTATATGTTCAACATTTTATTGGTATTTAAACAATGTAATAAGGTAAACACATAATTAAAACACGTTCTGTAAATCTCTATAAATCGTTCTGTATCTAGTAATAACTTAATGTTGTGGGTTAACGTGTTATTGCTTATCAGCGTCCAATCTATACTTGCATAGTATAAATAGTGGTAGTTACTTGCACAATATTCTAGTAAATAGAGGACAGTCTGTACATCTACCAAATACAAAAAATAAATATATACTAATAGTAGCTGGAAAATTTTAGAAAATATTTAAATTGTATCATTTGTACAAAGTAATTTCTAGTAACTATTATTTTAATAGACGTGTAACAAAACAGAATTACCTATCGCAGCGTACTACACTGTGCTGTACGTGTACGGAATTTTAAATGTACCAAGTTGCGACATTTGCATAGAACGGGGCCAAACACCGTGTTTCACCTTTCTCAGAAGCGATAATTTACTGTATGAAAACAACAAATCCAAACTTAAAAGTTTCATAGCTTTCATCAACAAATAGAAAATAAAAACATGTCTTTAAGAACATAACATACATAATTTCCCATCACACCGTAGCGTCGGCAGATTTATGTAAAGCCGCACATGATTTCGCCGGAAAATTGGAAACGACGTTAATGCGTAAACACCTATCGCGACCCAATTCAGCGAATGAATAAAAAATACCTTTTACGGCCATAAATGGAGGTTAGGTGAATACGTACTTACACATAGACGTAGGTATATGCGAGCATCTAAAATGTAATTAAATTAGTAAATTGAGCGGAACACAATATTGTCTTATTGTGCGTACAGCATAATATTAGGTACGGTTTCGAGGCAAAAGTATTCAAGACCAATATCCGATTAAGGGGCTACATCTGGTCACACAAACAAAAACACTCGTTGACAAAATTAAAAAAAAAATAGTTTAATAGTAGGATCAGCAGCACAATTAAAATTCATACTCAGTTATAAAACATAAACAACAAATTTTCTTCACGTGTAGACTCCTGCAAACTCCTGCAAACTGATTTAAAACTAGTTGATACCCGCGATTTCAACCGCCCTAATTTAGAAATTCCCGCAAGAGTTTACAGATCTTAAACATCCGCATCTACGGATGTGAGCCTTCGAAAATCCGCATTCACATCCGCGGGTGTGAAAAAATCAGCATCCGGAACATCCCTGCTCTATACCTCTATGTCACAAAGGAACACTGTAGCTTTCTAAAAGAGGAAGAATTTTTTAAATCGGGTATGTAGTTCCAGAGTAAAGTTTGTAATGATTTTGTTCTATTACAAACTTTACCTCTTAATAAGAATTTAGTGTAGAAGGGAAGGAATATCTTATAATCTCAGACGAAATAAAAACTCAAGACGGAGCGCTGTCAACAACAAAGTGAAGCTGGTTTCGTAAACATGTGGGCATTTAGTGAGTGTTGCCGTGCAGTGAAAACTTATTACCCAAAATTGTTAGATGAAGTAAATACATAGATAAGTTAGTATTTTTTTAAGTTGTATACCTCGGTTGTATATTCGAGAACCTTAAAAATATAGGTTTCGAAGTTATGATAAAACATGGAAAATAAAAATTAACGCCTATTTACACTTACATTAATTTTATGAATATTAAAATTTTTTACAAAATAATTAAAACCGACTTCCAAAAAACACAAAACTAAAAAGATAAAAATAACAAAATACCGATTTAATCCAACAGACAATAATACACGTAATACCTACTATTATTGGTTTGTGCTACCACTTTTCGATTCGAATTCGGTGCCAAGCCCGCTTACGTCTGCCCACTTGGGTTGTTCAGTTCACGACGAGCTCATGGCGGGAGTGGACTTAGCTCATCTATCTACTTACTCCATACTTGGCTTGTCACCGACTTCATATCGAAAAGTGGTAGCTCAAACTAATAATAGTAGGTATTACGTGTATTATTGTCTGTTGGATTAAATCGGTATTTTGATATTTCAAGCTTTTTAGTTTTGTGTTTTTTGGAAGTCGGTTTTAATTTATTTGGTAAAAATTTGTTAATTTCTTGCTTTTAAGTGAGACGCTTTGTAATGTATCTAAGTTACAATAGCCTGAAGTTACTACTCATCATCTTTTACAAAATATTGCTCTTCTCGATGCAGGGACGTTAATTTTTGAGGAGTTCTCCTGGTACATCACACTCAGTTCCACTTTGCCATATACGTTGTGAGTTGTGACGAGCATAAATTGTTTAGAAACCATTTAAAGTTAACGAATCGGAACTCGTGAAATACCTATTATTGAGTAGTTCCGATGATCATCTGTGGTCTTCATCATCAGTTCCACTTCTTCAAATTTTGCTTTCCGAAAGCAAATGAACGATTTACTATAAAAAATACTCAAATCGGTATAGGTGTGCTTATTATTTTTGAAGAGTTCCCTCGATTTCTCCAAGATCACATCATCAGATCCCGATTTGGTGGCAATGGGACCTAATTGAGAGTAAACCCTTTCAAACAAAAAAAGAATTTTCGAAATTGGTCCAACCGTCTTCGAGTAATCGGTGAACCTACATAAAAAAAAAACACATATAATCGAATGCATAACCTCCTGCTTTTTGGAAGTCGGTTAAAAAGTTAAAATCGAAATAGGTAAATGAACGTGTTACATTACGTTCCAGGTCACATTAACTTACCCAAAAAACGGGGACTATTGTGACGCTCACTAGTAGCAACACTTATGAAAGTTGTGGAGGTTTTGTGTTCCAAGTTGTCATAAATTAATAAAATTGATATTTGATTAAAAATGTGGTTCTATCCTGCTTTTTAATTTTCGAAGATTGGTTTTTACACCCTCTCACTACAAAATTCAGCATTTTTTCTTAAAAAAATAGAAATTATACAGCGTGACACTCCGCGCGTCGGAATAGCTTAACTGACAAGTTAAGGCGTAGTTTCGTTATATGTGTGTGCGTGTAACTGTGCATGTACACGCCGAGGCGTAGTTTTACGGCTTCACTTCTTTGTTCACAGCGCTCCGTCTTGAGTTTTTATTTCGTCTGAGCTTATAATAAGAAATTATTATGATTTTTTTTTTAATACACTAGGTACAAGTAACAAGTGTCATCGAAAGGAAGTCTTTAACAACCTTTAAGCGAGAAGCGGCGGGCGAGCAATTCGAATATGACATGCCGTCGCGTCGTTGTTATCAATTACAACAATCCCTTCCGATACCTACCTAAATATAGAAACGAATCTGCGAACCGGCGGCTTTTCTCATCAAATTAACAATGAATTACTCGCTAATGCCTTCTGCCATTAGCGAGCAATTAATCAAAAAGCGAGCGATGAATGTACATCCGAAAATATTTGAACGCTCGTCACAAACATCTTCACAGATTCCGTTTTTCACGAACCAGGGACCCAATTCTCGCCTCCTTCGAAAAAATCTCGAACTCGAGTTTGCTGTTCGATCCCTGTGTCGACCGCAAAATCTCGATACTCGAACCGGTTTCTTCGTATCTCCTATTCTCAACACAAATCGAACTACACTTCGAGTATAAAGTGTAAAATGTTGCCAGTAAAAGCTTATTCGAAAGCCGTATCCATTCCATTCTACACGATTCATCCGGATCTAAAACGGCAGCAGCTATTTATAGTTTTTAAATAGTGTGCATCGTTTTATATCAAGAACTAACATATTTTAAATTATATTTGTACCAAAAAAAGAAAAGTTCTTACTTTTATCACTTTTACATCATCACTTTAATTTTGTTTAAATTAGTTTGCGTAGTATGGATCGTGAAGCATAATATTTGTTTTTGTTTTTACCCTTTTTGGGAGAAGCAAAGGAATCGTAGTCCATACAGCCTGAATTGGCTGTATAGATTACGATTATTTTGTTCTTTTTTTTTCTTTTATTTACACCTAATTGCATTGCTGAGATTCATTTCGATGTTTAATCGGAACTTTAAGCAATGAAGTTGCAGTTAATTACCACCATCGCACTTAATACAGAGTACATTTACTAATACATAATAAACTTCTAAAACTGTAACATATACTTGTATATGACTTGGCTGTATGGCTCAAAATCCCTTGTCTGTCCCAGAAGGGGCGAAGATAAAAAACAACAACAATTTCTGAAACTGTCACGCACGACACCGCTATTTGACATTTATGAAGATTCGAATTCGAAATTTACCTTTCGACCGCTTCCGACCAGTCGAAGCAGTTCGAACGGCTTTCATTCGAGAAATGTCAACGTCGACATGTCGAGAATTGCTCAACTTGACTTCATCTCGATTTAATGTTCGAATTCGAACTTTATCTCGAGTCCGAGTCTACTTCGAATGTGCGAGAATTGCCCCCCTAGTAAATTTCGAATTCGAATCTTCATAAATGTCCAATAGCGGTGTCGTGCGTGACAGTTTCAGAAGTTGTTGTTGTTTTTTATCTTCGCCCCATCTGGGACAGGCAAGGGACGTTGAGCCATACAGCCAAGTCATATGTTACAGTTTTAGAAGTTTATTATGTATTAGTAAATATACTCCGTATTAAGTGTTATGGTGGTAATTAACTGCAACTTCATAGCTTAAAGTTCCGATTAAGCATCGAAATGCATATCAGCAACCCAATTGGATGTAAATATAACTTCAGAAAAAAAAACAAGGGAATCGTATTCTATACAGCCAATTCAGGCTGTATGAACTACGATCCCTTTGCCTTCCCCAAAAACGGGTAAAAACAAAAACTAATATTATGCATCACGATCCGTACTACGCAAACTAATTTAAACAAAATTAAAGTGATGTTGTAAAAGTGATAAAAGTAAGAACTTTTCTTTTTTTTGGTACAAATATATTGTAAAATATGTTAGTTCTTGATATAAAACGATGCACACTATTTAAAAACTTTAAAAAGCTGCTGCCTTTTTAGCTCCAGATGAATCATGTAGAATGGAATGGATACGGCTTTCGAATAAGCTTTTACTGGCAACATTTTACACTATAAACTCGAAGTCTAGTTCGATTTGTGTTGAGAATAGGAGATACGAAGAAACAGGTTCGAGTACCGAGATTTTGTGGTCGACATAGGGATCGAACAGCAATCTCGAGTTCGAGATTTTTTCGAAGGAGGCGAGAATTGGGTCCCAGGGGGCAATTCTCGCACATTCGAAGTAGACTCGGACTCGAGATAAAGTTCGAATTCGAACATTAAATCGAGATGAAGTCAAGTTGAGCAATTCTCGACATGTCGACTTCGACATTTCTCGAATGAAAGCCGTTCGAACTGCTTCGACTGGTCGGAAGCGGTCGAGACGTAAATTTCGAATTCGAATCTTCATAAATGTCCAATAGCGGTGTCGTGCGTGACAGTTTCAGAAGTTGTTGTTGTTTTTTATCTTCGCCCCATCTGGGACAGGCAAGGGACGTTGAGCCATACAGCCAAGTCATATGTTACAGTTTTAGAAGTTTATTATGTATTAGTAAATATACTCCGTATTAAGTGTTATGGTGGTAATTAACTGCAACTTCATAGCTTAAAGTTCCGATTAAGCATCGAAATGCATATCAGCAACCCAATTGGATGTAAATATAACTTCAGAAAAAAAAACAAGGGAATCGTATTCTATACAGCCAATTCAGGCTGTATGAACTACGATCCCTTTGCCTTCCCCAAAAACGGGTAAAAACAAAAACTAATATTATGCATCACGATCCGTACTACGCAAACTAATTTAAACAAAATTAAAGTGATGTTGTAAAAGTGATAAAAGTAAGAACTTTTCTTTTTTTTGGTACAAATATATTGTAAAATATGTTAGTTCTTGATATAAAACGATGCACACTATTTAAAAACTTTAAAAAGCTGCTGCCTTTTTAGCTCCAGATGAATCATGTAGAATGGAATGGATACGGCTTTCGAATAAGCTTTTACTGGCAACATTTTACACTATAAACTCGAAGTCTAGTTCGATTTGTGTTGAGAATAGGAGATACGAAGAAATAGGTTCGAGTATCGAGATTTTGTGGTCGACATAGGGATCGAACAGCAATCTCGAGTTCGAGATTTTTTCGAAGGAGGCGAGAATTGGGTCCCAGGGGGGCAATTCTCGCACATTCGAAGTAGACTCGGACTCGAGATAAAGTTCGAATTCGAACATGAAATCGAGAGTTGAGCAATTCTCGACATGTCGACTTCGACATTTCTCGAATTAAAGCCGTTCGAACTGCTTCGACTGGTCGGAAGCAGTCGAGACGTAAATTTCGAATTCGAATCTTCATAAATGTCCAATAGCGGTGTCGTGCGTGACAGTTTCAGAAGTTGTTGTTGTTTTTTATCTTCGCCCCATCTGGGACAGGCAAGGGACGTTGAGCCATACAGCCAAGTCATATGTTACAGTTTTAGAAGTTTATTATGTATTAGTAAATATACTCTGTATTAAGTGCTATGGTGGTAATTAACTGCAACTTCATAGTTTATAGTTCCGATTAAGCATCGAAATGCATCTCAGCAACGCAATTGGATGTAAATATATCTTCAGAAAAAAAAAACAAGGGAATCGTAGTCTATACAGCCAATTCAGGCTGTATGAACTATGATCCCTTTGCCTTCCCCAAAAAAGGGTAAAAACAAAAACAAATATTATGCTTCACGATCCGTACTACGTAAACTAATTTAAATAAAATTAAAGTGATGATGTAAAAGTGATAAAAGTAAGAACTATTCTTTTTTTTGGTACAAATATATTATAAAATATGTTAGTTCTTGATATAAAACGATGCACACTATTTAAAAACTATAAAAAACTGCTGCCGTTTTAGCTCCGGATGAGTCGTGTAGAATGGAATGGATACGGCTTTCGAATAAGCTTTTACTGGCAACATTTTACACTATAAACTCGAAGTCTAGTTCGATTTGTGTTGAGAATAGGAGATACGAAGAAACAGGTTCGAGTATCGAGATTTTGTGGTCGACATAGGGATCGAACAGCAATATCGAGTTCGAGATTTTTTCGAAGGAGGCGAGAATTGGGTCCCAGTAGCATTTTTGCAAATCCATAATAATTGACTATTGTCCATACAAATTGCCGACACTGTTTATAGACCTAGGTACTTCTTGAGTAAATAAATGATAGGTGCTCTTCTATTCTATTTAATTATATAAAAAAATACAAAGTTAAATTTTTAGAACTCCATATTATGTTCAACATCCAAATCTACAGTCACTTAAAGTATTAGAAAATCATACAGTTTTTACAATGTTTTTAATTTATTTTCTGCATATCACTTTAAAGTTTTGCAATATCTTTAAAATTGACAAAATAATCATTTGCACACTTAACGTTTTATCCTTTTGTATAGGTATATATGTATAGCATATTCTACACTATTATTAAAAAGACGTTAAGTCTGTAGGTTTGCAAGTTGAGATGTAAGGGATAATTTCTGGAACTACTGAAAATTCTTTTTCATTACTCATACTCGGAAAGTAGGTCTGAAGTTGCCTGAGAAGCGGGTTGAAAGTAACCCTTTTCAGCCCTAGGGAGAATCGCTTTCAACTGACAACTGTCAAATTATTAAAAAAAAACTAGGTCTATTTTCACATTTCCATTGAACCATGTTTCAACTTTCTATACAGCCAGCGCGATGTAAAATTGAAATAACGTAAAGTTTAAGTAGGTATTAATTAAAATAAAATTCACTCACTTTTTCTAAAGCTAATTCCTATTTATATTTTTTTATTTTCTTTAATTAATACTTAATAATTAAAGAAAATATTTTTTTTAGGTCGCCACAATGTAAATAAAAAATACTGGCTGAATAGCTAGCCGGCCAAAGAAAAAGAAATAGGTGGGAAAGTGTCAAGCGACTATCCGATCTTCACTCATTTTTTCTTTAGCTAATTCCTATTTTTATTTTGACTTTCCTTGCATTCGTAATGAAAAGCACAGTGTTACGTGATTACCTTCTCTCTGCCCTCGGGAGAAAGACTTACTTAGTCCCTCGATCTATTGGCGCCAAACCCCGTCTCGGGACTAAATAAGTTACTTTCACCCCTAGGATAACAATGTACTATTACTGATAGGAGGATTTTTTATATTGGAACAAAGAGCTCCCGCTCTTCATGGGGGTGAAAACCCAGCTATTTGGTATATTATAGGTAATTTAGTTCTTGAAATAGGGCACTTGCATGAAATTTATAAAAAGAAATTGGGTCAATATTTCAAAAATAGAACCAGAAATAAGCATGCTCATGTGAGATTTATTAAAAAATTATCAATATTATTCACAATATTCAACTTTTAATTCTGTGAAACGGAATGTTGCAATAAAACACCAATCACAGCCACGACTAGCATGTTATGTTTACGTCACTTTAATTTTTCACTCTGATTGTGGCAGTTTTATTTTAAAAATCTTTACTTAAAATTAAGTAATCATTAAAACAAAAAACAAACAACAAAACAAAAAAAAATAAAAAACTATTCGTGAGTGTGGCCATTACACTTAGTTACTTTTGCCTTCCCTGAAAGGGGCAAATTTTCCTTAAAAAAATTAAAGTGATGTAACATGCTAGTCCTTAATCCCACGTGAGATTTTTCAAAATGCGAGAGAGTATATTCAAATATTTTCAATTATTATATAATTATGTATATTAGAGTATATTCAATTATTTTTCAAATAAGGAGAATAATGGTGTAATAATTTCGATTTATTGCCGTGATTCCGCATTTGGCGCGTTTTAGTGGTAAGGTATAAAATAGGAATTTTCAATGCTGTATTTAATTAATCTATGCATTTGTTTTTTTTTCTTGTTTTGTTTAATCAGGTCATACATATTACATATTATCTTTAAATCAGTCTGGAAAAAAGTTCATAAAGTTCCCCATTAAAGATAGGGTAGTTTTATACTGATCTAAGAGTTCCTGCAGGAATTCTGAAGTGAAGCTAATTTTTTTTAAAAAAAAAGCTAATTTTACATTAGAGCTGTGTAGTAGTTTTATAATATGTTTTTTCTTGCAACTTTATATGTATTGAAGATTACAAACAAACAATGTATATGTATACATCAAAAGGGCATTCATTAATCTCTTTCTGAAATCGTTGCGTCCTCAATGTCACACTTAAAACAATTATTTCAAAATTTTAGATAGTGTGGTTATTCATGCAAAGCAGCGATATGTTAGTGGGATTTTCCCAATGATAAGCATCACCAACCAAGCATAAGTCAAAGTGCCATTTGTTCAGGCCTATTGTCCTTTCCACTTTGATAAGATGACTGTTGATTCTGATGATTGTAACTCATACTAAAACCAATACAACACCCTCACAAAGTGTAATCAATGGTGAACTCTAAATCTAATATATTTTTAATCTTTTCTGATTAAAAAAATTCCACTCCTAAAAAGCAATAATCAGACCCAAAAACGGCCAATCATTCCTTGACCTTTTTTGATTGAATAAATGAAAAAATCTATAGTAAAACTAAAATATAAAAACAACTTTTACTTAAAGCACATGAAAAAACTTAATGAATATGGACAGCATAATGTCTGTGTTGTACTGCACTAGGAGACAGTGGTGTAACTTTACATATTATCTTCAACACAACATTACATGGACTAAATTGACATTAAATACATAAGTAGGTGCAAACTGTGATGTTTCTTTATAAAAAAGCAATTTGGTTGAAGTAAATATTTTAAGTTATGTAACAAATATTGCGTGTTCTTTAAATTTAAATTTACTTGCTTTGTATTGACTCGATATTCATTCATTATTTCAATTTGACGTTGCAAAAACCAGTTCCAAGAACATGTTTACAGAATGAAAGTATAACAAGTACCTAGGTAGGTACAATGCGTATTAAATATTACAAAATATAGCTAGACATTAAATGAGTCTTCATGTTTTATTAACTGCATCAGGTCATTCATGGTCTATACTACTCAAAACTAACACAACTGCGGGCTACAATTACCAAAATTACACAAAAACAATAGTTTCTTATTATCGATCGAGTAAATTTTGCTTAACAAACCCAATTGAACTTAGAAATTCTTACCTTTGCGGGATTTATTCGCTTCTAAAAATTGCTGCTATCAAATTGTTAATAAAACACTTAGAATAAAAACAAAGCACAAACTAAAACAAAATTAACAATGTCTTTAAATTTTTATTTCGGAACAGACAAGAATATTAAATGAAATCTGCGACAGCCGCACGCACGAAAACCAAAAAAATCCGTTTTGCAATTTGACAAGCACAGTTGACAAGTGACAAGACAATTTTTTTTTTTGGTGAAGTTAACCCCTTTCGTGGAGGGCAGAAAGAAACTTAGTCCATATAGCCAATTCAGTGGTATATGGACGCAGATAAGCAATAACATGTTAACCCACAATATTAAGTTATTGATTCAAGACGCTTTATTGAGAGTTATAGAGCGTTTTTTAATTATGTGTTTACCTTATTACATTGTTTAAATACCACAAAGCATTTAAACATAAAAAAATGCTGAAACAAAATGACGATATGATTTTAAAACACGATTTATTCAAAATTTCTCCAATGTGGGTTAACACACTATTGCTTAGTATCTATATCCATATGTATTTCTTCTTCTAAAGTTAATTACTTACATCGAAATGCATTGGTGAGATGCATTTCGATGGTTTACTGGGACTTTTGGCAGCAAAAACCAGCAATCCCAGGCAAATAATATAATAACTCAAGGAACCGCGGCCGGCGGCGGCGGTTAGGGATCGGCCCATATTACATTTTATTAGGTACTTACTACTACTACGTAATTACACCGGCCGCGCACGGACGGTTTAGCGTCCGTTTCCCCATGCGCACGTGGTCTCAGCACTGTACTTACACACCACACTCGTCCGTCGTTCGGTAAGTACTAACTCTGTGCGCCACACACATCTACATTTGAACCCGTGCGGAGGAGACAAGTGCGTGATTATCTCTTTCTCGCATACACTACATCCCTCCCTTAAGGAATAGCAAATTAGGGTGACTGAAGGGCGAAGGCGTCAATTCCAAACAATCGAATAGCTCCCGGGTGTCCAACTTCAATGTGCTTATCAAGAAAACCTAACAGGACAATCCTGCGTGTGCGGTCAGGTTAAGCATGACGTTAGTACTCCACCCCGTTCTCAACGTGCTTTATATACTTTTTTGTTGTCATCTTGTGAGGCTAACTTTTTTCCATATAGAATTTAACCACTGCGTTTTTTTACCGAGCAACTGTGCCCCGAGAAACGGTGCGAGTAGTGGTGCAAATCACGGAGGACAACAGCTAAGGGCGCATTCCCACTATGACGTGATGACAGATAATCGTGTAGTGTAATCGTTACGTGTCGTCTTAGTGTTCACACGAGGACGACACGATTAACTGTCGCCTACTACTTTTTGCGGTGACGACAGATTGTCATGTCATGTACAATGAGAACGGCTAGCACGACAGTCGTAAAACGCAGAGAGAAGGTAATCATGGTAAAACGAAAAAAAAATGTCACGACTAAATAGTGACAGCAAATCATACTGTGCCGTTGTTGCGACTATCTATCGTGAATTCGTGACCACGATAAAAATATCGTATAAAAATTTTTGACCACAGTGGTTATAATGGGAACAGCTAGAGACGATAGTCGTCACCCGATTAATTATTCGTTACGACGATCCTTCGTGGTGCAAACAAATGTAAAATAATTTGGATGAATAAGCGAAAAAATCAATAACATCAAAAAATATTTATACTAATTTATTATTTTAACCTTACTATTAAAGTATTAACAGTAACATTGAGTGCTTATGTATTTATTTGAAAAATACAAAGCAATAAAAATATCTGCGCTAGTTAAAAAACAATGTTGGTGCTTATGCTACTTTATTGTCTAAACTCTAATTGTCTATGAATATTTTTAAACCCAAGTGGCAAGTACCTAGGTACGTATTTTTTCTGGTGGCCTCTCAGACGAAATAAAAACTTAACTTTTTTATTTCGTCTGAGGGTGGCCTCTCTTCATTTCAGTAAAAGCAGAAATATTTGGAAATACATTGAAATTTTGATGTAAGGTTAAAATAACACTGCTACGCGTGGTAAATCTTATGTACACAAGAGAGCTTATACAAGCTTACAAAATATATGTACCTATGTGACGGAAACAGGCACTGTTTATCGACACGTTTTCAATAGGGAATTTGCCGAATTTTATAACCGACTTCAAAAGAGGAGGAAGTTCTATTTCTTAGTTAGTTCTTTTTTTTCCCTTTACTGATCTATGTAGATATTTTGTCACATCAACTTAAAATATATGACGTCTACAGCTGATTATTTGGTGCTCGTTGGGTGCTCCGAGAAAGATAGCACGAAAACATGCAGTTTCAAACCGTTCAAGGCCATAATTTGACTCTACACTTAAATCTATGCACACTTCATAATAAAGCGAAGAAATGCGGTATTGTACACGTTATATTTGTAAGCAACACTTTGCTTAATTTGAATTAAGTCATTAATCCATTTTGGTTTGTTATTTTATCAGCCTCTCGATCAGTCTCAAAATTAGTTAGTAATAAAAATATATCACATAAAATTTGCTGGAATTAATATCACTACTGGAGATGAGCCGACTAGGTTTTTCGCTGATAAATCGACTAACCAGTTCAGTAAACACAAATATAGAAGATAATCGCGTCGCGTCAAGATTTCGCATAAAAAAAAAATGATTTTTATTATTTTTTAAGCGCACATCAGTCACATGTCACATAATTTTAAGCATACTTTTAAAATAAAATGTAACAGGCGCGTGGCCAGCCCCCCATTGGGGGAGTCACCAAGTAAATGATTACTGAGGTTTTAGAAAATATAAAGATTACATTACATACATTATCTTTTATATTCTTGAATTAAAAGTGTTCTTTTACCACTTTTCTTTTTATTTCTTTCTTTGTTCAGAATGCTTACTCAGGCCAGTCATGAGTTCACGACTCCCATGGCTCTCTGACCATGTTTTTGATTGTAACCGGAAAATGATAGAAACAAAAGTTACATAATAGCCCCCTGGTTTGAATGTACTTGTTTTTGGAATTAATAAGAATTCGGTGTTAGGTATATGTAGTTGGCGAATCACTAATCAGTATTAAAGTATGTGTTCTTGTTAATTTGTTTTAATTACAAGTTAAGCAAAATAGCAAAGTTTAGCCCTTTTTAAACTATATTTAAAAGAGATCGTCACGATCGTTACATTATTTCCAATACCGCCAGTTCCATACAAATAAAAATTTCATTTTGCAAAATTTTGATTTTTTTGCGTAGACTTGCTGTTGGCAGTATCAAAAATAGTATTTTAATAATTTAGTATTTTAGTAATAACATATAAAAAAGCAGCCTCATTTTGAGAGAATATGAATACAAATTCGTATGAGAACTAACCGAGACGTTCCCCCTTACCCTTGGCGGCGGTGGCAAAAACAAATGGTAGACAACATGTCTACCATTATCTACCATTTGTTTTTGCCGCCCCCGCCGCCACCGCCGTGGCTGTGGCGCCGCCCTTAAATTGAACAGTATTATGCGAAATCTACGCCAGTGTCAAGTAAGTCCCTGATGAGTACGGTCGCCCTCCGCGGCAGGATCCGCAGCAGGTTGCCGAGGTACAGCAGGTGTTTGGGAACCGACGCCTCGGGGTAGTTCCGTCGGACACTGTCCAGGACTGATTTTGCAGCCTCCTCCGGCGATATCGTGCCGAAGTAACTCGATATTCTAAATAGAAATATTGCCGTTTAAGTATCGGAGTATTTAACCGAAAGGAGATGCGGTTGACAGGCCTTCTTTGACTTAAGTACGAGAGAACGGCTCATTCACACCCGTCTTTGTTATTTTTGTGAGTGTTTTTGTAGTTGTAATCAACAATGCAGAAAGTGAGGTTTTTTAGATAACACTAACTGTGCCCAGCTCCCTGTGGAACTTCGTAAAATCCATTTTTAGTTGACGTCTCTTAACTATAAACTATCTACTAGTCAAATTTTAGCTTTATAAGTCAAGTAGTTTTCGAAATTTTGTGTTAATTATAAGATGGTGTCCCTTTAATTATATGTACACTGTCTGCAGTTAATGCTATGCATCATAACTAGTTTGTTATACATCTTAATCTTAATATATATAAATCACGTGTCACGTTGTTTGGCAATGGACTCCGAAACTACTGAACGGATTTTGGTAAAATTTTGTAAGCATTTATAATATGGTTTAACTTAAAAGATAGAATAATAATTTTTATCCCGGAATTCCCGCGGGAACTCCGGAATTACTTCGGGGAACAGCTAATCACCGTAAACTACAACTGTCAGAAGTACAAAGGAGGACATAAAGTAATTTTTTCCCGGAATTCCCGCGGGAACTACGAAAATACCGTGGATGAAATCGCGGGGGACAACTAGTAGTATTTTAAAAATCAGTTCAACATAACAGTAATGTTGAATTGATTTTAAAGAGGCATTCTAATCGAAATTTTTGCATTTGGTCGGTGGTTATTACTGTTGATTTGATACTAATCATGGCACATGTATCATTGTGCTTACCTCCATTTCAAATCAGTACCATCATCATCTTTGACAATAAATGGATAAATGTGCATAAGTGTAACATGAACTCCGTCAATCTTGTTAACTCGCAGATCCTCCATAAGTGAACTGGCCAGGCCTTGCACAGCAAACTGTGCCACACTGAGTGGTATCTGATCTTTAATGTAGCTGAGGCCAGCTACAGAAGTTAGCGCCACCACGTGCCCATGGTTTTTAGATTTCATGTCAGGCATGAACTGGTCAATCAACTGGAATTTGTTAAATCTTTATATTATTAGTTATTTATTTTAGAGGCTTCTTTTAAAATGTAATCAGGATGCACAGTGCACACTATTCTAGTCATGGACGCTGAAAACGGACTGTTTATCATTTCATGCAGCATAACTGCATAGATTTGAATGAAATTTTGTATGTATTTTACCATATCCTATGGGTAGCATATGTCATATCTACTATCTTTAAACGAGCAATTCTTGTATATTATATCTATTCTATATATGTATATAATCTGAATCTCGAAAAGGCTCCAACGATTTTAATGAAATTTGGTATGCAGGGGTTTCGGGGGCGATTAATCGATCTAGCTAGGTTTCATTTTTAGAAAACGACGTTTTCTCTGTTTTCAGGCAATGAAAAATGAGTGTTTGTTTTCTACGTAACAACAGATGGCACTATACACAACGAGCGCAGCTCGGAGACCCTATTATACCCTAAAATATATTGGATACTATATTTTACTATTTGCAATAAAAGCATACAGAAAATATTGCAATAATCAGGTTAACCTGAAAGCAGTGACTAGTACTAAATGAAATATAAATTTGAATTGAAAATTTTAGAGGAATAGTCATCAGTAATATAAGTTAAAGTATAAGTTTACATTTCTATAAATGTAGTAGTCTTGAGTCTTCTAATATTTGAATAGTATAGAAGCAAATATAGCAATATCCACTTTTTTCTCAAATGGACCTGTTGACAGTGCATCTACATATAAAATTCCAAACACACATTGATCACATTCACATATACATTTACATATATCGACATGGCATGGTTGCAATGTCTCAGCATTGTGCTATGGGTACAGGCACTCAATCATAAGTCTTACTATTTTAATTCTTTATAAACATTCAGAATAGGAATATTATAGATATATTTATTTATAGTAATTTTATTTTCATTACTTACCCAAAAATAAGATGTTAAAGTAAGATCTACTGTTTCATGTATATTTTGGGGGGGCTTTGTCAGCAACGATCTTGGACTTGGTATACCACAACAATAGAATATCATGCTGACAAAACTAAAATCTTCCTTTACTTGCGCAGCCAGTGCCTCAACATTTTTTTTCTTTGTTATGTCAACATTATAAGCAACCGCAATGCCCTTTGTATTGTGTTTAATAACATTAACTGTGTCTTGGTTAGAAATAGAGTTTTTGTCAACACATAGCACTGTGGCTCCCAGTTCTGCTAGCTGTATTGCTATTTCACGACCTATGCCTCTGCCAGAACCAACAACCTTGAATTAAAAAAAAAAACAAATTAACAGGAAATATCTATATCTAGGATGGTAATAAAAATATAAATAAGTTTGTAATGGCCTTCAGTCTTTGTATATTAAATATTAATGCCAATTGAGTTTTTATTCATTTAAGAAAAGTAGGTACAAGTCAATTAACAAAATATTGTGAAAGCATATCAAAATGATCCTCATTTTATCTTCAATCCAATCAACATCCGGAAAGTAACAATTTAAGCAAGATTAAAATTTAATAATTACATATAATGTGCATGCAGATAAACAGCATTATAATCTTATAGATAAGCAAGATTATAAGGTACACAATAAGTATATCTGAAATTTTCCAGAAAGATGTAGGTACCCTATAATTGTAGGTATAATAATTTTCACAAAATAACTCACGATTGCTGTCTCCATATTTACAGGTTTCAATGGAGGTGGTTTGAAGAGCTCATAGAACGATTGAAGCACAGAACTTATCGTATTCAGTATCACCCAGACTATGTCCACCATAAGGACACATAGAGAGTAAACCTTTACTAAGATTTTAATAGGAAAAACTATGTGTAACGCAACACCCAGTAAGGTATCCATCATACGGTCCTAAAAACAAATTAATTATGGTAAAATTATGTAAAATCAAAAATAAGAACAATACATTAATAAATTCTGGTCGAAGGATTCCTTGTTGATATTTTAAAAATGATTGAAAAACTTACCGATTTTGTCTTCATATTTGGATGAGAAAAAAAAAGTAAAGTGTAAACAAAATTTTTGAAAAATGGATATTGTTTACAAAACTATACTGTTTTTTATTCAGTTCAGTTCACACTCCACTTCACTTCACTCTTCAGTCTTCACTCGTCATTCGGCTGACGGCAGAGAGAAGGTAATCACTACGTGGCGTGGCTGACGGCTCGGGCCTCGGCAGTCGGCTTCAGTAGGATTTCAGTTACAGGTTACAGAGTACTTTTTTTAAGTGATTTCAGTCAAGTACTTTTTTTTACTGTTCAGTCTTCACTTCATTTCATAGACTACGTAGGTCTTTGTCACAGATTTCAACTTGTGGAATGTGTGTGGTGTGGACTGTAGTAAGCCAGTGGTACCAACTCTCGAAAACATTTACCCCTAAAGGTTAAGTAAAAAACCTGTAAATCCCCCTAAATAAAAAAATATTACTCAAGATTTTTGCCTTAGTTTCGAAATTATTAGGGCGAAAATATTGGTCTTTTAAAAAAATTTAATCAAAAGCTTTTTTTTAATCCAGATTTTTTTTAAGCTCCAAATTGACGGTCAGTTTGGATGTTTGGATTGGATTGGATGTCAATGTCATCCGTGGCAGTAATCCACACCCCGGCCCCGTGCCCATTGACGGTCAGTTAATGAATGTCATCGACGGATGTGATCCGACGGATGTCATCCACCCGACACCCCACTCACCAACTCTCGAAAATTTTTTCCCCTAGAGGTTATGTAAATAAATAGCGCCAAGATTTTTGCCATAGTTTCAAAATTATTAGGGCGAAAATATTGGTCTTAAGCTGGGCATTGACGATCATTTTTTCGAATCAGTTTGGATGTAATCTGCTGGCGTCACTCCAAATGGTTTTAAGGTCTGTTACGCGACCGTTTGTTTGTTACGCGATTACTCGAAGACGGCTGGATCGATTTGAAAAATTCTTATTTGTTTGAAAGGGTCCCGAGGTGATCTCACTGTCATGAAGTCAGGATCTGATGATAGGATCTTGGAAAATCGAAGAAACTCTTTAAACATTACAGCATAGCGATTTGGGTAGATAAATTGTCACTTTATAAACCAACCCACTTAAAGGCGAAAATCAAAAGTGGTGTATGACATCTTTGTGCCGTCAATGGGCACCGTTAATTTGTGATGGGCACGGGGTGTGGATTCAGAAGAATAACTAGCTAAATTATTTATTAATATTATTGCTACTGTTATTGTGGATTACTGCCACGGATGACATTGACAATTGACATCAAATCCAATCCAAACAATTTGGAGTACGAAACGAAACATTTACTTACTAGTGATTACCTTCTCTCTGACAGACACGCTCTGAACAATAACTTATTCTTCTGAGCAATCTGAGCAGACACGTAGTGATTACCTTCTCTCTGCTAACAGAAATACAGACTTCGCTAAAACGTAGTGATTATATGATCTTTGGACTTCGCCTGCACAGAGCGCGGTCTACACAGCTGTAGATGTTTGATTAAAAATGACTTTTGTTTATCAAGGAGATCCAGATCTGGAGTCCAAAGCTAAGAAAGGTATGGCTCAATTTTCACAATTCTTACTATTAAATGCGAATGTGAGTTTGCTACGCTTTCACGCCTTATCTACTCTACCGATCATCATGAAACAAACCCACATTCGCATTTATAATATGGGTTGGGATTTAGGATAATCTTGTGTGATCTCGCTAAAATTTTGGTTAAAACTGTAAACTTATAGCTGCAGAGCGCATATCAGAGAACATGCACATAGTGGCAAATGAGCCATCACTGGCTCTCTATCGACTACAGGAGCATGTGAGGAAAGCATTGCCTCCAATGGTGGAGCGCAGGGTTGAGGTCACAAAGCTGCAGCATGAGCTGCAAGGCAGGTGCTATGATGTGGAATATGCCCTGAGGTCAGTACAATTAATGTTAATATTTTTTTGATTCTTATTTTTTTTAAGCATGTATAATTATAACAAAATATATTGTATGCCTCATAGAAAAAACATTGTGGACATACTTATATCAATTTAGAACTCTGTACGTATGTGTACAACTAAAATTAAAACAACAATATTCAAATTTTTTGGCTTGCATAAGATTATGGTCATCAAAAAATAAAATATTTCTACTCAATTCACAGTCATGATTAAGCTTTGTTGAGTAGCTTGTTATTAATAATAATTTTATACCTACTATTTTCTTCTATCTGTATTTCAGTGCTGTGAAATCAATGGATGCCGCAGCAACCAGTTTCAAGAATATACAAGACATGATAAAACAATCAATATTTTTAAAACAACAATTGAAATATGAGGAGAGTAGGAGAAATAAAAAAGATACAAATTCAGTATACAAAAGGTTATCGGCTCATATTGTTTTAGATCTTCCCGATTTATCTGACTTTCCTATGGTGCGGGAGACCACAAATAGAATAGAGAATATGATGGCTCATGCGCGAGGCTCATCAGCAGAGCTCCATAGGTCTCATACCACATTGCATTGAAGCTTTGTTATTTCCTTATTGATAATTTAATTTATTTATAACTAGTTAATTTGTCTATTCTAATCAAACTTAATGTGTATTGGTGTATGTATTTAAAATGCATTCCAAATTTCTAGTCGAATATGCTAATTGTTATTTACAGTCAAGTATTTGGTTCATATAACAAAATTCACATTCTTTATGTTACCTATCAAAGAGTCATTGGTCAGTGCATAATCGCGAGCTATTTACTATTTAGTTATTTGGTGTGGGTTGTTGAGCTTCTAATAATATAATTGTCACGCTTTTTGTAAACATTACACAACTTTTGTTATAGTGATGACTGAGTAAAATTATTATTTGTTGCATCTCATTAATTTTTATTGCTGACATCAAGCTAAAAATATTAAAACTGTTATAAACTTAACAAACTAAAATCTTTGTCTTATATAATCACACTATTCTGCTGCAATAATAAACATAACTAGCACAAAAACTAACAAAATTGTGAAACTCTAATAACAACTAAATAAACTTCATAATTGCATTCTTTGCACGCATAATACTGCTTTTATTAAAAGCGGTTAATACATTAGACGGCAAGTCACGGCAATGATAAGGCTTATGACAAAATGTTAATACACTGTCGACTTAGTTTGGGATCAGGGGTCAGTATTATTTCGTTTATTGAAATTTCGACCCTGCATGCTGTAGGTATCTATGCAAAGTTGAAATTGTAATTTTGGACAAAATTT
Organism: Zygaena filipendulae; assembly: GCA_907165275.2. Taxonomy (NCBI): domain Eukaryota; kingdom Metazoa; phylum Arthropoda; class Insecta; order Lepidoptera; family Zygaenidae; genus Zygaena; species Zygaena filipendulae. The sequence continues at coordinate 2,040,577 of OU015650.1, forward strand.
CAATGTAATGCTACAAATTGTACTAAAAGAGGCGGCACTGAAAACAGGGCCACATTATTTTAATGTTTAAAATTTTTTGTCCTTCAAGATACAACTTTAAATTTGGTAAAGTATGAAGTCGAAATTTTGACTAACAAAATTGTGATGTAACTTTGCGAGATTGCTTAAAAACAGACAACAGTTTAAAAGCCGACTTTGAAGAGTGTTAATTCAGTTTTTTTGTTTTTTCATAAGAAAATTATGGTGCCGTGTCGTTACCTTCCAATGTGGAATTGCTCATCAAAGTCCATGCTACGTCGCGTTTTAGATTTCAGTCAAAAATATATGTATGTGTACCTAACCTGGTGCGAGAGCAAAAAAGCAGCGACGTCATTTTGTTTTTAGATGTTTTTAAATAGTGTCACTATACTTTATCTTACTAAACATCCAATATGTTCATTTTATTTAGGTACGCTTTGTATAGCTTAGTATGAGGCTGGCGGTGACATTTCATCTGTGCTTCCATGCATGACTCTAAAAAATCGCTGACCAGGGCAACTCTTTGAGATTGGTGATGCCATACTTCCTCTCGAACCTACGCAGATTCAAGAAGACTCTCTCATTTGGCTGCTTCATCTTCCGGCGCGACATCCAGCTCGAGAATAAATTCCCCCCGATTGGCAATTGACCACTTTCACTGGCGATTATCGTGTTGTAAATGTAGTCTATGGGAATGGTACATATGACGTAGGATTTAACTTGGGCGTTCTCCGTCTTCAGTTGCTCCATCTTTTGGAACATCGCCGTCCAGTCCAGTTGTGTGTCTAATACTTGGACATTTGCTAAAGCCTGACGAGAAGGAATGATGTTAATGGGGTAGATGACTAAATTATACATAGTTTTGAGTCCGTCGTGTAGATTAATAAAAATTTTGGACACGTATTTTTTTTTCTTTTTTACCTAATCAAAAAATAACAGTGAATGTTGATACATTGAGTTGAAATGTCGTGTGACGTCACGCCTAGGTACATTTTATACTTAGTTATGACGTCACGAGCCTCTACTCGTAAACTTGAATGCGCCTAATCTTGTTATTTCGTTATTGATTTGAAAAAGCAAAAAATACGTGTGTAGTATTTTTCTATTTCCTAACTAACGGACTAAATAGATATTTTCTCATACCCTGGCATCATGCCTATTGAATCACTCGAAACACTCACTTCACGGATGTCGTTGATATGGAAACGCCTGAAGTGCTTGCTGAGCATGCTTGTGACGTTGACCTCGCTGCCGCTCATTCGCATCACCACCGTGTACCCTTTGTTGCTGTACCGCTCCACCAAGTTGTCCACCTGGTCTATGTCGTAGATGTAACCGTCCACCATGAACGCCAGACGGTTCGTCACTGGCATGTGACTCTCCACGCTGCAAATATACGTTGGTACGCTTCGTTGAATTTTTGTGCAAAGCCTTTGATGCACCCGCACTTATAAAATATACTAATTTATATCGATATATTTATACAACGTGTTAATGAATTAACTGAAAACCTGATACACCCCGTTTGATAAAATAAACAATAATATGATTAAAGTATATTTTATGTCGAAAAACTTAATACTTTAAAAGTTATTCAACATTAGTTTGGAGGAGAGATCTACGAAATTCCAAGCGCTACACCCACGCCTAGGCGGCGTACGCGCCAACTATTGTATTATAAATAATCATTTAGACATGGGCTAATAAAAATGAATATATATAACCTATATTAAAACATTGTGCGATCGATTAGCTTGTTTATTCTGAGCAAACTACTTTCTAGTTTTTAGTTAATTCATTAACACGATATATAAATCGCAAAAACACAAAATTTTAATATTTTTTTTGTGTTCGTAATTATGAGGATAAGGTATGAATTAATTCTGCGGGAATTCCGAATCTTGTGCGGATTGCACCTAGTAAACCTACATATAAATTCAAGTCATCTGGCCGCTTGTCATAATATATATATGTATAAGATGTGGTAAAATAAGTTGCAAATATTTTCAGGACTGAAAGTAGATAGGTAGATATACGTTATGTTATAACAAACAGGATATAAGCGAAAAAATAAAATTATATGTTCGGTAGTTTTCAGAATATGAGGAAAATAAATTCATTGACAAACATTACAACTACATTCACAACTAGGTATATTGTGTACCTTGTGGATCACAAGGTACACAATATAGTTAGTTACACGCGGCGATGTGTGTGTGTGTGTTCTTTTTGATTGATTTATTTTGTTTCCTTTTTTTAAATTTCTTTTTATCTTTCTTATTTTATTTTATGAACATGTTTGAGCATGTTTGCAGCTAATTTTAACATAGAGGTTAATCTTTCAGCTGATAGGATAATGGTGACGATAAATCCATATCGTCAATTCATTCTTCATTGCTCACTCTAGTCCACCTAGGTACCTATTGAACATTTTTCTTGCGAACGATTCCCTCTTAATGAGACCGAAAGAAATACAGATTTCAAACTTGTTAAGGTGTGTCAACAAAGCGTGTCATAATACAACATGTATAGCTTCCTACCTGCTAGAACAAATCAACACAGCATGTCCTCGCTTCCTAAGCTGATACAGAATGAAGAACATCGCGCGACAGATAGAGAACTTCTGGTAAGCCGCGCATTCATCCAAAATAATGATTGGTGGCGCACCGACAATCGCCGCCGCAAAGTGCAAACGTGTTTTGTAATGTGGCTCGAGGTAGCTAATGACGGTGTTAGCCTCTTCCTCGAACTCTGAAATGAAATATCCGGATTGAAGGACCATATTCAGAAACGCTTATTTCATTATGTTTAGGAGTCAAGAGTGCCGAAAAATTTTGTCACAATGATAATTGGATATTCTCCAGGGTATGAAAATCAAAATTCTAATTAGTCCGTGAGTTAGAAAATAAAAAAATAATAGACACGTATTTTTTGCTTTTGTAAATTAATGAAAATACACATAGATAAAGACCATTAAAATTTAGGGTGGGGGACTCGTGACAGTTCAGTAAAAGCTCCATATTGGTATAGAGCTAACTGCAAACTGCACCGAGTTGTAACGTCACGCGAAATTTCATCTCAAATGTATCTCCGTTATTTTTCGATTAAGTTCGTAAAAAAACAAAAAAAAACGTGTCCAATATTTTTTATTAATCTACAGGTGGTAAAAATTTTGTCAAGTAGCAAATTGCAATTTTGCTTAGTTTTGAGCTGTTCCTCGCGGTCCATCTGCGGGAAATCTGAAATAAAAAATGCCTGTACCTATGTTATTTTCTGTACCCACCCCCTGGCAACGAGTATGCAAAATTTCATCATGATCGGTTAAGTATAGTTAAGCCGTGAAAGCGTAACAAACAAACGACTTAATTTATTTAGAATATTAGGATTACTTTTCAGCCTTTTTACCAACCTAATGCTTCAATAATGTTCTTAACTTCACTTTTGACGTGCTCTTTGGGCACGCCACGCAATGTCGCTATGAACTCGAGCGCGTCCCGCACCGCCATCCATTGCGGCAGAGGGTCCTTGTTGCAGCTTAGTGTTATTTGTCGAGCGTACTGCGGAGTTTGAGTACACTAGTAAATTACTTTCAAAAAACCTATTGAGGTTGTAAACTTTTCTTAGACTTACCTACATAAAAACCTTTGCTAAAACTTGGGTTAACCAGACCTAAGTTACAAGTTTATACGTGGTTAAAACTTGACAACGTAAAAGGGCTAAATCGTCCACTTGGAACGTCAGTAACATCTCAAAAACCTCGATTTTACAGAAAACGCGATTTTCAAACTTTCGATCTTGCATAATGATCTTACATTTGATTTACCGGCGCGTGTGGACGGAAAGGGAACACCCTTCAATACGTCTCTCGTTTAACCTGTCACCTTGTAGAAATAGATGGTAGGTGATTCATTAAACAGAACTTATTAAACCTGGTGTTGGTTCACTCCTAGCGCCCATTTAGACATGCACCAGAGATGGCCGCTGGTCTGCAATCTATAGCCGGCCAGTATCTCACAAAGCGTGGTCCGGCCGTGCTGCTCCAGGCCGGCTATCGCCAGAGTCTCGCCCTTGCTCACGCCGAAGTAAATATTCCGCACCATGTGCACTCCCCCTTTCTTCTTAAACACGTTATCTGCTAACAGATACTCTCCGAACGTGATCACTTTTTGACCTTAACAAAATGGAATAGGTACCTATTATTATTTTTTTAAAGAAGTAGGTAAACTGAATGACTGAAAAGAAGAAAATCTCGATCACTTCTAGTCATTAAAAATATTAGGTATTAGGTCCAGATCCAAATTCTCAGGTAGGTATTTGACTATTTATTCGCTGAAATCATAGGTCTTAGATAGATACCTAGCTATGAATGTAGAAAACTACACAAACTTACAATTTTTTGTGTGTAGTTGTGCTTTCTTTGCCTCAACATCTTTGATCTCTTGCTTCATCCCCAAAGTGCTGGGCTCCACTTGTGATTCATGCGGGTATATGTACTTGGACAATAAGTTCAACCATTTCTGCTGTATAATCTTATGTTCCCACAGCAGCAGTATTGTTGTGTAAAAGATCGTAGTAATTATAATAGTTATGAGCTCGTTCAAAATTCCGTCTTTTTGCGACAGGTAAAATCGCCTTTTAAAACATTCTTGCATCACACCGCATCGTGCTGTAAATACCATAATGACCGTGGTTATAAAAACTAACTTTGCCTACTCCTCTAGATAGGCACGAGTTTATAAGTGTACTGTGTATGAAATACTCACAACAACACTTATGAAGAGTCGTGACGGCGCATAGGTTTTTCTCTTTGAAGAGAACACATTCGCTGTTATAGATGAACATTTGCTTTATCTTGATAAAAGCGACTGCCAAATTGTACTGGGGCGTGATACTCATTAAGGTCAACAAATATTTCCGTACATTACCGTAAAACAAGTTGGTTATTCCGGTGCTTTCACCTATTGGTAGAAAAAAAGCTATATCTATAGGTACAGGGCCGCAGGGTAAGAAGGACTAAGCCGTTAGCTCTCAGTAGGTAAGTATAGGTAAATACATATTTTATTTAAGAAAAGTGAAAAAAACTTTTATCTTTCAAGATATAAACGTTATTTGTCATGGTCATTTTGACCTTTCCGCCTATCGCAAGAAAGGTAACTAGGGCAAAAAAATTACCCTTACCAAAAATTATGTTAACGATCACAAACGTCATAGAGTTGAGTGCGGCCCGAGGCCCCAAACTGAAGATGTAGGCCACTGGTATTGTTCCCAAACCGTAAAAAACCAGTAAAAATGGAATAACCACTAGAAAGACAAAAAATATTATTATATTTTATTAATACTCTCAGACGAAATAAAAAGTCAATATTACCAACAATAAGTCATAATAATCAAGGCTACATTTAGGTTTGTTGTTGCAGATTTACCTAGGTACACTTCGTAATAATTATCTTCATAATATAATATGGTATTTTAATTACAACTACAGACCAGATGTCACTGTGTGATAATTATCAAGCTTGTTATTATTTTAATAAGCTTACAAAGATCTCCAAAATGAAAATGCACCACTGACACCATTATGAAGAGAGTGCCGAGCATGACTGCCGTCACTGTGGCCACCAGCAGCCAGAACAGGATGAGATCGCAGAAATATAGCGTGAACCAGTATTGAGCTGGTGAAAAGCTATATGCGTGCACCTGGAAACGTTTTCGCCGACAAGTAGATGACTTGCTTCCGGGGTATGAAAATCGAAACGAATTTAGAAATTGAGTCCGTCTTGTAGGTTAATAAAAAATATTGGATACGTACCTATTTTTGAATTTTTTACGTAATCCAAAATTAAAAAATAACGGATATCTATACTATAATAACAGAGTAGAATCCGCGATTCTGTGCATTGAATATTTTTATCAAAAATTGACAGGGGACGAAACGAAGAGTAACCAACCACAAAAAAATGGTTTTTAATAGTACATTGTTATCCTAGGGGTGAAAGTAACTTATTTAGTCCCGAGACGGGGTTTGGCGCCCGAGCGTAGCGAGGGCACCAATAGATCGAGGGACTAAATAAGTCTTTCTCCCGAGGGTAACACTGTGCTTTTCATTACGAATGCAAGGAAAGTCAAAATAAAAATAGGAATTAGCTAAAGAAAAAATGAGTGAAGATCGGATAGTCGCTTGACACTTTCCCACCTATTTCTTTTTCTTTGGCCGGCTAGCTATTCAGCCAGTATTTTTTATTTACATTGTGGCGACCTAAAAAAATATTTTCTTTAATTATTAAGTATTAATTAAAGAAAATAAAAAAATATAAATAGGAATTAGCTTAAGAAAAAGTGAGTGAATTTTATTTTAATTAATACCTACTAAACTTTACGTTATTTCAATTTTACATCGCGCTGGCTGTATAGAAAATTGAAACATGGTTGAATAGAAATGTGAAAATAGACCTAGTTTTTTTTTAATAATTTGACAGTTGTCAGTTGAAAGCGATTCTCCCTAGGGCTGAAAAGGGCTACTTTCAACCCGCTTCTCAGGCAACTTCAGACCTACTTTCCGAGTATGAGTAATGAAAAAATCTTTTCTGTCTGTCTGTCTGTTCACGATAATCTCTGAATCTACTGAACGGATTGTCATGTAATCGGATGTCGGGAAAAAAGTGGTTGTATAAAAACCTTTCGCGCGGGTGAAACCGCGGGGCAAAGCTAGTACATAATATACATCGAGTTGCAATTTCGTGTGACGTCACAACGTGCTATAAACTGTAGCATAATATACGTGTCCAACAATTTTTTATTAATCTACAAGACGGACTAAAAATAATAAAATTTGGTCTCAGACTTTTTATTTCGTCTGAGAATTTGGTTGACAAGCCCATTGCATAGATCATAATAATATTATAAAAAGCAATACCCTTATGGCCTTGCTTAAAATAAGCTCACTTATCGTACGAGTTTGTAATTATTTTGTCAGAATCTTGCTCCGATAAAGGGATAAGGCGTTGAAAGTCTTATCTTAGGTACCTATTTTCACAAGTTTTGCTATTACATTATATAGATGTACTGCACCCATAAGAAACAGATAGGCTGACTCGGAGGTCGTTAACGACCAAAATGAAAAGAAATAAAAAAAGAAAACACGAATGAACAGTGTGCGCTGACCCTTACCTGCATATGCCTTATGAGACCGTGCTCTTTGGACGGTATGAAAGTGATGTGGCAGATCGAGAGAATTAAAAAGAATTCTATCAGCAATGGCGGTTCAGCTGCTTCTTTTAGCCACTGAAAACATAAAAAGGAAAATTTATTAAGGAAATAGTTGGTCGCCGTGGCTTCCGCGTCAATTTGGAGGTGCGAAGGGAACTGGCACTTGCGTCATATGTCATGAAGCTGTTACGTGGCAAGGTATCCTCCAGTACTTATGTTAGGTAGGTATATGGGAAAATATGTTTGTTTTTGTCTAGCATTATATAGGTACCATATTTACGATATTTTGTGTGGGTTGGTCAGTAATTAAAATACATAGATTGCGAAACAATAACTATAGGTACTAGGTGAGCAATATCCAGAAGGGCACTATAAACGGCACCCTTGCACCTAATATAAATAGGTACACAGGATTGAAGTCTTACGGGGGTCATATCCAAAGCGAGGGGATCGTCCGTAACTTCAATGGAGGCGTCGCGCCTCCTGGAGTAATGCCTGATGAGCGCCATGTAGACCCTGGCCACGGAGCGAGCGGCGGCGCCGGCGTCGTGGTGCACCGGGCTGTATAGCGCTCGCACCTGTTGTAGGCGGCTCTATAAGTATATATTATTAAGCGCAGCTTTCCCTCGCGGTTTCACCCACAGTAATTTCGGAGTTCCCGCGGGAATTCCAGTATAAAATATAGATATAGATCTTCCTCATGAATCACTCTATCTATTGGTAAAAAATAAATGAATAGGTATTCGTTGTGTAGTTTTAAAGATCTAAGCATACATAGGGACAGACAGTCGGGAACCGAATATATTTTATATCTACTATGTAGTGACTATAGCCGAGTTTCACCCGCGTAAATTTGGGAACTCCCGCGCTGACTCCGTGAAATCCTTGCTCAGCTGACATCTCCTGACCATGAACTACCTATCTGCTAAATTTCAGCTTCACAGATCAAGATTTCGAGATTTTACGTTCAGTCGGTGAGTATATATTTTTCTGCGAAAGTTAGAGCATTTGCTCTGCCCCGCTTGCATTGCCTCTCTAATTAATATATTTTCTCTGTGATTAATGACTACCATGGATTCAGTTTTTTTTTTTTTTATTACCTAACATCGGGATAAGTATAACGGAACGTGTGCTATATTACCTAACAAGTGTAACGACATGTTTACGTACGTAAAGAGTATCATTCTGCGTGTAGACGTCCATCCCATACGCGTATTGGAACACGTAGTGTTGTGGCGAGTCGATCGCCCGAGTGATCAAGTATTCTGTTAAGCTCTACGAAAGAAAGACAGGATTGAGGATATGTAGTTACGTACATTTTCAAATCTTTATAAAATATGATTTTACCTCGCACCACACGTGGACAACTCAGACCAAATAAAAACTAAAGACGGAACGCGTAGAACAAACAAGTGAAGCCCGGAAAAAGACATCATCGCCGTTCACGTACACAGAAACACGCACACACAAGAAAAAGACACAATACCTTTTAGTTTGAGCTTCTCCCGTTATTGGAAGTGACGCAACAATTAAGTTAGAAATGTGTCGTCAACAGTCAAAAAAATAAAAAACAGCATGGAATCATTTATCACCATTCACCAGTAAGTATGTAAACTTAGCAAATCCATCTAGTGTGAGGAGAAACTTATGAAAGTTTATTCACACTATTTTGTAAATTTCTTGCTTTGTAAAAACGAATAAATAAATAAAAAAAAAATACACTTTCGTAATCACCACACGCATATGCAACCGGCTTCACTTCGTTGTTCGAGACGTTCCGTCTTTAGTTTTATTTGGTCTGAGGTGGACAACTAGTTTTTCCGACGGTTTCATCCGTGTGGTTTCAAGAGTTCGTCGTAAAGATATTTTCCAGCCCCCTTATAGTCGTCCGATCAAAAGTTACATTTTTCTTGACCCCGCAACACGGCGACAGATTTTTGGGTTTTTTTATAGCATTTACGACCATAGAGTATCTTGTCAATTTGGCTAAGGCAGGTTGGATTGTACCAGTTCAGCCGTTACGGAGAAGAGTGTTAAATTTTTAATTGACAGACACTCAAAATTTCGCATAATAGGTAATTATTATTTATAAGTTATACCTCACTACTCTCTAAAGCCGTGTATCTTATTTTAGCAATCTGCCTCCTTCTCGCTCTTGGTTCAGACATTACGTAGCTGAAAAACAAAACTTATAAATACTTTTTGGGTTACTTTCGAAGTCGATTGAAACTTCGAAGGGCATATTATTCAAATTAAAATATTGCCCCATAAGAGATAGTAAAAATAAGATACATAAAAGAAAAAACAGCAAATGGCAGTCTTTTCAAGGCAACCTTGAGGTGATAGAGAGCTGTAGATAGAAATTAGAAGCGGGTGGTGGATGCACAACGTACTTAATACAAATAAAATATAAAACTATAAGTAAGGATAATATAGGATTTCCTATTTAGGAACCTAAATATATACCTACACACATTCCTAAATACCTATATATATTATGTAATCAACTCAACTAACGCGTTGGCAACCGACATGGCACTGCTGGAGTTGTCAGATCGAAGCACGAGAGTGGTTTTTTGTGCTAGAGCTTCCACGGTTAGCACCTGAAATACATTACAGGTGAATAATTAGTTTTAAGCTTAGCCTGATAATATAAAATTACATCGTAGACTCGTTAGTCATCTGTCGCGTTCAACGTCTAATAGTGGAGTCGAAACTAATTGAAAGTATTGTAGTTATACAACGAATATAAATTATGGTAAGTGGTAATCATCCACATTTATTTGCATCGTGAGTTTGGATTAATTGCGGATAGGTATAGGGCAAGCGCGTGCCCGGGTCCTTCATACTCCATAGATCGATCTTTAATTAATGGATTCCTCCATCATAAAGACTGCTCCAAGATTATTAATGGATTTCTAGATAGCAACAAACCTCAGCTGAACTTTCCCCATATTCGATCCAACTACAATTTACTATATTAAATTAAATCTTAATGAAGTAGAAGTTGATAGGTAGGTACTTCTACCTTATGCTGTTTTTTGGATGAAAAATTATTGGCTAGGTAGCCATAATTCAAGAAAATATGTAGGTATTTATTAAATTATTATTCTTGTCACCTTCCCATGCAATATTTTGGACGCATGCTCCTTTTCCATTTCCCGAAGAACACTGGATAATGAGTGTCCGATCAACGCACCGCTTGTCACTGCCGCTACCAACTGTAATAAAATTGTCGGAAAGAACATATTATTATATATTTTATAATATTAAATAGAGAATTTTATGAAATACAAATCTGGTCAACTTTAGTCATTATTGGGGAAATTTTTACTATAAATGACAAATAATTATGGTATATTTTGACTACAGAAAAAAATCCTATATCAACTATACTAATAACCATCTTTGAGGAACTAGATGGAACTTACTGTTATAATCAAGTATATTCTATAATGCACGTAAAACGAGAAGTATTTCCATCCAATGCTACGTATATTCAAAGCCCCTTGAAAGAGTGTGTTGCGCTTCTTCCACTTTGGTTGTTCTGTCAAAAGGTTATAAATAAATTAAAACGGCCATACCTTGCCTATGCTTATTAAAAAAACTGTATCTAAAGATTTTTTCTCTAAACACATCTTTAAAAAAAATTACAATTATTGTGAGCCCAATAACTTAAAACTTCACCTGCGATCCTTTTCAAAGCTTCTTTAGAAACCGTATGTGCTGACATTTCGTAATTAGCTGCCCTAGATTCATTGATAGCTCTGCCGAACAAACAATTAGATACCTAAGTTAGTTAAATTGGCAATAGCGCAAATATTGAAAAAAACTGGAACTCATTCTTTTCATCCCTACAGTAAGAAAGGTTCACACCGGAATTTTAATGTTCATATCGCTTTTACCTCCTAACGACCTCATCCGAATCTGGCAACGATATATGCAAGCTGGTTATTCCGTATTTACTACGGTTCTCGCTCCAATCTTTAACAAGAGCAGCGACAACAGAAGTGGGATCAGCTGGGAGACGCAGTATCAGAAGTGATCCGAGATGCGCTCGCACAGTGGCTCCGTTTTCTGCAGCTCTTTGTATTAATTCTGTTACTTTCTCGTCGTCCAAACTGTCGCCAGCACGAAGAGTCATACGGACGCGATATTCTCTGCCTGCAAGCGTTTTAAACTACATATTCAGATGAGTATTGTTGTTCCAAGAAATCTGTCAATCTTTAGCAGGCGTTAACAAATATTTTTTTTGTTTGAGTTAGAATAGTGGGCATTAGACATCTATGGTTATTGATGATATTGCGTATGAATTACGCAAAACTAATTTACCAAAATACAATTAACTACTCTTTGTGTGATGTATTTGTAGGTACTTTCAAATGATTGAAATTACCTTTTTAAAAAGCAGTCATATAGTCCTGATATCAGAATGGCGAATATAAATCAGGTATATTTGCCATCCCGATTCACAAGTTATTTTCAAATATTTTAATCAATAGAAAACCTGCAGTTATGGGTATTAGCTTGTATACCACACATGCAATGTAGAAAATTTTATTCACCGTATCGGAAGAACGTGTATGCGGGTGTACCACCGGACACCAGAACTTTGTTGTCGAACAAGAAAATGCGATCTGCGTATTCCAAATTAATGCTTGTGAAACATAACTTTACGATCGTCAAGTATTTCTTATATTGCTGCAAAATAGGATTGTGAAGAGGAGCTTATATGTTTTGGACACATCGTTTTAAGAAGTTTTATTATTATTACCTGCCTACTTATTAGCTGTGCCCCACTGGTTCACCCGCTTGAGTTTTGGAATTTCGTTTTTAGTATTTTCTTTTACTTATTCTTTATTTTTCTCACAGTTCAAACCTTTCCTGAACTTTCAAAAATATTTCAAGATCAAAATTAGCCGAATCGGTCCCGCCATTCTAGAGTTTTAGTCAGACAAACAAACAGCAATTAATTTTTTTATACTACTAGCTGTCCCCTGCGGTTTCACCCTCGGGAATTTCGGAGTTTTCGTGGGAATTTCGGGATGAAAGTACCCTATGCCATTCAAGACTCCCGTAGTTTCCTATACAAGAAGAAATTTTTAAAATCGGTTCAGTAGATCCAGAGACTATCCCCTACAACGATACGAACTCACAAACTCACAACTTTTACCTCTTTATAATATTATTGTACCTAGATAAGAAGATATTATGTTACCATAATTTTGTCTTTAATAACAGCTATGTAATCGGGTCGATCTCTGAAATTGGGCATGATTATGATCTGAAAAAAACAATCCACAACTTAGGTCCGTAGGTACCTATATAGGTATATATAAACAATCCTTAACCTTGATAAGCTTTCAAGTCTTCATTTGTCCATGGACCAATAAATCCATGATTTGTCCTTGCCAGCGTGTGCAGTTAGTAGTTTAGTGAATGTTTAACTGATTGGTAGTCCTCTAGTCTCTACATAATATACAACTAAAAGTAGAGCGTAATTATTACTTGTATTACTTACCCTGGGTTCCAGAAGTAGAGCGATGGCCCAACACAGTTGGGCCTTATAGTATAGATGCAAATGTGAAGCGCGATCGTGTTTCACAGACTCGAGGTCGCAGTCCTTGAGCAACTTGAACGACCTCATTTGGAAATATTCCACCAAATATTGATTGGATTCATTCCATAGGCTTAGCTGATAAATTAAGAATCTGATTTGAGATTCTATAAAAGGACGCAGATAAGCAATAACATGTTAACCCACAATATAAGTTATTGATTCAAAACGCTTTATTGAGAGTTATAGAACGTTTTTTAATTGTGTGTTTACCTTATTACATTGTTTAAATACCAAAAAAATGTTAAACATAAAAAAATGCTGAAACAAAATGACGCTATGATTTTAAAAAACGATTTACTCAAAATTTCTCCAATGTGGGTTAACACACTATTGCTTATCTATGTCCAAAAATGGGCATATCTAGGAGACAGATTAGGAAAATAGGTTATCGGTAAAACAATATTGATCTTAACCAAAAAAAAAGTTACATTCACTAACCTAACTATAAATACTGCACATTTTGGTCCTTATAATATCGTCTTTGGCTAATCACTATTTAAAAATAATAATATAATTTAGAATATAGGTACTTATACTTAACCTCAATAAACAGTATCAAATGCTCTTCCACCGTAAGTTCACTGACGAGGAACTCGGAGTGGTGACAGTATCCCATCATCTGAATTTGCGTCATGAAGTTCCTGCCTGGCTTGTGCCGTGAACCCATCACCGTTACGGTGCCTTTGTCAGCATGAGTCAAACCTAACCGATAAATAATACCTACCTATTAGTTGTAAATAAACTTATAATAACTTGTAACTAATAACTTCAGTAAAAATGTAGTCAGTAGTCTTGCTGACAAACAATGGTTTTCTATTACCTACTTAAATATGACCTATAGCTGTATATACTAGCTGTCCCGCGCGGTTTCACCCGCGATAATTTCGAAGTTCCCGCAGAATTGTTGCATACAAACTTTGCAACTCCTTTTCATCCCCTTAGGGGTTGAATTTTCAAAAATCCTTTCTTATCGGATGCCTACGTCATACAAAGAACACACCCTCCAAGTTTCATATCTCTTCGACCAGCAGTTTAGGCTGTGCGTTGATTCATCAGTCATTCAGGACAAAGCATTTTATATAGATAGATAGATGACCTACTCACCTGTTATCAAATCCTCAATGGTGGTGATCATCTTGTACTGGATATGTTCGGCGTACAACATCGTAAATTCACCACGATAGATATCAAACGAAACGTCATCCAGAACAGTTGTATTCATTATTTTCTACGGAGAACACGTCTTTATTGTCTTACTAGCTGAGCCCCGCGGTTTCACCCGCGGTAGTGTCAGAGTCCCGCGGGAATTCCGGGATACAAAGTACCCTATGCCACCCAGATCAGTTTAGCTTCCTATCTATAATAAGTAGATCCATAGATAACAACCTCACAAACTCCGGAGTTCCCGCTAGAATTCCGGGATATAAAGTATCCTATGTCACTCAGGATCACTGTCGCTTCTTATAAGTGAAAGAATTTTTTAAATAGGTTCACTAGATCCATAGATTAATCTTACAACCTCATAAACTCCCAATCTCCGGAGTTTCCGCTAGAGTTCCGGGATAAAAAGTACCTTATGTCACTCAGGATCAGTGTAGCTTCCTTTATGTGAAAGAATTTTCAAGATAGCTGTTCCCCGTGGTTTTACCCGCGGGAAATTCGAAGTTCCCGCGGGAATTCCGGAATAAAAAGTACCCTATGACACTCAGGATCACTGTAGCTTCCTATAAGTGAAAGAATTCTGCTCTTTTGCTCTTTATAATATTAGTATAGATATAGCATTCTCGATGCAAAGTGCAAAGCTAATAGACAATAGACTAACCTTAGAAACATTACGAAAACTGATAGCTTTCGCTATCAATTCATCTACTTCTTGTATCTTAGCTAAATCATGTGTTTTTGGTGTTGTTATGGGATGCAGTTTATTCACGTCCTTAAATATTATAACTTTGGTTTAATATTCAGTCACAGTCAGTATTTACTTAATTTTGAACGTTCAAGATACTTAAACTTACTATAGCTTTCTTAAATATAATAGATTTCCAAGACACTTGACCTCCGATAGCTCGTTCCTGGCCGATTGTTCTTTGCAATAGCATGAGCAGTGAGAAATAGACCACCAACACAAAAAGCCATGTTACGATAGTATATGATATAGGATAGCCGTAGTTCTCTATGCTACCTCCTTGAGAATAAAAGAGATAATATTATTTGGACGCAGATAAGCAATAACATGTTAACCCACAAAATTAAGTTATTGATTCAGAACGATTTATTGAGAGTTAGGGAACGTTTTTTAATTGTGTTTTTACCTTATTACATTGCGTAAATATGTAACTAAAAATTGAACATAAAAAATGTTGACACAAAATGGCGCTCATACTTGTAAAACACGATTTACTCAAAATTTCTCCAATGTGGGTTAACACACTATTGCTTATCTATGTCAATTTTAAAGTTCTCCATCTCCATAAATATTCATATCCGAAAACGTTCAGCTACAGATAACCTGAAAATCTATAGGTTCCGATAGGTACATAACAATATGGGTAGGTAAACATAAAGATATTTATATGATGTGAAATAGTCTCACGTCCAGTCTGCAATAAGGCAAAGTAGTTGAGGCCATGCACCAATCCCAGAGGCGGAACGATGAGAGTAAGTGTGTAGTATAAGAGCACTTGCGATACGGTATTGTCCTGCTGCTGTAGCAACATCGTCGCCAAGAACGTCTGTAGTATTGTGAAAAGTGTGCTCCAAACGCAAGCCACTAGCACTGGAAAAAATTAGGTATCGGCTCAGACGAAATCGTCTGAGGGTATCGGTATAATAATAATTTTTTGGTCTTTTCACGTAAAAGGTTATATTGCTCCAAAATCCTCTAGTGCTACTCCAAAATATCTAGGTAAAGGACATACCCTTTCTTTAATTGTATGTATTAAATATCTATAGCTAAAATATGTATTTTTTTGCTAGTTCAGCTCCACAGTAGAACAATGACCAAACCATATGATAAATCAATTATGGCTTACCAAACCATAATTGATTTATCATAAATTACCAAATAACATAAACTAACCTTTACTATGGAACATAGCCATAATGAATGACAGCATGACCATAACCATGTAGTAGCAGGAGACAAAAAGCAGAGCGTTAATGAGGTGCACCCATCGGAATATAAATATTATGGTGATCGAGGCCAGCAAGCAAATCGGGACAGCGGATAGAAAAGCGTAGGCCATCCAACCAATATACATCGAAGAGTAATCCACATTGCGCAGCCTTAGGGCACGCTGGAAGCGCAACATTTATTTGTATAGCCAATGTTTATTTACTACTCTGCGGGAAATGAAATAGATTATCAATGGTTATGGCTTTCAAAATATTTTATTAACCTTAAATCCACAGCGACTCTCTCGGACCACAAGCGTTTCGTTGTCCATAATGGGCGGGATGAAGGCCAGCGTGAAGCATATGAGAATGACAGAGATAACTCTGCGCACGACAGCCTCTTGCATCAGCGGCGATACGGGCATAGCGACCAGGCTGATCTAGATACACCAATGTTAGGTATATAAATTGAAACGAGTGAGACGGTGTTGAAATGGTTAAGACCAAGCCTATTTAACAATAAAAAAAGACTTTAAAATAAAAATTGCGCCAAGGTTTGGTTGTAGGTATATAATACGAATTTTACTGTTGTTACCAATACGTACTATTGAAAATTAGTCCGATCGGCCCCTTTTTATCTCTGTACCGTCTGTTTTCAAAGGTTACACTAAAATTCGGCCTTGAAATTTTATTCTCAACGCGCCCAAAGAAGTTCAAGTTCAAAAGGTTTCAATCGATGATGTACGTAAACACGCAGGTTTTAGACGAGGTGGTTGATATTTACCTCGTAATTCGGTCTCTGTTTACTCGTAAGCTCAAGGATGGCTTGGCAGACCGCTAACTGCACGCTGAGGAAGCCGGTGCGCAGATGCTGGTTCGGAACAATCGCTTTCGACACTTGAGCGCGATTCTCGTAGCGAGCGCGCTCCGTGCTGCGTATGCTGAACTTCCACATATTACGCTCCTGGTGCAAACACAAACAGAGCACTCAAATCCACCGTTTTGACTTCCTTACATTATAAAAGAAGATCTTTCGCTGTCTGTTCGCGATAAACTTCATAACTCCTGAACGGATTTTCATGCGGTTTTCACCTATAGATAGAGTGATTCAGTGATTCATACTGAAATTCTTGCGGAATCTCTGAAATTACCGCGGGTGAAACTGTGGGGGGCAGGTAGTTGTCTTTGTAAGATCAAATCTGGTTCAATTGACCTTGACTTAACCAACCGTGGAGATGGTGAACCGATTTGTTTCAATTTTACAACATTTTTAGCCGTGACTCACTACAATGGACAAAGGCAGGAGATTTTATTAGTAAGCAGTTAAAAAAATGTAATAAGACATACCATCGGTTTCCAAATGACCCATATGACAGGATTCTTCAGAAGTGAGCCCGATGAATTAATGTATAACATCCTGTTGAGACCATCTTCAGTGAACGCGCTCATCATATCTAGCATCAAAGACATGAATTATAATTATGCTATATAGAAATTAACAAACAGTCGTCACTTTAACTGATTAGGCCGATTACACACGACGACGCTCATTATATCCGATTCTGCCCTGTGTGTGTGATATGCCTTAAATAATTTACCTAAAGCCTTTAATAAAGACACATCTACAAGTACAAAACTCATTAGTTACACAGTGAAGATGATTCTTTTCATGCAACTATAATTCTCAATAGATCAATTATAAAATCGAATAGGAACCATTTTATGTAATGAAGTCAATAACTTATTGTACGAAATAAAGAGAAGAACATTAAGTGTACGACTGTCAGAATCACCACACAACTTACTTGCTTCCAAAATTTGAGAAGCCCTGAACATTATAGAGAAATAAGGGTCGGCTTGCGGCGCAAACCCTAGCTGTGTTTGCCTTCGCAGAGAGATTAAGAGATCCTTGGCCGCTAGTGGTGGTTCAGGGGTGTCTTGAAGTGGTGTAAGAAACACTGGCCGAGCCTCCATCACCGCTAATATGAACATAACTCCAGCGAATATCGTCTCCATTACCAGGAGCCGCCATCTCCTCCTAGAATGAATGGTATAAGTTATTGCCTAGAATAATATTTATTTAGCCACCACTTAGCGGAGAAAAATGGATAATGTTTCACGCGACTTTCTTAATGGGACTATGAAAATAATGATGTGATGGTCTCAAAGGGCGCAATAGTTAATCACGTACTGCCTTTGTAAGTAACTTTTCCATAGGAGAGTATTAGCGTGTCTTTGGAATTTATTTCGTGTTGGTTTTTTCGACTCTTCGACTAACATTGCTACAACATTAATCAGTAAAATTGTAGGTACGTATCTAAAACACTAAAGCAGTTAATCTCTTCTATTCTGGTTTTTTCATTGTAGGTATTTAAAACGGAAATTAAAGAAATAACCTCTGGTAGTAATTATAATATTTGCAGATATTAAATTGAGACGTTTTTTGTCAGTTTTTACTATATACCTAAACGTCAAATGAGTAGGTACTAAGCTAATAGATTTCTCATTTTTAAATAAAAAACTGTCACACATTAGGTTTTAATCAGAAATCATGTAGATAAATAGTTTTTGTAGATCCATTGATCATTAGGTACCTACTTGGAAATGTACCTACACCTAAGATCGGGAAAAATTACGGAATCCGGTTGGATGACGGTAGAGGGTCTACCGGTACGTTGGTCTTGCAGACTTTTGAAAGACTTTTATCTAACTGTAGACGTCGTTGAGTGAGTATGATGATGGAATGGTGAATCAAAGAGTCAAATAAAAGAACGGCAAAAACCGACTATAGTACGGTGGCATATGTGTACCTAGGTACATACCTATTATAAAATACGTTTTGAGGTAACGATTATAACAAGCTGGTTGTTGACGAGTGAAAGCCGTACCGAAAACACGCGTGTCACGTTTGTCTTCGTTATTTCAGTAATTTTTCAGCATCTATTTTGGACTCTGAGCAGAAAACTGGCTTTTAAGAGAGCCATGTTTTAACTTGGGGAACAATCTAACATTGTCATTGGCGTTTCACCATAATTGAAGAAGTAGATGAAGAGTTTTTTTTTATTATTATGAATTTTTTTTTATTATTATGAAGATTTTTATGATTGGCAAAATATAATTATAGACGCCATTAAAGAAGAAGAAGAAGAAGTATAACAAGCTGCCCCCTGCGGTTTCACGCGCGGTAATTTCGGAGTTCTTGCGGAAATTCCAGTATAAAACTATATGTATAAACCTTCCTCTTGAACACTTCATCCATCGATATCTGTTCCCCGCGGTTTCACCCGCGGTAATTTCGGAGTTCTTGCGGGAATTCCGGGTTACAATATAGCCCATGTTACTTAAGGATAATATAGCATTGTAATGGTGAAAAAATTTCAAAATCGGTCCAGTAGTATTTGAGTTAAATCGTAAACAAACAAACAAATTAGCATTAAAATTCGTTGCGTAATTTAAAAAATCTAAGCGTACGGACGGCTGGGAGCGGCTTTGTTTTATATAGCTGCTATGTAAAGATTAATAAAATTCTATTAAACTAATGATATTTTTAAAATATGAATTACGAGTCAAACGAGTACACACTGTTTGCTGCTTCTAAACCTCAACAAACAAATTTAAGTTAATGCTACTGAACGCTGCACGCTGCTTCCAATTCGGTGAAGCCCCGAAGCCGCAAATGTGCTAATTATATAAGTACCTATAGGACAAAGTAAGCAATGACTGTAGATATATCAATATTAGTACCTACTTTAGAAAACATAGGTATGTTAATTCAATAATAAAGTGACTACCTTTATGAGTAGCAAATAAAGTGCCCACCAGCGTGGCCACGAAGAAGTCTTTTATACTCCATACTGATATTATAGGCCTTTCCCGCCTTTTCACGCCTTAACTGCTAAACGTTGTCAAGGTAAAGAAAAGAACATAGAGTAATTTTTACTCCGTAATTCTCGCAGGAACTCCAAGACTAGCGCGGGTGAAACCTCTACATATTATATTATCCTACTACACGTAATATTATAAAAGTTCAAGTGTGGATGTTTGTTACTCAATCACGCAAAAACATTTGAACGGATTTGGATGAAATTTGGCATGCACGTGGTCAGGGGTACAGAGAAGGACAAAGGGTATACTTTTTACCCCGGAATTCCCGCGGGAACTCCAAAATTACTGCGGGTGAAACCGGTGGGGCACAGCTAGTAATTTTATATTTTTACATGTTCTACAATACAGTATTCTTTATTTGTATATCAATGTATACATACATATTACATATCATATATTTTTTAACATAATTTTTTTGTACAAATATTTTATTTCGAAGTGCTTTATAATTATACGATTTGCCGGTTTAAGTTATCTGTTTTATTTCATTACTTTAATAGTACCTACAAGAACTTTTCTTATTCGTATTCGTGGTAAAATAACAAAGCAATTTCATTAATCGTCGTAGGTATTCTAAATTCTAATATAACCTTGGTTGTCACAAAATCGCTTATTTTGTGGCTGCAAATTCTCACATAGCTTCCAAGTGGATAACAAAAGTTTCCTATAAAATCGTCAAGTTCACCAACGAAGATGTCAGTGGGTGTCGGATTGTGATTGACGAAGATGGGGATCAAAAGGAAGAGTTTGACCGTCGTAATAGCATTTGTGCTGTTTGCTAAAATAGTCACAGTTAATGCAGGTGAAAATCTTGATATTTTTTTTGTCAATCACAATATATCTACGTAGGTGATATATACGTGATACTTAGGTACCATTATGTATAGTGCATATAATAGACTATCAACCCGGTGCTTGGGTTTACGGGTAGGTGCTTGCTTAAGGGCTTAAATCGGGTTTAAACCCAAGCACCGGGTTTAAACCGGGTTGGTTGTCCGTCTATAATAGTGCACGGTGCAAATGACATAAGAAAAGTTTCATCTACTTACTTAATTTTTTTAATGGTGGTGGCAATTGTGCAGATTTTTATAGTTATAGAAATTTGGAAAAATCTGTTTTAATAAAGGCACACTATGGCTGTTGCCCGCGGTGTCACCCGCTTTCATTTCGGAGTTCCCGCGGGAATTCCGGGATAAAAAGTACCATATTATGTCCTTCTCTGCCTACGCCTGGCAAGGTGTGTGTAAAATTTCATGGTGATCGGTTGAGCCGTTAAGGCGTGAAAGCGTAACAAACAAACTCACTTTCAGATTTATATGTAATAGTGAGGAAAGTAGGTAGGTACCCACTTTCTACTCCAGAACAAATAGAGAAAAGAAATTAAAGAAGCAATTAGTCAAAAATATCTTAGTTAATTTCTGAACTATCTTTTCTCAGGAGCTCGAAGAGTAGTTAGATCGCCGCAATTTGGAGGATCATTCAGCAGTGCCAGCGCTCAAGCCAGATCATATGGCCGTGTGACAAACCAGCGTCACTTTGGACCTGGCTTTGGAGGGATTGGTCAAGGAGGCGGATTCGGTCAAGGAGGCGGATTCGGTCAAGGAGGCGGATTCGGTCAGGGAGGCGGATTCGGTCAGGGAGGTGGATTCGGTCAAGGAGGCGGATTCGGTCAGGGAGGCGGATTCGGTCAAGGAGGTGGACTCGGTCATGGAAGTGGATTCGGTCAGGGAGGTGGACCTGGATTTGGACATGGAGGCGGATTCGGCCCTGGAGGAGGCTTCGGGCATGGAGGTGGCGCGAGGCTACCCTCAATCAGCATATCAAAGAGTATATCCATTGGTTCAGGCGGCTCCGCTCAATCAAGTGCTAGCGGGAAATGAATTGCATGTCGGTGAATAGTGGGTCCGATTTTATTATTAATGACACAATTAATATGAGTACTCAATCTTAGTCTTAAAACGACACTAATGATCTATATCAGAAAAAAAATTGTGCTTGGGACTTCATTGTTTGATCTAGATTTTCCTGCGGAATGGAATATTTTTGTTAGTATATGTAGATATAACGCAAAAGCTACTGAACGGATTTGATCTGCGGATTTTCGCAGTTTGTTCAGAGCATAGCTGTGCATGGGCCACAGCAGGTTGAAACCTGTGCAATTAGCAATTGTATATTTTTAGGATAGAAATAATCGGAGTTAGTTGTAAGTACTTACCTAAATGACTGGAAATAATAATTATTTGTATCTAGACTAGACTATAGAACTTCACCAATAAATACCTAAGACAATTTTTTTTTTTCAATAAATTATTATTATTATAGTAATATATATCGTATATCTATTTATTATTGTGTCTTTTTTGTTTGTAAGAACATCGATATGTAAACTGCTAGAGAGCATAACTTATACAAAACAACGTCGGTCTCTCAGAAAGATAATGATCGCAACTTGCTGCGATTTTTGCACACTTATTTAATTTCGCTCTGAGGTAGGTATACAACATTCTGCCAACCCAAAACACAAAACCTTATTATATTTTCCGTGAGCAAAATTGGCCTACTGTCCTCATCGCTTCTGTTCTATAAGTTCTTTACAAGCCTATCGATTCCTTGGCCTGATTCACTATGGCCGGTTGACCATCAGATAAAAAAGTCGCCTATCTACAATTTTTTTTTTTTTTTCACAAATTAAGTACATGAAATGTGTTTTAATTAAGGAAAGTAGGAGATCTGGAGCCTTATCTAGGATAACCTGTATTATAGGTCTCCAGGTCCCGAACTTAAAAACTATTATTAGTAGGTACAAAATATAAAAATATAAAATACGACCGTGACTAACACCGTTCTTAGTCCATCAGGCGCATGATTGGGCGCATTTCTGTATCATCACAATCACAAACTCTCTAGATAAAGAAAATCATATCTTAGTATACTACATTGAGGTAAAAAAAAATACAATGGATGTCTATTTATTTTTAACGCACAGTACTTATAGATACGCACTTAATGGGCTAGGAATCTAGTTATTCAAGAATGCTATTATTATTCTTGACGTTTTACTTTTTTGGACCGGACTCAACGATCTGTGTCACAGGTCACTAAGTAACACTGTATAGTAATATTATATTATCTGTAGTGAGAGTATTATAATAAAAAAAATTAAATTAAAGACGGGCTCTAAAATGCTTCAATACTAAATTTCAATACGAAAATTTCACCGTGTAGTTAAATGCCAATTAACATTAATTTAATAAAAGTCTATGAGTGTGGCAGTTTTGTTTTTTAAATTTTTACTTAAAATTAAGTGATCATTAAAAAACAACTAGGTGCGGCCGTAAGTCCCGAGCACAATAGGTATCTGCCCCGAGGTTGAAGTCAATGAAAATATTCAATGTGATAAATGTGAGGATTATTAATAAATAATCGTCGATTATTTTTAATAATGACTACGAAGCCGGTGAAAGATAAAAATAAATCTTTCACGTTTAGGTACTTTTCAATGATATTGGGGAACTCCATAAACGAAATAATATATTTTCGGTTTATGTGCAATTCACGCACTTGGAACCACGGAGAACCGCTAGCTTTTTTTTTAAATGCGTACCTACTACCTACTACCTACCTACATACACACTAAAGATAGGTACATACTAAAAACCCAGACTCCTACACAAATTTTTACCCTGACGTAGATCAAACCCGCTGGCGGCTGGCGTAGCAGTCAGCTTTACTTATCACTACTCCAACGGTGCTGCTAGCTTTTATAAAGAGTTAAAGATGTAGAGGATAACCTCTACCAAACCGATTCTAAAATAGGGATGTGGACTACTTTTGAAAATCAAAATTCTAATTAGTCCGTCAGTTAGAAAATAAAAAGACAATAGACACGTATTTTTTGCTTTTTTAAATAAATTAAAATATACAGAGATAAATCGCATTAAAGATTAGGGTGAGGGGGTCGTGATGTCACTAACCGCTAAAACCGCCATACAAACTGTCAGAATAGTGACGTCACGCGAAATTTCAACTCAATGTATCGCCGTTATTTTTTGATTACTTAAAAAAAGAAAAAATACGTGTCCAATATTTTTCAATAATCTACAAGACGGACTAAAAAATAAAAATTAGTCAACATGCCCATTACTTCCTTTATTCTACAATATGCTTGATTGACATAGTTCCCGTGGAGGTCCGGAAATTCACCCAGGTGAATGCACATGACACCGCGGGTACAGCTTGTATAAAATATAAAGTATACAGGGTCCCGTAAATCGACCTCAAGCCAGGACCGGGTGATAGGCTAATAACGGCCGCACTCAGAGTCGACTTTAATGATGACTTAGTTAAGTATAGATTTTTGAAACAAAACTGCCGCAATCAGAGACGTTCAGTAAATTAATGTTAATTGGCATTTAATGAGATGTAACTTAATTATTTAAATGCCAATTAACATTAATTTATTAAACTTGTCTGATTGCGGCAGTTTTGTTTTAAAAATCCATACTTAACTAAGCTATCATTAAAGTCGACTCTGAGTGCGGCGGAAGTCATAACTGTTAATAGAAAAACGTAAAAAAATAATCTAAAAAAAAATGGTCAAATGACCATTTTTATAATTTTTAATTATATTTTTAATAAATTTTTATAAATATAAAAAATATAAAAATGCTCCTGTTGCTACAAACCTTAACTTTTTTTCAATTTTCTTCTTATTTTTTAATCCTGAATAGTGTTTCTGAAAACTAATGCTTAAAATTTAGTCATTTGTTCCTGTCCAGGAGAAAATATTACGTTTTTGCAAATGAAGTTTTCAAAATTATTGCTTTCATCAGTTTTTAATGACTGTCCTTTTTTTAAATAGGCATAGCAAAGACTTGCGGCCGCACTCAGAGTCGACTTTAATGATTACTTAGTTAAGTATAGATTAGTACTACTTTACTACTGTACTAGTAGTACTACTTTTGTCCCGGAATTCCCGCGGGAACTTTGAAATTAATGCGGGTGCATGGGAGACTGACTTAGATTTCGTTAGTTGTAAATCGATCTCACAATTATTTTTAAAGAAAAATGTTTTCCTGCAATGTTGGTAGGTAGGTGTATGGTTTAGATCTAACGAAAATTTCAAGTCCGTTTTTGTAAATATAACTTCTGTGTATTTCCAACAGCAAAGTGCCAATTTAATATTTACATTATCTATTTGAAGAATCTGGTGTAACGATATTCGTGGAAATTAGGTGTCTTTTATCGCATCAGTTCTCTAAGACCTATAAATGTAGGTGCTAGCTGTTTCATGTTCAGATCGAAGTGGTTAGTTCTAGCACGATGACCAATTCTATGCTGTTCGTAATAGCTGGGTGCGTGATAGCAGCTCAGGGTGCTGTGCTTAGGGATGAAGGTAAAATATATACTCATTATTCAATTAAATTATTGTATTTCATGTAATAGTAACATGTATTAAGCAGCATAGAAGTTAAAAGGTTCGTTTTAATTTGGAGATATTACACGTATGACGTACCTACACTCACACTGTTTTCAAGTAGGCTATTCGAGTATGTATTGCTGAGTGTACCTAGGCACAGATAATATAATACTATCTAGGTTCCTTTTCATAACAGGGTCCTAAACATTTAATGGGCATAAAGATTGTTACAAACAGGTTTACAGTTAGTGTGATATTATAAGACTCACTAGTAATTAAATAACTTGACAGTTTTATTACATAGTATTTCAGTTCAACGTTATGTTACCTACATTTTTTGTTATATTTAGATTAAGTATTTTATAATTAATTAATAGTTTTAAGAGTACAAGCACTTCCAAACGTACTTTCTGCAGACCTTGAAGGTTGACTGGCATAGAATGCCACAGTGGCATTAAGACCACCTTTTGTACCATATAATGCAAAATGTTTAAATAAATAAATAAATAATATATTCCCAGACTACTGCAGAAATTAAAGAGATTCAAATAAAATTTTAGGCAAGATAAACATTGCGAATTTTCATAAGATCATAATATAAAATATTATTTTCAGACGCAGTACATAAAAGAGTTGCACGTTCCCCATGCTACACTTGTGGTCATGATGGACCACCACCACCAGGGCGTTTCCCCCCACCACCACCTCCACCGCCACCATTCTTCCGCACAGAAAACTGGAGTGGACTAGCTAGAAATGCCGACGGATCTCATCGAGGAGTGTTCAGTGGAGCAGCGGCCGCAGCTGGAGGAAGTTTGCAAGCTTCGGGAGAGGCTTTTTCCCTAGCATCATCTTCAGTGGACGGCGGCTATAGAGGAGGCGAGCAGCAATCGTCAGGCTTCGGCAGCGATAGATCTGGTGGCCAACAACAAAGTTCAAGTTTTGAAGGCCACAAATATTCTGGACGTCAAAGTCAGAGTAACTTCAATGATAACGATCAACAAAAAGCGCATTTTGGTGGAAGTTCTGCCTCGAAGGCCGACAGTTCTTCATTTGGAAGCAGTGGAAAAGGCCAAGGGGATAGACATAGGGGTAGTTTTTCAAATTCTGTTCGTGGCGATCAAGGTGAACTACAGCAGGAATTTTCCAGTGGTGGCGCACAATATTCCGGCTCACAATCTGGCTCAAATAGTGGATTTTCTGGTCACAGTGCTGGAACAAAGTCTGGATACAATGGACAGAATGGACGGGGAGAAGAAGGCAAACAACAGCAACAGCGACAACAAGGTTACGGCAGCGGTGGATTTTCAGGTTCTCAGTTTTCCTCACATAGTGGAAGTGTTTCTGGCCATGAAAGTAGTGGATCTTATGGGCAAGGAAGCTCTCACGGCTCTGGTTACGAAAGCAACGGAGGTAACTCGCAATAT
This sequence comes from Zygaena filipendulae, assembly GCA_907165275.2. Classification (NCBI taxonomy): domain Eukaryota; kingdom Metazoa; phylum Arthropoda; class Insecta; order Lepidoptera; family Zygaenidae; genus Zygaena; species Zygaena filipendulae. Next base: position 2,067,266 of record OU015650.1, read on the forward strand.
CGACAGAATGGACGGGGAGAAGAAGGCAAACAACAGCAACAGCGACAACAAGGTTACGGCAGCGGTGGATTTTCAGGTTCTCAGTTTTCCTCACATAGTGGAAGTGTTTCTGGCCATGAAAGTAGTGGATCTTATGGGCAAGGAAGCTCTCACGGCTCTGGTTACGAAAGTAACGGAGGTAACTCGCAATATCGACATGAAGAATCGAATGCGAACCAGCAGCAACTGCAATCTTCAGGATCGGGTAATGGTGAATGGGAACAATTTAATGATGGCACAAAAGGTTCAAGCTCTAGTCACAAGGAAGCAAACACGGCTCTGAAAGGTGCTCTAGACCTGACTTCTGAAGGTCTGAAGGCAGCAGAAAACACAGGATGTAGCTCGTGCGGCAAGAGCAGCTACGCAGTGAGCAACGCTAAGAGCCACAGTGGATCAGCTGTCGCCGTTTCAATTGGTGGTTAATAAAATTATATCTCATTGTTGTTGATTATTATTCGAATCTGCGATCTTAATAAAGCCATTTAATTGTTATTATTTTGAATTTTAATATACCTATACTAACTGTTCCCTGTTTAATATACTAACTGTTCCCCGCGGTTTCACCCGCGATAAGTTCAGAGTTCCCGCGGAAATTTCGGGATAAAAAGTACTCTATGTCCTTCCCTGTACCTCTGACAATGTGTATGCAAAGTTTCACGATGATCGGCTGAGCCATTGGGGCGTGAAAGCGTAACAGACAAACAGACAGACAGAGTTACTTTCGCATTTGTAATATTAGTAGGGATTTGTTTCTGATTATATATTTAGTCTTCTTAGGCATACCCCGCAACATACATTATGATAATTTACTTAGCTTTTTTATTATCTACTTACTCTATTTTTACTTTTTAAATTATCTACACAAACCACGTGCATTGATGCAGAGAACCTGACCTGGCGTACTACGCCTACATATTTACATGAATATCTACATATAAATACGGAACGAAGAAGATGAGGAATTTACATAACAAACTCTTCCATATGGAATGAATATAGGTGTAGGTACAGATACTGTTTCATTCATTTTGGTAGGTTCATGTTTTGATAGAAATCACAGTAGGATCAATAGGAAATAAGATTCATAAATAAAAACTAATATTAGCAGTATGAATGCTCCACAAGTCACAACCAATGATTAAAAAGTAAAGAGAGCCGTAGCAATATTTACTAAGTTGACCAAAGAGAGTTAAAACGCATAATTATTTTACAGTACTTACCAAAATAAAACAGTATTGTGCTTCTGGATTTTTTTGATAAAATAGTTTCGTGATTCGACGGAAAATAAATCGTTAGACCCTTATTTTATTGAGGTAGCCTCTTAAAACATATTTAATTCTGTATAAATATGATATTATGTATCGAATGTTGGTATTTTTGTTTATATTTGTCCCTATACCTATACCATACCTATATCATTCGTCCGATTGGGAAGAAACTTTGGTAAGTTTGCGTGTGTATTAGGTGCCCTCCGCGGTTTCACCCGCGGTAATTTGGGAGTTCCCGTGGGAATTCCGGAATGAAAATTACCTACCCTATGTTACTCAGGATCACTGTAGCTTCCTATAAGTGAAAGAATTTTTAAAATCGGTTCACAGAGGTTACAACCTAATAAATCACAAACTCTGGAGTTCCCACGGGAATTCTGGGATTAAAAGTACCCTAATGTCACTCAGGATCACTGTAGCTTCTAATATGCATGTGAAAGAATTTTTAAAATCGGGTCAGTAGATCCAGAGATTACACTCTACAACCTCACAAACTCGCAATCTCCGGAGTTTCCACGGAAATTCCGGGATAAAAATTACCCTATGTCGCTTAGGTTCACTGTAGCCTCTTATAAGTGAAAGAATTTTTAAAATCAGTTCAGTAGATCCAGAGATTACCCCCTACAATCTTACAAATTCAGGAACTTACAAATTCCGCAGTTCCCCTGGGAATTCCGGGATAAAAAGTACCCTATGACACTCAGGATCAAATCGCTGTAGCTTCCTATAAGTGAAAAACATTTCGAAATCGGTTCAGTAGATCCAGAGATTATACCTACTACAATCTTACAAACTCAGGAACTCACAAACTCCTGAGTTCCCGCGGGAATTAAGGGATAAAAGTAGCTACCCTATGACACTCAGAATAGATTTTGATTTTCAAATGTCGTCAATTGCAAAGGAGAGTATGTAACCTACAAATAACCTGCTAAGTCTTAGCCATGTGTGAGGAACACTGCTACATGGTAAAGTCGAAAATAGAGCTTTCGGTAGCAATCGGAGATTACTTTTAGTACCTACCTATACTACTGATGTTTTGTTTTGTCATTTTCAAATAAAACTAATTGTGAGTTTCATACTTAGTGAGGCTATTGTGTGTGGGAAGACCCTTGTCAAGGCAGGAGTGGTGCAGTTTTGTCTTTTGTCTTTTATGTTTGTGTCTGCAAACGAAAATAGTGCCGATACCTTGAAGACAACTTATGACAGCGTCTTAGGAACAACAATTAATAAGTAAATGAACGCACCCGTTAAATTTTCTGAGAGAAAAACGATTTACATCTAAAAATATGCTTATATACTAAAGATGCATACAAACTTGATTGCATGTTCAGTTGTTCACTGTAATTCTAACAGGATACAGTTTGAACAAATATATCTATATGCAAACATAGATTGCAAATTCAGGTGGACACTGGGCAGTCCCGAACGATAATAATAAATTACATCATCTGAGAACACACGTGTGCATTGGAAACCCAAGAGAGTTGCTTTACTAATTAGGCATATTTACTTAAATATTTAATATCTATATTTGCTCTAACAACTAGTCTCTGCGGGCACAACCATTTAGCACTCGTTGATATAAAAATCGTTTTCTTAGTACATGGCTCAAATAATTTTGGAGCATCATATAAAGCGTATGTATTACGTAGACTATGTTCAGAAATACTGTGATTTTCAACACTATGTGGTGGCTTAGTGCAATCTTAGTTCTAGGTGTCATTTCATTGGAAACTTCAACAGCTGATTATCAACGTACGTACACAAATATATTAGAAAGACAAAAGCTATCATTTTACTTTTACCCATCAAACACACGACAGTGATAAAATATTTTTTAAATTTCTCACACATGTGAGGAAAAATAGTGTGTGTGGCTGGGGGCCAAACTATTTTGTTCTCGGGTGGCGTATATTGAATTCTTCGCCACGCTCAGGATTCTACTTTAGAATCCTTCGCTTTGCTCGGAATTCAAAATCACACCCTCGGGGAACAAAAATTTGTTTTGGCCCCATGTTAACACAAATTTATGATTAAACGAACTTACCCGTATTAATAATACAAGCAAGTATACTCTAATTTCGAGGACAAAGCCGCAGTATAATTACTATTTCATCCACTTTGGGAAAATATTTAATGGTGTTTGAAGTTTGTTTAATAACAGAATAGAACTATATAACTATTTTAAAATATTTTTACTCTAGTGCAGAAAATTTGTCAATCCTTTAGGGGGCATTTATGGTAGGATCAATATACTACTTGGCGCCGTATAGTTCAGCACGCGTATATCGAACGATAATATTGTCTATACTTACCTACTGATATTATTTGTTATTAAAAAATTTTTTAAAAATTTATTAAAAAATAGATGTTATATTTAATGGTTTTACCCAATTAAATAGTGAAATATGTGATTTAAAATCGTTGTTAAATTACCAAAATGACAGAAGGTCGTTATCGCTGGTTTCCAGTCAGCCGTTAACTACAACGCCAAAAACTACAAGTGAACCTATAAATAACAGCCGTCCCGCTCTCGCGCGTGGCAATAATGATGCGCGGCTGCCTAGCAAACGAAGTGCAGCTAAAAGTGCGAGGGAGAAGATTACTGCGGCCGCAACTGGCAGGGAAACAAAGCGCCCATTAAATCGACCAGTGAAGCTTGATCCCTTATCATGCGGTAAATCTACCTCCGCTGGTTCACGGAAAGCAGCGAAATCTCTGGATCCTGATGCTAAAATGGAGTGCCCGGTGACTTCTGTTGTTGACGCTGCAACCGAATTTGAACTGACCACGGATAGCCAAGAGCCTGTGGTGCTCGATGCTACCGCCGTAAAGTGCTACAATAATAGTGACAAAGGTTATAAAACTGATTGGAAAACTGCATCTAGACGTCGACCAACTACTAAAAAATCACTGGTAAAGGGCAGTGCAGTCAATACTGTAATAAAAGGTATTCAAATTTATAAGTATTTGCATGGCTGTTATTTTACAAATGAGACAACGGCAGATGACATCCTGTCGCACCTCAAACAAACTCAAAACGGTTACCAATATGAGGTTGAACAAATTAAATTAAAACATGACAGGTATAACTCGTTTAAAATAGGAATTCCCGATACAATATACGAAAAATTCCTATCTAATGATGTGTGGCCGATGAACATATGTATAACCGAATGGAAGCCCTTTCTGCATCCCAGAACCGGCAGTACATCCCCTGCTGAGTCACACATCCAACAATGAGACAACCAGATGTCTATCAAACGAACTAACTATTGTACATCAAAACATTAATCATCTAAAGCATAAAACTTCCAAATTGGAGTGTGAACTGCAAGTGTGTGACAAACCTGTGGATGTTCTATGTTTGTCGGAACTGTTCTTACGCTCTGATGAGCTCTCTGGACTGTGCATCCTTAATTACAAGCTGGCGGCCCACCATTGCAGGACTAACCGTGGCGGCGGAGGGGTGTGTATCTACGTTCGAGAACACATTCTGACGATCGAGCGCAAAGAAGTGGCGGAGATATCAGAAGATATGCAGTTTGAGGCCTGTGCAATTGAATGTATCGGCCTTGATGTGATAATTGTATGTATGTATAGACCACCATCGAATTGTGTGGAGAAAACGGGTGACATAGGAGTATTTTTTTCAAGATTAGACTCTTTATTAAACCTATCCTTATTTAGTAATTATAAAGTGATTCTATTAGGTGATGTAAATATTGATCTCATAAAAAAAGATTCCTATTCTAAACTTTTAATACTGACTTTAAAAAGATTTGGATTGCATTCTGTTGTGGATTTCCCTACCAGAGTAACTGCTACGACTAGTACATGTTTAGATCATTCATATACAAATATACCTAAACATAACATACGTGAAGTTGCTCCATTAAATATGTACTTGTCCGACCATTATGCCATAAAAGCCGTAATTGTAACGCAAGAACAAAAAAATATTAACAATGTTATATGCAAGCGCCTGTTCTCAGAAAATAATATAAATAGTTATATGTTAAGTCTGGACTTGTACGATTGGGATAATCTGTTGTCCCTGTCGGCATCTGGTTGCCCTTCTGATACGTTGCGATCCGTATTGAATGTAATAATATATTATTTTGAAGCTCATTTTCCAATAAAAAAATATCCCGTTCGTGATAGTGTGAGTACCTGGGTCAACGATTCCGTACGTCGAATAAGAAAGCAGATCCATCGCATTAAATCGTTAATTATGTCTAATACCTCAAATACTGACCTTAGAAGTAAACTTATAGAATTTGAAAAACAATACACATTAGAAATTTCACGCTCACGCAGTACATTTATTAACCAGCAGCTGGCTCAGAGCTCGGATATGTGCCGGAGTGTGTGGCGAGTCATAGCATCGGAGACTGGACGTAGCGTGGGAAAGAAAAGTGCACTCGACATATTGGTGAGCAGTAGAGTGAATGGGAGCTGTGACTTTGAGCGCGCTTATGACGCGGCTACTGCCTTGAACCGTTTTTATATTGATGCTAATCTAAGCGCAAATGTGAGTCCTTCCCTGAATGACGCGATGATCCACCTAAACAAATATTTATCTGATCTGCCCACTGTACATCACCACCCTCAATTCGAACCATTTTCACTCAAAGAGGTACTGCAATGCTTTAGGTCGATTAAGCGGAAGCACTCGACGGATATAAACGATATGTCTACCTTTGTGCTGGATTATTTCCCTCCCGTAGTGGTATCTCTTCTCGTCCTTTTGTTTAACAAATGTACAGAAGCGGGCGCGTATCCAGATCTGTTAAAACACATAAAGGTCCAACCCGTATACAAGGGAAAGGGTGAGATGCATAATTTAAAATATTACCGTCCAATATCCTTGATACCTGTGGTTTCCAAAGTATTTGAACGACTGATTAGCGGCCGACTTATGTCATTCTTTTCCTCTAATGGTCTACTTAACAGGCAACAGTTCGCCTACCAAGCCGGCCGATCGACCGCGGACGCCACTCGTGAAGTTGTGCGCAGGGTGATGTCCCACATTGACGGTGGGCAGCAGGTTGCTGCCATCTTTTGTGATTTGTCGCGCGCATTCGAGCTGGTTAGTCACACTCTACTGCTGGAAAAGCTCCACAGGTATGGTGTAACCGGCCCTTTATATAGTACAACTGCCTCGTTCCTAAAAGACCGTCAACAAAGCACCCGCGTACGTGATGCAAGGTCGGAGCTCGATCCAGTGGGGGATTGTGCCGTCCCGCAGGGTTCTGTTATGGGAAACAATCTCTTCCTCATTTTAATAAATGATATTACAGCGGCCACTGATGAGGCTGAGTACGTCATTTTTGCTGATGACAGTTGTGTTATTGTGGCTGCTAATGATTCTGTAAGCTTAAAGTCAAAAATTTCTTATGTAATGAATAAAACATTTAACTGGTTCAAAGCTAATGGGATGACGCTGAACATCGAAAAGACATATATAACTCATTTCCAACTCCGTAAGAAGCCTAATGCGACCATTCAAATGAACGTCTCGTGTAACGGCACGCCGGTGCCTCAGGTAAGCCTTGTCACCTACCTAGGCTTGACAATTGACTCTGGACTCTCATGGGCTCCCCACATTGATAAGCTGTGTGCTCGTCTGGCCTCTGCATGCTTTGCCCTCTCGAGACTAACACCTAGTCTTTCTACTGAAAACGTTATGAAGGCATACTACGGCTACTTTCATTCAATATTATCGTACTGTATTGACATTTGGGGGGGCGCTGCTGATTGTATTAAACCGTTCAGGTTGCAAAAACGTGCTGTCCGCATCATAGCCCAGGTACCAAGCGATCATCCCGCCAAACAGCTATTCATAACTCACAAAATCTTGACTTGTCCCTCTCTATATATATTTGAAATTGCTAAGTATGCGAGACGAAACCTTGATACATTTTCTACCCATGGAGACAATCACGATCACGATACGCGTCATAGAAATAATTATCGGATTCCTCGTACCAGATTGGCTAAAACTGATAAATGTCTTAAAGTCCTAGCGCCTGTAATATATAATGCTATACCAGATGACATTAAATCTGCGAGTAGTTATTCATCATTTGTTTATAAACTAAAATCATTTTTAATTGAAAAAGCTTATTATACTGCTGCTGAATTCTTCACTGATAAATAAACTCTATATATAAATATAAATTGTTATGTATTGATTTATACTATGCTAGTATAAGTATTGTATGACAAAAAAGTGACTTGTAAATTTATTTAAATTTATTAATAAATGATTGATTGATTGATTGATTGATTGATTATGAAGAGAAAAGATTTGATTTTTCTTTGTTTGTTTGTTACGATTTAACTCAAAAACTACTGGACCGATTTCAAGTATTCTTTCACCATTAGAAACCTACATTATCCTTGAGTAACATAGGCTATATTGTAATTCGGAATTCCCACGAGAACTCCGAAATTATCGCGAGTGAAACCGCGCGGACAGCTAGTATCAAATAAATTAAAAACAAAGCACTAGCTCGGTAGATAAATAATTAACTTTTCGTACGTTTAAAAACTACGGAAACCACAACTTTTTAAGCACACGTATTGAAAAGCTTTTCCCTTTCAGATGCGGTTCAAAGACTAAAACGTTCGCCGTACTACGACTGTTCTCCGTGTCAGTCATATCATCACCACCCTTACCCGCCATATTGGCCTCCACCACCACCACCCCCACCACCACCGCCACCACCACCACCACCACCACCGCCGCCCCCGCCGCCCCCGCCGTTCTTTTATCCGCAATTTTATCAAGGAGAGCAGTCACAGAATCTTCAGGAGCAACAAGTACAGGGCGAACACGTGCAAGGTCATCAAGTCCAGGGTCAGAACACTGCGGAGTCCTGCGACACGTGCGGCCAGGGCCAGAGCCACAGCTCTGCGGTGAGCAACGCTCAGAGCGGCACCGGCGACGCCATTGCTGTAGCCATAGCGAGAGCCAGTAAACAATAAAACGAATTTGTGCTTTAAAGCCCTCTGTAGGGGTGAAATTAGCACCATTTTTGAACTTGTTAAAGTTTGTTTTTTTTTACTTAAATAAAGTTAAAAATGTAAGTGCCTATTGAAAGTAAGAATTAATTGATGTAAAAACAAATTATATTAAAGTACGTTCTTTTACCTAATTTCGTTTAAGTGTCATTTCCAATCCAATCCAATTTGTGGTTTTATAACTCCATTACTATCATTTGTTTAAATTATTCCTTACCTGCGCAACATATCTACATATTAATTAATCCTTACTATTGTTATAAATGGGAAATTGATTTTGTTTGTAGCTTTCACGCCCGGTTCAACCGATAACTATGAAATTTTGCATGGACGTTATAAGGGGTAACAGAAAAGAATATAGGGACTTTTCATTTCGGTATTCCTTCGGAACTCCTTAAAACTTAAAAAACTTCTGCATCTGTCTGTATAAAGTTGTTATTTACAGACTTTTGTCAAAATCATGTGGGTACCTTTATTATATACTAGCTGTTCTCCGCGGTTTCACTCGCGGAAATTTCGAAGATCCTGCCGGAATAGCGAGATACAAAGTACCTTCTATGTACATCTGAAAATGTATGTGCAGAAATTTTCAATGATAATGATAATATTAGTAGGGATTAATATTACTGAACTAAGATGAGATGGCGATCATTAGTTTTATTATTGTGTTGGAGTAAGTTAATGGTTAAATTTCTATTATGCTTTAACTAGCTGGTCCTCGATGTTTCGACGAGATTTCAACTCCCATTATTTATCTAACAAACAGAATCAATCGATATTTGTTCGCTCATATCTTATGCGTTAGCGTATTGTTCATTAAATTCGATCGTGATAAAACTTAGGGGGCCACTTGGGGGCCACATTGTTTCTAGAGCTTTTAAAGCTAGTTTATGTCGGTGCTACTATTTTAATTAAATACCAATATTATAAGTTCTACACATTCTTTTCTATATTTTTCATTGTCAAAAATCATGTTCCCTTTTCTAAATTACATTTACTTCTAAAGAGTCTGTAACAATGGGCATGTTGACTAATTTTTATTTTTTAGTCCGTCTTGTAGATTATTAAAAAAGATTGGACACGTATTTTTTCTTTTTTTACGTAATCAAAAAATAACGGCGATATATTGAGTTGAAATTTCGCGTGACGTCACTATTCTGAAAGTTTGTATGGCGGTTTTGCGGTTAGTGACGTCACGACCTCCTCATCCTAAACTTTAATGCGCTTTATCTCTGTATATTTTAAATTATTTGAAAAAGCAAAAAATACGTGTCTATTGTTTTTTTATTTTCTAACTGACGGACTAATTAGAATTTTTATTTTCAAAAGTAGTCCACATCCCTATTCTCCTACTGCATGTCTTTGCGCGAAGGTTAGGGTATATAGGGTATAGTATAGGGTATATTATCTATGGTTAGGAGGAGTTAGTAAATTAGAAATCCCGAAACTCGCACGGGTCGAACTGCGAAATGATAGTAAAAAATCACATCGAAATCCATGGTGTACAAATCCTAAATCTCATTTTGTTAATATAATTTGCTCAAGTTGGACACAATGACAGTTGTTGTAGGTTACTTTGCTTTTATTATTTAAAAAGATACAGGAGAACACAGCTAAATTTAGAAAAATAAATATAATAATATGTCCTCATAAACAATAAAATTATAAAGAAAATAACTAACTGCTTCCTCCTTAATGTAGGTAAGGCTAAAATCTTGTGGCCGCCCACGCAGAGCCTTGTTGACTCAAATATTTGGTATAAAACGCACATAATAAATATTAGTATGTAAATTAAAAAAAACAATCTTGGGCAAAGAGGAAACAACAAACGATTGGAGTTTTGCTTTCTGTAGGTATGTATCTATTATTTTAATTGTGGTAGAGGGGCATACTAAAAAACTAGGTTGGTGAGGCACATTTCTCGTACTTTGTAATATTTTCCTGAACTATGCTAGTTCAATGAAGTCACATTTTGTGTTTTTTGCGCTCAGGACTATTTCGAAATGACAGTTAAAAAGCTCAGACGAAATATTTATTTCGTCTGAGTTAAAAAGGAACAATCTAACATTTTCACTGGTGGTTCGCCATAATTACTTTAATTTCTAAAAAATATATACTTTGTCAGAATTAAATGCGATAACTAGCGATAGATTGCCATAACTGAAGGAGAAGAAGAAATAAAACTTAATAAAGTAGGTAATCTTTTCGGAGCTATTGAAATAACTACTGTTCAGGGTCAAAAATGTTCCATTATTCGGAACATTTATCGCTAATTAGTTCGCAATGGGGATGTGGGCTACTTTTGAAAATCAAAATCCTAATTAGTCCGTCGGTTATAAAATAAAAAAACAATTGACACGTTTTTTTTTGCTTTTTCAAACAAATTAAAATATACAGAGATAAAGCGCATTAAAGTTTAGGGTGAGGGGGTCGTGACGTCACTAACCGCTAAAACCGCCATACAAACTGTCATAATAGTGACGTCACGCGAAATTTCAACTCAATATATCGCCGTTATTTTTTGATTACGTAAAAAAAGAAAAAATACGTGTCCAATATTTTTTGATAATCTACAAGAGGGACTAAAAAATAAAAATTAGTCAACATGCCCATTGTTTCGCTATCGAGTCCTGAAATCCGAAGTCATAAAGTTTTTTAATATGTGGCGTAGTTCCATTGTCGCTTTTTGACACTTTACAGTTTTATTACATGTAACCTACTACCTACCTATACCTAGATATAGAATATACTTAGGTATATAATGTACATAGATTACTAATAGAATATATACTACTTCCGGTCAATCCAAATTCAGTCAGTATTAACCAAAACAACAGTATTTTCTTAAAAGTCATTTGCAAAATTTCAATGTCTTCTAGCGTGAGGAATGGCCTCGTGGTGATCTATAAAACTGCTTTGATCCGCAAAAAAATCAACACACATAAAAACGTGGTTTAGTAAAAAACATGTCGAACTTCAATTTGTTACCGTTTCTAGTTATTGCCGTCTTTATGGGGTCGGCGAGCCCCGCCCTTGCCCAAGGTTATAATTTTCGTCGCTTCTCAATTATAAAACTGTCTTGATGCCATGATAGATATGGCGAGTCGATGATATACCTATCTATTCGAATTCCGTTAAACTTTGTCAAGATTATTTGATATTATTTGTATATGTAAATATTCAACTTACATTATATTACAGGAGTTTCAGCTGAAAGCAATGCGGCCAGCGACAGTGGACCAGGGATGGGAAGGCATTTGATCAGGCGGAAACTGTGTGAGAAATTCGGTCTCTGTGGACAAGGTTCCGGTGGATATCAAGGCGGATATAACCAAGGCTATCCCGGATATCAAGGACAGATCCCACCAATAAACATCGGGATAAGTCAATCTCAGTCATCTTCGAGTCTCGGTGGTGGCGGATATGGTCACGGAAGTTTCCCCAATAATTACCAGTACAATAATCCTAATGGATATTACGGTGCATATCCGGGCGGTTTTAACAGACCAGGATATTTCGGTAATGGCTTTGGTTCATACAACAACCAGTTCAATGGGAACTATTATGGAGGGGGTGGTAGCTATGGAGGGTACCCGAGTGGAGGATATCCCATTGGAGGATACCCTAGTGGAGGTTATTACAACGGATTCAGACCTTACAGGGCTGGACCGTACTACGATGAATCTACCACGAATCAAGGAAATGCAAATCAAGAAGATGATAGCAGCAGTGAATACTCAGATTAGAGGATAAACCTGCTGGATGATGAAAAACAGTGATGATGTTATCAAATGAATTGTACAATAAAATTTATTTATTATTTCATTGTACTTATTAGTTATAGCTGTCCCCTGCGGTTTTACCCGCGGTCATTTCTGAGTTCCCGCGGGAATTTCGAGATAAAAGTACCCTATGTCAATCAGAACTTCATGATATTAGTGTAGATAAGCATTAAAATGTTCTGTGATAATTAATGGAAAATGAGTAAAATGGTAAAACAACGATGAAAATTATGTTTAAATTTTATTGACCACCTAAAAACTCGTTGGAATTGACTGCACAGTAATTATTTTGGAACATGTTTATTGATAACGATCGGCCCACAGGCTACACTGGTCTGGGAAGATTTACCTAGTTTTTTTTTTGCTATAATAAACTACTTACCCAGTCTATCTAAAGGGGAAGACACCGCAATTACTTTACCGTAATATTATTGTCAAATTTATGGGTGCAGTGACTTTCATGCTAGTGGGAGACATATTCATAGTATAAAAGTTCGGAGAAAGGTTGCATAAGTCATCTTCGACAGCTTACAGCAACATTGCAAATATTCCATTACCTATATTAAAAATAACTGGCTACTCTTTAAAATGGTTAAACAATTTTTGATCGTAGTAGCTCTAGTTTCTTTTTGCCAAGCTGTACCAATATGGTTTGAAGGTAAGATCAAGTAATCTTTGTTTAATAGGTAATTATACTATCAATGTGTATAGATTTGAATTTTAAAAAGTCTTACAGGTAGACGTTTTTAAATGTTTTACCATGGTTTTTTTTTTCAATGAACTAACTTACTAAATATTTCCATTTTAAATACTTTCTTAGACTTAGAAAAGATTTTAGTATATTTTAAAATACCCCTTCAAACAAAAAAGAATATTCCAAATTGGTCCAGCCGTCTTCGAGTAATCGCGTAACAAACATACAAAAAAAACGTACAATCGAATTGAGAACCTCCTCCTCTTTTGGAAGTCGGTTAAAAAATTGCAAACATACAAATATAATATTAGGAAAACACAGATCTTTCCTTTTTAAAAGTTGGTTATACATCTTTTACTTTAGTGTTAATAACATGTTAATTTTTCTTAATTCATTCTATAGCAGAGTAAAATTGCGGTGAAAATAGTCTTGTGAACTGTACTTGCATATGAAATCCACAAACATTTATTAATTACTAGCTGTGTCCCGCGGTTTCACCTACGTGCAACGTATATAAATAAAAACTTTTTTCACGACCGATTCCGAACGATCCGATTTATATGAAACAAACTCCAAGCTAAGCTGTGAAAACCGCCTGACAATCCGTTCAGTAGATTCGGAGATTATCGCGAACAGAAAGACAGACAGACAGACAGACAGAAACGAAATTTTAAAAACTTTTTTTGTTTTTGGTTGCTTTTCTTTTATCGCCACCCCCTGTTAATTTTTGTTAAAAATATTTAATGTACAGAATCGCGAATTCTACTCTTTTATTACAGTATTAGATATCCAAAATTAACTTAATACAAGCTACTTAGGTCGTGATTGTTTTGTTTGTTTTTAAAAGTTATTTATTTAATTATATTACAATGTGAACAAATGAGCTTAATGTAAATGTACACGGCATATATTCAGATGGAGATATCCCCGGAGTTATTTTGCGCGTGAGGCGTTCACCGGACTCTGCGTTTGGGTTCGGCAGCGGCTTCAGCTCCAACATCGGTGGAATCAGACACTCTACGGGCATCGGTGCATCCTTCCAGACTGGCGACGCTGAGGCTTTCGGAGCTGGGTTCGGAATCAACAATGGATACCCTCAAGCCGGCGGAATAGGTTTCGCCAGCGCAGGACCATCTCGATACCAACGTCCGTCTAACAACGGTGGTGGCTCCCGGCCTTACGGTTCAGCGGTCTCGTCGGCCCAGTCTTTTGGACCAGGACGGTACCATACCGCCACAGCTTCAGCTGAGAACGGAAGCGACGGCGCATGGTCGGCTCAGTCGAACGCGGAAAATGATTATGGCACCGCAACCTCTTCTGCAAATGTTGGCAACGGCCAGGGTTATTACAACACGGCCGTGGCAGCAGCTGAGAACTTTGACGGGTACAGAGCGAGCACTGCTCAGGCAGTCCGGCAGAGGGGGCCGTCTCTTCAGCACAGTGGTGCTTCCAGCATCAATGCTCCTGGTATCCAAGCAGCGCATTCTCACGCTGTTAACACAGGATATTACTAAAACATTTTAAAAGTTTAAATTTTGTGGGATCCAACGATAAAAATATTTATAAAATCTTGTATTTATAATGAACTACTATTACCGTAAGTTATTTATTTATGGAGAATAATTGTAAAGACGTGGAGACGACTGTGATAGTGAGGTCTTTAAAAATATATTTATTTTAATTTTAAACCATACCGTGGAGTGTTTAATTTTCCTACTAGCGCAATAAAACCCCAGAGGATCAGTCTCGAAAAAAAAAAACGCTTAATAACGTGACTGTTGGCGTGCAATAAATATTATGTGCAGTGAAGAACTAGTTAGGGGGGCATTGCTCGGAAACTTCTTCGAAGGTTAATTTTTTGCATGATTCTATGATAATTATCAAAGCGGTCGTGTAACTTATGAACGACTTGGTCAATTGAAGTGATATTCGCACAGGTATACTTATTCGTTTTATAGTATAGACAACTAGCTGCGCCCCGCGATTTCACCCGCGTGAGTTTCGGAATTCCCGCAGGAACTCCAAACTTCTTTCATAAGAACCTTCTCCTATACCACAAATCACAATAAACATGCACAACATAAAAGATAGCGAAATCGGTTCAGCTCCAGCTGTTCACGCATGACGCCGTGACCAAGGGAAATAGGGATTCATTTTTATATATAAGTACCTATAGATGTTTCGTATAGTTATATGTCACAAGTTATTTATACTTGATGACAATAATGCTTGGATATTATCATATAGATAGAGCCACCTAGTACCAAATTAAACATAAGACTTACAAGAAAATTGATATAATACTTTTTGTAAATAAACACGGTATTTATATACATATTATACACACAGACTGAGAGAAGACACAAGTGTCCGTCACACATAAATGTGCAGTCTGATGCGGAGATAGGACCCGTGATACCTGGCGCAGTGGTTATAGGTTCATCAGTTTTAACCGACTTCTTTGAATAAATTATTATATGTATTACACAACAAATTGTACCTAAAGTGAGTACGATTGTAGTTCAAGACTTATTTGCTAGAAGAACAAATGGTTTTGTCTTTTTATCAATTTACTTTTGTGGTCGCCACTGAAAGTCACCGTCGTGACTAGTTCCACGGCATAGGCTGAGTGGTAGCTATTTTGCTGCCGTGTCTATTTTAAAATTCGGAAAGTTACAAAGTGTTTTATATTGGTAGCAATTCAATTTCTATTCTATTCTACACTTAGGAAAAGTTCTTTTAAAATAAGATAATTTAATGGTATATATATAATTAACTACTTACATAATTATAAATTGTAATGTCTCAAAAAATGCACAAATTCTTAGCTCACAAACAAGTACCTACGGGACTGAGTTACACCGTCATCGTCAGTGCTACTATTCGAAAGTGTGAACCAACTGTGGACGGTGGTAATGTTGTGCAATCTAAAAGCTGCGAGGGCTATTCCTTACCTAACTTTTGTCTTATTTCAAACTCAGACGAAATAACTTTTTATTTCGTCTGAGATTTCAAAGTAGAATAACACATAGATAAATAACAGATACATTGACCATACAAACATACAACATCAAACATACAACGTCCTATTCCTGTGACGGGGCAAAGCTGCGAGTATAATATTATAGTTATGCATACCTCTTTGACTGGTATATAGTTTATGAAATAATGGATGGAAAACAATTTAACGTTTAATCTAAAATGATATTGATATAAAGTATAAACGGTCATAGTTATAGACAGAGACGAGACACACTATCTAAGCTTTAGTGGGTAATCGGATAGAAGGCGAACGAACGAGTAGACATTAATTTTATAGTGTCGATGGCGTTAAGTTTTTGATGTAGTATGTATATCTAGTTAACTTTTTTTAAATTAAAAGTAGGTACTAGGTATGGCAGGTGATAGAATAGACCTCGGTGGGAGAGTGGCGCGCGAGTTGCGGGGGCAACGCTCGGCGCTCGGCTCGCGCAGTGTCGCCGCCGCCGACTCCCGCGCACACCGCACCATGCGCGCTCCGCTGCTGTCGCTGCTGGTGCTGGCTGCCGCGCTGGCGGTCTGCTCGGCCGCCCCCGCGCCGCAGAAGGCCAAATTACAGTTCGGAAACAATGGTAAGTACTGAGCCCTTATTCACTATGACCAACAACATTGCTTGCTCATAACGCGCATCCCAAAAACACAATCCCAAATGCTACAGATGCCAAAATATTAGTAATTATTATTCTGTGCGTCATGAGATAATGTGTAGTAGAGGTATTTTTTTTAAATGAAACTTCTTGAAGCACGAGGGAAAGACAATTTTGTGGCGCGTCATCTTAACGCGACGTGTTATGGTCATAGTGAATAAGGTTCCTGGAACGTTACCTTGGCGGGAATGTTCACAAATGCTTGTAAAATAAAAATAAAACTTTTTCAGATTTTAGTTAAATTTATATTTTATACTAGCTGCTCCCCGCGGTTTCACCCGCGCTATTTTCGGAGTTCCCGCGGAAATTGCGAGATAAAAGAACCTTACCTTCTCTATATCCCTGAGGTTTTTGCAAATATTCACGATTCATCGGTTAAGCTGTGAAAGCGAAAAACCAATAAATTAACAAGTCACATATTCGCATTGTCTACAATATTAGGTGGGATTTCACAGGGAAACCCTCAGACCAAATTCGTCTGAGGGGAAACCATGATATAAAATGTAAATTCCCAAATCAATTCTTTCTACGTATTTTCAAGCAGCGTGAACATGGAGGTTGACTCTACATCCCCCCCCACCGAAACTTTTATTTTGATAGAAACAAGAAGTTAAGAGGATCGTTCCCGGTCGAGACGCGTCGCGAGTACGTATTTGCAAAAATTCTATCTGTTTCATGCCGCTCTGCTTCCCTCCTGGCGTCGACAACACAAACACAACATGCGCTAATTCGATTGAACATGTTGTAACTCTACTACTACCTATACCCATGCGCGAAAATCTTTAATCAGGCTAAATATCTTTTTTTTTATAGCAGTTGATAATCAGATTAAAAAGCTTAAATGAAACCTACGTACCCAATACGTACCGTTAGAAGTTAAACATCTGTTTGTACTGTTATTTGATGCCTCATTATTTACATAATATTATGATTGTTAAGTAGAGCTCTTTCTTTTCTTACATTATTTTATTTTACAACTAACTGTTCTCCGCGGTTTTGCCCGCTGTAATTTCTTTCTCTGTATCCATGACAACGTGCATGCACATGATAATCGGTTAAGCCGTTGAGGTGTGAAAGCGTAACAAACAAACAAATAAACAAACAAACAAATATTTTATAAGGATATTCAAACACTACCATTTTATGATTTTAAATGAATTTATTCTGTTTCAGTTTTTTACTGAGGTGCCAAACACGGTTTTTATCGAGTACCTACTCAACTAAATTTACTTAATGACTAGGTACATAATTATAACTTCCTAGTCTCATTTTTATTAAACTTCTTTGTGCAGAGCGTAGAGTGTAGGCTGTAGAACAATGAGTCATTTGGTGTTTAATCAACTTGATCGGTAGTAGCTTAGTCAGTAATACGTAAATACCTACTTACCTATTTTAAAAGAACGTTTTTAAGATAATCTCATTCCCAAATCACTCAAACGAAAGACATATTAATAACCACAGTAGGGGAAGTCCGGGCAAAGTGGACACCTTAACGTTCGATTGGCTGTGGAAATAAAAAGGATAGAGACTGAAATAAAGTAACGACTGAGTTTGGATCAGTATTTATTAAAGTTTTTAATATAATCAAGAAAATTAACATAACATCAGTACTTTACATAATATTGTTGATAATATTGCAGTTAGTGCCGCTATCCGCTTTGCCCAACCCACCGGGCAAAGTGAATACACTGTTAAATCGAGGAACAATTACCGAAAAATAAAACTGAAAATGTAAATAGAGAAAAAGAATGATTAAACAGCATAACTAATCCGTTATCAGGGCAGTTGTCACAGAGAAATATGCCTTTTCCTTCATAAGCCGTGTATTTTTTGACTCCATTGCTTGCTTGAAGGATGCTCATTTATTTCAATATAGTCTTCTCCACAAAAATAACACTCAAACTTTTCATCATTTTTTCTGTCCTTAGATTTATTTATTTTAGAATGTTTGGTAGTTTTGGCCGTTTTATTATTTTTGATTGTTTTGGTTGTTTTTCTTTAGCGTACGTTTTGTTTTTTTATCTAAATCATTGTTAATATTTTTCAATACTTTGGCATTTGTTTTAGTGAATTTAGTTTTCTGTTCTTCATAAGTGTATCCACTTTGCCCGTGCCCGCTTTGCCCAACAGGTACTTGTTGAATGAAACCTAACCTAGAACCAAATCTAGAAACAACATCTCAATTAAACTCACAGTATATCAACACGAAACCATGCTCTTTGAGGTCACAATCAATCCAAAACACGATCACCACATGTACATGAATGATAATGCAATAACGTACCTTCAAATATCATAACAAATGTTCACTTTTCTCTTTTTCTCGTTTTTTTCGTATATTACGCGTGACCGTCCGCTTTCGCTGTTTGCATGCGATTGAGGGGAAGGGGAAGGGCCTCTTGCCACAAGACCCGCGTGTTCGGGGGCGCCATTTTGGAATTTTAGAGGGTATTCGCTTTGCCTAGGCTGTTCGCTTTGCCCGGTCTTCCCCTACTCTTATTCTTACGGAGCGTATACAATAGGTAGGTATACAATATACATATTATAGACTATACTTATTACTTATAGATTTCTATTATCACTACATAGTAGAAAACAAAGTCGCTTCCCGCTGTCTGTCTGTCCCTATGTATGTATGTTTAGATCTTTATACGCAACGGATTTTCATGCGGTTTTCACCAAAAGATAGAGTGATTCACGAGGAAAGTTTAATATATCTATTTTTTATCCTGGAATTCCCGCGGGAACTCCGAAATTACCGCGGGTAAAACCGCTGGTACCATATACGTTGGCAACACCCTAAATTAATAAGTATTACACTTGCAAATTAAATACTTAAGTACCTAATTTTTTAAGGAAGTTGTTATTGAAGATTGCTTAATTATTATTGAAAGAGACTCTCATTACTTAAGTAATCCGCAGTGTTATAGACTAACTAAAAAATAAAAATAATTATGTATTTTCTTGTAACTTTGACACAAAAACAACATTAATAGTGCGTCTCATCGAAAGGTTAAGGTTGAGGCGGAGGTTGCGAGACCAGATTCTGATAATAATCTTTATTGTCGTGTGTACAGCTTTGTTTATTACCAGTGTAATAATTAAAAAAAAACCTTTGTTTTTCTGCTTTACCATAGGCAAGTAGGTACCTAGTTAGATACTGCATAATGGTGGTTCATTTTTGAGTTATATATATATGTAGGTAACCACCTATATATACCTACGTAGATTTCTAAGTCTCAGAAATTAATAAAAAAGGTAGGTATACCTACTGAAAAGAGTTTGATTTTCGTTTTTTTTTTTAATATACGATTTTCTCGAAAGAAAAAGTACCTATTCAAAGTAGTCACTGTTTTTAGTCGTCGCACATTGACTTTTACAGTTTGCTTATTTTTCTACATAGCCCCTTAAGAATTTAATGATGTAAACACGCGAGTCGTGCAAATAGCTGTTTTCCGGATCATGTTTGTTGTGCCTACACGTTATCATACAACCATGATGTAACCAAATAAGTCACCAATCACCATCGAACCAAGTGTTGACTCAGATTTGCATTTCAGTTTGCCAGCTTTCTAAACATGCTCATTGTTGAGTGTCGAGAACGCTAGTCATTTTGTGCTCGTGAATTTCAAAATGTAACAATGCTCAATGATTTTAATAAAAAAAAATTCATACCTTAGTTAAATACCCATACGTCTTCCTTCATAAATGGCGTTTGTCTTGGTGACGTAATAATTTTTGCCTACGTTACGATTACGTAGGTGAAATTCTCTCCCAGAGACAAAACGTGGTTATCACGTGTGAATCTGCCGAAAATTGCTGCTGTACTTCCTATTGTATTTATTTATTCGTATTGACTGACAAAACTAGCGGCTCCCTGCGGTTTCAAGGAAGCTAATTTCTGAGGTCCTGCGGGAATTCAGGGATAATAAGTACCCTATGTCCTGGTATGTAGTAGATAGGTACCCCTAACAGTGTGCATACAAAATTTCATGATGATCAGTACTAATATTATAAATGTGAAAGTGTGGATGTTTGGATGTTTGTTACTCAATCACGCAAAACCGGTTGAACGGATTTGGATAAAATTGGGCATACACGTTGTAAACTCCGAAATTACCGCGGTTGAAACCGCGGGGCACAGCTAGTATGATTATAAATGCGAATGTGCGATCTTAAAATTATTATTAGGTAAACTAGTTGTGCCCCGCGAGCCGCGGTTTCACCCGCGGTAATTTAGGAGTTCCCACTAGAATTCCGGGTTGCAATATTTATTTGGGTAGGTATTTATAAAAATATAGTCTATGACACTCACAAACGTGGCTTTCTATTGGTAAAAGAATTTTCGAAAACGGGTCAGTAGATTCAGAGGTTACTTCTTATTTGATCTGAGACTATACGACCTTACAAACTCACAAACTACCTCTAGATAATATACCTCTCTATAGATAATATTAATATAGATAGCCTTATAATTACTTACAAAATTGAAAGCAAACAAAAGTATTCTTCTAAAATTTATTTCATGTAGGTACTATTTCTTCCCCGCGCTTTCACCCGCGTTAATTTCGGAGTTCCCGCGGAAATTCCGGGATAAAAGTGTCCTATGTCCTTATCTGTATACCTAACAAGGTGTACACAAAATTTCACGATGATCCGCTGAGCCGTTGAGGCGTGAAAGCCTAACAAACAAACTCACTTTCACATTTATAATATTAGTAAGGATTATACCATTTATTCCAGATGCAGACAGTCAACCCTTCGTAGAGGAGGTGGTGGTTGCGTCGGTGCTCCACGTGCGACCAGCGGCGCCCGGCAGACAGGCTCGCACCAAGCCCACCACCAAGACCAGCCTGCACGACGGCGCCAGGGTTGCAGAGAAGAAACAATAAATAATACAAACACACGCATAATATAATTTTAGGTTAAGAAATATAGCTTCGGTATATTTATTTGTATAATTTTGACACTGCCAAGGGTTGATTTTTGAATCGAAACATAACAAACTGCTTATTCGTCTGATAGTCGTTATAAAATTAACTCCATTTGTGAAGTTATTCCCAAGTTAACCTCTTTGTCTGCGGTTTCAAAAATCGGCCCTCACTCAATAAGTCTTCAATTTATGTTAAATTAAACTAAAGTAATTAACAAACTAATATATATTTTGGTTTTAAGTCTTTGGTATTTAGTTTAATATACCGAATCAATGACAACAAATACCCTTTTCCCAAAATATCCCTAGTTAATCTTTATTCATAGATTTGGCCTCTCCTAATACGCTATGGTGATTATTACTCACAGAAAATGTCTGACATGCCTACGATGATAATATTACTTATATTTTATACCAATAATGGTGAGAGATAATAAAAATAATATAACTTTTTTGCGAATTAGATTCTGTTGCGGTCCTGTACATATTATTAACTATTTATTTTGTTTACATAATTATATTTTACTTAAATCTGGACGTGATGAACGATTTAAGACAGAAAATAGATGAAAGTTTATAGGAATCGATATACCTAGGCCATTGTCTTTTACTCATCTATTATAAAATACTCTATAAGCATTAAGCATTCATAAAAAAGTAAATAGAATGATACATTATTTAGGTACAATACATATAGGAGCAACCAAGGACATTCTATATATTAAAATATCATTGGGGGCAACTTTATTGACGGTTTATTAGTATCTACCTATTTTTTTTTATTTATCCTTAATTGACATTTAAGTATATCTCACGAAAAGTTTGCTTCTGCAAAAAAACTAAAAACACTAACAGCGCCGTAAGACATAATACACAAAGCAGTGGAAATTGCTGAAATAATGTACCTAAGCCACAGATAACAATAAATACTAAAGCTGTCTCTACAGTATACCTCTAACCCCCTGAAATTATATTCCAGGATAGATACTTTATATTTTTCTTTTATGGCGGAACAAAGAGTTCCCGAGGAAATACCGAAATCGACGCAGAAATTGAAACCGAGGGGGAAACCACTAGTTGACGCCTAGTATATGTATTCACGCATAATACTGAGAGAATAGCATTGCGCATATTAATATAGAAGCAGTTTTGTACCCTACGTACAGACTCAGACGTCAGTAGCAGAAATATGTAATTCACTTTTGACAATTGTTGAATGTTATTGCAGTAAATAAAGTTCAACGACTGACAAGTGTTTATATGTATATATTTGATGCAGAATATATATTATGCCCGTTGAGCATCGAACTACATAAAACACAATCAGAATCAGATGAGTACAACTAGTACAAGTTTATGCAAGTAACGCACGTATTCTACCAACGTACCAACTACCAACCTACTAGTGGCTGGACGGATTTGTATTACAAATTCTTTAATTAAGCATTCTTTAAAAAGAAGGTAAAACAAATAATTCGCGAAAAACATAGTACCTATTGTTTGTGGTAAATTGAATTATATTTAAGAATATAAATTTTAAGAAGAGATATAGGTAGGTAAGTTGAGATATTAGTATATTTTTATCTGCGTTAATTTCGGAATTCCCGTGGTAATTTCGCGATAAAAAATACCCTTTATATCCTTCTGTACCCCTGAAAAAGTGTATGCAAAATTTCATGATGATCGGTGGAGCACTCGGAGAGAAATCAATCAGACCGAAGAGTTCGCTCTTTGTTGCCCGAAGGATATGTTGGAGACACAATATCACTGACCACGACCAGCACTGCAGGCACAGTAACCGACGCCCGCGCGGTGTCAATGATGTGCAAACTACGGTAAAGTATACTCACCAAATATGGTGTCCAACTGAGCACTGGTAGTAGAAATACTATTGACCAATCTTTGGTGAGAACTTTTCAGTCACAAACTTTACCGACCGAGCCTCAGACGAAATAAAAACTCATTTCGTCTGAGGAACAAACCCCTATTTTTCTCTCAGGGCAGTTAAGGCGTGAAAGCGTAACAGACAAAGAAACAAACATAGCAACAAACAAATAAACCGCCCATTGCTATTTTTCGGGCTATGTTGGAAACCTTAGTACGGCTGCGGACTTCCTCATTGACGACCCTGTAACTTACCCCTTGGCCACAGCCTCGGCGGCGGTGGCGGCGGCGGCGGCGGCCGCAAAAACAAATGGTAGAAACATACGAAGTCGGCCACAGTTATCAGCGGCGCGAACTGTGGCCAACTTCTTATGTTGTCTGCCATTTGTTTTTGCCGCCGCCGCCGCCGCCGCCGCCGCCGCCGCCACCGCCACCGCCACCGCCGCGCGGCGCGCGCCGCCGCAGACTGTGGCGCCACCCTTACGTAAGAAACCCCGCCACAGAACGATATGTATATACATAATCAGTTTTCCGTGTGTATCTGTGTGTCGGTCTGTAGGTACTATGATGTACCTAGTATGTATGTATGTTCCCAAACAGCTAAATAAATTTTGATTCAGTTTTGTTGCAATCAACCAAAATAAACATACTTACTTCAAAAGTTGATGGTGTCTAAACATGATTAATTAATCACAAATCGCTATTTATCTGATTGAAACTGAAATATAACAGCAACAAAAGTTACATCACAGCCCTGCAGATCCTATACCCAATCACTATTATAATTGAAGTTTATACTCTTGCCTCTTTGACTACAAATTGTTTAGCGTTGTATCTATCCAAGCAGGTACCTATGTAGTTTAAAGTACACATACATAGTTAAGTATATCAAAGTCTACCACATCAAGTGTTACATTTATAAGGAAGTAATTTTTTTTAACAGAAAACCATAAATCTGTCCCACTTGTCTTCATTATGTCCGTCGTAAACTTCAAAAGCAAATGTTATATGGTTAAATTGCGTACCCAGTGGACGTAATTAGTGTGCGTTAGCTGTAGCCTGTAACGTAACATTTTTGTAAAAAAAAACTTAAACTAAAAGTAATCTTAACTAATATTATAAATGAGATTGTGTTTGTTTATTTGTTACGCTTTTACGTCTTAACTACCCGACCGACCGTCATGGAACTTTGCACACGCGTTTCAGGTGTACAGAGAAGAACATAGGGTACTTTTCTTACTATTGCAAATGCGAATGTGAGTTTTAGTTAAGTACAGTTTGGTCTGCAGAAATTTTAGTCAAGACGCTACTTAATATATATGCGTCTTGACTAATATCTCTATGCAAATCAACATTGCCAACTCTACCAACTTTTCTAGTGTCTAACTCCCATTTACTACCTTGAACCAAAAATCTACCAACTACTTTTACTTTAGAAAAATGAGAAATAAATTTTTTGAAAATAAAATTATTATAAATTTTTTTTAGAACGAAGTTCTTTATTTCACGGTACGTAGGATTTCTAGCTTATAATATCTGGGAAACTACGAGGCGCAGAAACTTCGTTCCCACCGAGTGTTCCACGGCAATGACGCGTTTTGGTAGGAAACTACCAACATTTGAAATCAGATCTACCTCCAGGGCAAATTCGAGTTGGTAACACTGATTTAAATATATGCACCATGTTTCTCAGTATTGTCTTAATATTAATTCTTAAGCTGCTTCAACTCCAAGTTAGTGGACAGCCGACCCGCATTTTCGGGGCTACAACAGTCGTTGGATCATGGATGGCTGATGAAAAAGCGTGCTGTTAATGATATTCATAGTAAGAGCCTCGCGAGGTGCTCGTCGACATGACAATGAGCCGGGCGGGGCGCACGCGCTGCGAATAACGTACGACTTGCGCGCGCGCATAAAGACGGGGTGTCGGCTAGATTACAATTTTTAATTCTGTGTTTTATTGTTTTTGCTCGCGTAAAATTTTAAGGAAACCACATGGTGCTCTTCTTTGAAACGTTCGATTGCTTGTCTGCAGTTTAGATGAATAAATTACCTAGGTATCGTAAAGAAAATAGGTAGGTATCTAATGATCTTCCACTTAAAAAAGAACTTATTGTTACAGAATGAATGAGTATTATGAAGTCACTTCACATTTGTGTGGGAATATATATGAGTGTTAAATAAAATTCTGATACAATAATCTGCGCCAACCATGTCCATTTTAGAAAAAAGAAGAGAAATTTCAAAATATCTCTAAAAAATCTTACTAAGATACTTTCTTTTGTTCTAACGGCTAATACCTATGTATATAAATATTATAATGTATTACCCATACTATCCATACTAATAGTAATTAGTACCTATCCATAGAATAGTTAAAAATTTGACCAGGAGATAGATATATAGTTTAAAAAAAAAGTCGCTAGACGCGTCTGTCTGTGTGCTCGCTTAGTTCTTCTCAACTACAAGACTGTACTACCTGAAGGTTGACTGGCAGAGAATGCCACTGTGGCATTAAGTCCGCCTTTTGTACCATGATGTGCATAAAGTTTAAATAAATAAATAACTAAGACAGACCGATTTTTACCGAAAACATTTATGAATAGATATGTTTAAGACGGAGTTCCCGAAGGAATCCTCAAATCCAAGCGGATGTAACGGCGGGGAAGCTAGTGTTAAATTAAGGATAACTTTTATAGGATTGTGTTTATAAAAACTAATTCATACTCTATAGATGAAACTATGTAGGTACCTATTTGAAATTCAAATTTTGAATACAATCAAGCGGCATGATGGCTGGATCAGCGAGCGGTCAAAGTGACCGTCGCCGACCACCGTTACCACGAGCTCATGTAACCACTGTGTACGTCCGCGCTACGGTTATAGCTTCCACGAACACTTATCACACCATTTTTATGCGAGACCTGTGTGTGATTTGTTACTGTGTCAATTTACTTGATAGCTTAGTTTTTTTTGTCGTCAGCCAAGTTTTTATAAACCTAATGTCGCAAAACATGACTCCGGGCACGTGTTTCAAATTACACTTGAAAAATATAAATTTGCATGTGGTCATGCAAAGTGTATATGTACATATAACCAGAGGTTGAACCATCCATTATTATCTACACATAAAATAAAACTGAGTGTCGATTCTTCTGATAAATGAACGAACAACATTTTTTTTATTCGTCCTAAAAATGGACGAATAACTTCGTATTTAAATACATCTAGACCCATAATATTAGGTTCTAGCACTACTGATAATATGATGTTACTCCAACAGAATCAGAAACAATGTAATTAATGTAAGTACAGGCAACATACCAAAAAAAAAACTCAAGGGCATTCTGCGCTCCAACACAATTAGTCTATATGCATAAACATTCATAATCGCGAAGACGCAGGTGGTATTACAAGTAAAATAACAATTTAGACACACCTAGTTATTGTCTTAGGTTTAATTTGTAACCTTAGACCAACAGGGAGGTATTTTTTGCAAGGCTGTTCAAGGACTGAGTTGACCTCGACAAGGATTTATATTTCGTCGGCACTCAGGTAATTTATTTCAGTTGTGGACAATAAAAACTTGTAAGTATACTTCACGTCTTTTGCATGTTAACGAAAAATGGTGTGCAAAGTAAACATAAATTAAACAATTACCATTAAATAGAATGGAAACGACTTCCGTACTTTTATACTATACAATATGAAAAAAAATGCAGTGACAAACAAATATCACGGACTTACAACAGTCCCCCTAGCCAAATTGATATTCTACAATTATTAACGCATAGAACTTAAATTTTTCTAGAGAGCCGAGTTTCGCCACGTGTTGTTAATCGCCGCTAGAATGTAAATGGCTAATGGTCTGCCCGATACGGGAACTTTTGGCTGCTGGGTTTCCTTCCCGGCTCGGTTCGCGCTAACTAAAGAACATGCCAGACTCCTAAAGGGCCCATTTTAATACTAGGCTTATTGTGGACGTCCAGCCAAGATGGGCAACTCAGCACTAGGGCCACCTTACCCCAATCCCGACTTCCGAGTAACCGGATGACAGGAAACGTATACACGTTGTCTGGGGTAGGTTCAGAAAAAGACACAAGGGTACTTTCATCCCGGAATCCCGCGGGAACCTCTAAGCTAACGCGAATTAAACAACTAATACATATTTAGTGTAACTGAAACCTTGACTGCAAGTGTGTAGATGGAATCATAAAAATCGGTTCTATAAAAAATCGCTTCCATGCAAATTGTTTTTTTTTTTTTTATCGAGGGAATGGGAGTAAAAACCTTTAGTCGATCAATGAGTAATCGGTAACACAGCAGTAGTGAATGAGTCAACAGACACAATGGAATACATGACGTTCTTACACAAAAACTTAACACGAACAATCATAATTAATGGAATAATTATATATCGTTGAATCTACATAACATGCAGCTGAAGGGACAGACGACTTCAAGAGTGTGATTATAGACGATTGATCTTTCCGCTATGGAGCTTCGAAGTGGTTCTGAGGTCAGCAGACAATTACGTATGAATAGTGGAGGAAGTTATGCATCGCTCCCATACATAACCAAAAAAAAATTTATTAAGCGATGAGCTTCATCACATATGTTCCTTGAGTAATTCTAAGCATTTCTAGCGCGGGAGGCAATAAGAAACGTGAGGCTGGTCGGGGGGGGAGGGGTTCAAAGGGGGCCGCTACCCGTCATCTTTAAAAAAAAACTATTTTCGTCCTGGTGGCTACTAGGGCAAGTTTGGTATCATTTTCGTATAAACCGAAGACGTAGAATTCATTGCTGATATTAGTTTTATTCAGTTTTATAGTAATTTTACAAGAAAAACGTAAAAAGGTGAATTTTTTGGTTGGAGATTTTTGCTTTGAGTTCTAATAACTTTTGTATAGTGACAAAAAATTACATACAAAAAATACTATAATAAAGCACAATTTATGTAGATTCTAAAAATATACACTTTTAAGAATGTCCTAATACAACAAGATGGTGAAAAAAAATATTAAATGACTGCAGCGCGGGTAGCTGGACTGGCGCTAGGCGGCGTTTGTCTTACAAAATGGTCGAGTACGAGTATCTGCTTATGCTTACTTTGTTAAATTTTATGTTGTTAAATAAAATAATAAAATTAAATGAAGTTTATTTGTAACGACAATAAATTAAAATATAGTATGCATTAACAAATGTAGCACCGACAGCATGTCGCAACAAAAAGGCTACCAGCTCAAAACACTTTAATGTCCGCAGTTTCCGGCACACAGACATTATTCTGTTGCAACTGCATTAAAAGAAAATTTAAGTTAATTTTGTTTGTGCAACGATTTTTGCTGCCTTTCTTGCACCTGCAACGAATGAGTTCTAGACACACACTTGCGAATCTGACGAAAAAGAAGTCCATTCACTGTCTTTCATCCAGAAGAAGAACTCGGAAGCTTTTGGAGAGGCACTAAAGCTTGTCCTCGGACATGGACTCCTTGATATATTACCCGAAGTGTGTGCTGGTGAAGAGCGGCTTCCGTTGCAGGGATGTTTTCTAGGTTCCTCTTCGTGGATATATATTTTCTGCATTCATTAACTGATGTACAAGGGCTTGAACTGAAAAATAAAATCTTGCAGTCATTCTTACGTCATTCGCTACAAAGTATACTGTAACTATTTTATATTAAAATAGGTACCTACGCTGAATTTGTATCGAACTAGTTTATACTTACCGGTCGTACATTGTAATAATAAATTTCTGAAAAAAAGTGTTTGCTTCTGCTAATTTTCCGTCCAAATATCAAATGCACTCTTTTAAAGGAAGACACCGTGTCGCATCCTGTCAAGGCATGGAAAATTGACAGTACTTCGGCTCTTTCTGGTCCTTTAAGTAGGAATACATTTGTTAGCATGCGTTCACTGCGAAAATTTCTACTTTTTCATTACTAAGGGCATGACAAACACGTATCGAGTGCATTGGCAATAGAGTGGCATGGAATATAAGTGGGATTCGCCTGTACTTATGTGGATCCACAACTCATCTAATTCCGGCAGCTTTAGAAAACACGAGACTGCAACGATCACCACGTCTTATTATTATTATTATTATTATCTACAGTACCTATGAATCATAATTTTTTTATATCCTCGGTTCACAGCGTCAGCAACATGAAGTACCATTGCCAATGCACTTGGTACGTGTTTGTCATGCCCTTAGTAATGAAAAGTGAAAACATATTATAAGTTTCTAAAAACGTTGTAAAAAAAAGGATACTCGTGATTTTGGGCGTGAGGGGAGGGGCTAGTGATTAATGAACGACCCCTTACAGGGCCAGAAAGAGTCAAAGTACCTACTGCCAATTTTCCATACCTTGAAAGATTGCAACCTCAGGATACAACACGGTGTCTTCTTTTAATGGGAGAGGAAATAAAGTTGCCTTTGATGCCTGGAATGCCAACCCTGAAGCATTTTGCAGATTCAAGGGATTGTTGGACGGAAAATTAGCAGAAGCGAACAATTTTATTCAGAAATTTATCATTACAATGTACGATCGGCAAGTATACTAGTTTGATAATTTGATACAAATTCAGCGTAGATACCTATTTTAATTTAAAATAGTTACAGTATATTTTGTAGCGAATGGCGTAAGAATGCCTGCAAGATTTTATTTTTCAGCTCATATCTATTTACGAAGAGGGACAGACAATTAGAAAACATCCCTCCAATGGAAGCCGCTGCTTGCCAGCACACAATTCGAGCAATATATCAAGGAGTCCATGTCTGAAGACAAGCCTTAGTGCCTCTCCAAAAGCTTGCAAGTTCTTCTTCTGGATGGACAGTGAATGGACTCCTGTTTGGTCAGATTTACCAGATCTCGTAAGTGTGTGCCTAGAACTAACTCGTTGCAGGTGCAAGAAAGGTTGCAAAAACAGAATTATATCCGTAACGGACATAAAATTGTTTTTTTTTTTATATAGAAAGTCACACCCGTGACGCCACACTCGGCACCAGCGGAAGACCAGCGTCGGGCCCATAACAGTTCCCGGCTTATGCTGAGCTGGTAGCCTTTTTGTTGCGACATGCTGTCTGTGCTACATTTGTTAATGCATACTATATTTTAATTTATTGTCGTTACAAATAAACTTCATTTAATTTCATTTAATTTCATTATTTTATTTAACAACATAAAATTTAACAAAGTAAGCATAAGCAGATACTCGTACTCGACCATTTTGTAAGACAAACGCCGCCTAGCGCCAGTCCAGCTACCCGCGCTGCAGTCATTTAATATTTTTTTTCACCATCTTGTTGTATTAGGACATTCTTAAAAGTGTATATTTTTAGAATCTACATAAATTGTGCTTTATTATAGTATTTTTTGTATGTAATTTTTTGTCACTATACAAAAGTTATTAGAACTCAAAGCAAAAATCTCCAACCAAAAAATTCACCTTTTTACGTTTTTCTTGTAAAATTACTATAAAACTGAATAAAACTAATATCAGCAATGAATTCTACGTCTTCGGTTTATACGAAAATGATACCAAACTTGCCCTAGTAGCCACCAGGACGAAAATAGTTTTTTTTTAAAGATGACGGGTAGCGGCCCCCTTTGAACCCCTCCCCCTCCGACCAGCCTCACGTTTCTTATTGCCTCCCGCGCTAGAAATGCTTAGAATTACTCAAGGAACATATGTGATGAAGCTCATCGCTTAATAAAATTTTTTTGGGTAAACTTCATAACTGCCTGCACTAGAAGTTGTACAAAGTAACCTTCGTTTTTAGCGAATTGAATACTCAGAATTTACTATCAAAATACACCTAGTAATTTTAGTATCCATAAGTTATTTTTTATCTCTGCATTTCGAAAAACTAGGATAACTACGCATCCTACAAATTGGAAATAGTGAAAATTGCGGGAACAATCTTAAAGTCAGAGTTAAGAGATTAAGATACCATAGATTCTTAACCGATATAAATAACTAACGAATGTTAGGTCAAATCGTTTCAAGATCACGAAAAGCTAACAGGCTACAACTACGGCCACGGCTAAAAGATAAAATTTTAACCAGAAAGGTTCAGCTGTTAAATGCGAACAGAAATTATATGGTAAAAAAAACCTTTGAACACATGCAAGAGGAAAAACCAGTTTTATTCGCGGCACGTATTGAACCAACAAATCAAAAATAGCATTGATCGTGAACTTAGGCACGTCGACGAACACTGAGTAAATGCAAATGATCGTCCACCGCGATGAAGAACAGGAAAATTGTTGGACCTGCCTGTACTCGCCTGACGTCAGAAGTCGGAGACGTAGCGTTGAATAGTCCCGACGAACTCTAACAATGGAAGGGTGAACCTTTGACGTCAAAAGAAATTTGTCATCGCCGTGGGAAGGCATCCAATCTGTGACCAGTGAACGTAACTTAACTATAGTGATCCTGTGTGGTTGAATGATGAAAATTTAGAATCCAGATAGGTAGTTAACGTAGGTACTATAAGTAATGTACAAGGCGTAGCGTCTATAAGTATTCCTGCAGTACTAGTAAATCCAATGAGTAATGGGATGTTTGACTGATTGGGATGATTGGATGACGAAAAGAATCCAAAACGACAGACCTATTAAAAAACCGCTTGTGGTTTTCTTTACATACAATGTTTAAGTTTCACATATAATAATAAATATGGAGACAAAAATCAGAAACGGACAAAATTGCTCGTTTTTGTCATAATAAATGTAGTGTCGTTCCTTAATTCTACTAACATCTGCCAAAGGTGCTGTTTTTGTCAAAGAGCTGTTTTTGTCATGGTGTAGTTCTTTGATTCTACTTACAGGTGTTGATAAGTATAACATACTGTAACGATCACGGACTTCAAAAGTATAAAAAACACCATATCTAATAATAATATTTGATGCATGAACTGATGCACAAGATTATTTACGGCAGTTATTTACGTATAAAAGCACAACAGATAGCGCGTCACTTCGACGAGGCAAATCAATGAGCCACCAGCGTAATGCGTTTACTTGGGTGTCCGTCACCCACAAATCACCGTGTTCTCAGAATAAGGTCATGTTAAAGAATAATTGAAACTACTTTGGGGAAAATCAAAGATATTTAAAATAAAAAATAATTAAATTTCTTTGTGGAAAAGTTTTAGCCGCGGTAATTTCGGTGCTCCCACGGAAATTCCGGGGCAGAAAATATCCTATGTTCTTTTCTAAATCCATGATCCATCCATCCATCCGTATAGGTATGCATAAGTTCATGATGATCAGCTGAGTAGTTAGGGCGTGAAAGCGTTACAAACAAACAAATAAATAAACTCATGTTCGCATTTATACCTAACTAGCTGCGCCCCGCGGTTTCACCCGCGGTAATTTTGAAGTTCCCGGTAATTTTGAAGTTCCCGCGGGAATCCCCGGATAAAAAGTACCCTATGTCCTACTCTGTACCCCTGACAACGTGCATGCCAAATTTCATCCAAATCCGTTCAGCCGTTTTTGCGTGATTGAGTAACAAACATCCAAACATCTAAACATCCAAACATCCACACTTTCACATTTATAATATTAGTAGGATGTAAGGATTAGTCACTCGCTAAAAAAATATATACTTATATGTACCTATCTATATTTTACGTTAGGTAAAGTGTTTTTAATATTAGCAAACTATCTAATTTGTGTGCTATCAAATATGTTGAATATCCATCTATGTAGCTCTCAGTTGGGGTCTTACATAACTTTATTGCGATCTGTCATTTATTGGATCGTATTTCAATCAGACGAAAAGCTGAGGGAAACCACAAATTCTTTGATAATCTCAATATGGGGTTAAAGCGTTTTCAATTAAAAATTGCTAAAAGGTTCCGTTTCTATTATAGTACATTAGACCACTTCCAATAAATGGTTAACGGGCCTAAATTTCTGGAGGTCCTTGCACTGCAACATTAGCAGTAATATCAGGCTATAGACTAATTTGCATATCTATCGCAAAAATCTAACTATGTGATCGCTTTTAGAATTTAATCTATTATGGCATATTTACACTAGTTACTGGTTAATTCAATTGTTTATATTCACAAGGTAACATAGCTTAAGTCAAAAAGTGTGGTCTCATTCCTTCGGTCTTTCTGCAAATTTATCTTTGGCTTACATTTTATATCCACTTCCACGAATTCGAACACCAGCTAACTGTAGCTCAGTACAGACTACAGAGGCTAAATGGGTGGGCAGTGGGTAAATATCTTCTCGATTTATCGATCGAAAAATATATACCCTTCCGCCCCCGCCCTCCCCCCCTTAGTCCGCCAGTGATAGACATGTCTGTGGAGATTACATTCAAAAATTCGCTAATCAAGTATCCAAACAACGTCGCCAAATTTGATGTGGATGTCGTATAACAAATTAAATATAATCTTAATATTTAGCGTTCCGATCATACAAATGTATGTATATTAAAAGCGTTTCCGGTGTATTATTGTCACATTAACTGACTTTATGTTTGAAGCGAACGTGCAAACACGACAATTTGACTGTTATGAACAATTCAGTCAGTTTTATACTCGTGGGCACCGATGTTATCGGTGTAAGTGGTGGATGTGATTCAAGATGGTATCGCTCCTGGACGCCCAGATAAGGGACGTGTCTGAAATAAAACATGACCGTGCGAAAAAAAACTGAATGAAAATATACAACTCACGAGTAATAGCCTTCTTTTTCTTAGTCGGCACACTCTGCCAAGAGTGGTCGTGGTCAACATGTAGAGCTGCAAGATTTTTGACTGCTGTGATAGCCTTCAGCGGTGTTGAAAAAGGCGGACATTTGGGAAATTGAGAATAGAAATTAAACCTTTATTGATTCCATGACATAACTTACACATAAAAAAAATTACATAAGAACAGACTTCTTTCTGATCAATAGAAGTAGGTACTCCAGCTGTCAAATTAGTTGACTAAAATCGAAAAACGGCTGAATGGATTTGGATGAAATTTGGCATGCATGTTGTCAGGGGTACAGAGAAGGACATAGGGTACTTTTTATTCCGGAATTCCCACGGGAACTCCGAAATTACCGCGGGTGATACCGCCGGGCACAGCTATAATACATATAATCACAGAGTAATAAATATACTACGTACATAATAATATTTTGAGCCTTTTGCAACACTGATCGCTATCTATGTATACCTTTGAATTTAGACAAAGACATCAACAGCCACCACAGCTCAGACCACATCCATAAGTCATCATTGTCTCGATCGTCATTCGGAGTTCCACAAAAAAAAGACTGAAAACTGATTAAAACATGGATTATTATTATTCAACAATTCACACCACGTAATACGCCCTAATATGTTCATTGAATTACATATAAATACATAGCCTTGATCGGGCAGTAATAAAATATTGAACACTAATTGTATTTTGTAAATGCCTCATATGAAAACATAGAGCGTATAATAAAAGTTTTGTTAGGAAATAAAAGTACGATAAGATGAGAATAGAATAGAATAGCTCTTTATTGTACTCCAAACTTGTGTGTTCACAAAAATGCTGCTTAAAGATTCCTTGAGCGTCTGACTTTTGATATTACTAACTGAAGTTCCCTGCGGTTTCAACAGCGTAATTTCTGAGTTCCTGCGGGAATCCCTGGATAAAAAGTACCTTATGTCGTTCTCTGACAAGTTGACAACGCGTATGCATAATTTCATGCTGATCGGTTGAGTCGTTGAAGTGTGAAAGCGTAACAAACAAACAAAGTCACTTTCGCATGGTAAGGATTTCAACTGAAAAGTGCACACTACTCATGGAAAACAACGACAACACTACTACTACTTCGCCTGATTCACCAGCATATAAAATTATTGAAATAAACAACAAAAAAAGAACTGAACCATTTTAAATTCACAACCGATGTGGTCTCATGTAAATTATTGCCACCTACTGACTCACCAAAACAAATCTACAAAGATAAGATAAATTCGGTCCAAAAAAAAGACCAAAATAGGAAGGTCAACGGCACATCTGATGGAGTACGTGTCGAGCATTCACCAGGATGTCCAATTTTCTCGTAACGGTTGGAGAGCTGAACTCTGCCGAATGGTGTAAAATGACAGGCGAGACGTGCGCCCGCGCACTGCGACCACCCCGTGCGCGTGCTGCGCATCCCAATCAGTCCAGACAGACCGGGCTATATAACGCGCCGCCTGTCTGGGACGTACACTAGATCGATAATCGCACCACACCAAACAACACCCTTTGATCCACAAAGGGTTTTAGAACAGTGTTCAAATTACATAAAACAACAAAATGAACATCGTTCATTCGCTGGTAATGTTGAGCTGCGCCTTGTTGGAGGTGAAGGGCAACCCTACTTACTACCCTTATTATGGAGCTAACATGGATTCCCGTGAGTAGTTTTTGTTTACTTAATCCAAATTTTGTAAATCTAGACAAATAAGTCGAATTAACCGCGAATGTATGTGCGAACTTGGGTAAACTGGAGGAGATATTTAGGAACAGCTGTAAGTGGATTAGGATCTGTACAATTCTGGAAAATATTCATGATGTCTGTGTGTATCTAGAAAAAATGCAAGTTCCACCCAGTGAAGAGCATCAATTACGCACGTTCATAACTATTGAGCTTGAAAGCTAACAATGGATATAACTTTTTCCAACAGTAACATATGGCGCAGGGGATAGCAGTCGCGGTGGCATGGTGCTGAGCCGCTACTACAACCCATATTATGCTCGCACAATGGGCGGAGGCATGGCCGCCTTCATGGTCAGACAACCTGAGCTGCAGCAGCAGGGTCACCCCAGCCAGTACTACCAACCCGACAGGCGGCGGCAAGTCCCGGACACGAGTTACCTCCCACCCCAACAGAACGAAGTCTACACTCCACTACAGAACGAGTTCCCGCAAATACCAGAGCGAGCCTCCACCGACGGGACGGACATCGCGGAACCTACTGAAAAAATCGAAGGGTTCTCCACAACACTCAGAACTGTTATTCCGGAACTAACAGAGCCAGAAGTGGAAGAAGTGGAAGAGCCTGTTCAGGAGCCCGTGCAAAAGACGAAGAAGAGGATTTCGAAGAAGAAGCAAGTGAAGAAGCCCGTCGACGATGAGGATGAAGAGGAATATCCGCCTAAGATGCCAGCCGGAGCGTTCTTCCCTATGTTCTTTGGTTGGAACGGCAGGTCGGCGGGGGGCAGTCCGGGGGGCGCTACCGCCATTGCCAACGCGTACAGCACGGGCAGGGGCGGAGTGGCCAGCAGTCACGCCACCGCATACGGCGAACCGCGACCGGAATTCACAAAAGCTGCGTAAGTTAGTTTTAAGTGAATTTTTATTGTTGTATAGAAAATAGATATAGACTTACTTATACATAAAAAATAAATCTATGCCGAATATTGTATGAAATTGTCTGTTTAAATTCATGTAGGTATCGATCTTACATATTATCTATTCCAATATATTTATAATATTATTAAGATTTTTGTTACGAAATTGAAGTCACTCTTCACATATTTAACACAATACCGACATTAATTATTTATTATTATATTTTATTTTCATTTTTTTACTGCACTGTACTGTACAATTTCTTAACCCAGATAGAATATTGTCCCAAAAAGACGTATAATCGAAGAATACAATTTGGGATATTATATTGTTTAGATGCATTTTGTTAATTAAAATTCAAATAACAAAAAAAAGAAAAAAAAAAGGGTACTTTATTGAAATAACAATTACGACATAATATTTACAGTTAGTTTTCAATTCGAGGAAAGTATTAATTCCACTCTCCTCAAAATTGTGAACAAAAAGGTCGGGGTCAAAAAATGTTGACCAAGTTAAGGTTTATTTAATTTAATAGTAAATAAAAAAGCGGCGATAATGTGAGTAAATACATATAGGTATCTGTTGAAATTCGTATGAAATTGAGCCCCTGCCAGCCACCTTAATGAATTAATCACTAAAGACACTAAACCATTTTTTACACTTCATTTTATGGAAATTTTTGTTTTACGTAGGTATTGTTAACTAAAAACCCACCCAATTAGTGAACAATTTTATCAAAATTTTGACTTCTAATTATAATTTCCATAACAATTATTATCTTTATAATCATACTAGCTGTTCCCCGTGGTATCATCAGCGGTATTTTCGGAGTTCCGGCGGGAATTCCGGAATAAAAAGTTCCTATGTCCTTCTCTGCACTCCTGACAACGTGTGTGCAAAATTTTGATGTGATCGGTTGAGTCGTTTAGGCGTGAAAGCGTAACAAACCAACAAACAAACTACATCACTTTTGCATTTATAATACCTATTGGAAAGGATTTACTTATTTTATAAATATGAAAGTGTGTTTGTAGTTTTGTTTGTCCATCCTTTACGCCGGGCGTCGCAACAAACAGATTGATTATTATTATTATTACTAGCTGTCCCCGCGATTTCATCCGCGTTAATTTCGGAGTTCCCGCGGGAATTCCAGGATAGAAACTATCCTATCTTTTAAGTTGGGCTAAATTACAACATAGTGACCAAATTTCATCATAATCGATTCAGTAGTTTAGGAGTCCATCGCGGACAAACAACGTGACACGTGATTTATATATATTAAGATTATTATTATTGATATTTGTTTGCACAGAAATGCAGAACCTACGTATTGAAAATATTGTTTGACCCAGTGCATCAGAGAGTTCCTGAGATGGTTTTATATATAAACTAGCTGTGCCCCGCGGTTTCACCCGCGTTAGTTCCCGCGGGAATTCTGGGATAAAAAAACGCCCTATGTCGTTTTCTGTACTCTTGACGACGTAGACGGCTTGACTTTCTCCAACACTTCCAACAATTTTCTTTAAGTATAATTTATCCAATTTACACAAAACCTTGACAAATTATACAACCTCAACCTTCCTCGTAAATGAATCTATTGGTGAAAACCACATGAAAATCCGTTCAGTAGTTTTTGAGTTTATTGCGAACAAAGAGACAGACAGGCGCAGCGGAGGACTATATTTTACGATGAAAATAAAAGTTAAAAGGGGTAATTTAGAATCCTAAAAATTATTTCCCTGAGTTACCTGTATGCATAATAAGTAGGTACTATAACAAAATAACATTTCTGATGCAATTTAGAAAAAGTAGCGAAAAGTGTCAAAAACAAACATATACTTACGAAACAAATAAAAGAGCCGAGAGGCAATAAATTACAAATTAGATTACGGATTACGGTAGAAATACACAAAAACGATGCAAATACATATAAAGAGGAAAGATTTGATTTTGTTTGTTTGTTTGTTATGATTTACTTAACTGAAAAACTACTGGACCGATTTTAAAAATTCTTTCACATAAGAATGCTACATTATCCCTGAGTAACATAGGCTACATTGTAACCTGGAATTCCCGCGGGAACTATGAAATTACCGCGGGTAAAACCGCGGGGAACAGCAATCCTACTAATATTATAAAATTGTGTAAGTGTGGATGTTTGTATGTTTGTTACTCAATCACGCAAAAACGGCTGAGCGGATTTGGATGAAATTTGGAATGCACGTTATCAGGGGTACAGAGAAGGGTGCTTTTTATCCCGGAACTCCCGCGGGAACTCCGAAATTACCGCGGGTGAAACCGCGGGGCGCAGCTAGTAATTCATAAAAATCAAACAAATACTTATATTACCCTACTGCTAACAGTTATTCGCAGGTGTAATTCGATAATTTTGTTATTGTAGCTTAGACTGATATAATTATGTACCTAGTTGATTTTATTATGGTAAGCAGAACAATGCAAACATTGCACAATCACTAAAATGCATTCATGGATAAACTTTTAGCAGTAAGTATATTTAATTTAATTGGCCGTGTAACGTAACGTAATGTAACGTATAAGCCTATTTTGTTTAAATTTATTACCTAACTAGCTGTGCCCCGCGGTTTCTCCCGAGGTAATTTCGGAGTTCCCGCGGGAATTCTGGGATAAAAAGTACCCTATGTCCTTCTCTGTACCCCTGACAACGTGTATGCTAAATTTCATCCAAATCCGTTCAGCCGTTTTTGCGTGATTGAGTAACAAACATCCAAACATCCACACTTTCACATTTTTATAATATTAGTAGGATTAATTATATTGATCCATTGAAAAATAATTATGCGCATAGATCTATGGAATTGCTAAAACAATCCTCGTTAAAGAAATAAGTATAGGATATTATTATATTATCTGTGGTATAGGTAAGTAAATGTAACCATGTTCAAAACATTAAACATAGGATAATTTTATTCCCGGATTCCCGCAAAACTCCAAAATGGACATGTTGACAAATTTTTTTTTTAGTCCGTCTTGTAGATTATTAAAAAATATTGGACACGTATTTTTTCTTTTTTTACGTAATCAAAAAATTACGGCGATATATTGAGTTGAAATTTCGCATGACGTCACTATTCTGACAGTTTGTATGGCGGTTTTAGTGACGTCACGACCCTCTCACCCTAAACTTTAATGTGCTTTATCTCTGTATATTTTAATTTATTTGAAAAGCAAAAAATACTTGTCTATTGTTTTTTAATTTTCTAAAAGGCGGACTAATTAAAATTTTGATTTTCAAAAGTTGTCAACATCCCTATTAACGCGTCTGAAATCGCAGGAAAGAGCTACTAAAATATAATATTGTGATGATGCAACTAAAGATTATGTCATTTACGCACCATATACCTACTCGTACTTGTAAGAGACGTATATTATACGAAGTTACTTTAACTATATAAGGAAATAATTACGTAATGATATATGATAAATGAATGTAATCGATAACTTATAATAACGTTTAACGGCGATGGTCGAGTCTGGTGATGCCGGATGCGGTTTTCGAAGTAAAAAAAAATAATTTTGAAGAGCAGCATCGTGACCCGATTATGCACAGTATGGTAAAGCGTTCTTTATTTGGATACGTATTTTATAGTTTAGCTGTTCCCCGCGGTTTACCCGCGTTAATTTCGGAGTTCCCCCGAGTATTCATTATAAAAAGTACCTAGGTATGTCTGTACATAGTACATACCAATGACCACGTGTGATTAAGGCGTGAAAGCGTAATAAACAAACAAGCAAACTCGCTACAGGATGTAATTTTAAACAAGGGACGTAGGTAGGTATTGATGGAGAGTAAGTATATTAGGCGAGAATCGTCTCAAACATTTATAAAAAGAATAACATAAACTATATTTTCATGAAAAAAAATACTGGCAAAAATTTAGTTTTTCTTTCCCTACTGACGAACAGCATTTAATTTTTAATTTTCTACATAAATAGTTAAATACATACTAAACAATAGTGGTGTTGATAAATATGGATAAAAAAATACTGTTAAATTATTGTATTATTTATTATTGTGATGCTGCATTATTGTAAATTATTGTATTACTCTATTATTTTTTACAAAAACTGTTCTCATGAATATTATTATACCTAGTATTACTTATTGTAAGAGGTTTTCCGTTTTATAATTACCTATAAGTACCTATTCTAGATCAATAATTTAATATAAAAATTTAGGTACGCTTGAAACCTTAAGGTCTCTTAATCCATACGAGCACAAGTTGCATGCCTACTGTTTATAACAAAAACAAAAACAACTGCGACGTCGATGAAACCACCTCGACCGGTCGTCGTCTGAGGTTTTTCTCGGTTTGAGAAAAAAAAAACCGGACATTTTAATCATAAAATAAGCAATTTTTTCCCATGCGTGTTGCCGACGACGTATGTCGTGTGTAGTTCTACGAATGCGGTATAAACTTACTCGCGTCGAATCAATTATAATGTTATAAAAAGGATGATCATGTGTTTGTCTCAGTCAGTTGGGTACAAATGTGAATGTTGTGCACACAATGTTATTTCACATAGCTTTGTGCCTCGTTATAGGCTTTGGAAATGCCT
This sequence comes from Zygaena filipendulae, assembly GCA_907165275.2. Classification (NCBI taxonomy): domain Eukaryota; kingdom Metazoa; phylum Arthropoda; class Insecta; order Lepidoptera; family Zygaenidae; genus Zygaena; species Zygaena filipendulae. The sequence goes on from OU015650.1 coordinate 2,108,529, forward strand.
CGGGTAAGTGGAGCTTTTTAATATTATAGCTACATAGGTTCCTACTATTTATAAAAATTAGTTTTCATTAACAAACGACGATGATGATGTCGATTAAGGACTCCCGAAAAATCTGAAGGAATCGTTCATGACGACTAACAATAATTAATAAATAAGCGTGATTAGTGTTTTTTTTACGTAACTTAATTCAGCTGTTTAACCGCCGCACTCAGAGCCGACTTTAATGATTACTTAGTTAAGTATAGATTTTTAAAACAAAACTGCCGCAATCAGACAAGTTTAATAAATTAATGTTAATTGGCATTTAACTAATTAAGTTACATCTCATTAAATGTCAATCAACATTAATTTACTAAATGTCTCTGATTGCGGCAGTTTTGTTTTAAAAATCTATACTTAACTAAGTAATCATTAAAGTCGACTCTGAGTGCGGCCGTAAGTGACTACTTTTAACAAATATTATGTGTAAGTGTAGTATGTTACACTTATAATATTATTAAAAGTGAACCAAATACGAGTAGGTACTATTTTTTAAGAATTGCATAAACACCTGTGTCTATGAAAGTCTTAAAAAATCCGAGTCCAAAAACAATTATGATAGCATTTATAAAAAATCCGCCCTAAATGTTTAAGGATTTCCGACAGAAAGTAAAGTATTTGTTTTTTTATTTGTTAACAGAGAGAGTACGCCGCAGCTATAGCAGTGGCGGAGGTGGAGGCGGAGGCGGAGGCGGCGGAGGGTTCGGATTTGGAGGTGGTAGCGGGGGTGGCTTTGGGTTCGGCGGCAGTGGGGGCGGCGGGCTCGGATTCGGGGGCATCGAAGCCATTGCTGGTGGTGTCCACAAAATACTAGACACTGTTCACTCTGGAATTCATAAAGGATACTCCGGGTTATCCGGTGGTGGTGGACTCAGCTTTGGCGGAGCAGGCGGCGGCGGGTTAGGTGGTGGTGCCGCTGGAGGCCTAGGTGCTGGTGGGGGCGGCGGCCTCGGTGGATCCGACGAGAAATTTTTATACACACAATCTGAAGACGGCAATTCTGGAGGTTTCGCCTTTACCGGCAACGTTGAAGGAGGAAAAGGTGGATATGGTGGCGGCGGCGGCTACAGTGGCTCGGGAGGAGGTTACGGAGGCGGCGGTGGATTCGGCAGTGGTGGTGGAATAGGCGGAGGTAGTGCAGGGCATGGAAGCATCGGCGGCGAAGGTGGAGCTGGTTTTGGCGGAGGATTAGAAGGTGGTCTTGCAGGGGGTTCGAGTGGTAGTGGTGGATATGGAGGCAGTGGAGGTCACAGTGGCAGCGGTGGAATAAGCATTGGAGGCGGAGCCGGACACGGAGGAGCAGCTGGAGGTGGATATGGAGGAGGGTATGGTGATAGCGGAAGCCACAGCAGTGGAGAAGGACATTCTCATGGAAATAGTGGAAGTGGATATGGTGGTGGTGCTGGCGGTGGCTTTGGAGGAGGCCTTGGAGGAGGAATAGGAAGCACTGGTGGGTTTGGCGGAAGCGGAGGCCACAGCAGTGGGGAAGAACATTCTCATGGAGGTAGCGGAAGTGGATACAGTGGTGGTGCTGGCGGTGGCTTTGGAGGAGGCCTTGGAGGAGGAATAGGAAGTACTGGTGGGTTTGGCGGAAGCGGAGACCACAGCAGTGGGGAAGTACATTCTCATGGAGGTAGCGGAAGTGGATACGGTGGTGGTGCTGGCGGTGGCTTTGGAGGAGGCCTTGGAGGAGAAATAGGAAGTACTGGTGGGTTTGGCGGAAGCGGAGGCCACAGCAGTGGGGAAGGACATTCTCATGGAGGTAGCGGAAGTGGATACGGTGGTGGTGCTGGCGGTGGCTTTGGAGGAGGCCTTGGAGGAGGAATAGGAAGTACTGGTGGGTTTGGCGGAAGCGGAGGCCACAGCGGTGGTGGAGGACTTTCTTTTGGTGGTAGTGGACTTGGAAGCGGTGGAGGATATGGAGGCGGAAAAGAAATTGGCGCTGGCAGTGGAGGGTTCTCCATCGGTGGTGGTGGACTCGGGGGTGGAAAAGGCGTTGGCAGCGGTGGTGGGGATTTACTATTTGGTGGCGGCCTGTCACTCGGAGGGGGTGGGGGTGGTGGCCTGTCGCTCGGAGGAGGTGGGGGTGGCGGACTTGGGGGAGGACACAGCGGTGGTGGAGGTTACGGTGGCCTGGGAACCAGTGGCGGAGCGGGAGGATATGGAAGCTCCAGTGGAGGGGGTGACGAGTGCAGCTCTTGCGGCGGTTCAGGCAGTCACGGAAGTCATGGATCCTCAGGTGCATATGCTTCAGCCAGTGCTCAAGCGTCAGCGTCTGCGTCATCAGGCAGCTACGGGAGATAGAGCTAAGGATCCGTTTATTGTATTGTAAATTAAGTTAATTATTCTTAAGAACATACCAATGGCCATATTGTGATAAACTTTTTTGGATTACCTACTCATTTTATTTTGTAAAATAAATTATTGTGTCTAAAAATCGTTTTTACATATTTATTACCTGATTATTATTAATATGACACTATAGACTAGCGTTAATTGGATACATCTGTGTCCATTAAAATAGCAGACTTCGTTAGTAATGGAAAAATAATTACTGTAATTATTGATACATGATAGTGATTGTGAGTTGTAACAGATCTGAGTAATTAAAATTATACTTTATTCATTTATTGAGCGAACAAGAATACACCAACTTACACATTAGAAAAGATTAGTATAATTGGTTAATTGGTATAATATTATGTTACTACAACTTGCAACTTATTAACTTAAAGTGTGCATTGACAAATAAATTATAAACATCTAAAGTTTAACCATTTGGAATTCGAAAACTAAAATAAGAAAAATTGTTTTTAAATTATACTAAATTGCTATCGTTTTGTTATTGACGCTAGAAGAAAAAAATAATAATTAACACTGTACAGTCAGCAGTAGAAATAATAACTTTTAACAGTCACTGAAACTTATTGCAATAGTAATAAAGTTCAAAGATTGCACACATCAAGATATTGGTGTCTTAGGGTGCGTACAGACTATGTAACTTGTTAGTTAACTTGTGTTTTATAACACGTCGACATTATTCAACATTGCAATCAACAACAATACTGTACACATTAGAATAACAATGCAATATAACAACGTTATATACCTAACCATTGCAGTTTCTCGTTCTTCAATGCTATGCTATTCACAATGTCGTGCTAGCTGCGGCAGTGACTGTTGTACTTTTAAATAACAAAAGAAAAACAAAAAAACTAACGTGACTAAATTATATAAAATTTTATTATAACATTCAGTGTCCACAATATCTGAAACATGTTATATAGAATAGCATGTTATGCTATATAGTCTGTACGCACCCTTAGAGATATTATGTTTATAGGAATAGATTTAGAGCACATAATTATAGATAACATCTATTACGTATATAATACTGCTTAAAGTCGATTAGTGCGTGAAGGTGTTTACGACAGGTTATTACGTCATACTTACACGTAAACAAATAAAAAACCACAATACTTGATTTTAACATGGACTAATACCTAATCTCGTTTAATTGGTCCATGATTTTAATAACTTTATTTATAGGCACTGCGTTAAAATGTAACTCATTACCATGGACCAATACATACGTTATTTTTAACCGACTTCCAAAAAGGAGGAGGTTCTGCATTCGGCTGTATCATAGGCTGTATGACTGTTTTTTTTATGTATGTTCATCGATTGCTCGAAAACGGTTGGACTGATTTGGAAAATTCTTTTTTTTGTTTGAAAGGGTATACTTACTCCCAAATTGGGATCTGATGATGGGATCTTGGAGGGAGGGAACTCTTCAAAAATTATAGGCACACCTATTGCGATTTGGGTATTTTTATAGTAAATCGTTCATTTGCTTTTGAGCTTGAATACGACAGTCGTTTAAAACTATGATCCCCGCGGTTTCACTCACGTTAATTTTGAGTTCCCGAGGAAATTCTGGGGTGAAAAAACCCTATATCCTCTGTATACCCATAACCTATATGGGTATACAGAGGATATAGGGCAAAATTTCATGATGTTTGGTAGGCGTGAAAGCGTTACAAATAGGTTCAAATCGGTTTAGTAGTTTTTGAGTTGATCCATTACAAACATAAAAAGTCAAATATTTTCTCTTCATAATTTTAAGTTTATGTATGTGTGTGTGGCAGCACCCAACATATGCATTTTATTAGTAGTAGTATTTTATTAGTATAAATACAAAAGGTGACATAATAAAAAAGTATGTAATGTATAAATTAATTACGTTGGGAACTTACCTACCTAATTTACTTTTAGTTAGTATTGGTAATGATTTGAACGATAGTTTGATCTTTTTTATAATAACGATTAACAGCACCAATCTACTTGATTAAGTTATGCTTCTTTAGATTAGAGATCGAATCAATACCGCCAATTTAGTGATTAACTAGAATATAAATTGTACAAACGGATAGACGCCGCGAAGTCAAATCGAAAAGCATGCAGGATTAGATTGTCTCCAATTAAATCTACAGGTACGTCTGCCGTCTAACTTTATTTACTTACAAGCTGTTCCCCGCGGTTTCACAAAACGTAGTGGTTATACAGGAATATTTTTTATTCAGTGCGCAAACTTTTACAAATCAAACTTAAAGGAGTTTTAATAAACACCTTTTTTTATTTTGATAAGTCTTAGTACAAAAAAGTAAAGTTATCATGAACGAAAGATGTATACTTTGCAATTGATTTATTGGCTACTCTATTCGCCGCCGCCACCGCTGCGCGCGAAACGCTCGTTCGGCTAGATGGGTTACAATGTACCGACAGCTGATCGAGGTCGTTCACCCCCGCTGCAACATCCCCGCGTACGCCGCACGGCGCGCGCGCCCATTGATATTATTACGAATAGATATTGTCCATATTTTGCTAATTTAAAGTCGGATAAAAAAATATAAAAAAGTTTTGAACAAACAATGGAAATGTGTTCTATTACTGATACTGAACCACCAAAATTTTTTTGCGCATTGCTTAAAAAATATTCCTGTATACTCTTTGGGTTTCACCTGGGTTAGTTTCGGAGATCCTGCGGGTATTCCGAGATAAAAGTACTTTCCTACTACCCCAGTTTTTTTTCTGTGGCAACCCTTGACAACGTGTAGGTAGTATACAAAATTTAATGTAGTTTCTTCCGCGTTAATTTCGAAGTTCCCATGGGGTTCCAGGATAAAAAGTAGCCTATGTCCTTCTCTGTACCCCTGACAACGTGTATGTAAAATTTCGTGGTGATCGGTTGAGCCGTTAAGCTGTGAAAGCGTAACAAACAAACAAACACACTTTCGCATTTATAATATTAGTAGGGTAATAAATAACATAAACATACAATAAAACAGGTATAGATACAAAGTCATGGTCAAGGTCAATTTATTTTTTATATGCGGCTCATTTTACGTCAATATATAAAATTACAATATTTATGACCCATACAACGTTAACCCTTCACAGCTTTCGGAACTATGGCTGAAGAAGAAGAAGAAGAAGCTATGAAACAAACTCTCCAGTAGTCTGTTTGATAATTGGGTATTCTCCAGGGTATGAAAATAAAAGTTCTAATTGGACGCAGATAAGCAATAACGTGTTAACCCACATAATTAAGTAACTGATACAGAACGCTTTATTGAGAGTTATAGGACGTTTTTTAATATTTTTTTTACCATATTACATTGTTTAAAATACCAACAAATCGTTGAACATAAAAATGTTGTCACAAAATGGCGCTATAGTTTTAAAACACGATTTACTAAAAATTTCTCCAATGTGGGTTAACACACTATTGCTTATCTATGTCCAATTATAGTCCGACAGTTAGAAAATAAAAAAAATAATAGACACGTATTTTTTTGGTTTTTCAAATAAATCAAAATAAACATAGATAAAGTGCATTAGGGTGGGGAATCGTGACGTCATTATTCAGCATAAGCCCCGTACAAACTGCACCAGGTTGTGACGTCACGCGAAAGTTCAACTCAATGTATCATCGTAATTTTTTGATTACGGAAAAAAATTAAAAAATACGTTAAAAATTAAATTAAAATTAAAAATTGTTTATTTCTTAACCAAAAGTATTTTTACATATATGGTTTGTTGGACATCCTTTTAAGTATAAATATATACTTGTGTCAGGATATCCAGCTCTTCCATATCGATAATAAAAACGAATATAAAACAAGATATACATTACAATTAGTTTTACAATAAATTATACATATTTATAAGAAAACAAAATATAACAAAAAGAAAACCAAAAAGTTCAGCGTGTGTATGTTTGTGTATGTGTAACTGTGAGTGGGTGTGTGTGTGTGTGTGTGTGTGTGTTAGTGTGTCCAATATTTTTTACTAATCTACACGACAAACTAAAACAAATTTAGTCAAGTAGCCAATTGTAATATAAGCGGCTGCCCTAAAAACAAGGTAAAATTTTTTATTAATCTACAAGACGGACTAAAAATTAAAATTTGGTTGACCAGCCCATTGCAGCTGAGTACCGGAAATCGCTTTATTTAAAACAAACCTTTCTCTAAGACCAGAGCCTTTTTGATGGTTGTTGCAGCTGAATAAATTTTACAGGAGGAGCAAAAAACTGGGTTTTGTTTTCGTTTGACAGTGAACCACCTAAGTATGTACCTATGTATAGTTATTGTAATTTACTGCCTTGCTATTTTCACTAGGCACTTCCACAAGTCTAACATGCTAGTGCGATTTTACACGGATTCTAAAACAGCTTCAGTTAAGACGGCGTATAATTTGGAAATAATGGTTTCACCTACGTCAATTTAGGAATTCCCGCAGGAATTTCAGGATACAAGTACCCTATGTCCTTTCTTATATAGGGGTTCAGAAGAAAACAAGGAAATGGAATAATTCATCAAAAAGAAAAGGTCGGTTTTGGTATTGTCAGTTTGGACATTGGAGGCATAGGATCGGTATTCAGGGATCTTCTTTTCAAACAACATAACTAACAAAGGTGACATGCAAGTGACATGCGAGTGAATCCGCGTGGGCCAGCTAGTTATACATAAAGATAATTGAGCTCATTAGCAGTGCAAGTTGAACATAGGGAAACTATTAGAGATGCGAGAGCGTTATAGCATGTAATGATTCGCAGCGTGAATTGTATTGGTCTTTATACAGGGTGCAAAGTAAAATGAAGGGCGTGTTGAAGGAGACTATGTGGACATAGATAAGCAATAGTGTGTTAACCCACACTGGAGAAATTTTGAGTAAATCGTGTTTTAAAATTATACTTACCACCATTTTCTGTCAATATTTTTTATGTTCAATATTTAGTTACATACTTAAACAATTTAATAAGGTAAACACATTATTAAAAAACGTTCCCAAGCTCTCAATAAATCGTTCTGAATAGGTAACTTAATTTTGTGGGTTAACGTGTTATTGCTTATCTGCGTCCATGTGTAGTATTATGTTCTCGTGTCAAATAACTTTATAAAAACATCTTCTTATTCTTAAATTATGGCAATCTATCGCGATTTATCGCATTTAATTCTGCCAATATAGGTATTTTTAAGCAATTAAAGTAATTATTGCGAAACGCCAATGACAGTATTAGATTGTTCCCCAAGATAAAACACAATTCTCTCTCGAAAATCAGCTTCTTTCTTGGAAAACAAAATGGCTGATGAACGGTGGTGAAAATATCGAATAAATAACGCGACAGGCGTCCACTTGCTACGACCTCCACCAAAAACATCAAATTAATTTTGGAATCATAAAAATATTCGTGAAAATTTAACGCGTCAGTTGCCGACTCTTCTTCTTCTTCTTTAATAATGGCCTCTATAATTATAATTTTTCAATGACAATGTTTCTTAATAATAAAAATCTCTTCATCTACTTCTTCAATTATGGCGAAACGCCAATGACAATGTTAGATTGTCCCCCAAGTTAAAACATGGCTCTCTTGAAAGTCAGTGCAGTCAGTGCTCAGGGTCCAAAGTAGATGCTGAAAAGTGACTGAAATAACGAAGACACGTGACACGCGTGTTGTCAGACATTTGTCTACGGTGTCGCCTGATTTTTATTTATTGATTGAAATCGATAAACTAATTACCTTAATTACATTGATGATTTTCTTTAATTATTCAAATATATTGAATTAAATTATTCAAATAAGTGGCTTTGTTTCAATATTTATCTGACGACTCCAGTATTTTATTATAAAGAGGTTTGCCTATGAGCAGTGTTAGTCAATCGAAGATCAGGATGGGAGAGCACCACAGGTTGTCTTGCTTTGCTGCATGCATTTTGTTTGGTCTGATATATGTTCCAGGTACGTATCTACAAGAATTTACTATAGTAAAAGTTATAAAGCCGCAAACAAAAATAGAACTTTTAAAAATCTCGTTTTTTTTAATTAACTATTGACTGTTGAAATGAAATGAAATGAAATAAACTTTATTCGTTACGACAACACTGTTCACTGTATAACATGTCCGACGTGAAAGTCTAATAAAACCATCAGTGGGCAAATAGCGAAAACTTATTCAATTTCCTTCGTCAAGTCATAGATGTATTTAGATTCGATTATTTATTTAACGTTATTTTTAGTATTCCTAGCGCCTTTTGGTATTACCTCAAGAACTCTTTGTTTTACTGGGATAAATCGTAGGTAGATAACATTCGTCCAATAGTTTTTCCATCATGAAAATAAATTTCGAAAATTATACTTGATTTGCGCCATCCGTTTTTTTCTAACATTGGAAACAAAACCACAAGGTTACTATGTAAAATTTTATCTAGTGGATGCAGGATGTATGGATTTAGAATATTTTGAATTAAACAAGTTTATTTAATTAAGTTTCTTAGAGGATAACGTAATACAATTTTTATTATTTCAGAAAGCACGGGAAATGGCTTCTTTGAAAACGTAGGTGGGCAAGTCGGAGTTGTCGTGGACAAATTAAATCCTTTCCATCACGACCATAGGGATCACAGGGCTCGGGGTGGCTCGGGTGCATTTGGCAGTGGAGCTAGTTTGGAAAATTCTGCTGGTCTCAGCGGAATTGGGAGCGCGCTTTTTGGCTCCGCTGGGACTGCTTTCGCCACCGGCTCCAAAGCTGGTGGCAGTCTAAGTGCCTCTGGTCATGGTGTAGGATTCGGAGTCACTGGAGGACTCAGTGGTCATAATGGGGCTGGAACTGACAGTGCCTTTGGAGGTGGTGCAGGTTTTGGAGTTACTGGTGGACATAGTGACCATGAAGGACACGGTGGGGCTGGAAGTTCTTTTAGCAGCACTGCAGGATTTGAAGTCGCTGCAGGACAAAACAGCCATGGTAGAGCTGGAACTGAAGGTTCCTTTGGTGGCAGTACAGAAATCCAAACTAATGTGAGACATAGTGGACTTGGTGGTTTTGATACTGGAGGTGCATCTAGTGCGGGTGCTGGATTTGGAGTATCTGGTGGATTCAATCGCCATGGTGGATCTGGGTCTGAAGGAGCTTTTGGTGGCGGTGCAGGTTTCGGAGTTACCGGCGGACAGAGTGGCCATAATGGACATAGTGGAGCTGAAAGTGCTTTAAGAGGAAGTGCTGGGTTTGAAGTTGCTGGTGGACATAGAGGTCATGGTGGGGCTGGAATTGAGGGTTCCATAGGTGGCAGTTCAGGATTCCAAACTACTGAGGGACATAGTAGCCATGGATTCGGCATCGCTGGTGGACTCGGTGGTCATGGCTCTGGGTCTGAAGGTGCTCTAGATGGTGGTGCAAATTTTGGAATTACTGGTGGACATAGTGGACATGGACATGGTGGAGCTGAAGGTGCTTTAAATGGAAGTGGCCGTGGTGGGACTGGAATTGAGGGTTCCCTAGGTGGCACTACAGGATTTCAAACTACTACGGAACATAGTATCCACGGTGGTGCTGAAACTGGACGTGCTGGTGTTGGATTCGAAATATCTGGTGGAGTCAATGGTCACGGTGGGTCTGGGTCTGAAGGTGTTATTGGTGACGGTACAGGTTTTAAAGTTATTGGCGGACAGAGTGGCCATAATGGACATAGTGGAGCTGAAGGTGCTTTTAGTGGGAGTTCAGGGTTTGAAGTTACTGGTGGACATAGTGGCCATGGTGGGGCTGGGGTTGAGGGTTCTGTAGGTGGCAATACAGGATTTCAAACTACTAGGGGACAAGGTATCCATGGTGGTGCTAAAAGTGGAAGTGCATCTAGTGCTGGTGTTGGATTCGGCATCGCTGGTGGTCTCGGTGGACATGACTCTGGGTTTGAAGGTGCTTTTGATGGCACTGCAGGTTTTGGAGTTGCTAGCGGGCATAGTAGCCATCATGAAATTGGGATTGGAGGTGCCTTGAGTGGCAGTACAGGATTGCCAGCCACTGCGGTTCATAGCGGCAATAATGGAGCTGATACTGGAGGTGTCTCTGGCAGTGTAGGATTTGGAGTCGTTGGAGGACATAGTGGTCAGAGTGGGTCAAGGGGTAACTTTAGTGGCAATGCAGGATTTGGAGTCACTGAAGTGCTTATTGATGAGACTGGAGGTGTTAGTGGTGAAGCAATGGAAGCTACCGGTGGGCATAATGAGGCTGAAGCATTTGGTGGCAGCAAAAAATTCGCATTTGTACGACATAACGGACTTAATGGTGCAAACGGTTCCGTTACGTATGCCTATGATGGTGACACTAATGGTAGTCAAAGTGGTGGAAATGGCGGAAAAGTAAGGTGTGTGTGTTATAATTAAATTTAAAAGATATAAAAAAATATAACAAGATTTTGCCCTCGAGTCCTTGGCCTGAATAGATTCTTTCAGGAACTCTAGGATGAAAATCCTTTTTTAACTGTCACTCTGTATACTGCCAAATTTCAGCTTCATAGAAAATCAAAATTTTGTTGATTATTCAATGAGTTTTCATATGAAAAAAATACTGTCCAAAAATCCGACTTACTTTACTCGAGGATATTCCAAAAAAAGTTCTTGAAAACCTTGTCTTCAAGACAAGGTTTACGAACAGAACAAAAAAGAAATCAGCCAAATTATTATTAATATAGATTTTATAATATAGATTGCTGTAAAAAATTCGATAGGTATTTTTAATTGGGTACCTCAGACCAAATAAAAACTAAAGACGGAACGCGTAGAACAAACAAGTGAAGCCAGGAAAAAGACACTATCGCCGTGCACGTACACAGTAACACGCACACACTTACAAGAAAAAGACACCATAAATCCTAAGTAAATTTTGCAAATCCATATTCCATACACTTTCTAATCACCACATGCATACGCAACCGGCTTCACTTCGTTGTTCGAGACGTTCCGTCTTTAGTTTTTATTTGGTCTGAGTTGGGTACCTACATATTATAGTCTGAAAATTTCGGGAATCAAGGAAGTGACACAAAATTACTATTTAAAAATGTATTTATTGCTTTTCGAAGATTTCTCCGCAAAATTTGACACATTTTTCCATACGATGGAACCAATCATTGAAGCAACTATTCCATTCGGAAGTTGGGGTCTCCAAAATGGCCGTTTTGTAGGCGTCCACAGCTTCTTCAGGTGATGAAAAGGGAAAGTATAGAAATCATTAGGGCTTAGGTCGGGGCTGTACGGCGCGCGGCGGATAGTCTAATAATTCTATGTTTTCTTGCTCTAAAAACTCTTTTGTTCGGTGCGCGGTGTGAGAACTCGAGGATGATGCGGCGGTTGCAGTTCTCCTTATGGAGTTCAGAAACGACCTGTGGCAAACAAATGCTAGCATACCGTTCTTTGTCCCTCAAGAGGAATAGTCGCAACATGGCCGGTTTTGGAGACAAACGTGGCCACCATTTTTGACTCATGCCAATGTCTAAAGTTGCCTGAATTTCGCGGTATGTCACATGTCGATCTTCCTCAATCAACTTACGCACAGCATCAACGTTTTCTTGGGTGACTGCAGTTTTTGGACGACCTTGACGGGGATCATCACTGAGCTTGACACGTCCACGTTGAAATTCAGCAAACCAGCGATAAATTGTGGTTTTGTATCACCAAATGCAGAAATCATCCGGTCAACACACTGTTTTTGTGTTAAACCACTTCGAAAGTCATAATAAATCATAGTACGGGAGATACCGATGCTAATTCGGGAGTGACTCGAGCGTCGTTGGGACCTATTGGGTTTTGAAGATTAGGAGATATAAACAAAATAAGGTCATATGATATTTTTTCATTCACCGGTGGGTTTAGCTTCTACAGGCTTTCAAAAATGTAAAAAAAAATATTAAAATGGAAATACTCGAGCGCGTCAGATATTGTAGTTTAGATACTCCAAGGTGTCTCTGATATCGAAAATATATTCATCTGCCGATTTGCGTGGTGGGGGTGGCCATCCGGAAGTGGAGAAAATGAAAAAAAAAAACATTTACTCCAGCGCGTCAGATATTCAAAGGGGATGTTAAGTGAGCCCTAAAAATGGTCCCCTTCGAAAATCTGCCAATTTGGAGGTGACGCAAGGTAGTAGCGAATTTTTGAAAATGCAAAAAAAAATCTCAATTTTGAAATACTCGAGCGTGTCAGATTATTTTACAGAAGGTTCAGCTTGCACTCCAAGTTATGTTGGCTTAAAATCTGCCAATAATTTTGAGGGGTATTATTAATCTGACTGCTAGAAACAAAAATTATGATTTATTTTTAAGATTTTTTTTTCTTTCTGACGTAAGTTTAATAACTTTATGAGCTATTTCTTATTCACAAAAAACACACTTTATATTTCTATGAAATATGTAAAACATCACAAAATATTATTCACAAAACTAACTTTAAAGCACAAACAAGCCAGAGCGTTTTACATATAATAACATGAACGCGTTAATGACAAATGATGAGCTTTATTATATAATATATATATAATTACATTAAAGTGAAAGGTTATAGGTAAACCTATAGTTTGATGTAATACTTACCTTAACTTATTTTAATATGTATTTTAACCGACCAAAAAAAGTTATAATTTGACACGTTTAGCGCCGTGATATACTGTGATGACGTTATGGCGACGGAAAGTAGTGTGAGGACGGTGCGAGAGAGTGAGAGATAGAGAAAAAGTAAAAGGGAAAGAAAGACAGAGATATGAATAGGTACATGTTTTACTGCAGCTGCTCGTTCGATTCAAAGACGATTTTTGTTTCTTCGGCTTATGAAAATCGGCGGATTATATTTTTCCCGCTATCCTTGAGTTATTTACTTTAAAATAAAAAATAAATCAACTGCGCTCGAGAATGTCGAAGTTGCGTTTTTTTTTTGCAAGTTTGTGATCCTCTAACTCCCTTACGTCACGTTTAAATGGTCAGATTATTCATATACATACTTCTCACTATGTAATTAACCCACCATATCTTAATCTGACGCGCTCGAGTATTTCGAGTTATCGATTTTTTTTTACTAATCTGATCGGTTATTCTAGACGCACCCACCAGTGTAGAGGGCCTATATTTGGTGGAGGTACTCAACATGGTGCAAGGTACCCCCCTTATGTTCATCTGACGCGCTTTAGCTAATCCACAAATCCCCTCTTGGCGGTCCGTACTATCATCGCTCTATAGAATTTTCTCGAGTCAATTCCATTTTCTCAACGACTAAACAAGTTTGACAAGACCTTGTGACAAGACCGAAAATCTTTCACAGCACCACCCACCCTATAGTAAGCTACTTATATTTATAATTTCACTTGCACTTTTTTTTTGTTTTTTATCTTTCTAGTTACAGGTTGCCTGGAAGAAATTGCTTTTAAGCAATAAGGCCGCCCTTTGTTGCCTGTATTTCCCAACATGTATTTTTTTTTATATTTATGTTTTGGTGACAGTAAAGAATATTTGATTTGATTTGATTTGACTTTTTTTAAATAAATGGTATTCGATTTTTAAAACCAAAGAGTTTTCAATTAAAAAGATTTTAATATGATAGGAACAGTGGAAATATTCCATTCCCGATACTTTTAGTGCAGCCTATGTATTAATGTTGAAGAGATATAATATTGATTTATTCTACTTTACTAATTGACAATATTTAATATACGTATTTAATAAATAATATTTATGTTTTGTGATTTGTGAACTATGGCTTTGTTTGTATAGTAAGATAATAAGATAATAATAATATATAACTACTAATGATAATAATATATTAGTATCCTAAGTATATTAACTACACTAAGATAATAAACACAATTATCCAAATTTATTTTCTTGGTTTACTTTATCTAATTATTATCGTTTTACTTATATAAAGGTATATAATCTATATCTAAACCTACTAATATTATAAAGAGAAGTTTGTGAGTTTGTGAATTGTGAGTTTGTGACGTTGCGTTGTAGGGTAGATAATATCTAGATCTACTGAACCGATTTTGAAAATTCTTTCACTTACAAGATACTAGACAAAAATCAATGAAAAAATATCGGTTATAAAGGCTCGGTCGGCGCCCCTTCATACCTACCTACGCCATTTATTTCGAACTCCCTGCCCCTGCTGTAGATTCTTTCAACTGTCAACCAAAGATGACGGTAGATTGATGAACGTTGCTAACATTGTAGACTCAAATAACATAATGTGCAGAGTTTAAGCATCTCACTCACACACTCCATACAAATGAACGATTCAAGTAGGTAGTACTTTCCCACAAGTATCTAAAGACGGCCGGCTTGTATGTGTACACTTGTTGTGCCTGTGTGCGTATCGTAAGATTGACAGCGAACTGGCAGTCATTACATCTCAGCTGTCAGCTGTCAGTGAATAATAAATAATAATTGTCCTAATTTCGATTAGGGAAGAAACTCAACTGATAAAAAACCTTCAAATGCGAAGCGATTCTTGCTAACTTATTCCGCTTCAATACTGAGAGATTCTAAGAAACATAGTAGGTACATTTTATTAATCCAGTCACGATATTAAAAAAACAAACACTTGTTAATTCCAATTATATTATGTTCATAGACATAAATCAAGCTCGAGTGGACTGCAATCGTGAGAAAATCCTTCCTGTTGATCATCTAGTTGTTACCTATGTCTCAATACTTTAGTTTTCAGTAAATTCTATAAGTACAAACGGTAAATAAAAGTCTAAAGGAAAATAAATTAATAGGCCATCTGTACTGGTAATAAAAATGTAAAAAGTAATCTCTGGATCCACTAAATTCAAATTAATTTATTTGCTGGACATGGTATATTAAGATGTTATAATTATTACAAATCAAATAAAGCTGTGTTCGCCATGTTGGCGTGCAAATTTCCTATCGAATATGATAAATTATTTTTCTTAGAAACATGCGCGGAAATATTGTTATTACTTTTGGATAAAGAACACGCGAAGTATCATATTTACGTAGACTGAAAAACAAAAATCACTTCCCGGCGCGTTCTTTGAATTTGGAACGAATAGCGCGCCCGGCAATGTTGTATGAAACAGTGTGCTGTTTGAATTTAGAACTCTTTCATCTATCGTGCACATTGCGTTCTCGTGGCTGTAGAGCCACAAATGCGTTTACCTTTCGGCACAAACTATTTAAAAAAAAATGGCAGTAATAAGCGAAGTTCGTTGTTATTTTGTTAATAAATTTAATTTAATATGTAAAAGGCCCTTTTTTATTTCCTTGCATTTTTTTAAGAAAAGCACTATATACCTATGCCTCGGCCGAAATGACAATTGCCTATTTCGCTGCCTTTGCAATAATGTACTATTATTATATCTAGGTATACATATTTTTCCATTATATCCATTCCGTATAGGTTTTGCCTAATTTTATCCCTAAGGTTCTGCTTTGAGTTCACGATGCCGATGCACGATGTACGTCACTACATAGTATAAAATAAAGTCGCTTTCTCTGTCCCTATATCCTTATGTATGCTTAAATCTTTAAAACTACGCAACAGATTTTGATGCGGTTTTCACCAATAGATAGAGTGATTCATCAGGAAAGTTTAATTATAACTATATTTTATCCTGGAATTCCCGCCGGAACTCCGAAATTACCGCGGGTGAAACCGCGCAGGTCAACTAGTTTATTATAAATGCTACGAGTACAGAAGTCTAGGTACCTGCTTAGACTTTTGCTCCAGAAGTGGTTATTTAATGTTCTTGGAGCATCGATTTGTTCCGCATCAAAAACTGCTCTAAAATATCAACGCGCAATTCACTATAAGGTCGTCATCATTATCATCATCAACATATCAGTCGAAAGACGTCCACCGTTGGACACAGGCCTACCCCAAGGATCGACTCAGCGACCGCTGCTGCGCTTCCCGCTAGTTATCTGTATAGTTTACTCCAATCAGTTCTATATTGTAGCTTATCCAAAAAAAAATATGTTTATGCATGATGTAGATATTTTATAGGTACTTGTTGTTCCCCGTGGCTTCACCCGCGTGAATTTCGTTATTCCTTTGGAAACTCTCTGTTCAGGGATAAGTCATAAGAGTAGCTTTTGTCCTTCGACCTTAATCACAATGCAAAATATATCGTGTAGCCAAATTTCACCGAAATCTGTTAAGCGGTTTAAACAAACTTAGTAACTTTTTTGTTATCATAACCATCGATCATTGATTCTCCTAGAAGTACAATAAATCGTGATGCTAACAACTTCCTAAGAGGCGCGACCGAGTGCTTCCCTAAACAAATTTTTAACAAAAAAATTAAAACCGACTTCCAAAAACACAAAACTAAAAATCTCAAAATAAAAAGCTAAAAATAACAACATACCGATTTAATCCAAAAGACAAAAACACACGTAATATTATTATTGGTTTGTGCTACCACTAATCAGTTTGAATTCGGTGACAAGCCCGCTGGTGTCTGCCCACTTGGGTTGTCCTGTTCACAAAAAGCTGGTAGCGGGAGTCGACTTAGCCCATCTACCCCTTCCTTATTTGGCTTGTCACCGACTTCATACCGATTAGTGGTAGCACAAACCAATAATAATATTACGTGTGTTTTTGTCTTTTGGATTAAATCGGTATGTTGTTATTTTTAGCTTTTTATTTTGAGATTTTTAGTTTTGTGTTTTTGGAAGTCGGTTTTAATTTTTTTGTTAAAAATTTGTTTATTTCTCGCTTTTAAGTGACTTAGTTCGTAATTTCTCTAAGTTACAATAGCCTAATGTCAACTGCTCATCACCTTTTACAAAATTTTGCTTTTCCCGACGCAGGGACGTTAATTCCACATCACCATATACACTGTGACGAGCATAAATTGTTTAGAAACCATATTAAAGTTAACTAATCGGAATCTGTGAAATACCTATTATTTAGCAGTTCTGATGACCATCTGTGGTCTTCATCATCAGTCCACTTCTTCAAATTTTACTTTCCAAAAGCAAATAAACGATTTACTATAAAAAATCCAAAAATCGCTATAGGTGTGCCTATAATTTTTGAAGAGTTCCCTCGATTTCTCCAAGATCCCATCATCAGATCTGGATTTGGTGGCAATGGGACCTAATTGGGAGTATACCCTTTCAAACAAAAAAAGAATTTTTCAAATCGGTCCAACCGTCTTCGAGTAATCGGTAAACATACATAAAAAAAAAAAAAAAAAAAAACATACATACAATCGAACATAGAACCTCCTCCTTTTTGGAAGTCGGTTAAAAATAGAAATCATTCTAAGTATTTAGATAAGTAGAAGTAAGGGAATAGTATAAGTAGTAGAATGAGAAATGACACTTTACTTTTACACGTATATAAGTACTTCCATGAATATTATAAAGACAAGCAAATATTGAACGCCAAATAAAGAGTGAACAAAAAATGTACTATGAAATAAAACACAGCTATTGATTGATTCCGGTGAATCAAGGATAAGTGATACCTACTTCACTATGTATTACATTAACTTAACACTATCAGATAGCGAATATTGAGAACTGTTCAGCGAATATTAGTTATCATTAGAATCAGAGTTGAAAAAACTATCAATAGATCGCGAGTAATAATTTTGTGCAAATCATTTATCGCCACGGTTCCTTGTAGAATATCTACAACTTAATTTATTTGGCAATAATATTCGAAGACAGTGTAGATATAAATAATGTCGTGGCCACATAAGATATTTGACCAATGGGGATGTGGACTACTTTTGAAAATCAAAATTTTAATTAGTCCATCAGTTAGAAAATAAAAAAAACAATAGACACGTATTTTTTGCTTTTTCAAATAAATTAAAATTTACAGAGATAAAGCGCATTAAAGTTTAAGGTGAGGGGGTCGTGACGTCACTAACCGCTAAAACCGCCATACAAACTGTCAGAATAGTGACGTCACGCGAAATTTCAACTCAATATATCGCCGTTGTTTTTTGATTACGTAAAAAAAGAAAAAATACGTGTCCAATATTTTAAATAATCCACAAGACGGATTAAAAAATAAAAACTAGTCAATATGATTCATGATGAGACCGGTCATTTCAAGAAATGGTGGTATTTCATTAAATGGGGGCATTTGACGAAATGGTGGCATTTCATGAAATGGTCAGTTACATCGTGAAAACAAAATATGGTGATATCTATGTTAAAATAATTGACCATTTGTACTTGCCGTACGCTGCCGCGGCACGCTCGTTGCGCTCGCTCGACTCGCGCGTCTTGGTCAACAGTACAAACCTAATCTAACCCAGAATGATGCTCTGGTGGTAATACATAAGTTCATGATGTGGCTGGTAACTTCATGAAATGCGACCATTTCATGAAATGGCCGGTCACATCATGAATTGGTCAATTCTTAGAAATACCCACGACATAAATTTCACTTCGGGTTTGGTTTCTCTGTCGGCAGATAAACAGGTTGCATAATCGACTGATAGTCCATACTAAACTGGTTCAGTTATTTATTGAATTCAGATCAGCCCTTTTACTAAGCTAGGGGGTTAAAAATTGAGCATAAACCTAAATATTAATGTACGAATTGTACGATTATTATAGGTTATTATAGGTATTATATAGGTCTAGTATAATAGCTGTGCCCGCGACTGCCTTTTCATGGCCATAGACGTACTATTTATCTACAGATATTTTAACATTTTAACTTTTGTCTTTGTCCTTTTGTCTTTGTTATTTTTTTTATACTAATAAACATCACTATTTGGCCAACCTTGCTCGAAGTTTTCCAGTAGGTAACTATCTGCAAAAACATAAAAATAAAATAAAAGTTCGTATACAATTTTGTACAAAAAATACACACTTATTCTTATTGCCTACATTAATATCATATAAGTACAAAGAATAAAAGAAATCACAATCCTAATTAATTAGTTATATCAAAAATATTTGAAAACAAATAAGTTAGAGGATATCGTGACGTAGGACTTATTTTTAACTATAGCTGTGCCCCCGGTTTCACCGCGTGAAACGCTATATCTATAACAACTTCTTTTCCCGACATACCCACGATTTAACCCTTTTACCACCACGTTATTGTAGCCTTAATACAAAGGAGAAGAAGAAGTAAAGGCTACCTCCAGATCACACGCTTTAGGCATTTCTCCTAGTCGTGTTGGGAATGCTTAATATCTATAATTTTATCTAATAAATAGATATTGTCAGTGCAGTGGTTTGTTAGTAACGGAGTATTACGTGTCTGGCGCCAGCAGCACGTCTTTCATAGATCGTGATATTAGGGGAATGGCGGTGAAATTAAATGAAACTAAACCTATATGTTGCTCCAAAGCTAAGCTAAGCTTTATTTATATACGAGTAGCTGTGAAAACCACATGTTACTCCGTTTTGTGTTTCCACAGAGATTGCGTGAACGCGGATTCTACTCTTTTACTAAATAAGTTATAAATTATAATACTTACTACTTAGTATAGACAGAAAAGTGACATGAACTAATATTATTTAATGCTAAATAAAATGCCAGCTAATTAGTTTTTATTTTTCGAGCTACAGTAGTTACGGTTGTGCGTTGATAATTATAACCAGTTAATTACTAAATTGACGTCAACCGACTTTTCCTTTTTCTACAAACACCTAAAATAATTGAACCGAACCATAATAAGTAAATGAAGTCATATGTAAGCGAACAAGAAAACCAACGCGAACAAAAAGTGAAGAGCCCGGTAAATATTTGTATGACGTGACATAAGCCAAGCTTTGAGCTTGTATATAAGCTAAGCTCCGAGCCGATGTGGACACAGTTCAAGATGGTGCGGCTCGCTGTTGCCGTTTTGGCCTTCGGGCTCGTTGCTTGCGCGCATTCAGTCCCAGGTAACATAGATATCGCCTTACACTAGATACATTCCTAGTATCTAACTATAAAAATATTTTTTTATAAAATATAGATTTCCAGTTAAGTGTTAAGTGAAAATCGTGACACGAACGTGATGTGAAGTGGTTTATGAACAAGCTTTTGATGTTTTTGCTTTTCATTTGTTTCAGTATACACCCGTGTTCGCCGAAGTGGCTACGGAGGCCTTGGGGGAGGAGGAGGGGGAGGCTTCGGCGGAGGGGGTGGCGGTGGGTTCGGGGGCGCCGGAGGCCTAAGTGATGGTCACGGAGGCGGCGGGGGCCTAGGCGGTGGCCATGGAGGCGGCGGTGGACTCGGAGGCGGTGGAGGTGGTGGTTATGGAGGCGGCGGTGGACTTGGAGGCGGCGGGGGCGGCAGTCACGGAGGTGGTGGTGGACTTGGAGGCGGTGGACTTGGAGGCGGTGGACTTGGAGGCGGTGGACTTGGAGGCGGTGGACTTGGAGGCGGTGGGGGCGGCATTCACGGAGGCGGCGGGGGCCTAGGCGGTGGCCATGGAGGCGGTGGTGGACTCGGAGGCGGTGGAGGCGGTGGTTATGGAGGCGGCGGTGCACTTGGAGGCGGCGGGGGCGGCAGTCATGGAGGTGGTGGTGGACTCGGGGGCGGTGGACTTGGAGGTGGTGGCGGTGGCTACGGAGGAGGCAACGGTGGTGGCGGCGGCATCGGAGGCGGTCTTGGAAGCGGTGGCAGCGGGGGCTACGGTGGGCACGGTGCCGGTGGGCACGGTGCCGGTGGGCACGGCGCCGGTGGGCAAAGCGGCGCCTTCGCTCAAGCCTCAGCCAGCGCCAACGCCGGTACCTCAGCCGGCGGCGGTCACAAAGGCGGATACGGGTGAGTTATAAACATAACTTAAACTATAGGTCAAAACATAACAACAATCTGAACACTTTCATAAGAGTGTCATAACAGACTGATAATAAATAACATAAATATATGTATCTAAGATAAGTATGTATTATAGATGGACTAATCAAGTGTTTCGTAGAAAGCTGGTGTTTCTGGTCAGATAACGTAAAGTTTTTGGCAAATTTCCTCAGCATTGAATAGTGAACTACCGTAAACTGTGATAAGTTTTATGAAAAAATAAAATAAAAAACACGCTTTAAGAGTAACTAAACTAAAAAGTCTTGGATTCTTGTCAAGACCAATCAAACGAACCTTACTAGATGGGTTTGCGTCGTTTAATTACAGAGTTCCCTCGGCCATCTGCCGCCTCCATCATCAGATCAGCTCCATGTCATAATAATAATATTGCATTGTCATCCGAACCCTTTAGGTCGAGAATGACCACTCTTCCCAAAATGACTACTTTCCTAAAATGCCCACTTTCCTAAAATGACTCCCTACTTTCCTAAAATGTCCACTTTCCTATGATGAAAACTTTTTATATGGTGACTACTTCTCAAAAAGTTTCATTTTGATACGACAGTTATAAGTTGGTTAAAATTTACTTTTATTACTACATTGTTAATTAGGTGTAAGCTGAAGCTTTGTAATAATTATTATAGGCGTATAAAAAGACATCAACGCATCTTTTAACCTGTTAGTTATACTTTTCCAGATATTTTTGGTCCAATGTATAATTTGTCGCTATTCAAAGCAATAACTTATTAGATACTAAAAGAATTTATTCGCTAATATTTGTGAACGAATCATTAATTTGGTTATTCTTATGTTTCAGACGCTGAAAATCAAGGCCTTCGTAGTAGATAAAAGAAAAACCACAAGCTCAATGTGATATAATAAAACCTAGATTAATAAGACTTATACGTATAAATTTCGTTTGATATAATTGTTATGTACATGATGTATAAAATATATGTTTTAGCACATTAAAAGTTCATTTTATGTAATTACCGACATCCGGAGTTTTAATCGCGTGATTTCGAGAATCCATCAAGAACTCTTTGATGTACCGAGATAAAAAGTATTCTACTGTTCACACAGGACAGGAAGCTAGTTAACATGCTAAGTTACCTATATCAAAATCCACACAGTAGCTTGGGCGTAGGTAATGCGGGTACAAATATACGAACTAACATATACAAGAATAATTCCAAAAACTAAAAAATGTCATTTTTTTTCAATGCACATGCGACATCACATCTATTTTATGTATGTCGGCATTTTGAATTTCCGAATTTTGAATGAACCTGTCTTCCTTATATTCTGTAAATCTATTTATATAGTTTGCCTAATTTATATTTATTAAACTTCCAACAAGACTATTATTGTAAGCCCACAATCAAGAGACGAACATAGATAGCAATCTAAACAATATTTAGCACACCACATAAATTGAGGTTTGCGATAGCACCAAAAAATTTAAAGATATAATTAACAAATGCTATAAAAAATGAGACTTCATACAGGGTTTCTATCATTAATCGATTCTTGGGATCCACAAAAACACAGGTCAACTATGTTTTTGTATGTATGAAATCAGTTTTTGTTAAATGTCTGAACCATCATGTTCAAGGCTCAGGGTTCTGATTCACTATGACCGACTACATTTCTTGCAATGCACGTGCGCAAGAAAAGAAACCTGACACAGTTCCAAATGCTCTCGATGGCAATAAATCACAAATTTGTATTTTATTGTGTTATAACGTATTTTTATCTACACTCATATCCTAAATTCAATTTAAGGAATTCAAATCAGTATTTTCATGACATACTCTATGCATCTTAGTACGTAGTGATTATTTGCTCAGACCTTTTAAAAAGAAAATTACCATTTTCTTGTCTGCTAGTACATAATCCATGGTGGCACGGGCTGCAAGTGCTACAACACATACGCGACAGGTAGGATAGTGCTTGCTTGCTTTGCTGTTAATGTGATTTTTAAATAGGTAGTAGTTTTAAGTAGGTTAGTAGTGTATTACTAGGTTCTTAAGTCTTAACCACTCATATGATACGATATTTTAAAACCTTGTAACTTGAGCTCAATTTTTAAACACGCTTCTATTTTGAGAGTTTTGTATGCCAATTTCATAAACTACTATTTTGGAGTGAAACTTCTTTGCACTCGTGGGAAAAACAATTTCGTGGCGCATTATCGTAACGTTTTATGTTCAGTGTGGATCTGAGTCGATGTCGAGTGCTCTATACTATGTTTGCCAGTGTCAAGGAGGAGGCCAGTGTACAATTGTTTTAAGTAAGTACTTACCTACATTATACTAGCTTGTTGGCTAAGCTACGGTATATTTTCGTACGTACAGGGTGGTGCAGGATTCAAACGTGAACTTAAAAAGTAATTCGTCGCGATTCTTCTATCTCCATACGAAAATTTTATCATAGTCTATTCTATAATATTATGGTACAATCTTTCGCAAGTAATGTACCTAATTAGTTTAGCTACATTTAGTGTACACAAAAGTTTTTTTTATGTGCAGATGTGTTAAAAATTAATTTGCCATTTTACAACACATACCTACATTGTGCTGGGGCCCGCTACAATCTCTTTTATGTAGTGTCTCTCTGGTATCTCTGCAGTGTATATCCTTACATCGAGATTACACCGATTGTTATTTCGACTTTAATGGCAATAGTGTCCCATAGATAGCAGTTTTAAAAAGCGGCTAGCCATTTTGTAAGGCGACGTATGTTCAACTCGAGTGGACATACTGTGAAACTATTATGTATAGTTATAGTTGCACAGTATGTCCAGTCGAGTCATATTATAAAGAGGAAAAATTTTAATCCTTTATTTGTTACGATTTAATACAGTATGACGAGGAAAGTTATGATTTTTTTGGAATGTTTGTTTTCAATAGATAAAAATAGAAAATACTCGACCAATTTTAAATGTATACCACCAATATAGGTACCTACCCATCATCAACGTATCTTAAGAAATAAAGAACCTTTTACGGTTTTAAAACTTGAGTGGATATTTATGGACTGTTTGCAATTTTTAATTCAACTGCTTATTACTTAATATAAATGTGAAAGTATTCAGAAACTTGTTTTGTGTGAATATTACGCTTAAAAGGCTAAACTGATTCGTCGGATTCGTTACCTATACAGATAAAATATGGATTATGGTCTGGCTGGATACAAAGGATTACTTTTTAACTGGAAAAAAATCAATTTGAATATAGAAGTATTCTTCTTTAACATCGTATCGTACAAACTTTTAAGTACAATACTAAATTTAGTTGTTCTAAATCTTCTTTATAAATATAAATGAATGTTTGTATGTCTGTCCTCTATGCGTTTCGAAACCATTGGTCCGATTGTGATGAAACTTTGGCGGGTTGTTCTGCATGCGTCCGCAAAGGTTCCTGATCCCAAAACTCACGCGGGTGAAACCGCGGGGCACAGCTAGTCCTACTAATATTATAAATGTGAAAGTGTGGATGTTTGGATAATTATAACTCAATCCGCAAAAACGGCTGAACGGATTCGGATGAAATTTGGCATGCACGTCGTCAGGGGTACAGAGAAGGAAATAGGGTACTTTTATCCCAGAATTCCTCAGGTGAAACCGCGGGGCTGTGCTAGTAGCTAGTATTATAGAAAAATAAGATATTTTAAGACAAATAAACATATTAATTATGTGTTAGGTAATAAATTAAGCTGTTCCACGCGGTTTCACCTGGGCCGTCTGAGTAGGTAAATAAAGAAAGAAAAATATTATTTTATCTGTATCTATGCCGAATTTCGCTCAAAATGTGTATGCGCGATTGAGTATACCTATCTAACAAACATCCAATCATATTCATATAATATTTATTATACATATTATTGTCTTTATACCACATACTTAGCAATACCTATGCATATTTCAAATCCAACTGGTTCCGCGTTTTTTCGCCCTTCGGAGTTCCCGCGAAAATTCCGGGCTAAAAAGTACTCCATGTCCTTTTCTGTAGCTATATCTGGCATCGCATATGCAAAATTTCATGATGATCGGTGCAGTAATTAATACGTGAAAACGTACCTAACGTGCCTATAACAAAATATAGAAAAACTCAGATTCGCACTTTTAACTGAGTTAGAAGAACCTACTTAAGTTGATAGACTGACGTAAATAAGGCATAATTACATAGGCAGGTATGAATTTTTAAAACAAACTTATTTTGTTCACGCAAATCTTAGTAGGTGCATGGAAACCTACTTAAGTACCTATGTATTTTTTATGTTTTCATTAAATTACCCGAATAACGTGGGTAAGTGCCTATTACCCTGTCAGTGGTTTCCCAATTCCTTTTGTGTGCCCATCACACCGTGACACCAAAAATATGGCGCTCCGACAACGACCGTGACACGTTTGATGCGTTAATTTGACGCAGCATGACCATCCTGCTTGGCGTATTACAGAAGAATGTATAAAATGGACGCATGATGACAATCGGATCGTATTTTGTGGACAAAATGGACAGGGCCGTTGTGTTTGCCGCGTTTTTCCTAGTTTTCGTCGATCTCAACGCTTGTCATGATATTTCTGGTGAGTTATGCCGATTGTTTCGGTATAGATACTTTTTAAAATCAACGGAATAAATTATTTATCAGCTACGAAGTAGGTGTATTTTTTAAATATGACTAGGTATACTACAGTTTTAGTTTTACAAAATCGACCCCTAGACTCCTTTGAGCTTTTTCGCTATTACCCATAGTAGGTAACGGATTTGGCCATCCACGATTGGGTTCTTGAAAAATTAATTGATTGTATTATTTTCCTTTTCAATGAGTACCTTTTAGCTAAACAATAACATAACATACTTATGTTAAGCTAATAAAAGCGTGTTAATAAACTTTTATGTAACTATAATATTAGTATCCCCAGTGCTGCAAAGGATGAGGCGCGGTTATAGTAATAGCGGATACGGCGGCGGAGATCGAGGTGGGTACGACGACACATATGGACGCGGGAGCGACGAGCGGGATGCCAGTGTCAGCGGGGAAAACAACGGGTGCAGTAATGAAGGCAGAAGGTAGGCAGGGACAATCATAACTTAATATTATATGAAATTAACAAGAAAAATCTAGGTATAAGTAGAAAAAACACAAAAAACTTTTAAGTATGAGGTAAAGAAAAAAATTAATGTTAAAATTGTGCTTTCGTAATGTCCTATAATGACATGCAAAAATAATTTACTAATAATAATAGGTACTGACTCATATTATATTTATGCAGTGAGTTTGTTTGTTTATTTGTTTTTGTATTATGTTACGCTTTAACTACTTAACTAATCATCATGATTTTGCATACATGTTGTGAAAAAATATTATTCTGGAATTACAGTGAGAACTCCGAAATTAACGCCGGTGAAACAGCGATTACAGCAAGTTTTATTATAATTCATTGTTCAGTTATTTTTATTATTTTATTATTCATATTC
The DNA here is from genome assembly GCA_907165275.2 of Zygaena filipendulae. NCBI lineage: Eukaryota > Metazoa > Arthropoda > Insecta > Lepidoptera > Zygaenidae > Zygaena > Zygaena filipendulae. The sequence goes on from OU015650.1 coordinate 2,135,166, forward strand.
TTAGATTTTTGTGTATTCTCTATACTTAGTGAGTTCAAACGTCGGCTACATACTAAGAACCTAAGTATATTGATCTACCTCTTGCATATATCTTTTAAAAGTTATTTCTTTGGGCTATTATTTAATTTCGTTCTTGGCAGTGGCAGCCAGGAGCTGGCCTACTCGCGAGATGGTCGTTTGTCAGATGGGTACCGGCGTGGCGGGCGCTCTTTTGTCACATCGTCCGCCTCCGCTTCCGCCTCTGCCGGTTCTTACAAACTGCCCTAACGACGCAGACCGGTTACTTGTATTGTCATTGATTTCTAATTGTTTGTTATAAAATGTTATATCATCTCTTAAACAGTATTTTATAACCCTACATTGCAATTTCAACCTTACACACTGGAGGTAAAGTCTAAATCACAATGAACGAAACTTGAATTTAAGCCTATAGGGTTTAGGAGATGGTGTAATGTGGACTGGACCCTCATTCACTATGACCACAATACGCCGCGCTACAAGACCGCCCCACAAAAATTGTTACTCCCGTGCCGAAGAGGTTTCACAAAAAAAATACATAGACAATTTGTCATACCTATAGGAAACAAGAAAGTACCTAATTATTATTTGTAATTTATTGCCACCTAAGTAAATAGAATGTTTAGAAGCGTTATGGCACGCGCGTTATATGAACGAGGAATGATGTCGGTCATAGTGAATCGACCCAGGTCAAATACAAGGAAAAATATTGGCTACATAGAATGTGTATCTATTAAAATTTATTATTATACCACCTCTGTTTATTTTATTTTCTATTTTGTTATTAAAGTTGTAACTTCCGTTCGCGCGTTTGTGAAGTTTCACATTTTGTAACGGGTGTAACGGGTTGTTTCGGGAAATGATAATGATCTAAGCTTCTTTGTCATTCCCCAGATTCTTTCTGATTCTGATGTATTGCACAAAGTTAAAGTGGGAGAGTAAAAAAAACTATACTGTTTAGACCAGATTGGTTTATTTAATTAATAAATCCTGCTTAAGGTTAGTCACGCAAAGAATAAACGTTACATAGGTATATGTTAAATAATAGGGCCAAGTTTTTCCCACTTTTGGGCTGGAAAAAAGTTTCGACTCTTTCTATTGTGATCATAGATAATCATGGCCAAACACAGTGGATTCTCTTCGACCAAGGCCTTTCATATAAAACATTCTGCCACATAAGTAAGTATTTTTATCTGTTTTGGTGAGTATTAAGTTTTAAAATTTCGTATGTAGCGACCTGTAACTGTTTTGGTGAGTACCTATAAAGTTTTAAAATTTCGTATGTAACAACAAAATGCATGCATAATGCCTGTAATAATCCGCAAAAAATTTTTTTTTAAACGAAAGTTAGGTAATAAACGTGATAGAAACTAATCATGCATATTATTACAGACGACAAGATTTTTGTTTTGTTCATGGGTAGGTACCTATTTGCATAGGTAACTACTGAACACCCTGAAGTGCTATCGTATCTACTTTTGAACTGTACCGAACCACAACAGACTGAAATGGCACCGATTCCGGATGCGCCAGCGAACACCACAACAGATTAATTATATAGAACTATTCCCCGCGGTAGCTACACCCGCAGAGATCCGGAGTTTCAGCAGTTCCAGGTTAAAAAAAAAACCGATGTCGCTATGCAAAATTTCATGAAGATGATAAAAATTTTATGATCGGTGTGTACATAAAAACATTAGGTGGGTATACCTAATATGCGTTATAGCTAACAACAATGCATTGACTAAAACTTGGCGAGACGTTTTCGCCGGAATAAGTATTTACGATGATAATTAAATTGAACAATGAGTCGATTCTGATAATTCTGTTTATATTCATCAAACGTCGACTGGTAAAATTATGAAGATATTATTTTGCAGTTTCTACGCACATAATAAATAGGTACCTACAGGCTCTGCTAAATAAAATGAACCTCCAATTAACACAAGGATCTAAAAGCAATACGAACTAAATAAACTTGGAGTAATTTAAAAATGTTTATTAATATTTATATAGGGATAATAACAACCATTATTTTATCACGTCACTTGATAATACCTAGTATAATAAACGTGCTAGGCTACTATGTCACAGTCTAATCTTACTTACATCTAAGTAATAACATAAATTATTGTAAATAGATATCTCTTATTATAATTTATTATAATAACAGCACGATATACTAAACAAAGCGCATTGGATTGTGGAATCTTCGATTATCACTATGGTTTCATTATCTTAGTTAGTTAGGTATAGTCTTGTATCTGAAACCAATTAATAAATCTCATTATAATAGTATAATATTACTAGCTACGCCCCGCGGTTTCACCCGCGTGAGTTTCGGAATTCCCGCAGGAACTCCCTTTAGGGGGATGAAAAATAGAATATGTTGTCCGATTCTCAGACCTACTGAGTATGCATATAAAATTTCATGAGAATCGGTCAAGCCGTTTCGGAGGAGTATGGGAACGAACATTGTGACACGAGAATTTTATATATTAGATAATATTTATAATAGTATCTACCTGGGTAGATATATGTCCCTACGACTGGTTTTATAATCTTTGGTACGACTCTACACATAAAGCTATGGGACGGATAGATAGTTACAAAATATCTGCATAGTACAATACGTTGTCAATGGTACAGAAGAATATGACTTAGGGTAAGGGTAGGTACTTTTAATTCTGGAATTCCCACCAAAACGTCGAAGTCAACGTTGGTGAAACCGAATGGAACAGCCAGTGTCGCGATAATTTCGGAGTTCCTACCGGAATTTCGGGATGAAATTTACTTTATGTACCTATGTCCTCCTTTTGTTTTCCCCTGAAAACGTGTATGCAAATTTTCATGATGATCGGTTGAGTAAGTAGTTTAGGCGGAAAAACTAAAAAACTAAAAATAAAAAGCTAAAAATAACAAAATACCGATTTAATCCGAAAGACAAAAACACACGTAATATTATTATTGGTTTGTGCTACCACTAATCGGTTTGAATTCGGTGACAAGCCCGCTGGTGTCTGCTCACTTGGGTTGTCCTGATCACGAAGAGCTGGTGGCGGGAGTTGACTTAGCCCATCTATCCCCTCCATATTTGGCTTGTCACCGACTAGAACACTACTAACATAGAACCTCCTCCTTTTTGGAAGTCGGTTAAAAAGTAACATATCAACAGACAGAGTTACTTTCATATTGTACTCGTAACCTATGGATTTATAGCGGGTGGCGTCAGGATCACTAGGTAAATCAAATGTGAAACTTACTCCTTCACCCCTGACCCACCCCCCCGGAGACGGAGCTGGCGCTGGCTTGTGACTTGGAGAACGACTGCGAATTGCCGTATCCCGGGTAGCCGAACCCGCCATGACCGACCCCCCCGAGACCGCCGTGGCCTCCCAGCCCTCCGTAACCGCCGCCGCCGAGCCCTCCTCCATATCCGCCGAGTCCTCCATCGTAATGCCGTTTAGCACGATCTCCTGTTTAGAAGAGGTTATCTTAAGGCTTTTCACAGTAGTAATGTTACAGGGGCTGCCCTCAAGAAATATCACAATTCACAAACAGATTTTTATTTTAATTTCCGTGTTTTTATGCGCATCACGCAAAAAACCTATAACTTTTCACAAATTCGCAGGCACAAATCTCCATGCGCATGTAATACATATTAAAGTATCTATACTTCTATACTAATATTATAAAGAGCAAAAATTTGTGAGTTTGTGACGTTGTAGGGGATAATCTCTGGATCTACTAAACCGGTTTCGAAAATTATTTAATTTATAGGAAGCTACAGTGATCCTGAGTGTCATAGGGTACTTTTTAATCTGAAATTTCCGCGGGAACTGAATTTGCCGCGGGTAAAACCACGGGGGAACAGCTATCTCTGGATCTACTGAACCGATTTTGAAAATTCTTTCACCTATAGGAAGCTACAGTGATTTTGAGTGACATAGGGTACTTTTTATCGTGGAATTCCTGCGGGAACTTCGGAGTTCGTGAGTTCGTGTGTTTGTGAGATTGTAGGGGGAAATATCTGGATCTACTGAACCGATTTTAAAAATTCTTTAACTTATAAGAAGCTACAGTGATCCTGAGTGACATAGGGTACTTTATATCCCGGAATTCCCACGGAAACTCCAGAGTTTGTGAGGTTGTTATCTATGGATCTACTTATTATAGATAAGAAACTAAAGTGATTCTGAGTGACATAGGGTACTTTGTATCCCGGAATTCCGGCGGGAACTCCGAAATTACCGCGGGTGAAACCGCGGGGGTCAGCTAGTATAAGAATAAAATTAGAAGCGCATGGATCGCAACTAGTAGGTAGTTATATACTACCATGGACACTGTTCATACCCTTTCTGGAAACAGTGATGCCATAAAAACGAGAGACGTTGAAGCTGCAAGAAGCAAGATTGCAGTTCAGCATTCATGATGGATCATCAAAACTGGTTCTATTTTCAACCTAATTTCAGTTTTTTTTAATTTAGGTCTAACCTAAAGGGAATTTTTAACAGATTATGATCAAATTGCTTACTCGTCTTTAATCCATACTACAACTCTGTTCAATTTTTGAACTTAATCACCCGAGCGTTGGAAAATCGGCTCTGACAAAAGACACAATGGCACTCACCCGGTGCTGCTATGCTGGAGGCTAGTAAAACTGCAAATATCACGTAGGCCACCATACTTGCCATGGCTGATGTGTATGTTCCCGTCGACTGTAGCGATGTGGTTGGATGTCACCAATATATACGCCGCCGGAGTCATGCTCGAAACGGGCCAGTCATCCCGATTTGTTTACGCCAAATTGAACTATTTTGTAAGTCATCGTTGTTTTTACTGGACTTGTTTCGTGTACTTTTTGGAAGTTACGTGGCACAGTAGTGAGTGTCGCTGACCTCTATGTAACTTTGCTATCTAAGTACTCAGGGTTGATGTAGCCGGATTGAGGAAAAACTCAAATCGTATCATCTTAACGAAACCTCCGGTGTTCCGCTTGAAAAAATATGAAGATTCTTTATTTTTGTATTATTAACACAATTGAAGAAGGCATGATAGGTCGTAGAGTTTACTTATATACTCTTTGTTGTATGTATACCTAGTAATTTATTTGGCAACGATTTTATTTCGAAGACGACTAGAGCGATGTTTGACGAATGACGAGTTCTATTTTTTGTCAATTTTGTTAACAGATCTCCATCTGGAGTCTAGACATCTATTAAATTTGTTTTGAGTCCCCCTATAGGTATTGAAAGCAAAACCCAGGTAGGGTCAAGGAGAATAATTTGATATCTAATAATGCTGCTTGATTTGGGTAAAGGAAGACATAAGTTCACCTAACTTCACTTTTTTATATATAGCATTCATATGTGGCGATTTGATCACGCTAACGTACGTAGCTACCTAGTAGTTACATTCTCTTTGTCACGCTATTATACGGCGTAGTTTCATCAATATCGCTGCGTGCTGTATCAAAATAGTCAAACAAGCAACGTAGGCACCTAGTACGTTGAGGTGTGAGCTCCCTGAGCTAAAACAAGGCGTTCACTCGCAGAGCATGCAAGAAGCAGTAGCTCAGGTACTTTATTACTTATGGTCCCAGGATACATGAAATCGCCGCTGGTGGCCTGCAGCGGCAGCAGTAAAATATTTAGAAAACGTTTAAAATATTAGCAAACCCTCTATTTCAAAATGTACTTATATACACGTGTCTAGTGTATCGTGTACCTATAGATACTTATCTACATATACTTACATATACCTAGTATATGCACGCCTGTCTATTGTATTGTCCTTATATTTGTTGTTGTGTTCAATAGTTTTGCGAACAATATACGTAGGAATATACCTTTACTGCAAATTCAAGGTCTGATTTTTGTCCAATCACTATCATACAGTGATTGCACAAAAACCTTATTGACTATTTCGTTATTCCATTTCATTGGTCAACAGTGAAGTCAGCGTCACCCTTCCGTTATTTGATAAGTGTATTATTTCAAATATTTGCGCAAGTGGTAAATTGTTTGGTAAAACTCCGCAAAAAAAATAATCAAAATCTCTTTAGAAATGAGTTCTATGATCTATCAATTCCAAGCTCTACTTAGTAGGTAGGTACTAGCTACATATCATCTCGGTGAAAAATAAAAGTCAATTACCCTGAGCATCTCTTGAAATGTTTAACTTGCTACGAAACGTCCATTGAAATTCCGACTTTGTATACTACTCACCAACTGACCAAGAGTAGGTAGGTACCAGAAACATCAGAAAACGAGGTAGGTAGGTACCTTCATCAATGTTCGCAGCAACGTTAGTTCAGTGGTTTTAAGATTTTGTCAACTTTTTTTGTATTATGTTATTCTTTCAATACGAAGGTATACAGTAGGTACGCACACATTTGTACTAAATGAGGTTTTTTGTAAATGTGCTTATCAAAACAGCCGGCACCTAATTATAGGCGGTATAACCCATAGGTATTTGTGGCCATCCTTGCACTGACAAATTGAGGCGACCGTGTCAACTTAGACTATGGAAGAAAGGATTTCAGATAATTTAAAAAGCAAAAACTTTATTTTTTCATCTTATTTATTTACAAATAATTACAAAATTACCTCTAACAACCATTCACAAATTCATACAGTACTGGTGTTTGATTTGTCTTATTTTATTTTGTACGGGATAATAAACGATCGGTATTATTTAGGCAACGTAATAGTCCAGAAAAGTGCGAACTCTGACTTCATCGCACCAAAACTTAAAATAAGCAACTTCTATTGATTGCTTCTGCTTGACTTACCTCCCTTTGGGTATGCGACCCAAAAGTTTTAAACGAGTAGGTATATACCAATATAGTCTATAGGTATATAGGGTGTCCCGTAAATCGACGTCAAGCCAGAACCGGGTGTCATAACTTAATAGAAAAACGTAAAAAAATAATCTTTAAAAAAATGGCCATTTATAAAAATTTACACCCTGCGACGGTCCTTTAAAACCTGTTGCTACAAACCTTAACTTTTTTTTCTATTTTCTTCTTATTGTATAATCCTGAATAGTGTTTCTGAAAACTACTGCTTAAAATTTAAGTTTTTGCCAATGAAGTTTTCAAAATTATTGCTTTCGTCAATTTTTAATGGCTGTCCTTTCTGTAGGGGGAGCACTCTCGTCCTTTCGATATCGAGCGTTTTTTTTTTTTGTATGGAAAATGAACAGCGCCATCTAACCAGTGTCGTTCATTTTCCATACAAATAAACGCTTTGACATTAGGACGATTCTGATTCTGGCTTGACGTCGATTTACCGGACAACCTGGACTGACTGATCGATCAACGCGCAGCTGAAACCGCTGGGTCCAGAAGTTAGAACTATGAAATGCACAAATATTCCTTAAGTGACGTAGGTGTGCACTAACAAAGGATTTTCCAAAACCTAAGAGGGTGAAAAGGGGTTGCAAAGTTCGTATGGAACAACGTGTTTTCTTGGAAGAAATTTCAGGTTAAGAAATTTCTAGACCCAGGCATTTCATTTTAACCTCTCAGAAATCTTAACAGAAATCAGACACAGACTGATTTCCGTATGATGTCTGACTACCACACGGACGAAGTCGCGGACAAAAGCAAGTAAGTATCGAAGAAATGCCGAAAAAGAAACTGATGTTTTTTCTTTATTATTGAAACGAAAAACAAAGCCACAAGAATTTACTGTAATTGATAAGACATTCATGTTCGACGGTGATTACATGTATTTAGATTTTCATTATGCCTAAACAATCATTTAAACTGGGCGTTTGTTACAACTGCAAAAAAAATTCGTAACCAATAATATAGGTATCAATAAAAAATATAGAATACGTCATCACGACCCAAATAATAGCATTGACCGAAGTACTTATAGTCACGAAACATTGTCGACGTATGACTGCGATAGTTTTTTGCGTTCACATTGGCAGCCATTAGCAGCGTAACATAGACTATCTAATTCGTTTATATTGTTACTATATCCATTGCCTTTAATACAAACAATAAACAAATTTTAATATTAAAATTATTTAATCGATCACTTAACAAATTGTGTTTCTTCGTAGATAAATAAGATTATGGTCTCACTGGCGCGTTCTCCACAGAGTATACTAGATTTGTTACATATAAAATAATTAGATATTTAATCTGTGGCACCTTAATAAAAAATATTTACTAACAAATAAAGAGGTATTATTCGTTTCTAACGTTAAAATACAGACTAGTATGTATAACTGTGTTCACTACTTAACAGGATAAAAAAAGTTTCCCTAATATAATATTTATTTTGGACCTTATTTTATAATATTCGCTCATTAAAAAATACATTAACAAACAACAAAATTAATCTAAACAATATCCACGAGACCGGCCATCAACTCACTTAAATAGATATAATATGATTACTAAAAGAGTAATCGCTTATAATAATTTTCGATTAAATTTAAAGTTTAATAAAGAATCCATCGAGTTAATTAAACACAATTTTACTAAAGTAGAACAGACAAGAAATGCAGTGATTTTCTATTTAATACGTTGTATTTAATTATGATACAAATAAAGCCCAACTATTTATTGTATTTTTCAGTGATATTTGGTTATGAGCAGTGAACATAGATTCGCTTTTAAGTTATTATAGTTGTAAAAATATATTTAGGTCCCTAATTGACAAAAAATCGTAAAAACAATTAAAAATTATAACTTACAAAAATTTTATACCTATTATTAGATACATAATAGATAGCTAAATGGCAATATAATAGTACGCAATAGAAGTAGGTACACAAATCTAAAAGTACATTTCTATATATATTTTAAAACTTTAAAATTAATCTAAACATTTTCTCTAAGTAATTATAATTTATGTAAAAAAATTGCACGTCGATTAATGCACAAGTTTTAAATATTAGAATTGTGAATTACTTAGTTGTAGATAATAAAATGTAGAGTCGTTCGATCACTCCGAAAGTAACAATACATAATTTGAATTTATGACGTCAACAATTAATTAATTTAGTCACAGAAAGTAATAAACCCAGAATCTTCACAGATCTACAGTAAAAAATAATTTTGTTTATTCAACGAAGGCCAGAACCAGGTTAGTCAGAAAGCGGGTACGAAATCACGAGTACGTGTTTATAATTTTTTTAAGAAATTAGAGATTTCATACTTTTTTATAAAGGTCAAAGCAGAGTCGGTAGTTTGATACGTCTGAAGGCTCGTATCAGCATACATTTAATGCTAGTCGCTTTTTATAAGCTAGGTTAAGTAGCTGAATGCGATGTTCGATGTGAACCCGAACGCAGAAAATGACCAAAACGCGATGCTGATCGTAGTTAATATGCCTTGACCCTAAAATATGTAACTGATAAATGCGCACAAACACAAAATTTATAATAGGGTAGAATAATGCTTTTCTTTTACTTAAAAATACCCAGGCATATCTTTAAAACCTGTGAAGATTTGAGAAATTTTTTCTCATATCTAAATCGTTGTCATGAACGTGTAGAGTTTTTGTGTCATTCGTATTGGTATCCCTCTGTAACTAACTCCGTATAAAAATTATTTCATCAGTAATTATAATATTTCAACTAAATTTCCTTTATTAATACGTAGCTACTATTGAAAAATTTTATACGATTATCGTTACCATAAATTTACACGCAACCCAGCCTTTTATTTATTATTTAATAACTATGTATAATAGGTAATTGTTATGCATAATAACGCGTACAATAATAATTCGCTAATAATCAGTTAAAAATATACAACACAAAAACAACAGATTTAAAATGATAGGCAATTATGTTTTTGTTTTTCTTGTCCCTAAAGGAACGTCACCCCATGGTCACCCCCCAAAAAAAGCGTATCTCATTTTTCATTTAACAGAAAATCGGTAGTACAATAATATGTATAAAATAGGGTAAATATACAATAATGCCGATACCCATCGAATTTTATGAATAAAAAAACTTTTTAAATACCTACTTATGTAAATAGAAAATCAATAATGATGATATAAAATTATTTCTCTCTAACTCGCTCGGAAACGTCAACACTGTTCAAAAAAAGAAGTCCATAATCATTGCTAATTTGTAACACAAAATTAAAAAATAGAATTTAATAATTTTGCGTCTATGGGCGCGGCTATTTACGGCAAGTAAAAAAAAAAATTTCTCGAAGGAATGCAGAGACTGTGGAACTTCTGGACGAGATTACTTCGTAATTTAGAGAAAACTAATACTATAAAAGTGCTGACTGAAATTGCAATTGTTGGCTTCGGCTAGCGCCTTGTCCTTTTCAACCATTGACAATGACGTAAATACAATTATAATAAACAAATTTTCTAAAAAAATATTACTCCACCAAATAAGCATAACTGTATATTTATAATGTGATTATGATTATCAATAATTATATTTCATTTAACAATAATAATATTTACAATCTAAAATTTATGAACTATTGTGTGATAATAATAATAATATAACTATAGAAAAAAAAAATTGAAACTAATCTTACTGTATTTTTCTAATCACTAGCCATTTAATTAAATTATTTCAATATAACGGAGTTCGGAGTTCAGCTCAAGTGTTTCTCCGAATCGCTTTAAGGGCCACTAACTGGTCGGCACGGCACCGTAGGATAATATATTTAAGCGATTAATCATAATAGACTATAGAATCTTCTCCTTACTTCGTTTTTTATAATATTAATTCTTTTAATATCTATTTTTCCAGTTGTAAAAGTACTAGAAAAGGCAACGCCTTAATGCTCCACTAAATAAAATTCACCCTCTAGTACCTACCAGTTCTTTAATCGGGGCAAACAAAATGGCTGCTGACAGCAGTGAGCGAGTGCACTCGGCACGTCTTCTACCGAACAACAACTTTAAGGCCCACTATGATTAAACAATTATATTTTTAGTGCCATCCCGTAGGTGTGCGCCGGCCCTTAAAGCTCACTACGTAACATTACACTCCATCCGTTGAATCGATTCTTGAATCGTGTCAATATGACTATATATATATATGTATAAAAATCTGGTGTCACAGTGTTTGTTATCGAACTCCTCCGAAACGCCTTGACCTATTTTTATGAAATTATTAGTGTATATTTGGTAGGTTTGCAAATAGGTCGCAGACTATTTTTATTCCCCTAGGTGATAAGGGTGGTGGCTACCCTTCGCAATAAAAAATAATTTATTGCGAAGGGTAGCCACAATTTTTTTTTTGAAAAAATTTTACTTTGGGAGTTCCTGCGGGAATCCCGAAACTCGCGCGGGTGAAACGGCGGGGCATATAAATTTGACATTGGAGCAAATTGATTCAACAGATCAAGAGGAGTGTGAGGTTTAGAAGAGTGTAGCTGCTTAATGAACATAAATGAAAATATGAAACAGTAAAGTGTGACGTGCAAACGATATTATGCGACAATTATGATTACGATATAAAACATGACAAAGCATTTCATTATTATATGTTATTATGTATTAGTTGACATAGTAAAATTTGTTTAAGTTATATTAAATTTTAAAATTCGTATAAAACAAAATTCATTATAATTATGTTATATGTATATGTATAATTGTATACGCGTTGTTTTAGGTATAAGTCCATTGTTATTGATAATAATAAATAATAATATAAAACCGTGCTAAAAGTGTATTATACTACATTATGTCAAGCTTTATATTTATATATATTAATTTATTTATTGCATAAATAAGATACAATGTTACAGTTGAAACTGAACTTAATTTCAATAGGCAAAACTCATTTTTACCGAAATCCCGTTTCAACCGCAACCCTAACCCTCAATCCCGACGTTAATCACAATTAAATATCAATCCAAGGCCAATCCTAAAATGCAACAAGCTAATGTCGACAAACCGACAATCTACTTAGAAGCTATAAAATAAAGGTGTGAAAATTGAAATATCCTTAACGCATGCCATTAGCCTGCGAGTGAAATCGAAACGTATACTTGGCCATCTAAAGATCGAATTAGCTTGGCACGACACAAGCTTAATGGATTTGTTGTGATTACAGTCAAGAGTAAGCCCTCCAATTGATAAAGGATGTCCCAAAAAGCAGTTAAAGGCTTATTCAAGTCTCGGGCACCCTCACCCGAATCTTTTTTTATTTCTTATTATGATATTCCGTCAAGCCAACACGGTATTTTCCGGAATTACTAGTTAGATGTATATTATTTCTCGTGCTTGCGGAATAAAAAAAAAACGTTGGTTCCCAAGTTTCTCCACGTGGATATTTTCAATGTTGATTAAATATAATTAAACAGGCTTGATTCATTGGCTATGCTCTATCTCTCTGTACTTCCACTTGACTCTAGTTTTTGGAACTTCCTCTATATTATAAGCGCTATGAATAAAATTGAGCAGTATGTGGATCTTTTTACATATTATTATGCATACTTAATAACGAATCTTCGTCTAAAATAGGTAAAATATATTGTATAAAAATGCACATCATTGTCGTATTTCATTGTTCAGTCAAAACTCGTATGTCAGGCTGAAATTACTAGTGTCACGTGACACGTCCAATTCTGTGTTGATGACACGCGTTCAATTATTAAACTATCCGAATTGGTGAATACAAATCTACTCCGCGCATGATTTAGATCTTACATAAAAGAAAAACACGTACACCTATAACTTTTATCTTCTTGTTCATATCATGCCGTCTCTATCGGTGCGGAATCAGAAGTGGGATTCGTAGGCGACGTTGGTTCGTCAGAATTGCGTGTCGTCGTGTCGCGGGGGCGCCAGGGGCGAGCGGGGCGGGGCGGCCTCCCCGCCGCCCTCCCCCGGGTTCATGACGATGCGGTGCGCTTTGCTGAACACCAGCAGGTCCGTGAGGAACGCCAGGAACATTATGCCGGCGGACAAACCTGAAAACAATATGTTTTAAAGATATTGATGGAAAATTTTCCGAGACTTAATGAGGTCAATTCGCAATTAGAGTACTGAAGCGAAACTCGTCTTGTCGTATATATTGCAGGCGCCAAGCGCGCCGCACGCCGCGTCAGAGCCAACCCCCACGGTGCGGTGCGACTCAGGTGGGGCACCTCAGCGGCGCCGCTGCGGTATACTACATATAAAATAGTATATTTCATTACGAGTGCGGAAAGCCTGTCATTGCAAAGAGTCCCGACAAATGTCTAGCCGAGCCGAGGCGCAGCCGAAGGTGAGGGTTGACAGCCGGAACTCTTTGCAATGGCGGTTCCGCACGTGTACTGAACAACTATTTTTAATACAGTTGCGAGAAAATGAAGCATTTTAATAAAATAATAAAATAACAATAAACTCAACTAACTAAGAACATTTTTGGAAAATAGCGCCAACCGTAAAAGAATTTAAGCAAAGATTTTTTTTTCTTCACCCATTCTTGGTAGGCAAAGGGAACTATGCCCATACAGCCAAGTCTTCAGTAGAATTTTTTTATTGATATAAAATGAAAATGAAATTTAATGAAATGAAATGAAATGAAACCTAACCTAACTCATTGAATCAAATCATTAAATCTAATATTGAAACAAATCAGTAACTTCTCAGAAATATTTGCATGAATCATACATAAAAACTTCTATGATTTTTTTTTGTAAAAACTTCGTGGTTGGTTTTTTTCTTTTTAATAGACATTATTTTGACAGTTGGGAAAGAGAACGCACGAGTGCGGAAAAGGTAAAGAAAAAGCACGAGTATTTAATATGCCACATCCCGAACGCTATACTTCCTTGCAAAACGCCACTTTTTGAGCAACTGTATTAAAAATGTATTGTAACCACACGTCGCCGTGCGGCGTGCTCCGGCGCCGCAGCGCGCGCGCATCGGAGTCGAGACGAGGCGGGGAGGGGGGTAAGCAGAGCGGAGCCGGGGCGGCACCGCTCGCTGTTGTATGTCCAGTTCTGTCGTACGTAGCGACGGGCAAGCCTACACTCTTTTACGCGGTTCCGGCGCCGTAGGGAGTTCCGGCAACGCACTGCCCGTGGTACTACCAGTAGGTGTGGCGAAATGACATCTCGGTGCGGCGCGACGTACCCAGAAAGAAGTAGCGGAACTTGTCGTTGTCGTATGTGTTGCAGGCGCCGAGCGCGCCGCACGCCGCGTCGCGCAGCCGGCACGCCGCGTCCACGGCCGCGCCGAACACGATCGGGCACGGCACGTTGCCGAACACGCCGATCGAGAACTGGATCACGCCCATCGCGATCGCTTTGTCTGCGGACGCGACAAGAACGACGCGTTCGGGTTAATCACATCATCCGATGTCGACAATACAATTTAACGAACCGCAAGCGGTTATATTGCAGCAGCCTGTTGATGAGTTATATATTTTGTAACGAAATTTATTTATTTAAGATAAACAAAACACACTTTTTTGTATTATACAGTGAGAACTTGAAAATTTACTCATTTCGCTAAGTTATTTGTTAAAATTAAAACAAGTTTGTTCAAATATTATGTTGGTAAAATTACTTAGTAAGTTTGTTCAAAAATAGTTTATTTACGATTAGCAATACTCGCTTCTAAAATATTAGAAAATCATTATTTTTAAGCTATCCGATACTATGTACTCAGCATTGAAACAAAAAGAACTTCAAAAAGAATAAAATAAAAATATCCCCCGAGTGCGTCCTCACCGAGCTTGGCGGTGCACCGTATGGTGAGCAGCATGGCGCCCGTCTCGCCGGTCGCGTGCACGAACATCATCAGCGCGAACAGCGCCACGAACACGTAGATGCGCCGGCACGGCCCGCCGCACTCGCCGCTCACCGCCACGCCCGTCCACTCGCTGCGGCTAGACGCGCCCGCGCCCACGCCCACGCCCACGTCCACGCCCACGCCCGCGCCCACGCCCGCGCCCAAGCTCGCACCCACGCCCACCCGCTCGCTGCGGTTGAACGCGCCGGCGTCGAGCAGCGCGGTGTAGCGCCGCATGCTGCGCGACACACAAAATAATAATTATTATTATTATTTATCTACTTGCTGTTTCCCGCGGTGTCACCCGCGTTAATTTTGTAAATCTCGCGGGAATTCTGAAATAAAAGTACTCTATATCCTTTTCTGTATTCCTGACTACGTTCATACAAAATTTCATGATGATCGGTTGGCCGTTAAGGCGGAAATCGTAACAAAAATTTTTTTTTTAAGGGTTTATTATTGGTTTGCCAACAGCTTCTACACTTTATATATAGAATTATACATAAATGGACCTATATAAAATTAACCATTACATACCATAATGCAGATCCATTTACAGGCAAATGCCACAGTGCTCATTACAGTAATAATTATTTACGTATAAATATGTACATTGTACGTGTACATAAACGAATTTAGGGTATGTTCCGAAATACACTGCGAGCACTGTAAAGTATGACGTCAGTTTAGTATACTGCGAAGCCATTTCTATAAAGTTAGTTATACTGAGCTATACTGGTTACTGTTTCAAACGGAACGCAGTTCAGTATACTGTCATCCATGTTATTGTCATGTCACGCTGTCGACCACTCGTGTTAACAGACTGATGCGGTTGACCAATCATTGGTCCGAGGTTGATCACGTGATCAAACTGCTACTGTGTTCTGTTCTCTACAAGGGATCATTGGCAATTACTGTAATCTGGAAACCTAAAATTAATATGTACTTGTAGCTGTTGTTGTCCTAAATAAACGAAAATAAAAATAAACTAAAACCACTGACAGCACCTTACCTCGAAAGTTCCAGTGCTAACAGTACAAAAACGGCGACGATTATGACGTCATAAAGGCTACTGCGGATACTGCGGTAGTTATGTCGGAACGAATTTCTTGTCACTCCGAGCATTGGGCCAGTGCTATCAGTATATAACGGAACATACCCTTAGTAAATCTTAATTTTACCTTCTACTAGGGTTCGTTAAATTTTCTCTGCATACTGAGTTCTAAGATGCGCAACACGATAAAATTTTATTGCGCCATTTTATCGATTATCGTCGACATATTATATCGGTTTGTCTACCAGTGGTAAAAAATGTTTAACCGAATCTAGTCTTAACTCAATACCTCATTACTGCACTTTTTTGCTTGGACGCCCACAAATATTTGTCGTGTCGACAATTTTATCTTTCGTTCGATAAACATATCGAGGCGCGCATCTTAGCTATGCAGGTGAGGTAAGTCGAAGTGATGCCAGTCAAGGTGAGGGGGGTAAAGTAAAGGTGAGCTAAAATAAGGTGAAGTGACGTACGCGTCGTCCACTTTGTCGACTCGCAGGTCGCGCTCGACGCAGGCGCAGTCGTAGTACAGCCACGTGCTGTTGTCCAACTGTTGGCTCTTCAGGCAGCCGGCCTGGCACGGCGACAGGTAAGTGAACGAGTCCTGACACAATACAATACAACTTGCAATACAAACGGGCATGTTGACTAATTTTTATTTTTTAGTCCGTCTTGTTGATTATTAAAAAATATTGGACACGTATTTTTTCTTTTTTTACGTAATCAAAAAATAACGGTGATATATTGAGTTGAAATTTCGCGTGACGTCACTATTCTGACAGTTTGTATGGCGGTTTTAGCGGTTAGTGACGTCACGACCCCCTCACCCTAAACTTTAATGCGCTTCATCTCTGTACATTTTAATTTATTTGAAAAAGCAAAAAATACGTGTCTATTGTTTTTTTATTTTCTAACTGACGGACTAATTAGAATTTTGATTTTCAAAAGTAGTCCACATCCCCAGTATCAATACGAACACTAACGATGCTAATTATTAACAAAACTAAACGATGCGTTCGACAAACGAATTCGAACTTTAAACACACGTCACAAAACATGTGATGCTAGTTTTGTACGAAAGTTGAAGACAGTCGTTGTTTCTGATTCGTCAGTAATAGTACATTGTTATCCTAGGGGTGAAAGTAACTTATTTAGTCCCGAGACGGGGTTTGGTCGCCTATAGATCGAGGGACTAAATAAGTCTTTCTCCCGAGGGTAACACTGTGCTTTTCATTACGAATGCAAGGAAAGTCAAAATAAAAATAGGAATTAGCTAAAGAAAAAATGAGTGAAGATCGGATAGTCGCTTGACACTTTCCCACCTATTTCTTTTTCTTTGGCCGGCTAGCTATTCAGCCAGTATTTTTTATTTACATTGTGGCGACCTAAAAAAAATATTATCTTTAATTAATAAGTATTAATTAAAGAAAATAAAAAATATAAATAGGAATTAGCTTAAGAAAAAGTGAGTGAATTTTATTTTAATTAATACCTACTTAAACTTTACGTTATTTCAATTTTACATCGCGCTGGCTGTATAGAAAGTTGAAACATGGTTCAATAGAAATGTGAAAATAGACCTAGTTTTTTTTTTTAATAATTTGACAGTTGTCAGTTGAAAGCGATTCTCCCTAGGGCTGAAAAGGGTTACTTTCAACCCGCTTCTCAGGCAACTTCAGACCTACTTTCCGAGTATGAGTAATGAAAACAACTATTTGTTTCGTAACTACTACATTTGTCTCGTAAGTATAATTATTAATACTACGGTTTTTTTTTTTTTAATAATTTAATATAACATTACAGTCAAAAGACCAACGCGTTATGAAATTTATAATTTTTTTAGGTAAGTAAAGAAACATGTCCAAAAAAATCTTAGTAAGTCTTAAATCTTAAGTCATAATAGGTACATAATTAAAATTATGATATTTAATAATGTAGCGGGAGCGGGATGGATGATATGGCTCGACCGCCACCAAAGGGGAAGCTTCCCGTCGGGCGAGGTGTCATGCCCGGGGAACCGCGGCTCCGACTGTAGATCGTCGGAGGTCGTATATGTGAAAACTTCGTTAGCGTGATTCACTAGTTAGTATTCGGCTTTATTGTAGTTCGTGACTTGTAGCGTAGAGGTCGCCACGATAATAATAGACGATATAGACTCGCACTTGGCCGGTTTATTCGTTCGCTCACCTGTCCGCAGACGGGGTTGTAGGTGACGTCGTCGCAGACGCACCCCTCGCTGCACGGCAGGCTGCCGTTGACGCCAGAAGCGGCGCCCAGCGACCGGAAGTTCTCCTCGGGACAGCTCACGAACATCAACAACACCATGCCTGCAAGCGGAGTCGCCGGCGCACGTAGTTATTTCTTCAAACTCTAGTTTATTTTTATTTTTTTTTTGTTAGTACAAATATAATTTTTTGTGGGTTTAAAACAAACATACTTACGCAACTTACCTAAATTTGTTTGTTTTTAATGGATAAAATCCAAAATTATTATTGAATCGATTTTAACAATTCTTTCACTATCCAAAATCTTCCACGGAAAATATGAAATTAAAGCGAATGAACGCTTTTATATTACAATACATCCAGATACAGGATGTAAGGCTAAACGAGGGTCTTATTGAAATAGGGTATTCAGTATTCAAGTCTCATTCGCAAGTAAATACCACAACGTCCTTTTTTTTTTCATATTAACATCCAAAAAAAAAACCTTAAGCTGTATAGCAAGCGAACGCCGCGCGGCGCGGCCATAAGTCACGTTTCATAGTCAGTGTCTCGCTTTATGATAAGCGTTTTTTTTTTTTTGTTATTATTTTGGGTTGGAAACCAGCGCTGCCTTACATAATACATTATGTGAAGTAGTATTATGCTGACCCGAGACCATTTGGTAACGATAGTTCTATACTTAATTATTATGTTTAAAACTAAGCTTCTGTTTCATGTGTTGGCAAATAAATATTTTCTTTCTTTCTTTCTTTCTTTCTTTCACTCACCGATGCTGTACGCGGCGGCGGTGATGGCGGTCCACGCGGCTATCTGGCGCGCGGTGAGACGCACCTTCATGATCACCACGCCCGACGACAGGATTCCCAGCCCCATCACCATTATACCGCCCAGCCCTGGAACCACAAACCGAACACACATATTGACCTCGACTTTTTTAATGGTAAGAAATGGTGGATACATACCCATCCATAAAGTACGTCATTGACATGTGTGTCAGTGTGACATTTTGTGTCAGGGGGGGTGGGGCCTAACAAACAAAACTTCCGCACTCAGAGACTTTCATAAAATTAATGTTAATTGGCATTTAACTAAATGTAACTTAATGGGTACCTATGTTGACTGAATTTTTTTAGCCCGTCTTGTAGACTAATAAAAAGTATTGGACACGTATTTTTTCGTTTTTTACATAAACAAAAATAACGGCGATCCATTCAGTTGAAATTTCGCGTGACGTCACTAACCGGTACAGTTTGTATGGCGGCTTATAGCGGTTAGTGACGTCACGAGCCCCCACCCTAAACTTTAATGCGTTTTATGTCTGTATATTTTGATTTATTTGAAAAAAGCAAAAAATACGTGTTCATAATTTTTTTATTTTCTAACTGATGGACTAATTAGAATTTTGATTTTCAAAAGTCGTCAACATCCCTATTGTTATTTAACTAATTTGTGAATTGTGATTTTGTGACGTTTTAGGGAGTAATATCTGGATTTACTGAACCGATTTTTTAAATTTTTTGACCAATAGAATGATAGTTTTCTTGAGTGTCATAGGGTGCTTTTTATGCTGGAATTCCCCCAGAAACTCCGAAATTACCGCGAGGGAACAGCTAGTTAATTATAAAGTTCGGGGGGGGGGGACCCTCACCGGACACGAGGTTGGCGTGGTGCGTGGGCAGCTTGAACTGCTGCTCCAAGTACTTGGGCAGGAAGGCGTACACGCCGCTGATGGGCATCAGGTGGAACACCGAGCTGGCGGTGCGCCACATCAGGATGTCGTTGGTCACCTGACGCTTGATCGTCACGAAGAAGTCTGCAAGTAAACCGGATCGTTCACACCACAGAACAGAAAATAACTGATAGAATAGACATCAACTTAGTTTACACATATAAATTGAGAAATATAAATCTGCATAGCTAAGATGCGCGCCTCGATATGTTTATCGAACGAAAGATAAAATTGTCGACACGACAAATATTTGTGGGCTTCCAAGCAAAAATGTGCAGTAGTGGGGTATTGAGTTAAGACTAGATTCGGTTAAACATTTTTTACCACTGGTAAACAAAACGATATGTCGACGAGAATCGATAAAATGGCGCGATAAAATTTTATCGTGTTGCGCATCCTAGGTCTGTCTATTCATCATAAGTGCGCAATACTATCGCCGCACGCACACTATTAAAGAGATAAATTATCAATACATGATCTCTCACATCTACAACTGCTAATTAAGTAGTGGGGCGTGTCATTTTAGTTTAGACAAGTTATACATAGTTTTAGGTTTACAGATTGTTTTTTTACCCTTAAAGAAAGAGCCCTTTCTCTCGATTTGTTTCACGACCGGCAGCGGCGCGGGCTCCGGCTTGATTTGTCTCGGGAAGAAGAACATCAGCGACGACAGGAGCACGACGAAGACGGTGATAAACACCATGCCTGTCAACAAACACGTCATCCGAGTTAATATAATACTATACTTATGGTCATTTTCCCATTGGACAGGAACAGCGACCGACGCGACCGCTTGACCGTTACGGTGCGTACACACTACATAGCAAAAGATAATGTAGACAACTGGACACTGAATGTTTTATTACATGTTATATAACTTAGGCACGTACGTTTTTTTTGTTTTTCTTTTGTTATTTAAAAGTAGAACAGTCGCTGCCGCAGCTAGTAAAACGTCCTCTCAGGGACGACATTGTGGATAGCATAGCACTGAAGAACGAGTAATGACAATGGTTATTTAACATTGTTATATTGCATTGTGTTACATGATGTGGACGTGTTAATAAGTTATATAACATGTTGCATAGTCTGTACGCACCGTTATACTGCCCAAAGAGACTCCAACGTACAGCCAGCAGCAGCAATGTGTTACAACTTTTATTATTTTCTTATGACAGTTTTATATAAATACATAGGTAATTGAAAATGCGTGCTTTCAACACTCTTTCAGCCTCGAAGCGTAACTATAACGAAGCGGCTATATGCCACTCGTTATGATATCCTGCCTCATTTCTAATACCTTTTAATTTTTTTAATTGTTTTTTTTTGACTTTTTTTAATTCAAAATTGATGTACCTGTTTTTATACTTCACGACTTTGACACACATAACACATAACACATAAAAATTGAGTAATAATCTAATAAATTGTATTTTTACTCTTTCAAAATCGATTGATTTACTTATTGAAGCTAGCCGATGGCAGCACTTTATTATAGGTAATCATTAACAATGCCAAAAAGTTACCATAGTAATTGCTATGAGCACTTATGTTCGCGCTCTGTTTAACTCCTCTCATAATACGGAAAATTGACCATAATCAATCACCTACATCGATTATCGTGATCATACAGTGAGAAAAGATTTGCACGAACAATTTGTTGTTCGAGCTGTGATAAAGGATTTAGTAGCTGCTGCAGCCTGCAAAGTTCACGGTCGGCGGGGCATCATAAACCGCGACGGTTTTGATGCGAAAATTGCCACCGAAACTCACATAAATTAGATCAAAAAGGCACTTTTTACACTAGACGACAACGGCGACAGCCTAATATAGCGGCACATACAAGATTTATTGTCATTGCGTCGCGTCGCGTTGCCGTATAGTGTGAAAACACGCAGAGACGTTCGCGGCGATCCCAAGGTCAGGCGGTCGATGCTCAGTCAAGGGCATTCGCTATTTACGATAGGTACGCCACATGTATGATGTACGATTGTTTACTTAGCATACCCAAATTCTATGGATAACAAATAAAGAACGTCTATCATCGAGGTGAGAACCACCCACGTTGAAGAAGCAACTAAATAACAAAGCTAATCGGGTAAAAATTTTACGAACGTAGAACTAATATAAAAAAAAAGAATGGGGTTTCAATAATCCTCCAAAGGCAGAGGAAACGTGGAGCGAGGCGGGTGAATACAAGTATGAGGGTCGAGAATCTAAACCGGTTTAAAAGTAAAAGTGAGCGAGGCGGCAGTGGCGTGCCCACCCACTAAATGTTCACTGGTGGCAAATTCGACACAATTGTCGTAGACGAGGCGCGCGCAGCCTTGGCCGTGACCGACGACGAATGGATATTTTAGTTGTGATGACGCGGCGTGATGTAACTCTATAATAATTACATAACGAGAAACGTGCGCCGGCGCAGCGTGACGGCTGGCTCGACGAGCCGATGGAAAAAAAAGCGAAAGCCGATGAAAAACCCGGAGCGCACGCAGCGAGCACCACCGACTGAGATAACAAACCAACGCACGAGATGCAACCAATTTTAATGATATAAAGATACCGTATAACTACATATAATATTATTTTACGATCGATACAGCAATAGGACACTAAAAAACATTACACTATCGTGAAGAAACAAATCGAGAGCGTTATAAAGACTTTTAATTTTATATCACAGTAAACATATTTATATCGCCTGATACAAACTCAAAGGTAGTACCAATCAAAATACAGGATGAGAAGAAAATTACTAAATATAAAGAGACCATAAACATAGTATATTTAAAATTTAAATCAAAATTTCTACGGATTCGAATACGATTCAGAACTTACATGTGTAAGAGTGAAACCGAGAAATCGAGTGAGCCGTGATGCAACAGAAAATAACCCAGCGCAGGCACATTAAGAAGTAATTGCATCGCCATCAACTCCCGATTGAAGTCGAATTGGAGAGCTACAGCCTACAACTAGCAGCGATTCAATCCTTTCGACACACCCTCCACTTGATCACTGACCGTATAAAGCAGAAGAATTCACTGCATTCCATAGATACCTACTACACAAAATCTTCGGATATACCAATTTGTGTAATTGAAAAAAAAACGTTACCAACAAAAGTATAGTAACAGAACATAAAAGTTTTATTATAGTATCATAACATAAATTACGATTGTATAAGATTTAACGTATTCAGTACCAGCGCAGTAATCATGACGAGCATTTTATTCTTCGTATATAGGTAGGTAGTGTGGATAAACATAATTCAAGCGGTATTTTTGAATAATGAAAGTTTTTTTAAACAAGAAAATCAGCTAAACGGCAATTAACATTCGAGTCCCCATTCATAAAATGCAATTGTTCAACAATAAGGAAATACGTGGAAACCAACACAATGCGTATTCGCAAATTCACTATGTATATTATTGTCAGTCTGAGCATGGTTGCAGCAGTTTTTCAATAAGCATTGAAATCCGTGTTGCTGAAGTATAAAACCGGTGATAATGTGCCCTATTGCGATGATGTTAAGGGCGAACGTCACGGTTTGTCAACTCGGGTTACAAATGCACGCGTGCACGCACGCCCCGGATCAAGAGTCGGGTCACGCGCAAGCTTTCTTCGTCGATTTTGCGCGCGAATCTGCTGTGCGAATGTTTCGCTAACGGTTGTTGGCAGTTCCGGGATGGAATACCGGGGAATGGCGCGAGCGACGCATCGGGACACGGACACATCGGGTCATATTTGCTGACGACAAACACTTGACACACAGTAGTAATCACCAAGAGAATAATTTTGCAGTATTAGGTACGGTGGTGCTAATATAATTTGTAAATAAATTTTCAAAGCATCAAATCTTTTCTTTATAATAAATAAAAATCAATGGTTGTACGTTTGTCCTCTATGCGTTTCTAAACTATTGGTCCGATTGTGATGAAACTTTGGCTTGCGTCCGCAAAGGTTCCTAATCCTGATACAAAGAGATCCTGCGGGAATTGCGAAACTAAAGCGGGTGAATCTCCGAAACAGGTGGACCAATTTTGACGGGACTTTCACTGCTGATGCTGATGTTATAAAAAGTAATTTAGGCTACTTTGGAGTTCTTGCGGGAATTCCGAAATTATCGCGGATGAAACCGCGGGGCACAGCTAGTAAACAGCTAGTGCCCCGCGGTTTCACCCGAATCTGGGCGACATAATATGCAGCTTCGCTCGGTGTCATACATAACCTCCCGCAGAGAAATTTATCTTACAGTGCCATCTATTGCTGAGAATGACACCCATCTAATAATAAGTTAATAACAGCAATTAGCAGCAATGCAAGATCGCTAATGATTTAATGAAAGGATTATGAAACCTTATCTAAATTCATAATTTGATGCCAAACGTTAGAACAGTTCCCACAGAAACACTAAATAGACAAGAACCTGATCGTTGAGTGCACAAAACGAACCATTTTTACCCGAGACTTTTAGCAGCCCGAGCCGAAGGCGAGGGATGATAGTAATGTCGAGGGTAAAAATATGGTTTTGTGGACGAGTTACAAACTCTGCTTTTCACTTCGATTGCGAGGAAATAATAGTATAATATAACATTTCTTTAATTAAAATTAAAAGTTAAATTAGTACAGTTTTGAATATTGAAGGAAATTGTTTTTCCCAGCATATTAACGGTATTTATGTTTTAAAAAACACATAAGACAAATAAATTAAAGTAAATATTATAAAATAACAAATTCTATCTATGAACTTCTTATTGTGTTTGGCTGTATGGCTCATTTTCTTTGCCTTAATATAGATAAATTTATGAGTAGATACGTTAATGCACTCGTGCACAAAATTCGATTCTGTGCGGCCTATATCCTGCACAAAAAAGCACTTTCAGAGCATGAGAAGTGAAAAAAATATTACCTACTCTACATTTGAGGTACAAGTTGAATAAAACTCACCAAGCCACCAAGCTCCAACCCATCTTGGATCAGTGGACTCGTAGCCGGGATCCGATGTGGGATACACGTAGATTTTTGCACAGAGCGCCCCCAGGAGGAAGCCGAGGGCCGGCCCGAGCACACGAGTCCCGATCGTGATGGCTGATGGCAAAAACAGAATAGATAGTTTTAAACACACATGAATATAATTATACAGAAAACAAACAAAAATTAAAAACGTTAACCCTGGATTCACCTGTGAATTAAAGAGGGAAAAAGTTATCCATAGATCAACGATGCATAAACATTGAGACCAGGAATTCTTAATTATTATTTATCTAACCATTTTTGAAAGGATCTTGTTTTTCTGGGTTCGGAATTATATTTTTTTTTTCTAACCCACAACTCATTTCACGGCTCTTGTTCTCACGCAATGTTAAATCAGATTACGTTATCAGAATGCATTGGATATAAATGCATCGGTATGAATTATTATTACTATTGCATTTTCCACCGGCACGCAAGCTCAGTCCGCAGTTATTTCTATTTGATAAAAAAAAAACGGTTTGCTGCACGCCAAGCGCAGTAGCAGTAGGTACGAAGAAGCCATTTTGAATTACATGGAAACATTATTATCGTAGATGGAGAATGAATAGATGAGGCGTTTTCCTTCTCTTTCTAATAGTAAGCGAGACAGTGTTATGGCTAAGTTCTTAAGAGTGAAAGAGATTTCCGATTATCTTTTGTCCTTATCTAGCGTATAGGTTTTTTTTGTTGGGCAAAGTTATAGTTTGCCCAACAAAGCGAAGCGCTCTTTGTTTATTTTGATAAAAAACGTTGTTTTTTTCAATTATTGAAAGCTAAATAGACTTTCATATCGTGTTTAAAGTGTTTGTTTTTGTTGTGGACATAGTGATATGTTGTATTTTAGGCTGTAAGAGCCGTAGTGAAAGGAAAACGGAGTATGTAACATTTCATCGGTATGTAATGATTTACTTTCATGTAAATGTGTTTTGTTTGTGCAAAATAGCAAATATATTCATAATAACAGCTTTGTGGTATAAATCGTAGCAATATAACAAAAAAATCAACATTAATTTGCCTTCTTATTTTAATGTATAATCTTGCCAAATTACGTAGTCCTTATTCCATAATGGCGACTATGTCCTTACCACGTCGTTACTATGCCTTCCGTAATATGTCGGGTTATACTACGACCAAGGTTGCTAGCTTACCCAGATTAATTTCCCAATTTTTTATAATATTAGTAGGTACCTATGAGGTGTAACAAAATAGGGTACTTGCATGAAATTTATTATAGGAAATTGTGTCAATATGTCAAAAATAGAGCCTTAGAAAAGCGTTATCGTGAAAGATTTACTAAAAAAAATTTAATAGTTTCCAAAATATTCAACTTTTAATTTTGTGAAACGGAACGTTGCAACGAAACACCAATCACAGCCACGCTTAACAGATTACGTCACTTTTATTTTTTTAGGAAACATTTACCTCTTTCAAAGAAGGCAAAAGAAACTAAGTGTATACAGTCAACGCATATTTTTCATTTTCTGAACTCTACACAGTTCAACCTTAATTTCGCTTTTGGATATTGAAGTTATCTGTCTGTCAGTGTCATATGACCCGACAGTGACATTTCTATCACAGGTTAAGACGATCGTGTGCGTGCAAATTTTCATACAAAAAGCCAAACCGTTTATCTCCCCTTAAACATAGACCAATTTTGATGATTTTTTTACATGTTATTGATGTATTGGATAACTAGGGCTGTACGTTTTGATTTTAAAGAAATATTGCTTATAACAAAAGTTATTAGCATCTCAATATCCATATTTTTTACAAAAAATCTTCCTCGAGTTTTTTAATTTATTAAAGTTAAACTAAACTGAATTACTAAATTAGAAAAACGTACAGCCCTAGATTAAGGTGTACTGAATCGAATGACACCAAAATTGTCTCATTTAGTGAAGGTTTAGGGGGGTAGAAAAGGTTTGGCCCGAAACAATATTTCAGAAGGAAAAATTAGGCACTCGCCTCTAGTCTCTCTATCGCACGCATCGCACGGTAGCAGAGCGGCATGAAACAGATAGACTTTTTGCAAATACCTACTCGCGACGCGTCTCGGATCGGAGTGATTCTCTTAATAAGACGTAATTTTGAACTAGTGACGTCATTCCGCGTTTCGGCAGTAAAGTCAAAAGTAGGAACTTTGAAACACTCTATTTAATTAATTTATGCATATATTTTTTCTTTTTCTTGCTTTATTTAAGTAGGCCATACATATATCTTTAAAATAGACTGGATTTTTTTTTTATCTCGACCAAGTTTCATGCCAAGTGCCAATCGTTTCCATCATTTGATTTTTTTTAAACGTGGGATAAAATACTGAAAGATTCTAGTTAACTATATCTCAGACGCTGTATTTTAAAACTTCGGTATCGAATCGAATAAGTTCAATTTGACCGTTAACAGAATCACGTGCACTGTACCCTTCGCGTGTAAGACTGGCTGAAAATCTTGCATGCTCTTGACTGTATGAGTAGTGTATGAAATAAACAATTTTAGATTCGATAACTACATTGTCCACGTCATATATTTTTTAATTTTTCATGTTAATACAGTGTGTATTCTATATTTTTTTTCTTTTTCAGATTTCCTTTTAAATTGGTTACTCTTATTAACTGGATAGCAAGCACTGGTCGTGTAAATTGGAAACCAAATAGCTATTCAAGGATTCGTTTCAAGCATTTCCCAAGCAGTTTCTTTCGAAAAACTAAACTTAATTACAATGAGTGCAGCTGGCGCGAACCAATAAGCAAGCAATAATAATAATCGTTTCAAAAACCATAAGCCAAGCGCGCAACTTTTATGATGCCCTGACGAGAAATGAGCTGGTTTGCTCATCTGTACCGTGCGCTAAGGAACTTAAGTTCCAATAAAACGTTATTTGCACCTACATAGTATTCATTTCACTTGCCCCGCTTCACTACATAGTATAAAGTCGCTTTCTCTGTCCCTATATCCCTATGTATGCTTAAGTCTTTAAACTACCCAACGGATTTTAATGCGTTTTTCACCAATAGATAGAGTGATTCATGAGGAAGGTTTGTAACTATATTTTATTTTGGAATTCCCGCGGGAACTCCGAAATTACCACGGGTGAAACCACGCGGGTCAGCTAGTATATCATAAATCCCTTCGACACCATCAGGGATCGATAATTTATAGTTTATATACAAAACATATCCTTTAAAACTACATTTAACTTCCTATAGCTTTTTCATCACCAAACAAGCTAAAACTCCTTGGAAATTGAGAATAAGCTATTTAATGGCAATACTGGTAGTTTACATGTGTGCATAGGAAGAATATCACTTTCTCTTACGCTATACGCGAATGCCTCGTCTAGTTCATTCTCCGTCTACGATTATTATCATACGGCATAAGATTGTAGTCAATATTAACGAGAGTAATCGCAACGGTCGAGGCGGTCATTGTGCAATGAACGCTCCCGTACAAGGCAGACTTCAAACATTTTTATCGACATTGTCAGACCTGCAAGATATAGCTACTAATTGAGGAACATTCAACCCGAGTTGTGAAGTTATCGCGAGAGGAATTGAAGCTGTCACCGCTCGTCTTTTAATCATGTCACATTAAGCGCTAAAGAACACATAACACATACAATTGGAAACAATTGGGACGACTAGTGTTGATAAAAGAAAAAGAAAAACTATTAATACGCATTGATTACGCATGTCACAGTTATAAATCAAACAGTTTGCTCCGCGACTATCACGACAATAGACGACCACGAGTCACAACGCTTATTCCATTAAAGAATTATCGCAAGTATGTGATTGTAATAGGTAAGATATCAATAGAGGTGACTGACACATCTCGCTGAGAGAGGAAACTGTCACTGATTATGAAATACTTAACGATGCCTCATTACCGACGAGCGCGGGCGATTGACCGAGGAACAATCGGGTACTTAGGTCCCGAATATAATCTTTCTCGGAAATCAACCGCATTGCTTGCCAAAAAACCGAAAGAAGTCTCGACTCCGATCCGGCTTTATGCGCGATGTCAGATGAAAAATGATGCGTAGGTATCTATGTACGTGTATACGTGCAGTATACACCACGGTATTTTCATCGTGCGCTCGCTCATGCTGTAATAAGTAATGGCCGCGACAGGATCGTTCTTCAAAAAGAGCACCGGTCGCGTCTCGGCGCAAGTTTTTATTATAATGCCAGCGCCCAGCGCGGTCCGGCGCAACCGTCTTTACTGGTTTCGATGCATTATTTACAACGTACCAGTGCCACGGCCCACGACGCATTAACATAGCCGTGTGCGTTCGGAGACGATATATCACTTTCAAAATTAATTATTTATCTAACAAGTCTGACCAAATTTAATCATTCCAACCGCCTCGCCACCAGTGAATCAAGTTAAAATAATATAGTAACCCACATTTGTAATGGAAAGATTGTACTTCAACACCCTTGCAGGAATAAAACCAGCGCCGCCCACTACTTAAATCATATCTTAGAAGATATGTTTTATGTGCTGTGTTGCCTTTTCCTGAATAAATATTGTTTATGTCTATATTTTATTGGAAAAGAAATCGATAGAAAAATAATTTACAATAGTTTTTGATGATAAAAACAGCATTCAAATGTGATGATCAAAAAACTTAGGTAATCAAAAAGTGCTAAAAACAGCAACTTTTGGCGGTTTCAAATTTATATTTATAATATTGCATAATTTTTTAGATGAGCTGTCTTAGAACTTAGAAGACATGATTTTTGCAGTGAGCGGCGCTAATAATAGCTAAAGTTGCTACCTTCTTTGGAGGAAAAGTAATATTCTATTCAAAACATTGCAAAAAATAAAATGATTTTGGGAAATTCGAGAAAAATATATTATTATAATACAGAATGTTTAATCATATTATTTTTCGTACTATATAATTTTACAATAGATTAAAATATAGTACGATAATACATACAGTACAGGTGGTAAGTTGGCAACCCTGGTAAGGGCCTTAAACCATAAGGATGTAACATTTAACGGCAAGACGACGGGTGACATTCAGCTTGGGATTCAATATTATGTCAATATGACGACAGTAATTTGGCTCTATCCTTATCTATTACCTGCGAAAAAATTGTATAAGTATATGTAAGTACACAACGAAGGTGATAACATGAAAGCCAGCAGGGCTCCAGCAGCCGATAACCTTGGGGAGTGAGTTGCAGTAAATAAGGTCGAATGAATCATGAATATCATAATCGTTAGTACATCATAATGTTGGGAAAATGGAAAATGCATTTATTTTGCACGTGAAATTTTCCCGTTCACTTTAAGGATATTTTGATTTTTTTATTTTTTGTTGTTAGTTGTTACCATATATCCAGGTTTATATTCGTTTTTTTTTTACATACCTACATAATTTATGTTGTTCATAATAATGTCAACAAATGTAATTTTCACTTTGCAGGTTATTCAATTTCAGTTGGTTATTCAGTTATTCAATAAGACAAAGAGTAGGTGGGTCTTATTAGTATTTACCAGGCCCCAAATTTTTTATAATCAATTGCATAAAATACGGTCGCTACGCCACTGTGTTTATTTCCAGAGATTGCTCTCAACAAAAGAAATTTTCCTGTGTATGATAATAATTACAGATAAAGTAGATTAAGTACCTACTAAATTTAATTTTTGGGGCATATACAATAAAATTGTTTCATTTCAATTAAGTTTGTATTCAGTCTCTACAACTCTGATTTTATAAATTGCACGATCGGAGTTTTTATTTATTTATTATCGTTAAAATATCAAATTATTTATTGTTTTTAACACATAAAGCTTGTTTAGAACTTTTGGATACACCACCAAAAGCTATTGTCCTTTTTCCAATTGAATGTCCAAACTACATACCTACCTATGATAACCATAATATGATCAGCTTTAAAAAATAATCAAGCATGATCTGTACAAAAAACTTAAAGTTTCTAATGGCCGTACGATAAATTACTATCGTAATAGTCCGTTCGGTGGTCGTTAAACTCGAATATGCAAAATAGTCTCGAGAATCTGTGACTAATTATTTATTTTTCAACAGCGTTTACGTCTACCCAGCCATAATATATACATATATGTGGGCTTATTACATGTACTTACAGACAGTGGAGACTGACAAAAAGTGTTAAGAAACGAAACACCTGTGTACAGGTACGAACCATTGTGATGTGATTTGATTTTACTATAGTAAAATCAATCATGTGCACGTCAGTGAATCGACTTCGGAAAACTGGCTTCAATTAGTGAGTCAACTCGAATTGCCCGCGACTGGCGACGGAAAAATGATATTATTATTAACTAGATGGAATACTAATAGAAGTCCTCCGGGCCGATCGCGTTATTCCGTAACTAGCTGTACCCCGCGGTTTCACCCGCGTTAATTTCGGAGTTCCCACGGGAATTCCGGATTTCTATATAGACTATATTACTCAGGGATTATGTAGCTTTCTAATGGTGAATTTTTGAAGTCGGTCCGGTAGTTTTTGAGTTAAATCATAACAAAGAAACAAACAAAAAAAAAAAACAAAAAATCAAATCTTTGCTCTTTATAATATTAGTATAGAAGTATAGATATATAGAGACAACACCAAAACAAAACCTTTTATTTTTTTAAGAATAGTATTACTCT
Source organism: Zygaena filipendulae (assembly GCA_907165275.2). NCBI lineage: Eukaryota > Metazoa > Arthropoda > Insecta > Lepidoptera > Zygaenidae > Zygaena > Zygaena filipendulae. The sequence goes on from OU015650.1 coordinate 2,166,580, forward strand.
CACTAAGTACATTTCTCACCAATATGCACATTTTGTATCGAGGTGATTATTTTAAAGATGACAATTCATTTTTTATTTAGAAGGTAATGTGACCAAAGTTGAACGAGCGTCAGGACTAACAGAAATCTAAACACGAACATACGATGGTTTACGATTTTGTTTTGGTATATCTTTCCGAAATATGTAGAAGCGATCTGCCTCCTGTGCACTAATTTGTAAGTTGCCTACTAGGTAATTTTTTGAAGAACTTTTTTGGGCAAAGGAGGAAAAAAATTACAACTGCATTGTACTCTTTAAGATGTGTACTAAAATACATATATTATTGGATAATGATATAAAATATAACAGTTGGCTAATGAGTATTGACTATTGACCGCTTAGGGTCCGCTCTAAAGATTTGTTCCTGTTTGACCTCAAGCTTTCGTCTCACATTCCTAAAAATTCTTGTTTCGCCTCGTGTTAATTTTCCCTACGATTTTTCTTAAAAAATTTTGCTGTGTAGTATGTTTTTTCAATGTTCACGTCGCGAAGGCGCAAGGGGTCGACGTGTTTTTTGTCATGCCTGGCATTTCAAGGGGCCGGAAATTGATGCCATATGCTAACAATTTTTTTTATATAGAGATTGCACGCAACCTTGTTGACAATCCTGATGTTTGTGCCGAATATTTTATAGTTGGTTTGGTGACTTAATTTGTGAGCAAAACCAATCCAAATAATCGTGACTTGATCTTTGCCCAAGATAATGGCCAGTAAATCCGTCGCATAATAAAACCATGACGTTTTATGTCAAACAAGAAAAAAGAACAAAATATGTCTGCTTCGATGGCTGCTTAATATCGTTGCATCGACCGCTTTAAAATATCAAGTTGTGATTCCGCTGACCAGAATCCAAACCCTAGCGCCGATCGAGCACGAGGATTTGCAAGGTATGCATGCTCACTATCCAGCTCTTTCTATATTTTTATTCGGCGCAAATTAAGAGTTCTCGGACTTTGTAATATATTCGCACCGCCGCTCAGGTAATATAGTTTTTGCCAAGTTTTCGCTGAAACACCTGAGTTGGATATACGAAGGGAGGGATGGATAAGATAGGGAATGATTTTTTTTATGTCATAGGGGACAAACGGTCTGTATTTATTTTACTTTACTGGTTGTTTATTATTTATTAGTATCATGCATTTATTGTGTAATGTATACATCAGTGGCGAAGGTACCATAGAAGCCGATTCCCACCGGCTTCCCTTCAGACGCAACATCTCTCTCTACCGTAATTGAGAACGTTGTCAGGGATACAGGGAAGGACTTTTTATACCGGAATTCCCGCGGGAACTCCGAACTTATCGCAGGTGAAACCGCGGGGAACAGTTAATAGTTTAATAAGTTGAAATTAAAGTAGATTTCCGGCTTCCCTCTCTCAATATTTCACCCTTCGCCACTGGTATACATTATAACTCCGCACCTACTGATGTGACTATAGGTGTATTATATTTTATAGTTTGTTTATGATAGGTATATTACTCACATTAAATCGGAGATGTTATTGTATTTTTTATGTAAGTTCTTAATATTGTGGTTGATGTACATATTTTACCCTAGTCTATTTATTTAGTTTTTTTTTTTAACTAATACAAAAATTATTTAATTTTTTTCACTCTGCGCCCACACCCGTGACGCCACACGCGGCTCCAGCGGAAGACCAGCGTCGGGCCCCTAATAGTTCCCGGCTTATGCTGAGCTGGTTGCCTTTTTGTTGCGACAGTTGGTGCTGCTTTTTGTTAAAATAATACATACGAGGAAGTTCACCAATATCGAAAAAATAAAGGGGGAGTTTTGGCTCGGTGTGGAAGAGATGTAAGCCACGAACTAAAAGGGAATAGCAATAAGCTACTAAAAGGAACTAAAAGCAAATGCATGAAGGTGAGTGGATATTTGATATCCACTCTTATATTTATCGCACTTATTGAACTATACTATTGAACTACTATTGAACTTAAAAAAATGATGACACAAAATGGCGCTGTATTTTTAAAACACGATTCCCTCGAAATTTCTCCAGTGCGGATTAACACACAATTGCTTGTTCTATCCAAATGACAATACGACCTAAATATAGGTAAGTACATTATACGAAAACTAATACACACCCAATACTTAATTTCAATGGACACCGGATACGTGCCTTATCCCTCATTTGTAATCTAATCTCTCATGTCGACGTAATGGAAACGCGCATGACTGACCTACGTCAACTATCGCAATAACGTTTGCCGACAGCGTAACGCGATAGGAGGCGCGAAAAAAAATGCGCACGTTACAACAAATACATCTCTCTAGATAACGTACGGCATCGATGGTGTTGTGGTGAGTTAACCTGACTGCTATATGCCAGGTGTCGCAGGTTCGATCCCCGCATCAGGGTTTATCATTTATGTGATGGAAATTAATAGTGTTTACTTTGAGTTTGTATGTTCTTCGGTACGTATGATGAGTATTATATCAGCTGTCTCGTACTGTGTGATAGTGCCCAAGCATTATTAGGTTAAATGGATTATATTAAAAAAAAAATCGTTCCTACGGGAATCCCGAAACTCACGCGGGTGAAACCGCGGGGCACAGCTAATATTTACATACAAAGCTTTCTTTTAGCAACAAATGCACGCAATACAAACATCTACACAATGTGTAGTAGGTAAATGTAACAAAGCTGTTTCTTATGGCTATGTACGTACCTATCCACGCATCACTAAGCGTTCATTAAGCTGCTTATTGTTGCAACAATGTCCAAATATTACCTATTACGTATATTACTATAAAGGTAAACGCAATAGTTCATTACATAAAAAATGTTTACCCTAATGTGGAGATCCAACCCAGTTTCACTAAGTACTAGACCAACGGTGGTGTTTTTAAGGAAAGACTATGGCTGATGGTTTTTAAAAGAAAATTATTCCTCCTGCACGTTTCTTTTCGCTTACACGATGGTCTCAGAACTTTTCGCCCGTCTGTATTAACTGGACAGGACGGTATTGACTCAACACTGAATCATCATATAAATAAAAATGAATCGCCGAAATGTATGTGATCACATAACTTCCAAACGACTTCACCAAATTTGATAATTCTTTTATTGTGTCCTTTATTGTCAGGACAAGGTTTGTATAAAGAAAGTTCAAACTTCCTGCAGGAATTTAGAAACTCACGCGGGTGAAACCGCAGGGCACAGCTAGTATTGAATAAATCGACAGTTACGGCCGCACTCAGAGTCAACTTTAATGATTACTTAGTTAAGTATAGATTTTCAAAACAAAACTGCCGCAATCAGAGACGGGCAGTAAATTAAGGTTAATTGGCATTTAATGAGATGTAACTTAATAAGTTAAATGCCAATCAACATTAATTTATTAAACTTGCCTGATTGCGGCAGTTTTGTTTTAAAAATCTATACTTAACTAAGTAATCATTAAAGTCAACTCTGAGTGCGGCGGTTAGATAGCTTAAGTATTTCTTGATCAAAAAATATAATATATAAAATATTTTTACCGATTCCGAAACATTTACGAATTCTCATGGGAAACCAAATATCGTCATATATAATATTACATATTTATATTATAAAAAAATTACACATTATTGAAAAAGCCACAGAATTATATTACAGAATAGAGTTGAGAAATAGCTGAAAATAGCGATGGAAACTCGGTCAAAGGAACTATATTTAAAATCAATCTACTAAGCAGTGCACAGCAGGGCTCTGACGATCTTTTAGTAAAAAAACAACTTTCAGCATAGATAGGTATGTCATTTTGGAGCTAAATAAAGTTTAACTGACACAGTTTCAGAAAAATATTTTAACCTCAAAGTAATAAATATACTACGTTTAACTAACTAAAATATATTCTACCGCTAACCGTTAGGGCAGCGTACGCGATGGAACTCTCAAAAGGAATTTTTTTCCGTTTCGGCAACATTTTTTATTGCTGCTCCGCTCCTACGCGCTATTATGGCAAACAAATAAACAAACTTCAGTTTTATAATATTAGTATAAGTAGATAAAGTAATATCTAAGGGTTTGCTAGAAATTCGAAAAATAAATTTCTTCCGGAGGAATCGCTAAGAGGCCATTTTAAACTCACTGATATAATAACCGTCTCAACAGCTAATACGGCCGATTCATCACAAAAGTGCGTGATGCAAGGCATGTTCATATTTAGGGCGAGCCGAGCTCGTCGACAGGAGCACGGTCGTAATAAGCAACAATGAGATGAAATGGTCGAGTTCGTTGACGACGGCAGGACGGCCCGGCCCACTGACACACATGCAACAACTGTGACCGAAATAGCGAACGCATCTGATGCACAAATCACTCTAAGCTATACTCCAAACGCAAATGCAACGACGCGTCGTGTCGCACGTACAAAAACGAACGTAAAAAAAAAATAGAAATAGACACGCAGATAGCGAAGGGACCGTGAATAAGCACCAAATAAAAACTAAAGTTTTAACATGAGATACATCAGATAAACAGACAACAGACGAGCTGATGAAAATGAAAACAAAAGTCACGCTTTAACTTGAAATGACACATACTAGGATATAGAGTTGATCAAAAATACATACGCAATATAACTACTTGTTTTAACATGAAATAGAGACGAGCTGATCAAAAATAAAAAGGTGAAGATTTAACATGAAGTAGACATAGATACATAGATAGACGACAGGCGAGCTATCAAATATGAAAATGAAAGTAACGTTTAAACTTGAAATAGACACATACGTAGATAACGAGTTGATAAAAAAATAAATACGAAATATAACTTATGTTTTAACTTGAAACGAGCTGATCAAAAAAATAGGTAATTGAACTATATATTTTATATGAAATATAAACAGACAAGATACGAGCTAATCAAAAACCAATAAGAGATTAAATTAATATTCACCTAGAAATAAAAATAAGTGGATATAAAGTAAAGATAACGAGAGGATTGAAAAGTAGTCCAAAATATAACTAGGATTTTAAATTAAAGTAGAATTAAACACATAGATAATAATTAATAAAAGAATCAAGAATAAGTATAAAATCGTATAGATACTCCATTAAGTAACATTACGGTCAGAAAAGTAATTTACTATCAAATATCAAACTATCATATACGAAAGAATGCTTTTAGATCAAACGACATAGATAATAAATATTGCGTCGATCATTAGCACCGAATGAAATAAGTATTATCCATTTTAAGTGAAATTGTAAATGGTCATCATTAAATTTCCATTTGAAATACAAAAATATAAACATTTAACAATAGCCAGTATGGTTGTTCCTAATTAGATTTTTATTCACAACTTATGGCTTATTTTTCTGTTAAAAAAATTGTCTGGAAAACCGAATTAGAGAAGTGAATTTGATATTTTAGCACTAACCTTTGTATTTTTCTCAAAAACCCTAAAATGTGCTCTTTTATTTGAAAACCACCAAGCCACTACTTATTTTCGCTTCACAACTAGCCGTAGTATATAAACTTTCATACCCTTTTCACCTTTTTCAGGGTTTATATTTCCAAAAACCCATTGTTAGTGCTTAGTATCACTTTTTATCTACTTAACTGCGTAATTCTATGGACTTCTCAACCCTGTATCGTATTAGAACATATTATGCATGCACACAACAATACATACACAAGTCCAAATCACTGCAAGCATGTCGAGAAAGCAGTCAAAACAGTCAGAGCACGTGCAGCCACAACAAACATGCAGTCACAGCACAGCATGCGCCTTTTCGCAACAACATGTTGCAAAAAAACAAGTGAAACTAACTTCTAAAACGCCTGTTTCAAATTTACAATTTGCAATGGCATGTAGCTAAATTCCAATTGACGAATCTTCTATTATATAAAAATGAATCCCTATTTCCCTTGGTCATGGCATCACGCGTGAACGGCTGGTCCAATTCCGTTTGTTCTTTTTTTGTTGTGTTTGTTGTTGTAAGGAGAACAAGATTATGAAAGAATATTAGAGTTCCTGCGGGAATTCCGAAACTCAAGCGGCTGAATCTCCGAAACGTTTGAACCGATTTTGACGGTACTTTCACTGCTAATTAGCTGATGTTAAAAGGAGTTGTGATGTTGTTATTCTTTCATATTATTCTTCTTCTCCTTACAAACACAACAAAAAAAGAATGAACGCAATTAGTCCAGCCGTTCACGCGTGATGCCGTGAGTCGTGACCAAGGGAAACAGGGATTCATTTTTATATTATCAAAAAAAGGGATCGATTAAGAATTCAAACTGCAATTGTTAATTACGCAATGCATCGAAGGGCGGCTGACAGAACAGCGTGTAGGCGGGCCGGTGGGCGCTGGCAGAGATTTATAATGTCTTATGTGAAGATTCTATTGTTCGCGAAACGCTAACAGTCGAACTCGCACCGAAACATAATTAATCGACGCGTATAATTTGTGGAACTTATCAAATGGAACAATCTGACAAAAGAATTGGTACCTTATTGGATCACGTATGAAACGGCAGTTTGGTGAATTTATATAACTAACTTCTCCCCGCGGTATCAATCGCGTGACTTTTTTGGAATTTTCTCGAAGACTCCCGTCTACAAGGTCGTCAGCACTTAACACATCGGTGTTTTCAGAGATAATAATACTAATTTAAAATATGAAAAATTAGAATGAAAAAAGAAATACAAATTTTAGCAATGTTCAACGGAGTGCCAGGGATTTCTGAGAGCCTAATACCATTTCGTTATTTTAATTGCACATAACCAAAAGAAATCTAAAAATTCTTATATAACTACATACATAGATAAATCAGATGAAGGTGACTATAACCAGATTTAAATAAAGGATTCATAGCCCAATGTTAGTTACAAGTTACAACTTGGTATTTGCTTACCCATGTAAAGCGGCGACTGCTTGCTGCCCACGTTGTCATCGATGTACGGTATGCCGAGTGTTGTGATGCCGGTCTGTCCCACGCCGACGACCAGCAAACAGATGAACAGCCACGGCATCACGACCGCCGCGATGTCCGATCGTGTCTGCGTGTTGTCCACTCGCTGTTGGTTACACGTCGTCGTGTTCAGGTACGTTTGGCACACCGGCGCCGCTCCGGCTTGGTGGACGTTCAAATGTACGTCCAACAACTGCGTACCGTACAGTATGTGCGGCAGCACGCATCCGATCACACCCACCGCGAGCACGATCATCATGCTCGCGATCCATCGTGGCCTGTGACCGCGGCCGGCGAGGTAAGTCAAGATCAGGGATGTGCATATTTGTCCGATCTCCGTAGCGGCCAGAAGCACGCCCGTCGTCTTCGATTCTATTCTGAACAACTTTTCTATGGTCGTCGTGACGCTCACGAAGTATGTGAGAAACATTCCCTGCAGTACCCATCCGGAGAGAAACACCACCATGAACAGGGTCGTCGAATGGAACATGGAGCGTGGGACGTTCTCCTGAGCGGGAGGCAGTTTGCAGTCGAGGGAACCATTGTTATTGCCTACTGCTAAGCGTTCCTGCTCCTCGGGTGTTCCTTCTACACCCTTCATAGCACCGTTTTCAGTTGCCGGTCCCGTAGGACCCGCTCCACTTTCAGTAGTTACTGTTTCAGCTACTCTCGCCCTGCAACAAACGGCAAATATTTTAATATTCTTTGTAAAATCAATATTTTTCGCAGTCGTATTTTTTATCGTTTAACTCACGTCATTATGCCTATTAGAGGGATTCTATTGAACCAGAACTAGATATACATAAAGATAACCAGAGACGAATATTAATCCACTTCCGTATGTCGGTTTATTTACGATTACTACTTTAGAGTAGCGTATTAAAACGCCCGGGGCAAATCGTGCGGATCGCGGTTACTCCAGGGGAACGGTTCACCCGTTAGCCGTGCCCGATGCGACGTGGAGGCTGCGTGCGCGCACCCGTCGCGACGTAAGCGGACTGCAAAATGCAGCGCGCTGCACCCGCTCCGTCCGCCCCACAACTTCTCTTCATACGGGGTTTTTATTGGCCGCCTATCCATTTTTTTTTTGCAACTCGCGTATAAACACACGATATAAACCGTACGTCTCCCTCTTTCGAAGATTTGCTCTCGTCACGACACACCGAAATTTCTTTGTCTTGTTCGGGGACGGCTCCTTTTTTCGAAAAAAAAAATTTTATTAACAATAATTTGCACAGCAACGCGAGTGATAAATTCTGCTGTATTGAAACGGAGTCTCGTACCTACTAGTGTTATATTTTTTAAAAAAATAGTAAAACAAAGTGTTTCTATACATATTATATGCTCATTTTGTTTCACTATAGTCCTGAATAGTTACATTTATACAAATGAATTCCCTTTAACTATAAAATCTGCGTTATTTACGCAATTAGATACATTCAAAGAGGTAACAGACGGTAAGTTAACAGCAACAACAGTGATAGAATATTAATAAGAACTATTCGTACGGTTAACTGGACTTGCAAAACTGACCGGCGGGGGCCGATGACCACCGGCGACACCGACGGTCGACCACTAACTACCGCCGACTACACTGGGTCCAACCAGTTCCAATAGCAAAACTATTCCGCAGACAAGACTAATTGCTTCTGATATTAAAGGAAAAAAAAACTAGCCCAAGGGATGATACGAACACTTTATGTTACAGTCGTTTAAGTAGGGACGGGCACATTCCAAAGTAAACGGACTAAAATGGCGCAATGCAATAATAGAACTATGGGTACACTGCTATCGGCACTGATAACGGCACGTGGCATGCACGCTAATAGAAGTAAACTTACTGTCCGAACACTACATAATATAACTGTTATCTTAAATGTCCCTTTAATTTTTTTCACAAGCGACGCGATAGTCTGCACAATTTTGTCCTCTGTAAAGTGTTTTAAACCGATAAGAAAATAGATTGTGAACCAAATGTTAAGCTTTGTATGATTTACTAGAATGTATGCGATATGCGTTGCAATCCCTTTTTTTTTTTGTGAAAATACCAAAGTTTATCGTGAATCGTGATCGAATGAATGGTATAGAAGACCAAATGTGAACGTGAAATATTAACATTTGCATTATAAAAGATGACTGATGGAATAACAAAAAATACAGCCAAGGACCTACCATGTGTGGAATCTAAAGACAACTGACGTATCGTTAATGTTGTTTTTTGGAAACTATTGGAATGTTTTAAAGGTCTGTACAGAGAAACAAAGATAGAGAAAATGTAAAAGGGAAAGAAAGGAATAGTGAGGAATACATGTTTCACTGCATCAGCTAGTTCTTAAACTTTATAGGCGATTTTTGTTTCTTCGGCTTGTGAAAATCGGCAGATTATATTGTTCTCGCTATCCTTGAGTTATTTACTTCAAAATAAAAAAAAGTCAACCGCACTCGAGAATGTTGAGGTGGCGGTTTTTTTTTTGTAAGTTTGTGATCCTCTAACTCCCTTACGTGGTGTTCAAACGGTCAGATTATTCATATTATGCACACTCCTCTGCATGTAATTATAATTAAATCATTTTATCTTAATCTGAATCGCCTGAGTATTTCTAGCTATCAATTTTTGTACTATTCTGATCGGTTATCTTAGACGCGCGCCTCTGTATAGCAGGCGTATATTTATTGGAGCTACTAAACAACAAGGTAACCCCATAGGCCATATTAAGTTAATCTAACGCGCTTAATAAAAAAATCTCCTCTTGAGCTCCCCTACTACCAGTTTGCACGTGGTCTCGTAAAACTAAAGATTTGATTGACTGACCAAATGACATGACGATTTATAACTTAGTTTTCTATGCGTTAACGATTGTACAATGTCAATTTGGCTAGGGGAGCTGGTCCCAAACTAAGCAAAACGCATAATATACCAGAACACTAAGACTTGCATACTTTTTTGTTGTTGTGAAGTATATAACTTATGAATCACTAAACAACCAATATATCCTCTTATTTTTGTGCACACCTACATCAAGAGTTTAAAATATAACACAAAAAAAACTGTTTTCATCTTGATTTCATCTACAAATATATGCAGCCGTATAAACGTGCGAGGTGACGCTCAAAAAAAGATAATAAAACACAAAAACTTCCGAAAATGTCCATTCATCATGGAGATTGTCAACCCATGTCAAAATCTCCGTTTCTTCGCAGTACAGCAAAAAAAATACTGAATAATATGAGAATATATCGCGTAAGTTCTGATCTTACAAATATAAATAAAAGAAACAGAGCTCATACATAAAATATACAAAATGAACATTTTGAAATTCATATTCTTAAAACTTCAGACGGTGAAGATATTTTGAACAAAAGATGGAAAGACAAGTAAGAATCAAGACAAGAAGCAACAAACAGCAAAACAAAAGAAACAGAAACAGCAAAAAACGGAAGAACAAAATTATAATCTGACGGGGGCTATTATGTTTTTTTTTTTTTCTAGCATTTTTCGATTGCAATCAAAAAAATGGCGGATTTGCGATTGCAATATACACCTACATATCTTTGCCTACAATATGTAGAATCAACCAAAATAAACACACATACTTCAAAAGTTGAAGCTGCGTAAGTAAACATGTTTCACAAAAAATCGCTTATTTTCTGATTGAAACTGAAATATGTTAGCAACGTTTTATAGTAATTGCCCTGCAGATGTTTTAAAAAAATTAAAGAGTTTTCGGAAGAAGAAGTAAGCTCAATCCAAAAAGATTTTATAGAAAGAGCATAATATAATGAAACAAGTTAGAGGCATTCACTTTACATGAACACAGTAAATTATGATGACGATAATGATGATGATGATTAAGGACGCAAAAGTTACATATGTTTAAGTATGGCATAATTATATCAATCCTAATAATATAGGTACGTATCTTACAAGTTACTATAACACCAATAAAATATTCTGTACAGCTATGAAAGCATCCAGAGAGAAAACATAATAATATATTTAAAGGATATTTCTCTCTTAATTAAACCCCAAGCAAGCGGCAGTATCGGTAGCACAAGGAAATATAATAAATAACGTTAACAAATAAATAATTATTGATACTTCAGAGAAACAGTTTGCCTGATTCGTAACTTTTACTAACCAACTCTCAACTTGTATTTTGGAGCACATCGCTCTCCAGACTTTCTAAAAGTCAACGGAAAGGTTTCTCTCTTTCTCGTATGCTTTTAAAAAAGGAAAAGTTGCAAGAACAGAAACACAGATCACTGTTCAAAGCGCAGTCCCAATGCACACCATAGATATAGGTACGTAAGCTACGAGCGCAAGAACATACAAGTGAGAGGACACCACGCGCGGTCAAGGTGAGTAAGCAGACATATTATTGTTATTGATGACACTGCACAGCCGAGGCTAATCTACGATTTGTAGGAAACTCCGTGTCAATAAAGATCACTTCACTGTGTGCGTTAACCCTTTCACTGCCATGTTTTGGTTGCCTTAACTTACCTCTAGCGCCTCTAACGTTTTAAGGCATGATTTCTTCTAGTGTTGTTAATACTTAAAGTCAATCATCGAATCTAATAAATATAAAACTACAAGGCCTGTGTGTGTGTGTGTGTGTGTATGTGTAAATAAATAAATAAAATGCAGTTTGTTAGTAACGTCTTTCGTAGATCGCGATATTACGAGGATGGTGGTGAAACTTGAAAGGATTAAAATAGACGATGAAATATAAAATCCACCAATAGTGTGGCGAGAGGGCCAATTCCGCTCACGCAAAACACAAAACTAGGTAAAAGGCTCTCGCCTCGATAAGGGTGGAGACCACAATTCATACAATATCGGTGCTGGAATGATAAACCGATCGTCGCGCGTCGTCGAATGACGGTTCCAACCATGTTCCAACGCAGGGTTGGTGTGGTTTTGTGTTGTATTGCGAGAGCAGAATTGACCCTCTGACAGATATCGCTTTTATCGATATTAAGTAGATAGATACGTATATGAGTAAGAGGTCTTTCGAAATCGCTCTGTAATTTAATGTTGATCGATCAGACCTCTCTTAAAATAGACAAGTTGGTAAATAACATGTTGCAATATTATAGAATTAGGTAACTCACTCAATATAAAATATTGTTTACGTAGTATAAAACCACTTACAAGTACAGTAGAAGTTGCTAGTAATCGCAAATCGATCGTAGACTAATAAGAAATATAACCGAACAGTATCTCGCTGTGATAGTTTAAAGGTAAAACTATAATCATTTCAAATCTGGAAAAAACCAGACCAACGAACGAACATGGTGAAACATAAATCAAAGGGCATTAACATTCTGAAATCTTAATTCAACACCTGTTTCTATGTTTATGCAATATCCACTAGAATATTAAGTGAGGATATTATGCATAGGGCATAATTACGTTAACCGGTTTGTACTACACTTGCCGAAAGCATACAAACGTCTTGTTGAGTATTAATTTATTTGACTACATGCACGTAACAAGATTCCATTAGCTGGCAAGAACTTCTACATATTAAAATATACGTAACAAAGTACTTGTAGAATCCGCATGAAAAACTGTACATTGAATATAATATATACCTATACACTAAACATAGAGAAGGACCAATAAAAGAACAGTAACAAAACAAAAAACTACATACTAACATCTGAATGAATTTTCATGCGGTTCTGACAAGCATAACTTAGCAAACTAACCAAATCAGGTATTTTTTTTTTGTTTTTTAATATGTACCTAAGGATCATGATCAAGAGATCAACAATCTCCAAAACAAGATCATAGTGCATTAGAATCTGGAGGAGCATCATGGTATGGCAGTATCATGGCAGCAACGGCAAAAATTTGCTTTATGCACGAGACCACGAAAAGCTGTTTTTACGAGTAGGTAGTCCACTAACACGCAGCATATAAACGTCCGTCTCAACACGACTAAACCCGGTCACAGATAGGACTATACCGACCGACCGACTCCAGTCATAATAAAAGACAGCTCCAGCACGGTAAGCAGCCGACTCTGTAACCGCATCTAGAGTCTTGTAAACCATCATTATCAGTATTTCTTTTGTGTAAGCGATATATCAGCGTGCACGATTTCTAAAAATAGAACACTCTATCTACCATAATAGTTAATAATTGTACATCGGTATTGCAAAGTTCATTTGCGTGACCGATCTTGCTCTGAGCTCAAACTGTATATATTTGCAAGCGAAATGTTGTTTTACGCTTATATTAGCAACCAGTGGCTGTTAATTATGTTATCTGTAGTATAACGATCCAACTACAGCCATAAATCTAGAGCCATATAACTAGCGTAATGAATAAATTGAAATGGAGGAGAGATCAAATCTTACATTTTGCTCGATATAAATACTCCTCTTTGGACCCTAAAATAGTGTTTAGGTTTCACTAAAACTTAGCTTGCGAGTCGCGCCTTGACCAGCGTGAATTTTGGGATTCCCTCGGGAACTCATCACATATGAATGTACGAACTACCGTCTCAACACACAACTCAATCGGTCAAGTCGTTTAACAGATTCAATTGTGATTATTTATATGCGATAACTTAGCCCTTACGACCTTTAATACAAAACAAAACTTTGTTGAAAATCGAATTGTTGATAAATAATTTAAAAAAAGAAACAAAATAAAAACAAATGTAGCTTTGATTTAAGCTTTATGTCGTACATAAAATAAATACAAATGGTTTGATAAGTATCCTTGGAAGGTGCGGTGCGCACATAAACCAACTCATGACAGTATACCCTGTAGCGCGCCTGCGCTTGAGGCGATGTTTACTGACGTTAAACACACAAACAATATTTAACTTTGGAATAAATAGTAAGGGCAGGCGATTCCTAAAGTTAGCAACTCGATGCGGGTTAATGGAAATTTCGAACCATAGTGAAACCAAAATAGCGTGCATACTAGCGAGCGTTGCACCACGCTGTTTCGTCTTCGCGAGCGCCACGCAGGAATTTAGTATGTTCGAAAAAAAATTGGCCGCTCAAAAGCGCAGATTTCAAAAAACTCATATTTATACCTCAGAAGAATTCTTCTGAGATTTATACTAAAACTGATTGGGTATGTTACCTTTTTCAACGACAATAAGAATATTTCTATAATAAATTTCCAAATCTTTTTTTGTTCATGTGATTACAAGCTATCGTTCAAATTCATAATGGAATTATAACAAGTCAATATCAAACTCGCCCATTACTCAAGTACCTAGCTACCTTTTCAATGTATATATGTTAAAGAATTAACCATTAGTGCGCGTGCGACACGTGTATCACTTAAGACAACCTAAATACCGCGGTAGTGGGTCAGTGAGTGATCAGTGGTCACTGCAATTGATGCGATGAGCAATTATTGTCTCCAAGCTCCTTTATCGTTATCGCTTCCGATCCATTGACCCCAGGAAATCAACTGTGCTCATCGTAATTTCTTACGAAAACTCAAATATGCCGCCGTGCTGGTTATAAAGATCGATGGCAGCACCTACGTGTTAGTTGAATATATTTCGATTAGGAATTAAATATATATTTTTATAGTATTTAATTTACGAATTTTTCGTCAATAGCAGGGAATGTTAGCTTTAAAATGATGTTTGAATCATTAGTATCAATGAAGAAGCAAGAGAGATATGACGTTGCCACAAAAAAAACTCACTACATAGTATTTTAAAACAAAGTCGCTTCCCGCTATTTTTCTGTCCCTATGTATGGTTAGATCTTTAAAACTACCCAACGGATTTTCATGCGGTTTTCATGAGGAAGGTTTATATCTATATTTTATCCTAGAATTCACGCGGGAACTCTGAAATTACCGCGGGTGAAACCTCGGGGGACAGCTTAATGTATATGCTGATGATTGTGTCACAGGCGCGCCGAGTATCAGGTAAAACGCAACAGTGCAATAATACTATGCAATAAGCATGCTATATAAGATACCTTGACATTGTTGATCTCACGCACCGGGCGCTGTGCCAGAGGCAGTAGCTAAAGTGACCGTAAGGAGACTTTTGATGAATATAAATAAGGATAAAAGGACGTGTTACAAAACTGTCGAGTTAAAAACAGGTAGTTTAGTTAACTAATACCTACATTTATGCTAGAAAAAGCAAAAATACATTGCCATATTATGCATAAGATTATAATAAAAAAGTCTCAATTGTATTTATTCTTAATAAATACATTATACGAGTATAAATTAGCTAACTTTTGGCCGCTATGTGCATACGTGTAACAATAATATCAATGAACATTGCAAATTATGTTCTAATTCCATGATTCCATAAATATACTAAGATCACGCGATCAGTCTTAATCGAAATAGGCAAAGATATTTTTCATTACTCATACTCGGAAAGTAGGTCTGAAGTTGCCTGAGAAGCGGGTTGAAAGTAACCCTTTTCAGCCCTAGGGAGAATCGCTTTCAACTGACAACTGTCAAATTATAAAAAAAAAACTAGGTCTATTTTCACATTTCTATTGAACCATGTTTCAACTTTCTATACAGCCAGTGCGATGTAAAATTGAAATAACGTAAAGTTTAAGTAGGTATTAATTAAAATAAAATTCACTCACTTTTTCTTAAGCTAATTCCTATTTATATTTTTTTATTTTCTTTAATTAATACTTAATAATTAAAGATAATATTTTTTTTAGGTCGCCACAATGTAAATAAAAAATACTGGCTGAATAGCTAGCTGGCCAAAGAAAAAGAAATAGGTGGGAAAGTGTCAAGCGACTATCCGATCTTCACTCATTTTTTCTTTAGCTAATTCCTATTTTTATTTTGACTTTCCTTGCATTCGTAATGAAAAGCACAGTGTTACCCTCGGGAGAAAGACTTATTTAGTCCCTCGATCTATAGGCGCCCTCGCTACGCTCGGGCGCCAAACCCCGTCTCGGAACTAAATAAGTTACTTTCACCCCTAGGATAACAATGTACTATTTCACTTCTCATGCTCGGAAAGTGCTTGATTGTGCAGGATATAGGCTGCACAAAATCGAATTTTGTGTACAAGGTCATTAATGTATCTACTCATAAACGTATCTACCTAAGGCAAAGAAAATGAGCCATATACAGCCAAACACAATAAGAAGTTCATGGATAGAATTTGTGGTAGCCATAGAAATACACCTAGACTCTAGACAGAGCGATAGTTTCAGTCAAAATAATATTGTTCGAAATTCAAGCGCAAAACAAATGCACCACTGCATTTTAAGAGTCGGCACTTTCTGTTCTTAACTCGAAAGTACTAGAGTAACAGAAGTTAGTAGGAGGTTACTATGCCGGGAAAAACCATTTCCTTCAATATTCAAAACTGTAATAATTTTACTTTGAATTTTAATTAAAGAAATGTTATGTTATACTACTTTTTTATTTCCTCGCAATCGAAGTGAAAAGCAGAGTTTATAACTCGTCCACAAAATCATTATTATCCTCGACATTACTATCAGCCAAAAGTCTCGGATAATAATGATTCGTTTTGTGCACTTGTTGTAAAATCTACTATTAACATTCTAATTAAAAAAAAATTAAAACTAAAACTATAAACAACTTTATAAATAGAATACTACTGAAATCATACGCGTGCGCTATCAATGGAAATGTACAAGTACCGAACTCTATAATGTATCAATCAGCAAGCTCTGTGACAACTAAACGCCGCACCAATCTGACACTGTTCATCCACAATTATTGAGCAAAGTGGAGTGGAGCTTGTCATAAGAAACAACCCTACACGCGTTCAAAGAATGGCATTTATATTGTTACTAGCTATTCCCCGCGGTTTCACCCGCGGTATTTTTGGAGTTCCCGCAGGAATTCCGGAATAAAAAGTATCCTATGTCCTTCTCTGTACCTAATATTTTTGCTCAACTTTTTTTGACAATAAATTAAAAAACGAACCGAAACATCAAATATCGAAATCGATCAGACCTGCATCGTCTCGTTACTAGCTCGTTTGGTTTGATCGGCGACACGTGTTGCGTGATCAAACTGAACGCAATGGTGAAGATTGCATCATGGAATTCTTTTATACGTATACTAGCTGTCCCGCGCGGTTTCACCCGCGATTATTTCGGAGTTTCCGCGGAACTGCTCCATACAAACTTTATCCCCCCTTTTTCACCCCCTTAGGGGTATAATTTCGGAAAATCCTTTCTTATCGGATGCCTACAAAGAACACACTCTCCAAGTTTCAGGTCTACGGATCAGCGGTCTCCGTGTCGCTCAATGTCTGTACTTAGATATAAGCGGATCTTAAAACGTGTGGCGCTGAAGTTAAGTTAAGGCTGTGATTTTCACGTTTCTGCGTAGGTATTCAATTTCAGTTAGTTATTCAGTTATTCAATACCCTTTTTACCATGCTCCAATTTTTTTATCATCAATTGCAAAAATAAGAGGGCGGCAAATTTAGGAGCCGCACCGAGTGCTAGTGACCTAAGCTACGCCACTGGTTAAACACTCTTTTTTTTGTAAATATTTAATCATAAATATTTATGACTACACATTATACACCCAGACTCAGTTCACACACTAACGTTCATCACATCATGTTTAACCCCTGGCCACCGGCCAGGGCCGGCAGTCTCGACAACGTTTTGACAACATTATCGTATCAATCGTTAACTAGGAACCTAAAAATCATATCGATAAACATCATTACATTAACCAACATTACCAAGCTTCGACTCGAAACTTGCAATTCACGTATAATGTTGGTTACCTACTGTTGTCCAGACTACCGGCCCTGCAGCTAGATTCTCTAAACACCAAACCAACAATGGTGGGCGGTGGCTATCAAATAATTAAATAATGTTATTAAGAAGAAATAATACAATAACAATCATAAAGAAACCTCATAGTTGTTTGATATCTAGCTAAAAATAGCCAGATGCATCATCACACAGACGGAAATAGAAACAAAAAGTGAAAGTACATAAGACTAACTATGTATGTAGGTGAGTGATAAAAATATGAAACGCCTCCTAGTTTAAAATTTGATTTAAGCATCTGTAGATACATTAGCATACAACGTCACATCGTTCGTCAATCCTCTCTTAATACGTCTGCTGTTACAATACAATCCAATTTGGACGCAGATAAGCAATAATATGTTAACCCACAAAATTAAGTTATTGATTCATAACGATTTATTGCGAGTTAGGGAACGTTTTTTAATTATGTGTTTACCTTATTACATAGCTTAAATATGTAACTAAATATTGAACATAAAAAATGTTGACACAAATGGCGCTACTACTTTTAAAACGCGGTTTACTCAAAATTTCTCCAGTGTGGGTTAACACACTATTGCTTATCTATGTCCATTTGTGGTTGTATGAACCTTTGCTTCACCGGCACCGTTTTGTTCGGACATTTGAAAAACGCAAACAAACGCAACACATTTCAAAGACAACTAGGTATAAAGCAAAAACAACAATTAAACAGATAGGTACAGTAATGGCCGCACTCAGAGTCGTTTTAATGATTACTTAATTTTAAGTAAAGTAACTAAGTTAAATTTGGTTAAATGTCAATAACATTAATTTAATGAACGTCTCCGAGTGCGGCAGTTTCGTTCTTAAAATCTGTTCAGGTGAAAACCTCTTCGTATTTTTTTGTTACCTACCTCTTTATAATAATATTAGCATAGATGTAGTATAGATTAGTTTGTATAGATGGCATAATGAACATTTTTTACCACACTATGGTTTTGTTACCATCTATAACATAGCATAACAATTTGTAAATATATTCTAATAGGGATGTTGACTACTATTGAAAATCAAAATTCTAATTAGTCCGTCAGTTAGAAAATAAAAAAGCAATAGACACGTATTTTTTGCTTTTTTAAATAAATTAAAATATACAGAGATAAAGCGCATTAAAGTTTAGGATGAGGAGGTCGTGACGTCACTAACCGCAAAACCGCCATACAAACTGTCAGAATAGTGACGTCACGCGAAATTTCAACTCAATATATCGCCGTTATTTTTTGATGACGTAAAAAAAGAAAAAATACGTGTCCAATATTTTTGAACAATCTACAAGACGGACTAAAAAATAAAAATTAGTCAACATGCCCATTATTGTTACTCGCAATAAATCTTAGTTTGACCCTCGTAAACCTGAAGTTTTGATTTGTCTTCATGGTCCTTCGAGCCGAATAGAACTTAAAATTAAATAATTATTAAAACGACTCTGCGGCCGTTATTAGTGTTGTGTTGTGCAGTGCACCTGTATTTAATTGTGCAGGTATACTTCTTTTATACGTACCTACGGCTACGTCTACGTGAATGCTCCGAGTAGGTACCTATTTCGTGCATATTTAGTTAGTAAATCATCATTTTTATACTAATATTTAAAGAGGAAAGATTTATATTTTTGTTTGTTTATTACGATTTAACTCAAAAACTACTGGGCCGATTTCTAAAATTCTTTCACCATTAGAATTCTACATTATCCCCGAGTAGCATAGGCTATTGTTAGCCGGAATTGCCACAGGGACTTCGAAATTACCGCGGGTGAAACCGCGGGGAACAGTTAGTCTATAATACATTCTTTAACAGAAAACTTTACTTTGTTTTGTGATCTTATTTGTAATTTATAGACATTTTTTATTTAATATGAAAACTGCAACGTTTTCACCTACGAATATTGTATACCAACATAATATCTTTGTGGAAATTACAGTATTCGCGTAGTTCATAAAAAAAAAATAAATAGCTTTTCACTTTCAAAATAAATAGACACGTCTGCGTTATTTTCTTTAAAAACCATGTATGATAAATCAATACTAATATTTTATGTATCGTTTGTTTGTTGGAAATGTTTAAGAGTCAAACTTTAAACCGGTTGAAACTAACTGCAAAACATACGCGGTGAGTTACCTATATATTATTATCTTGACATTTTGGTAAACTTTCCAAGAGCTTTTGCTACAGAATTAAAGTAGCAATTCTTATTTTAAGGTATTATTTTAACGTGTAAGTAAGAAATGTTTGCTACTTATATTTGAATCTATTTGCATGAGGCGAAACGAAAAGTATTTTCAATTTTCTGTAGTATTAGGTAAACAGAAGCCACACAGATTGTAAAATTTCGAACAGCCAAGCAACAAAACCCACTTTTGGGTTTTGTGCTATAAGAAACACGGATCGGAATGGCTTGTCACCCGTGTTGACGATATTTTGGTTGTAAATGTATTTTATCGATACGAATCCTAATATATTTTCTCTCTCTACTCAATCGATGATCATGAAATTTTGCATACTACACGTTACACTCCGAATTTAAAATGGGTGAAACGGCATATATTTTGCATATACCTACCTACCTACCTAATACGTTGTCTGAAGTACAAAAATTGACGTAAAGTACTTTTTATTCCGGAATTACCGCGGGCACTCTTAAATGAATAACGTATTATTATGAATTATAAAATTAAATCTTAGCTAGTAAACTCTCAACTTTTTTACGATTGTCAATGTACCTAATGCGGCCGCAGGACGCAGCCAGAGTGGAGGCTAACCATAAAATATAATTATTACGTCTGACTTAGAAGAAAGATGGCGCACTAAAACCAACAAAGATGGGTCACCGTCTACTGTGCCCGCCGTGTGTGCACAAACAACCACAAAACCATACACCTCCGACACGATATTCACATGTAAACTGCTCGCTCGCTATGATTCACGACTCGAAAGGAAAAAGCCTACATGAATATTCACATAGTTTGTACTGTCAGCAGCAGAAACGTAAAATCCATTTTTTTGACACCCGTTGAATCTTATTGCAATAGGAATAAAGTTCAACGACTGATAAAAGGTTTTAATTTTTATTTTTGATGCCCACTGTACATACCTACCCGTTAACAAACAAAAATACGACTGACGCAGACTAAAGATTGAGAGGATAACCAACACTTAAAATAAAAAAAATCGTGGAAAATGGTAAAGTTGTTATGTCGCATTTTTAATTGTTATTCTTTTGAGACTTAGTAACTATAACAACAAAATAAGTTCATATACAGTGGATTTATACATTCGAAGATTAAAAAGTAATCGATAATAATAGAATAATATGTACCTACCTACCTACCTTCTCTCTGGGTATAATAGGGTAACCGCCGCACTCAGAGTCGGCTTTAATGATTACTTAGTTAAGTATAGATTTTTAAAACAAAACTGCCGCAATCAGACAAGTTTAATAAATTAATGTTAATTGGCATTTAACTAATTAAGTTACATCTCGTTAAATGCCAATCAACATTAATTTACTGAACATCTCTGATTGTGGCAGTTTTGTTTTAAAAATCTATACTTAACTAAGTAATCATTAAAGTCGACTCTGAGTGCGGCGGTAAGTAATAGTTTTTGATGACAGTTCTGCAGTATAGCAGCATAATATAAAAAGCATACAGTCGAATTGAGAACCCTGAAGGTTTTGAAGAAGGTTAAAAACAAGTGGTCATTTTTGACATTCTTGTCTAAACTTTTTAATATCAAGTTAAAATGCTGCAGAATTATCACCAAACGTTAGTCTACTTGCCCTATTCGTTATATTTTTATATCGATCTCATTTTAAAATATCTTAAATAGAAGATATGATTTTTATAGCGGATGGTGCTAGTTCTATTCCTAACCTAACATGTGACGACTGATTTTGTCCAATTTGTCGTTACCAAGGGACATGATGACATGTTCCTAATAGAGATGTGGACTACTTTTCAAAATTTCTCCACCTTTGATAAAAAAAAAGTAAGTCTCTTTCTATGGAATCCGACACCTGTTTGGGTAAATCTTTTTGTTGAACATTAAGGTTCCTGATTCCACTTATAAAAACTTCATCGGGCATAGCAGTGGGATCATTTTTTTTCGATAAAATCGCTAACATTTTCCCTGCATTTCCCAAAATTACTACATGTATTGTTGCATCTTTTTTCGGAAGAATACTATATTTTTTACAAGAAAAGGCAACCCTTGTCGCACGGTTCTCGATAACTATATTTATTATATTATGTAGATTTATTTTCAACTTCAAGTTCGTAGTTTATCGTATCAAATGCTTTCCGTTCGCTAAGAAAGTTACTTACCTACTATTCTAATGAGGTTATCTGAAGGGTCGGCAGACATTTAAACGATCCTGCCTCGCTGTAGCACTTCGATATTAGTTAGCATTTTTTTAAATTTACTTGTACGTATCGAATTCTCCGTACCTACCTATTTCAACACTATTGCTATTTGTTCCACTCGGCACTCGCTCAGTAAAGGTACAAAACAAAATACTTTTTTAAATCAAATACATATAAATAAAATTGAAGTATCTGTTTGTAATTCCATATTAACCGCTTTTCACTAAATGCATATGAAAGTATATACGGTAGGAATTACCTACTTACATTAAAAAAAAAAAAACATTTTTTAATTTTTTTGTCTGCCCGTCTGTCTGTTTGTTCCGGCTAATCTTTGAAACGGCTGGTGGACCGATTTTAACAGGACTTTCACTGACAGATGTTGTAAGGAGGCTTAGGCTACTTTTATTTTAGAAAAAATAGTTCCTGCGGGCAAAATAGTTCCACTGTGCAATAAAGAATAAATAAATAAATAAAACTCCTAAACTCACGCGGGTACAACCGCGAGGCACAGCTAGTATTCAAATAAAACTTAGACCGAGTACAACGTATACTTAATTGTTGGCTGTATTAAAAAACCTACCTATAACTTTGATGGCCGGATTGTTGGCGCAGTAGCCAGTAGGTCACGATTACTACCCGCTAATCAAGACGTTCCGGGTTCAATTCCTGGGGGGGGCGTTGTTTGATGAATACAGGGTTCCACTTTCCACGTCTTTCCACGTCTTGTATACCACGTTTGCTTGGTTTCCACGACACAAGCTAATGATTTTGTGTGAGATCAAGTAGATAGTATGTGTGTTCTAAAGTGTTATTAATTTATTATTATTATTAATTAACTATGTAAGCTCATTTTCATATATAGACGCTTCTATTCCGACTGAATTTTTTTATCATAATCGTCATTCATGATTCGAAATTCGAGCGCGCTCGTGAACTTGACGCATGAGTGGCGGATGCAAAGTGAAATAAACACGGTGTGTAGTTGAGCGTCTAACAGATCGCTGTTACTTGACCCACATCATCGGAACCAGGTTACGGCAAAAAGCAATGCAATTTTGCGTACATTTTTGGAGTACCTCGATAAGATTGAGATAAAAAAACCTTTCTCTCGGAACTTTAAATTTTAATTGACACATAGAGGAAATAAATTAGGTGTTGTCCGATCTGCGAGCTCACAAATTTATATTTTAGCAAATATTATCAGACGAATGATTAAAATCACACTTATGTACATATAAAATATGTGATAATATAAAATATGTACAAGCCTTACATATAAAAGCGAAAGTGTGTGTGAGAGAGATAGTAATACGTATGGTACTGTTACTTCTTCACACTGAAACGGCTGGATGGATTTGGATGAGGCATAAAGAATATGTTTTGAACCAGGTAACCTATAGTGAAATAGGATACCTACCAGTAACACCTCACCCAGATCCATTTCCAAAGTCTTGTTTGTAAAATTTTAAAACCGAACTGTTTATTAAATGTCTACGAATACTCCGCGAAGACATTCAACAATACCTACTCCCTTAGCCATATACACATAATATAATAGAAAACTAAGTAACAAAAGCCTCTTCTTCTTCTTTAATAATAGCGTCTATAATTATAATTTGCCAATAACAATGTTTCTTAATAATAAAAATCTCTTCATCTACTTCTTCAATTATGGCGAAACGCCAATGACAATGTTAGAACATGGCTCCCCAAGTTAAAACATGGCTCTCTTGAAAGCCAGTTTCCTGCTCAGGGTCCAAAATAGATGCTGAAAAGTGACTGAAATAACGAAGACAAACGTGACACGCGTGTTTTCGGTACGGCTTTCACTCGTCAACAACCCCTCATGTCGAGTGGTCACGCAAAACTGGACTTTTGATTGAACGATTTGACGTGATATGACGTTCCTTAGTTTTGTATGCGTGAGGTATACGTTAATGGTTCTAGATTGTCAACTTGGCTAAGGAGGTTAGTTTCTACGCCAGTTTAGCACAAATAAAACCCTACGTAACCATTGTAGTAGAAAAAAAAATTGTGTGTCAGCTCCGACGCACGACTGGAGTTTACACATGATTATTTTTTATCTCTGCTTATTGTAAATCAACGTCTAGTTACCATAGCAATGTATTGACTGTGATTGTCTGGCCAGCTCATTTGTAAAACATGGCTAGTTTGTGATCCTCTAACTCCTTTACATCACGTTCAAATCGTCAGGTTATTCGTATGCACACTTTTCAGTATGTAGTTAACCCATCACATCTTTATTGGGACGCGCTCAAGTATTTCCAGCTATCGACTTTTTTCTACAATTCTGATCGGCTATCCTAGACGCGCGACTCTGTGTAGAGGGCGTTTTGGTAGAGGTACTAAACTCAACAAGGTGCAAGGTATCCTTATGTTAATCCGACGCGCTTGAGTGCCTCCATATTTCCCCTCTTGGGCCCCCCTCCGTTTGATTTTACTACCCATAGATTTTCATACCCCGTAAAATATGAAAATCGAATTTTGAGGAGGTTAAACTCTAAAAAGTAAAAATAAATTTATTCTTCTTGCAAAATGTGCAGAACCCACTGCGGGTGAACATGATTCGAGCTTGGATCACTTTTTCGGAACACTTTTACTTCGGGCGGGCGCGCACGGTCCAGCGGCTCGCTTTTGTGATTGCGGTGATGGCACCAATTTCTCTTTCAATTTCAGCGTTCGGTTGGTGTTTCAGCGTACTATTATTTACTGCGAATGTGAGTGTATTTGTTTGTTTATTTCTTACGCTTTCACTCCTTAACTGTTCAAACGATCATCATGTTTTGCATACACGTTGTGAGCGATACAGCGAAGGCCATGGGGTACTTTTTAAAAGAGACTACCTGTGCCCCACGGTTTCACCTGCTTGAGTTTTGGGATCGGGAACCTTTGCGGACGCAGGCCACCACCCAGTTTATTAAAGTTTTAAGATTTTCGCGTTTTGAGCACATTATATTATGTAAAATTACGCGGGACTTGAACGCGTTGTTTTTTATTACCTTTTTTGCCTGACGTTTCGGCTGAGTTGCATCACGCCGTGGTCACAGGCTGACTAAAGCATTGCGGCGCCGATAGCGAGCCGCGCGCGCAGATTCTTCATCTACCCTCACTGGATAAAATAATAAGGTAATAAAAAACATCGCGTTCAAGTCCCGCGTAATTTTACATAATATAATCCGCCAAAGTTTCTTCACAATGGGACCAATGGTTTCGAAACGCATAGAGGACAGACATACAAACATTTATTTTTATTTATAAAAACTGGCTGTGCCCCGCGATTTCACCCGCGTGAGTTTTGGGATCAGGAACCTTTGCGGACGCAGGCAAAATCACCCGCCAAAGTTTCATCACAATCGGACCAATGGTTTCGAAACGCATAGAGGACAGACATACAAACATTTATTTTTATTTATAAAGAAGAATATGAAGATAAACCTAGCTTTACGGCCAATAATGGACAGTAGCTACCTATTTGCGTAGGTAAGTACTTTTTTTTAAATATGTAACTCACTAAACCTACGCATATTTTCGCTTTGGCATCGATTTTGGTCACGTTTTCTTCTTTGAGTGCAAATTTTCACAACGCTCTCGAGTCGCGTATCGGTCGGGAGCCAAACGCAGTAGCTACGAGTACCTATAAGTACCTACGTAGTACGAACGCGAACTTTCTCTCTCGTACGCAACGCACATTTGGTTAAAATTATATTTGCACAAATATTTTATTCATTATAAGCCGTTACAAGCTACAAGCTCCGCCGCCGCGCTTTCGCCTGTGTCAATTTTAAAAACTCCTTCCGGAACTTTTTGTGTCGGGATGGGAACTACACTATATGTAATTACAACCCTATATCCAAAACCTAAATTACTTACTTGTGAACAGTCGTTCCCCGCAGTTCTACATTCGTGGAATGCCTCGGAACCTCTTTGGCTCGAGATAAAAATCATCCTATAATATAGGATAATTTATTATTCACGGATACCGTTTTACTATCGGTTGAGTAGTTACAGAGATAACCTTCCTACAAAAAGACCAACTTTTCTTTTTTATTATTATTATTATTATTATTGACCAGTGATCAAAGTAGCGTGCAGACCGACAGACAGAAAGACAATGTATTTTGACGTTACAAACAGACACTTAAATTTTATTAATACGTACAATGTACATACGTATAGAATTCATAGAATAGAATGTATAGATGTATTGATTACCGCTCCCGCAAGGCTAGTTTAAGTGCGTTACAGGAAAACACGTGACAAGTAACTATAGTTACGGAGCTTAGGAGGTTCCGTATACTGCCGGTAGGGTATAACTAAATAACAGAAACTGTAAATAACAAAAATATAACAATTAACAACCTATTTCGGTGTTCTCCCGAGATAAAATTTGGTATTCTATGTTACTCAGGGCACCTCAGGGACAGACACCTCAGAGGTTCATAAGTTAATAAATGAGTGTCTTATTTTTTTAGTTTTTCCATTTCAAAGAAAGATACTACAAACACCCTCGCTGTTCCGTTAATTTCGGTGTTTCCGCGGGAATCCTTAGGTACTATTATAAATGCGAAAGCGAGTTTGTTTGTTTGTTTATTTGTTTTTTATGCTTTCAAGCCTCAACGGCTCAACTGATCGGCATGAAATTTTGCATACACGTTGTCAAAGGGTGCTCTTTATCCCGGAATTCCTGCGGAAAATCCAAAATTAAAAGGCCGAAACCACGGGGAATAGCTAGTTCTAGGATAAAAAACACCTTATGTCACTCAGGATCACTGAAGCTCCCTGTAAATTGAAGAATGTTAAAATCGCTTATTTAGTTTTTGTGTTTGTTCAATACGAGCAAAACAAACATACATAATATAAAATTAAATCTTGTCTCTTTATAATATACAATATAATTAAGCTAAAGTTACCAGCACCGTAAACAATTTCACTCTGTTGTTTTAGAAAATCACCCGACAATGGTCTACAAAAAAAACATCGGCCAAAAGTTAAAGTACAGACCTACTTATTGGAGCACAATGAATGAGTAACGAGCGCTCAGCCACCTAGTTAAGAGAAGCCGAAGATGCAAAGAGCGGAGCTAAATACAAGCTATACAAGCTATACAATCACTCGATGGGTTACTTTCATTTATTTGTGACCGAAGGCGAACTTTTACTTTCAAGGTTGTTTTAACCATTACATGCTTAGCGGCAAATTGCATTTAGTTTAGTCGCGTTCGTTACGCTGTTTTGATTATAATAATAAAATTACGATAATAATGTATGAGATTTATAATTTTATGTTTCTTTTAACATATTATATTTATTTTTGTATATACCTACATCGTGTTAGTGAATTAACTAAAAACTAGAAAGTATAGTTTGCTCGGAATCAACTAGCGAATCGATCGTATAGGTTAAATTTTTTCACTTTATTAGCCCATGTCTAAATTCTTTATAATACAATATTTGGAGCGTACGCCGCCCGCAGCAAAAAAAATCGAATCGTTAGGTGCGGGCGTAGCGCTTGGAATTTCGTAGATAGGTCACCTCCAAACTAACGTTGAATAACCGTTTAAGTAATAATTTTTATCAATGTAGATCAAGTACAATCTCTGTGTTGTGAAGTGGATTATAATCCAATTATTATTATTTTACCTATTCTTAATTAAAAGAGCAGGTGAAACAGAAAACAGATCGTAACGTGTTCAGATATGGCCGGGCGTACTGTCAGAAATTATATTTCTTCTAAATTTTTCCTAAGCAACATTGTTATAGTTAAGAACAACCGATCATCACGCTGTTGGAAGATACAAATAAAGAAGAAGTAAACAACCCAAAGACACCTCTACTGCTGGACCAAGGCTTCTCGCAAGGGTCTCCAGTCTCCAATAATACTGGTCGACCCTCCCTCGCTTCACCCTTCACCGTGCTGCGATCTTCCCCTCTAACAGGGTCTTAAATGAAAATATTGTTACCTACCTTTTATAAGTGTAACAATATTTAACTGCTCATTAGTAATACGAGTAGGTACTAAAATCCTAAATTAAATACAGAATTATAGTTCACAACTTTATCAGTTGATGAACTTTATTACCTTGCAATATAAGATAGAGTAAAATTAATCAACGTCTGTCAAAAGCGATTACATATTTCTGATGCTGTCTGTACGTAGTTGCCACCGAGAGCCACCCTAACAGCAAGGTTAGCTCTACCAGCAACGTGCACAGTCCACGGTATCATTGCGTGATGGCGTGTAGCAACAAAGAAAAACTACGTCCATATATTCCAAAACCCAAAAAATACCTATACCTGTAGCGTTTAATATGCGTGTCATTGCATAAACGTCTCTGATTTATAAATAAAACCCACATAATACGCAGTTTAATTGCAGATTGTATGGGGTCAACGAACGATAGGAAGCCGCTTCAAGTAGGTACTTATTAGGTAGGTTCAATGCAGGCTTTTTAACTAACAATCAAGTGTTTACATTTACATGTTATCTTCATATGCTTAGCAATTAAACAAGAATCGAGATAAACTACGGGCAAATATTATAAAAACGTATCCAAACCATCCCACTAGGAACATAATATTAAAAATACCTAGAATTAATATGAAGCGCCAAATAGATAAAAACTAGAATAGTTAGTTGTTCATAAGCCAAAATGTATTTTAATCATGAACTATTTAATTACTTTAAATATTTCGTTCTTACAGAACATCTAATATATAAAATTCTCGTGTCACAGTGTTAGTTACCATACTGCTCCGAAACGGCTTGACCGATTTTAATGAAATTTTATATGCATATTCAGTAGGTCTGAGAATCGGCTACTATCTATTTTTCATCCCGGAATCCCCGCGGGAACTCCGAAACTCACGCGGGTGATACCGCAGGGCACAGCGAGTAATATTATAAAAGAAGGGGAATGGGTATTTATTTGTTTATCTGTTTGTTACGCTTTCACGCCTTAACGGCTCAACCGGTCACCATGAAATTTTGCATGTCACGTTGTCAGGAACACATAAAAAGACATAGGGTACTTTTTATCCCGAAATTCCCGCGGGAACTCCGAAATTAACGCGGGTGGGGAACAGCTAGGACTTTATAACTTTAGTTTCTCGTGTCGGTCCGAAGCAAAAGATATTTCTTGATAATGGTGCAGCAGTATTGAGTAGGTATGTAAGTAATAATGTAGGTACCTTACGAGTTACGACACAAAACTATCAAAACTTTGGAAGCGAAACCAAATATTCACACATGACTATAATATATTAAAATGAAATAAGTAATAAAGATACTGGTTTTATATGCACACATATAAATTAAAAACAAATCTATAAAACGGGCATTGATTCAGTCGTATTGGCGTGATTACCCGCTGGTTGGTCTTCTCGTGTGATGCCGTCAGCCAATTAAACAATGAACTCTTAAGAAACGATCAATCGCTAAGTAAGTATCGCAAGTAAGATGACGGTGAATATTATTCGAAGCCCGAAGGTAGAGAATTCTTTCACGTTGAGGAAAATGCAATAGATTAAAATATAAAAGTGAAACTGACAGAACGGAAAGTTAAAGAACCAAACTTGAATAATTTATTAAATATTTAAAAATTTAGTTACTTATAAATATGCATAGAGAAGTTGGTATAAATAGACATACATCCCATTCCCTTCAGTCTTTTAAAAGGATTTTGAGGAGCAAAGGTCAAATGTCTAGAGGACACCCTTGTGCCCTCTATATTCCCTTGCACACAGTCAAAACAAAGAAAGCGATAACAAAAGAGAATCAAACTAAAAATCACATTATTTTTTTTTGTGACATAATTTAAAAGAAATAATCCGTCGTCAAGCAAAGAAAACTAAACGTAACTAAATCGTATAGAAGCAATCATTTCTTAATAAGACGATTTCTACCATGCAACTTCTATTTGAACCACCGAAGTCACCAAATCTTTACTATTATTAATGCGAAAGTGAGTTTGTTTGTTTATTTGTTTGTTTTTTACGCTGTCACGCCTTAAGGGCTCAACCGATTGTCATTAAATTTGTCATACACGTTGTCAGGGAAACAGAGGACACAGAATACCTTTTATTCCGGAACTCCCGCAGGAACTCCGAAATCACCGCGGGCGCGCTAGTACCTAATCAATATTGTAGAAGAAATATGGCATAAGCACAAAAATGTTGTAACAAAGCTGTTGTAAAAAATCAGTGCGTATAATTAATGGCTGCTTATAAACCATGAAGTGTGTTATGGGCTACCTTTAAAACTGATAATGTGTGTATAGTAGTTTAGAAGTTGGAACAAATTTAAACCGAACATTAATATAATATGAAAAATCAAGAGAAAGAAACATAGATGCCTTTCTATTTTTAATAAAATCTCTTGGTTTCAGGAAAAACCATTTGGATATATTAATAAGCCTATATTCTATTGAGTGATTTTACTATTAGGGGCTGCTAAAAACTACCTAAATAATCCTTACTATTATAAATTCGAAAGTGAATTTTTTGTTTGTTACGCTTTCACGCCTTCACGGCTCAACCGATCACCATGAAATTAGGAAGAGTACAGAGTATAGTACAGAGAAGGACACAGGGTACTTTTTATCCCGGAATTCTCGCGGAAACTCCGCAATTAACGCAAGTGAAACCGCTGGGAACAGCTAGTACCTAATACCTACGAGTACCTTGACATCATTTTTGAAATACACAAAGTGGGCACGGTGTGGTAATACTATATCTGATAAATGTACAGCGAACAGCGTAGATTAAAATAAACATGTACCAAATAACCTATATTCGACGAAATTCGATTGCATTGGCATTTTCAAAGACAACACAATTTAGGTACCTACAATCATCTCACAATCTAATATCGGTGAATAACATAGCGATATGACCTGATATCTCGACAAATAACGGAATGTAAACACGTCCTTCCACTGTAAAGAAAAAAAAAACAAAAGTTTGTGCAGGCAGATTAAAACTAGTTACATACGTGAACTTTATCATTATTAAAAATACTTAAAAATACTAGACAGTATAGAAAGAAATGAAGACATATTATGGAAAATGCAGCAGCATGTGCATTGATCTGCTCCATAACTCTTGAATATGATTTGAGGCTGATTTCGATTTTGATTTGAGTTCAAATTGAGATCGTATTTGGAATCGTTATAATGTCAAAATATGACGTTTGGCAAGTCAATAGAAATAGATTGTTTTCGTTGACGATTTAATGAAATCGAGAAATTAACAGATGAATACGATAGAAACGCGATCTCAAAGCTTAAAAAGTAGTAAAATTTGACTCCTTATCGATCTCATTTCGATTCGATTTCGATTTGATCCTAACGCGATTACGTCAAGAGTATGACCCTTACTAGATAGCGTCAAGAGTAAGGGGGCTGACTTCGGTAATTATAGCAACTTTACTGCCTACGCCAGCTTAAAACAGATCACGAACGAAACCGGTTGGTTTCGTTTCAAAAAAATATAAAAAATCAATGTCGTTTCTTATCACAGTTGCTGATGCATTTTAGTAGGTACAAGTGGGTACTCCACTGCAGGCTATCCCAAAATACAAAACTCTCAAAGAATACTCATATGACTAAAAAACCTTTACTGTTTGAAAATGTCAAAGTTTTGAATCAATTTTTGACACGGTCATAATTTAAATTTATGTAGGTACCTACCTACATAGTTTTAAAACTGAACATTTGCATTTCTTTCGTAACAAATTATGTATGTGACCGTTGTATCAGCGATCTCGTTAGCGAAGCCTTATGAAAAATAATAAAATTTATATTAAATTCACTCACGATTTATTCGGCGAATAAAGGATCCTCGACACACCGTCACGTTTAATATAAACGGCTGAGCACGATATGCCGTTCCTTATTCTGAATTTACAGATGACGTTAAATTGAGAAGTTTTTTTTTTGTGTTTTCTGTGTAGCCGGTAGTTTGGGTGCCGGCCCTATACACCACGGAACGTGAGATGTCAACCGTTGATGTTAATTTCGATGCCGATGTCGATGCCGACGAACAGAGCGGCGGTGTTAGCGCGTCACGTCCCGCGAGCAGGCCGGCCGCCGAGTGTCGGCGCGCGGCGTCGCTCGTGTAAACAAAACGTAATGGGTGGGGGCCCCGCCGAAAAGCCTGGCCGAGCCGAGCACTGAGCACACCAACCAACAAAATTACTCGTTCACTTGCGTCACTGCGTGCGGCGTCCCTACGACACGCGTCTACGTCTACGGTCCAATGCTTTCAGTACCATACGTTAACACTTATGCGCTTATTACACCTTGCAATTTCAGAACACCAATTTAGTGCTCTAAATCGGATACAATTTAGGGTCGGTGAGTGAGAGAGAGAGAGCGAGTAATCACACTACACTAAATTGTACCCTAAATCGACTACTCTACATATGAATATTATTATTGGTATTAAAATGTACCCTACAGCAGTCGATTTAGAGTACAATTTAGTGTAGTGTGATTACTCGCTCTCTCTCTCTCACTCACCGACCCTAAATTGTATCCGATTTAGAGCCCTAAATTGGTGCTCTGAAATTGCAAAGTGTAATAAGCGCATTAATAAGCCTTCACTTAAATGCCTTTCAACGCTAGATCGGATTTTAAAAGTGTATAAATCTATTGTTTTTTAAGAGTTTTCATGTAAGGATAAAAGAAACTTAAACTAATGAAACCGTCTTCCTATTTAACTACAGAATTTGCTATAAATGAAGAGTGATCTATTTTTCAGATGATGAACGCTCAACTCAAACCGCTGGGTCTAAAAATTCCAAATTTTACCCAAGGCTTTCTTTAATAGTAATGTATCTACTTTTAAGCATGACCTAGCTGAAAGCGAGAATTGGGAACCGGACCCTCAATCATGCCAGTTTGTTACGTGAGCTGTGTGTTTTTATGTGTTGTGTCAAAAGTTCTTATCAATTTCAACTAACGTTTTATTTTTTAATTTTATCATTTAGAGATTAACAGAGTAAAACGCGAGTGAAACCGCGAGGAGAAACGGCTAGTATACGTATTTAAAATTGTTTAAGATTAATATGCTGCAGCAAAAAAAGCCCTCCTCAAACCGATATCTGCAGGGCATTACCGAGAAAATTATTGAAGCATTTTTTGCCGTGCACGCCCAGAATTACAAAGGTGATATAAATACGTGTGTTTTTACGAACCACTCCATCTACGTCAACAAATAAGAACGATCATTTCTAAGTATATTTTTAGATCTACCTCAAAAAGTGGACTAGATTGTGTACTTTTGTGTATATTGAAGTGGGCAATGGACAGTGGGCACACTTTGAGAGTCGAGACTGATTTGTTTCAAATGAAATTTAAGAATAAAGTTACTTAGTGTGCTCAGAGTTTAGACCACAAAACTGAAGTAAAACCTTTTTCCAACATATAGATTTATACATAAAATATTTTTGTTTTATGTTTGTTTTCATTAAAACGAAATATATTTAGCCCCCCTGGACAAATTGACTTTCTACAATCGTTAACGCATAGAAAACTAAGTAATTAGTAACGTATCGTCATGTTACTTGATCAGTCAATCAAAACTAGTTTTGCGTGACCATGTGTGGGGGGGGGGGGTTGTATACGAAACAAAACTCTCTCTTTGTCTTTGCCAACGTATAATCTCCCTCTCAACTGCCGTCGCCGAATCACACTTGTCGTAAACCGTTCACTAGTAGGTACTTCCCAAGCCCAGTGTGCGTATTTGTAGAAGATTTACTTTAAAAACAAAAACTAGCAGACATTGACAAGTATATTTCACTCGAGAAGGTGTATCTTGCGAAGCGTAGGCCACGCAGTCGAATAAATTTTTTTCGAGCCTCACTTTCCATAAAATAAATGCAATCTGCTATCGACGTAACATGGAGCACAACAATATGATAAAATGTTGTAAATAAACCATAAGTTTTACAACCGTCTTGAATATATCTTGATGAAAGTCAAAACGATCTATCCACACACGCAAACTGATCATGTATAAATGTATCAATCTTATGACGCATTGCATGTTCAGTGTTAATATTTATATGGAATATAAAGCAACACTTGAAAAACTTGATGCAAAATAAACGGAATCAGTCACTGGGGGAATCAAATACGATTACATGAAACACGTGTTTTCTAAGCTTTTTACTTAGTTATTACATACTAGCTGTTCCCGCGGTTTCACCCGCGTTAATTTTCCCGCGGGAAAATCGGTACAGAAGAGGATGTAGGGCCTATTGTATCATGCAAAATTTCACGGTGATCGGTTGAGCCGTTAAGACGTGAAAGCGTCGCATTTATACCTAATATTAGTAAGGATTGCTAAACGGTTTCAATAAAACAAAAGATAAAATTGATACAGATGTAATTGGTGTTATATAAGTCGCTAAGCAATAATTAAACTATTATTACCTTAGCAAAGCGAATATTTTTAACCTATTTATCTGCGAAACTTTGCCGATATTAACCTTCACACCTTACACACCTTCATGTTAATTAAAACTTAACTTTGTTAACTACTAACCCTAGCATGTAAGACGATTGTTACTAACACTACTATGGACTCAGGTCTGAAAAAAATCTATATTATTATTATTATTATTATTAACCTCTGGCACTGGATAAAGTCGGTTGAAAAAGTTATACTTACCTATAATAATAATAATAATAATAATAATAATAATAATAATAATAATAATAATAATAATAATAATAATAATAATAATAATAATAATAATAATAATAATAATAATAATAATAATAATAATAATAATAATAATAATAATAATAATAATCCACTTCACAACACACAGATCTACTTGATCCCACACTAAGCTATAAGCTTGTGTCGTAGAAACCAAGCAAATAAATAGTTTATTTATATATATACTTGAATATATAGTTGCTCTGGAAACGCTTTAAAACTTATCAACTTTTAATCTAACGACCGATATCTATTTAAGAATACCCAAATGTAACTAATTTGTTGGGTTATTGTAGGTACCTACATATTATATTTTGAATTATCATTTAGCTGATATTCTCATCGTACATTTCTTGTATCACATCGTTACTCATTTTCACATCGCTTGTTTGCATTTGATTTTGATTATGGACAATTTGCTTCAGATCATGTTCCTGTACCACGGAAAAGATTTGCGTTTTCGCCAAATTGAGTCGGTACGGTGAGAACGTTTTCAAAGTGGAGCCGATACTCAACAGAAACGCATCGACTGTGTCCGACACGTCAAACTCGGCCGTCGACGGAGTCTCGGGACATTTCGCCGGTGTGTCCGTTTTAGCAACACGTCTTTTCTTTTTCTTTCTGTAAGATAAAGACCTCGCGGCTTTTTTTCTTGCTGGCTTCTCAACTTCGGAGATTTCACTGGTGTCGTCATCATTATTCAAGTCAGTATCATTCGCGATATTAGAATCTTCATTGTTGCTCTCTTCGGCATCTTGTTCTGAATTTTTGAATATAACATCTCTGTAAAATGGTTTCAGGAACAACAGTTCATTGTCGTACTTATATGGTTTCATATCAACACCTGGGTTATCAATTCTCCTTCTTAAAATCCGTCTGTATATATCCCTTATGTTTATCCATCTTGATTTGCATTCCGCAGCTGTACAGATAGAACATAATATGTATTTATAATAGAAAGAAACGGGAATTTCCATCTTTAGTGGATATTACTCGACAATAACCGCCTATTGTAAATAGTACGCAAACGACTAAACTGTGTACGCTTACCGGATCTTTTCAATTCGTCGCCTATTTTCTGCCAAACGACTTCCCTTACATCGAAATCCATATAATGCGGGTGGCTATTATCGTACAGTACCGGATTGTTCTTAATATGCCTTATGAGTTTGACGTTTTGTTTTTCTGTAAACGTCATTTTGTGCCACTTTTGAAAACATTTACATTTACTGCGAGTGCACTGCACCGAACACAATGTCGCTTGACCGACTCGAACATTGGGTAGTCTCGTCGTATCGCGTGGTCGTACTCGTGACGAGTGTGTTTCGATCGGTCGCTCGGTCGCTCGGTCGTACTCTCCCTTTCCAACCTCAACACTAGCTCCGCCTGCGAGCTGGCAACGAAGCTACGAACGGCTGCGGTTCAGACCGCTTCGTGTTCGAGCTCGAACGCGTTTCTGAGAATGTTAATTATCTTTTCGTAAAATATTAAAAATATTTAAAACGAGGTAGCTACTACAAATCATACGTATTAATGATATTTTGCACTGTATCACAACATTAAAATAATTATGAAAAAGTTTCAATTGAAGACCACCTAAAGCGACCTTTTCATAATATGATTTGAAATTTCTCTTCAAAATAACACGCAATGGGAGACTACAAAACTCTGGTAATTTACTGTACTTAATCATTTGTAAAAGAAATAAAGAATTTCTCATTTTCATTCACTATTGTCTCGACAGCTAAATTGTGTGACGATTACAAACAGACGCACGGTCAATAAAAATAATAACTCAACCATAGCACCCGATATGTATCGGTTCTAGGTTGACAAAAATAATTGATTGCAATTTACCTATTTACAACTGGCTGACCCCAACCAAACTATGTTGTGTCCAAAAAAAAAAATCTCATACAGTAGTACCTACTTTCAGGTTTTCCAAATTTCCGCTCAACTTCTCCTATTTTCCTTTCCATTTTCAAAATAAAATAGCCGAATTGGTCCAACGATATTCTTAAAACAAAATCATATTACAATATCATATTTTGTACCTTTTATGTGGTGGGGACTAAACTCCTTTTCTTTGTTTCTTTCTTTCTTTCTTTCTTTCTTTTATATTATAGCACGTATAATTAACATAACATTTATTTTGTTTTTAGTTTTCCTTTTTTCTGACGCGCTTTCAAGGTCGATCAAAGGTTATCCAATATTATCTTCTAATTAATAAGAGTTGAATCGTTATCGTACGAATAATAAAATCAACGCGAGAAATGTGCTTCAAATAATATTTTTGACTGTAGTTTTGTTTTGGTAATATCGTTACGAAATAACTCAATCGGGGCAATTTGTAAGTTTGGATGAATGGGATAATCTGTGGAACCACTAAACCGATATTAAAAATTCTTTCACTGGTTTTAGAGCTCCTAGGGGAATCCCAAAATTTTATTCAGGCGAAACCGCACTAGTCATAACTTTGGCTAAAGGTGGGTCTACGCTAGAGAAGCTGAGCACGAGCCAAGCTGAGCCGCTCCACTCGCAGTGTCAGGTGTAGGTATAACGTACAACAATAATAGGGATGTGGACTACTTTTTAAAATCAAAATTCTAATTAGTCCGTCAGTTAGAAAATAAAAAAAACAATAGACACGTATTTTTTGCTTTTTTAAATAAATTAAAATATACACAGATAAAGCGCATTAAAGTTTAGGGTGAGGGGGTCGTGACGTCACTAACCGCTAAAACCGCCATACAAACTGTCAGAATAGTGACGTCACGCGTAATTTCAACTCAATATATCGCCGTTATTTTTTGATTACGTAAAAAAAGAAAAAATACGTGTCCAATATTTTTTAATAATCTACAAGACGGACTAAAAAATGAAAATTAGTCCACACGCCCATTACTCCTCGAACGTAGTTCTCCGCAGTGATTTCGCGGCTCGTGGCGGATATGGACTAGTTATGACTTATGGATATACGAGATCATGCATCAATCTTCTTATTTTTTATAAAGTGGTCCTCGTATTTCCCATACGATTGGATTATTTTGATATAATTCAATTAATTATTACGGAAAAAAAAAACATTTGTCCACTTTTCTATGATGCTCGAACGAAACGTCTGTCACTCAACACGTCCACGAGCGCACTTACGAGCACGACGAAGTACGAACAGAACACTCGAAACGCGCTCGTTTGAGGTTTGTAAGTCCACTACACTACCTACACTAATTTGTGCTCGGCTCATGCTCCGCTCGTGCTCAGCTCGTCCAGCGTAGACGCACCTTAATATAGTGTTATAATACATATATTATTATCTGTGCTAATAAGTAATAGCAACAATATTACCGAATCAAAAATCGTAAAGCATGCAATAAAATACAATGCCTGTTCAAAGGAACTTACATAATACTAACATCATTAATCTAATTTAAATTTTACACTAGTCGGTTCCCCACAGTTTCGCCTGCGTTAATTTCGGAGTTTCCGTGAGGATGAGCATGATATGATGACTGGGTGTAAAAAATAAATTATATTTAGTCCATCAGTTAGATAGTAAAAAATAATAGATACGAATTTTTCGGTTTTTCAAATTATTGAAAAGTCAATACATAACCTACTAAAATGTCATCCAGGAATACTGTAGCTTTATTTATTTATTTATTTATTCAAAACTAGATAGGCTTACAGTGTTCGCCAAATCGCCTCTTGTTACATTAATTGCTCATAGGAAGGAATAGGCTAGTTTCCTAATTTTTTTTTTTTAGTCCGTTTTGTAGATTATTAAAAAATATTGGACACGTATTTTTTTTTTATGTAACCAAAAAATAACGGAGATATATCAAGTCGAAATTTCACATGACGTCACGCCTCGCTACAGTTTGTTCGCACGTTATAGCGAGCTGTGATGTAACGAGTCCCCCACCCTAAACTTTAATGCGCTTTATCTATGCATATTTCCATTATTTTAAAAAAGCAAAAAATACATGTCTTTTATTTTTTTATTATCTAACTGACGGACTAAATAGTATTTTGATTTTTTTACCCGGAAACTAGCCTATTCATAGGAAGTGAAAGATTTTTTTTAATTTGTTCAATAGTTTTTGAATTTATCCATTACAAACAAACGTACAAAAAATCTTATATTTTCTCTTAGTAGGAGATTAGAACCTTTAAAATTGCTTTTCTCAAGCAACAATGTTAGCAGCATGCTAGTAGCAATAACTGCAATTATCTATTGAATACTTCATAAGTCGGCAAGTGAACAATGTTATTCCCAGAATCACCTTTTATTCTATCGCGTGTATCATTTAACGTTCAATTAAATCGATCTTCAGCCGAAATTGTATAAGTAGGTAACAAAACACAACGATTGAAACAGATTGACATTACACAATTGTAAATGACGAATTGATCACAGAGCTACTAATAGCTGTTGGTGACTTGAAAGACGGGCCCACCCCCTCATAACTCTCAAAGGTGCTCTTCGATGAGCAACTATATGAATTGGCCGAAACTTTAACATTAGGCAACTCAAAGCTAGTAACAAGAATTATTATAAAAAACATAGAACCTTTAAGGAAATCTATTAAAAAGTTACAGAAACAACATTGTATTTGACTACAGTGAAAATATAGACTTTTTCCAACTGACTAGAAATATGTACGATTTTTACAAGAAATACTTTCATTTCCATCTTCTTCTTTATAAATAAAAATTAATGTATGTATGTCTGTCCTCTATGCGTTTCGAAACCATTGGTCCAATTGTGATGAAACTTTAGCGGGTTGTTCTGCGTGCGTCCGCAATCCCAAAACTCACGCGGGTGAAACCGTGAGACGCAGCTAGTTGATTATAAATGCAAATGTGGGTTTATTTTTTTGTTCGTTTATTACATGGCCGCCCCTTAAAACAACACAACCGATGAACAAGAAATTTCGCATAGGTACCTACCTACACATTGTCAAAACAACAAAAAAGGACATAGGATACTTTTCATCCAGATAAAAAGAACCGTTCCCGAGGGATAGAAGATCAGCAAAACCAACGAAGCAGACAGATTGTTGGCAGATCGTGTGCGTTAGGTTCGTAAAATATCGTTAGGGCCGTTGGAGCCTCGCTTGAGGGAATAAAGACCTATAAATAAAATCGGACTTAAAGGGCGTTAAAATAAAACTATTCATATTGATTATTTGAAGTCGAATCTTAATAATGTTTTTATTATTATAAAATTTTACTAACGAATATATTTAAACAGTCGTTAATTATGTATTTATTTATTAATTCAAACCTTTTTATTAATGTTTAGGAACATTACCTAACTATGACATTCGAAAGTTGAAATGGCGTTTGCGGTTAATAAATAAATGCTTTTGACGAAGTGAAACTAAAGGGAATTTCCACTCTAAAGTAAATGGAAAGCCCTTTGATCGGGCCCATAACTGTTGTGGGAAATTCATCATAATATATTATCTGTAGATATTATTGATGGAGCTTATCTATACCACAGATAATATAATACTATACTAGTCTATACTATGTATAATAAAAGAGTATAATCCGCGATTCTGTACATTGAATATTTTTACCAAAAATGACAGGGGACGATAAACGAAGAGTAACCAACCACAAAAAAGGGTTTTTAAAAATCTTTTCTGTCAGTCTGTCTGTCTATTCGCGATAATCTCCGAATCTTCTAAACGGATTGTCATGCGGTTTTCACGGGTAGATTAAGCTTAGCCTGGAGCTACATATGGGCTTTGTTTCATTGAAATCGGATGTCGGGAAAAAATGTTATTGTATAAAAAACTTTAGCGCGGGTGAAACGGCGGGACACAGCTAGTCTAAACTAAAATGACACGCCCCACTACTCAATAGGCAGTTTTAGATGTGCGAGATCATGTATTGATTCTCTTTAATAGTGTGAGTGCGGCGACACTATGCGGCAACTGAGGACGAATGGCAAGACCAGTGTGTCGTATCGATATTTTAACGGTTGTGCGTGTGCGTATGCCCGATGGAAAGGCGCGTCAATTTAGCTTAGATAATCTTTTTGTGGCAACGCCATATTATTATCTCTTAATTCTTTATCGAAATTAATGATTCAAATATTTGAATTTAAACTTAATGTATTTCTCGCTATCGACGCAAAATAGTTAAAATAAATATTTGATTTATTTTCCTTACTAATATTATGAATGCGAAAGTGAGTTTGTTTGTTTGTTACGCTTTCACGCCTTAACGGCTCAACCGATCTTCACGAAATGCATGAACTCCGTGCAATGCGGATTCCCGCTGGAACTAAGAAATTACCGCGGGTGAAACCGCGGTGGACAGGTGTATAGAAGTGAATCGCTATTTCCCTTGGTCACGGCACGCGTGAACGGCTGGACTAATTTCGCAAATTCTTTTTTTGTTGTGTTTGCTATGTAACGGGGTTTTTATGAAAGAAGTTGGGAGTTCCTGCGGGAATTTCGAAACTCACGCGGGTGAATCCTCGAAATGGTTGGGTTGATTTTGACGGGACTTTCACTGTTAATTAGCTGATGTTATAAGAAGTAAATTGGGCTACTTTGGAGGTCCTACGGGAATTACGAAACTCAGGCGGGTGAAACCGCGGGGCAAAGCTAGTTATATTGAAAAAGTGCAATTTTTAATCAGGAAGTGGATACCTAATACCTATACAAACATATAAGGAACTATGAATACATATGGCCGGAACATGGCGTGGCTCAGTCTGTACGCCTAGATATCAATATGGAAGCAATCAAAGTACAAATCTAATAATGCTATAATTTCTAAAACGAAATTTATTTTTCGAGAAAATTCAAACATGGTTTGTACACTCACATACATGTATAAATGAGCCTATTGAGTTTTAAGCTCCCTCAGAAAATTAATATATTATGTCTGTTTTGATGACCTGCTTGCTCTGGCTACCAGTCCAGTTACTTGTCTAATCCAGTGGTTGAGCAAAGTACAGCCCACGGGCCAACTCCGGCCCGTTAAAGAATTTGATACGGCCCGCGGCGGTCCTTGGAAATGTAAATGTAATTAATTTTTGATGGTTATGCATAGGTAAAGGAGCCAACTTAACTTGTTAGTCGCGTAGTCGCGGTGAGGTGAAAGATGCGGGCGCGGTCGAACCCTGTATAGAGCGAAATGAAAAAAGAAAAATTCTACAAAATTTCAAATCTCCTCCGAAATTTCAAAAACTGGTCTAACCCATCAAGCAACTTTGGCTTTGAGAGCAACATTACCAAAAACAGATGACATTGCCAATTAAAAAAACTTTTTTAATGTAGATAGCAGGAATTATCAGCTTTAAAAAACTTAAATTATTAACATCAATAAATAAATAACTAAGACAGATATTTCCACAAAAAAAACCTTCATGTTTCCTGTGGGAACTCTCAAATAATAGTGGGTGAAACCTTAGGGAACTCCAATTATAATTTCACTGTGGTATTATTCATTTATATTTTTTTCATTTAATCTTATTTAAGCATGCAATATCAATTGGAAAACAAACATTCATAATATCCCCTAGTTCTAGCAACATCGTTAGAGTTGCAACACTGGTCAGATTTAATAGGATTCTTCTTCTTTAGTTTATGGCTTTGGGCACTATGTTTTGCCACAGTGACTCCGCCAATGTTACGTAGTTGGGAGAAAACGTTGGAGTTCGACAATTAATAATTGGTATTGAATTAATTTAAATTTGGACCCCACCAGCACAAACAATTTTTTGTATTTTATAGTAGACAAGCTATATACAACTAAAAGTCAAGTAGTTTTGCAACTGTATAGGTATTAAAAGGTGTCAATTTTTTTTTTGTGTCTTACAAGGGTGAAGGGTCTGGATGAAAATTGCACTCTGTTCATTGTTCATAATCTCACTCGACCGACTACCCTCTTAAGTGGGGTTGTATATTGATAAATAACAAAAAATATAACCTACCCCCAGTACATAACAAGTGGGATGACGGTTTCTAACACAATTTAATCATACAAATCTAACACATCCTATTAGATGAAAAAATGGGTCAGGTATGTCAATAATAATTATAAGTTTTAGTATCATACCGATTTTAGGATTAGTCCAATAACTATCTAACGATGTTGTAGAATAATAAATGTAACACATACCTTGTCACCTCGATGCATCACATGAATCTCAGTCGTACCGAATCCCACAAATTACAGCATAACTTTTACTTTCAATCAAAAGCCTGTATGTTCTATGAAGGAGAGTAGAATTTTAAAATGTTTTTACGGAATATCTTAAAGGCACCGATCCCAGTGACTAGACAACCGAGAATTAGCCAAGAAATATCGTTATTAATATCAATAACATTGGCAATTTGTTCTA
Source organism: Zygaena filipendulae (assembly GCA_907165275.2). NCBI lineage: Eukaryota > Metazoa > Arthropoda > Insecta > Lepidoptera > Zygaenidae > Zygaena > Zygaena filipendulae. The sequence continues at coordinate 2,209,829 of OU015650.1, forward strand.
AATTACTCAATAATACTTGATGCAAAGCCGAATCGATCACATCGTTCCCGCAACAGGAACTCATGACAAATACATTAAAGTTCGTATAAAACTTATTGAAAGTATTTATAATATTTAAATATTTTTCTAAGCTTATATTTGTCTAAACTAAAACAACATAAAATTTAGTTCTAACAGAATATGATAAATATTTGGGTCCCAAAAATAACGTAAACACAAACTTGAGAAACTGATGAAACAGTTTGACAATTGACATAAGCGATCAGTCTGAAATTTGAGAATGACATGCATGACTGACAAGTGACAACCACAAAGTTTTTTTTTACCCCGATGGCGAAGGCAAAGGAATCTAAGTCCATACAGCTAATTCATTAGTATTTTTCTTCTTCTGAAGTTATTTAAGTACATCGAAATGCATTGGTGAGATGCATTTCGATGCTTTACCGGAACTTTTGGCAGCAACTCTTCACAGTTGAACCTTAATAGGACGCTCTGTGGGAAGTTGTATAGTAAAACGACAACCTCCCGATGAACGCCCCATTTCATCTTATTTCACTGTTTCCAAACGTACGGTAGACTTAATTCACCTGGAGTAAATCACCCCAAACACTGTTCATTACTAATGGATCACTATTGTGCAAAATCCTCCATAATCACACAATATAAATACCTACTCCCGACGCGTCTCGGATGGGAACAATTCTCTTATTAGGTACTTCTTAGTTTTTTTTTGGACAAAATTTTCCTATGGAGTTCCTGCGGAAATTCCGAAACTCACGCGGGTGAAACTGCGGGTACGGCTTGTATGGTATATTTTGTTATTTTATATTTTTATTATGTTTGACGTCAAAAAATATTACCGCGCAGGTTTCTGATTCTGACGCGCGCGCGCTGAAGAATCATACCCAAATTACGTGAAAGGTAATTGTATAATCGCTGGCCCCTCATGATAATCTATGCTAATAATAGAAAGCGTAAGTTTGTTTGGTTGAACGCGCTAATCTCTGTGTTGGATAGTCCATTTATCGAGGAAGGCATATAACATCACGCTACGACCAATAGGGGCGGAGCATCACATTAACGCAGGTGGAACCGCGGAACACAGCTAGTATTATATAATCACGTTTGGCGCGCCGACAAATCAAATTTAAAGGTCATTCACTCGCCCACGTTAACTGAAGTCTTCTTTGTAACCTATATTTTTTTTATATTGGTAAGCATGAACAATCGGGGGTTTAAATGTCTTTCGTATAAAATTACATTCTGTAAAGCCCAGGGTCAACGTATGCGAAAAATCTAGTTGCCGGGCACACTAAAGTTGCCAAAATTTAAAACCGCATGATATTCGAAAATTTCGATTTCATTATATAGGTACTGTGTGAAACTAATGTATTCAAATAATTTCACCTATTTTCACACTGGAAATTTGGCTTTATTTATAAAATTATTTTATTTACATAATTATTAATTATCTTTTATTACAAACAAAAAAAATATTGTTCAACCGCATCAACGGTTGTCTAAAAGCCATAGTCAGTTAATATTTGTGATGCTGAATACATTACTGTATTGGAAAAATTAAGAAACTGCCACCAATCTAATCACTCGGAAATGCACAATCCATGCTGGATACTGTCTCAGTTTGGCTACATTATTATAAATAAATCCACTTATTAACAAACTATAAATATACAATAATATAATTAGGTATCTAATCACCTAATTTTTAAGTAGACAAATGTTATTGGGTAAAGACTCTTGTCTATGTTGAAACAGCATGTGGTCAGAGGGCTGGCATGTACTGGATGACCTGCCTGTCAAAATTTCAGCAAATTTGTATGAACAATTAGCTAATGTTTAAAATAGTTACACTATTTTGATCCAATGCTGATCCAACATTTACAAGACTGATAAACTATTAGTACCTAAATCACAATGTTACTTCTAATTAAATAATAATTCCATCATAAAGTTATGAACCACAACTTAAATTATGATCAAAAGCTCAGTAAATATATCTTTTCCATCCAAAAGTTCAATTCAGTCTTACACATAAATCTACCCAGTAGAATGTGGTCAAAGTCTTAGTTGTGGTACTATTTCAATAGCGGATGCAGTGATTGGTTTCTTTGGACTGAGTTTGTTTGGTGACCTCATCACCACATCAACAGCTTTTCTTAGAATTTGGTGTTCACTTCTCTTATACTCTTCAGTTATTTGCGAAAGATCCAAATTAGCATCTAGGACTAACACCTGTAATGATGAAAATAAAATTATTAAAATTTTGCTGCTATACAGTTATAATTTTACTACTGGATTGTATTTGTGATTACATCAGATGAATTTATTTGTGTAGCCTCAAGCATTTGATTATACTATAACATTGTAGTCAAACAAACACAGCGCGGCACAGCATATACATGACCAAGCCAGGAAATTCGATGAGTCATTATTTAATTTTCAAATATGATAGGTACGAGGAGTTTTCTATTTTTAAATTGTTCTAATGGAGTTAAGTTTTGAATAATGTTTAAAGTTTAAACGATATGGTCAGTTTGAACTGGCCAAATAATGAAATTGTTGCAAATGGTCAGTCACTTCGTAAAAAATATCAATGGGCTAGTTGACAATTTTTTTTTTAAGTCCGATTTGTAGATTTAAAAAAAATATTGGAATCATATTTTTTCTTTTTTTTACGTAATCAAAAAATAACGGCGATATAGTGAGTTGAAATTTTGGGTGATTTCACTATCGGTGCAGTTTGTAAGGGGGCTTATACTGTTTAATGACATCACGAGCCCCCACCCTAAACTTTAATGCGCTATATCTGTTTATTTTCATTAATATAAAAAAGCAAAAAATATGTGTCCATTATTTTTTTATTTAATAAGTTCTGATGGACTTTAATTAGAATATTGATTTTTAAAAGTTGTCAACATCCCTATTCTATGATCTGGTCATGATAATATAATATTACATCCTACACCCCCATCCTCTACTTGTTTCTACCTACATCTCTATTATCACCTTAAAGTTGTCTTTACAAAATTGCCTCTAGCAATAAGACCACCTTTTACTCTGTCCATTCTTATTTCTATTTGACTAAGGTTATTATGTTTCCTATGGGGCAATGAAGTGTATTAAAATATGCATAGTTACGGGGGCAGGGCATTCTGCAATAGTCCTGTTCACAAGCCAATCCTCATGTAGTTGGTGGAGCTGCTCGATGTAAGACAAGGGCACACACTGCTCCTCAGAGCGAGCTCGCTTCTTTATTCTTTCATATACTATCGATGGACTTGTCTTGAGGTATACTATAATGATAAAAAAAATATCTATTTTACCAAGAAACCACACTGCAGTTTGGTTGACAACCAACAATAAGGATTATGAACATGAAAACTATGAGTGTAATTTAATCTCCCTGTTAGAGAAAACTTAACTAAACTGATATTATTCATACATAAAACCAATCTTTTATAAATAATTATTTAAAATGAAATACCTGTATCATATTGTAGAGAAAAAATTGAATAATTTTAATAACTAGAAGCACATCACCTCAGAAAACTGCTATTAGGAATAAATAAGAATTTAAAAAAAAAACTTAATAATCTACCTATCTCCTGATCAAAACCTACCGATGAGATCAACGTCAACAGGCATGTGTTCAAGGATAAACTTGAACCACTCGTCAAGAACAGCATACTCAGCTGGGTGGAGGGTTCCACTGCGCATCATGTTCTCCACAAAACAATACTTAGCACTGTAGATGGAACGTTCCATTAATTTTATAGGTGTAAGTGAAGGTTTTTTGTGCATTTCCAACATAGTCAGGGAAACGTAAGCTTGAAATGACATTGCCCATTTTGATGGATCTTTGTACATTAAATCCTGAAAGTAATGAAATGGTACATTGTTTAGTTTTTGGGTAAACAATAATTCAAGAAAATAAACAATCAAAATACATAAAAGAAACGAAGACTGACTGACAATTTGGGCACAGCTCAAACACTGGATAAGGCAAAGGCGGTTTTGAAGATTTTTTTGTGTCATTCACCGGCAAGCATTAATAACTTTCGAAAATCCTTACTAGGTAATATTGTAAATGCGAAAGTGAGTTTGTTTGTTACGCTTTCACGGCCGGCTCAACCGATCACCACGAAATTTTGCATACATGTTGTCAGGGGTACAGAGAAGGACATAGGCTACTTTTTACTCCGGGATTCCCGCGGGAACTCCAAAATCGGGTGAAACCGCGGAGCACAGCTACTTCAACATCTAAAGTTGTTCAAAAGGTAAAAACATGAATAAAACTACAGAGACATGGCACTACATGTAATGTAAGTATACAAGAAGAAACTCACCAATAAATTCCATCCATTCAGATTGCGCCATTCGTTAACTGGTTCCGTCAACAAAGTAATATCTTCAAATCGACGAAAATGTTCGAGAAACGTCGTTTTTCCACTTCCAATATTACCCTCAACCAAAACTGTAAAAGGTTTTGCATTGGAGGAGTTCATTTTGTGGAAGCGTCTACCAGCTAGAAGCAAAAAGAGACCAAGTGAGAACTAAAGTAAGTCGGCCACGCTCACGCACCACCACGACCGTAGCCGTTTTCCCGCCCAAACTGTACCAAAAATAAGCATCGTACGTCTACTTCTAAATAATAAAGTGTCAGGTTATACGGATTACAGACCTATAAAATAAACATTTCTAAAGTAACGAGTAAACATCGAGAATATTTATGTATATACTTGTTCACATAGTTCGATATTTTTTTTACATTTGTTAAAAGTTGAATTTTTTGTTTCCAGTAGTTTTAGCGGTAAAAAAAGCAAAGAGAAGAGAATTCACATTTCACTGCATGATCTCTTGACAAACTTAGTAAATTGACAACTGTTACTGAGTGACCACAAATTAACTAGACATATGTGACTCAGTGACAGTCAATAGGGTACTTGCATGAAATTTTTTTTTCAGTCTATTTTAAAGATATATGGCCTACTTAGACAAAGCAAGAAAAAGAAAAAAAATATATGCATAAATTAATGAAATAGAGCGTTTCAAAGTTCCTACTTTAGACTTTACCGCCGAAACGCGGAATGACGTCACTTGTTCAAAATTACGCCTTATTAATCTGTGATAGAATTGTCACTTTCGCATTGACAGGGTCATGCGACACTGACAGACAGATAACTTCAATGTCAAAAAGCGAAATTAAGGTTGAACTGTGTCGAGTTACTTCCAAAAGTTCCAGTAAAGAATCGAAATGCATCTTACTGGTGCATTTTAAAGTAAAAAACTTCAGAAAATGGAAAATATGCGTTGACTGTATGCACTTAGTTTCTTTTGCCTTCTCTGAAAGAGGTACATCTTTCCTAAAAAAAATAAAAGTGACGTCATGTGTTAAGCGTGGCTGTGATTGGTGTTTCGTTGCAACGTTCCGTTTCACAAAATTAAAAGTTGAATATTTCGGAAACTATTGAATTTTTTTTAGTAAATCTATAAAATCTATAAAATTTATAATAAGAAATTGTGTCAATATTTCAAAAATAGAGCCTTAGAAAAGCGTTATCGTGAAAGATTTACTAAAAAATTTTCAATAGTTTCCAAAATATTCAACTTTTAATTTTTTGCAGAGAGAAGGTAATCACTATAGTACGGACCGCCAAGAGGGGATTTGTGGATTAGCTAAAGCGCGTCAGATGAACATAAGGGGGGTACCTTGCACCATGTAGAGTACCTCCACCAAATATAGGCCTTCTACACTGGTGGGTGCGTCTAGAATAACCGATCAGATTAGTAAAAAAAAATTGATAACTCGAAATACTCGAGCGCGTCAGATTAAGATATGGTGGGTTAATTACATAGTGAGAAGTATGTATATGAATAATCTGACCATTTGAACGTGACGTAAGGGAGTTAGAGGATCACAAACTTGCAAAAAAAAAACGCAACTTCGACATTCTCGAGCGCAGTTGATTTATTTTTTATTTTAAAGTAAATAACTCAAGGATAGCGGGAAAAATATAATCTGCCGATTTTCATAAGCCGAAGAAACAAAAATCGTCTTCGAATCGAACGAGCAGCTGCAGTGAAACATGTACCTATTCATATCTCTGTCTTTCTTTCTCTTTTACTTTTTCTCTATCTCTCACTCTCTCGCACCGTCCTCACACTACTTTCCGTCGCCATAATGTCATCACAGTATATCACGGCGCTAAACGTGTCAAATTATAACTTTTTTTGGTCGGTTAAAATACATATTAAAATAAGTTAAGGTAAGAATTACATCAAACTATAGGTTCACCTATAACCTTTCACTTTAATGTAATTATATATATTTTATAATAAAGCTCATCACAAAACAACGCGTTCATGTTATTATATGTAAAACGCTCTGGCTTGTTTGTGCTTTAAAGTTAGTTTTGTGAATAATATTTTGTGAGCTTTTACATATTTCATAGAAATATAAAGTGTGTTTTTTGTGAACAAGAAATAGCTCATAAAGTTATTAAACTTACACGTCAGAAAGAAAAAAAAATCTTAAAAATAAATCATAATTTTTGTTTCTAGCAGTCAGATTAATAATACCCCTCAAAATTATTGTCAGATTTTAAGCCAACATAACTTGGAGTGCAAGCTGAACCTTCTGTAAAATAATCTGACACGCTCGAGTATTTCAAAATTGAGATTTTTTTTTGCATTTTCAAAAATTCGCTACTACCTTGCGTCACCTCTAAATTGGCAGATTTTCGAAGGGGTGCATTTTTAGGGCTCACTTAACATCCCCTTTGAATATCTGACGCGCTCGAGTAAATGTTTTTTTTTTTCATTTTCTCCACTTCCGGATGGCCACCCCCACCACGCAAATCGGCAGATGAATATATTTTTGATATCAGAGACACCTTGGAGTATCTAAACTACAATATCTGACGCGCTCGAGTATTTCCATTTTAATATTTTTTTTTACATTTTTGAAAGCCTGTAGAAGCTAAACCCACCGGTGAATGAAAAAATATCATATGACCTTATTTTGTTTATATCTCCTAATCTTCAAAACCCAATAGGTCCCAACGACGCTCGAGTCGCTCCCGAATTAGCATCGGTATCTCCCGTACTACTACGTTTATTTTGTGAAGCGGAACGTTGCAACGAAACACCAATCACAGTCAAGCTTGACACATGACGTCACTTTTATTTTTTTAGGAAACATTTACCTCTTTCAGAGAAGGCAAAAGAAACTAAGAGCATACAGACAACGCATATTTTCCATTTTCTGAAGTTTTTTACTTTAAAATCCATCGGTAAGATGCATTTCGATTCTTTACTGGAACTTTTGGAAGTAAATCGACACAGTTCAACCTTAATTTCGCTTTTGGATATTGAAGTTATCTGTCTGTCAGTGTCACATGTTCCTGTCAATACGACAGTGACATTTCTATCACAGATTAATAAGGCGTAATTTTGAACAAGTGACGTCATTCCGCGTTTCGGCGGTAAGGTCTAAAGTAGGAGCTTTGAAACGCTCTATTTAATTAATTTATGCATATATTTTTTTTCTTTTTCTTGCTTTGTTTAAGTAGGCCATATATCTTTAAAATAGCCTGAAAAGAAAAATTCATGCAAGTAATAATAATAATAATAATAAAAAAGTTTATTTTGGTAAAAATCTTAGGACTAGTTAACATTTTTTTTTATACATTAATTTATACCAAAAAAGGTCTCCGCTCAGCATTGTTGTGGCGCAAACCACAACGCTGGTCTTCCGCGGATACAGAGTACCCTATTTAAGGCGCATTCCGTGGATTCGCGCTCGAGCGCGCTCGATACCCGTTCTGTGGCTTTTCACCCGTTCCATGACTCAGAGTGCAACAACCAAACAACCATCTCCGAAGCAGGTTAATTTTCACTTTGACAGCTATGTATTGTTTAAGAAGTGTCAAAGTTTGCGCCAAAAACCGAATTCGTCGAAAAAGAAATCAATCGGAGTTCTTACAAACAAAGGGGAGGTGTCGTAGTCACAAGTTTATAATTGGATGAAAAGTAGTCTTATTTGCAATGTGAGTTGAGAGAAAACAAATGGCGCCTGAAATTTAAAATATTTTGAGGTTATAAAAACAACTCGATCGTTCTGTGGCTTGGTTGCAACTCAAACGAGTGAAATTTTAACCGAACAACTGCGCCCAAACCCACGGAACGCACACTTAGTCTCAGTCTGAGTTACAACCTCATACAACCGTGGACGAATTCTCCGACTACGCTTCAGAATAACTAATATAGTCATCTCTGTTTTCTTATACACTAATAACAGCATTAGAAAGAGACAGATATAGGTTGCTCAAAATGCAAAATGAAGCCAAGCAAACGTCAATTTGGTTACCTTTGCTACCTTTATGATGCTAAATTGAAAAGCTACATAAAGTCTCGGGTTTTTGTCATTATCTTTGTTCATCTCATTTTTCGTATAATACTTAAAAGTGAAGGAAAATTTTTACAGTAAAATGTAGAAATTTTATGTGTTACATTTGATGAAGAATATTTATCAGATTTTCTTGCGAGCATAATTAAATTCTGGAAATCTTATATATATCCATTGTTACATAAAAGTATAGAGTAGTAAATAAAAATGCACATGTTTTTGTTTTTAACACGCTTATATTATCTTCACCTGTATCACTAGTATTAAATTATGTATACCTCAGAAGAATATGCTTTAGTTATTCTTCTGAGATGTATACCTACAGTAAAAGACTAGTACTAGATAACTTTAAACTGACAGCGTGCTACTGGCGAGTTTGTTGCGCAGCTTCTCTTCGGCCATGGCACTAGGAAGCTGTGTGGATATTTTATGACAGCACATAATAATTATTGTAATTTTATTGACGTCAAAAAGAGCCACATTATGGACCAACGTTGAATAAAATTATTTGACTTTAACTGAGACTTTGATCTATCTAACCAAATTCCTAGAACCCTACTTGAGGTGCTGAAGCACCCCAAAAGGTTTTGTTTTTCAGTTTATATTACTGGTTTATAATAATAGGGATGTTGAAGACTTTTGAAAATCAAAATCCTAATTAGTCCGTCATCAAAGTCTTCACAAAAATAAATTGCCGAATTTGTAACTACACCTGCTGGGTTTCGCCTTGCAAGCTTTAACCACTTATCCCTCACTTTTTTCTTGTTAGGAACATGAGCAAACCATTTATTAGGTGATGCTTTTGATGTGTTTTTAGATACAGAGAGGGACCGCACACCACTTGTACACTTTGGAATTAATTTTTAATAAATATATTGTTGACTTTGTTCGTCGAGCATACACACAATGCTACGTGAACTTAGGTGTGACGTCACAAGTGGCGCCATGACACTCACGAGTGTTTTCGCGCACAATTCAAATTAGACAAAATAAAATGCAGTAATTTGCGTTAAAACTATAAACTAATGCTGAAATAATGAGTTTTTCGGAAATAGTACACGTGTACCTGCATTATAAAAGGGGATTTCAAAATTTGTCATCATGCCTATTAGAACCAATGAACGTTTACACCTTCCAATTTCCCAAATTGGTGTCTGACAAATTGTAAAGTGTAATAAGCGCTTAAATGTGTTAACACAGCAAACAGATGGTTTTTAAATTTTAACATGATATACCATTACCTTCTCTCTGGATATACCTACAAGCACTTGTTTTTTACCGACTTCCAAAAAGGAGGAGGTTCCATGTTCAGCTGTATGTATGATTTTTTTAAATGCATTTTCACCGATTATTCGAAGACGATTGGACCGATTTGGAAAATTCTTTTTTGTTTAAAGGGTATACTCCCAATTAGGTCCCATTGCCACCAAGTCGGGATCTGATGATGGGATCTTGCTTCCAAAATTACAGGCACACCTACACCGATTTAAGTTTTTTTTTTCAGTAAATCGTTCATTTGCTTTTGAAAAGCCAAATTTAAAGAAGTAGAACTGATGATGAAGACCACAGATGGTTATTGGAACTGCTTAATAATAGGAAAAACTTCGTATTTTTTGTGGTTTGAAGTCGGTTTTAATTTTTTTATTATTTTACTTGACACTGGTAAATATGTAGGTAAAAATAGTAGAACCCAATTTCATATTCATGCGCGGTAATTTAAAATTCACCAATAAAAAGAGTCCACGAAATCCATTGACAATTTTGTAAATTTTTGTCCGTGTCTAATAGAATTTTTTGACGTGTTTTGTTTATTCCGCCGATACGTTTACGTCTCGCTCGTTATAGAATTAAGCGAATTAAGTTACTAGTGTTCTGCCGGTAGATGACTGTGCATTCTCGGTTTGTTTTATAAAAGAAACTTAGCGTTAAATTGTCTAAAATGCTACATTCCCTTATCTTAGGTTTGTTTGAATAACATTATTATAAAGCATGCAATATTACTTCGCGCTTTTACACTGTGTTTCGCTATGTTTAATATTTACAGGTATTTTACTCTGCGTGGCGGGGTCTCTTGCTTTGTACGATTCTTCGTCGGACGTGGTAGAGCTCACGCCGAGTAATTTCGACCGACTAGTCACAAGTTCCAATGAGGTGTGGATAGTGGAGTTCTACGCGCCCTGGTGCGGGCACTGCAAGAATTTGGTCCCTGAGTATAAGAAGGCCGCCCGAGCTCTAAAGGTGTTTATAGTTTAAATGGAACAATAATTTATGAAAGAGAAATTGAAAGGAGTACATTCAGCATCGGAGCTTTATCAGTTGCTTGATTTTGTCTTATCTATACTTATTATTTATTAATATTATAAAGCTGAAGACTTTTTTTGGTTGAACGCGCTAATCTCAGGAACTACAGTTACTGGTTCAACTTGAAAAAATCTTTTTGTGTTGGATATAAAATCACACCACAACCAATAGAAGTGGAGCATCAAATTAACGCAGGTGAAACCACAGGGCACAGCTAATATTCCAATAAGATTCAGACTGTCATCTACTGTTTGCCTACCCGTGGTCTTTTCAGCAAATATAGAAAAAACATTGATTAGTTTGCTAAAAAAATATTTTTATTATATATAAAAAAAAAAAAAACACTGTCTGTTTGAAATGATCTAGCCCAAAATAAAATAAAATATATTGTAAATTGAAAAAAAAAGTTTGACATTGGTAGTAGACACATCTTTGTTTGTTTTAGTACTATAAAACTGACTCGCATATTAACTGATTCTAGTTCTCATAGTAACTAATATCTTTGTGACTATGAAATGTTCAAAATAGGCTAGTTTCCTAAATTTTTCTTTTTAGTCTGTTTTGTAGATTATTAAAAAATATTGGACACGTATTTTTTATGTAACCAAAAAATAACGGAGATATATCAAGTCGAAATTTCACATGACGTCACGCCTCGCTACAGTTTGTTCGCACGTTATAGCGAGCTGTGACGACACAAGTCCCCCACCCTAAACTTTAATGCGCTTTATCTATGCATATTTCCATTATTTAAAAAAAGCAAAAAATACGTGTCTTTTATTTTTTTATTATCTAACTGACGGACTAAATAGAATTTTGATTTTTTTACCCAGGAAACTAGCCTATTACTTTCTGAAATGTATGTACATATGTGGCAGTTCTAATAAACATTTGAATCAATAGATTTAAGTCACACATTTCTTTCCATTGTTACCAGGGCATAATAAAGGTAGGAGCTGTGGATGCAGATGAACACAAGAGCCTTGCACAGAATTATGGTGTCACAGGGTTCCCTACACTCAAAATCTTCACGGGCAGCAAGCACACCCCCTATCAGGGTCAAAGAACTGCAGAGGCTTTTGTTGACGCTGGTCTCAAGGCTGCCAAAGAAAAGGCTTATGAAAATCTTGGCAAGAAATCTGGTGGATCCTCATCATCAGATAAGGTAAAACTTTTAAAACTTCTTGCTGTTTTATTGAAGAAGCATAAAGGAAAAAGCCTCAAAGGCTTAATAAAAAATTATATAAAATCTACTCTTCATCCCCATTCACTGTGAATAATTAAGTAAGATAAAATCTTTGGCAAACTACATATTAAAATAATAAAATTTCCTTTGGTATATAATTGCAATGTAGACATTTTTTTAAAATTTGTTTTAACAAATACAAACAACACATACAAAAGATTTTCAAAAATACCATATGAGTTTTCAAAATAATAGAATGAAGCAAGAGCAGCTGCATTAAAAATTACTGCTCTCTAACAATGTCTAATTTTGACTGTCTCCCCTATTAGCTGAAACTCATTTATGGCCACATTATACCATGGAAAAAAATATTGAAGACTGATAATAATAAACGTGATATAAATATAAAAAGACAACATCGTAATTATTGGCCTTCCATGAATGAAAAAAAGAAGTTAGGCAAACTTCAAGCACATTTGTTTAGAAGAATATACCATAGTGACTCAGAAAAACCTAAAATAATAAAAAACCTACATACAATCAAGATCAAATAGGGGGTAATAAAAAAAAACTAAAAACTAAAAAAATTAAATGTTTTAATAAAATCATGTGTTAAAACATTAAAAAAACTTTTTTTTTAATTATAAATGACCTTTGATTATGTTTTCATAATGATGTAGGTACAATCATTTTTAACATATGTACAATGAACTTTATTTTAAGGGGGTTGACTTCATTATATCTTGTCCAACATTTACCTAGAGGATAAATTAGTATACTATGAGCTGTAGCTATTCATAAGTCATTATATTCTTCAATTATGACTAGACTAGCTGTTCCCCACGGTTTCACCAGCGTTAATTTCGGAGTTCCCGCTGAAATTCCGGGGCAAAAAATACTCTATGTCCATCTCTGTGCCCCTGACAATGTGCAGTATGCAACCAATTCCAACAATTATCGTTATATTTTAACAAATTTACACAAAACCTTGATATATTATTATAATACCTAAACCTTCCTCACGAATCACTCTATCAATTGGTGAAAACCGCATGAAAATCCATTCAGTAGCTTTTGAGTATATCGCGAACAAACAGACAGACAGACTCCACGTAGGACTTGATTTTAAAATAATATGTAGTGATAAGGTGCTAGTGATAATATGTGTACAGAATTTTTTGATATTTTACTTTCCATGCAAACAACATTCATATGAGTTTTGATATGTGGACATGTTTTTTTCAATTCAAGATATCTACGAAATATGTTTTTTAACTAAGATTGTTAATAGCAAAATAACTTCGTATTTCTAATGAGAAAAGAATTATGTTAAATAAACAAGCGCAAGAAGCGTGGGCGCGAAAGCCAAGCACCTACTGGCGCCTACGCAGGCTGGCGCTCTCTCTTTTCTAGATGCAGATATACGCCCACCTACAAATTGGGACCACGTCAGCTCAGCCTTAAATATTTTTCTGATAATGACGTGCCTCTTTTGACAGAGAATAGGCTAGTTTCCTGGGTAAAAAAAATCGAAAGTCTATTTAGTCCGTCAGTTAGATAATAAAAAATAAAACACACGTATTTTTTGCTTTTTTAAAATAATGGAAATATGCATAGATAAAGCGCATTAAAGTTTAGGGTGGGGGACTCGTGATGTCACAGCTCGCTATAACGTGCGAACAAACTGTAGCGAGGCGTGACGTCGTGTGAAATTTCGACTTGATATATCTCCGTTATTTTTTGGTTACATAAAAAATAAAAAATACGTGTCCAATATTTTTTAATAATCTACAAAACGGACTAAAAAAAAATATTTAGGAAACTAGCCTCTCTGTTATAAAAGGGATGTTGACGACTTTTGAAAATCAAAATTCTGTCAGAAAATATGATAAAAAAATTATAGACACGTATTTTTGCTTTTTCAAATTAATGAAAATATATACAGAGATAAAGCGCATTAAAGTTAAGATGGGGGCTCGTGACGTCATTAACCGCTATAAGCCCCCATACAAACTGCACCGGACAGTGACGTCAAGCGAAATTTCAACTCAATGTATCGCCGCCATTTTTTAATTACGTAAAAAATACGTGTCCAATATTTTTTATTAATCTACAAGACGGACTCAAGTAAAAAAAAGTCTACTAGTATAATTATGATAGTGAGACTAATAAAGACCTATATCGTAAATATATTACATAACTATCGCACTTATCTCGAAATAGGTACGGTGAGGCAAAGCTGCAGCAACACCTTGGTTGTGACTTTTCGTCATCAATGGAAATGATAGTCTTCAGTAATATTGTTATAAAATTTTCATGTGACACGGCTCATGACTAAAGTTACCAACCCTCCCGGAACGCCCAGGAGACTTCGTATATTATTTTCAACCTCCTGAGCACCTAGCCCGCATTACATTCTTCGGTTTTTGTTGGATTTTTTAAATTAATTTTTGTTTTTATTAATAAATAAATAATTAGCTGACCTGCCGCCCGCTCTATGTACCTACTTCAAAAAGGATAACTATCTATCATCACGAGTAGTAAAAATTCGCTTCAAAAAATTATAATTTTAGCTAATTGGGTATTCTCCAGGGTATGAAACTCGAAATTCTAATTAGTCCGTCAGTTATAAAATAAAAAAATAATAGACACGTATTTTTTGCTTTTTTAAATTAATGAAAATAAACATAGATAAAGCGAATTACAGTTTAGGGTGGGGGACTCGTGACGTCAATATTCAGTATAATAAGCCCCCTGCCTTAGACAAACTGCACCGCGGGTTGTGACGTCACGCGAAATTTCAACTCAATGTATCGCCGTTACTTTTTGATCACGTAAAAAAAGAAAAAATACGTGTCCAATATTTTTTACTTATCTACACGACGCGATGGACTAAAAAATTTTTTTTTTCAAGTAGTCAATTTACTGACCAAGTGTAGTGTGAACATAATAATAATATTTTTTTTAATAGTTAACTAGTTGTGTGCACATCAGTCTGGAGTAGATACTGAGTCAGCGTGTAGACACGTAGGCCTCCTCCAGTGTTTTCCACATTTTTCTATCTTCAGCTGTGTTATGTCGTCGGATCATATTTTACATAGTCTTTCTCTTATTGATGCCTTAGAGACCATAATATTTAATATGTACATAATCCTACTAATATTATAAACGCGAAAGTTTGTAAGAATGTATGTATGGATGGATGGATGGAAGGATGGATGGATATTTGTTACTCTTTCACGCAAAAAACTACTAGATGGATTTAAATGAATCTTTACAATAATATAGCTTATACATCAGATTAACACATAGAGTACTTTTTATCCCGGAATTCCCGCGGGAACTCTGAAATTAACGCGGGTGAAACCGCGGGGCACAACTAGTACAAACTAATAATAATAGTCATATTTTTTTCTCCAGTCGGACGTGATCACGTTGACGGACAGCAACTTCAAGGAGCTCGTGCTTGACAGCGAGGACCTGTGGCTGGTGGAGTTCTACGCGCCCTGGTGTGGACACTGCAAGAACTTGGAGCCGCACTGGGCCAAGGCTGCCACTGAACTTAAGGGCAAGGTAATAAGACGATACAAATATACAGGGTGTAAAGTTGAACGTGGGACACACATGATGTATTTTAAGCTATTTATGTAACTAAAAACATATATGTGTAATACACACCACAGATAAATCACATAGAAAACATTAACGCATCGTGAGTTCAACAGCTGCAATGCAAAGAGGCGTTGAAGGCGCTAATTTACGTGAATTTTTTTTTTTCAAAATTTAATTTGTTTTTGTGTTTTTTTTTAGATATTTGCGACGAGAGTCCGTAAACTGTCAGTAACAGACTAAACAGTAAACAAATCCTCCTTCAATACCTACATCTCTTGTTTAACTTCACACCTTGTATAGATATTTTTCTTTGTTTAACGAACACCTTAAAAAAAAGAAAATTAAAATATTTTTAACTAGCTGTCCTCCGCGGTTTCACCCGCTGTAGTTTCGGAGTTCCCGCAGGAATTCCAGGATACAATTCACCCTATGCCATTCTATGCCAACGTGTATGCAAAATTTCATAATGATCGGTTGAGCCGTTAAGGCGTGAAAGCGTAACAGACAGACAGAGTTACGCATTTATAATGTGAATTATGGATTACTAAAAGAAAACTAACGTCACCTCCTCACCTCAGGTGAAAGTGGGCGCTCTGGACGCGACCGTGCACCAGGCGATGGCGTCCCGCTACCAGGTGCAGGGCTACCCGACCATCAAGCTGTTCGCGTCGGGCCGCAAGGGCGCCGACTCGGTGGAGGACTACAACGGCGGGCGCACCGCCAGCGACATCGTCGCGTGGGCGCTCGACAAGCTGGCCGAGAACATACCCGCTCCGGAAGTGCTGCAGGTAATCTAACTGCTGCTGCTTCGCTGGCGTCGATTTGGCAGTTCGGGACTCCGTGGAATCCATTCTTTGCTGACGTTTCCCACCTGTGACTAGTTGTTTTTTGTTTTTAAAAGTTCTTTATTTAATTATATTACAATGTGAACAAATGAACTTATTCTAAATGTACACGGCATATTGTAAATGTTACGTAGGCAAACAAATGCCTTTCTAAACACATAGAATCAGCAACACATTTTGATTAATAGAAAACAAATTACTTACACTCACATAAGTTTGCATAGCAGGTTTGGTAGTTACCCACTAATCACATTAAACAGCTATTTTTAAAAAATTAATTTGCTAATTTAATAATGAAAACAAGATAGATTAATTGAAATACCTGTGACTAGTGATGTTCCGAAAATCCGTATCCGCGGATATCCGAGGGTGAACAAAAATCCGCATCCGTTACACTCTTTTGGCGGATCTTTTTGACGCATCTTTATTAATTTTCAACACATTGATGAAATAAACAAAACAAAAGAAAGACCCGCGCAACGCAAGTCGAAACATCTCTTGTCACGCAAAGCGTCAAGTGGCGTCAAATATCGTTTCAAGGTCACGCTCACCGACACCAATTGAGTAAAAAAGTTAAGATATGTGTCCGTACCTATCCGTATTCGCGGATCTTGACACTAAAAATCCGTATTCGGGTCCATATCCGCGGATATACATTTTTAACGATCCAGCACATCACAGTCAGTGAGTCAGTACTCAGTAGTGAGCGTTAAGTTAAACTTTGAACTAGAGACCGTAGTCAAGTGCCAAATGGTTGCTTAACTCATCCACGCCCAAACAAAATCTATTCAAAACAATCATGAGTGTCAGTAGGTATCTCATGAAAAAAGTCAGAAAATAAATATTTTTTCGAGTTGAAAATAATGTAAAGTTTAAAGTATAAAATTTTAACGTATATTAAAACTTTCTTTCAGAATACCTTTAACAATATGGCTTTTGACAATGTTATGGTGATAAAACAATTTATAATACTAGTTCACTGATATTTCTTTTTACAATTTGAAATCACAGAACAGAAAATAACAGATAGAACGGACATCAACTTAGTTTAGTATGTCTTGTCGCCGGGTGATTTTCGCACACGAGACTATTCGTCACGCACTAAAACATTCACTAACGTAAAGAAATGCATTAAACGCTTTATGGTTATGTTTTTACTTAGTCACTGTTTTCAAAATTCACAGTTTTGGGAATATTGTGGTAAATATACTTGGGATGGCAGCAAAAGAAGTTTTGGGCAAGTTAGAGCATTTGCTCTAACATCCTTTGCAACGGTAGCGCCCCTGCGCCTACAATATGTCCTCTCTAGTTGTTATAATTGCTCTGTGTTTGAAATAGTAGTCTATAACAATATTATGATTAGTAAACTGTAACTAATAACCACCACTGTTAAATATTAATTGTTTTATAAATGTTTTGTTTGCTATTAAAGAAATCAAAATATTGACTTTTATATATAGGTACATACCAATGTTATTATTACTTTCATATTATATTATTTAAGTATGTAGTTTTGTAAATCTAATTTTATGGTTACTGCTTTTATATCGGCGTATGTTTTTACCAATTTTTTTTTAATATAAAATTCAGTTTAGCTACGCACGTTCTATTGTATTGTGAAACGTGCTAAAACACAGTCATTTTCAGCAGTTCACTCTAGAAACTTTGTATCCAACCTTAGAAAAATCGACAGTATTGAAGAATTATCGTATAATCGGTTTTAATATGTGACTCTGGAGGAGATTGAATGAAATGTTTATTATCTATACATCTACATATAGTCTATACGTACATACATATAAATAAAATTGAAGTGTCTGTTTGTGATACCAAATTAAGAGCTTGTCACTAAATGTATATGAAAGTATATACGTTACTTACATATATTTTTTTTTATTATTCTCTGTCGGTCTGTCTGTTTGTTCCAGCTAATCTCTAAAACGGCTGGACCGATTTTAACGGGACTTTACTTGCAGACCGCAGATGTTATCTTAGACTATTTTTATAAAAAAAAAATTGTTCCCCCGGGAATTCCGAAACTCGCGCGGGTGAAACCGAGAACCGCGGGGCACAGCTAGTTTATTACTAAGCGTCATGTGTTAGTTCAGCTGGAAGGCTTGTCCCCCCTAGACAAAAACGCCGATGTTGATGCAAGCCGTCCGCCTGCAGCAGCAGTGTTATATAGTTATATAGTTTCGCTTGTATGGAGCCGTGCGGTGATGACGTGTCCACTGTCCAGGTGGTGGACGAGGCGACGATGGCGGCGTGCAGCGAGAAGCCGCTGTGCGTGGTGGCCGTGCTGCCCCACATACTGGACTGCGACGCGGCGTGCCGCGGCGACTACCTCGCCGTGCTGGCGCGCCTCGCCGACAAGTACAAGAGCAAGATGTGGGGGTGAGTGCGCCCATTCCGCCCCAGCTCAGGCCCACTGTTGGACCTTTAGATCGGTTAAGGAGGCCCATAACACCCAACTGGTTAAGAGAAAAAACGTTGAAAAAACATCCAAACACAACTAAATTAGAATAGATTTATTTATTTAAAACTACATACATTTAAACACAGCTACAATCTATATAAGGTGTGGCAAAATTAGCTTCAAATATTAACAGGGTTGAAAGTATACACCTTATAAATATATAAAGATAAAAAAATTTAAACAAAATAAACCAATTAAAAAGAAAATAACTGCGAAGGCGCTCGCCGCTCAATCGCTTTACACACACATCGCATCTTAAGATCAATGACCTCTATCGGCGCTCGATGATGACCTCTAACTGACCAGCTCCATGCATCGCTCGCTGTGTGCGTGATCGTGCCTTGTATACGTATTTGTAAGCTACGTATATTGTGTGCCTTGTGAATGTAGTTGTAAGGTTTTTTCAATTATTTTCTTTTCTTCATATTCTGAAAAACTACCGAATTTATAATTTTTTCGCTTATCCTGTTTGTTATAACGTATATCCTGTAAATATTTGCAGTAAATTTTGCCACATCTTATATATAAATGGCTGGACCAGTTTTGCTAGTTCTGTGTTGTTTGTTTGTAATTGTAAGGAGAAGGTTCTTACGAAAGACGTTTGGCGTTCCTGCGGGAATTCAGAAACTCACGCGGGTAAATGTCGGAAACGGTTGGACCAATTTTGGCGGGATTTACACTGCTAATTAGCTAATGTTATAAGAAGTAAATTAGGCTACTTTGAGTTACTGCGGCAATTCTGAAACATATTATTGAACTTCATATTAGTGAAAGTTCCATAACCAAATCGCCACGTTTCCCTCCCAAGATGGGTGTGGGCGGAGGCGGGAGCGCAGCCCGCGCTGGAGGAGGCGCTCGAGCTGGGCGGCTTCGGCTACCCCGCCATGGCGGTCGTGAATGCCAAGAAACTCAAGTTCTCCACGCTCAGGGGGTCCTTCTCCGAAACTGGCATCAACGAGTTCTTGAGGTGAGTAATATACCATAGTAGTTCGTTCATAGTGTTACTTCAGTTATCCGACGTTGATTAGGTAAGCACTTTTGCACTCAGCATGCAAACAGCATGCTAAGTGTAATTAATATTGTTACGTGCTAGGGTTCTTTATTCGGAGTTTAACACTAACTTTACAAAAACACTAGGTCTAGGGTTCCTAGGTCTAGGTATCGCAACACTGAAACACTAAACGACAGATCTCGAAGTCCAATAGTCTCGCCAAGGTCGCAGGTAGTCGCAGGTATCGCTCAAGATTCACTCGTAGTTATCGCCTTGAAAGCTCAAACTGAACTGCCCGTCCGGTTCGGTTGCGCTGTTTATATACCCAACCGAACGGGGCTCTAGAATGTTCGAGTTCAATGTGTTTTACTAGCCACTCGGCCGAACGTTTCTAGAATAGAACTTCTATCGACTTCGCTACTCCAATGTGTTTGCTTTACATTGCGTGTTTTGTATGCATCGCGCGTTTTGCATACATTGCGCGCTATCAATTTAGCTCGACCGCGACACTGCCCCCTTCTTAGAGATGCTCGTCCCGAGCGTCACTATTGCTGCCTTGATAACGTGCTAAGCGGTCGATGTGCACTATTTTGAAAGCTCCCCTTGGTTGACGTTGAATCCGATACGTCACGTCATTCATCCGGGTAACAACCTTGTACGGGCCTTCCCATCGAGTCTGTAATTTCGGAGATTTTCCCTTTCGACGGATAGGATTGTGTAGCCATACAAGTGATCCCTCCTCAAAACCACTTGTATTCGCCCTCCGGTCATATCTCGTCTTCATGTTCTCGCTTGACTGCAAACCATGCTCCCGAACCAAAGCATAGACGTCTTGCATCTTCTCCCGTAGATCGGAGACGTAGTCCTGCATCGATTGGGGGTCATCTGGAGGTCCGCCTGTCAGTAGATCCACTGGTAGCCGTAGTTCTCTACCGAAGTTCACATACGCTGGGGTCGCCTTCGTGCTCTCATGCTCAGATGTTCTGTAGGCGAGTAGGAACAGCGGTATGAATTTGTCCCAATCTCTCTGGTGTTTATCAACCAGTTTCGCCAAATTCCTTTCTAGCGTCTGGTTAAACCTCTCCACCATGCCGTCGGACTGAGGGTGATATGGCGTGGTCCTCGTCTTGTGCATTCCCAAGATTTTGCACATTTCCTGAAATAGCTGGGATTCGAAGTTCCTTCCTTGATCTGAGTGGATTTCCAAGGGAACACCGAACCGACATATCACTTCCTCAACCAACTTTGAGGCTACTGTCGCGGCTTCCTGATTAGGTATGGCGAACACTTCCGGCCACTTGGTGAAATAATCCATGACGACCAAGAAGTACTTGTTCCCTGACTCGGTCACTGGAAAAGGTCCAGCCACGTCAACAGCAATTCTTTCCCAGGGCGCACCAACATTATAGAGTTGGAGGTTTCCGCGGGTCCTAGTTGACGGACCTTTGACTGCAGCACAAGTGGTACATTTGCGGCACCATTCCTGCACATCCTCTCGACAATGAAGCCAGTAGAATCTTTCCCTCACTTTTGTTAATGTTCTCTTCACGCCAAGATGTCCACCTGAAACCCCATCATGTATTTCACGAAGAACATCTTTCACCCTGGTCCTTGGAACAACTAACTGAAGGTGGAACTCTCTGCCGTTAGGTTTCTCCCATTTTCGGTAAAGTATTCCGTTCTGCAGAATAAAGCTGTCCCATTGGGCCCAATAGGCTTTAGTGACAGGGCTAGTGGGTGCGACCTCAACCCATTTTGGTTTGTCCGCACTACGTTTTTTCCAAGCCACGATGAGTCGAACGTCTTCATCATCTTCCTGAGCTTCTCTCATGGCTTCATCTTGCCACAGTCCCGAAGGGCTCGTTCTCGTAAGCTTAACAGCCAGTTCTTTCGACTCCTGTTTGACACAATGCTTACAATCCTCCGGGCATGGCCTTCTTGAGAGGGCGTCAGCGTTGCCATGGGCCTTCCCACTACGGTGTTCGGTGACGAAGTCAAACTCCTGGAGTTGTTCGATCCATCTGGCAACTTGACCTTCTGGATTCTTGAACTGAAGTAACCACTTCAAGGCGGCGTGATCAGTGCGAAGTGTAAACTGTCTGCCGATGAGGTATTTGTTGAAGTGTTGCAGCGTCTTTACTACTGCCAAGAGTTCCCTCCTTGTCACGCAGTAGTTCCGTTCAGGTTTCGACAATGATTTGCTAAAATAAGCAATCACGACTTCTTTATCGCCTTGTTTTTGAGACAAAACACCACCGATCGCCGTGTTGCTAGCATCTGTGTCGACAATGAACTGGCCGCAAGTCTGAGGGTAACCTAAGATCGGTGTTTCACACAAACACTGCCTCAATTTTCGGAAGGATTCTTCGCAGCTTTCGTCCCAACAGAATGGCTGTTTCTCTTCAGTTAGGCGATGCAACGGTTTGGCGATTTCAGAAAATCCTCTAACAAATCGCCTGTAGTACGAGCATAGTCCCAGGAACGCTCGCACTTCCGTCTTATCTCTGGGAGTTGGCCACTTCTGTACTGCTTCAATTTTCTGCGGATCAGTCTGGATTCCCTCGCTGGTGATTACGTGGCCGAGGTAATTGACTTTATTACTGAACAGATGGCACTTCTTCGGGTTCAGTTTTAAGTTGGCACCTCGTATCTTTCCGAAGACTTGCTCCAAATTCCGCAGGTGATCTTCAAAGTCTCGACCCATGATGATGACGTCATCCAGATAGACTAGGCAGGCGTCTCCCACTAACCCTGCCAGTACACACTCCATGAGACGCTCAAAGGTAGCTGGCGCGTTGCATAATCCGAAAGGCATAACGTTAAACTGCCATAACCCTTTGCCAGTTGTAAATGCTGTCTTCTCTTTGTCTTTCGGATGGATTTCTACCTGCCAATAGCCAGATTTCAGGTCCAAGGTCGAGAACCATTGCATACCACTCAGGGTATCCAAGGTATCGTCGATACGTGGTAGTGGATAGCTGTCCTTCTTTGTGACATCATTTAACCGTCGATAATCTACACAGAACCGCATGCTACCATCTTTCTTCTTCACCAAGACCACAGGCGAACACCACGGGCTTGCGGATGGTTCTATAATCTTATTTCTTCTCATATTCTCTACCATGTCATGAACTTCTTTTTCCTTAGCAATCGGAATTCGCCTTGCTCGCTGCCGAATAGGTCTTTCATTCCCGGTGTCGATTCTGTGTTGAACTAACGACGTCCTTCCAAGATCTTCTTCCTGGGAGGAGAAGATATCTGCGTAGCGCAGCAGCATTTTCTTAGCTTTGAAGCTCTGCGAATAGGTCAGATTGTTCTTACAGCCGTCAAGAAGTTCTGTAATAGTAGACCCATTCTTGGTGTTGGACGCATCTGATTCTGCTATCGGCATTGATTGACACTGCTTTACCCAGACAGCTTCCTCGCATTGTCCAACAACTTCACCCTTATTTAAGGTAACCTCGTGATTCTCCAGATTCACGACTCTTATTACTGCAGTGTTTGTTCCTCTTACAAGGGTCCTTGCTGTCAAGAGTCTCTGGGTCGACGTTTTGCTTGGTGTATCTTCAATCAACACGCATCTTGGCTTGTTGTTTTTAGCTGATGGCAGCTTCACCTCTACTTGAGTTTGTGCTCGTCCAGGTATGACAACTTTGTTTAGGCAAGTCACTTTTCCAGTGGGACCTCCAAGTATCAATATCTCCTCGTCGCCACACTTGAAAACGCTGTTAGTGACGTCAATTCTGCAGTTATGTTTCTTCATGAAGTCCAGGCCCAAAATGCACTCGTCGATAATTTCAGCCACTATGACGTTGTGAGTGTACGGTACTTCTCCCACATACATTGTGACTGATATTTCCCCCAGGACGGGTATTGGCTGACCGGAGGCGGAAAGAAGCCGACAATCGACCTTCTTGCGTCCCAACGCACCTTCCACCATGTCCGGCTGAACTATCGTCCTAGAGGCTCCGGTGTCTATCGTCATTTTGCAGTCTTTCCCATTAACCGTGCCGCATATCGATAGACTGTTCCCATTGCACGCTTGTGAGATGACCATTGCTGGGGCTTCTTTCATGCCAGCCAGTACCCGCCCCTTAGTCCTGGCTGTTACTCGTTTCCCTGACTCCCGATAGAGGACGGAGTCTCCTGCCTCTTTGTCAGTTCATCAAGTTGTTTCTGAAGCTTGATGATTTTTTCTGTCACCTCATCCTTCTTCGGGCAGGAAAACTGCAGGTGGCCTCGTTCACCGCATTTGTAGCACAAGGATCCAGTCTTCTTTAGGGGTGCCTTAATTACCTTAACTTCTTCAGTGACTTCCCGCAGCTTATGCGCACGCACATCTCGCCGCACTGCTTCAACTTCCAGGGCATGTGCCAGGGCATCCTTCAGCGAGGCATGATGACGAAGCCCCACTGCAGCCCTTATCTCCATGTCCCGGATGCCATCGACGAAGGCTTGCAAAATGTTTGCGTCCACCATCTTGGTGTCAACCGTCGGGTGCGCTTTGCGGACAAGCTTCTCGATCTCCAGTGCCCACTGCTGTAGTCCTTCTCCTGGACGCTGGACTCGATCGCGTAACTGGGCCCGGAACACGTGTTCAAGGTGGCGCTCCCCATATCTGGATTCAAGGGCCTCCATCAGTTCCTTGAAGCCACTTCCTGAGCTAGGCAGTGCCTCTAAGACAGACAAAGCTGAGCCCCTGAGCGCCACAGTGAGAGCTGTCAGGCTCTGCTCATCCGTCCACCCATTAGCAGTAGCGACGGTCTGGAACTGCTGCCGATACGCGGGCCAAGACGTAGTTCCGTCGTAAGGTGGCACCTTCACTCTTGGTCCCTGGACTACGGCGACGGCTCCACTTGATGTGATTCCCGCAGTTTTAAGTCGCAACAATTCTTTTTGCAGTCCAGAGACACCAGTTTCTAATCCTGTGACCCGCTCCTCGACTACATTCTTCAGTCCAGTAAGATCAGTTTCCAATACTGTGACGCGCCCTCCTACTGAATCGACGTCTTCACGGAGTTGCTTCACTACATTGCTGACCTTACCAACGGCCGCCAAAACTGTGTGAAGATTTTGCTGTTGTTCTTCACGATTTTGTTGTTGCTCTTCACGTATGACGTGAAGTAGTTTGGCGCGCTCCCTTTGATCTTCACGCATCTGGTGCATGCCCTTATTAATGCTCTCGACCATCGCCACCAAGCTCCGTATATCCAGAGTTGGTACGGCCGCTGCTCGTGCAGTAGTTGTAGTCCGGCCATGGCCGGTGGGCGTGGCCAGATGGGCGGAGTCAGTGGGCGGGGCTTCGACGGTGGGCGGGGCCCAGAGGGCGGGGCTTAGGGTAGGCGTGGCCACGTGGGTGGCGCCAGGAGGCGTGTCCACTTGACCAGTGGGCGGGGCCTCGGTGGTGGTTGGAGCCAAATGGGCGGGGCCAGTGGGCGTGGTCAGGTCGGTGGGTGGGGCCTCCATAGTGAGTGGAGGGTGGTGGGCGGGGCCAGTGGGCGGGGCCCGATGGCCAGTGGGTGTGGCCTGGCGGGCTGCAGGCGTAGCCCCCGCAGCACGTTGTGCCCTCGTCCTGACGCCTTCCTCGGCGATGTCTTCCCTCGGAGTTAGTGGCATCTCCAAATTTCACTTCCGACACCAAATTGTTACGTGCTAGGGTTCTTTATTCGGAGTTTAACACTAACTTTACAAAAACACTAGGTCTAGGGTTCCTAGGTCTAGGTATCGCAACACTGAAACACTAAACGACAGATCTCGAAGTCCAATAGTCTCGCCAAGGTCGCAGGTAGTCGCAGGTATCGCTCAAGATTCACTCGTAGTTATCGCCTTGAAAGCTCAAACTGAACTGCCCGTCCGGTTCGGTTGCGCTGTTTATATACCCAACCGAACGGGGCTCTAGAATGTTCGAGTTCAATGTGTTTTACTAGCCACTCGGCCGAACGTTTCTAGAATAGAACTTCTATCGACTTCGCTACTCCAATGTGTTTGCTTTACATTGCGTGTTTTGTATGCATCGCGCGTTTTGCATACATTGCGCGCTATCAATTTAGCTCGACCGCGACAATATGTATAAAAATCAATTGTCATACGTTAGTCTCGATAGTGGCTCGGGCAATTTGACTAGTGGGATTTTCTGCAGGGATTCCGAAACTCAAACGAGTGCAGAGTTAAACGCGGGCGGAGCTAGTATCGTAATACAAATCAGTCTACCTGTCTGTCTATAATATCGGATATTTTTTTCATCACTAGGGATTTGTCGTTCGGCCGCGGCCAGACGGCGCCCGTCAGAGGGGCGGAGATGCCCAAGATCACCGCCACCGAGCCCTGGGACGGCAAGGACGGCGAGCTGCCCCCGGAAGAGGACATCGACCTATCAGATGTAGACCTCGAGAAGGACGAGTTATAAAAAAAAACCAGTGGCGTGACGTGAATGCTTGTGTGAATGTGGTAGCACTCTTGCTCATCAAGGAATTCAGAAACAAAAAAATGTCTATGAATATTTTTTACAATCTATGAAAGACTTAGGAGTTTTTTGGCGGGGATCAAAGATGGCGGTTCGGTCATTTATTTTCATGTCGATAAAAATTGTTAAAATTGGGGTTTGTTGTGTTATAAGGTGCTGTATTGGACAATAATTATTTTCACAGTGACGATTTTCATATGCTCATATGACATTTCGAGCTGATTTCTTTGGTTTCCTCCGAGAACTCTGAGAAAGTTTTTGCAAGCTATAGTACCGTGGCTTGCAATTTCAAACTGACAACGATGCTCACTGATTTATACATTTATCTGATTGTTTTTACTTGAAACTGGCTAAATGCATTATATGCGATTGTCCATAAAAAGAAAGAAAGAGGTCATCATTGAAATTGAAAATAACTTTATTTGGCTAACTAGTCGGTATGTTTTGTAATTCCTTGTCGGTAAGAGTTTTTTGCTGTGTTAAGGCCAACATTTCCTCTAGTTGTAACATATCTGAGATATCACAGTGTTAGATATATAGGTAATTAATTTTATTGTGTATGTCGCTCAGTCAATATCCGATGTACTTATATATTTATTTACTAACGCATTTATCTGAATCGATAGACTGATATTCTATTTTCAACGGTAAATATTATATATTTTATTTTTATGCCATAAATCTTTTTTATATAATAATGTATAATTACTGTCGTATTTTATACACTTTAATAACAGCTATATTCACTCATCTAAATTTATTAGTAGTCTTCTATATAATACAGGCTGCGTCTTCCGTAATTAATGTAGAGCAGCCACAAAATTTGTATAACTTTATAAATTATCATAATAAATGTTCAGATTTTTTTTGCTAAAATAAATAGTTTTATTTATCTAAAAACTTACGTACACGTTTAAATTGTAAATCAATGACAGACAGTAAACAGTATTGTTTGAATTCATTCCTTCTTTTCTATATGAAATTGTACTCCGGCCTCATTTATTTTGCATCATTTTTTTCTTACGAAGAAACTAAGAAATATCGATGCGAAGTGTCGGATACGGAGCTGAAGTCGGAACCGGACTTGTAATATGAATCAGGAATTCCGACTTATCGGAGTCGGAGTCGACTCCGATATCCGACATCCGTACTTTATTGGATTAAGTACCTACGGGGTTAGCCAAGTTGACATTCTACAATCGTTAACGCATAGAAAACTAAAATAGAAATCTTTGGTCAGCCAAAGTTAAATATCTATACGACACATATAAACCTGTAGGGGGAGCACGAATTTTTTCGCTCTCGTCTAGTCGATATCGTCGTAATGTCAAAGCGTTTTTTTGTATGGAAAATGAACAACACTGGATAGGTGGCGCTGTTTATTTTCCATACAAAAAAAATGCTCGATATCGACTAGACGAGAGCGAAAAAATTCGTGCTCCCCCCCCCTACTGGTCTTGCCATTCGTCCTCAGTTGCCGCATAGTGTCGCCGCATTCACACTATTAAAGAGATATTATCAATACATGATATCGCACATCTAAAACTGCTTATTTTTTTTTTTTCACCAAACAATTGCACACAAAATATTACTTAATCTAGCTTACAAAATAATTATAATTCTATGTGCAACCAGCACCGGTAACCACAGATTACTTAAATAGTAGTTTTAATGCTATGCGCTGTGCCTATTAAGATGTGATATGAAATAAAATATCAGCTTATTGAGTAATAGGGCGTGTCATTTTTGTTTATATGTATAAGCTCTACCCGCGATAAAACACGGTTCTTTGCCTCAGAGAATGATCAGAGTACCTGTATTGAAAATTGCCCATTTGTCTTCGGAGGTAACCGGAAATGACCCAGCACGAGTTCCACCCGACACTTAATTTTCGTAACAACGACGAGATTGACCAAGTGTGAGAGCTACGCGCTAGGCAATCAAGTGGTTCTGGGTTTGATTCTGGTAATCGCGGTTTGTGTGATGAACACGGGGTTCGGCATTTCAGTATGAAATGTACCTTATAATTTGCTAGATACCACCATAAGCTTAATTTTATAGTATCAAGTATATGTAGGCACAGATAATATTATAATAATGTAGGTATATCAGGATTCAGTAGGTAAAACTAGGATTCTCTCATGCGTATGGTGGGTGTAGACTTAGGGAAAGGCAACGAAACCGTCAATAATAACGGCTGTTACTGTCCCCTGTGAGAATCGAAGCCGCGACCTTCTGCGTAAGTACACGTTCCACGCTTTGCTGGCGCCACGGTCAGCGGTTGGGACATTGTTATTCTCTGTATAGCATACTTAATGGTTGGAAATAGGTACCCATTTAAATATAAGTAATACTTAATAGTCATTGTTCTAGTCGAGTAGGTACCTAATTAACATCAAATCACCGCATTCGACTGTTCACGCTAACAATGATCAATTAACTCCATTATACTACAACTTAACATTCTGAATTTAACGGACATTAGTTTCATTAAATTTTTAAACTTCCATAAATGATAGAAAAGGACACCTACTAAAAATATGTTTTAACGGGCGGGGCTGAATTCCTGGATTAAAGTATCCTATATCCTTTTGTGTACCTACCCTTGACTTGTATGCTAAATTTCATGATGATCGGTTGAGTAGCTAAAACGTCAAAAAACAGACATGTGAAAGTACTTATGCCATTTAATTAGTACTTGTTTACTGACGTAACTAAGCATGATGGTTGGTCATGTAAGAAAATAAGAAGTAGTTATTTCATGTTATTAACATTTTATTTGAACCCTTAGAACTAAAATAACTACAATAATAATACAGCACAACAAAAGTTGTGAAAAATGCAGTCTCAAGCGTAAATTAGCAGTTTTCAAGTCTTAAAGGTGAAGACGGTAGTTTGTGCAATTATGTCAGCATGAGAAATGACATTCTATATTAAAAGGAGGTAGACATCGCACTAGCTCGCGGAAACTGAAGCCTTCAATTTCCCCTAATTAGCGCAATTCAATTTAGTCGCCTATTAGCAGCGAGTAAAAAGCACGTAGGTATTTATAAAATGTTGTTTTGTGCTTTTGTATTATAATAATAACATATGTATTAAAAGGTATTATTTGAGATCTTACTCGGCTTGCCCTCAGACTAGATAGTTTATATTTTGTCTGAGGGCTTGCCGGAAGTTGTCATTTGCCAATCACTTGTGAGCGCGCAAATAAGTGCCTATTTTTACGGTTCATCTTGACCCTTGAACGGCTCAAAAAAAACTCGTCTAAATTAGTTGTCGCAAGTCTCACATCGCACTTAGTCAACGTACATAGTGCCCGCAGCAGCAGCACTCTCATCAGGAGGGGGGAAATAAACACGGTCATGAGAGATCATAATTAATGACGTAATGTACCTACTTCATTCACTCTCCTTTTTACCATAATGTGGCCATATTCTTTCATCGTTACCCACCATGGTCCTCCTGTGAAATCTTAAATTAGAAACTACAAAACAGAAAATAACTCTCCAATATTGTCGATTTTTCTAGAGTAGGCTAGAAAGTAGAGTGGGCAATCTCCCCCCTCCGCTAGCTACGTCTATGCAGTTGTATCATAAATTAAAAATTATGTAGTTTCACAAATAGATCACTTTCACTTTCTGTTGTTACTGAGATCATCTCTGGAATCATCAAATCTTCAGTGACATTTTAACACATATTGATTCAATATATTGAACTTAACTTGAGCATAATCACTAGTCAGTATTCTTTGCTTAAACTTAGCTTTAGATTGAAGCTTAAGGTTCCAGTTCTTGTAATAAATTAGGTATATTTAGTTGCTCCTACTACTAGGTAGAGATTTACGTTAGTCATTATGAATATGGTATGGTATAGCTTGTCTAAACTAAAATGACGCGCCCCACTACTTAATTAGAAGTTTTAGATGTGCGAGATCATGTATTGATAATATCTCTTTAATAGTGTGAGTGCGGCGACAGTATTGCGCACTTATGATGAATAGACAGACCAGATTTATATGCGTCGTATCGATATTTTGACGGTTGTGCGTGTGCGTATACCCGATGGAGGAGCGCGTTATTTTAGTTTAAACATGTTCTACATCCTTAGAGTAATCAACCAAAAGGAGATGACAGTGACTGAAGCCAAAAGTAGGAGAGCATGACTCATAGCCGGCCATGTATATAGTTGTATTTTCTTTGTTGTGACCAATGATGCGGTCCAGTATTAAATGCATATTACCTCACAGCCCACTAAAAGCGACACATTTTTTTGTTCAGTACCTTGTCTATCACCTCCTTTGATTAAATACTCTAAGGATGCATCACTCGCTTTACCATTTTTTGGTCTATATAGTTTTAAACAATAACCAAACATTCTAACAGACATTATCTACTACCTTAAAATCATAACATCAAAACCTATAGCATGATTGTGGCTTGACCTTGAGAAAGTTACTTATCAGGGTAGTTATCTGTTTTGTAAAAGATGACTTTATATAATTTTATTCTGATATCTAACAGAACTAGAGCAGTAAATACTGAAAGATAAAATTTCTTATCAAAGCAGTATGAATTGTGGCAAAATTAGGACGAGCAGCCTTATTACAAATGTTTACAGATTCATAACAGCACAGAATGAGTAATAAAGACTTCATTTTTCTCATTTTAATATGAAATACATATTCATGCTTAGACAATAGATTTAATATAATATGGAGGTCAAAGTAAAAAACTATCTCATGTCAAATGAGCTTAATAGCCATCAGAACACAATACTATATGATATTATCAGTACTTATAATATAAGTAGAGAATAAGAGATTTTATCTTTCTATTGTGACTACCCTTTAATAGATAAAGTTTGAATATAGTTAAATCTAAATAATATCTTAATCACATAATATAACTTTAAATAGATTTAATTGGTCCAAGACAGTCTTTTCTTTACATTATGTCGCCTTACAAATATCTAATTTTATTTTGCAGTAATACCATTGGAATGTTGAATACACTAAGCTTCAATCACAACCATACACTTAATTTTAAATTGATTGACATTGGAAACAGGTTTCTTTACACAGAATCTAACTTCATAATATCATACTGTCTCTCTTTTGTGCATATAATTGGATAGCATATAGAGAAATAATAGAAACTTACACCAGCAAGAATTAATCCCACAATAAGACCCACAATACCCCATGCTGATATACCTAGACCCCTTCGGGTTGTGTTTTGTGAAGGAAGACCTGACGATGTGCCAGAATAGGGCTGCGCTTTGCCAGGATCGCTGTAAACACCAGATCCTTTGTTTCGCAGTGCCTCACTGGGTACCAACAGCTGGTTTACAACTGCAAAATAAATTAGTTTGGTGAGATTAAAATGCATAAACAAAAAAAATTATCATAATCTTGACTTTTGCAGTATTAAGGTTAAAACCGGATACATATTATACCAATAAGTAAAAGTTTACGAGGCCACTGGTTCAGTGTTTTTACTCACTTAGGAGAGCAAAGCTGGTGCGAATCACTGCACTCAACATCCTCGTAATAATCAATTTCCTGTTGTGGGAGAAGTTAATAGATATGTGTTGTTTAACCAATTTATTTAACTCGTCGTCGTTCTCGTTGACTGAAACACGTTTCATTCAGATTTTAGTCAGTAAGTAACAACTGATTAAAGTTGAATTATTTTCGTTTTCCTGCACTTTCTTATACTCTGTTTTACTCGGTAGTCGGTTCCCATGCCCGGCATGCCATACTCAACAACAATACAATCAGAGAGAAGGTAATCACTACGTTTTAAATACAATATAGTGTCGGAGATGGTTGTTTGGTTGCTGCACTCCACAAATTAATTAACTAGACTTATGTCTAACTGCACTCTGAGCACAAATTAACTAGACATATGTCTCCTGAGCCACGGAACGTGTGAAACTACGCTCTGACAGCTGTCAGAGTAAGATTTCGCTCGAGCGCGTTCGAGTGCACTCGTGCGAATCCACGGCGTGTGTGTTCCGTGGATTTGGGAGCAGTTGTTCGGTTAAAATTTCACTCATTTGAGTTGCAACCAAGCCACAGAACGATCGAGTTGTTTTTATAACCTCAAAATATTTGAAATTTCAGGCGCCATTTATTTTCTCTCAACTCACATTGCAAATAAGACTGTTTTACATCCAATTATAAACTTTTTGTGACTACGACACCTCCCCTTTGTTCGTAAGAACTCCGATTAATTTCTTTTTCAACGAATCCGGTTTTTGGCGCAAACTTTGACACTTCTTAAACAATACATAGCTGTCAGAGTGAAAATTAATCTGCTTCGGAGATGGTTGTTTGGTTGCTGCACTCTGAGTCACGGATCGGGTGAAACTACGCTCTGATACGTCATTTACACTCGCGTACGAGCAACGAGGCGAACCACGCGGCGAGCCCCGAGCGACTGTTTACATTCGCGCTTCGTCGCTCGCCGCGTGGTTCGCCTCGTCGCTCGTGCCGCTCGCGTCCCCCGGAGCGGCTTTTTGGTCACGAGTCAAAGGGACGAAAAAGGAGCAAGAGGCGCGGGGCGAGGGACGAGGCGCGAGTGTGAACAGGCGCTAGGGGCTCGCCGCGTGGTTCGCCTCGTCACTCGCACCGCTCGCTTCCGGAGCGGTTTTTTGGTCACGAGTCAAAGGACCTCGCGTCAAAGCGAGCGTGGTGTTTACACTCGCGTTCTCGCTTCAGTCGGGTTTCAACTTTGGGCCGCGATGGTTGTGTGCTTTTAAACTGCATAATTGGATTGGTTGTAACTTGCAACAAGAAACGTTTTGGTTTCTAGAATTATTTTAAAAGAAACCGATAATTTGGGATCCCAAACATAGATTCCACAAAAATAACCAAAAAGTAAACGTTATATGGACTAGATTTTATTAAGAAACTAGCTGTGCCCCGCGGTTTCACCCGCGTGAAAAGTTTTTATGTAACAACTTTTTTTCTTGACATCCGATTTGAATGAAACAAAGCCTATATGTAGATCCAGGCTAAGCTTAATCTACCTGCGAAAACCGCATGACAATCCGTTCAGTAGATTCAGAGATTATTGCAAACTGAGAGACAGACAGACAGAAAAGATTTTTTAAAACCCCTTTTTTTATAGTTGGTTACTCTTCGTTTATCGTCCCCTGTCAATTTTTGTTAAAAATATTCAATGTACAGAATCGCGGATTCTACTCTTTTATTATATTAGTACTAGCTGTGCCCCGCGGTTTCACCCGCGCGAAAAGTTTCTATACAACAACTTTTTTTTATACAACAACTTCTTTTCCCGACATCCGATTTCAATGAAACAAAGCCTATGTAACTCCAGGTTAAGCTTAATCCTAAACCGCATGACAATCCGTTCAGTAGATTCGGAGATTATCGTGAACAGACAGAAAGACAGAAAAGATTTTTAAAAACCCTTTTTTTGTGCTTGGTTACTCTTCCCCCCCGTCCGTCCGCTCCGTTCCGTCCCCTGTCAGTTTTTGTTAAAAATATTCAATGTACAGAATCGCGGATTCTTTCTATCTTTTATAGATAGATAGATAGATATGTAGACCTCTAACCGCACTAAACAATAAACCTTTCGACAGCATCTCCTGCGCAAAAAACAGTCGATGACACCCGGCGCAGAAGAAGATGATATTGACAATTTTATTTATTTTATTTTTTTAAATTATTTATTTAAAGTTAAATTATTTATTTAATTTATTTATTTTACTAGCTATTATATTCTAGCGTTTCCCCGCGGTGTCATCCGCGTTAATTTCAAAGATCCTGCGGGAATTCCGGGATAAAAAGTACCCTATCTGTTATTCTGAATTGCTTCTACTTGAAGCAAGATCAAAATTTAATTTTCGACGTTTACAAAATAATGGTTAACGACATCTCTTGATTATTTCAGGAATAAATGAAATTTTAACCGTCGAGAACCTGCATCACGCACATACAGGCACAGGACAGTTCAAATTTCAAAAAACTTTTGTTAGCAATACATAGATGGCGCAATATTAATACAATAATTATTAGCCAAGCTTGGTAAAAAATTCTATAGAGCAGATAGCAGACAGTAGATATATAATATGATAATAGGAATCTATAGCTATTATTATTATTTTTTGATATTTTTATAGCTGTTTTATTGTAAAGTTTCAAATATTGTTTCAAATATTGTAAAGTTGAAATCCATTCAGTAGTTTTTGCGTGAAAACGTAACAAACATCCATACAATCCATACAAACTTTATAATATAAAGATTTTTAGAATAATAAGTAAGGATTTCATTTATTAAAATTAATCGAGTAGTAGTAAAAGCTCAGTAAGCAAAGTCGTCTTGTTGCCGCTAACACTTCGACATCCTCCCTTGTTGCTAGCTCAAAGACAACTGAACTGAACGCACTGCAGGCCGCAGCTCTTTTGTCTCTTTTCCATCGATCGTGCGGTCGCGGTCGCACGCACGAGCGACGGGACGAGGCAGCGTTTACACTCGCACCTCGTACCCCACCACGAAACGAAGCACAAGACGAGGAACGAGGTGCGAGTGTAAACGCCGATAAAACAGCGTTTACACTCGCGCCTCGTACCTGGCCACAAGACGAACCACGAGGCGAGGAACGAGGCGCGAGTGTAAATCCCGTATGACAGTTGTCAGAGTAAAATTTCACCAAGCCACAGAACGGGTTCAGAGCGCGCTCGAGTGCATTCGTGCGAAGCCACGGAACGCACACGTGACTGGTGTGACAATAAAACCTATTTCCTGTTGATACATAGTCTGTGCGCATAAGTTCAACTGCTGGCGTGTACTTCCGGTGAGTTGTCACTTATCAATATTCTCTAGTCTCTGGACGTGGTCGCCGGCAATGGCTAATTTTCAGATTTGTATTTTAATTTTTATCCAATTTCTGTTAAAATGCCACGCCGCCAGCGTAGATACCGTATCAAGTGATATAAAATTGAAAAATATTGACCGAACTCTCGATATCTCTTCACAACTTCTGAAAATCACGTCCAAAATAACCTTGGAGAATGCTGGGAGTTTGCCGGTAAAGAATTTCTTGTTGGCGGTGGAATCTCCAGCTAATAATAACTTAGCTTTCATTGCAGTCAGAGATGGCAACAACAAAGAACTGCGTTTGGTTGAAACCTCAGTGAAAGGCTATGATAAGATAAAGTTTTGGCGAGTGGAACTGAAGGAGGCAGTAAACGCTGGCTCCACCGCGACTGTAACGTCCGAGTCAGTTTTCACTAAGTTTTTGGAGCCGTATCCCACGTCTATCTCGCAACAGGAAGATCAACTAGTCAAGTATAATGGCAACCTGTATTTCTTCTCACCATATCTGGTAATATCCCAGAAATCAAATGTCATTGTTAACACCAAGAATGTGGAAGCGTTTACAAAGGTAAAGCCATTCTCCCAGATCGATGGTACCATACAGTATGGACCTTACACAAACATTGCACCATTTAGCGAAAAGGAATTGAGTGTACATTATAAAAACAACTCCCCATTCCTTACTGTAACCCGTATTGAAAGGGTGATTGAGGTTTCACATTGGGGCAACATTGCTATTGAGGAAGTTATAGAAGTGGAACACACTGGAGCAAAACTAAAGGGCCCTTTCTCCCGCTATGATTACCAGCAAGACCATCACAGTGGCCCTGCAAGTGTTCGCAGCTACAAAACCTTGTTACCTGCTTCAGCAAGTGATGTATACTACAGAGACAGTAACGGAAACATTTCTACATCTAATATGAAGGTTAAGAAGGACTCTGTTGAGTTGGATCTGAGACCAAGATATCCCTTATTTGGAGGCTGGAAGACCCACTACACTCTAGGTTACAATGTACCAAGTTATGAATATTTGTACCACTATGGCAATGATTACTTGCTCAAAATGAGGATGATCGATCACATCTTTGATGAGATGCAAGTCGAAGAATTGGTCACCAAGATTATCTTGCCAGAGGGCTCCACTAATATTAAGCTTAATTTGCCTTATCCAGTGACCAGACTGCCTGATACTCTTCACTACACTTACTTAGACACAAAGGGACGTCCAGTCATCTCATTTACAAAGAAAAATCTTGTTGAGAACCACATCCAGGACTTCCAACTTCGTTACACATTCCCACGTCTGTTGATGTTCCAGGAGCCTCTACTGGTAGTTGGGTTTCTATATGCATTATTCTTGTGTGTTATTATCTATGTAAGATTAGATTTCTCTATCCATAAGTCTGAACATCAACATAAAGATTAATTACAAAAATGTTATTTATAATATTTAGTTAAGTTTTAAGCTCATGTGTGAACGTCAAAATAAAAATTAATTGAAAAAATATTATTTGTAATATTTCATATTTAGTTTTAACAGTTCACCAGTTCTAGTTACAAGCATTTTTACTTTATGTTCTGGAGTCTAATAAAAAAATTGTCTAAATATTTTGTTTTTACATTTTTGCACATCCATTAGGGAGAATATCCAGTTTCATCACAGGGTATTTCGGTGTCTATCTGAGTACAACTCTAAACTGCTTTGTTTTTTTTTTTAAATCCATCCAGTGCACTGTGCATCCCATGCAAAAAAGGAAAATAAGATAATTAAGATAATTTTTACTCTGCCACTAGCTGTCCTCCGCGCGTTTCATCCGCGATAATGTAAAGTTCACGCGGAATAGTCCCATACAAACTTTGCAACCCCTTTTCATCCCCTTTAGGGGTTGAATTCCCGCAGTACAAAACACTGAGCAAATAATCACTACTACCTCAGAGTAATAAGTATACTACGTACTCTACTACGTTTTAAGAGTAGGCACTTCCATACTAATCGCTGATCCGATCTATGAAAGCATTTTGTGCCAACCATACCAATGCAATGTATGACGCGGTCATAGAAATTTGGTTTATTCCTAAGTTGGTTAAAAAGTTCCCGCATAAATCCATAACTTGCTACACTTCTGGATGATGTCTATAACTTTGGTCCTCTGCCGGATGATTTCGTTACGGATTCTATCCCGTAGCGAAATACCGAGCATAGATCTGAAGAAGGCTGGACCTGAAGAAGGTCGCTGGTAGTGGCTGGATGAGGAAAGCGGGAAATCATGTACTATGGCGTGCCCTTGGGGAGGCCTACGTCCAGCAGTGGACTGCAATAGGCTGATTGATTGATAAATCCATAGTAACTTTTGGTTCAAGGGAGTGTCGCTGGCCTGGCATAAAACGCGGCAAACTAGTAAAATCACTTTAATGAACTATTCGGGTTCTTTGTCGCAGTTGCGTACTAGAGGCACAAATTAACTAGACTTATGTCAGTTTCTTGGCTAAAAACAGCAATGAAAAACCCTCACTATAGGCCTTTCTTCTTCTTCTTCTTTTCAAATACTTCCACTGTGTTGCTTTACTCACAGTGACTCCGCCAATGTCACGTAGTTGAAAGTAAACGAAGGAGTACAAGCTTGTTCGGTGGGATTGATACTAACCAAGAGCCTGAGTTTACCTAAAAAAAACGACAACACAAAAGTTAGTAGTGGATGGAATGATTCTCAATTTTCCTTGCTGCAATTGCTCTTTCTGCTAAAATGATGCTCTCAGTTTACTATGAGTTCTTAAAGCAGAACCTAAATTGAATAGAAAGAGCTCATAGTACAGGAACAGGTCGCCTCAGGCACACTCTTCGCACAAAACTTCTCTGTCCACAATAGATAAACTTATTGTAAGTTAAAAATATCTTGTTTATTAGTTCCTTTATTACATTTACTATATTTACAAAGTGCATAATATGAATAACTATTTTGAGCATTACAAAACATTCATCGTTAGATTTGAAGAAACATAATTATGAAAACAAACAAGAATCTGAATCTTTTACTATTATGCGACTCTATAGCCATAATATTTGCATAAAGAATAATCACTACATTGAGTTGGTATGATAATTTTAACACTAATACATAATGTATAAAATAAGATCGCAAATTACAATCAAACTCAAATGTTACCAAAGGCAATACACAAAAGTCTAAGAAGACTTCAACACTATTGTTCACTGAACGTATAAACTGCATGTACTTGATAAATGATTCGACTCAAAAAAATTTACTTTGAGCCTGTCAATTTAAGGATTAAAATTATTATAAGCCTAGAATTCCATTAACTCTATAGTCCAGCTTGGCGTTTTTCATTTCTGTAAATCTGAGGACGACAGGCGTGCTGGTGCAGGGCAGGATGGCCAGCTCTGTGACCACAGCGGTGATGAACTTCTGCGGTGTGATGTCATACGCCATGCTCAGAGTGCTCAAATTGTGGGTGGTTGACAGCAGCTCCCTGAGCGGAGAACCTGCTTCGTTATCGTCTATCAGACAGTCCATTTCACCTGCTGAACATGACAAACATATACAGCAATGTTCCTAAAAATTACTATAATATAAATAAATAAATAAACCCTTTATACATCCTGCGAATGGCTAGCTATTGTTTGTCATTTCCTATACTCAATTTTGTTACATCAGCCGTAAGGTATTTCTACAGAAAAAAGGGAAACTACTCGACTTGGCTGTATGGACTTACGTTCGACGTTCTTAACCAGCACAGCGAACTATAAAGGAACGGATTCGCAGTATACTAAATTGACGTCATACCTTACAGTGCTGTCAGTAATAGCGGAACGTATCCACAGGTACGATTATTATTCACGATGAGTCCACGTAACCAGACTGTTACCATCAACATACCCATTTCGTTGTGTATGAACGCGTCGGTCTGTATGCGCTCGCTGAACTTGTGCGTCTCGCACGCGACCAGCACGGGCACGTTGCGCCGGCGCGCCGCCGCCGCCGCCAGCGCCGCGCCCGCCGCGCACACCGCGCGCTCGTTGGACAGCAGCGCGCTCGCGCTCAGCAGCACCTTGTTTATCTAACAGCAGAGATTGTCATCGAGAGAGGACTGTTTTGGCGGCATTTGAGCAAAATGGACGTCAGTTTTATTTCTTTGTTTTACAAATTAGTTTATCGTGGTTTAAATGGGATGTTCGCTGGGATTACGGTCCAATTGTGAAGAATTGCTTCCAGAAGTCCCGGTAAAGCATCGAAATGCATCTCACCGATGTATTGCAATTTAAATAACTTCTGAAAAGAAGAAACACGTGAATTGGCTGTATGAACTTAGATTCCTTTGCCTTCCCCATAAGGGGTTTTAACAAAAAAGGCTTTATCCCGGAACTCCAGCGAGAACTCCGAAATTAACGTGGAGAACAGCTAGTAAATAAACAAATAGTGAATAAGGTAACCCTGCACTCACCCTCCGCATGACGCCGTCGAGCGCGGTGACGTCTGCGTAGTAGCAGGGCACGCCGCGCTCACGCAGCCGCCGCAGTGTGCCGCGGGCGCCGGGCGCGGCGCGGGGCGCGCACTGCACGACGCTGAACCGCACGCCGGCGTCGTGCGCCTCGCGCAGGATGCGCTCTATCAGGCTCGAACTGCAACACCGAACGACGCACAATGGTAGCACCGAAACAAAGGGTGTGTTCCGTTATTACTGATAGCACTGGCCCAGCGCTCGCAGTGTCGACACATTCGTTCCGTTATAATTTTCAATGTACTGCCACAGTATCTGCAGTAGGCGGTATGACGTTTGCTTGGTTTCCACGGCACAAGCTAATAATAGCTTATTCACACCGATCTACTTTGTTGTGTTGTGATGTGGATTATTATTATTATATTATGATTATATAATCGTCGCCATTTTGGTACTGTAATGTACTGTGATGAATTTGATTTGCGACTTTTTTCTTTTTTTTTCATGAGATACAACTAAAAGAATGCAAGAAATGTATCAAAACTGCTACTGCCAGGCATATGATAGAACCTTCCTTTGAAATGTGTTTTTTGGGTCAAATTGACGACAATAGTTTGTATGTTTGTCATTCCGAAACTCAGCAGGTGGAACCGCAGCTCAGGCACAGTTAACTTGGATTCCTTACTTAAATGCGAATGTGAGTTTGTTTGTTTGTTACACTTTCACAGCTCCACCGATCACCATGAAATTTTGTATACGTGTTCTCAGGGGTACAGAGAAGGACACAGGGCACATTTTGTCCCGGGATTCCTGCGGGATCTCCGAAATGAACGCGGGTGAAACCGCAGGCACAGTAAATTTGGAATAAAAAAATCAAATAAAATGCAGCCTACCCTCCGTAGATGAGGATGTAGTCGTTTTCGCGGATCTTCTCGCGCACGCGCAGGCTGATGGCCTCGCCCGCCATGTCGATCTGCTCCCGGATGTAGCGGTCCACCTCCTGCAGCAGCTGGGTCTTCGCCTGCGCGTACACGGGTATATTTTTTACTTTTCAAACCAATGTACGTATAAGTGTAGGTAGTCCAGATCAGTGTCTAGAAGGTCAGAAGTCTAGATCAGTGGTGGGCAAAGTACGGCCCGCGGGCCGACTCCGGCCCGCGAAAGGAACTAATCCGGCCCGCGGTGGTCCTTCGAATTGTACCTATATCTAGTAATTAAATTTTTACAGTCATACATAAGTGAAGGAGCCAGCTAGACTAGTTAAGCCGCGTGGATTTCAAAACAAACTGAATTGTTTCTATAATTATGGCCCTCCTCCGAAATTTCATTAACTTTCTGGCCCTTTATGAAGAAAGTTTGCCCACCACTGGACTAGATGATGAGAAATAATTCCGTACCCCAAGGGTAAAACGGGACCCTATTACTAAGACTCCGCTGTCCATTCATTCGTCCGTCCATAAGCAACTCTTTAAGGGGGGCTCCCATAAAACAGACACGATTTTATGCCGTTTTTATAGATAATGGGACGGAACGCTTCGTGCGCGAGTCCGACTCGCACTTGGCTGGTTTTTATTATATATTTCTATAATTTTCATGTAGACTACACAGCATGTATAGAGTATTTTTATGCATCTGTTGCGTTTTTAGCCTACGCGAGGTACGAGGTTATATTATAATAGCCCTTCCACCAATAGGAGTCCTAACTCATGTCCATATACATTTTTTGTTTTTAATTAATAACAATTTATGTAATAAAAAGCTTCGGTACACTTTTCTTGGATTTGTTATAAGGAACCCAAACTGCCCAAGGGTCATGTACCTATGGCTAGTGCCCAGTCACTATACCACCAAGCACCAACAACATTTTCTGCCGATAACGCGCGTTCCGAAACATAATCACAAACGTTCCAGATGCCAAAATATTACAAATCAACATTTTGTATGCCAGAAGATTCGTTGTAAATATTTTTTTGGAGTCAATTTTCTTTGAGCACGAGGGAAACCATTTTTGTGGCACGTTATCGTACGTCGCTGTACGATAACGTGCCATAAAAATCCCATTTAAATTTCATATAGATCCGATGACGAGTTTCGGAGACAGAAAACGATACTCTTGAAGTCGTTTTAATTTAAAATCTTGCTTACTCAATTTATTTTGCACTTTTCGAAAAGCTTACATACACAGGTAGAGATAAAATAAAAAATTGATTAATAATAATAATTATATAGTACAACTCACGTCCAGCTCGGAGATGTTGTTGGGCAGCTGTTTGAGCTGCGTGCGGAGGAACTTGACCGCGTTGAGCTGCGAGGCGGACGGCTCGCGCAGCCGCCACAGGTACGCGAGGCTCTGCGCCAGCGCCGCCTCCAGCCCGCGCGCCGCCTCCGTGCGCGCCGGCAGCGAGTACGCCGACACCATCTGGCGGCCGCGCGGGGAAACGACCACGGTCCAACCAAACGTTACGGAACAGTTCCTGTACTATGAGCTCTTAAAGCAGGACCTAAATTGAATAGGGATGTTGACTACTATTGAAAATCAAAATTCTAATTAGTCCGTCAGTTAGAAAATAAAAAAAAACAATAGACACGTATTTTTTGCTTTTTTAAATAAATTAAAATATACAGAGATAAAGCGCATTAAAATTTTGGATGAGGAGGTCGTGACGTCACTAACCACAAAACCGCCATACAAACTGTCAGAATAGTAACGTCACGCGAAATTTCAACTCAATATATCGCCGTTATTTTTTGATTAAGTAAAAAAAGAAAAAAATACGTGTCCAATATTTTTTAATAATCTACAAGACGGACTAAAAAATAAGAATTAGTCAACATGCCCATTGCTCTGCTTTATCGTACTACCACCACCTTTAAGCAGGCCTGTTTAGGTTTAAAGACTTTATTTCTCATAAAAACAATGTCCACTTAAAATGAGATAGGAACACACTACATAGTTAGGTTGTTATCGTATTGTTTAAAGGTGGTTATCGTACAAGACCTAAGGACCTAAATTGAATTGCTCTGCTTTATCGTACTACCACCACCTTTAAGCAGGCCTGTTTAGGTTTAAAGACTTTATTTCTCATAAAAACAATGTCCACTTAAAATGAGATAGGAACATACTACATAGTTAGGTTGTTATCGTATTGTTTAAAGGTGGTTATCGTACAAGACCTAAGGACCTAAATTGAATTGCTCTGCTTTATCGTACTATCACCACCTTTAAGCAGGATTGTTAGTTTGTGTGGTTGTAGTGGGTAATTTCTGGATCTACTGAACCTATTTTAAAAATTCTTTCACTTATAAAAAGCTACAGTGATCCTGAGTGACATAGGGTACTTTTTATCCCGGAATTCCCGCGGGAACTCCGAAATTACCGCGGGGGGACCGCGAGGGTCAGCTAGTGTTAAATACACAGTCATGTTAATGTTGAAATATTGAAAATAAAATAAAAATATGAGAAAGTGCTTAAGAAGAAAAAGATAGAGAAGTTAGGTGACATGCAAAACCAAAAAATGTCAAAGTGTAATAAAATTCAAGGCTAGACAAACCTTTTTCAATGCGTCCAGCAAGGCGATGCAGCGCGCGCTGGAGCCGGCGACGACGCGCGACGCGAGCTGCACGCCCAGCCGCACCACCGCCGGGTGCAGGCTGCGCACGCGCCGCGTCGGGAACACAGACTCACGTCACGAGACAGTTCTATAGCTGTTGTCTTAACGTCTTTACCAACTCCACCGCTCTTGGCGGAGTGGTCACCAATACCAACCCGGTGACACTCCATACAAATGAACTGATTCAATTACTTTCTAGACTTGTGTAAGTAATGCGAGTAATATCACTCCACGAGGTGATGCGACGTCAACTATTACGCGAGAGAAAAAATCATCACACTAACTCACTGGAATATCTCAGACTGTTAACGATTTTGAAAGGTAATACCGTATAATGGGTTTGTGTATTTTTATTTTTTTATTTTATTTTACTTTATTTGGAAAATCAACAGCTACAAAAATATAATGAACATTTGAGTGTGAAACAAAAAAGCCGATTACAGATTTTCGCACATGGGTAGTGGAATAATAAACAAAAACATCAATTGCTCAATAGGCAGCAGCAACTTACACAGTGGGAACTAAGTCTGACCATGTATTATTTTTTGGTTACAAAAAACGAATTTTCTAATACTCGCCTCGCCGACTCACAAAATCAAAGTCATATTCTTTGGATAATTTGTTGAAATTATCACTCGCTCGCCACATAAAGGAGTTCTGCCTGTAGTTGGTGGAGACTATTTCTGTGTGCAAAGGCGGATTGTATCTGCAGCTTCTGGCAGGTACCTTTAGCGCAATAAGGGACAAGAGCTCAGAACAGTCAATCGTGCCGTTGCCTATCTTCAGGAGAAAAGAGAGATCAAGAACCTCACGTCGACTCGCCAGTGGAAGCAGGTGATGTTTTTTGCAGACGTCGAGATATTTCGATGAGTCATATCTTTCATTGGTACGGTAGCACAAGTAGCGAATAAATTTCCTCTGTACACTTTCAATTCTCCTTATATAGACATCATATCTTGGATTCCAGACTTGACACGCGTAATCCAGATGACTCCTAACCAGAGCGCAATATAGGATTTTGAGTGTCTTAGCTTGTGTAAAGTCAACCGAACTACGCATGAGAAATCCCAAAGCCCTGTTCGCTTAACTGATAATGTGGTCGACATGCGAGTCAAACAAGAGCTTCGAGTCATGGAGGACACCAAGGTCACGAACCGACGACTCCCTTTCAAGCGCCTGGTTCTTAAGCGTGTAATTATAGTGGATCGGGTTACGTTTACGGCTGAAGGTAACAACACTACACTTGGATGGATTAAGGTCCAGACAGTTCATACTACAATACGCTTCCAGTCGTTTCAAATCCTCCTGCAGTGCCTCTGCGTCAAGGATGGATAGGACGTTAGTGAAAATCTTCATATCATCCGCAAAGCACAGCAGCCGGGAGGTTTTCAGGCAGTGGTCAATATCATTAATAAAAATAATAAACAATAAGGGCCCCAGCAAGGATCCTTGCGGAACACCGCTGGGGATGGAAACCCACCCAGAAATG
This sequence comes from Zygaena filipendulae, assembly GCA_907165275.2. Lineage (NCBI taxonomy): Eukaryota > Metazoa > Arthropoda > Insecta > Lepidoptera > Zygaenidae > Zygaena > Zygaena filipendulae. The sequence goes on from OU015650.1 coordinate 2,254,535, forward strand.
TAATTATTAACAACCACAGCCTGCGAGCGATTGTCAATGTAGGAAGAGAACCATCTTAAAAGATCTCCCGAGATCCCAATCCTCTGAAGCTTGATTAAAAGCAGGTCATGCCGAAGCATGCCGTAGCGACACAAGATCCATTTTCCTTTAAAGTACGTCGAGTAATGTTTGAGTGATATGTAATGTTTGTGAGTTTTTTGAAGGCTAGTCATTGCTGCACTAGGTTCATTTTTCCTTTAGAACGTGTCGAGTAATGTTTGAGTGATAGTAATGTTTGAGTGATGTGTAATGTTTGAATGTTTGAGTGTTGCGAGTGATATCACCCGACTGTAAAACTAATTCCATATTACATCACACTGATAGGTGATGTGTTGCGCATGTCTAGACTACTTTCCCACAAGTAAAGACGCCCGGCTTGTACAGGTGTTGTGCGCGTGTGCGTATTCAATTCAATTTCTTGTGTTTATGGCGATGCGTATTTGACATTTCGCCAGGCTCCAGTGTTTCTTTCGTTGTTTTCTTTTTCAGACAGAAAAGTATAATGCTCAGAAGAATATGCTTAGTTATTCTTCTGAGGTATAATGTTTGCCGTATCGGAAGGTTGATAGCGAGCTGACAGTAACTGTCAGCCGTCAGTGAATAGATTGTACAAGGGTCAAACTTTCTTCGGTCATAATTATACAAGGGTCATTATCGCGGGTATGGGGAGACATGATATTGGCGGAAGGCGGAGAGTGTCGCTTCTATAAATAATCTCTATTCTTTGCTAATACAGTGACTGCTTGAGATGAAATTACAAGACCAGAGAAATAAATGTACACCTATAATATTGTATGAAAATATCTACAAAATACCTAGACAATATGATAATTTATGCAGAGTCAGTCAGTGTCCAGTTTGGCATCACAGCTGTTAAATACTGTGCACATACAGAATAACAAATGATTAACGAAATCATAAAAAAAAAACATAAATTACAATCACTCACGTTGAGTTCATGGGGATGGATCTCATGGCTTCCTTGCTGTTGTCGTAGTGCAGGTGAGGGACCCAGATGGCTCCGCATCGGGGCTTTGCCTTCGCCTTGCTTGATGACTTTGGTTTCGGAGACTTTTCCTACAAAAAACCGATTTCGTATACAGTCTGATAAAATTATATTAAAAAAAAAACATATACGAGATAATTAACCTAACTTTTTATTTACATTGAACATGTAAATAAAAAACCAATGAAACAAACGACCTACACACGCACATTCACAATAATAATTTGATACTTTATTTAAAGAAGTATAACAGAACAAAAACCTACACCTTCTTGAATCACTATCTATTAAAAAACCGCATTTAAATCCATAGTTTTAAAGATCTAAGTATACAAAGGGACAGACAAACAGCGGGAAGCGACTTTGTTTTATACCATGTAGTGATTCTAAAGTTGTAAAGTCAAAACCAACCTTAGTTATGTCATTCTTAGCAGCTGATGGTGAAGTTTTAGCATTTGTCTTGGTTTCACCAACTGTAGCAATGGGCTCAGGCTTGGCTGCCTGTTGATTGGTCTGCTTGGCCGCTCTTTGAGCCTCTTGTTTCGCGCGTCGCTCCGCCCTTAACTCTGCTTTGCTCTTGCTTGGCTCTTCCTTCTGAAAAAAATAATTATTAAATAATAACACGTTTCGAGAATTTGAGGATAAGTGACAAACAAGTTACTAAATTGAAATATTCAGTAACTGGTTTTTAATAATTATCTTAAAAAATAATTATCTTGACAATTACTAACTAGTAACTACTAATTGATTTTATGGCAAAGGTCCTAAGAAAACATTAACTTAATAATGACGTGTACAAAATGAGGAAAGCTGTCTGCTGTGTCTTATAACTACCACACACACTACCACATTTAGCACAGATATTTAGTGATTCATATTTACCTTCTTAGTTTCCAAATCAATTGCTTCCACTTTTGCTGTGACTTCTTGTACTTCCTTGGCGACATGTACTATGTCATTCAAGGTTTTAACAACATCTTTGACAGTCAAATCTTTACTAACTTGGACATCTCCCTCCTCGTCAACTTTCTTCTTTGCTTGTTTGGCCATTTTTTTTGCAGCTCTATCTGCTTTTACCTGATCCCTTGATTTCTCACCGACTTCCACAGGTTCAGTCTTTACTACTACAGCCCTATCTACTTCGTCTACAGTTTTAGCCATATTAGATTTTCTCATCGAACCATTTTGTGATTGTAATGGTTTTTCTTTTACAATAACAACACTGTTGTTTTGAATATTGCTGTTTGTTGGAATACTTTCGTTTACAACAGATTTAACTTCAGTTGCAGTGTCTTTAACAGGACTGCTAGCAACTTTATTTTTAGCTTTTTGTTTTAATATTTTCTTAGCTTCTCTAGCAGCTAACACATCATCTCTTGGTTTGATTGGGTCCTTGGAAGACATGTTAGGATCAGTCAAATCTTTATCTAATTTAAATTTAATATTATTCTTGTATATCTTATCAGTAAGAGTATCATTTCCTAATGCTCCTGCTAGAATATCAGATTCAGGAGTCCTATTATTATTTATATTTACATCAGTTATAGAGTTTTTTAACTCTGTCTCACAGTTTATAACTGTTGAATCAATGACAGTTCTAGCAGCATGTAACTTCTTTCGTCTTATTCTCCTTTTCTTTGCTGCAGTGAATGTTACAGACTCCAATGAGTCTTCCTCCGCACCCTGAGAAATACATTCATCCTTGAAAATATTATCAACTTTTACCATTAACTTTTACGTAGGAACCAAGGGTGATAGGACACACAAGACAATAAAAGGGGGTTTAAGTGTCTATGTTGAGTTTGCCTACCATAATAAAATGGCTCAAGAAAAGGTAAAAGCGTGGTATAAACAAACTATCTTAATATTAGTAGAAAAGGATCAAGACGTTTGAGTGTGGAACATCATAGGGAAGGAAGTTTCATTCAACGAAACATTATTGTAATAGTTTCAACTTTCGAGAAGAAAATCGAATTAAATGTATCCTTTTGCAAATATGAAATACCTTTGCCAAAACCATAGCTGCTTATCCTTGGCAAGCTACGAAAACAAATGTAAGATAACATTAATAACGAAAAACAATAAAATAGAACAAAGAACAATATTGTTCATAATATCCACCTGTCACGTCACTCGACGAAGAACTACCTATTACATCAGTTTTCAATGCTATTGTTGATAACTGGATATGAGAAGCACACGGGTAATTTAGACCATACTATCATTACAGTATCTCTACACACAATAACTATATAGTACAATAACTCTACAAACAAGAACTTACACCACTTGCCAAATAACTTCAAGTTAGTTCTCTTGTCTTCAAAACCAGCGAAATTAAAGTTAAAACAAAAAGTCGAACGTCTAGACAGGCAATCTCATTTGTGGCTGAACCAAAGTGTTTAATAACTATACGTTTTGAACATTAAATTACTTTACTATTTGAAATTGTTTTTCGCAATACCTACCTATTTAAATTTTGAATGAATTGATATTTTTTATTAAAGTTATAGGTTATAATTTTAGTATTGATTGATGGACATTTGACATTGACATTTTTTTGTTCAAGTTTACCACTTTCGCGTAAGGCAAAGGAAACTTTGTCCATACAGCCAATTCAGTTGTTTTTTTCTTTTTCTGAAGTTATTTACATCGTGAGATGCTTTTCGATGCTTTACTGGGACTTCTGGAAGCAATTCTTCACAATTGGTTAAACGATCGCCAAATTATTGACGTTTTAGCCCGCAGAAAAATATATTAATATTATGCTAACAATTAAATAAGTTTGTATGCTACGGTCAGCAAAAATACAGGTTGTTTGTTTTGACGCAGCGTTCGATGCTCTATACTACTAGCAGACTACTAGTATAGTATTATATTATATTATATCTGTGTCGATACGCTCGCTCGGCTCGAGCGTTGTAGTCAATAGCAGCCTAAACATGATAATATGTCGGGGTACGTTGTATTTCAAAATATTTAGTTTCATTGCAACGAATGTTACATCTCGTTTTTTTTTTTACCGAAACATTTAATAGTATCCAAATTATTTTATAGCATTTTTTTCTCGTTTAACCCATATAATAATTTCGAATAATACTTCCACTTTTTAAAAAGAAATTACTTAATAAAAAAATTAAAAAAACTTGTTATATACTAGTGGTTGGGCACGTAGCGATTATTATTTGATCAGTGAATGGACTTGGAAGTAACTTGTGGTAAAATGTGTGGATATTAATTAATCTTTTGAAGAAAACGTTTTAATTTTTACTTTGAATAAAACAATCAAAAACTGTATTTTGTTGTGCCTCAGGCAATAGTGGAAACTTCTAAATAAAATAGGTAGGTGTATGTAGTTAATTATATATTTATTTTACAAAATTATCTGCAAAAGTAATTATGTGTTAAAGGATTATAATAATGACTTCAAATCTATCTATACATAAAAATAAAATTGAAGTGGCTGTTTGTAATTCCAAATTCACAACTTTTCACTAAATGCATTTATGAAAGTAGGTACCTACCTACAATTAAAAAAAAATTCTGTGTCTGTTTGTTCCGGCTAATCTATGCAACGCGGCAACGACGTGACCGATTTTAACGGGATTTTCACTGGCAGATAGCTGATGTTATAAGGAGTAACTTAGACTGCTACTTTTATTTTAGAAAAAAAAAAATTGTTTCTGCGGGAATTCCGAAACTCACGCAGGTGAAACCGCGGGGCAGTAGCTAGTTATTCATAATATTAGTTAGCAAAAACTTCTACAGTTCTACATAATCCATAAGTAATCCATAGTTGTTTTACTCTCTTTTCATCACTTGGTATGATAATTACGTATATTGTAGTAAAAGTTTGGATATTTAAATAAAATTCTCACGATTATTTTTATCGAAGAGTTATTTAATCAGTTTCATTACATAAAATACTTAATATTCTACAATAAACCTGTCTGGCTAAATAAAACTTTAAATTAAAACTAAAAAAAAAAAACATTTCCTTAGTGATGATAAATTTTACTGGCACTATAAAAATAATTTACCGCTGGAAGTTTTTACCGCTGGAAGTTTTGAATATAATTATGATAAGTTTATGTACTAAATACTAAATGCAAACAAATGATATACGATACGTTCCTCTGTAGTCGATCAAGATGGAAAGTTGGCGTATAAAATATAATTAGATTAAAATATTATAAGATTGGTATGTCTTTTCTGTCATTTCTCTATTTATTCATTCATTCAACAAATTAAAAGAAAATAATGCAAGGACTGATAATATCTTCTATGCATCACGTAAAATTACAATAAAATTTTCTTCTCATAGTTGCTTTTCTTAAAGTGAACTGTAATGATCCAAGGTCAGAGACGATTTCATGCCGATTAACGATTCGATTTAGCGAATGGACACGACATCGACAGTAGTGTCCACGAACTTTTGGACATTACTACGGTTGCAGAGCCGCAATCAACAGTTAGTAGGTACTTAAATAGATAGTGAAATATGATAACTAACTACATGTGCGCAAATATTTAACGACTAGTTATACGTTTTTATATATAACTGCACCGTGATTTGGTTTCGTTGCAAATACGTATTGATGTGATGTATTTTTATCAATGTTACAATGATTTTCATAGAACTCTTTTTTTAGGGTTTCAATATACTTATCTAGTTGATTTCTTGGACATAAAGCTACTATACAACCACCCCAGCCAGCTCCAGTTAAACGAGAACTTACATTGAGTTTTTTGGATATTTCGACAATCTTGTCCAAGTTGTCATGAGAACATTCATAGAGATGTTTCAAACTTTCATGACTATTTAACATCAACTTCCCTAGAGATGTAAGGATATCGCCAGAATTAGCACTGCCGTTCGTGCTCGCACCATCACCGTTTATTCCGTTAAGAGTTTTATCTTTTGTTTTCGAAGAACAACAATCACAAATACTGCGGAATTTCTCAACTCTCATTGCTTCTTCGTACACGTGGAGAGCCCGTTGCTTTAGTTTAAATTCTTTAAGTTGTTTAGTGTTAGGTGTCAAAAAAGTTGTATTCATTTCATCTTCACTTATTTTCAAAATATCACAGATTTCCTGTTTCGTATAAATATCTTTTGGCAGGTGTTCAAGAACCAAATCTTTCATTTCATCCAAACTATTTCCAAGATTTGCTTGTACTTGACTTAGTGTAACGATTTCAGCGTCGTATTTTGAACCCGTAAGAATCAATAATATTTTGGCAGCTAACCGACATTCCATTACTCTTCTATTGAAATCGTTTGTTGCTGCTTTATTAGCTTCTGCTAAACTGTGAGCAACAACAAATGCAGCATCTTCAGGCAGAGCAACTGACGTCGCATTAAGTGGTTGCCATGTTATGTACTGAGCGCTATATTTTTCAGCTAAAAATGCTATGGCTTGATCCATACCTCCTCCTTGAGTACCAATATACCTCTCGCTGCTGGCACATAAAGCGGCAATTTCAGTCTTACTCAACAGAACATTCTGAGCGTATAAGAAACTTAAACAAGCAGCGCTGACTAAAGCGGATGAACTCGACAGTCCTGACGCTGGTGGAATATTTCCATCAATACAGAGTTGGAGTCCGTTTATAATTTTATTATTTAAATATTCTAATGCACCCTTGATTCCACATAACACGTAGTTGTACCAAAACGGTTTACCATTTTCATCGGGTTTAATTTCGATTGCTTTAAAATCACTTACTTGTAAATTCAAACTTTTGTATTTTCTGTTCACGTTTCTCAGTTGTATCTCTGGATTTCCTATCAGCTTTACTGCTACAAGTATATCTTGCTCTAAAGCCATAGGCAACACCGGATAGCCACAGTAATCGATATGCTCTCCAATAATATTTACTCGACCGGGTACTCTGACGAAGAATGTAGGTTTGCAAATAAATTCTTTAAAAAAATGTTTTTCCAATCCAGCGATTCTATCATCGCAAGGAATGTTTTCGATTGGCACTAAGTCACTCTTCATTGTTGTCTATTCAGTGGACAAAAATGCTCGAGTTACAATAACAACCTTCACTGCAAGTCAATCAACTGGCAACTGAACGTTTCGTCTTATCAGTGTGATTACGTTTATGTTATACGCTACGGTTTTGTTTAGTTTGTTTTACAAACTAACAGTGCTAACAAGACACTACTATTGTTTCACTGGTTTTCTTGGAATACCTACCTATTTATTAAAAATAAACTTTAGGTTATCTACTAAGAAGATATTTTTCTCTTATAACGCAAATATCACAAAACTATACGAATATTAAATGCTAATAACTGCATTTTGTTCAAAAATGATTAAATATAACCTAACACTAACTCCTGTGTTTGCATATGACGCACACACGATTCCGTTGACCGTAATTGTGGCTTGCGAAGCATATAGTTCTACACTTAAAAGAAATTCTTTTAGATCAATGATGTGTGTCTCGCTCGATTTACAGTTAGAATTGATAAATACACATTTATAACTGGTTTCGGATAAAATCAATTTTTTTTAAACATGTATTTTCTACCTTATATATTATTTTAATACGTACACCGGTAACTACTATCAAATACTAATGTTTTGTAAAGGACGTAGGTATGAAAGACAAAATTAGGACACTCATACTTTAGATATCTTTATCAGTAATATCTAGTTTACAAGTAGGTAGGCACTTAAAAATAAAATACTGTTATGTTAATATGTACGCAGTGTTCTATTTAACGAAGTCCACTTTGCCGGATGTAGTAGTGACATGTATGTAGGTACCGATGAACGCATTTGTGTGCGTAAACGTAGGGAGCATAAGCAAAAAAACCTAAACCGTGTCTCTATTTTTTTTTTATTTGTGACAAGAAAATATAAGTACGTAAATACATTACTACAGCGAGCACAAATATTATGAACAGTAGAGGTAAGGAGCACCATCTTATATGGGTAACAAGCTGAAAAAGTTTCCAAAAAAATCCAGCAAATTACAACTCAATAACTCACCACAATAGCGCTAGCGTAGCAAGAGAGAATGAATATCACTTAGATAATAAAACAGCATTTTTGTAAACTTTTCATAATAATTTTTCGTTATTTTATGTTCTTGACTGTTCGTCCAAAGCGACGTTGGCATTCCTTTAACGGATGATATGAAAATTTTAAAGTGTTCGAGACAACAATTAAAGTAATTTTTTTTCATATAATACAGTTCTTAACTTAGCCAATGTTGGAATTTATTTATGGATGATATTAACCGCCGCACTCAGAGTCGACTTTAATGATTACTTAGTTAAGTATAGCTTTTTAAAACAAAACTGCCGCAATCAGACAAGTTTAATAAATTAATGTTAATTGGCATTTAACTAATTAAGTTACATCTCATTAAATGCCAATTAACATTAATTTACTGAACGTCTCTGATTGCGGCAGTTTTGTTTTAAAAATCTATACTTAACTAAGTAATCATTAAAGTCGACTCTGAGTGCGGCGGTAAGAGAATTTTGAACTGTACTCCGAACAACATCGGCTGTTAATCTATTAATTTCTATACTAGCTAAAATCAATGCTTCATAATAATTTTTAAATCATGTGAATAATATAATTAACAAAAAAATTAAAACCGACTTCCAAAAACACAAAACTGAAAAGCTAAAAATAAAATGCTAAAATTAACAAAATACCGATTTAATCCAAAAGACAAAAACACACGGAATATTATTATTGGTTTGCGCTACCACTGATCGGTTTGAATTCGGTGACAAGCCCGCTGGTGTCTGCCCACTTGGGTTGTCCTGCTCACGAAGAGCTGGTGGCGGGAGTCGACTTAGCCCATCTACCCCCTCCATATTTGGCTTGTCACCGACTTCATACCGATCAGTGGTACCGCAAACCAATAATAATATTCCGTGTGTTTTTGTCTTTTGGATTAAATCGGTATTTTGTTAATTTTAGCATTTTATTTTTAGCTTTTCAGTTTTGTGTTTTTGGAAGTCGGTTTTAATTTAATTATTTTTCGCTTTTAAGTGACTTAGTTGGTAATTTCTTTAAGTTACAATAGCCTAATGTCAACTGCTCATCACCTTTTACAAAATATTACTTTTCCCGACGCAGGGACGTTAATTGTTGAGGAGTTCTCCTAGTGCTTCCCCATCAGTTCCACTTCACCATATACATTGTGACGGGCATAAATTGTTTAGAAACCATATTAAAGTTAACGATTCAGAACCTGTGAAATACCTATTATTGAGTAGTTCCGATGACCATCTGTGGTCTTCATCATCAGTTCCACTTCTTCAAATTTTGTTTTCCGAAAGCAAATAAACAATTTACTATAAAAAATACAAAAATCGCTATAGGTGTACCTATAATTTTTGAAGAGTTCCCTCGATTACTCCAAGATCTCATCATCAGATCTCAATTTGGTGACAATGGAATCGATTTGGGAGTATCCCCTTTCAAACAAAAAACCAATTTTTGAAATCGCTCCAATCGGAACCCATGAAATAGGTATTATAGTGAAGTAGTTCTGATGACCATCCGTGGTCTTCATCATCAGTTCCACTTCTTCAAATTTTGCTTTTCATCAGCAAATGAACGATTTACTATAAAAAATACTCAAATCGCTATAGGTGTGCCTATAATTTTTGAAGAGTTCCCTCGATTTCTCCAAGATCCCATCATCAGATTCCGACTTGGTGGCAATGGGACCTAATTGGGAGTAAACCCTTTCAAACAAAAAAAGAATTTTTCAAATCGGTCAAACCGTCTTCGAGTAATCGGTGAACATACATAAAAGAAAAAAAAAAAAAAACATACATACAATCGAACATAGAACCTCCTCCTTTTTGGAAGTCGGTTAAAAAAGCTCATATTAATCTTAAAAATTATTACTAGGTAGAAAAATACGCAAACCCTGCTTTCAGCTAGTTTAAATTATCTTTAATATTTTAACAAAATTATGCCGTAGTTTTTGCGTTTAGATCAATTCTTCATGCTTCTGTTATACTTACCTAATATTAATTTAAAATTATTTTACGCAACATAAATACATCAAAATATTATGCCTGAATAATCTGAAGTTTGTTATTACAATTAACATCATAAACAACACAGATAAATGTTCAATGATTTTATTTTTTATAGCTGTTCCCCGCTTTTTAACTTTTACCCCGGTAATATTATAGTTCCCGCGGGAGTTCTGGGTTACAATATAATCGTACTATGTGTGGTAGTGGAGTGGAGCGGGGGAAAGAACGAGTTACTACCGCTATACGTCGGCGGGAAACGTTATTTTAACAAAACTACCCTCACGCCGACATAAAAATCTGACGTGTTATTTTTAACTAATTGTAAACAACATTCTATTTAAATCGATTCTTCAGTTTTTGAACAGATGGCGTCAGTAGTATTAGTACAGCTGATATTACACAAGTTTCAATAGTTTTATAATTTTCGACAGATGGCGTTAGGAGTACAAGAAAATTCTTATTACAATTTTTTTTTATGTGTATGGAATAATATTTAAATGAATGATGTCGCATCTAAAAATAAGTATGCATAATATATTGTGACCTATTCTAGGACTCGCTTCGCTCGACCTCATTATTGTCTCGCTTTCTTCTTTTCTTCATTGGAGAAGTGAAACTTGATGAAGTCGATGGCAATTCCTTCTCTTCTTTTAATATCCGCTGGACAGTTTTTACAGACACGCCTGTTGCTTCGGCTGTGCGCCGAATAATATTTCGTAAATGAGATAAATCACAATTAGGCTCCATGAATAATTTAGTAAATTCATACTCTTCTAGCAGGAAATGATAAACGCTGGCAATCATACTTCGACCCTAAAACAAAATCAAATCCAAATTATCAACAAATCCATAAAAATAGAACACTGCTTGATATTCTCTCAAAAGCCAAAATTATTGTTATAAATTAAAAATATATATTACCTCACTTCGAACGACTTTTCTACGTTTAGTTGCCATGCTGACGGTATGCGACATGCGTAAAGTAAAACGATTTGGCGAGCAACCAATATGTACCTACCTACACCACCACAGAACACCGCTGATTCGGACCGCGTTGCGATCGACACTGAGCCAGTGTTACCAACTCTTGAAAATATCATAATCACCTAGGCCTCCTAAATAAAACAATAATATTACTAAAAAGTTTATCTATCTATATCTTATCTTCTAATATATATAAATCACGTGTCACGTTGTTTGTCCGCGATGGACTCCGAAACTACTGAACGGATTTTGATAAAATTTTGTAACCATTTATAATATGGTCCAACTTAAAAGATAGGATAGTTTTTATCCCGGAATTCCCTCGGGAACTGATGGACATAGAGTACTTTTTTCCCGCAACCTCCGCGGGGACTCCGAAATTACCGCGGATTAAATCGCGGGGGACAGCTAGTCTAATATATATAAATCACGTGTCACGTTGTTTGTCGGCGATGGACTCCGAAACTGCTGAACGGATTTTGATAAAATTTTGCAACCATTTATAATATGGTCCAACTTAAAAGATAGGATAGTTTTTATCCCGGAATTCCCTCGGGAACTGAAGCACATAGAGTACTTTTTTCCCACAACCTCCGCGGGAACCCCGAAATTACCGCGGATGAAATCGTGGGGGACAGCTAGTATACATATAAAATGAATGACTGATGGATCAACGCACAGCCTAAATCGCTGATCGTAGAGACCTGAAACTTGGAGGGTGTGTTCTTTGTATGACGTAGGCTTCCGATAAGAAAGGATTTTTGAAAATTCAACCCCTAAGGAGATGAAAGGGGTTGAAAAGTTTGTATGGAACGATTCCGCGGGAACTCTTAAATTATCGCGGGTGAAACTGCGCGGGACAGCTAGTAAATAATAAATAGCGCTAAAATTTTTGCCTTAGTTTCGAAACATATTATGGCGAAAATATTGGTCTTATAACAATAATATATTTTTTGTTGTTTATTAGAAAATGAAGATTCATAATGATTCAAATATTGGCTGATTATAAAAATCTTAATTTTGAAATAACGGTTTTTTTATTGATCGTATTAAAAAATTGTCTTTTTTTTATAAAAATAAATTTTTAACGACTTTCATTTAATTTTTTTTAAACAACAATAATGAATTTTTACATATTAATAATAATTATGTTTAATATTATGATTTACTAGTTTTGCCCCACGGTTTCACCCGCGTTAATTTCAGAGTTCCCGCGGGAATTCCGGGATAAAAAGTATTCTATGTGTTAATCTGATGTATACGCTATATTATTGTAAAGTTTCATTTAAATCCATCCAGTAGTTTTTGCGTGAAAGAGTAAAAAACATCTATCCATCCATCCATACATACATTCTTACAAACTTTCGCGTTTATAATATCAGTAGGATTTATTTGAGACTCAAAACTAGAATTATGTTATCCATAATTATCGAAATAAATTTGAATAATACTTTGCTTGATATTTTTAGTTTTTCTAGGTATGCATATCTCTGGTTTGTAGTCTGAACATATTATAATAATACACTATAACTTAAGTAAAATTGTAATGACTACAATCTGTTCTGTGTACTTAAGTAAATAAATAAATTATTAACTTTTTGTGACTACGATACATCGGATTTCGTTCGGCGTACGGTGCCTGACGTTTACTGGGTTGTCAGATTTTGATGAATCAAAAAACATACATACAATCGAACATAGAACCTCCTCCTTTTTGGAAGTCGGTTAAAAATAGTGTTGTGACTTGTGACTAAATGACTGAACGGAAAGCAAAATGACTGGCTGATAAAGAAAACGACTGAATGTAAAAAAAATATTTTTTTGAACTGAAGGTTTTAAAAATTACTTCAAGATTTATTTAAGGTAAATCCATGTTGTCAAGCGAAAATTATCCATAGCGTTTGTCATCAAGGATTCATAAAAAAAACTATGCTTATGTATTACATTTTTTGAAATAATAAAACTTAAGACTAGTTATGGAACGAATACCAATGCGATAATCATGTATCGCCGAATATCGTAACACAACAGTCAGTCAGTAGAATATCCTATACTTACTGACTGACTGAACGCATCAATCTTACAATGAACCTGGCAACATTAATTCACAAAGTGACATTAGCTGTCAGTGAAATAAGTGACATTGTGAACATTTCTAAGAAGAAGAATAATAAACCAACACAACCCGATAAGCTCTCAGAACTTCTAAGTGATCCAAATTTTTTCAAACCGTTATATAAATTCATAAGAAATACAGTGAATAATATTTAACATTATAATTATCAAATTCCAAATATCTACGTACTACAGGCTCCAAAGGGCGAGTACCCAGGGCCGTAAAATTATTATAAAAAAAAAGTGACATTAGCATTCATTCTTTAGATGTATGTTTATATGTCTAGTTAATTTGTGGTTAAAAGTCTAGTTAATTTGTGATTAGCATCTGTCAGGCTATAATTACAATAAAAATTATTTAAAAAAAATTCTTCTGTTCTTTGTGACTGTCTGAAGTAAATACTCAGAAGAATAACTAAAGTAAATAAAATAAAAATGGCAAATAAATTAGAATTTGATAAAATATGCAGGGCGTGTTTATCTGAATCGGAGACTCTGAAGAACATTTTTTCTGTCTGTACACCGGACTTGTTTAAATACTGTACTTCAGTAGAGGTGAGGATAATATATAGAAACTAGCTGTGCCCTGCGGTTTCACCTGCGTGAGTTTCGGAATTCCCGCAGGAACTCCATAGTAAAGTTTTGTCCAAAAAATAAAATTAAAGAATTCCGGACGGGTACTCATAACACCTAGGGGCAATGATATTTAAGTATTATATAGAATGTCTTTGACCTAGGGGTATAAAAATAGCCTCAGACTTACCAAATATACACAAAAAATTTCATAAAAATTGGTCAAGACGTTTCAGAAGAGTTCGATAACAAACGCTGTGACACGAGATTTTTATATATTATACTAGCTGCCCCCCCGATTTCATCCGCGGTAATTTCAGAGTTCTCGCGGAGGTTGTGGGAAAAAAGTACTCTATGTCCTTCTTTGTACCCTGACAGTACTTTACGGTGATTAGCTGTTCCCCGCATTAGTGCCGGAGTTCCCGCGGGAATTCCGGGACAAAAACTATCCTATCTTTTAAGTTGGAGCATATTATAAATGGTTACAAAATTTTATCAAAATCCGTTCAGTAGTTTCGGAGTCCATCGTGGACAAACAAAGTGACACGTGATTTATATATATTAAGATTAATGAAATTAAATCTGTCTTCTACTAGGTATGTTGTTTACTAAGCCTTCGGCTCCACACTGGTAGGTCTTATCATAAGACATCACTGTCATATTATGCTATTGCTGTGTTAATTTGGGTATTTGAATACTAATACCATTAGTCTTCAATAAGTACTTACTGAGTGTTATCTTTACTTTTAATTATTTCAAAATAAGAACTTGGAATAGTATGCACTCTCCACTATACAGCCAAAGCTGTGTTTAAAAACCTTACCGAATTGCAACTAGCCAACCAGATGTTGTCCAGACAACCTGGGAGCACTTCCTATCCATAAGCCTTGTATTGAAAATCTGACTGCTGAAGTTATTATGATGGAGACAGAGATATTTTATCTGTTAAACATAAATTTTTGTTTTTAATAAAACTTATTATCATTTCTGTATTATAGATTTCTGAAGAAGATGAACTGCCAAAGTTAGTGTGTCAAGCTTGTTTGGAGTCATTGAATAAATTTTACTATTTCAAACAGTTGGTTGTTCGATCTGATATCATACTGAAGCAGCAGTGTACGGCACAGGTTAATATTTTTTTTGTTCTCACTTCTAACTTATTATCTTTAAATAAATTTTGGTAGTTTATTTAAAATGATACTTTAAAAATAAATTTTGTTATATTTAGTTGCTAATACTCATTTATGATTTTATTGATTTTAAACAAAAAAAAAACCTTTGTTTTCAGATAAAAAATGTAAAAATACAAAACAATGTCATTCTTGAAGCAAACCAGACAGGCAAAAAAGTTGGTTTAGGGGATCCAGTGATGCTTGTCTCGGATCAAGAATGTGATCCTGAACTTGTTATTGTTGAACAAGCTGAACAAGGGTCTTCTAATCAGGAGCAACAAAAAATCAGGTAAAGGTATAACAAAAGGAATAAGGCAAGTATGTTAATCAGTAAAACATACCATTTCGTTTGATATGTGCAGTTTAACTAGGTCATATTAATTATTATTTAAGGTTGCATTATTTCTCTCACTAGCTGTGCCCTGTGGTTTCACTTGCGTTAATTTGAGGAAAAAACTACTAGAAAGTAAAATATATTTATTTATTTATTTATTTATTTATTTTTCGGGAAACAAACGGTACAACATAAAATACAAATTAAAAATAACATATAAAAAAATTCTTAGACCTAGTAGTTTCCACATATAGAAAAAAGTATACATAAATTTTGAAATAAACGCACTCGGATTACTTCCTACGAGAGGAGTACATGACGGTAGCAAAAAGTTACAAACAACAACTAGCAACTAATAATATGTATATGTATATACTAGGCATGTATTGTATACCTATGTTAAATATTTTTTTAAATTTGTTAAGCAAACCTGATATTGTTAATAAAAGGGTAAGTTGATGAGTTGATGCGGGTGTCGAAATTAGTAGGAATACAAGAGGGGAAAGAGTAAGATTTTAATTATCAGTACAGATTATAAGGCAAGGTTATCCGTCGCGTCTGTCTGTCTGCTTGTATACGATAAACTCAAAAATCAATAATGACCAATAGAGACAGTGAAATAAGAGGAAGATGCGAATAGTTGAAAAAGTCCTAAAATTCTAATATTCACGCGGGATGTCCGAAATTACCGCGGGTGAAACCGCGTGGGACAGCTGGTGAACTAATTTTCTGTTGAGTTTGATTTAAAAATATTATGTAATTTAAAGAGGCTTATGTTAAACATGTCAATGTGAGAAAACTTTTTATTATAAAGATCACAAGAGCGTCTAATGTAACAGTTTTTAGCGTAATTGGTTCTGGAGGTTGGTACAGCGAACAGATCTCTGGATCTGGTGAAACTATTTGGACATCGGAAGTTAATTTGGGAGAGAAGATAAGCAGAATCGAGGTGGCCGTTTAAAAGTTTGTAAAGAAATGTAACATCACGGAGTTCACGGCGAGTTTTAAGACTTTGGAAACCTGAGGGACCCTTCTCGTTGTTAGTGTTTGGAAACTTGTATAAGAAATATTTTACAAATTTTTTTTGAATATTTTCTAATTGTTCAATATGACAATTGTATTGAGGATTCCAGACAGCACTTCCATACTCTAAGATACTCCGCACATATGCGTAGAAAATAATTTTAAAAGTAGCTTGAGTTTTAAAAACTTTGCAATTTCTCATTATGAAGCCTAACATCCTATAAGCTTTGCTTGTTATAAAGTCTATGTGTTTGTCAAAGGTAAGTTTATGGTCCAGAATAATGCCAAGATCCTTAACCTGTGACCTCCTATTGATAGATATATTGTTAAATTTATAGTTAAAGGTCAAAAAGTTGTGTTTTCTAGTGTAAGTGATAACTGTACACTTGTCAATATTAAGAAATAATTTATTTTCTAGGCAATACTGGTAAAAACGATCAAGTTCGCTTTGTAATGCTGAACAATCGGAGGCCATTTTTACAAGAGAAAATATTTTCTTATCATCAGCATACATGAGGAGATTAGCCTTGGTAAAGATTCTAGTTACATCATTGATGAATAAATTGAATAACAGCGGCCCAAAATGGGAGCCTTGAGGCACGCCGGATGTGACAGGAACGAAAGATGAAACAAAACCCTTGACCGAGACTGCTTGGCATCTATTCTCTAGGTAGGAGGTGAGCCAGCGGAGTAAATCACCATGGATTCCTAGTTCTTTGAGCTTGTTTATTAAGAGGAAATGTGAAATTTTGTCAAAAGCTTTTGAATAATCTGTATAGATTGTATCAACTTGATAACCTTTATCCATGGCTGTAAGTACAATATCCGTAAATTCACAAAGATTCGTTTCAGTAGAACGTTTTGGAATAAAGCCGTGCTGATTATTGGTGATGACTGAATTCAGGATTGGAGAAAGCTTGTGAAGTACAAGCTTCTCAAATAACTTTGACAAGATGGACAATTTAGATATTGGGCGATACTGTTCAATGTTATGTTTGTTGCCAGATTTGAAAATTGGTACAATATAGGAGCGTTTCCATTCCGATGGAAATTTGCCACTATATAAGGAATAATTGTAAATAATGGTGAGGGGAGTAAAAATAAAGTCCGCACATGAGCGAAGAAAATAAGGATGCAGTCCATCAGGGCCAGCGCCCTTGTTGACATCTAAAGATTTTAAAAATTTGTGAACCAGTTCAGGATACAAAGTAATTGAACCAATATTGACAGAACTGTTTTTACAATCATGAGTAGTAAGACCTGGGGACAATGACGAATTAGCTCGGAGACTAGGCTCAAAAACTGATTTAAAGAAATCATTAAATAGTTCGGCTATATCAGCGCCACTAGAGACTGTATTGTTGCCAAAAAACATACTATCTGGAATATCATCACAACTGCGCTTTGATTTAAAAAAACGAAATAAATTTTTGCTGCAAGATTTGATGCTATTTTCAGCCATGACAATATAATTATTATAGCATTGATGCTCTACTCTTTTTTGTCGACTACGTAGTAAAGAAAAAGTATCATAGTCACTTTGACGTTTATAAATTTTCCATTTTTTATGATACTTATTTTTTTCATTTATAATTTTATGTAACGAATGAGTATACCATGGAGGGTAACGTGAAGTTGAGCGGACAATTTTTGAAGGAACGTAATCATTAATTATATTGTGTAAAATTGAATAAAAGTGAAGAAGCATTTCGTCAACATCTGCGAGATTGTGGAATTCCTCTACCCAGTTATAGTTCGTAAGCACTTTACCGATATGGTCATAATCAGCGTTATGAAATAAGTACACTAATCGTGGTGGTGTTACAAGGGGATGCGTTAGAGCTAGGTCCATTGTTAATGTGAGGGTGACATGGTGTTGGTCAACCGGAAGTGCCAACGCATCGGCACAGACACCTACTTTACAACTATTGTTATTACTAATAACTAAGTCCAAAATTCGCTGATTGTGATTTAAAAAGTTATTATATTGGTTAAAATCTGTGATATTTAAAAAATCACCTAATGCCGTGACTAAGCTGTCGTTTGAGGGATTCGATAAAGAAAAATAAGGACTGTCTACCGGTTTGAACCACTGAGCGTACGTGATATTGAAATCTCCCAGGATTAAGAATACGTCGTTTGGGGAACTAGTTCTCAGATCTGTAATAAAGTCGTAAAAAGCTATTTGGGATTCGAGTTGGTTACGATGTGGCGCAAAATAGACCACAAATATTCTAAGAAGTGTATTTGATTGAAGTGACAAAGTAACCGTTATTAACTCGGTCTTGAGTATTGGTGACGTGGGGAGCGGGGCGAGTCGGGGGGGGCACACGCGTAGTGTCCGCTGCACTGCAATCAGCACACCGCCTCCGTACATCAGTCCTGTTGAGTCGTAGTCACGGTCACACCTATACACTGTATACCTACTATCAAACAGCTCGCTACTGTAGATCCCAGGCAAAAGCCACGTTTCCGTAATACAAATAATATCATAGTCATTACGCAGTACATTAGATAGAAAAGAATGGGTTTTAGTACGCAAACCTCTAGCGTTCTGGTAATAAATATTTAAGGTAGCCATTGAATTAAATTTAAAAGAAAGTGATATTGTTTATTTACAATATAAAAATTGTAGTAAAGTGAACCCAAAGTTAAGATTATTACGGTAATATATAAAATAAGATAGAATACGAATGAACTAAGGGATTGCTTTGAATATAGCAGTAAATATAATATTGTGTTCACGATATCGAGATCCAATTGATTTTTCAAGTGACGATAAATTAAGATCTTAGACGCTTGTAAATAGGTAGTAGGGTTAAATTTAAGGTAAATCGATAAAACATTGACAAATGATTGTATGTAGGGGAAAGGTAATGCCTCGTAAAAAAGTTGTTTTGTATATAGATAGATTGAAATACTGGATAAAATCTGTACTGAACGGTAAGATACACGACCACACCATATAGATGGATCAATTAAGTATAGAAAAATAAAAAGAGATACAAAATTAAAAGTTCTATTCGCACCCGCGTCAACTCCAACCTTAATGTGAAAGAAGTATACAGTGATTAATGAAATCGTGATATTATAATCACTTAAACTTAAACTTAAGATAACTAGATACAAAAACAATTCAAATCCTATTTTATTTTGTTTAAATCCTCTTCTGTCAGAATAGTTGTGATAGGAGATTGATCATTTCGACGCACCATAACTTTACAGTTTTTAACCCACACGTAAGCGTAATTATTATTTTTCGCCAATTCCTTTGCATTACGGAGTAACTGCTTATTACGTGAAGTCAGGTGATCGTTAGCAAATATCTTCTTGGGATCGCCGGAGAAGTTTAGGTCAGTGGTGGTTATCCTTGATTTACGGATAGCAGCCAGAAACAAATCTTTACGGTACCGAGATTGCATTTTTAAGACAATAGGCTTGACTTGCCCTGGTTTAGGAAATTTTGAGGCTACTCTAGTTATAAAATCGATGTCGTAGTGTTCGCTAAGATCAAAACCACATTTTGAAGCAATTTTTTTGACCAGTTCGATTAAATTTTCGTCTTTTCTCTCGGGTACGCCTATGATTTCTATATTGGAGCGCCTACACCACTGCTCGCGCGTCTCATTAGAGTAATCCAATGTTTTTATATTATTTTGGATAGCTTGCATGTCCTTTTCGATATTTAAAAAATTTTTCTTATCTTTTTCAAGATGTTCGACTCGATTTTTAACGTCTGATATTTCTTTATCAGTGAATTCAATGCATGCCCGGAGATCCTGGAAACTAAGGGATAAGGTGTTGATATCATTCTTGAATTCTCTGCTTAAACTGTCTCCAAGCTTAGATATCTTTTCTTCTTGTTTTTCTAGCATGTTATTCATAGCAGTCATAATATTTTTTTCCATGCGGGCAATGGCCTCAGTGATCGAGGAATCAAACTCGGGCATCTTACGTTTTCTTTGGGTGACGTACGTAGCTTCTGGCGGAGTTCGATCTACATTAATTAGTTCGGGCAAAGAAGAATGAAGCGAGCCCGGAGGCGAGCGTAATGGAAGCATTTTTAATGTCGTTTCAAGGTTGACACACGAGTAGCAATCGTAGGAAAAAGCAAACGATACAAATAACAGGTACTTTAAAATAAGGAGGTTGTCTCTTTTACTCAACGGGTGCAGAAGAGCGCGCAATGCCACACAAACTGTACAGTTGCTTATTTGTAAATAAAACCACGGCACGTCCACTCAACATGCAATTCGGGCGCGTACTATGTATACTTAGTATATTCCATTGTATACTTAGTACTTTAACTGTTTACGGAGGGCACGCAATAGAAGCTCTCAAAAGGAATATTTTTTCCTGTTCTTGCTACATTTTTTATATATCTAATAAAACCTATATAGCCTTCCTCAATAAATGGACTATCCAACACAAAAATAATTTTTCAATTTGAACCCATAGTTCCGGAGATTAGCGCGTTCAAATAAATATACAAACTCTTAGATGAGAATTCATTTTAAATTTCAGGAAGAAACGCGGGCCGTACAAAAAACGGGGAGAAAGAGTGGTTAAGGTCAAGACACGAATGAAATGTGTGAAATGCGAGAAAAGTTTCCGGAAATATGAGAACTTGGAGGCGCACATGAGAAGTCACTTTGGGAAATTAGTACGTAAATCAATAATAAACTGTCACTTTTGGCGGTCAGGTTCAGCAATGATCGTCATGTGTCTCAGTTTTTGTAAGTTACGTTAGCAACCAGAATATTTCAAAAAGTAAAGATTTGATTTTTTTGTTTGCTACAATTTAACTTACTAATACTACAGGACCGATTTCAAAAATTCTTTCACCATTAGATTACTAGTACTACATTATCCCTGAGTATTGAGTTATAAAGGCTATATTGTAACCCGAAATTCCCTCGGGAACTCCGAAATTACCGCGGGCGAAACCGTGGGGCGCAACCGCTAGTAGCTAATATGTCGCTCGTCGCGCGACCCCCGTGCTTGGTTTCGACCGTAATGGGCATGATACCTAAATGCTTATTTTTAGTCCGTCTTATACAGGAATATTTTTTATTCAGTGCACAAACTTTTACAAATTAATCTTAAAGGAGTTTTAATAAACACCTTTTTTTATTTTAATAAGTCTTAGTACAAAAAAGTAAAGTTATCGTGAACCAAAGATGTATACTTTGCAATTGATTTATTGGCTACTCTATTTGCCGCCGCCACCGCTGAGCGCGAAGCGCTCGTTCGGCTAGGTATTTACGTGGGTTACAATTTACCGACAGCTGATCGAGGTCGTTCACCCCCGCTGCAACACCCCCGCGTACGCCGCACGGCGCGTGCGCCCATTGATATCATTACGAATAGATAATGTCCATATTTTGCTAATTTAAAGTGGGATAAAAAAATATAAAAAAATTTGAATAAATAATGGAAATGTGTTCTATTACTGATATTGAACCACCAAAAATTTTTGGGCATTGCTTAAAAAATATTCCTGTAGATTAATAAAAAAATATTGAACATTATTTATTATTATTTAGTATTTTTCTTTTTATTGTCTTCGAAAAATAACGGCGATACGTTGAGTTGAAATTCCATGTGACGTCACACCTAGGTACACTTTGTAAGTTTGTACTTGTCTTAGTTATGACGTCGCGACTTCCCACTCCTGAAGCGTTTTATCTAAGTATTTTTTCAATAAGTTGATAAAGCAAAAAATATGTGTCTAATGTGTATTATTTTTTTAGTATCTAACTGATGCACTAAATAGAATTTTGATTTTTAAACCTCGTCATCATGCCCATTTTGATTTTATACCTTGTCATCATGCCCATTTTGATTTTACACCTCGTCATCATGCCCATTTTGATTCTACACCTCGTCATCGTGCCCATTTTGATTTTATACCTCGTCATCATGCCCATTTTGATTTTATACCCTGTCGTCATACCCCCCGGCAGCCGGACATCAAGTGCAAGCTGTGCGACAAGACGTTCCTGACGGCGCGCAGCCTGGCCAGCCACGTGCGCGCGCACTCGGGCGTGCGCCGCTACCGGTGCCTCGCGTGCGGCAAGAGCTTCGCCTACCTCAACGTGCTCAAGAACCACGAGCTGATACACGCCGGCGTCAAGAACCACATGTGCCACATATGCGACGCCAAGTTCGTGCAGCCGTACAATCTGAAGGTGAGCTCGCCTCTCGGCCGTAGGTATAACACAACACGTAGAGATTAGCCCCTACAACGTCACAAACTAACAATTCACAAATAGATATCTAGATGTACTAATATTATAAATGGATTTAATAGGTATGCATTTACAACAAAAATTGTAGTGTATTGTAGTAAATAGAATTAGAATAGAATAGAATACAATAGAATACACTTTATTGTACACCAAAATAATGTTACAGTGTGTTTACAGAAATTTATAACTAAAAGCATACAAAAGGCGGTCTTATCGCAATATATATAGTATATAATTTATATAATTATTTAATAAATATAATTATTTTATAAATATTTAATTTTTTATATAATTTATATTAATGTAGTGTATACACAATTTTAATAATAAAATTGTAATAATTGTAATAAATATTAAAATTGTAAAAATTGTAATAATGTATTGTAATAATATTAAAATTGTAGTAAGTGTAGTGTATATAAATATTAAAATTGTAATAATAAAATTGTAATAATTGTAATAAATATTAAAATTGTAAAAATTGTAATAATGTATTGTAATAATATTAAAATTGTAGTAAGTATAGTGTATATAAATATTAAAATTGTAATAATAAAATTGTAATAATTGTAATAAATATTAAAATTGTAAAAGTTGTAATAATGTATTGTAATAATATTTAAATTGTAGTACGTGTAGTGTATAAGTATTACCTATAGTTACAAGCTTGCACAATTTGGGACAAGGTGGCACTGAGTTATAATGTCCAAACTTTGTCATTATTATGTTTGGACTTTAGTGATATCAATGTTTAATGGCAGCTTATTTATGCAGATCCATTTGGAGACGCACAGCAACGAAAAGGCGTACGGGTGCTTCCAGTGCGGCAAGAAGTTCGCGCAGGCCGGCAACCTCAAGGTGCACCTCATCCGGCACACCGGTGTCAAGAACGTCGCCTGCCACCTCTGCGACATGAAGTTCTACATCAAGGTAACGTGTACCGACTGTTACTATGTTTAGAAAGAAATTTAAAGGGTATGTTCCGTTATCACTGATAGCACTGTAAGATATGACGTCAATTTAGTACACTAAAACCGTTCCTTTTTATATAAACTACTATACCAAACTGGTTACTGTTTAAAACTGTCGTCCATGTTCATTGTCATGTCACGCTGTTGACCACTCATTGACCAGTAATTGATCCGAGATTGATCACGGGATCAAACCACTGAGAGCACCTTACCTCGAAAACGCCAGTGCTCGCAGTATAAAAATGGCGATGATTATGACGTCATACTGCCTGCCCTAGGACACTGCGGCAGTATACTGTCAGTTATAACGGAACATACCGTTATTTTTTGTGAAGCGTCACTCCGCCCCCCGCTTATTGTGTGCCTCTCCTCATCTCGCCACACGTAGCGGCGAGCCTAGAGGTAATAGCGGCGCAGATAAGCACTGCGGTAGTTACGATTGATTTAGGTCTTGGGATAATTAACCGACTTCCAAAAAGGAGGAGGTTCTATGTTCGATTGTATGTATGTTTTTTTTTTTTTTTTTTTTTTTTTTTTTTTTTTTTTTTTTTTTTTTTTTTTTTTATGTATGTTCACCGATTACTCGAAGACGGTTGGACCGATTTGAAAAATTCTTTTTTTGTTTGATAGGGTATACTCCCAGTTAGGTCCCATTGCCACCAAGTCGGGATCTGATGATGGGATCTTGGAGAAATCGAAGGAACTCTTCAAAAATTATAGGCACACTTATGGCGATTTGGATATTTTTTATAGTAAATCGTTCATTTGCTTTCGGAAAGCAAAATTTGAAGAGGTGGAACTGATGATGATGACCACAGGTGGTCATCAGAACAACTCAAAAATAATACGTATTTCATGGGTTCCGATTGAAGCGATTTGAAAAATTCTTTTTTTGTTTGATAGGGTATACTCCCAGTTAGGTCCCATTGCCACCAAGTCGGGATCTGATGATGGGATCTTGGAGAAATCGAAGGAACTCTTCAAAAATTATAGGCACACTTATGGCGATTTGGATATTTTTTATAGTAAATCGTTCATTTGCTTTCGGAAAGCAAAATTTGAAGAGGTGGAACTGATGATGATGACCACAGGTGGTCATCAGAACAACTCAAAAATAATACGTATTTCATGGGTTCCGATTGAAGCGATTTCAAAAATTGTTATTTTGTTTGATAGGGGATACTCCCAAATTGATTCCATTGTCACCAAGTCGAGATCTGATGATGGGATCTTGGAGTAATCGAGGGAACTCTTCAAAAATTATGAGAACACTTATAGCGATTTTTGTATTTTTTATAGTAAAACGTTTCTTTGCTTTCGGAAAGTAAAATCTGAAGAAGAGGAACTGATGATGAAGACCACAGATGGTCATCGGAACTACTCAATAATGGGTATTTCACGGGTTCCGAATCGTTAACTTTAATATGGTTTCTAAGCAATTTATGCCCGTCACAATGTATATGGTGAAGTGGAACTGATGGTGATGTACTAGGAGAACTCCTCAACAATTAACGTCCCTGAGTCGGGAAAAGCAATATTTTGTAAAAGGTGATGAGCAGTTGACATTAGGCTATTGTAACTTAGAGAAATTACGAACCAAGTCACTTAAAAGCGAGAAATAAACAAAATTTTAACAAAAAAATTAAAACCGACTTCCAAAAACACAAAACTAAAAAACTAAAAATAAAAAGCTAAAAATAACAAAATACTGATTTAATCCAAAAGACATAAACACACGTAATATTATTATTGGTTTGTGCTACCACTGGTCGGTATGAAGTCGGTGACAAGCCAAATATGGAGGGGGAAGATGGGCTAAGTCGACTCCCGCCACCAGCTCTTCGTGAGCAGAACAACCCAAGTGGGCAGACACCAGCGGGCTTGTCACCGAATTCAAACCGACCAGTGGTAGCACAAACCAATAATAATATTACGTGTGTTTATGTCTTTTGGATTAAATCAGTATTTTGTTATTTTTAGCTTTTTATTTTTAGTTTTTTAGTTTTGTGTTTTTGGAAGTCGGTTTTAATTTTTTTGTTAAAATTTTTTTATGGTAGAGTACTTCAATCCGGATATAAAAAGGTGTGAATTGTTTATATTTTTTGTCATTGATTTTAAAATTAATTGATAATGTGTCACCTGATAACCTGACAGATGTACAGTATGAATGATATTATCTTTATTTATAAATGCGAATATGAGTTTATTTGTTACGTTTTCATATCTTAACTACTTAACCGATCATTATGTTTACATACACATTGTCAGGGGGGAAAAAAAGCACATTGGGCACTTTTTATCCAATAATTCCCGTGGGAACTCAAAAATTAACGCGGGCGAAAGCGTGGGAAACAGCTAGTTATACTTACTATTATAAATGCGAAAGTGTGTTTTGTTTGTTACGCTTTCTCGTCGTAACGGCTAAACCGATCTTTATGATTTATTTTAATTTTTATTTATTTTTATTAATTATGATTTATTTTATTTTTTATTTATTTTTATTAATTATGATTTATTTTAATTTTATTTTGATAATTGATTTTTTTTAATCTTTTTAATTGATTTAATTTTTTTTAGTTGATTCTTTATTATGTTTGGATATTGTTTTTATTTTATTTTTAGTCTGCATAAACTGCACGCCAATACGTCGAATATGCGGTCAAATATTTAATATAAATTGACATCTAGTTGTACCATTATCTTGCGATTAAATGAATTATTATTATGCAATTTGGTGTACACGTTGTCAGGTATACAGAGAAGGACATAGGGTACGTTTATTCCGTAATTCCCGCGGGAACTCCGGAATTACCGCGGGAAACAGGTAGTATTATAATAAAAGCGTGTCGGGTGTTCCCTAGGGCGACATGATAAAGCACATGAAGTCCCATTCGGCGGTGAAGCCGTTCTCGTGCGAGCTGTGCGACAAGTCCTTCAAGATTCGGAGTTTCCTCAGCGTGCACATGCGCTCCCACACAGGTAACCAGCCCATTTGCATCAACTTCCTCCCTTACTAAGGCAAATAATACTAAGTAGAAATGAAACGGATATCCGGTAACTATCCGATATCCGGCCTTGTTTTCACTATACGATCGGATACCGGATAGTAAATCAGTATCCGGCATGATACCGGATAGTAAAATTCAAAAAATTCTCATGCCGCGTACTTGTTATCGTCACTGTTTAAATCAAAATATGACAATGGGCATTGATTGACTAATTTTTTTATAGCCCGTCTTGTAGATTAATAAAAAATATTGGACACGTATTTTTTCTTTTTTTACGTAAACAAAAAATAACGGCGATACATTGAGTTGAAATTTCACGTGACGTTACTTGACGGATAGTTTAGTTTGTATGGCGGTTTTAGCGGTTAGTGACCTCACGACCCCCTCACCCTACACTTTAATGCGCTTTATCTCTGTATATTTTAATTTATTTGAAAAAGCAAAAAATACGTGTCTATTGTTTTTTTATTTTCTAACTGACAAATTAGAATTTTGATTTTCAAAAGTAGTCCACATCCCAATTTGGCGATGGTAAATGGTTTTTTAATCATGACATTTCTTGTTAATCATTCAAACATAAAACCAAGACGACAAGTGAAGACACCATGGAATAAACAAATGTACTGAGAAACAAACGCAAATTGACATGTGCGATAACACTCGAATATTTCCGACCTCTTTCACCGCGCCTATATTCAAATTTGATCGCGTCATGTAACGCGATAAAGGGCCGAATATCCGGTAGCCGGATATCCGGCGCTCCGGTCTCGTAGCTTGCCGAATATTCGGTATCCGGCCAAACCACTATCCGTTTCATCTCTAATACTAAGTATTAACAGCTTGGTGAGACTCCATAAAAATGTCTATGACATTGGTGGGAGGCGGAGTGTCACTTCTGTATAGTATAACCTCTATTCTTTGGTATTACTACGTAAAAAAGGGACACTCCGCCCCCGCCAACTTCGTACCTCCCCACGCCCCGCCACAACGTAGCGGCGAGCCTAGAGGTGACAGTGGTGCACACTGTGCGTGTGTCGGACAATATCGACCTCGACGTGACCTCGGTACCTACTGAACTCCTCTGAAACGCCTTGATCGATTTTTATGAAATGTTTTGTGTATACTTGGTATGTAGGTCTGAGAATAAGTCGTAGGCTATTCTTTATACCCTTAGGTGATAAGGGTGGCTACCCAGATTTTTTTTTTGAGAAAATTATACTTTTGCGTTCCTGCGGGAATTCCGAAACTCATAGCTATAGTAGTTATAAAATATTGTATCACGACCTTATAGTAATTGAGGTGTGAGTAAATACCAAAATGTTTCATGTTCTGTATATTGTTATTATTATTATTATTATTGTTGTTTTTTTTTTCCCCGAACAACTATAATAACCGGGCGGCGCAGGCGAGCGGCCGTTCGCGTGCGACGTGTGCCCGAAGCGGTTCATGTCGCGCAAGGACCTGCGCAACCACCGCATGATCCACACGGGCGAGCGGCCGCACCGCTGCGCGCTCTGCGGCCAGGCCTTCATACAGAAGTGCGCGCTCAACCGGCACGCGCGCGCGCACGGCAAGCGGCCCCACGACGCGCGCGCCGACACCACCAGCACCACCACCAACACCAACGCGCACAACGTCAGGTACGGTCGGATTGTAAAGTTTTTTAAACTATTCGAAACGAATTTTGCAAGAAATATAAGTCTCGATTTCTCGTCAAACTAACTAGCCCCCTTAGCCGAGTTGAAAATCTGTAATTATTTTAGATAACTAGATATCCAACTAAGGAAAAATTTTGATTTTTAATTGGACGATTTTTTGTGACCAGCGATAACGATTATATATTGTCAACTTGGCTAAGGGGGCTGAAAAAAAAATATAATACTCATTTTCAAACCTCAAATTTGCTCACATAAAAAAACAAAATTATAGACGTATTAAGAATCTTCTTTTTGAAGTCGCATAAAGTGCGCCAGCTGATCTATAAATCATAATAACTTTCAGTCCACAGCTGCCGCCGGTCGTGGTCGTACCGCCGAGCGTGTCGTTCGCAGAGTGGCAGGGCGGCGCGTGATGGCGGCACGCGATGGTGACGCGTGATGGTGACACGATGATCACGCGTGATGGCGGCACGTGATGGTGACACGATGATCACGCGTGATGGCGGGGCGCGACGGTGACGTGATGGTGACACGTGATGATCATTCCTGATTGCGAGGCGTGATGGCGGCACGTGATGATTACGCGTGATGGTGACACGTGACGGTGACACGTGATGGCGGCGCGCGGTAAAATAGCAGCCATGAGGATCGTGCGCCCGGCGGATCGCAGCGCAGCGCTCTGATGGAGCCACGATCTGCGGCGGAGTGACTCCGTGCGAGATGACCGCGTGATTAACCCTCGGCGGGATAAGTTCTCAAAGATGGTCGTGTAATTAAAATAATTAAGTAATAGTTATTCTTTTTCATGGATACTTTGACACTGTTACGTATTAGTATTAGTATCTCCTTTTCGAAACCTGTGTATATATTTTTGAAAAATTGTTATTACAAAAAAGAAAACATGGATAAACCACAGAAACCCATTAACAAAGAATGCTGCGGGTGAATGCAGATCTTCACATTCTATTTGTCTTCACAAGGAATAGGGAATGCCCCTTGACCCAAGTTCCAACGCGACGTCACAGATAATATTAACAATAGCAACGTGCTATCGAATCATAACTTTGATCTGTCAGAGCGTCGGCAACTTGCGCGCTCAATATTCATGATTTATTTTTATAGTTACGTAGGTACGTCCAAAACTAACGTAATGTTTTTTTTATTTGATTGAAGAATTGAATACTGAATACATTCTTTGTATCCCATATTTAACTTCACATCCTATATAAAAAAATACTAACGCCATCAGTGTTTAAGGTTTGTGTCCATATAACACGTATATTTTGTACAGTATTCTAGTATTGTAAATATTGCATTTGTAAATTGTAAACTAATATAAAAGTAAAAACAGGTTCAAGCAAAACATTGTGTACACGCGCAAAAAGTTTATGTATTGTTTGACGAAAAAGGCTTAATCATTATTAGTAGATAATAAAAAAAACAAAATAAAAGAAACTGCAGTTTTTATTGACTAGAATTTTCACCCAATTCGTAAGAGCGAACTCCCACTACCCATAAATCGTCATCCATTTTATAGGTACTTCAATTATATATCATAACTAGTTGTGCCCCGCGGTTTCACCCGCGTTAATTTCAGAGTTCCCGCGGGAATTCCGGGATAAAAAGTACCGTATGTGTTAATCTGATGTATAAGCTATATTATTGTAAAGTTTCATTTAAATCCACCCAGTAGTTTTTGCGTGAAAGAGTAATAAACATCCATCCATCCATACATTCTTACAAACTTTCGCTTTTATAATATTAGTAGGATATTCTCCATAAACAACACGGCACGTTTACTTGCCGATGACGGCCGACTGATGGGAATGCAGTCTAGCCTAATTTATCGCAGGCGCTCTGTCGTGCACTTTCATATGCCGTTTCAAAGTCCCTCGCTGCGTAAAGGTCTGTTCACACACACCGCACTTGTAAGGCTTCTCGCCAGTGTGTATCCTATGGTGTTCGTTCAACATCCTCCGAGACACGAAACTCTTTGGACAGTAACTGCAAACGTAAGGGCGTTCGCCGGAATGTATGCGTTTATGCTCGACCAAAGTCGACTGAGACGCGTAAGACTTGTGACAAATATCGCATTGGTGTAATTTCTTGCCATCGTGTTTGAGCAAGTGTTGGACCAAGTTATATTTGTCTGTGAACGGGTAGCTGCATATCTGGCAGATGAACCGTCTCCCTCGGTGACGCTTGGACGTGTGCGAGCGAAGCAGCGAATTGGAGTAGAACTTCTTGCCGCAGTGATCGCACGTGTGGTTGCGCTCCCTGTTCTCTTGGTGAGTTTCCATATGGGTCTATAAAGCAAAATTAAACATTTGATTTTCTAAACTCTAAAGCTTATTTTAACAACAAATTGGTGGCGGTAAAAACCTTAAATTAACGAGAGTTTAAATTCGTGTTTAATTACAGTACCGATTTTAGGAAATTTTTTTTATAATTCAAGAATCAATGTTTTTCTTGAATGTCAATACAATATCTGCCTATTGTCGAACTTGACATTTATTCCAAATCAACCAGTTTTAAGCCCAGTTCTTGAGTTAAACATCCAGCACCGGTTTAAGCTTGGTTGATTGCTTATCTATACTCTCATTGCTTCCAAAGATATGGTATACTTTCGTATACCTTCAAACTAGTTCCGGTGGTAAACCCCCGGCCGCACACGTCGCACACGCACACGCTGCGCTGGCCGTGCGTCTTCCGGTGCAGCTGCAGCGTCTGCGCGCTCTTGAAGATCTTCCCGCAGGCGCCGCACCGCAGCCGGCGGAGGCTGACGGCGGTGTGCTCCACGTCGTGGTGCCGCTTCACGCTCGACCAGCTCTTGAAGCTCTTTTCACATTGCGCACACTGTATTGGTATCTGGAAATATTATATTATATAGTTACTAGCTGTGCCTCGCGGTTTCACCCGCGGAAATTTTGGAGTTCCCACAAGAATTCCGGGATAAAAAGTACCCTATGTCTTTTTCTGTACCCCTGTCAACGTGCATGCCAAATTTCATCCAAATCCGTTCAGCCGTTTTTGCGTGATTGAGTAACAAACATCCACACTTTCACATTTATAATATTAGTAGGATTAAACAAAACTTCATAAAAATTATCCAAAGTGTTAAAGATTCAACCACGATCTTAAGATAATAAGTGACAGAAGAAATAAAGTGTCTCAAAATGATTAAGTACCTACCACATTCAAATGAAATGGTGGTAGGCCTTATAGAAAATACATTTATATTTAAATATTCAAAAGAACCCAAATGGAAAATTAGGAGAAAAATATTCTGGTTGATGCACTGGTCTTAGTACTCTTAGTCCTTGCAAGCCTGTCGATGGAGATAGATACATAACTATCCTGAATGTCAAAGACAGATTGCAATATAAATTGGAACTTAAAAAAATGTGTTAAGCCAGAACACATTTTGTATACATACATACATACATCATACATGTATCATACATGTATACATACATTTTGTATATGCCCAGTTTATTTTTTAGGTTCGACTTAACTTGGCATGGCACAAAATCAAACAGTAAAATTATGAAAACTGTCACAAAATTTACTTTTTGATCTTTAATTTGACCTTTTCAGTCAGTTTTAAATTTGTTTGGTGAAATACGGTGGTTATATACATATATAGCTGTAATACGTAAAAAATAAAAATCACTTTTACCACTTTTCCTTCATGTTCCTGCATGTGAGCTTCAAATCTTTGTCGGAAAACAAACTTTGTTTTGCAAATTCCACATGCATATAAGAAATGCTTCTTTGCTTTTAATTTTACTTTTGCCTTTGGATTTTTCTTCTTTAACCTGAAATTTGTAAAAGATAATAGAATTAGCATAAAAGTAGTCTATAATGCATGCAAAAAATAATAAACCAAGACAACTGTTTACCAAAACCAACCTTTTTTTGACAACCTTTTCCTCACAAAATAGAGTGTCACAGATACTATTATCAGCTGCTTCTAAGTAATCTGTAACAATGATGAAATAAATAAAAAGGCTGTGGGACTTCCACATTTATATAATACATAGATAAATATCTACTTGATAGATTTAACTTCGTATTAATCTTATTGTGATTCCATAGTTTTTCACTGTTTAAATGTCTATACACAGTCAAGATAATTAGATGATTGTATATAACATGTTGATCCGTATCCAACATGTTGATCAGTATCCAACATGTTGATCCGTATCCAACATGTTGATCAGTATCCAACATGTTGATCTGTATCCAACATGTTGATCCAAGACATAAATCCAGTTTCTGTCTAGTAGTTTTTTGTGATGTGTGTTCTGTTCCACAGTGGGATAAACATTCAATATTAAAACTGAAATGTCTTATTCACATAGGTATTATGAACAAGGACACATTAAAATGTTTCTCCAAATGGTTGATACTTTGATGATATAAGACTATACCTACACAAAATAGGCATTTAAACATTTGGTTTTGGAAATAGATATCTACAACTACCTAATACAATGGGTAGCAATGGCATTCTTCATGAATTAAAATCAAGCTACAAGGTATCAGAGTTATTTTACCATCATGATTTTCAGTCTCTTCCTTAAAATTAAAAATCAGTTCACTGTGCAGTTCATCACTGCAATTATCAGAATGTTTTTTCGCATCTACCAACTGAAGATCCAGCTTCAAAGTATTGTATGTTAATTTATTTTGGGACTCAATGCATTTTCTTTTAAAATCAGACAGCTTTGTCAGGAGCAGGAAACAATTGTCGCATATTGCTCTAGGATAATTTTCCTCTTCACTTATCTGTAAATAAATTAATCTACTGATTTACAGCTAAAGCAAAAATAAAAAGGTGCGTAGGTACCTAATTACTAATATCACAATTCTAAATATTTGCTTTAATAAAGACTATAGATTTGTTTACCTCAACAGATGTGCAAAAATAATAATTCTCTGGCGGTACATTGTCGAAAAGAAAATACGTAAATGATTCTTTCGTTGCAAGGCAAGCACGACAAAGTCTATTCAAATCAGTCATTTCGGTAACTAATTTTAGCTTTAAAGTGAAATTTTAAAAGTGAGCATATGCGATCACAGTTTTCGCATTCAGGACATTTCAGGAGGTTTCAGCCACGCCGACATATTATGTCTAAATGTCTAAAGGTTTCAGGCCTTGTTCTGAGTTTCAGGCTCACAAGAATTTCAGGTTATGTTTTTACTTTTTTTTGTTAAAACTATTTACCCCAATGGGTAAGGCAAAGGAAGCTAAGTCCATACAGCCAATTCAGTAGTATTTTTCTTCTTTTGAAGTTATTTACATCGAAATGCATTGGTGAGATGCATTTCGATGCTTTACAAGAACTTTTGGCAGCAAAACTTCACATTTGAGCTTTAATAGGACGCTCTGTGGGAAGTTGTATGGCAAAACGAAAAACTCCCGATGAACGCTCTATTTCATCTTATATTTTCATTGCTGACAAAATAGTACAATTTTTAACCAACAGTATGGTCATTTACTTTCTAATCAAAAGATGAATAATATATTAAAAAAACAAGTCAATGAGTAAAGTATAAAATATTTATTTCAATTATGATTCTTAGTGAATATGTACGTAATAGTTTTACGGTATACCCTATAATATTATGTAAGAGCTATTTTGTTCTTTTTTCAATCAGAAAAGGAATGTAAATCCACCACCGAAGAGATAATCTCAAATATATCTCATTGACACATTAAAGATAAAACTAAAAAGAAACAAGTTATAAAAATAGAAATAAATATAAAAATCTTGTAAACTTTAACATACACCATTGATAAACTCTATGATAAATAAACAACCCAATACCAATTTCCACTAAAAAACATCTCATAAACACTTTCAATCTAAAAATATTTAAAAAATATTACGATATAGCAGCACTTCGACAAAACATCACTCCATACTATTCCAATAATTTCTAGAGGCCACTAAATTTATTGTCTAGTCATTCAAACAATATTGCACCATATTACAATCTCATATGGTAGAAATTTGAAAAGTGAGCATATGCGATCACAATTTCATTACCTAATCACTCAATATTGCACCGTTATACAATCTCGTACGGTTGAAATTTGTATATTAAGTATGCGTGATCACAGTTTCCCCTGCATGAAGGGCTTGAGGTACTGGTGGAAGCTGCGGTTGACCGGCTCCGCGTTGAGCGGGCTCTTGAGCGCCTCCTCCATCAGCCGCTCGTACACGCGGCCGTCGTACGCGCCCAGCGCCGAGTGCAGGATCTGTAAGAGCAATAACACATCATCACACTAATCCTCAATTGGCCGATCGTCATGAAATTTTGCATACACGTCGTCAGATATGTAAAAAAAGACATAGCATACTTTTTATCCTGGAATTCCCGTGGAAACTCTGAAATTACCGCGGGTAAAACCGCGGGGAACAGCTAGTAATATCATAAATGCGTAAGTTTGTGTGTGACGTGTGCGTGTATGCGTGTGAGAGAGAGAGAGAGAGAGAGTTATTATGTCTGTTACTCCTTTCTCCTTTCCGGAATCTCACCTCGTCCCTGATGTCGAACGCGTCGACGAGCCCCACCGCGTTGGGCCGCACTTTGCTCAGCAGGTCCTCGTACCAGCTCTGCAGGTGCTCCACGTCGCGCTCCGATATCGATGTGAACTGGCGGACGAACCCAACGCTTATATTCACAGTCATATTATCGGGTTGAACTGCCCAGTAATATACTTTTTAAATCTTACTAGTATAGTATTATATTATCTGTGATTCTAGGTAGGTTTATGGTTGTTAAGATTTAATTAAATAAGTAGCTAAGTTGGTAATTAGAAAACATAGATATGCAATTATTATTAATAGTAAGATGAGCGTTAACTCCCCAACAACCTGTTTATAAGTTGACGAGATAAATATAAGTCATTATTGTATATTTGTCGATAAATAAATAAATAAAATAAAATATATCAAGTACAGGTCAATCACAAAAATAATTACAGGTCGAATAAAAAAAAGGAGTTTTCCTACCAATTTTATCGTTCCACACCCAATTCACTTTACTCCCTAAGGAGTTTCATACAACATTACCATTACAAAAAACATTAATAATAAATTAAAATAAAATAAAAATTACGTACCGTACCATACCATTATATTATTACCTCACGTCGAGATTGCGTGAACGTGATTATGTAATAGGACATTGTCGAGCAGGTGGTATGAAATAGTACATTGTTATCCTAGGGCTTTTCATTACGAATGCAAGGAAAGTCAAAATAAAAATAGGAATTAGCTAAAGAAAAAAATGAGTGAATTTTATTTTACATAAATCAACCATTAGGTGTGCTACTGGCCAGTAAGTATGCCCCCTATGACATAAAAAAAAACTTGAGTTTCTGCCGTATCCAGCTGTCAGTTGAAAGCGATTCTCCCTAGGACTGAAAAGTGTTACTTTCAACCCGCTTCTCAGGCAACTTCAGACCTACTTTCCGAGTATGAGTAATGAAAAATGAATTCCAGCGGTGTAGTAAAAGCGAGGCCGCCGGCACTCACCCTGAGCAGGTCCCCGAGGCGCGCCAACGCCCAGTACACGACGTACAGCTCGACCAGCTGGCGCAGCGCGGCGCGCAGCGCGGCCGACGCGCCGCGCGCCTGCGCCTCCGTCTCCTCGTGGTACGTGCGCAGCAGGAACGCGCGGCAGTGCGCCTGCCGAGTGCCGAGTGCCGAGTGCCGAGTGCACGCGCCCGTTGGCATTAGTCGGGCGGAATCATTAGCATTAGTCGGGTGGATTAATTAGCATTAGTTGAGTGGATTAGCATTAGTTCGGCGAATTAAATAATTTTATCATTAGTCGGGTGGATTAGCAGTAGTTTGGTGGATTAATTAGCATTAGTCGGGTGGATTAATTAGCATTAGTTGAGTGGATTAGCAGTAGTTTGGTGGATTAATTAGCATTAGTCGGGTGGATTAATTAGCATTAGTTGGGTGGATTAGCATTAGTTCGGCGGATTAAATGATTTTATCATTAGTCGCGTGGATTAACAGTAGTTTGGTGGATTAATTAGCATTAGTCGGGTGGATTAGTATTAGTTGGGCGGATTAATTAATTTTATCATTAGTCGGGTGGATTAGCAGTAGTTTGGTGGATTAATTAGCATTAGTCGGGTGGATTAATTAGCATTAGTTCGGCGAATTAAATAATTTTATCATTAGTCGGGTGGAATAGCAGTAGTTGGGCGGAGTAATTAGCATAAGTCGGGTGAATTAGCATTAGTTCGGCGGATTAATTAATTTTATCATTAGTCGGGTGAATTAGTATTAGTTGGGCGGATTAATTAGCATTAGTCGGGTCGATTAGCATTAGGTGGGTGGATTAATTAGCATTAGTCGGCTTTAGCAACCTGCCTAAGAAGTTTGCAGGGCCCTTAGTCACTACTAGCTGTTCACCGCGGTTTCGGTTAATTCCGGGATAGAAGTAACTCCGAAATTAACGCGGGTGCAACCGCGATGGATAGCTAGTATTTAAATGAATGTCTGACATAACTAACACTTTAGCGCCCCTTCCTGCGACTCACCTCGGAGGCGGCGGTGAGCTGCACCGAGGTCATGTTCCACGCGTCCTCGTACGCCATGCCGCCGCTCTGACGCTTCTCGATATTCGCCACGCACTGCGCTATTTTACTGCAAACAATACAAAATTATTATTATTTTATAACACTTGTAAATTGTGTAAAATGTTCATTTGAATGAATCTTCTGTAGATATGCGTTGATGCTGTATGCACTTAGTTTTTTTTGCCTTCTCTGAAAGAGGTAAATGTTTCCTAAAAAAATAAAAGTGACGTAATGTGTTAAGCGTGGCTGTGATTGGTGTTTTGTTGAAACGTTCCGTTTCAAAAAATTAACAGTTGAATATTTTGGAAACTATTGAATTTTTTTTTAGTAAATCTTTCACGATAACGCTTTTCTAAGGCTCTATTTTTTAAATAATGGCACTATTCTTATAATAAATTTCATGCAAGTACCCTACTATCGCTAGTTTTGAAGTATGTAGTAAGTTTTTGAAATCGGTACTTTTTTCGGCTTTTCTAGAGTTCCATATACCTACTCAAAAGGGAAAAATAAAAACGGCAGCCTTAAAATTTGTTAATGTCTATTCGTCAGGCAGCATGACACACTAGTCTGTCGTGCGTGTTATCTGTCGTGTGTCGTCTGTCGTGCGTGTCGCGTGTCGTCTGTCGTGCGTGTCGTCTGTGGTGCGAGCCGTCTGTCGTGCGTGTCGCGTGTCGTCTGTCGTACGTGTCACCTGTCGTGTGTCGTCTGTCGTGCGTGTCGTCTGTGGTGCGAGCCGTCTGTCGTGCGTGTCGTGTGCCGTCTGTCGCGTGTCGCGTGCGTCGCGTGTCGCGCGCTCACCCGGCGGCGACGCGCTGGAAGCCGCTCACGATGCCCGGCACCGAGCTGTCCCAGGGCGGCGAGCGGCGCCCGCTGCCCACCTCGCCCAGGTACGCCACCGTCGGCGTGAGCGAGCCCGCCCCGGCGCCCGCCGCGTACTGCTGCCACGCCTTCACCAAGTATCTTACGAGTGAAAACATAATATTATAAATTATAATTATTTTATTGTTGCCGTTAATTGCCATTGAAACCAAGCAAACGTGGTATATACTACACATATCATTACATATATATTGTACTATAGATAAATATATACACACCCAGACTGAAAAATGGAACGCTGTGTTTATCACACAAAGTTCACCTCCACCGGGAATCGAACCCGGAACCTCTTGATTAGCGGGCAGGCATAGTGACCATTGCGCCAATCGGGTCGTCAAGTACGTCGTATTAGTACATATACAGATGTATGGCAGTACCTGGCGGTCTGCAGCAGCATGACGGTGTTCTCGCCCTCGTAGGTGCAGCCGGCGGTGACGAGGCCGTACATGAGCGGCAGGCTGGAGGACAGCATGTACCCGTGGCCGCCGCACGCCAGCCGGCAGCGCTCCACCGTCTCCGCCGCGTCCGCCGTGCTCACCGCCTTCAGGCAGCACGACAGCGCGTGCAGCTGCGCACCGCCGACAACACTTGTAGTAAGTAGTGTTGTGTAGTGATACAGTGAGTAGTATAGTGTA
Organism: Zygaena filipendulae; assembly: GCA_907165275.2. NCBI lineage: Eukaryota > Metazoa > Arthropoda > Insecta > Lepidoptera > Zygaenidae > Zygaena > Zygaena filipendulae. Next base: position 2,292,825 of record OU015650.1, read on the forward strand.
GTGATACAGCAAGTAGTGTGGTGTAGTGATACAGCAAGTAGTGTGGTGTAGTGATACAGCAAGTAGTGTGGTGTAGTGATACAGTAAGTACCGTGGTGTAGTGATGCAGTAAGTATGGTGTAGTCATACAGTAAGTAGCGTGCTGTAGTGATACAGTAAGTAGCGTGGTTAGTGATAAGTAAGTATGGTGGTGATACAGTACGTACCGTGGTGTAGTGATACAGTAAGTATGGTGTAGTGATACAGTACGTACCGTGGTGTAGTGATACAGTAAGGACATTATGATTAAATTGTGTATAATGAATAATGATACCACTGCACTGAATGAATATATTTGTATTAAAATTATGACTGCAACTGTTTAATTAATCAGCAAGTATCTACATATTTTATTAATAACACGATAGTGTACCTAATTACCTATTTATATAATGTAATGTACCTAAGACAAGTGGACGTGTAAAATTACTGTATTTTTACCAAATTGAATAAATAAATAATGTAGTAATACAGCAAGTTGTATAGTGTAGTGATACAGTAAGTACTGTGGTGTAGTGATACAATAAGGAGCGTGGTGTAGTGATAAGTATGGTGTAGTGATACAGTAATTAGCGTGGTGTATAGTGATACAGTAATTAGCGTGATGTATAGTGGTACAGTAATTAGCGTGGTGTAATAAGTAGGTAGTGACCTCGGGCAGGCGGTCGAGGTCGCCGGCGTCGAGCTCGGCGGTAACGTTGTTGTACATGTTCCAGATCCAGTTGGCGCTGAGCCGCAGCGCGTGCACGGTCGCGATCGCCACGAACAGCTTGTGCTGCTGCGTCACGTAGTCGATGATCTGCGGCTCCGGCTCGCTGCACGCAACGCACACTGGTCAGCGTTATAGATATAATGGGCTCTAGATGGCTAAATTTTAATTTTTAGTCCATCTTGTAAATTAATAAAAAAATATTGGACACGTATTTTTTCTTTAATCAAAAAATAACGGCGATACATTGAGTTAAAACTCCGTGTGACGTCACGCCTAGGTACACTTTATACTTAATTATGACGTCACGAGCTGCCACTCCTAAACTTAAATGCGTTTTATATACGTATTTTTTCAATAATTTGAAAAAGCAAAAAATACGTGTCTATTATTTTGCTAATTTACAGGGTCAGAGTTTTTTGGGGGGCAAATGCACCCACTGTCCCCCGTAGATCCGAGCCTGGGGTAGTTAAGGCGTGAGAGCGTAACAAACAAATTCACATTCGCATTTATAATATTAGTTAAATAGAAGTTTATTTGGTATCAATATAAGACAAAAACTGAAAATAATTTTAAAATACACAAATTAGGTATCAAAATGGCTACCACTCAGCATTTTATCGTGGGTTAGGATCACAGAGACGGAATGTACCGCCGTTATTTTTTGAATACGTAAAAAAAAATACGTGTCCAATATTTTTTACGAATCTACACGACGGACTAACAAAAAAAAATTATCAAGTAGCCAATCGCCCTCACTCCGGCTTGGGCTGCGACTGGTGCCGCACGGCGGAGTAGCGCGTGGCGATGGTGGCCGCCTTCGCGACGTAGTTGGCGATGTCGTTGACCAGCACCACGCGCACGAACATCATCGTGCCGTACGTCAGCTTCGAGCTGGGCGAGTTCACGTACGTGCCGTCCTGGCGGACACACACAACGGGCGGTCGTAATCTCCAGGGGAAATAATAGTAGGGCAGTTTCCGGGGTGTGAAAATCTCAATTCTAAATCTATGTATTTAGTCCGTCAGTTAGATGATGAAACAAATATAATTAATAATAATGACGAATTGAAAAATGGACGCAGATAAGCAATAATATGTTAACCCACAAACGTAAGTTATTGATTCAGAACGATTTATTGAGAGTTAGGGAACGTTTTTTAACTATGTGTTTACCTTATTACATTGCTTAAATATGTAACTAAATATTTAACTTAAAAAATGTTGACACAAAATGGCGCTATACTTTTAAAACACAATTTACTCAAAATTTCTCCAGTGTGGGTTAACACACTATTGCTTATCTATGTCCAAATAATTGACGTCAAAAAGAGCCATATTATGGGCCAAATTTGAATAAACGATTTGACTTTGACTTTGGATGGACCCGTATTTTTTGCTTTTTCAAATTATTGAAAAAATAATAAGATAAAACGCATTAAAGTTTAGGTGTGGGGGCTCTTGGCGTTACGCGACATTTCGACTCAATGTATCTTCGTTATTTTTTCATTATGTAAAAAATAAATAAAAAATACCTGTCCAATATTTTTGACAAGACGGACTAAAAACTAAAATTTGGTTGACAAGCCCAATGTGGGTGTCCAAGCAAAAAGGGTCCAGCAGTGGAGTATTGAGTTTAGACTGGAAAAATATTCAAAAACTGGCACATATATTATAATATAAACTAGCTGTGCCCCGCGGTTTCACCCGCGTGAGTTTCGGAATTCCCGCAGGGGGATGAAAAATAGATGTTGTCCGATTCTCAGACCTACCCAATATGCACACAAAATTTCATGAGAATCGGGAAAGCCGTTTCGGAGGAGTTTAACCACAAACACCGCGACACAAGAATTTTATATATTAGATGTATATCATAATCCTACTAATATTATAAATGTGAAAGTGTGGATGTTTGTTACTCAATCACGGCTGAACGGATTTGGATGAAATTTCGCATGCACATTGTCAGGGTACAGGGTACAGAGGACATAGGGCACTTTTTATCCCGGGATTCCCGCGGGAACTCCGAAATTACCGCGGGCACAGCTATTGTTAGTCATTCATAATAATCATCATACAAATGATTGCGAAAAAATAATTTAAACAACTTTAAAACTGCCAGTAATGGCTGTTTTTTGCACTTTTTAAGTTTAAGTCAGCACATCGGCCATATTGTTTTAATTGTAAAGAAATCACGCTCCGTGACTGATAATAATCAACTTTGAAGCATTTTTACGTATCCATTAATAACATTCGTTACTATATTTATTTTTACGACGTTTCATTATAATAATCTTGACAAATTAATGACGTTTGTACTTGAACTACGAATTTTATCAATAAATAAGTAAAATTAGATACGATTATAATTTATAATATTCAAGCAATCAATCACTTCACGAACCAATCAACACACAAGATAAAACACCGATTAATTTTATATACGACAATTTCGACTTTGAACCGCAAACAATACAAGAGTAACATATTATATGAATCTGAATAATCCGGGAGTTTGTTTGTTGGTATACTTTATTGTAACATATCATTTATAACAAGGATGATAAGTATATTTATGTACAGAGACGGACTTATTCCAGTCAATTTTAGAGTGATCAAAAGGATTTGTAGTAAATATCGATGGGAGAAGAGACAGTGGGAAAAAGGGGGTAGTGATCAAATAGAAATAAATAATTATACAACGTACGTAACGTAATGAATTAACCAAAAACCTGATACACCCCATTCAAGAAAATAAACAATAATGTGATAAAAATTTTTGTCGTAAAAATTAATAGTTTAAGTTATTCAACATTAGTTTGGAGGTGACCGATCTACGAAATTCCAAGCGCTACGCCCGCGCCTACCGCTTCGATTTTTTTTGCTGCGGGCGGCGTACGCGCTAATTATTGTATTATAAATAATTTAGACATGGGCTCGTAAAAATTAAAAAATATAACCTATATTAAAACATGGCGCGATCGATTTGTTAGTATATTCTGAACCAACTACTTTCTAGTTTTCAGTTAATTCATTAACACGTTGTATAATTAATTATTTACAAAACTGATAAAAAGTGTTTTCTATAATAGAGTAGTATTCGATTTCGTCCTAACGTTTTTGGTTCGATTCGATTTCATTAAAACTGAGCGCGTAAAAAACCAACGCGCTGAAGAATCTCTTTGTATTGTCGCCGATGTGCCGACGGCTCCTATCTAAAGTTTATTTACTCGTGTAAACCCGGGTTTCTTGTCAAGATTTCGCTCTGTGATTTATCAGTGTTTCTTTGTGTATATTTTTACTAGTTACATTTTAAGCATGAGTCATCGTGGGCTTGAATAGTAATTTATACAAGCAAAAAATACGTATCTATTATTTTTTGTTATCTACCTGACAGACTTGCATAAGTATTTAGAATTTCATACCCCATCATCATATCTATTATTTTAATTGTGTAAATGTCAAAAAGAGTAATACATAGCAATAAGTATTTTTTAACTTATTAAAAAAATCATTAAACATGTACCTTCTTTAAAAAAATTGAATTTAGGTTTTCATACCCAATCGGTAACTATACATAATAGTATGTGGGCATCCAAGCAAAAAAGTACCAGTAGTGGGTTATTAAGTTAAGACTCTTTCTAAAACGGAATTTTGTATTGCGGTTGCGCTACAAGCCGAGTGACTTCACTAGGACTGTAGCGCTTTCTTTGTCTAACTTGAACTTTTAAAGAGTCGTATCTCTGAAAGTATAAAAGATATTTGTAAAAAAATAATGCTATTATACTACTAATACATAAAGGTTTATAAAATAATAATAAAAAATAAATACTAAAATACAATTTTTCTACAATAGGAATTGTAGAAAAATAGGAATTGTACAATTTTTCTACAATAGGAATTGTAGAAAAATTGAGTATTTATTTAATAATCTACCTCTAATAAACCTCTTATATCGCGGAAACTAAATGGCGACAACTGGTATCCTTTTTGCTTGGACGCCCACATATTGTAACTTTCTATACGTCATAAGGGCCAAGTTTGTATAAAATAAATGTGGACTTCGCCTCGGTCTCACCTCGAGCACCTGCGAGTTCTTCATGAGCATATTCTCGCGCGGGACGCGCACGCGGTCGAAGCCGAGGAAGCCGTTGTTGGTGCCGTTCATGCCGAGCTTGGCGCCGATCTCGCCGATCCTGATGCCCGGCAGCGGCGCGTGCGTCTCCTCGTCGCGCAGCTGCACCACGAACGCGTGGATGCCGCGGCGCTGGCCTTGAGTGTACAGCTGCGCCATCACCACGCTGTAGTTCGCCGTGTGCGCCACTGTGCACCAAAGAATCTTTACTATCTATACTATAATAAAAGAGTAGAATCCGCGATTCTGTACATTGAACATTTATTTTTACCTAAAATTGAGAGGGGTGATAAAAGAAGAGTAACAACGCCCAAAAAAAAAGTATTTAAAATTCTTTTCTGTCTGTCTGTCTGTTCCCGATAATCTCCGTATCTACTGAATGGATTGTCATGCGGTTTTTACAGGTAGATTAAGCTTAGCCTGGAGCTACATATAGACTTTGTTTCATCAAGATAGGATGTAGGGCAAAAAAGTTATCATCATTTAAAAACTTTTTCGCGAAGTGACAGTTTTAAGACTTGAAGAACTATCCTATCTTTTAAGTTGGACCATATTATAAATGGTTACAAAGTTTTATCATAATCCGTTCAGTAGTTCCGGGAGTCCATCGCGGACAAACAACGTGATTTATACATATGTATATGTAAAGAAAAATATTATAATTTTCCTTTATTTAAACTCCCGCGTGTCACCGTGGTGATAATTTATGAGCGTAATCTGTGGTCGAATTATAGTCTGTGAAGAATCTACCTGCTGTTAAAATAGTAATTTTCATTATAAGTTTCACTAATTAAAAACGGTGATTTAGGAATCGACATTCCAATTAAGAAACATTAAATGTCGTTTCTTTCCTTACAGGTAAGGTTTTATTGTTTGTAGACATTTACATTTGGTTAATTACTTTGGTAAAGTAAACAAAATAAATCTTTCCTTACAGAGAAACTCAATTGTGTTTTGATTGACTTGTCGCCCAAATCGCCACAAACTATCATTATATATTATATATTAAGATTTCGATTTATTTGAATTTTTTATTTTTGTATTTTTTATTTTATGTTATGTTACTAACGGTGTATACTTTCAACCCTGTAAATATTTGCAGTTAATTTTACCACATCTTATATAGGTAGTGCAACTCACATCCGCCAGGCCACCACTTGTAGGAGGTGAGCGTGGGGCTGTGCAGCACGAACTGGCGCGTGCTCGCGTCGTACGTGGCCGTCGTCTCCAGCCCGCGGATGAACGTGCCGTGACCGAGCTCCGTCTACAACACAGTGGTTAATATGTATTATGTAATAGGTAATTAGGTAGATCAATATCACAACATCACACACTACAACAAATAATAATAAAAATAATTACACTTCACTACACACAGATCCACTTGATCCCACACTAAACTCTAGGGCGCCTAAGCTTGTGTCGTGGAAACCAATTAAACATGGTATATAAACACGAGCAGACTGGAAAGTGAAACGTAGGGTACTTGCATGAATTTTTTTTTCCAGTCTATTTTAAAGATATATGGCCTATTTAAACTAAGCAAGTAAAAGAAAAAAATATATGCATAAATTAATTAAATAGAGCGTTTTAAAATTCCCATTTTTGACTTTACCGCCGAAACGCGGAATGACGTCACTACTTAAAAATTACGCCTTATTAATCTGTGATAGAGATGTCACTGTCGTATTGACAGGGTCATGTGACACTGACAGACAGATAACTTCAATATCCAAAAGCGAAATTAAGGTTGAACTGTGTCGAGTTACTTCCAAAAGTTCCAGTAAAGAATCGAAATCATCTTACCGATGCATTTTAAAGTGAAAAACTTCAGAAAATGGAAAATATGTGTGGACTGTAAGCACTTAGTTTCTTTTGCCTATCCTGAGAGAGGTTAATGATTCCTAAAAAAATAAAAGTGACGTAATGTGTTAAGCGTGGCTGTGATTGGTGTTTCGTTTCGACTCATAATAACTAATAACTCTATAATAATCTATAATAACTCAAAACGAATAAAAGAAATTATTATTATTATTATAACTTTTTGTTTCACAAAATTAAAAGTTGAATATTTTGGAAACTATTGATAATTTTTTAGTAAATCTTTCACGGTGATGCTTTTCTAAGGCTCTATTTTTGAAATATTGACACATTTTGTTATTATGAATTTTATGCAAGTACCCTATTATCACACAAAGTTCACCGAATCGAATCTGAAACCTCTGATTATTGGGTAGGACGAACCTGAGCATAAGTGCCGATGATGTTGCAACTGAAGGCTCTCCCTATCCAGTAGGCTTGCTGCTCCACTGTGGCCTGCCCCATGAGGGTCGGTATGAACATCACATAATGAACAGTTAGGGGACAGCCGTCCTGAAGGATGGCCGAGCCTAAGGTACCGCCAAGCACCTCCCTGATGGACAATTATAATAAGTAATACCATTTAAAAATAAACGTATTTCATCGCATGACCATATATTTGTTTAAAATGGAAAGCAAGCAATTAGTGTTTATTTTATTGGGATATTATGGGAAAATTTGAGACTAGTCTTTCCAGGGTATGCAAATTCTTTATTTATTAGCTGTTCTCCGTGGTTTCACCCACATTATTTTCGGAGTCCTCGCGGGAATTCCAGTATTAAAAGTACCCTTTACAACGTGTATACAACTTTATATATAATGATCAGTTGAGTAGCTAAGACGTGAAAGCGCAACAACCAAACAAACTAAGTCACATTTGCTTTTATAACATTAAGGATAAAAGATGTCATGAATTTTTGCTCACGAGAGAGATCACACTGTGCAACAAAGAGCTTCAGTTCTTCTGTCGTGCAAGGTATCGTCCGTAAATGAGGTATTGTGAGAAGCAAAAAAACCTATTTAGTATTATTTTTTTGGCTTTATTTTGTGCGAAAGTACGAATTTTCTACATTAATTATAAATAAAATTGTCAATTTTTCAAAGTATATCAACTTCAATTCAAATATGGTACAATGTATGGAGATAACTGTGTTTAGAGATATTCACCTATAGTTTTCCATGCCTGTGTTTTCTTCCTCCTGCAATCTCCTGATGAACTTGAACAGTTGGCAAGACTTCTTGATGGCCAGCTCATACTTCTCTTTATGACTCAGGTACTCAGCCGGCACCTCTTCAATGTGGATACCCTCAGCAAGGAGCATCTCCTCTGAATAATACGAAATAGTTTAAACTCCAAACTGACATGAAGCTTACTTAATAACTTAATATAATATATTATGAAGTCATTGGTTTAATAGACGTCAGGGACAAGACAAACAATAGACAGTTTCGGTCTATTTGACTGTGGTCATACTTATCAAAATGGTTTTAATTTTTGAATTTTTTTTTGTCGGAATAAATTTTGTAGTACCTTGCAGACAACAAGAGTGTTTGGGCATTGAAGATTAAACAGACAGATGTCATCACTACATAATATGTTTGTCTGTCTGTCTATTCCTGATAAACTCAAAAACTACTGTATAGAATTTAATGTGATTTTCAGCAATAGATGATGATTTCAGAGAAAGGTTTATAGGTATAGTTAATCCTGGAATTCCCGCCGGAGCTCCGCAATTGCCGTAAGTGAAACCGTGGGGGACGGCTAGTGTTATAATATGTACTAATACAGATGCAATACTAATAAATATGACATTACATTATACATTATGAACAAACGCAGATAAGAGGCTGTATGTGCAGTTGCATTAATTATACAATATTTAATACCTATTTTAACTCTTCAAAATTTACTTAAAATCATTTTTCAGTTACTAAATATTTAATTTAAAAGTCAGCCTTAGTTTCACAAAAATATGAGTTGTGCCAATTTCAAACTTTAATTGTAAAATTGTTTATGTGTGATAGCTAAGCTAGCCTATATTCAAACATCACACACAAAACAGCTTCTTCAGAATACATTCCATATATCATGGTGCCAAATTTCATTAAAATCTATCCAGCCATTTATATTTAATGTGTAATATAGTGACTGCACAAACATCAAACCCTCAACAATATTAGTAGTAAGACTTTTTTTATGAATGAAGTAGTAGTTCAACTATTCGAAGTTAATATTGACAATTTTAACTCCTATACATACAACAACAACAACAATAAATAATCATATTTTATTGTTATTTCATACACATATTAAATTAAATTTATTGCTTGCTTAATTTTTCTTTCTTTTTATTAGTTTGTGTTTTCCAATTTAAAGCGTGGTCATTATCTAGTTCAGAACAAAGGTCAATTAATAAGTAAAATACTATTTACTTATTAATAAGCAAAGTCATCTCAAACATACAGCCTGCAGACCATGAGTCATTAAGTAGCTTGTGGTCCATGACCAGATTAAATACTTAAGGTTTTACTAAAGATTTTCACTTACCTACTCAAACTGAAATTTACCTAAATCCATAAATAAAAATTTTTAAATTGAGTAAGGCATAATGTAGGTAATCACTTTTTTGCTAAACGCAGTAATTATTAATTACTAGCTGTGCCCCGCGGTTTCACCCGTGGTATATTCGGAGTTCCCGCGGGAATTCTGGGATAAAAAGTACTCTATGTCCTTCTCTGTACCCCTGACAATGTGCATGCCAAATTTCATCCAAATCCGTTCAGCCGCTTTTGCGTGATTGAGTAACAAACATCCACGCATCCACACTTTCACATTTATAATATTAGTAGGATTAGGTACCTACCTCTCTTCCTCCTTTCCTTTGTTTTTTCTGCGCTTCCATCGATCAAATTCGTAAGCTCAGTCACATTAAAAGTACATTTACGCCTCTCTTTAAGTAAATCCGGGTTAATTTTAACCGATTCCGACATTTTAATCAATTATAATGCAGATAAATCCGTAACGCGACGAGACTGCAGCGAGTCTGCCGAGTGCTAGGGGTAACTGGCGAGTGGCGAGCGCTAAAATCGTCAAAGCACAGTAATTACAATTAACGCAACTCGCAGTAATTGTGATTATATTATTATATCAGCAACACAAACAAAAACAACCGTACCTACTGTGAACTCGTTATTTTCGTTCTTATTGCGTACCGATCAAAACAAATTCTCATTTCTCACAAAGATCATTAGAACATCATTTTCAATTTAACTACGCGATAATAATAGATTTATCAGTTTTTTTTAGCATGTATTACGTAAGGTTAAAATATTATAATACAAATTGGAAACTTATATGTAGGTCGAAACTTTCCATTTTCCACAAACTACTTAGAGATACTACCGTTTTTTTTTGTGAAGTTTAGAGGCGCGTTCCGCGGATTCGGTGTGCGTTCCGTGGATTCGCACGCATGTACACGTTCTGTGGCTTGGTGAAATTTTACTCTGACAGCTGTCAGAGCGTAGTTTCACCCGTTCCGTGGCTCAGAGTGCAGCAACCAAACAACCATCTCCGAAGCAGGTTAATTTTCACTCTGACAGCTATGTATTGTTTAAGAAGTGTCAAATTTTGCGCCAAAAACCGGATTCGTCGAAAAAGAAATCAATCGGAGTTCTTACGAACAAAGGGGAGGTGTTGTAGTCATAAAAAATAGTCTTATTTGTAATGATAGTTGAGAGAGAACAAATGGCGCCTGAAATTTCAAATATTTTGAGGTTATAAAAACAACTCGATCGTTCTGTGGCTTGGTTGCAACTCAAACGAGTGAAATATTAACCGAAAAACTGCGCCCAAACCCACGGAACGCACACTAGTGTTTACCCCTTTCGGGGAAGGCAGAAGGAAACTTATAACCAATTAATTATCCATATAGCCGATTCAGTGGTATATTTCTTCTTCTGAAGTTATTTATATCGAAATGCATTGGTGAGATGCATTTCGATGCTTTACCGGAACTTTTGGCAGCAAATCTTCACAGTCGAACCTTAATAGGACGCTCTGTGGGAAGTTGTATAGTAAAACGAAAACCTCCCAACGAACGGCTATTTCATCTTATTTCATTGTTTCCGCACACTGTTCATCACTAATGGATCACTATTTTCCAACTGGACTTGGTTTTCCAATTTGTGTAACTTCATAACCCTCTTATGACCGGTTTACACTTCCATAAGTAGTAAGTAAGTTCAGCTTACCATCTTACTTAATTAATCGAAAAGTAGCCAGCAGCAACGTCCAATCGGTGAGCATCCATAAGTAAGTTCAACAATACATTTCTTCACTTAATTAAACGTCGGCCACCACGCGGCGCGCCGTCCACACGGCGGCAAGTAGTAAGTAATAAGTTGGTGGGGAGCGGGAGACGAAGGGGGCAGGTGTACGCGCTACTATCTTGTCCAAAAAATAGAAGAGGTACCTATCCTACGGCAAGCTGCTACTTAATCATTTACTTACTTGCCAGCCGGCATTCACACGTGTTTTTTTACTTACTAACTAACTTACTACATAGGGAAGTGTAAACCGGCCATTACTTGTCAGTTGTCACTGTGTGTTGTGACCTCGTTGTGACTTGTCAACAGCTGTCGCTTGTCAATAAATTGTATTTTTTTTCTTTTAATTATATGAACTTTCGCATAATATTATTATTATTTTTTGGCGGGATTTTAGCAGGAATGGACGTCAATTTTATTTTTTTGTTATACAAATTACCTAATTTATAGTGGTTAATATTGTCTGAATGTGGTGGATTTTTCATAATAGTGATCCATTAGTGATGAAGAGCGTGCGGCAACGGTGAAATAAAATGAAATGGGGCGTTCGTCGGGAGTTGTCGTTTTACTCTACAACTTACGACAGAGGGTCCTTGTTGGTTTTTTAACTTTTAGATAACGGAACGTGTAACTTAGACTAATGCGTTCAACGGAACAAAAAAAAATATTGCAAAGTCATGATTGATTGTTAAAAAAACAAGAAAAAAGATTTTGCTTGAAATAAAAAAGAACGTTTTTAATTTTGTTAGATATGTATGAATCTGAAAATCATTATTCATAACACCCCTCGATATCTACAACAGTCCTATTAAAGTTCAATCGTAAATATTTGCTGCCAAAAGTTCCGGTAAAGCATCAAAATGCATCTCACCAATGCATTTCGATGTAAATAACTTCAGAAGAAGAAAAATACTACTGAATTGGCTGTATGGAATTAGCTATTTTTGCCCTCCCCATTGGGGTAAATTTAATAAAAAAAATCTTTATAATCCATAGACTATAACCTCTATAGATTTCAAACATCCTCATTGTTCGCCGCCATATTTTTCTTCCTTGAGTGGTGGATTTCGTCGTGTCAAGATGAGGTTAGAATTTAAGAATTTTACTAAAATAAAACCTTTGAAATTATAATTAATTAAGCAATTGCAACGTTGTTCTCGATAATTTTGAATGTTGTAAATATGTAATAGTACGTGAAATAAAAGTGTCAATAAAGTCGTGTCGAGCATGAGCGTCACAACCATGTGGTCGTTTCTGATCATAGTTTCTTTAACTTTTTTACAGTTCCTTAAGTCTGCAGAAGAGGCTTGCAGCCTCTGTTATGCGATGTGGTAAAAAGAAGGTGTGGCTCGATCCCAATGAAATCAATGAGATCGCAAATACCAACTCCAGTAAGTCCTACCTATTGAGGCTATAAAATTGTCATTTGATAAATGAAGTCCAAAATAACACTATCCTAGTCCTAGTCCTATCCTATCCAATGTTCCTGTTTATCAGTGATGCTGAAAAATACTTCCAATACTTTGATAAGTTTCTTTTACATGCTGTGAACACAGGCTGATCGGATCGCGTACTCCACCTAAACAAATATTATTGCTACGTCCTATTGTGATGTGACATTTAAAATTTACTTGCCTAGACATGGTACAAGTGAATTCTTGTTGTTTATACCTTTATTTATTCAGATCATGATACAGTGATATTTATAAGTAATAAAGGAGGTAGATATTATGGCACTAGTGCATGGAAACTGAGGCCTTCAATTGCCCTTAATGAGGGGCTTTGCTCTGAATTATTAGCCAATACCTGTTTTTATTCCATAATTTTCTTATTAGCTTTCACATAGACATCATGTATATATGTCAAACATGCAACAATATTTGAGGGTCCCGTAGTATGAAGGTACATCATCCTTACATATCATTGTCATGAAAGCTTACAGTAAACCAATATCATCTTTATGTCTACATTTTGTACCATTCTGTTTACACTTTTTATTCCCTTAATTAGCCAAAGTGGTAAGCAGAAACTGTAATGTGAATGAAAATTTCAGGACAGAACATCCGTAAGATGATAAAGGATGGTCTGGTGATCAAGAAACCTGTTGCGGTGCATTCGCGTGCCCGCGTCCGTAAGAACACTGAGGCCCGTAGGAAGGGACGTCACTGTGGTTTTGGTAAAAGGAGAGGTACAGCCAATGCGCGTATGCCACAGAAGGTAAGCTATTTTCACTGAATTTCTAGTTATAAAAATGGTGAATATTTTAATATTAATAGTTAAGTTATTTAAATATTCCTAAGCTATTATAGTTTCCCTAAAGAATTAAAACTTAGTACTTGGTTAATAAACTTATCATTGGTTTCTTCTTAACAAAATTGTACTTTAGTAGTATAAAAGGAGAAGCTAACATATCAACACAGCTCAAATTGATTAGTCTATAATTTTGAAATATGGCACAAGGGTTCCGTTATGTTCCATATAATTATAGAGTATGCATATGCTATTGAACGGTTTCTCATCACCTCCCATCCCATCCTTAGGGGGTGAAACAGTTTCAAAGTTTATATAGGTATATAGTTTTTCATAGTTTTGTCTACTTATAGTAGAGTATACGGAAATACCAACTCTAAGAGTACAGACTACACAGGAGGACAATTTACGAACAGATCTTTAAACTTGAAATTTTCTGAACATTCCTCTTTCATAGCCAAGATGTCCAGATTTCCATGCCATTGCCTACCTGTGGGCACCTGGTCAAAGCATATTTGTAAAAGTGCAATTTTATTTACACTTAAGAATAATGGATAGTTAGATCTATATGGGTTTGCTTCAACTGCCTGCCTGAATTATAAATAAATAAAATTTTGCCGTCTACAGGAATTATGGGTACAAAGGCAAAGGGTTCTACGTAAGCTGCTCCTCAAGTACAGGACGGCCAAAAAAATTGATCGGCATCTGTACCACGCGCTCTACATGAAGGCGAAGGGTAATGTGTTCAAGAACAAGCGCGTACTGATGGAGTACATCCACAGGAAGAAGGCTGAGAAGGCTAGGACCAAGATGCTCAGGTTAATATTCAATTTCTCATTAAAAATACAAATACAGCATGTTGTACAGATCAATGACGTAGTATAATGTCAGTTATCAGTTTTCGGCAATCCCGTGGGAATTCCGAGATAAGATCCGTTTCTGTATCCTTTTCTGTAAACTTAACAACTTAGTAGGTATACAAAATTTCATGATAAACTCATGTTCATATATAATAATAGGGTTAGTCGGTAATAATATAATAACTAATTAACAAGAGCAGGAGCCTGGTTATAATTGCTTTATCCACATCAAATCATTACACCACCTCATCATCATCAAATAGTTCATCATACTTCATCAATCATCATCAAATACCTGTGTTTTCATGTCTATAATTACACTTTGGATTCAGCAGATTTGGAAAAACAATTCTAAAATCACAAACAGTTGGATTTTGTAACCGACTTCCTTATATGATGCTAGATCAATTTATTCACTCATTTAAAATTTTTTTATTCCTTAAATATAATGTCAAATTAAGAATTAATTAGGAGTTAATTTTAAAATTTACAATGTGTCACGCACACTTTATTTTTCCTGCCGTTCCCAAAGAAGTTGTATAAAACTTGACCGTTTTTATATCACTTTTCCAGTGACCAAGCAGAGGCCCGTCGCAACAAGGTGAAAGAGGCGCGTAAGCGGCGCGAGGAGCGCATCGCCGCCAAAAAGGAGGAGCTGTTGCAGACGTTCGCACGGGAGGACGAGGCCGCCGTCACCGCTAGGAAGTGAACACATAACTTTAATGTTTAAATAAAACTTGAAAAATATGGTCCAATAAATGCTTTGGGTCCCGCTTGTATGGTTTTATTTGGCTTTGAGCCTTTAATACCTTCTTACACAATTTTAAAACGAGTGTTCTTCTTCTTTAATAATGGCGTCTATTCTCTGTTGGATTGGTTGGATGCAGTGTCAGTCGATTCTCTCGTGTCAGCTTTATTCGACAAAATTTTGATTTTCAGTCCGTCCTCTACTCAGAAGAATACTGTTATTGGTCTGAGGTCCTCTAGATTCATAAAAAATAATAGACACGTATTTTTTATTTTTTTACGTTAGCAAAAAATAACGGAGATACGTAGTCGAAGTGTCACTTGACGGCACAAGCAAGTGCAGTTTTTACCTGCACATGACGTTGCAAGCCCTCACTCCCAAACTAGTGCGAACTGTGATTTATCCAAGTATATTTTCATTAATCTGGAAAAGCAAAAAAAAAAACGTTATTTTTTACTAGCTTTGCCCCGCGGTTTCACCCGCATGAAAGGTTTTTGTATGACAACTTTTTTTCCCAACATCCGATTTAAATGAAACAAAGTCTATATGTAGCTCCAGGGTTAGTTTAATCTACCTGTGAAAATCGCATGAAAATCCGTTCAGTAGGTTCGGAGATTATCGCGAACAGACAGAAAATAATTTTAAAAACTTTTGGGCTTGGTTACTCTTCCTTTATCACCCCTCTCAGTTTTAGGTAAAAATATTCAATGTACAGAGACGCAAATTGTACTCTTTTATTATAGTATAGATTATCTAACTGAAGGACTAAATAGAATTTAGAAAAAAAAATAGTCAAATAGCATTTTATAGTACCTACCCTTTGGCAAAGTTAACAATCTATCTGGACATAGATAAGCAATAGTGTGTTAACCCACACTGGAGAAATTTTGAGTAAATTAAAGTTTTTAAAATTATAGCGCCATTTTGTTTCAACATTTTTATGTTCAATATTTAGTTACATATTTAAGCAATGTAACAAGGTAAACACATAATTAAAAAACGTTCTCTAACTCCCAACAAATCGTTCTGAATCAATAACTTTGTTTTGTGGGTTAACATGTTATTGTTTATCTGCGTCCATCTATACTATAATAAAATAGTAGAATCCGCGATTCTGTACATTGAATATTTTTAACAAAAACTGACAGGGGACGATAAACGAAGAGTAACTAACCACAAAAAAGGGTTTTTAAAAATCTTTTCTGTCTGTCTGTCTGTCTGTTAGCTGTGGCTGACTTCGTATGTTGTCTACCATTTGTTTTTGCCGCCGCCGCCGAGACTGTGGCCAAGGGGTAAGTGGGATTTATCCAACTATCAGGATTATTTAAGGCTAAAGTAAAAAAAACAGTGGTTCATCCTAATCCTATTTCCTAACTTTATATTAATGCGAATGTGAGTTTGTTACGCTTTCACGCCTTGACTACTTAACCGATCATCATGAGGTTTTGCTTACACGTTGACATAGGGTCCTTTTATCCCGGAAGTCTCGCAGGAACTCCGAAACGCGAGTGAACCCTCGGGAACAGCTGTAGCAATGATTTAAGATCGGCGATGTCGAGTAGGAGGCACCTCCTTATAAAACTGAACATACTCTATGCGATAAGACCGCCATTTGCTTTCTCCTTTTCTCTAGGTACCTACTGTAATATTGTTATTTTATGTGCAATAAAGGATTAAATAAATAAATAAATACTAAGATTTAGTTTAAAATTATTTTTAGCCGGGAATAGAACCCGACATTGTGTAACATGTATTGTATGTATGTACTTACATATCTAATTATAATGTGTCGCAATTGCATTAGTTAGGTAGGTACGTGTCGACTTAGTGACTTTGGTATTTCAAGTGAATACCTATATTTTGTCTTCCGTCAAAAGAAGTCCCAGCGAGTGCGACAAAATACGTAGGTATTTATTTTATCAAACCATTTTTTCATAATGTGGTGTAAAATAATTCAAAACAATCCGCGATGTTAATAGGTACACTTAATTAGTGAATATAAATTTTTTTACTTGCCTTGTTGTAGAAGTAGACTAGGTATGCGTTTCAAAAAATTTTCTCGTCTCTTACAAGGCAAGATATTTGCCTAATAAGTAATAGGTATCAGTGGCGAAGGGTGACATATTGAGAGAGGGAAGCCGGAAATCTACTTTAATTTCAACTTATTAAACTATTAACTGTTCCCCGCGGTTTTATAACTTATCTGCGATAAGTTCCGGAGTTCCCGCGGGAATTCCGGTATAAAAAGTCCTTCCCTGTATCCCTGACAACGTTCTCAATTACGGAGAGAGATGTTGCGTCTTAAGGGAAGCCGGTGGGAATCGGCTTCTATGGTACCTTCGCCACTGATAGGTATTCCGTGCCTGTAATAAATATTTTGTGGAAAGCCAAGGAGTCAAAGAGCCGCATGCCGCTCCTGAGCCGCGGGTTGCTGACCACTGCCTCAGTGGATCATCTTTGATAAGGGGATCCTTGTGAACGTAAAATCCAAATGAATCCGCTGGTGAATACAAACGGGATTCTAGTGGACAGAGGCATAATTTTCAATTTAATTTTAAAAAATAGCAGCAATAAAATAGACTAACGGCCGCACTCAGATAGGTCGCACTCAGGTAGTCGTTTTAATGATGACTGGATGTTTGGATGTTTGTTACTCAATCACGCAAAAACGGCTGAACGGATTTGGATGAATCATCCCGGAATTCCCGCGGGAACTCCGAAATTACCGCGGGTGAAACTACGGGGCACAGCTAGTTTTAAATAAAGTTTTTAAAAACAAAACTGCCGCACTCAAAGACGTAATAAGACTAATGAACGTCTCTGAGTACACATATTAGTGAGACTTACGGCCCCACTCAGAGTCGACTTTAATGATTACTTAGTTAAGTATAGATTTTTAAAACAAAACTGCCGCAATCAGAGACGTTCAGTAAATTAATGTTAATTGGCATTTAATACGATGTAACTTAATTAGTTAAATGCCAATTAACATTAATTTATTAAACTTGTCTGATTGCGGCAGTTTTGTTTTAAAAATCTATACTTAACTAAGTAATCATTAAAGTCGACTCTGATTGCGGTGGTAAGAATGGTAGTACTAGTACCTATCTCTAGGTTAAAAATATACCTGTTGCCACAGTCACAGATAATATTATATCTAAGCCACAGTGGACCCCGGACTTTGAAGTCAACTCAGACCGTCTAATAACTTCTAATAAATTCCATGCTAACAAAGAAAAGTGGTTAAACGAGCGATTTGTATGTTAAATATATGTTTAACTTATGCACATTTCAATAATGGTCGGATCAAATTCTGAAAGTCATTCAGTCGATCAACATAACACCGAGTGGTGCTTGGGTGCTTTTTTTTTTAAACTTAACCATCGACACAGTAAATGGTTTCGTACGAAATGGGTGAAATAAATGAAGATTTGCAGCGAGAGCGAGATCAGTGCACTTTCAATGTGCAGGAATTGACGCACTACATCGACGGTGGGCCAGAGAAAACGCGGGAGCGTCAGGAAAGGGGTAAGTGTTTTGGTGTAAGCCGGGAGTAAAGCCCAAATACCTACTCGTGATAGCAATAATTAATTATTATTTATTACTGTCAGTTAGTTACCCGACGTAGGTATTATTAGCAGTTATTGATCAGTAGTACGGGTGACTTTTCGTGGCTAAATGGATGATTTATTTTTAGAAAAAGTCTTGTTGAGTGCGACGGATGTCTGCGAAGGCACACCCGATAAATATTTGAGTCACAAAGAGAAATATGAAGTTGCGGTGAAGAAGTCTGTCATACTTTTCCAAATTATGCGTCGGATGCAGGAGGAAGGCAACTCTATCGCCAACTATCGGTGGGTTAAAAATGGACACAGATAAGCAATAACATGTTAACCCACAAAACGAGGTTATTTATTCAGAACGATTTATTGAGATTTATAGAACGTTTTTTAATTATGTGTTTACCTCATTACATTGTTTAAATATGTAACTAAATATTGAACATAAAAATTCTTGACACAAAATGGCGCTATAATTTTAAAACTTTAATTTACTCACAATTTCTCCAGTGTGGGTTAACACACTATTGCTTATCTATGTCCAAATATATATCATTCAGATGGACCTTACCACTGAGCCGCCCCTGTGTGCAATGTGTGCATAAATGGTGGCCCAAAAGTTTATTTTGTAAAAAAATATATTATATACAATAAGTGAGTCGCCCACGTTGCTAACAGATACGGTTACAATGGCGTACCTACCTATCCAGTTTCAGTTTCAATATGCTGAATCAATCTTAGCGTAACACCAACTATGTACCTACCATATTCTTGCAAATAAATAAATAAATTAAATTAATTTATCTACTTTATATATATGTATTATACAATAACATTATATTATTGATATTATTAGGTACAGGAGTATTTTTTAAGCAATGCGCAAAAAAATTTTGGTGGTCCAGTATCAATAATAGAACGCATTTCCATTATTTGTTCAAACCTTTTTTTATATCTTTTTATCCGGCTTTAAATCAGCAAAATATTGACACTATCAGTATAGTATAGATACTTACATTTCAGCGACGTTATAGCTGGTCTCCTGGGGGCCTCGTCTGCTCGCGACACATCCCCTTTATGCTTGCATTACATCATGTTCATGCCGGCTATACTGAACCAGGCTAACCAAGAGCAGCAAGCCCATTGGTTGACCAGGGCTTGGAACTTCAGCATAATCGGAAGTTTCGCACAGGTACAACGCTATGATAAATATAATATCTATTGATGAAGTACTAACCTTTTTATTTTAAGCTCCATTAAAATGTCGGCAGAAACCCACAAAGTAGGGTGTCTATGGACGACTATACTAATGTGAAAGTGTGAATGTTTGGATGTTTGTTACTCAATCACGCAAAAACGGCTGAACGGATTTGGATGAAGTTTGGCATGCACGTTGTCAGGGGTACAGAGAAAGACATAGAGTATTTTTTATCCCGGAATTCCCACGGGAACTCCAAAATTTCCGCGGGTGAAACCGCGGGGCACAACTAGTATATATATATACAGCAAGCGCGAGTTGCGAAGTATATTTCACACGATAAATCGTAGGTAAGTACATACGAGTCAAAGACAGTCGTCAATGACGGCCATAATACAGGAATATGTTTTATTCAGTGCGCACTTTTATTACAAATTAAACTTAAATGAGTTTTATTAGACACCTATTTTGATAAGTCTTAGTACAAATAAATAAAGTTATCATAAACGAAAGATGTTTACTTTGAATTTGATTTTTTGGCTACTTTATTCGCCGCTGCTACCGCTGCGCGCGAAGCGCTCGTTCGGTAGGTATTTACGTGTGTACCGACACCTCGAGATCATTCACCCCCACTGCAACACCGCCGCGTACGCCGCACGGTGCGCATGCCCATTGATATTATTACGAATAGATAGTGTCCATCTTTTGGTGATTTAAAGTCGGACAGAAAAATATAAAAAAGTTTTTAAAAAATAATGGAATTGTGTTCTATTACTGATACTGAACCACCAAAATTTTTTTTTTGCTGAAAAATATTCCTGTAGGTACTTTCTTGTTTACTTTCACAATTCGCCCGTCGATAGTAGGTAATAATAAATCCAGTTTTTACGTACTATTACGTATAATACTATGTAGGAGCAAACAATCTCTACATACGTATAAATAGTCCTTCGAACCGGATGCGCCAAGATTCAGCATAGGCGACTTCAGCTAAATTTAATGTGTGGTAAAATAATGTGGAACTATGCTCGCACAAGTACTATATAACTTACCTACGAATATGTATCATCAAAGTCATGATTTTTGTTGAGCAGTTTGTTCCAAAGAACCACTGTGTTGTAGACGGAGCTCGGCCACGGCACGTTCATCCGCGGGCTGGAGACGACGGCCACGTACGACGCGAGCACGCGCCAGTTCGTGCTGCACAGCCCCACCCTCACCTCTTACAAGTGGTGGCCTGGCGGATGTGAGTAGCACACGTAGTATATTTACTCTGAGGTAGCACTCTTGCACCATATTCAAGGGCTTTCCCATCCAAAATATGAAGTCCTAGTCGAAGTCAAATATTTTTGGTCACAGCTGGTCAGAAATATAGCTTTTTCAGCACACTATTACAGTCTTTGAATTGCAGATTGTAAGCACCCATAAAAACGTCCACCTTTTGCATCTTTCTAGTTCTATGGCCAGAGCGCGCAACAAACTGCCCAGGCAATTTGACTAAATTTTTTGTTTTTAGTCCGTCCTGTAGACTCATGAAAATGACACGTATTTTTCCTTTTTTTACGTAAGCAAAAAATAACGGAGATACGTTGAGTCGAAATATCGCGTGACGTGACAAGCAGGTACAGTTTTTACCTGCATTATGACGTTATGAGCCCCCACTTCTAAACTTTATTGCGCTTTATCCAAGTATATTTTCATTAATTTGAAAAAGCAAAAAATAACTATTACGTGTCTATTATTTTTTTATTATCTTTCTGACGGACTAAATAGAATTTAGAAAAAAAATATTACTAGTCAAATAGCCTATTATATGTATGTACCTATGAATACATTATACATGATGCCTTATTCACTTATTAACAACTATACACAAAATGTGTAAAAATATTACAGTCATTAAAAGAATTAGGTATAACAGTAAGCAAGATAGACATAGACATAGACAAATCTTTATTCGCATCACAAAAAATTATTAAAAAAATATGACAAAATTTGACACTCAAACAACATCTCCTAAAAACCAGTATATGACCAGTACCTGCTGACCTTGACTTGACATTAATGTTAGATATCATTATATTTCTTTTCTCTTCCAGTGGGTCAAACGGCCAACTACTGCATCGTCGTTGCACAACTGTACACCAAAGGACAATGCCATGGCATTCACTCGTTTATGGTACAAGTGAGAGATGAAGATACTCACGAGCCCCTACCTGGTATCAAGGTTGGAGATATAGGAGCGAAACTTGGTCTGAACGCTGTTAACAATGGCTTCTTGGGTTTCGACAACGTTAGGATACCTAGAACTAATATGCTTATGAAGCATGCACAAGTCTTAGAGGTAAGCTGAAATAAACTCAGAAATTCTATATATTTGATGTATTACCTAAGCCGAAAAAGACTTTTAGGCGCCATAAGTTAACCGGGAATATGTGGCCTTTTTATGTATTAGAACTATATTCCCACTCATAAAACATCAATTAATTATTTTTAACCAGTTGTCCCCCGCAGTTTCACCCGCGGTAATTTCGGAGTTCCCTCAAGAATTCCAGTATAAACTATACGTATAAACCTTCCACTTCAATCACTCTATTGGTGAAAACCGCACGGAAATCCGTTTTTGAATTCATCGCGAACAAAAAAAAAAAACAGACGTGGCGGAGAACTTTGTTTTATAATATGTAGTGATAGCTGTCCCCCGCGGTTTCATCCACGGTAATTTCGGAGTTCCCGCGGGAATTCCAGTATAAACTATACCTACCTATAAACCTTCCTCTTCAATCACTCTATCTATTGGTGAAAACCGCATGAAAATCCGTTCAGTAGTTCTCGAGTTTATTGTGAACAGACAGACAGGCAGACGCGGCGGAGTATCTATACTTTGTTTTATATGTAAGGAAGTGGCCTAAGGAAATATAAATTTAGATTCATGCGTAAAATTTTTTAATTAAAATTAATCTCCAACCCCTTAAGTTCTTAGTCGGCATCAGTCTTTCTTGACGCAATATTTTCTCTTACAAGGATGGCACATACGTGAGTTCCCGAAACAGCAAACTCAATTACGGTGCCATGGTGTTTGTTCGAGTCTTAATTGTCTTTGATATGGTAAACCACATGTCCAAAGCCGTAACCATTGCCACCAGGTATTCTGCAGTGCGGAGGCAATCTGAACTTATACCAGGGTGAGTAAAATAAAATAAGATATGGATCTTTTAATGGTGTTTTATTCGCTCGTCTTCGCTTCTTATATTATACTAGCTGTCCCCCGCGATTTCATCCGCGGTAATTTCGGAGTTCCCGCGGGAATTACGAGAAATAAGTACTCTATGTCCTTCTTTGTACCCCTGACGGCCCCGACAGTAGTTTACGGTGATTAGCTGTTCCCCGCATTAGTGCCAAAGTTCCTATCTTTTAAGTTGGACCACTTTATAAATGGTTACAAAATTTTATCAAAATCCGTTCAGTAGTTTAGGAGTTCATCACGGACAAACAACAACACGTGATTTATTAAGATAAGATATAAAAAACTAGCTGCTACAATGTATCTATCACCGTTATTTTTTGATTACGGAAAAAGGAAAACGTGTCCAAGACTTTTTATTAATCTACAAGACGGAATAAAATTTAAATTTAGTCATCACGCCCAAATGTGTGCCCAAAGAAGAGCCCAATTTTTCACGACTCTACAAAACTAGTGTTTTAGAAAACTAGAGAGAAGAAAGAACCCATGTTGTAGCTAGGTATCTACAAATTTAGAAGAATATTCTAGCGAACGAGAGCCTCAAATCTTGGACTACGTGACGCAGCAGCACAAAATCTTCATTGGTATAGCTTCGTGCCTTGCATTCAGAGTAAGTGGCAGTAAGTTGTGGAACATCTTCCAAGAAATCAATGACGAACTCGCCGATGGGAATCTAGAAAGGTTATCGGAAGTAAGTAGTTTCTGAGATTCTAATACTAACGTAATTATGCAAAATTTTCGTATTGAAATTTACTATGGACGCATTTTAGAGCCCGTCTCTACTAAAGGCCGCTCCACATTCGCGCGCGAACCGCGCGCGAAGCCGCGAAACAGCCGCGAAACACCCGTGAACCATGATATCACACTTACCGCCGCACTCAGAGTCGACTTTAATGATTACTTAGTTAAGTATACATTTTTAAGACAAAACTGCCGCAAGTCGACTCTGAGTGCGGCGGTTATAGTTCGCGGGTGTTTCGCGGCTTCGCGCGCGAACCACGCGCGAATGTGGAGAGAGCTTAACACTATTTACATCAATTTCCCGGTATTTTTTCCTTACAATACCTACACTCGATTATGATAACTATGCCATTGCACTTAACATTGAAAGAGAAAAGAAGCTTGTGTTTTCTCGTAAAAATAAACAACAAACCCTTCTAATACCTATCATAACATTTTATAATTCAGCTGCACGCGCTCGCTTGTTGTTTGAAAGCGGTGTGCACCTCCGACTCAGCTAGTATCGTGGAGCGGTGCCGCTTGGCGTGTGGTGGTCACGGCTACATGCACTCCTCAAATTTGCCTCTAATCTACGGTCACGTGACTGCCGCTTGCACCTACGAGGGTGAAAACACAGTGCTGCTTCTACAAACCGCCAGGTATGACGAACAGACGTCATTCCCAGTTTAACAACTGTAAATATTTCAGCAGCAAAGCCTTCGCATAGAATCTAATTGTTGAGCTACAATCCTGGCCGGCCTGAACCTTTGATGACCTTCAGATACTTGTAGTTATCTTCTTCTATATTTTTTTTGTGATTTGATAAGTTTTTTATATTATTTTGCAGGTTTTTAGTAAAATCATGCCACCTTGAATCAGCAAATTTAAATTCAACAACAGCTTATTTAAAAACGACCAGTACCACATTACGAGAAAAATGTAACAACTGGGAAAACACTGTTGAAGGAATCATAAAAGGTTTCCAAATTGTTGGTGCGAGGTTTGTACCAATAATTTTTTTATAATTATTCTTTTAAGTCGCGGTATTTTCTTGTTTTTGTTTTTTCATAAATTTATAAATGCAGTGAAAGTTATGTAAGAATATAGGCTACTATAGGCTTTTATTACTGTCTAATGAACACACAGTACCTATAGGTAGAGACAATAGAGGGAAAAACTTAATGGCACCTACCTACTCGGTGAAATTTTCGTGTTGAAATTTAATATGGAAGTATTTTAGAGCCCGTCTTTAATGCACTATTGAGAATTTTACTATCGAAATGACAAGTATTGCCGTAGCAAACTTCTCAATAGTGTCTTCTCTCTAAAATGCTTCCATAGTAAATTTCAATACAAAAATTTCACCGTGTGCCTACTGCCTACGTATGGATACATAGGGAAATTTTTGTGATCATATTTGGGTTTTTCCAGAAAAATTGGTTTGTGTGTAAATAACATAAACAAAAGAGTAGCGTCCGGTATGCGTTACGAAGATGCTTGGAATATGACTTCGGTGCAACTTGTTGCTGCAGCAAAGGTAAAACATCATTGGCTGTTACGGAATGATAAGAATCCTGTATTATTCAGCAATACAACAGCTTTATCAGTGAAAGAATTTTTAAATCGGTTCAGTAGTCCCATAGAGTCCCATACCCCATTAGTGTAGATTAGAAAGGCGTTAAGCATCTCATGCACCGGAATTTAATGTTTTTCGTAGTTCACCGACCTTTCTAATATAAAATATTAAAATATTACTTTCTGAGAAATAAAATTATTATTATTATTATAAGCTTCACGACTATAGATGGGCTATCAACCCAGTTCAAACCTGGTGCTTTGGTTTAAAAGCCCAGGGAGCTTTTATGGGCTTAAACCCACGCAGCGAGTTTAAATCGGGTAGATTGCCCATCTATATTCTATTCACGACCGTTGATCAGATCTTGTTTTGATTTTCTGCTCACAACCTTTTGTAATTGTATGTATAGAATCTATATTACTTTTACTTAGAGAGAAAATACACAAAGTTGTTTACAACTACATGAGCAGCTATGCTAAAGTTTGCTATATACTGTAACTATTTCTTGTCTGTTTGACTTATAAAATAAATACTACCTATGTTTCCGTTAACTTTAGATGCACTGCCGAGTATTTATAATATCAAGTTTTTACGAAGAGATAACAAAAGGATCTCATAGTAATAATATGTCATCGGAATTGAAAAAAGTTTTGAAACAACTCGTGGAGTTATATGCAGTGTATTGGGCATTGGAGACACTACGCGACTTGCTGCAGGTAAGAATATATTTACAAGGTACGAAAACTGCTTAGATAACACCGCCGCTAGCATTTTAAGTGTCACTTACAGCTCGCTACATAATATGTATTTCAATTATAATTTGCTAAAATCTACAATACCTACCGATTGCCATAGTCAGCTTATTTATTTTTAGGTGAGCCCTACCTACTCTACGATCCCACACAATTACCACAAATGTTATTTATTTATTTATTTTATTTAACAATTAATGCACACAAGGACAACAAAAAAGGAAAAAAAAGTATAAAACTAATCATGTACAAGGGTCATGCTTATTCCATGTGGAATTTCTTCCAGCAGACCCGCAACAGGAAAAGAGAAAAGAATAGGCTGATCTGGTCTGATCTGTTAATTAATTTTTCAACTATATTTGCCACAACCGTATGATAGAGTTGAAAGTTTTTCTTAAATCTCGACTTTCACGAAAATTTCTAATCATAAATTTACGTTGTCATAAGTATAGGTGCCCTGACTTGGTATCCCTTTCCACACCTTTATAAACAGTAATATCGTACTTCGACTCTGCTTTGATATTATGTTAGTACCTACCTAAGCTAGAATTTTTCTTTTTTATCTTTTCTATAATCTATTGTATAAAATAACTATTTAATGATGTCGCCGTGATGTGTTCCCGGGGTTCAACCTACTACGTCTTCCGCGAATTTTTAGCACATTTTTAATTTCGAACGGAATTTTGATTGAAAGCAACGCTCTATTGTTTAATATCTCTATGGCGATTTTTTACTACGTAATGGGTTAAGTTAACTAATTTTTTTTATAAATATTGGACACCTATTTTTTATTTTTCTACGTAAGTCATCAATAAGTAACGGCGATACATTGAATTGCAATTTCGCGTGACGTCAATATTTAATAATAATAATCCACATCACAACACACAGAAACGGATCTACTTGATCCCACAGTAAGCTATTATTAGCTTGTGTCGTGGAAACCAAGCAAACGTGGTATATACTACATAGAATTACTTATATACTATACTATAGATATATAAACACACCCAGACTGGAAAATGGAACCCTGTGTTCATTACACAAAGTCCACCTCCATCGGGAATCGAACCCGGAACCCCTTGTTAGCGGGTAGGCATGGTGACCTCTGCGCCAATCGAGTCGTCAAATAATATACCTGGTATAAATATTTTTATGGGAGCTTATACCGGCTAATGACGTCACGAGCCCCCGCCCTAAACTTTATTTATTTATTTATTTTATTTATTGAAAAGAACGACCAACAAAGCATATACCGTAACATTGGTAGTGCTACAATATAGGATATTACAATGAAAAAATTATGGCGCTGCCTCAATTATAGGTCGCAACTTTAATGGGCTTTATTTCTGTATATTTTCATTAATTTGAAAAAGCAAAAAATACCTACGTTACGGCTACTACTAACTGACGGACAAATTAGAATTTTGATTTTCAAAAGTCGTCAACATCCCTATGGTAAGAAATAGAATGTTATATTGTAAAAGATGTTTTTCTTCTTCTTCTAGTACACAGGAATATCATCGCGAGACGTTGATCAACTTCAATTATGGTACGAAGAACTACTTCTTAGTATCCGTCCAAATGCAGTGGGATTGGTGGATGCTTTCGATATAAGGGATGAGGTAATCATCCTTTCTTCCTAAAGGAACTAGGAACTTCTTAGAATCCATCCAAATGCAGTGGGATTGGTAGATGCTTTCGATATAAGGGATGAGGTAATCATCCTTTCTTCCTAAATGCGACAGTAAATTTGTTTGTTGGTTACGCTTTTACGCCTCAACTACTTAACCGATCATCACGAAATTTTGCATACACGTTGTCAGGGGTACAGAAAAAGACATAGAGCACTTTTATCCCGGAATTCTCACGGAAACTCCGAAAGTAACGCGGGTGAAACCGCCGGGAATGGCTATTCATGTTGTGAAACGACCTTTTTATCAATGATATTTAATACATAAAATATAATTAAATATCATTGATTAAAAGGCCTTTTACACGTTTTGTTTTGAAATTCGCCGCTACACCTACATCTTGTTGTAAGAAGTACGATTGTACGTACTACCTCTACCTATATTCTATTATATTTTAATAAAACTCTATCCACTTCTCTATACCTCGCCCGGTAGAGCTTGTTTTCTTTCACTGGTTGATATGGCCGTCCATTGGAGCCTTTTTTTCCAGTATTTTAAAATAGTTTTTAATAGTTTCTAGTTTTTTAATAGTGTGAATAAACTAGAACTGGGATTGCTTGCAGATCCTGCACTCAGCGCTGGGAGCGTACGACGGGCGCGTGTACGAGCGGCTGATGGAGGAGGCGCTCAAGAGCCCGCTCAACGCGGAGCCGGTCAACCGCAGCTTCCACCAGTACCTCAAGCCCTTCATGCAGGGGAAACTGTGATATATTTTATATAAAACTTTGCAATAAACCTAACGTATTTTATTTAATATCTTTATGAGGAAGCGTTTCTTATTCTCTACTGTACATGGGTAAGTTATTATTGTTCAAGTTGCTGCTCCCCGCGTTAATTTCGGAGTTCCCGTAGGCATTCTGAGATAAAAAGTACCCTATGTATGTATATGCAAAATGTTATGGTGATCGGTTCTCGGCTGATGTGATGATGCTGCAATTAATAGCTAAATACTTAACCAACTTAGGAAGAAAAAAGAAAACAGGAAATACTTAATTGCAACGTTTGAAGAGGCTGTTGGTATCGATATGAATTAAGCACATAGATGCAAACACGAAGGCAAAAATATCAGGAAAAATTAGGTTTTGTTAAGACTAAGGCCAAAATATAGGTGCTAAGCGTAGAGATAAACTAGGCGCTATGCTTGTGTATAAGATAAGCACACAATGGTCATATACAAGGTTACTAGCTTAGTGACACATAAGCCACTTTCGCGCTGTCTGTTGATGAGAACAGAACAAATACACTGTCCAAACAAAAGAAATAGGGATGTTGACAACTTTTGAAAATCAAAATTTTAATTAGTCCGTCTTTTAGATAATTAAAAATCATTAGACATGTATTTTTTTTATTTTTCAAATAGATGAAAATACACAGAGATAAAGCGCATTAAAATTTAGGGTGGGGGCTCGTGACGTCACTTACCGCTACAAGCCGCCATACAAACTGCACTAGTTAGTGACGTCACGCGAAATTTCAACTCAATGTATCTCTGTTATTTTTTGATTACGTAAAAAAATAAAAAATACGTGTCCAATATTTTTTATTAATCTACAAGACGGACAAAAAAAAATTAGTCAAATATCCTATTACTGTTGAATTACTTAATTGTATATAATTCAAATTCAAAGGTGTTGGATACCTGATATAAATCTTTCAAGACCTCGGTCATGAAGAATTCTAACATTTTTATGAGGAATTCAGATAGACGATAAGTTAAGCGAAGATAATATGACGATGAGTTTGAGATTTTGATGCGCTCCAAAGTGGTTCCATTTTGAAAACAGCAGCAATTAAAACTTCTTCCACTGAAAAATCACTAGGCGATTTACAAAAATAAACAATAATTGTTCGTTACGCGACTCGCATGGTGACAAAATAGGCACCTACCACCTAGGTCGTCGGGCGTCGGGCGTCGCTTGCAGTGTGACCAGCAGCGATAGGATGCATATGTCTGTTCACTAGGATCAGTCACTGAGTGAGTAGCTTGGCTTTTAGCAGTAAGTCCGCTCTCACCACATTGCAAGCGTGCGAGCGTGTCATCGTGAACAAAACAAACCATGTGGGCAGACACGAGCGGGCTTGGCACCGACTTCAAACCGATCTGTCTTTCGGATTAAATCAGTATTTTTTTATTATTTTTAACTTTTTATTGTTTATAAAGTACTAATTTCGGGATATAAAGTACCCTGTGTCACTCAGGACTACCGTAGCTTCCTATAAGTGAAAGAATTTTCAAAATCGGTTCAGTAGATCCAGGGATTACCTCCTACAACTCCACAAACTTACAAACCCACAAACTCACAAACTTTACCTCTTTATAATATTAGTATAGACTATAGATAAGGATTAGATACTTTCCCTCTCAAAGAAGGAAGAATATAAATCAGTTCTATAGTAGATCAGATAATGTAGTAATTATTATTATTATGTGTAGATAAAAAAATGGATATTTTTTGTACTTTATGTTTATAACTACGCAAACTGATAGATCCGGAAGGACACAATGTGAAGTCTGAGCCGGATTCAAGGTCAAACCACGAAGCACAACAGATTCCAACTAATCACAAAGCAGTTGTAACGGTCTTGAATATTCGTACCACAGCTCAGTTCAGTACCAACCGGTTAGCACGCTGGACCTCACGTGTTACAAAATATTCCTACAATGGCAGATAAAATCGTCAACAGACATTTAGTTATCGAAAGAAATAAATGTAACTTCGATGTTAAAGAGTTAACTAACATCATTGATGGAGGTAAAGATAACACGGCTGCCAGAAAGGATATGGGTGAGTGCTACAATAATATAAATACTCTACATTAATTTATTTATTCAACTGGTTGTATGGATAAGTGGCTACATTATTGTATTTAGGTAGGTACCTAAGTTCTTAATGAATATTATTATTATAATCAATTCGAAACTATTATTATGTCAAACTTTTTGCTTTGTAACAATTCTTAATTAAGACATACTTACTACATAGCAGCGCAATTAAAGTGCGCATAGTTAAGATTTGTATAAAAACTTATTTACATACCTAATAAATCTCTTCATTAAAAACAATTGATTTTAGTTTTGATAGCACAGAGAGTCAACTAAAGCGTAGGTACTGTGAAGAACCGTCTTATGTGTTATCTCATATTATCATCTTACCATGTGATACTTTCTCCTTACAATGTGCGAATGAGATGGAATATAATAAATAAATAAAAGATAGGATTAGATAAAGTTATATACGTAGATAGAAAAACAATTAAGTGTTTGGTATTAATAAAGTAGTAGTAGTTACTATCACTAGTAAAAAGCCTGTTAACTCCTGTTAAACGGTTATGTCAATGAACTGATTGAGGCACTCAGCAGCATGAAGAGAGAGAGAGAGAGAAAGAAGGCTGTCACATAGGTTGTACGGTGCGTAAGTACAGACTATGTAACATGTTATATAACACGTCCGCATGGTGTAACATTGTTATACAACATTGCAACATTAGAATAACAATGCAATATAACAATGTTATAATATGACCACTGTCATTTCTCGTTCTTCAGTGCTATGCTATCCATAATGTCGTCGTTGAGAGGATGTTTCAATAGCTGCGGCAGTGACTGTTGTAACAAAAGAAAACGAACGTGACTAAGTTATATAACAATGTTATATAACATGTTTTGTTATGTAGCGTGTACGCACCGGTAAATGCATTAATAATGTTAGTTATAGTGACAACATGGAGCAGCTGAGTCACTTTATCATTGGTTAAAGAAAACTCTCGAGAGTATATTGTGAACTTTATACAACTGAACTCAGCCTCGAGTAGGTATAAGGTATAATGGCCTTAAGTCAAGAGACAGTAGAGCCGGCAATCTTAGAATGATGTATTGTCATAGTAAGACTGTTTAACCGTATCCTTATGTATTTTTTCTCACATCTGTACCTACTATCCTTACCCACGTTAATTTCGGAGTATGCATGAGAATTTTAAAGTATTTTAGTTTTGAGTTTATCCATTACGATTTAAAAACATTCCAATCTTTTCTCTTTTGTTAATATGAGTAGGTAAGTTTAGTATTAATATGTGAGCATGATGAACTATTGAGGGTTGGATTATGTTCCTCGTTATAAACGACTGTAGTTATGTATATTCATAATAATCAATTTTCAGAAAACTTCATATTCAGTATAGAAGGCATCAAAGATGATATCCCTGAAGAATACATGAGCCATAAAGAAAAATATGAAAACGCCGTGAGGAAAGCCAGCGTGGTAATAAACCTTTTGCGGGATCATCCTCAAGGTATAAAAGTTCTGTCTTCATTAGATGCCTATGGGTAAGTAGGAAATGTACAAAAATGTATTTAATATTTAACATTTAGGAATACTCGGTAGGAAAGAAATATTGTGTTCGAGATAAATTCATGTCAAGCGCCCCCAAAAGATGGAGTCTCTGGACAATCCTTGGGAGATACCTATTTTACCCTAAGGTCAGCTTCGAAAATAGTAGAAATTAATTTAAAAATCTTCGTAGCGGTCATCATCATGACGTATGTAGTTGTAGCAATCATTTACTGACTAGAATACGGTTACAAAGTAGAGTTAGTGCTGGTAGATGGTAGAGAATAATAAATGTAAAACTGTATAATTCAGAATCCCGCTGCAAATAGAATCGCTTGCATTTCATTCTGACACCAAGTTATTAAAATACTGAATATGTTTTTGAAATTTCCGCTTTGCTGCTGCTGCTCTGTGCCATTTATTTAGAGTTAAAATTCTTGTAAACATATCAACCGTCAGACATCCACAGTTGGACAAAGGCCTACTCTAAGGGTCTCCGTGAGAACTAGACTTACGCTTCCGCGAGAGGTCTGCCCGTGGCCTGCCCACACCGCACCACTTTAATACGGGTAATATTGTTTTGTAGACCTTCAAATACATATCGAGTAATGACCGGAGTGACTAAGGATATATCGCCGTTCATGGTACATTTCGGAATGTTCCTGCCGACTATAATAAGCCAGGCATCGGATGATCAACGGGAAAAATGGTTGCTTAAAACACTTAATATGCAGATAATCGGGACATATGCACAGGTGGGTGTAAAGTATAATATAACTTCCTGGTGTCCAAATCAACCGTCAAGAGGCTCATAACTGAAAGAAAAAAATAGATGCCTATGAGATGTAAATGGGGTTCCTTAAGATTGGACTCCGATTGCGCTTAAATTTAGGGATACCTACCGTAAATGTAGTAATGTGTCTAGATTTTACTGTTCGGTACTGAAAAAAAGTGACTGAAACGTCACAGCAATCAGTTTCCGCTTAGTGTAAAGGCTGCAATTTAAAAAAAATTTCTGTTAGAACGTTATAGAAGTTTCATTACATCCTTTCTTATACATATATTTATTCTCTTCCGTTATTCAGAAGTTTCTCCCTGCATTTATAACCGCATTAGATTTAAGTTAAATTTTGTTGAATTTATAGACAGAACTTGGACACGGATCATTTCTTAGAGGATTGGAGACTACAGCTACTTACGATCCTAAAAGCGAGGAATTTGTTATGAATAGTCCTACACTGACGTCCCATAAATGGTGGCCTGGCGGATGTAAGTTACTTCTACAATATGCTCTTCTCTGTACTCCTGACAACGTGTGTGCAAAATTTCATGATCATCAGCCGAGTAGTTAATGCGTGAATGCGCATCAAACAAACAAACTCACAATCACATCTAGACATAAATAAAATTGTAGTGTCTGTTTGTAATTTCAAATTAACAGCTTTTCACTAAATGCTTGCGAAAGTATATACGCTACTTATCTACATCAATTTTTTTTTCTATGTCTGTCTGGTGGTCTGCACATATGCACATTCTTTCATGCATTATTTTTCTCAATCGAAAAGTTCCTCTTTTTGAGATTTCTGCTTTAAAAAAGCCCGATGGAAGCACGGGCAAAAGTAACTTTTCTTATTTGCGTTTTGTTCTATCCGCAGTGGCCCACACCGCGAGTCATTGCATAGTGATGGCTCAACTATATACGAACGGTAAATGCTACGGAGTCCATCCGTTTCTTGTACAAATACGAGACTTGGAAACTTATATGCCACTAAAAGGAGTCAAAGTCGGTGAAATCGGCCCCAAATTGGGATTCAACACGGCCAACAACGGATTCCTTGGTTTCCAAAGTCACAGAATACCCAGAGATAATATGTTGATGAAGAATGCTAAAGTGTTAAAGGTAAATTTTTATCCAGTATCTGTTTCCTTTCTTTTTATCGCATGAACAGTTTGAGAATAATAATAATAAAATTATATCTATAAAATTGTAAAACGTATTTACTGGTTCTAAGAAATTGGTGACTCTACGTCTACTGGGTAGACATTTCGTAGGGGACCTTTTAGTTGGCACAAGGTTTCCTTTTATAAGCGGGTGTAAATATAGAGTTATTGTATTTTAACTCAACACCAAGGGTGTAAAGGATGAAACTTGGATGAAACAGTAGGGGGAATAAAATCAATAGGAACGTTTGTTATTGGACGCTACAAGTACTAAACTGAATACTACTCAAGCACAAAAGAATTGCCAACCAACCAAACCATACATTCCTAAAAAACAGACTTCGACATACGATAACGCGCGTTGTGAAAACATTGTCGAGACTGCCGGCCCTGGGTACTTTTTTGAAGATTATCGCTCGCACTCAGAATCAACTTTAATGATTACTTAACTAAGTATAGATTTTAAAAACAAAACTGCCGCAATAAGACAGGTTTAATAAATTAATCTTAATTGGCATTTAACGAGATGTAACTTAATTAGTTAAATGACAGTTAACATTAATTTATTAAACTTGTCTGATTGCGGCAGTTTTATTTTAAAAATCTATACTTAGTTAAGTAATCATTAAAGTCGACTCTGAGTGCGGTCGTATATCTCTCTTTCTTCTTCTCTCTACCAAAGAATACAGAATATATATAGAAGGGACACTCTCCACCTCCCACCAATTTCATGCCTCCTCATACGCCGCAGCCCGCAATACCACGCGAAAGTTTCATGGTAAATTCCGAGGCAAATTTGACACATGTGTAGAATCTACATGTGGCAATTATTCGCTGATAGCTGACAGTTTCTGTCAGTTAGCTACCAACCTTACGTTACGCACACACGCATAATACGTTTACGTACAAGCCGGCCGTCTTACTAGTGGGAGAAAGTACTTGAATCAGTTCATTTGTATGGAGTGTCACAGGGCTGTATCGACGTTATGTCTTTCTTCTCTCCCATGTAACGAAATGTACCTAAGCCTAAAGCTGACGCTTCATTGAAATTTCACTCGCAATTCGTTTCACTTCAAAATCATGCGTAAAAATAAATCCTTTTTTGGCACAGGACGGAACGTATGTGAAGTCTACGAACGACAAGTTAACATACGGCACGATGGTCCTAGTGCGAGTGATGATCGTCACCGAACTGGCGTACGACATAGCGAGAGCAGCCACCATAGCCGTCAGGTACTCCGCGGTCAGGCATCAGTCCAAAATAAAAACCAGGTGAGTCACGTGTACGTAATTCACGAACGACGAATACGCACGTCAATATCTATAGTCATTCAACTCATTAAAACACACCCATATAATTAGTAATGAAATAGAGCATAGTTCAGTTACTTGACAATGCCCGTACTGGCTAAAAGGGAACGTACCCATGCACCATGACCCGTTCAGAGGGAGAGGGTAATTGTCCGTCTGTCTATCTGTCTCTCTGTCTATCTGTCCTCTGTAAAGACGGCTTAACTTTCTCAGGAACGCGCGTCGGTATATCAAATTGAAATTAATATCCAATACTCAGGTGTTTGTGTCACATATTACGTATTATATTATATACGTATTTTGACAGTTGTAAAGGGATCAAAACCAAAATAGTTTACGACGAACTATTTACATACAAGTGTGTATGGAACTCTCGGTGCGCGAGGCCGACTCGCACTTGACTGCAGGTTTTTAGAACTTTCCTGTCTTTCGATTATTATAATAATTATTGATCGGTCATCTTTATTAGTTCATCAGTTTTCAACTGGAACCGATATCAAGCTTCAAAGGAGAAGAAACGATTTAATTAGTTTATTTTTTGTTATGAGAATTTATTTTTTTCCAGCCAGCCCGAGTCTCAAATAATAGATTATGTAACACAACAGCACAAGTTGTTCATTGCGGTGGCTACAAGCCACGCGTTCAGAGTTACTGGAAACTGGCTGTGGGCAGCGTATTTCAGATTGATTCGTGATCTTAGTGAGGGGAACACGGAGCAGCTTCCTGAGGTGCGTCAGGCTTTTTCCTTTTCGAATCTTTAACATCGTTATCAGTCCGATATGGCATATGATCGTTTTTTACTCATCATCTCATACCAAGTCCGAGCAAATAAGATCACTTTACGTGTTTTTATGACCTTAGAACAGTTATGAGGTATCGACTGTATGAAATCAGATGAAAACCGGTGTCGCTGGCATATTTTTGCTCACTAACCGAAACAGTAAACCTGCACACGAGCATCCTTAATGGATGCTCGTGTGAGTGCACAAAACGAAATGTATTAAACGCTATTTAGGTATTTATGTATTTACTTAGATTATCGAAAAATTTACGGTGAGTGGAAAAATTGTTTTCACATTTGAAAAAATTTTGGGATGTGTCACCGTCGCGCAATTACCTCGCGCGATATTTACCAAAGAGTATAACCACTACCGCGGTTCCTTACATTGTTTTTCTATATAGTCTGGTTACGCTGTGGCTGTAACCAAAATACATAATTAGGTTCCTGCAGATAAAAGATCAGCGGCGCATACAAACGGTCGATCAATTGATTTCGCTTGTAATATACTAATATTACAATACATACTTTTATCTGAAACTTATTCATTTTATTTTGAATTTTTTACGTATACCACCTAAAATTTGATAAGATTATGAAAAATACTTAATACAATAATTATATGGAACTCGCTGATAGGTATATTATAGATTAAGCAAATTGCGTAAAAAAACGATTATATTATATACCATTTCACCTTACTTATCACCTTGTATTTTATCAGTAGGACTGACAGTAGGTATATAATTATTATTAATTTATTACTCTGAGGACGTCTTTTCCCCTCCCTGTATCAACATGGAAAAAGAAACAAAAGGCAATTGATTTTTTAAAGAATTAATTTTTAATAGCACGCATGAGGTAATTGGTAATAATAAAATAGAGGTAAAGGTTTTTATATCCCATCAAAAACATAAATGTGAAAGCGGAAGCCAAGTTTAGTATTAAAAATAGGTACGCTTGGACGTCAACTTGGCCGACAAACAACTTGGCCGACAAAAGAATTGAGATCTAAATAGGTGCCAAGTTAGTAATTCTCAAATTTATTTGAAGGAGCATACAACTTGGCTAGTCACATTCAAGTTATCTTACTTTTGGCTAAAAACTAGTATTAATTTACTTTATTATAAATTCCTGTTATTACACATGGCTGCTGCGTCGCATGTTCCTTTTTTTAAACTTGGCTGGCCACTGTCGCGTGGCTAGATAATTCTTCCGTTTATAAACAGCGTCGTCAGTCAGGCAGGAGGGCAATTATAATGTAGGTACTAGGTGTTTCACCCGCGTTAATTTCGGAGTTTCAGCGAGAATCCCCGGATAAAAACTACCCTGTGACCTAATCCGTACCACTGACAGGTTAACTTGTACTTAAAATTTCATGATGATCAGTTAAGTAGTAACAAACAAATAAACACAAACTCACATTTATTTTCTTTATAGCAAGTCAACCAAAAAATCGTTTGTAATTAGGATAATTATAGGTATGGAATTTGTACTAGCTAGTTCCACCCGCTGTACCTAATTTCGGAGTTTCCGCCAGTTTGGGATAAAAAATACCCCTATGTCCATTACTGTACCCTTGAAAACGTGTATTGCCAAATTTTATGCTCAACTATATTGAGTAGTTAAGCCATGAAAGTATAACAAACAAAAAATTCACACGTACCGTCGTGAACTAAAAAAAAAAGAGGCTTGATAACATTGCCTCTAGCAATAAGGTCATCTTTTGCTCTGTCTTTTCTTTTTGTTTTATTTGTCGAATTTTTAGTGTTGATTTTTGGAAATAAGGTAGATATACATTTCCAATGAAATTCGCATTTATGATATTACTAGCTGTGCCCCGCGGTTTCACCCGCGATAATTTCCGAGTTCCCGCTGAAATTCCAGGATAAAAAGTACCCTATGTTCTTCTCTGTACCTCTAACAACATACATGCCAAATTTTATCCAAATCCGTTCAGCTATTTTTGCGTGATTGAGTAACAAACATCCAAACATCCACACTTTCACATTTATAATATTAGTAGGATTAAGGATTTTCTAGACATACCTACCTACATACACGTATTTCTTAATTTCTAGATGCACGCTTTGGCTTGTTGTTTGAAAGCGATTTGTTCGAAAGACGCTACGAATTGTGTAGAGCAATGTCGGTTGGCTTGCGGTGGGCACGGGTACATGGTGAGCTCCGGCCTGCCCATCGTCTACGGCTCGGTCACAGCCACCGTGACCTACGAAGGGGAGTACACAGTTATGTTGCTGCAGACTGCAAGGTAAAAAAAAAAAGTGGATAAATAAAGGCCATGGTATCACAATGAAAGCAAATTAAATACTAACAAACTCGCTCTTCAACAGGAGCGGTTTGCACGTTCAAGAGAGATAGATTCCTAATTGAGTTGGATTTTCTAAATAAATGCTGGTGAAATTCATACTAAAATGATAAATGTCAAATTAACTCTGTCGGCCTGTTACCTTTTCTTGCCTTAACTACTCAACTGCTCACTGGGTACAGAAATACAAATGGGGTACGTTTTATCCCGGAATTCTTGAGGCAACTACGAAATTAACGCGAGTATAAACCGCGGGGAACAGTTAGTAGAAAACAAATGAACAAGATACCTATCACTATCAACGTCTTAGAGGTCTATAATTTTTTACTCAGAGTCCTAAGCAAGTATGATGCATTTATTCGAAATGAAAAATTTCCGAAATCCAAAAACATCATATTGTTATTGCGAGTTGTTGATAAGGAATCAAACATCAAATCACAAATCATTGATTATTTATAATTTTTCAGATATCTAGTCAAATCTTGGAAGCAAGCACAAGAGTCTCGTGTGACTCCCACAGTTTCGTATTTAGTTGACTACATCAATAATAGAAATAATTTCAAGTGGGAGAACACTCCTGAATGCATCATCCAAGGTTTTAAGACCATTGCAGCTGGGTAAGATTATAATATCAGATTAATTATCATTAAAATAAAATACTATGCCTTCAGGCCATCATTCACCTGGCTATTAAGTTTATGTGCTACTTAGCATATCAATTAATATCTCGAGGAAAATATTAAGAATCACCATAAAGGCAGAACTCCATTAATATTTGCAGAGTAGATATTGGTATTTTTTTTGAAAATTGCTTTTGATTAGTTACGTTTTATTTCAGAAAAATAGAAGCAGCTTGTAAAGCAATTTTGGAATATCATAAAATGGGAAATGATTATGAGGATGCGTGGAACTTGGCATCAGTGCAGTTAGTTAACGCCAGCGAGGTAAGGAGTTGTGGTAAATGTTATTGACATTGGAATTCTTAACACCTTGGTCCTTGGCCACTTTCTAAAATAAAATCCTTACTAATATTATAAATGCGAAAGTAAGTTTGTTTTTTATACGCTTTCACTCACGCCTGAACGGCTCAACGGATCATCATGAAATTTTGCTACACGTTGTCAGGAATACAGAGAAGGACATAGAGAAATTTTATCTCGGAATTCCTGCGGAAACTCCGAAATTACCGCGGGTGAAACTGTATTAAGTGCCTCATAATATTACGATCGATACAAAAACGAAGAATGCACTGTATATTTCGTATTCTCTTTTAGGCACACTGTCGCAGTGTCTTGTGTGAAATATTCTGGAATGAAACACAGCGCATCTGCACAAATGTTTCTCCTAATTTGGCGCAAGTTTTGCGTAACTTAGCTGAGTTATACTTAATTTTTTGGACTTTAGAGAAGAGTGGAGACTTATTTATGGTATGTGGAATACAAAAGAATTAAAACAAGTTGAGATATAGATTAATTATTCCTTTATGAGTTGTAACATAAGTATCATTTTTAGTATTCAACGATATCAAAAGCTGACATTCCTGTCCTGCAGAAGAGATACGAGGAATTATTGGCGTTGATCAGACCTAACGCAGTTGGAATCGTAGATGCATTTGATATTAGAGATGAGGTAGGCTCACTTTAATTAATACGATACGTGTTAAGCAAATCATCAATTAAAATAAGAACAAAAATGTTTAAAATATGCAAAATACAAATATGAAAATAGCGGAATACAAACGAAAATAAACCAATTTAAAAATATCTGGGCTTTAGAATGCAACGTCTTTTCGGTAGGAAAAATAGTCAGCTTTGCCTATCATATTTTTCGTCGATTTTTCTCTTGACAGAGTTGTCGCTGTCTTCAATTTTGGGATAGGCCCGCTCTACGCTACTTTCCGTCTAATGCATATTTGACCTTGTTAGTTCAATGTACCTATAATGCTCATTTCTAACATTATTAACTATGGATGTGAGCTGGCATGAGCTAGGCACGTCCTCGTCAAACTGATATCAGTTGGGAGTGAAGAAACAATCTCGAATACCGACAAAATTAATGACCTGGGAAGATAATCGGCCTGGGAAGTATCATGGAAATCCGGTAGTTGACGGTAGCGCAAGACTCATCGTCGTAGAGCTCTTTGGTGGGAAATCTGTATCCAGCAGTGTACAATGTACATCGGTTGATAGGATGAAGAGATAAGGGTTATTCAAGGATATTTTTTTTTGGTTAGATCTTGAGTTCAACGTTGGGCGCGTACGACGGGCGCGTGTACGAGCGGCTGATGGAGCAGGCTCTCAAGAGCCCGCTCAACGCGGAGCCGGTCAACCGCAGCTTCCACCAGTACCTCAAGCCCTTATCGAAAGCCAAGCTGTGATCCCTTTAAGTTATATTTTCACATATTGTTGCCTATTTTTATTGTATAATACACAATATTATTTTACAACTCGGTTGTAAATAAAGTTTTTACTAAATGTTTCATTTTTGTTTCTCTTTTCCTATCCATTAAGTAAGTCAAATTGTAAAACACCATTATCAAAATATTATATTAAACTGAGTCCTGAGTCGGGTGCTACGTTTTATCTCTAAAAATCATGATTTCTTTTCTCAGACTGAAAATAAAAAAAAAATATTGAAATCGTCAAGTTACTTCATAATACCTATTTGAATTCAATTAAGAGCCTACACTAGCTCGAATCCAAATTTTCCCCCCGCCTCACTGCCCGACGGGCAGCCGTCCGCACCGCGCATCGCAGCTATTTCACTCGCACGAGTTCATACCCAGGTAGCTGGGGTCACGCACCGTACGACAGGGTATAAGACACAGTTATCGTACATATATATAAGAAAAAAAAATTAATATTTGCCGCTCGCTCGGAAGACAGATTTCGCAAGAGAAGAGACGAGTGAGAAACTCTTCGGTTGCTCTTTTCAAAATCACAAGTATACAATATGAAATGTAAACCATTCAATTTAGGGGCCTTATGTAACATAATGAGACATTTTCCATAAAAAAGAGTTGAAAAAAAAATGGATTTAGCTAATTTTACTGATTGTTTTAATGTGGTCATAAGTGTCTATAGATCAATTTTAGGTAAAACAGACTAGGTATATGTGCTACTGCCCCAGAAGGGGACGTGTTCAAGATACAGATGTAAAAATTTGTGTACCAGCAAAAAAATATTCTAACGCCATTTCTAAATTCTTAAAACAAAGATTTAGTATGCTTGGTGGATCGTCATGTCTTTTTTCCTCAATATGCCTTTTTTGTGTCAAAATTCAGCGAATCAAAGTTTTTGTTGCTGTTGAGATTTAGTGACGTTTTTTTAATGTTTCATTTGACCTTGATGGTCTGTAACTGACGTTATTCGCGGCCAACACTGCCAG
Organism: Zygaena filipendulae; assembly: GCA_907165275.2. Lineage (NCBI taxonomy): Eukaryota > Metazoa > Arthropoda > Insecta > Lepidoptera > Zygaenidae > Zygaena > Zygaena filipendulae. The sequence goes on from OU015650.1 coordinate 2,334,569, forward strand.
GCATACATTCATATTGTAAAATGTTGTATCGTTGCAAACCCTTCCAGTGCTCACTTACATGTCAATGCAATCGCATATTTGTTTACTGCAAGCGATTTATTAACTTCGCATTTAGACTTTTTATGTTTGTGGCTGAGTTGTTTCAAAGTGTTAAGCATTAGCTAAGACGATGTGATGAGGTACCTTATTTTTAGATGTATGTTGTTGTTGTAAAAAATGTATGTATCTACATTTGCATTTTGAAGTATATAATTCAAGGCAAAAATAATTTCTTTTTGTTAATTATAGCTTCAATTATCTCAGAGATCTTTTTGGTTTTGAATGTAAATTGTAGAGAATCGTTACAGCCATTATAAAAAAAGGGTCTTGAATTAAAAACTTGTTCTTTTTGCAAGTTGTATAAGGTAAAGAATTAAAACAATCTCAAAAATTATACAGATCATCAGGTATCAGAGATAAAAGAAAGTGTCACTATAATAGGTACCTACTTTGGTATGCTTCGTTGTGGTAATTATTTTAAGTCTTCAACGTCTAGGTAGGCATTGAATTTACTTTTTTACATAAATTAATGATTTTAAATGAAGTTGAAAAGTACCTATTTTACATACAATCGAAGTACAACTGATTTGACACAGTCACAACGTAACAAACGAGGTGTAGCGTGAATTATTTTAGTTTCTTTACGTGTTATTATGAATCAAGAAAAACCATTAGGTACTTATTTAAATAAAAGCTAAATCCACGAAACAAAGCAATGTCAGAAGAAAGAGCAAGTGTAAAAGTTAACGAAGATCTAGCTAAGGAGAGATTAAAATGCGATTTCGATATACGTGAAGTTACGCACCTGATCGATGGTGGTGAAAAGAATACTCTGCAGAGAAAGAAAATTGGTGAGTTGAAAATATTTTATCTACATGATGGTCATAAGATTTCATTTATACATACAAACTCATGAAGATTTTTTATGAGATAAGGGTAAAAAGAAACTAACAAAGTGATAAATCAAGTTCGGATCAAATATTTTTTATGTGAATAATATTAAGTAGGTACTAGCTATCCACCGCGGTTTCACCCGTGGTAATTTCACGTTCCCGTGGGAATTTCGGGATAAAAGTAACCTATGTTACTCAGGACTACCTTAGCGTCCTATAAGTGAAAGTATTTTCAAAATCGGTCTAGCAGATCCAGAAATTACCCCCTACAACGTGACAAACTCACAAACTCACAATTCAAAAACTCACAAACTTTACCTCTTTATAATATTATTAAAGTATAAGTTACACTGATGAGCAAACATTGATACTTATTTGATTTTATAAATAGAAATACTTTTATTACGATACTACCTCTCTTTTTCTGTATCCAACAACGTGTACGCAAATTTCATCATGAACGGTGGAGTAGTTAAGGCATGAAAACCCAAAAGACAGATAGTCAGACAGAGTTATGGATTTAGACGTAAGTAGTTGTTAATATAATCTTGTGGGTCGTGACTCGTGTGTACTGTCACTTGTTTAATCAACCTCTTATGAAGAACAATATATATTATGTTCAATATCTTTAATGTTTCACTCTACTTATCAATAACTAGCTGTCACTCGCGGTTTCACCCGCCGTAATTTCGGAGTTCCAGTGGGAATTTCGGGATAAAAAGTATCCTATGACACGCAAGGCTACCGCAGCTGCCTTTAAGTGAAAGAATTTTCAAAATCGTTTCAGTAGATCCAGAGATTACCTCTACAACGTCACAAACTCACAAACTTACAATTTTCACAAACTCACAAACTTTACCTCTTTAGAATATTAGTATAGATACGATCTTAACCTCTCAAGTGTGAGATTTCAGAGGACATTGCTCTGAATGGAGGTAGCTGGAAAGACGATGTTCCTGAGGAATATTTAGGACCCAAGGAAAAGTACGAGAATGCCCTCAGAAAATCATGTGTGTATGCCAAAATATTAAAAGAAGAGGTCTTGCACATGACTGGATTGGAAACCTTTGGGTAGGTCGAAGAAGTTGCAAAATCAATCAATGAACGCTTTTGATTTTCTTTTATTTTTTCATTTAATACGATTGAATAGAAAAATAACAGAGCGATGTTATTTAATATGCCAATAAACAAAATTTTAACAAAAAAAAAACAGACTTCATAAAACAAAAATGCACTATATTAAAAAGTAAAAAAATTGAAAATAACGATATAATTCGAAAGACAAAATTTGCACGTTTTATTATTATTTGTATGTGCTACCCTACTGATCGGTTCGAAGTCGGTGCCGGTAAAAGGGTTAAACCAACGATATAACAACGATTTTCAGCTCGCCAGTTCTCCGGCGAACCTCCGATGCGTATTTTAAAGAAATCTCTCCATTCCTACTGCACTTGGGGATGTTTGTTCCAACGATCATGGGTCAATGTACGGCCGAGCAACAGGCGTACTGGTTGCCGCGTGCATTGGACATGCAAATCATCGGGACCTACGCTCAGGTGAATTGAATAATTGAACGTTTATGAACGATGCAAATGGATCCTTAATTCTTATTTAAGACGAAACTGTTTTGTGCATACTTCAGACGGAATTAGGACATGGGACCTTTATCAGAGGCTTAGAGACCACAGCCACTTATGACCCGGAAACCGAGCAGTTTGTTTTACACAGTCCCACTCTGACTTCATACAAATGGTGGGCTGGAGGACGTAAGCTATCTATTAATTTATTTACCGAATTATTAACTAAATATTAAATCATCAATATTTAAGTTATCTATTAGGTACCTACTTGACAGTAGAAAAAAAACTCACAAAAGCGATGACAAACATTAGTAAAAAAAAAAAACTATAATTTAAACGGAAATACCAACAAAAGTTTTTCTGTTATTGAGACAGAAGAGTAATAAACAATTGCCCGTACGTCAAGAGGACTTGAATTAAAATTCCACGTCCATTTAGTTCCAAGGTTCCAAGTTCAAGGCAGCAAAAACAGAATTGGAAAAAAGAATAGCTGGTGCACACGGTGTAATAGTCCGAATATATTTGACTAGCTGTTCCTTGCGGTCTTACCCGCGTTAAATTGGTTAATTTGGGAGTTCCCGCGGAAACTCCGTGAAATTTGTTCATAGCTAACGTCTTCTGCCTATAAACTAACTAGATGCCTTCCAAATTTCAGCTTCATAGGTCAAGTAGTTATCGAGATTTCGTATTTATTCAGTGAGTCAGAGACTTTTCGCTTTTATATACTCAACAGATATCGCAGAAATTGCGAGTAATATATTATACCTAACTCGCGATTTCGAGATAAGTTTCATACCTACCTGCTGATGCCTCGTTCTTCTAATATCATTCAGCCATTAATTAATTGATTCTAGCTTTTGATTGTAATGTACTATTTCCTTATTTCAGTGGGCAAGACTGTTAACTACTGCGTTGTTGTAGCTCAGCTATACACTAAAGGTGAATGTCACGGCGTCCATCCGTTTATGGTTCAAATCAGGGACGAAGATACTCACATGCCCCTCCCTGGTATAAAAGTCGGCGAGATCGGTCCTAAAATGGGTTTTAATTCAGCTGACAATGGTTTCCTTGGGTTTAATCAATACAGAATCCCAAGAGAAAATATGTTGATGAAGAATGCTCAGGTTTTAAAGGTCAGTTATTCTATAGTTCAAACTAGGTATTTGGATGTATAAAATATAGTACCCACTATTCTCAATTTTATATCAGAATTTACAAATTCTTTTTCCATCGTATGCATCCGAGTAAACTCTCAATGAGGGATTTGCTGAATATACTCAAGTTGCAAATCTGTCGCCAAGCACCTAACAGTGTGTTCCGGCAGCCCCACTTGAAAGCCAGTTCCCATCCCCATTCCAGGTCGGCAACGCACCTGCATGCCTTCTGGTGTTGCAGATATCTATGGGCGGCGGTAATTACTTACCATCAGGTGTACCACTTGCCCGTTTGCCCCCTATGACATAAAAAAAAAAATACTATTTTATCAATTTTAGGATGGCACTTACGTGAAAGTAGCAAAACACTCGAAGTTGACCTACGGGACGATGCTATTTGTACGAGTCAACCTATTGAATGAGACGGCCTTCAATCTGGCGAAAGCGGTCATCATAGCAGTGCGTTATTCAGCTGTCCGAAGACAGTCACAACCTAAACCAAAGTAAATAAGTTATACACGAAGTATTTAATAACACAAGCAAAATCTGTGTTTTTTAAAGCCACGCATGCTTGTGAAAAATTTGTTAATAGTTTCTTTGCAAAAAAAAAAAACAATTTAAAGGTATTATACATTAGCAATTAAATTCGAAAAATACCAGCCCATCAGTGAAATTTAAATGAAACGTTCAAGTCTTTTGACAAGCAAAGCAGATAATAATTAATTTACAGTGTTGAATATTCCTTTCGGTTTCTCGTTATCTACCTAATCAAAGTTTAGATCGTATAAAATTTTCAAGCAATTTGGAAACCTGTTTTCTAGAAAATACATTTCGTTTAAACATGGCATTCCATTTGTGGTTAACCCCTCTTTATTTTTGGTTTAGTGAGCCCGAACCCCAGATTCTGGACTATCTGACACAACAGCACAAGCTATTCATATGTGTTGCTACGTCGCACGCGCTGCAGTTCACGGCAGCTTGGCTCTGGAGGACTTTCACCGAGCACCTGGCTGCCATGAAAGCCGGCAACGTCCAGAACTTGCCCGAAGTAAGACTTTTTAATTGGGTCCACGACGACCATAACTGATATAAGGCCACAAAAATGCGCGCCTGCCCCGCCTCTCTAGTTATTGTATTATATTCTTATTCCTGTGGTTTCAGTTGCACGCCTTGTCCAGTGGTCTGAAGGCGGTGAGTACGTCGGATGCGTCGGCGCTGATCGAACAGTGCCGCTTCGCTTGCGGCGGCCATGGATACATGCTCTCCTCCAACCTGCCGTTCCTGTACTCCTTCGTGTCCGCAACGAGAACTTATGAGGGGGATTACACCGTGTTACTTTTGCAGACAGCCAGGTACATATACATTGAAACAATTTTGCAAGATTCTCGGTTGTTTCACGACTCACCGCCGCACTCAAGTTTCAGACACATAAATACTTTCATGGTATTTATTTACAAATTACTGCGTGTAAAAATATTAAAATCATACATAAATGTTCTTGAGTGCGGCGATAAGAAAATTTAGGTTCTATTGCACAAATGCACATTCACAAATAATGGACTATCTTAAGGTATGAATTATCCTAAGGTGTCTATCGTTTCTTAAAGCTGATTAAGCCTGCTTTATTTCGAGGCTTCAACCTAAGCCTCGAAATGAAGCACACGTAATGTGGATGACAGCAAAATAGTGCGAAGCATAACATGTAAAGGTTGGTTTATATGTGCAGATATTGAGTGTACCAGACACGTTCCGTGGCAGACACCGACAGACGTCGTTTATTTACACCTGAGCGTGCCAAACATATGCCAGGGCAAATACCAACAGACACCGTTTATTTATGCTGTCTGCACGGTTCTGATGCTCAATTCACATTGCTCGGCATGTAGCCACAGACACGTACAGTCATAAACCGGGCGGGCCAAATGTTCTTTCTGCGCATGCAGTTTGCATCTGTTGATAGGTATATTATTTGGTGGTAATTTTTTTTGTAACTGTTAGAGTTTACGATGTTGGTGTAACTTTTAAATAAATAAATATTGGCCGGGCACGGCCCGTGTCTGCGCGGCCGTGTTACGATAGATTTAAGTACGTTAATATGCACTGTATAGGAGCGTATTATTTTGCCTGCTACGGAACGTGTCTGGCACGCTCAATGTCTGTAGATATAAAGGGACCATAAAGACTGAGATGAAATATATTTTTCACAGATTCTTAGTAAAAGCTTGGGAGCAAGCAAAATTGGGGAAAACGTTGACTCCAACAGTCGCGTATCTGAGTCAGGCTACCAAAGGTGGACCAAAGGCTGTGTGGGAGTCATCCCCTGAAGGAATAATCAGAGGTTTCCAAATCGTGGCCGCAGGGTAATTAATAGATTTTTGTCTCGTTATTTTTATCTTACCTCAACTGGGTTTTTTATTCAAACATAGTAAAATAAATTTATAATTATTTAAATTTTGTTTAAATTTAAGGAGACTCAAAGCGTGTGTCGACAATATAGACAAACGTATGAAAGCGGGAAGGGGCCATGAAGATGCATGGCAATTGACTACTGTGCAATTAGTGACTGCAGCTGAAGTAAGGAATCTAAGTCACATTTCAAGAACAAGCAGCTACTATATTATAAGTATAGTATTTTCATAGGGGATATCGGCATCGCACATTAATAAGTTTCTGATCAGACTTTTGTCAGAAGTAATTCTACCAATGTTAGTGGATATATTGGTGTGCCTTACGTCACCAGAAAAAATCTCGCACAATACTTAAAAATTCTGTCAACGGTATGAAATGCACATTTTTGAATATAAAGCTTGGTTTGTCACAGGCTCACTGTCGTGCATTGATGCTCAACACATACTGGAGTGAAACGATGCGTCTGACGTCATTATCTTCACCGAACGTGAAGAAAGTGATGGAACAGCTGGCGAGACTCTACTTAATATACTGGGTTCTGGACAAGACTGGAGATTTGTTGAGGGTATGTTATTATGGAAACTCTTACTCATTCATGTAGTGCCTACTTGTCTAGTTACAGCGCAGGAAAACATTGTAGTGTGACCTTTTTTAGTCGAACAGGTCAAAATTCTCTTCATCTTTATCATTGTGTCATTCGTTTCAGCCCAGCCCAAGGGTCCTATGTCGTTTTTATTTTTCTTCTTGTTTAATTATGGAGTCTACCATTACAATTCCGTCAGTGATAATGTTTCTTAGTTACAAAAAAGTATCTGCTTACATAGGTACACGGTTTTCACTCAATGCATCTCTTTATTTTTCTTCTTCCAGGGTATAATAATTGTCACCATTTTCTTTTCTCTTGCAGTACACATCAATAAGTGAAGAGGACCTTGTTGACTTACAACAAAAATACGAGGAGCTGCTTGCATTAATTAGGCCGAATGCTGTTGGACTCGTTGACGCATTTGATATCAGAGATGAAGTAAGGAAATTGTGATTCTTACGATTTTCACTCGATCACTGAGTCATCGAGATTTGGTATAACAATTAAATTATCTCCAGGTGTTAAATTCAACGTTGGGCGCGTCCGACGGGCGCGTGTACGAGCGGCTGATGGAGGAGGCGCTCAAGAGCCCGCTCAACGCGGAGCCGGTCAACCGCAGCTTCCACCAGTACCTCAAGCCCTTCATGCAGGGGAAACTGTGATTAGGAGTGAAGTGTACTAAGTTGGATTTATTCGGGAACAAAGGATACGTAGAGTATTTTCATTTATTTTTGCCCATGAACAGAATGGACAATGTACCTAATACCTATATGCATTTCGGTATGGTTAAAGTTTTTAGGAGTGTTGTTATATGTATCTGTTACTAGTTTTTTAAATAAATTAAGTATAGTGGTTTCATGTACCTAACTTTATTTCATTTATCCTACTAATATTATAAATGTGAAAGTGTGAATGTTTGGATGTTTAGATGTTTGTTACTCAATCACGCAAACACGGCTGAACGGATTTGGATGAAATTTGGCATGCACGTTGTCAGGTGTACAGAGAAAGACATAGGGCACTTTTTATCCTGGAATTCCCGCGGGAACTCTGAAATAACCGCGGGTAAAACCGCGGCGCACAGCTAGTAAGTAATAAAACTTGTCTATACTATAACACAGTGGCTTACTGAAATTTAATTTTTTCAAATAATAATATACTTTTCGTACCACTTGTTCAAAAAAGTGACATTCTATGCCACAAAGAGCGAACATAACAATAGTCATTTTTAATCTGTTAAAAACAAGGAAAGAAAATTGTACTGAATTGCATTCACCTCTAGGGGGTGAATGTGATTTAAATTTGGAATACTTACCGAAATTTATACTGAACTACATCTTACGTATTAATAGCTGATTTATATTCAACACATGCACACTCATGTTCCTCTACTGCTAATTGTGCAATAGTGTGATAACCTATTGCGTAATCTACTTAGAGCATGAGCATGACAGTTTGGCAGACCGGTTAGACCGCAAGCGTGAATGAGACAGCAAAACGTTGGTTGTTCAATTCTGTAGTAAACAAACAAAATTTATCACCACAAGATTGTTTGTTGTACCTGATAGAATATCGCAGTGTTATCAAAACTACAAAGTGCTATCTATCACCAAAAACAATACTAAAGTTATTCTGTGACAATCAAGAGACAGTCACAAGCAAACCATTTAGTGATACTTAATAATAAGTTAAAAATATTAAAATGGCTACAAAAGCTGGTGTTAATAAAGATTTACAAAATGAAAGAGATAAATGTGATTTTAATATTGAAGAATTAACTAATTATTTGGACGGTGGAGCGAAATATACAGAGTTAAGAAGATACAAAGGTAAAGTATCTACAGCTGTTACCACAAACAAAATTATTATAGATCGCCTTATAGTTTTTTTCGAGCATTAGTGAACGAAAGAGGATTTAGCTATTCAATTACATAAAAATACACATTTAATATTAATCTCAAAGTAATGGGCTCTTAATGAAATTATGTACCTAACCAGTCATAAAACTTGTCTTTTTCTATTATACCTACAGATTTATATACCTACACGCGGTAATTTTGGAGTTTCCGCGGGAATTCCCATTTAAACTAGGCGTATAAACCTTTCTCTTGAATCACTTTATCTATGGTGAATACAGACAAACAGACAGACAGACGCGGTGAAAGACTTCACTACATAGTATAAAACAAAGTCGCTTCCCGCTGTCTGTCTGTCCCTATGCATGTTTAGAACTTTAAAACTACGCCACGGATTTTCATGCGGTTTGACCAATAGATAGTCATTCATGGGGAAGGTTTATAACCGTTATGTATTATATCCTGGAATTCCCGCGGGAAATCTGAAATTACCGCGGCTGAAATCGCGGGGGACAGCTAATTGTTTTATAATAATGTCGTGAATCGTTATACAGAGCTAATTACCTACCTAATCAGTCGATATGATCAAAGTTCAAATTAATGACCAAAATGTATAAGTATAAATAAAAAATGTCCTACCTACGCACATTATTGTTTCGTGCAATAAAAAATTAAACAAATAGGTAGTATGACATAGTCAGATGAATCTTCATTGTTTTTGTTTTTCATCAAATAAACCATAAAAATAACAAAGGTTGTTACTAAATTGGCGGCATAAGAAATAGTTTTTCTCTAGCTAAAATTTCGTAAGTTTGTTAAAGTACATTATCCATTCATTATTCTTGGACGACGTCCACTGCTGGACATCGGCCACCCCGAGGATCGCCACAGCGACCGGTCCTACGCTTCCCGCATCCAATGGCGACCCACGACCTTCACCAGATCGTAGGTGCACTTTGTAGCGGGCCTACCCACGCTGCGTCAGGGACCCAGGCCTATGTCCAGCAGTGGACGTCTTTTGACTGACATGATAATTATTCTTGAATGATTACAGAAAATGAAGTTTTGAGTGTAGAGGGTCTTCTAGATGAAATACCGGAAGAGTATCTTAGCCACAAAGAAAAATACGAAAATGCAATTAAAAAGTCAGTTATCATGTACAAAATAATGAAAAAGTTAGAAGATGATGGTGAGACTGATACAATCAGGTGCGTTTGATCAAAATTCCATAAATAATTTGTCGAAAAGCTTTCCACGAACGCATCGAGTGAAGTGAATAGTTTGCCTCTTAATAAAGCCAAATTCAGTCAGTGATAGACGATCATTGTTTTGTTTTGATTTGAAAATAGAAATAGCTACATACAATTGGCATACATAAATAAAAACTGATTCGAGTAATTTAATTCCAGGGCAAATTTTCGAAATATCGTCACACAGGCTGTTTTTAAAGAGAACAGTCCGTTTATGCTTCATTTCAGCATGTTTATGCAAACAATGATGGGGCAGGCCGACGAAGAACAGAAAAAGTACTGGATGCCGAAAATTTCTAATGACATGTCGGTCATAGGCACATATGCTCAGGCGAGTAAAACCCACCTATAACAGCCAATGCTAGACCTACTGGGTAACTGACGTCCATTACAGTCGTATAGTGTCGTGATTCGCAAGATTTTTTATATACTACATAAAGTCGAAATCTAACATTATTTGGTATTCCAAATTAGCCTAATGTGTGACTCTTGTTGACTTCAATAACATTACGACAGCACCCACAAAACTATGCACCGTGGTATGAACGGCGAGAAAAAACTGCGCAAAATTAATTTACAGCAGGACGATGTCTGTTACCGAATAAAGATAATAATTCTTATGTTTTTGTCCGATTAATTATGTGAGAGCAAAATGTCGTAACTGTTATACTAAAAACATAAAATTGATTATCTCATAGTTGTTAGCTATTACTAAATAATATTTAATACAATATGTAATATATTTTATTCCAGACAGAGTTAGGCCATGGGACCTTTATCCGCGGCTTAGAAACTACAGCAACCTATGACGCTACTACAGAGGAGTTCATACTGCATAGCCCCACTTTGACTGCTTACAAGTGGTGGCCTGGTGGTTGTGAGTGAACTATTTTTCTCAAATTATTAATTACAATAAGTGATCACACAAACTACACTGTTGAAACGTCAATGTGTGATGTTAATATTTAGTTCAGATTTGAAGTTATAACAAATACTTAATAATGATTTTGCCACTCTATGGTACTTTTGGAAATACAACGGCTAAAAAATCGGATAGGAAACGAAGATTAGTTTCAATTGAGTAACATGATTTGTGTATAGTTAGTAATTTTACTATTTTTTACAATCATTAAGTTCATTGTGTTCTCTATAGTGGGTCACACGGTCAACCACTGCATCGTCATAGCTCATCTTTATATCAACGGGAAAAGTTGTGGTATTCAGCCTTTTATAGTGCAATTGAGAGACCAAGAAACTCATATGCCGCTGCCTGGTATCAAAATTGGAGAGATTGGAGCGAAGTTTGGTTTCAACACAGTGAACAACGGATTCCTGGGTTTTGAAAACCACAGGATACCTAGAAACAGAATGTTGATGAAGAATGCTCAAGTTGCAAAAGTGAGTAATTTTTTGATTGATGTCTTTAGTCAGATCCAGCGCTTAAAGATTACATACAGGTCGGTATGGAATTAGATAATACTGATAGTGTAGGTATGTATTGAGGTTACCAAGAAACAATATGCTGACACACGCAATTAATTCGAAATGAATTAATCAAATCAGGCGCGTTTAGTTATTCTTCTGAGTTAAAAAGCAAGTAGAAGTGTTCCTTTCAAAAGTTTTGAAAAATTAAAAGTCTTTCAATAGAACACTACTCGTCAGTATTTGTCACCGAATCCACCCACTCATCAATAATAAAATCAGCGAAGTTCATTTTAGCTTGAGATAATTTTTTTACTTCTAGGATGGTACCTTCAAAGCGTCACCGAACAACAAGCTGACGTACGGCACCATGGTTTACATCAGAGTCACTATTGTGAACTTAATGGCCAACTTTTTAGCGAAGGCAGCTATTGTCGCAGTACGATACTCAGCCGTGAGGAGACAGTCGCAACCTAAGCCCAAGTTGGTGTTTTGTGTTGACTCTAGATAATGTTTTTGATTTCTGGACAGTCCAATATGCCTATCAAATATCAAACTCCCTTCCACATTCTGTTCGACAAATCATCATTATTATACATATTTACCAAACAAAAGTGTGAAAGTTTCTTTCAGTTCGTCCCTCTACGCTTTTCTATATGTTTTGCTGCATGTACGTTTATATACGTATAATATGTATCAATACTCTATTTGATTACTATGTCGTAAAATTCACCATAACTTCAACCTCCTTTCCAATTGTCCATTTCTTTTTTTTTCTTTTATTCATTTAACAAATGTAGTGATTATATTTAACAATTTACATTACTGGAATTTCTTCCAGCTATATCTATATGAGATTATGACCAAATCACGCTTGCAATTAATATGCGGTGTAAATTCTTAGCGAGCCGGAGCCTCAGATCCTGGACTACGTGACACAGCAGCACAAGCTGTTCATCGCTATAGCCACCAGCCACGCCTTCACCATCACCGCCCGGTGGCTGTGGGATGTGTACGTCGACTTCACGAAGAACATGAAAGCTGGCGATTTAAAACTGCTTCCCGAGGTAGTATCAGTGCAGTTTTTTTTAGCTATTGAGCTTATCTAGGGTGGGGACTACTGGAACAATAGGCATGTAGACCAATTGTTTTTTGTCGTTACTAACCGGTGCAGTTTGTTTGGCGGCTTATAGCGGTTAGTGACGTCACGAACCCTAAACTTTAATGCGCCTTATCTCTGTATATTTTCATTTATTTGAAAAAGCAAAAAATACGTGTCTATTGTTTTTTATTTTTAAATGACGGACTAATTAGAATTTTGATTTTCAAAAGTCGCTAACATCCCTATTATTTTGGATTCCATTAAATAAAATGAAAAAGGGGAAAGTTTATGAAAATGTTTATATTTTGAAGAGCTGATAAAAGCTGACCGAATGTTTACTCTGGTTAACCACATAGGATACTTTTATCACGGAACAAGAAAGGAATCTCAAATTTAAGCGGGTGTAGTTACGGGGTAGAACTAATATAGCTAAGCTAAGGGTCTAAATGATAATTACCATTTAGGCCTTTATGGCATAACTTGGCTCATAATTTTAAACAACTTTTGCTATGGGGCTAACGTACGTGTAAAAAAATGCAACTTATATTCACTATGAAAATGTAGAGTTTATATTTCAACAATACAGAGTTCCTGTCTATATCGTCATTAGTTTACAGGATGTCTTAAAAATTGTGTCTTATGTAAATAGAGCAGCCCTAGAAATACCTGAATCACTCCCAAATAATATGTTCGTCGATATACTCAAGTTTTTTCTGATTATTGTACACGTGAAATTTTTTTTTTTGTGAAACCTTCACAGCATTTTTCTAAATTAAGTATGTACGAGTACGCTTCGTAGACACAAAAACGGTTATGGGTGAATCTATTTTGTCAGTGCGCTATAAAAAAGCAATATCGTCGCAAAACTTGTTGAAATTTGAGCTTAAAAAATTGGTAGGTACATATATGGGAGTGATTCGGGTCCTGGGGGTCTCACTGTTATATCGCTAACCACTACGTTTTGGTGTAGGTACATCGGCGGTATTAAATAACCCACTATCTTGTGATAAAAGAAGTATCGTAATCATAAAAGATTAGTTACATTTACTATACTTAAATGATATAGGATTACTTTATCTAGGTATTAATCGAATTTTTTAGTTAAACACTGACATATTATGTATGTATTTCATAATACGTTACCTATACTTGCGAATAAATTGTAGAAAACAGAGTCATATGTGTATGCGCTTAGTCCTAATCTACCTAACGCATTTTGTTACAGTTTCCACTATCGCTTAAGGAATTCCTTTCGGAAGGGTTACGAAGGTAATCCCCAAGTTCGTATGGGCAAAACCACGGAGAACAGCTAGTATTTTATAAATAATACTTTTTAGAACAAACTTATCTATACAAATGCTTTTAAATAAATGTATTTTAAAGTATATACCTACGGTACTTACTGAATCGGTGCGGTACCAACAACCAATTCCTACATTTTTTTGTCTGTTTGTGTCGGGTAATCTTCAAAACAGTTGGATAGATTTGGACGGGACATACACTATAATTAATGTTATACCTAAGCAGAAACTTAGGCTACCTTTATCAGAGTTCTTACGGGAATTTTGAAACTCATGCCAACTTTACCTTTTGAAAAGACAAGCTAAGCTAGCCTGGAATGGCAAATGATTTTCAAGTGAGGCTGCCGGAACAAACCGTTAGATGCTTGATACATGCAAACGATAAAAAAAAACAATATTAATCGTTTTGGATATATTGTAGTTGCACTCTTTGGCCTGCTGTCTGAAGGCTGTGAGCACATCCGATGCAGCTGAGTTGGTGGAGAAATGTCGCCTGGCGTGCGGCGGGCACGGCTACATGCTGTCTTCCAACCTGCCACAAATCTACAGCTCGGTCACAGCTACCTGCACTTATGAAGGAGAGAACACGGTTCTGATGCTTCAAACAGCCAGGTAGAATAGCTTTTTGTCACTAGGTAGTCCCATAAAGAGCTTTAAAGGGTAGCTGATTTAGAACAAAGAATAACACCAACATTTTTATAAACGTAATTAAAACAAAATCAAATTTATCCGTGGTGCCTAAAGAACTCAAATTCTAATACACTTTATTGCCCCAAAGAAACACACCAAACATTAGACAGTTAAAAAAAAGCAAAAGGCGTCCTTATTGCTAGAAGCAATCTTTTCAAGGTAACCTTAAGATGACAGTGCATTGTAGATAGAATCAAGAACCGAGTTGGAATATTTTTACAATCCTTGAATACTAAGAAAATGTTTGGATAAGTTTAAGCGATTGGATTGTGTTAACCATATTTCTTTCCAGATCTCTCATGAAGACATGGAACCAACTGGTTACAGAGGGCAAATCGGTGTTCCCTTCGATGCGTTACCTGACAGACAGGGCAAGTTTAACATCGTTTGATAACTCTGTGGATGGCATTATACGGAGTTTCCAAAAAGTTTCGCAAAGGTTATTATTATAATCTAATCTAATCTAACTATAAAATAAACATACGATTACAGTTTTCTATATGATCAACACTTTTCCCTAAGATATAGAGACTTGAAACAGCTTTTTGTTTCTGTAGCTTCATCAGCTGTTAAATTATTCAAAATCGGCCCAGGTAGGTGCGTAGCTAGTTGATGGTTTGGCCACCTGCGATAGGTATTATGCAATATGCCTGTTCACTAGGATTAGCCACTCGGCAAGTTTCTTAGCTCTTAGCAATAAGCGAAGCTCTTTGTAGTATAGCTTTAGACTAAGGGCCATTCAACGCCCCTTTCCTTTGTATTGCAGCTGGCGCACCGACAAATAAAATATGAAGGTCGCTCCCCTGCGTAAAGCCACGTTTTTATTCAAGGTTTCCTCTGTGATTTATTTGTGTTTTTATCTTTTTTTATTAGTTACATGAAAACATGATTTCTCAAGGCCTATAGTAGTAGTAGTACGTTCTGTGTTTAACCGTACATCTATGTATATTGTAGATAATACCTAGATATGTTTTGTTATCTCCTTTGCTTTGGTAAACAGAGCTTATTAGACGAGGAACATTTGATTTTTACTATTTATTTTTTACTTTTAGAAAACTAGCTGTGTGCAGAAACAGCATAGAGAAGTATATGAAATCTGGCCTTTCACCAGAGGATGCGTGGAATATGACTTCAGTACAACTGGTCGCAGCGTCCGAGGTACGTATACCTAAGTCAAAATGGTTCCAGGAATAGAGTTGTATGGCCGACTCAAACAGCTAGTAGGTATACGGAACCAATGAAAATATCAAACTATCTATAGATAGATAACTCGAGGTTTTCAACCCATCCCTTCGGCACGAAATTCTATTAACGGCGTTAAGACGATTGTGAGTCTGCAAATTTTCATACAAAAAGCGATACCGTTTGTCCCCCCTTAAACATAGTCCAATTTTGATATTTTTTTTAGATGTTATTGATATATTGGATAAGTAGGCCCGTGCGTTTTGGTTTTTAAAGAAATATTGCTTATAACAGAAGTTATTAGCATCTCAATATCCATATTTTTTACAAAAAATCTACCTCGAGCGTTTTAATTTATTAAAGTTAAACTATACTGAATTACAAAATTAAAAAAACGTACAGGCCTAGATTAAGGTGTACTGAATCGAATGACACCAAAATTGTTTCATTTAGTGAAGGTTTAGGGGGGCAGAAACAGTATGGCCCGAAACAATATTTCAGGAGAAAAAAGTAGGCACACGCTTGGTCTTTTCATAGTACCTACAGAAATTTTAATCCATCAACGGGAGAACTGGTAGGAATCTTGAGCTAGCCGTGAAATATAAGGCTTTAACCTACCTGTGAGACCTTAATATTATGTAGTTTAAAGTAATCTAGGATGTAGAAGCTCCTTAAATTCGTAATGAGAAAAGCAATATTTTTATGAAATCAATGCAGATAAATAGATTTTCTTTCTTTCTTTCGAGTACCTATAATAAAGGTATTTCTAATTGAAATCATCGTTTTCAATGTACTGTGAATGCACTAGTTCTTTTCTCTTTCCCAGTTCTGGGGCACCATTCATCATTTCAGAATGTGAATAAAATCGAATATTGTAATAAATTAGAGCCTGTATTTGGTTTCATAAATTATAATTAATAACATGTTACTATCGATACGTTAATCATTTATAGAATTGCATAAAAAAATTAAGCTCATGTTTAATTTGAAATCTAGAACATAAAATGTAACGGATCTAAATTTATTTATAGGCTAATAATTTACCAATTTGATGCTTAATTCAATTATATTGTACCGTACTGTTTTATAGACTTAATTTAATGATAAATAATTAATCATCCTTACATTATCATAAAATAAAGTCCTCCGCCGTGTCTGTCTGTCGCGATAAACTCCAAAACTACTGAACGGACTTTCACGTGGTTTTCAACTATAGATAGTTCATGAGGAAGGTTTACGTATATAAATAATTTTCTGTAAATTCTGGTTGAAATATAACGATAATTGTTGAAAGTGTCGAAAAAAGTGCATTAAATGTATACTGCACGTTGTTGGGGGTGCAGACAAGGACAAAGGGTACATTTTATCTCGGACTTCCCGCGGGAACTCTAAAATTAACGCGGGTGAAACCACGGAGAACAGCTAGTATTATATTATTTTTATTATTGTGTATACACAGCACAGATTATTAGATAGGTATTTGTTTATCTACCTGCTTATAGCGGTAGCATTAATATAATGAGAGCCGAGCGTTACTGACATCACGTGTTGGTGGGATAAGCCCTATATTTCTTATTGGAAGGTAAAGTTCATGCGTTACGGCCGCACTCAGAGTCGACTTTAATGATTACTTAGTTAAGTATAGATTTTTAAAACAAAATTGCCGCAATCAGAGACTTTCAGTAAATTAATGTTAATTGGCATTTAATCAGATGTAACTTAATTAGTTAAATGCCAATTAACATTAATTTATTAAACTTGTCTGATTGCGGCAGTTTTATTTTAAAAATCTATACTTTACTAAGTAATCATTAAAGTCGACTCTGAGTGCGGCGGTCAGCGATGATAGTTCGAATCATACACTAACTGCCACACGTGAGTTTATCTCCCAACAGTGTGCTTGAACAGTCCGTGAAGAAAAACATTGTGGGGAATCTATAATAACATAACTAGCTAAGGTGGCAACCTTCAAGTAAAAAAATTTGTCGCTAAGTGCCTAACGGTGTGTTCCGGAAGTCACACATAAATGCCAATTCTCATTCCAGGCGAGGCGTGTTTAAATTTTCGACCACACTCACTTAACATCAGGTGAGCTGTGGTCAAAATTAGCCTGTTATTTATAAAAAGCATAATTCCTATTTACGCTGCAGGCGCACTGCCGAGTGGTCATCCTCTCTACCTATAAGAGAGAGTTGGACAGGACCAGTTCGACACTGTCGGACCCTCTAAAGAAGGTTATGTATCAACTGGTCGAGCTATACGCGACGTACTGGGCGTTGCAACGGCTGGGTGATTTACTCTTGGTAAGTAAAATTGACGCAGATAAGCAATAACATGTTAACCCACAATTAAGTTATTGACTCAGAACGATTTATCGAGAGTTAGGGAACGTTTTTTAATTATGTGTTTACCTTATTACATTGCTTAAATATGTAAAACAATATTAAACATAAACATTTTTGATACAAATGGCGCTCCTACTTTTAAAACACGATTTACTCAAAATTTCTCCAGTGTGGGTTAACACACTATTGCTTATCTAATGGCGCTAAACTTTTAAAACACGATTTACTCAAAATTTCTCCAGTGTGGGTTAACACACTATTGCTTATCTATGTCCAAATCTACTCGCTTCATATTATGTTTTTTACAATCTGTAGGTGTGTCTTCATCTACTGTGATAGGTTTATCTTACTCTAGAGACTAACAGCTAAACAAACGGTTCAACAACCTTTAACTGGCAAGATAAGAACCCGACGTAATTATTGAGCATTGAAAAGTGTTTGCAAAAAACTTTACAAATATGACAGCTCGCGCCAGACATTATGTGAACCTGTGCGCGGGCCCGGTGCACAGCGGGCACTGTGAGCTAAGGCTTTCTCATAATGTCATCTCAAACACTACTCAAATGTAAATCTATACATATAAATAAAATTCAAGTGTCTGTTTGTAATTCCAAATTAGCAGCTCTACACTAAATGCATATGAAAGTATATACGGCAGGTATTTAGGTACATAAAAAAAATCAATTTAAAAAAAAATTCGGCTAATCTCTGAAACGGCTGACCGATTTTGACGGGACTTTCACTGGCAGATAGCTGCCTAGTGATAGCTGATAGTGTTTATGAATTATGGGGTTTTTACGATGGGTTATTGTGGCGTGAGTTTCGGAATTACCGCAGGAACTAGCCTAATTTACTTCTTATAAGTTATAACGTCAGCTAATTAGCAGTGAAAGTTCCGTCAAAATTGACCCAACCGTTTCAAAAATTCAGGAAGTCCAAACTTCTTTCATAAGAACTTTCCTTACAATAACAAACAACAAAAATAGAATAAGCGAAATTGGTCCAGCCGTTCACGCGTGATGCCGTGACCAAAGGAAATAGGGATTCATTTTTATATTATACTAGCTTTCCCACGCGGCTTCACCCGCGATAATTTCGAAGTTCCCGTGGAATTGATCCATGCAAACTTTGCAACCCCTTTTCATCCCCTTAGAGGTTAAATTTTCAAAAGTCCTTTCTTATCGGATGCCTACGTCATACATCATGTAATTAACCCACCATATATATATATATATCTGACGCGCTCGAGTATTTCGAGTTATCGATTTTTTTTTACTAATCTGATCGGTTATTCTAGACGCACCCACCAGTGTAGAGGGCCTATATTTGGTGGAGGTACTCAACATGGTGCAAGGTACCCCCCTTATGTTCATCTGACGCGCTCTAGCTAATCCACAAATCCCCTCTTGGCGGTCCGTACTATAAGTAGATATATAGGTACATACTTGAACTAACTTGTACGCTTATCACATTGACGATCATATCGAATCGAAATCGAACGGCAGAAGATCACTTATTCTATCGAAACCACAAACAATAACAAATGCCGATCTCGCCAATCATGAAGATGTTATCTAGTCGGAAGCAATCACGAAATATCATCAACGTTTCTATTGTTGACCACAGTGTGGTGGGAGCATTTATGTAAAAAAAAATACGTGAGTAGATGTAATTTGGACGCAGATAAGCAATAACGTGTTAACCCACAAAATTAAGTTATTGATACAGAACGATTTATTGAGAGTTAGGGAACGTTTATTAATTATGTGTTTACTTCATTACATTGTATAAATATGTAAAAATATGTTGAACATAAAAAAATGTTGACACAAAATGGCGCTATAGTTTTAAAACACGATTTACTCAAAATTTCTCCAGTGTGGGTTACTATTGCTTATCTATGTCCATTTATCAGCTTCACGTATAGGTAGGGTTGCCACTTGCCAGGTTAAATTGATAAAGTTAACGCTGATCTTAATGCAATAAAACAGTAGCTAATGAAGATTGAACATTTCGTTTACAGTTGTCATTGATAACAATGCTTATAATACCTAGTAATGTCAAAGTAATATCATTGGATAAGACGTAGTCGTAATTTGTAAAACGATTTTAATTTTATTTTTATTCAAAAGGGGTTACCGTTAGCTAAAATATTTGTATTGTTATTGGTTAGTTTGGTTACCTACCCCGTACAATATACTGTCTAATAATAACGATTTTTTTAGGCAGCCATTTTTTACTTTTTTGTTGCTAAAGTGATTATTTTGAATTATACTATTTATAAAACAGGTTTCAGCCAATTTTGGTGACCAAACTTTTTTTTTTAATGTGTATAAACGATTTTCGCCGTACCAGACAGAGAACCAAACACGTAGCAACCCTGCGTATAAAGGCAATCGATTAATAATGGGGATGTTGACTACTTTTGAAAATCAAAATTTACTATTTATATATTATTTAATAGACACCTATTTTTTGCTTTTTCAAAAAAATTAAAATATACAGAGATAAAGCACATTAAAGTTTAGGGTGAGGGGGTCGTGACGTCACTAACCGCAAAAACCGCCATACAAACTGTCAGAATAGTGACGTCACGCGAAATTTCAACTCAATATGTCGCCGTTATTTTTGATTACTTACGTAAAAAAAGAAAAAATACGTGTCCAATATTTTTTAATAATCTACAAGACGAACTAAAAAAAAAATTAGTCAACATGCCTATTACTTACCGTTAATTTTTGTTCATAACCTTCAAACCGTTTTGGACAAGAATGTTAACCGATATGATAACAGGTACCTCTAAGCCTGCACGCCTTCTCCGTACCTCCATGCGTAAAAGATGGAAGAAAACAATCTAATTCCAATAATAAGGATGGTAGCAAAAAAAAAATAGATGTACGCGCTCTTTTGATTATAGTAATTTAAATCAATAACGCCTGATCGAGCGCGATAATGTTTGTTCTATAGTATGCTATAATTATTATATGATAAATCATTCGAGCGTCCGTTAGTTTATTTTCGTCATGAACTCACTATGAGCGTTAGTTGTCCAGTGGTATAAAAATCTCTTTATATTCAGAGGTTTCAATTCGATTCCGAGTGCTGGGACTGCATGGTATACACTTACAGTCTATACCATGCAGTACGATGTCTATACTATAGACTATCGTACTAATCGTCAGCGGAGTCAGCCCGTGTCTCACCAGAATCGACATTAAAAAGGCTGATGATGCTTATGAGTATGACATCTTCGGTATTTGATAGGTATATCGAATGTGGGGTGATAGAAGACGTACAACATATTCTGTTGGAATGTGTACGGAACGAAACTTACAGAAGATTGTGTTTTGATCGGAGAAAAATGGATGTAGGACTTTGTAATGTTGTTTTAGCCCGACCGATGTCAGAACAAGCCAGTCAATTTTATAAGTTAGCGGATTTAGGTTTAAGTATGTAACTGAATAGGTAGGTATCTTTGTTTGTCTTACCGGGCGATGTGGTCGCTAAGCGACAAAGCCCTTTAAATAAATTAAAAAAAAAAAAAAAGATAGGTATATCGTTTTTTTATAGACTCAGTCGTTACAGACGTAGTTTAGTTCGATGGCGATATGCTATTAATTTATTATAAATTAGGATATCATTTATCTAGTTTTTTACATGGTGTATATTTATATTACAAGATAAGCGAAATGGTGTATATTTATATACAAGAAATTTGTAACAGGTCAATGTCACGAGTAAAAATATTATTTATATGAAGCTTAAACAGTTATTTGAATACGACAGGTGCGGTTTTTTATTAATACGTAGGTATTTGAAATCATATGCGAGTTAAACTTACCTACTGATTGATTTTATTGTGTCCGGATAAATTAGCACGCATCAATAACTGTTCATTATAAACGACCCCCTCACCCTAAACTTTAATGCGCTTTATCTCTGTATATTTTAATTTATTTGAAAAAGCAAACAATACGTGTTTATTGTTTTTTTATTTTCTAACTGACGGAGTAATTAGAATTGTGATTTTCAAAAGTAGTCAACATCCCCATTCTACGTAACTTCACAGTTTTCCCCTCACGTGCCCATAGAAGTTATACATAAATTCATTTGCTTTCCAGTACACTAACATAAACGAGTCGGACGTTCAAGAGTTGCAGCGCAAATACGAAGACCTCCTCAGAATGATTCGCCACAATGCTGTCGGCTTGGTCGACGCTTTCGACTACAGGGACGAGGTGGGTAATGCAAACAAACCTTTCATTATTTTATTGTTTCCTGTATATTATGATTCCTTAATGAGCAAGTACAATTGTTACAATAAATCCATGTATTACTTGTATCGTGTACGTACTTATAGGTACTTTTAGAGTATGTAGGGTCACGAAATATCGATTGATAAAACGATGTAAGGTTGAAATTGTTCAAGAAATGACTCCCGCCCCGACATGGGTCTTCGGTCTTCCCATATATTATGATATCGATACCAGCATATTTGCAGTTCGCCGAGTTCGTAGTTATTAGTGGAAGAACAGGACCAATCAGGAAACCGATCGACTATAACCTTTCAAACTTTGTAACAATTACATTTATACTGTCTACAAAACCGATGTGTGGTCACCCTGGTCGGTCACGCCCCTATTGCAGAATCATTTTAACCAGCCTCATGTGCCCTTTGTTGGTTGTATTGCGATTGTATTAAAATTAATCGTTCTTATGTTCTTAGATTCTCGGCTCGGCGCTGGGCGCGTCCGACGGGCGTGTGTACGAGCGGCTGATGGAGGAGGCGCTCAAGAGCCCGCTCAACGCGGAGCCGGTCAACCGCAGCTTCCACCAGTACCTCAAGCCCTTCATGCAGGGGAAACTGTGATCACTTTTATAGTTATTAAAAAATGCAACTTGAGATTAAAATTACCTACTATTCTGATTCTGAACAATTACTTAGAAGAATTATTTAGATTGTTGTTAGAGAATAGAATAAAAGTATTAATTACTGTTGTGTATAATTTTAATTACCTGCCTAAGAAATAAGATCAAATATCATAAGATCGTCGCACAATATTGTATTGTTTTATTGTTGTAATCTTTTCTATTAAACATATTTTTCATGAAATAGATAATTTGTTGTAAACTTTGTACGGGTAATGGGTAGTTTTAATAAATAATACGAAGTTATTATTGAGCTTCTATTTATTTATACTTAAAATTATTACAAATTAAGTTAAGTTTAATTACCTACATTAAAAATAAATGCCACCATTGATATCACAAAACGCGAACACAGCGAGACAAGTTTACATATTCAGTCATCTTGATGTGGTTGCTTATGAAAATTAATACTATCAATAGGCATGTTGAATAATTTTTAATTTTTAGTCCGTCTTGTAGATTATTAAAAAATATTGGACACGTATTTTTTCTTTTTTTACCTAATCAAAAAATAACCGCGATATATTGAGTTGAAATTTCGCGTGACGTCACTATTCTGACAGTTTGTATGGCGGTTTCAGCGGTTAGTGACGTCACGATCCCCTCACCCTAAACTTTAATGCGCTTTATCTCTGTATGTATTAATTTATTTGAAAAAGCAAAAAATACGTGTCTATTGTTTTTTTATTTTCTAACTGACGGACTAATTAGAATTTTTATTTTCAAAAGTAGTCCACATCCCCATTAAATTATCAAATAGATACGAACAAACCAAAATTTCTTATGAACTAAACGCGTTGGCATGAGCTGAGCCCAAACCATTGCTCCTAGCTGACGAATTGGCTGTCCTAATACCATGTGTGTGAGCTGCAGAAGTTGCCGAACCACCAAAGTTCCAGATATTGTCGTTGAAGATATTCCTTAGATATCCCAGATCGTTGTTGATCACGGATTCGGCTGAGCTGTATTCGCCGCCATTTGAATTCGCTTGCGAATCAGCGTATCCGTAGCCTACGTCGTTGAGAAATCCATAGTTGTGCGTGTTTGCTTCGGAGTTTGCAGATCCGAAACCATTGACAATCGCTGAAGATTTGGCAGCTCCTAGTCCATTTATGTTAGCGTTAGCTTGAGTGGCTCCACGGCGTTCCGAGTTCAAATAAGCTGAAGATTTGGCAGATCCTAGTCCATTCACGTTAGCGTTAGCTTGAGCGGCTCCGCGGCGTTCCGAATTCAAATAAGCTGAAGATTTGGCAGATCCTAGTCCATTCACGTCAGCGTTAGCTTGAGCAGTTCCATAGTGTTCAGAATTCGAATTCGCTGAAGATTTGGCAGATCCTAGTCCATTCACGTTAGCGTTAGCTTGAGCGGCTCCGCGGCGTTCCGAATTCAAATAAGCTGAAGATTTGGCAGATCCTAGTCCATTCACGTCAGCGTTAGCTTGAGCAGTTCCATAGTGTTCAGAATTCGAATTCGCTGAAGATTTGGCAGATCCTAGTCCATTCACGTTAGCGTTAGCTTGAGCGACTCCGCGGCGTTCCGAATTCAAATAAGCTGAAGATTTGGCAGATCCTAGTCCATTCACTTTAGCGTTAGCTTGAGCGGCTCCGCGGCGTTCCGAATTCAAATAAGCTGAAGATTTGGCAGATCCTAGTCCATTCACGTCAGCGTTAGCTTGAGCAGTTCCATAGTGTTCAGAATTCGAATTCGCTGAAGATTTGGCTGAACCTAATCCATTAACATTAGCGTTAGCTTGAATAGTTCCACGGCGTTCATAATTGGAATTAGGGGCAGATTTGGTAAAACCCAATCGGTTAATATTTGCGTTAGCTTGAACAGTTCCAAGGCGTTGAGAATTTAAATTAGCTGAAGATTTGGAAGAACTGAATTCATTAATATTAGCTTTAGCATTGGCACTGTCATAGCCAGCAGAATTAGCTGAAGATTCTGCGGATCCAAATCCATTAATATTTGCATTAGCGTTGACGTTTTCATATCCAGAATTGAAGGTAGCTGAAGATTTGGTTGAACTATATCCATGTGTTTGAGCTTCAGAGTTTACAGCGCCAAAGTTGAGGCCATTTACATTTGCTGCAGATTGGGCGGAACCCAATCCGTTAACATTAACGTTAGCATTGGCATTTCCTGCACTGTTCAAATAGACTGAAGATTCAGCAGAATCAAATCCTTGAGGGTTAACTGAAGATTTTGCTGAACCAAGACCATTAATGATGGCCTGCGAGGTTGTAGATCCTAAGTTAGGCCCATTGAAGTTTACTTTAGACTTAGCAGAACCTAACCCGTTAGTTTCAGCATGAGTATTAACATTTTCGTAACCCACTGCCTTTATATTAGCTGAAGATTTGGCAGAACCTAGCCCATTAACATCAGCATTAGCATTAATATTTTCAAAGCCCGCTGAATTTAAATTAACTGATGATTTGGCTGAACCATGTCCATGTGAATAAGCTTCATCAGCAGTATCATCGGCAGTAAAACTGACATCAGCAGGATTTTCGTAAATTCCTGATCCATAACTTGATCCAAGAGCATTAGCTGTAGATTTCACGTAGCCAAAGTCTTGTGAGTTCAACTGTTTTATCGAATCCGATTCAACAGATTCGTTTACTTCGGCAAATGCCGCAGCAGAACTTGCCTGTGTTTTTGCAGAAGATTGAGCTGAACTGATCCCTCCAGATTTTCCCGATGATTTTACTAATTTCAATCCAGGTCTGCTAAACTCGTTTGCGTTTTTGAGTTTAAAACCATTATTTTCACGAAACACTACAGGCTGCAATATTCCGAGGCCAGCGTGTACGTTGCCTACATCCTGAGGCGTGTCGTATAATTTTCCAAAATGCCAACTTATGCCTTCATCATTGACTGAAGAAGAGACTACACCAAACCCACCATCTTGATTTCTTGATGACGACAGACTTGAGCCTCTGTTGACGCTAGATAGGGAGGATGCTGTTCCGGATTGACTATTTACAGTGGCTGATGACTTTGCAGATTGAATGCCTCGAGAATTAGGAATGTTGTAGTTAATTCGAGAAGGTACTTCATATGTGTATAATGTTTCAGGGTTCCCAAGAGCCATGTAAGTATGATCATCGTCTCTAGCTTCAGCGGTTGCATATGCGGCATCTCCTGGAGAATAGGTGTCTGCTTGGGCTGACGACTGGATACCTTGTCGACTGCTATGGGCTTTACTGGTGACAAAGCCACGCCCATCGCGGTATACACCTGTGTACAAAATGCATAATTTAACTCTCGTACTAAATGGCATTAAATATGAGAGAACGTCCCTCATTAATAAATCTCTGTAAACGTCTTATCTAAACTATGTACATATTAAAAATCTATTAATTTAAGATTTATATCTTATATGTAACTGATTCACTGACTCTTTGACCAACGATCAGATCAAACCTCCGAATTTAGAAACGTTAAACTTTGCAAACACCTTTTACAATATATCGAGTAAATAAAAAGTTTTCAGGGTTTTAATTTCAGGGTTTCAGGGGGAGTTAATGGAAGGACCGTCAGTTTTTAAGTGCTGGAAATCTTTAACGCATATTTAATGGTTTGTGACTATTCAACGACTTATAACGAAAAGGGTGACGATTCAGCCTTCTCATATTTCTTAGGGGTTGAAACCATTGGGGAGAGAATAGCTAGTGTTATAATGAAATAAAATAATGAGAAAAATAGATACTAACCGCTTACGGTGAGCGGACTCGATTGGCTCACAGCGAATAACACCACAACAGCAATGAACTTGACCGCCATTATCACCATATAACAATTCGAGTACCGAAGGCCGAGTGGATGTAGTGAGAGCATCTCTCCGCGTTTATATACACCCGAATTTTACCACTAGACAGGTGAGGGTGACGTCACAACAGATCGAAGCATCACCTAGAGAAGCGATCGAATCGTAATGATCTGTGCCAACCATAAATCTAAGTTGCGGTTGATTAATGGCTGAATCTCTGTGATGCGGCAGGCCGTCCTGTGATTTGTGAACCCTATAGTGCATTGACCATGAGGCATATTATAGGAGTGAAACTAGCGCCACTCGGTAAAAATCGTATCTTGTAAGATATTCCTTATTAAAAAGATATCGATAGTAGAACATCTAAATGAGTACAATTACAAACTTTTGATAATAATTCAGCGGTTTATACGGTTTATATACTCTAGAGTTCTTAAAAAGTAAGGACCTATGAATCATATTTGGACATAGATAAGCAATAGTGTGTTAACCCACACTGGAGAAATTTTGAGTAAATCGTGTTTTAAAATTATAGCGCAATTTTGTGTCATAATTTTTTTTATGTTCAACAATTTGTTAGTATTTAAAAAATGTGATAAGGTAAACACATAATTAAAAAACGTTGTATAACTCTCAATAAAGCGTTCTGTATCAACAACTTAACTTTAGGCTTATCGGCATCCATTTTAAATATTCTATTTCCGATTCCTTTTGAGTTATCGTAAAAAATATTTTCTACTGAATCTGCCTTAATAACAATCGAAAGAGTCCTAAATACACCGATTTTCGCAGCAAATTATTGCGGGTTTATTTTAATGCAATAAAATGTTTGGATAAAATGCAATAAAATAAATGGAAAAACATAGATATTATGTAATAGCGCAATCGGCCCCCACTCCCCAGTAAATAGTTACGACTGGGGAATCGAACCCGAACGTGAAAAAAAGACTCGTCTTCATATCAAAGTTTAAAGACCTTCTAACAAAAGCCTACCAGTGGTTGAAACCTGAATATTGCGGTACTGAGTTTTGATCAGAGCTTTGATACGGTCAAGGGGCATAACGGTTAGCAGCACGGTTACCAGCGTGTGGTGATGCCACAATTTTTTTTTTATCGACATTAATTTTCATCTATAAAATAAATGTTAACAAAAAAATATAAATGTGATTAGTATATAGGTATTTATTTTTTAACACTGTCCCGCTAAACGCGATAAAAGGACAAGCGAGGGATTTTGTTATTGAGGTTTCTAGGATAAAAATAACAATTTAGAGACAGTTACTTTTTATTTATTATATGTATTTTGTTAACGCCTTTTGTGTTTAGGAAAACATAAGTACCTACCTAGCTACGATGACACACGTTTATTGATAACAGTCTTCTATTTGGATAGAAGATAGTTATATCTATCTACCTTAGTTTATATAACAACTAGCTGTTTCATCCGCAGTAATTTCGGATATTCCCGCGGGAATTCCGGGTTTCCGGGAATAGCCTATGTTACTCAGGGATAATGTAGCATTCTAATTTTTTAAATCGTTCCAGTGGTTTTTGAGTTAAATCGTAACAAACAAACAATCAAATCTTTCCTTTTTGGATAGGTACCTACTATTTTTATTTAAAAACTAGCACATACGGTGGGCGTTATTGATATCATACAATAAAAGAACTTTTTAAATTTTCCACGGATTTGCCATTTTTCCAGGTAACTTTTAAATTTTTGTTTCAGTAAAACCATACGTCAGGTCATTCAACTTTCCAGTCGGGGCGTGTTTATATATCTATAGTATAATATAATATGTAATAATATGTAGTATGTATATACCACGTTTGCTTGGTTTCCACAACACAGGCTTACAGCTTAGTGTGCGATTAAGTAGATCTTTGTGTTGTGAAAAGGACACCTATTATAATATATAAAGCTGGATTACCCCTCACTCATTGACATAATTGTTCTCCCAGAAGGAGCATCTCTAGGTTGATATAATGTATGGAACATGTAGAGGGGACGTTTCGGTGATTATGGGAAAACCTCGACATCTTTGATTCCTGCTTCTCATCAGGTAGTGAGTCGACTGCCCGCCGAAACTATCCATCGAAAGTGAAAACGTTTCTAACTAAATTTCATCCACACCTTGGGCAAATTTCAATAGTGTAACTTTTTTTTCAAAATGGCGGAAAAAAACATGGCCGCCGAACAAAATTCAAACTCTATTATCTCCGAAACTAAAAGAGTCAGGTAGGGGGTGCTCAAACAAATGTCATAGAGGTCAATGGGGGGCAACCGCCTGGCGTGGTAAAAATCCAAAATGGCGGATTCAAAATGGCGGCCGAAAAAAAAGTTGATCCGATCCGGGTGAGGTTCGGCATCCGGGGGTTTTTGGGGTCGCTGATGCTGAATATCGAATCAGTTTTTCGATTGCGTCATTTTTCAAGATGGCCGCCGAACATTAGTTGTTTGTATGGGGAAATTGTTTCGGCCCTGGCTCGGAAACTATCGGCCGTGGGTATTGAAAAAAAATTTGTACAGTTGGTGGTGCACTATCTTCTTCTATCGGGATATAAATAATTCCAAGATGGCGGACGGATTCGAAATGGCTGGCGAAAAAAAGTTAAGCATAATTGTTCTCCCAGAAGGAGCATCTCTAGGTCGATATAATGTATTTAAGATGTGGAAAGGAGGTTTCTGTGATTGTGGGAAAACCTTGACATCTTCGATTCCTGCTCCTCATCAGGTAGTGAGTTGACTGCCCGCCCAAACTATCCATCAAAAGTAAAACTGTTACTTACAAAGTTTGATCCACACCTTGGGCAAATTTCAATAGTAAAACTTTTTTTTCAAAATGGCGGAAAAAATCATGGCCGCCGAACAAAATTCAAACTCGATTATCTCCGAAACTAAAAGAGTCAGGTGGGGGGTGCTCGAACAAATAGAGGTCAATGGGGGACAACCGGGCACAGGGCGACCAAGCCCCGCGAGCTGCTCGCAGCTCGCGCACAGGGCGAATCTAGTTAAAATTATACAAATAAAAGAAATTAAAGTAAGTAAGTACTTTTTTAAGTAATTAAAAATACTTACCGCCGCACTCAGAGTCGACTTTAATGATTACTTAGTTAAGTATAGATTTTTAAAACAAAACTGGCGCAATCAGACAAGTTTAATAAATTAATGTTAGTTGGCATTTAACTGATTAAGTTACATCTCATTAAATGCCAATTAACATTAATTTACTGAACGTCTCTAATTGCGGCAGTTTTGTTTTAAAAATCTATACTTAACTAAGTAATCATTAAAGTCGACTCTGAGTGCGGCCGTTAGACGTCAAGTATTTTTTTTTCATTATTGTTTATACACATATTTTATATCTTTTATGAATTAAAATAATGGTTTTATAAAAGCTTTTTTGTATAAAAAGTTGTATTAATTTATTAGGCGACCTTTATTCCTACCGGTCGATTAATAACGTCCACAATATCCATAATATCCAGACACTTACGATCATAGAAACACCTCCGCTTATACGATTATGTTAAAATATCGTTTTACCAAAGGCCTCGTAAATTAATGACGTCGATTAATTATGGGCTCGATGTCTCGATGGGTGTCAATGATGGTGAGATGGTGCCATTTGAAAATAGTTACTGAAAAATAGCACGCCAATAATTCCGCTATTTTGCCTCTATACTATAGAGTTGAAGAACTGCGCGTGTGAGTGGGAAAGTGTATCGACTGTCTTGCTTCCGCTCAAGATTTGCAATTGTTTACTTCACGTTTATTAACCCTTTCATCGCCTCGTTTTCGTAGCGTTATTAAGTTAAGGCTACAAAAACATGGCCAATGGACATTACCTCCAGACCACACGTTGATTTCACGACCATGATTTCTCCTAGTGTTGGGAATGCTTGATATCTATCATTTAGTCTAATAAAAGTCAGTGCAGTGGTTTGTTTGTAGTGTAATATTACGTTTTTGGCACCAGGAGCACGTCTTTCGTGGATCGTGATATTAGGAGGATGGCGTTGAAAGGGTTAACATTGGTTTAGGTAAGTTATACACGTCATTAAGCTAATCCTATGGTATCACACTCATGAATTTCGAGATTCCCTCAGGAACTCTTTGATCAATATAATATGTAGGCATAATATTATTATCTTATATATAAGGTGTGACAAAATTAGCTACAAATATTCACAGGGTTGAAAGTACGCATCGATAAAAACATGTCCATAAAACAAAAAAGAGAAAAAAATAAGAAAATAAAAATAAAAATTAATCAAAACGAAAACAACCTGTGAAAAAGCTCGCCTCACAATCGTTTTCGCCTCACACACATCGCCGATCAATGACCTCGTTCGAGCTGACTAGTGATGCATCGCTCGCTGTGTGCGTGGCGCGTACCTTGTATACGTAATACCTATTAGTGAAGCTACGTGTAATGGTAGGTTCACACGCGTGCGTTCAACTCTACATTCAACGTGCACATTCACATTCACGAGCGTGTAAACGGTACGCCCGAGCCCGTGAACGCGCCTGTGAACGTGAATGCCGCGAAACGGGCAAGTATCGGTTTTTTGGCAAAGTTCAAAGGATGAATGTGCGGGCGCCCGGTGACTGTTTATGCTACGTTCACACGCGCGCCGTGCAGCCCGGCGGGCTGCCTGGCGGGCTGCGCGGCATGCAGCCCGTCCCGGGCCGGCGGACATTCAAGCTGTTTACACGCACGCCGTCGTGTCAGTCAATGCCAGAATGGCGAGCAGCGAGGATCTCGGTGTTGTTGCTGCCATATCCTTTGGCTTAACTTATTTTTATTGGAAAAAGAAACAAAATTAACGTTTGACCATTCCGCCATGTTGTAATATCCGATCGTAGCGACTTTCTTAGCAACGTTGAATGAAAATCCACTCGTCGCGAAAGCGCGGGACAGACTGACTGCCCGCGCGCGTATAAACAGTCACCTTTGAACTTTCATCCTTCATCCTTTGAACTTTGCCAAAAAACCGACACTTGCCCGATTCGCGGCATTCACGTTCACAGGCGCGTTCACGGGCTCGGGCGTACCGTTTACACGCTCGTGAATGTGAATGTGCGCGTTGAATGTAGAGTTGAACGCACGCGTGTGAACCTACCATTACACGCGCGCGGGCAGTCAGTCTGTCCCGCGCTTTCGCGACGAGTGGATCTTCATTCAACGTTGCTAAAAAAGTCGCTACGATCGGATATTACAATCGTTCATAATTTTGTTTCTTTTTCCAATAAAAATAAGTTAAGCCAAAGGATATGGCAGCAACAACACCGAGATCCTCGCTGCTCGCCATTCTGGCACTGACTGACACGACGGCGTGCGTGTAAACAGCTTGAATGTCCGCCGGCCCGGGACGGGCTGCATGCCGCGCAGCCCGCCAGGCAGCCCGCCGGGCTGCACGGCGCGCGTGTGACCGTAGCATAATGTTTTTTCATGGTTTGCAATGAATTTATTTTTCTCATATTCTGAAAAACTACCGAACTTATAATGTTATTTTTTCGCTTATCCTGTTTGATATAACGTATACCTGCAGCCCTGTAAATATTTGCAGCTAAATTTGCCACATCTTATAGATAGAGATAGCAACATCTATTACCTATAGGAAAGGTGCTTTTTACCCTGGTAGATGAGGTCTTACTGTGTGCTAGGTTAACCTACGTAATAATTGCGTAATATACTGTGCCCACATGTTTGTTGTAACAGTCTAGCTATGCATATAAAAGCGTTATATTACTTCATTAATTTCCGATTGTCCTGCTTTGCCGGTGATAATTGTAACCGAACAAAACTTTTACCTAAAATAATATTCAGTAGTAACAGAGATTTCACCTCACATCCAAAATTACACCTCTTTTTGTATAGATCGTTGGTACACACCACTAACTAAGTATGTACCTACCTACCAACTTGGTTAGTCACCTACTTATATGAACATAATTAAGAACTCGTATCGAGATTTATGATACACACCCGAAAAGCGGTACTAGGTGCGACTTTTTTTGTATTATAATGTAAAAGATAACTTGTTTAGTTTATTATGAGAAGATTAGATGCTATAAAATTTATTAATTAAATTAACTTTTGAGGTCAGTGGATTCTAATGGATAATAAATATGCGACAATTTTTTATTTGTGGATGCCGACCATCTCTATTGATGTCATATCATGGATCACCCAAATGTACATTGACTATGTGATATGGCATCAATATATAGCACTTCATGAGTAATATAATAATATCCAAATAAGATGCTTAAGAATTATCAACAAGGTTTGCTAGACCCAAAAAACGAAACTCGGATTTTCAACTTTGAGTTTGAATTTCTTTAAGAAGCCGAC
Organism: Zygaena filipendulae; assembly: GCA_907165275.2. Taxonomy (NCBI): domain Eukaryota; kingdom Metazoa; phylum Arthropoda; class Insecta; order Lepidoptera; family Zygaenidae; genus Zygaena; species Zygaena filipendulae. The sequence continues at coordinate 2,367,444 of OU015650.1, forward strand.
CTAACTGCCGGCTAAAGTTCTACCATATAACCTACATACTTCTGATAGACCACAAGTTACCTACACACAAAATTCCAGCCTTTTACGTTCAACGGCCATGGTTCAATGGATCGGACGGTTGAACACTTCCGTGCACGTTGTCAGGGATACCTACACAGAAGGACATAAGGTAGGTACTTTTTTATCGCGGACTTCTTGTGGGAAATTCGACATTAACGCGAGTGAAACCGCGGGCATCAGCTGTTAATTAAATAAATTTTAATTTATTGAGGAAAAAAAACATTGAATCAACGTAACCTCATGGAATAGACTTTTAACCAAGTAAACTCTATTGGCATTTGCCAGTAATAGAAAGACAGAAAAGTAATCAGTAAGTTTTAATGTTTTTTTACTTATTTATTCTTGACATTCATAAAAGATACTAAGTTCTTTATAATTCATAATTTCGAATATTAGGCGTGAGGCAGCGTGGCCGAGTGGTCTAAGGCGCTGGTTTTAGGCACCAGTCCGAAAGGGCGTGGGTTCGAATCCCACCGCTGTCAGAACTTTTTTGTGTTGATTTTGCTTTTTATTTCAGATTTGACATAGCTTATGTTTAGAAAGATTATTATTTATCGATATGTATGTCCATGTATGTATTGTAAAGATATGTAGGTACCTATGTTAGTAACGATTGAATATCCTGTAATAGTATAAAATTATTATTAGTATTTTATATAGTTAATCGATTTTACTCAGAATCCCTAGACCATTTTTAATTGTGTCATCACATCTGTCTGTCTGTATGTTCGTGATAAACTCAAAACTACTGAACGGATTTTCATACGGTTTTCACCAACAGATAGAGTGGTTCATGAGGAAGGTTTAGGTACTTATATAATTAGTCAAGTGTATATTTATAGTGTCTACTGACACCTTCGGATGACAGGCGTTTTACGTACTTATTTAGAAATAAAACAGCGAAATAAATTATGATTAACATTTTAATTAAGTGTAAAGGAGCATTTATTCACAAGGTGGACATATTTATACTTTATGCCTACCCTTACCTAAGTCGTACATTATTATCCTATTATAAATATAATAAATGATGAAAATAAGGAATTAATAGTATTATCTTTTAGTTTTGCTGATGAGCCACAATTATTAAGATTAAGTTTTTGGTACTTTTCCGTTAGCCGAGCGTAAGCGAAAAATCTTCGAATAATGTAGATTTTTTAATTTAGTAGATACAAGTACTTTTTGACTATAGGCAGGGCGTGGAGCAACCTGGTAGGTTAGGTTAGGTTAGGTTTGTACTGGCACAGATAGTATAATATAATACTATAATATAAATATAATAGGTATAATAACATACCTACTGTAGTGGTGACCAAGTCGCGCGAGCCGAGCGAGTGTACCGACTAGCGAGTAAATGGGCATGTTGACTAATTTTTATTTTTTAGTCCGTCTTGTAAATTTTAAAAAAAAAATTGGACACGTATTTTTTCTTTTTTTACGTAATCAACAATTAACAGCGATATATTGAGTTGAAATTTCGCGTGACGTCACTATTCTGACAGTTTGTATGGCGGTTTTGCGGTTAGTGACGTCACGACCTCCTCATCCCTTTATCTCTGTATATTTTAATTTATTTAAAAAAGCAAAAAATACGTGTCTATTGTTTTTTTATTTTCTAACTGACAGACTAATTAGAATTTTGATTTTCAATAGTAGTCAACATCCCTATTGAATAATGCTCTAGAGCAGTGGTGGGCAAACTTTCTTCATGGAGGGTCAGAAACTTTATGAAATTTCGGAGGAGGGCCATAATTATAGAGGAAGGGCATTTTGTTTTGAAATCTTATTATTAACATACAGGACACACACAGGACAAACCATACATGAGCGTCAAAATTTAATTACTATACATTTCCAAGGACCGCCGCGGGCCGTATTAAATCCTTTCGCGGGCCGGAGCACTGAGCAAATAATCACTACGTTTTAAGAGTAGGCACTTCTATACTAATCGTTGAACCGATCTATGAAAGCATTTTGTGCTAACCATACCAATGCAATATGGACGCAGATAAGCAATAACATGTTAACCCACAAAATTAAGTTATCTATTCACGCTATAATTTTAAAACACGATTTACTCAAAATTTCTCCAGTGTGGGATAACACACTATTGCTTATCTATGTCCGTATATGACGCGGTCATAGAAATTTGGTTAAGTATTCCAAAGTTGGTAAAGAAGTTCGCGCATAAATCCATAGCAACTTTTGGTTCAAGGGAGTGTCGCTGGCCTGAGCCGGAGTTGGCCCGCGGGCCGTACTTTGCCTACTACTGCTCTAGACGTAATTTTTTTTCGGTTTGGCGGTTTATTTCATCGACCTAAAAAAAATCCATGGATTTATAACTGGCCAGTGACTATCACTGTTATTAGGTTTAGGAGATAATTCGATCTTTAAAAATGTTAACAACAGTTATCGTACCTATTTAAATGGTTCGTGCTAGATAATTTGTTGATATGTTATACGTATTGTCCTTTTAAATTACTCTTCAGGAGCACTTAATTTTTTCATAAAAAACACAGTGATAACTAAAAAAAATAGTAGTCGTTATAGAGTAAAGAATATGTGTTGTAGATGAATAAAGATAAAGGTATTTTTTTAAAAATGTCATAAGGTATTTTTTTTTAGTTAGGTATATTTATTTTTGTATAAATTATTTAGTTACACATAATATTGTTACATGTCTAAAAAACCATTTACAAATACAATGTACAATTCCTTACACTAAACTGGCAAACTATGAACCCTTGTACATTGAATATTTCGAATGAAAAATTTTCGAAGTCAAAATTTATTTATGTGGTTTTTTATACGTTTTATTACCTACTGTGACAATATTTAAATGGCGTATTATCTATCATAAATATATACTTATTATTATTATATCGTATTTAAACGTCACAGTTTTTTTTTTATATATTGCATAATAAAATAATGATACCACCCTTATACATATTTTTTATTAGATTAAAAATAAAAACTGTCCTTAGGTCTCCCACATCTAACAGCAGAGAAACTTCTTAAGCTTTTATATAAAAAAAAGTAATAATAATAATTAAATAATAATATTATAATTGGTTGAAATATTAAATAAAATCTTACACAAGTTATACATAATAAGATAGTAAAGGGGACACTGGGATAGGGGCCCCTAGCACTAACTCCTGTAATTTTGACTTTACATACAGTGTGCAAAGTTGAAATTACATTGAAGAAAATTGCGAAGTAAGTTTCGAAGTGATGGGAGCCGTTATTCCCTGGAAACGTTTCGCTTTTCCGTGGGTAGTCCAATCACTCCCATCCCAATGAAGTTTCACTTCCAAGTGCTTATACTTACCTTTGCTGCTGTAGATTACTTTAATCTTATGAACTTTTTTCGTATATTAACTTTTTGATATTTCGGTATAATCATTGAATGTGTCAAAGTTCACAGTTTGCCTTGAAATATGTCGCCACTTATTTTAAACTTAGGTAGGTACACTAATATATTGTATAGTTCCAGCAGAGGAATGTTTCAGATACAGTAAACAAAAGTACAGAACTAATATAATATAATAATAAACCGTTTATTATACAAATTTAAATATTTTTTTTATAGAAGCAACAAAGGTCATGACGGATACGTACTAGCTTCTGTTGGTGAAATAATTATGCTTATGTATAATACGCGTTTAATATTCGCATCAACCATACGATCCACAATTTGAAAGAAATACAAGATTGATCGAAAAGGGGTTACCAAGCAGTAAGCTTTATAGTACCCTCGATCCCTTAAATGTATTAGTAATTAAAAAAAAAAAACAATTATTTTTAGGTAATTATTATTATTCTATTTTTTTTTTTTTTATAAAATCTAAAGAGTACTTAGGTCAAAGACGGCTACTCTGTTTTAAAGGGAGGCTCATAATCCCTAACGATACAGTTGAAAAAAGTATTTATTAAAAAAAAAAAATATTGTGGGTTGCGATTTCTAAATTATTGATAATAATCTTTCAGCTGTCTATCACCCCTTTCCGTCTAACCATGTATGAATTACACATCAATTATGCATCTATATTCGTTTGAAAAATTGCATTGTAATTTCTATACACTTTAAAGTTGAACAAATCGAAATAGTCGATACTTAACACACTTTACACAATAATTACTATTATTTTTAGGTATTTCTTACTCTAAGTTATTAACTAAGTAGGCATGTATACACGTCGCATTGCTACAAATTCGTCTAGGTAATAATATATGTATGTCAAAAACTCCAAAACACGCCCCCGTAATCCACGGCTCTCAATCTTTATTTATACACAGTTTACTTTAGGTACAATTTAAATACATGAGTTGGGTACTTAACTTGAATTAGTTAGGTCCGTATTTTATGATCAAAAAGTTATATAATATAGTTTATTATAAAGAGAAGTTTAAACTATACCAATTTATCCATTCAGGTACCTACCTACTTATCTATACAGTTTATTTAAATAAAATATCAATACATTTTAGTGTGTAATATTATAATGATTCATAAATAAATTAGACAATCGCCAGTCGACTCCATTATTCAGTAACATTAAATGTATAGAATAGATTTATTTATCAGTATATGATTATACAGTATTATGACATCCACAAAGTTATTTTTAGCATACACTAAACCAGTGGTGGGCAAACTTTCTTCATGATGGGCCAGAAAGTTTATGAAATATCGGAGGAGGGCCATACTAATTATAGAAAAATTGCATTTTGTTTTAAAACTCGTCAATCATGACAACTATGCATGACCGTCAAAATTTTATTTCGAATGATCGCCGCGGGCCGAAATAAAGCCTTACGAGGCCCGGGCCGGAGTTGGTCCGCAGGCCGTAGTTTGCCCACCACTGCACTAAACCTTAAAATAGTTTGCTCAAAATTAGCAAAATGAAAAAAAAAAATTACTTAATATGTTTATTTTGAAAAAAAAAAAGAAGTTCATAAATTATTCAAGTTTGAATCAAAAAGTGTGTAGGTCGACACCGGCGTTCTTTCGGTAATCAATGCCACGGCATCACCTTCGGTGATCATATTTAGTCTGTGGGGATAAGCTTTGCAATTATTTGTTATATTTTTTTATACTTATCGGCTTTGTGTATACTAAAAGTAACTTAGTTCATAAACGCTGTCATCTAATTAGTTACTATTGCTTTGCTCGACCTACACTTTTTACATACATATCATACCTACATAGACACTGAGACTGAGTTAGAGCAGTTGGGGCCTAGCTTGATATTTTGAGTCATACGGCCGCACTCAGAGTCGTTTTAATGATTACATAATTTTAAGTAGAGATTTTTAAAACAAAACTGCCGCAATCAGATACGTTCATTAAATTAATGTTAATCGGCATTTAATTAAATTTAACTGAATTAATTAAATCTAATTAACATTAATTTTTAGGCAGTTTTGTTTTAAAAATCCTTAACTTAAAATGAAGTAATCACTAAAATTAATCTGAGTGTGACCCATATAGTAGGTACTTATAGAATTTGAAGCTCATTTATTGAAGTTTGCTATTTTAATAGGTTTTTCATTTGTTCCTAATCAATTAGAAAACCTATATAAAAGGAGGAACTGCTGTGTCTAGATTTGAGAAACTTGAAAGTTTGTAAAAGTCTTCCTCTTATAATTTAAACAAAGTTTTTATAAAGTCAACCTGAATGAAAAAAGTCAATCACGGATAAAAACGTCGGAAACAGCTAGCGTCTCCAAACAGCTCTAACAAATAAGTTCCATACTGTTCTTTAAATAATTATAAAATTAAGAGATGGAAGTAAACACAACCCAGAATGCACACATGAAAAAAACAACATTTTAAATCGTCGAATTGAGAACCTCCTCCATTTTGGAAGTCGGTTCAAAATAACTAAGTAATTTTATGGAATATCATTATATTCATAAAATAAAATTAAAACAATAAACCGTCCTGATTTTTTAGTTTGGAGAGCTTATTGGCAATAATAATAAAACAAAAATAAAATCTTAATAGAAAATTATATTTTAATTACTTACACGAGTTCATAGCCCAGAATGTCTTAGAAATAATTCAACACAAAGTATGTAGATCAATGTGTATATTAAAAATGTTACACAAAAATATAAAAATAAAATAAACATTACATCAATGAAAAAGCAGTCTGACGTGTACCTAGCTATACGATTTGATTCATAGTTCATTAAAAATTACTGAGAGAAAAAAAAATACATGTAATCCATTCGATTTACAAATAAAAATTAGGAGATAGATATATATATAAATATAGAGTATATAAATACGAACAATCTATATTTGTTTGCATGGCAGTTGTTGTTCCAATAATAACAGGGTGATTGCAATCCATGAAAACATCTCAAATGAAGTTATTAACAAATAAATGTCATATGAAATTCATTTTGTAGACTTTATATAAAAAAATCAAATAAATATTAAAACCGAAGGTTTAAAAATAACGATAATAATAGATAATGATACCTACAGCTAATTAGATGTTGTTCATTGGGTTTCATGTCAGATGATTAAGAAGTAACCACGTAGTGGTTATATTCTCATTGGAAGTTTATTAGGAGTTCCTAGGAATTCACACTAACGTGTGAATCGGATCAGCTCCGAATAAAATCCTAAAAGAAAAATACGATAAAATTAAAACTACCGTGAGATTTAGGCGATTTACAGTAAAAGAGTAGGTAAGCGATGGCACATTTTTTATACAGTTACATTATACAAGACCGATTCAGTATCATCTACAAAACAACAATGTTACGATAATTCAACAATACTCAATCAAACCACATTGGTCTCGAAGCTTGAAGGACTAAAGCTTTAGGGAAGGCAGTTGTAATGTGTACCTCCTTGTTACTTTTTGGTTTTACTTGTCATGACACCACAAGAAATCATAGAACCTTTATCGCCCTGCATCAATACACATTGGATTTAAATGCGATAATGCGATTGGTCTATACATTTACTAGTTTAAAGGTTAATAATAATAATAATGTCCTGTTTTTTTTTGTATCTGGTTTGTACGTTTAAAGTACAATCCGTACACACATTTTAAACTAAAGTTATTTAATTCGTCGATTCTATTCGTTATTTTCAATGTAGTAAGAAGATCACAGAACAATTATTTAGCCACGTTAAATAAAAAAAAATGCATTGGAAAAATTCACTGCGCGCATTAGGCGTGTAATGAAACATAATATTTAAATTATTAAATTTGAATATCGAACTGAGTTAATCGATTGTTGAACCGGTCAGTCGTAGTCGAGCTGCCTTTTAATAAACACGTGGCAAAGTTTGTTCCATATCGTCTCACGCATAGAACTCGCGATTATTATGTCCTTTCCCGTAAGAGGCGGCTGCTGGGCTTCTCTTGGGCTCGTCTAGTGCATAGGAACCTTCATCCTTCTTACGCATACGATAGACTATAAACATCACGACTAAGATCGCGCATAGGAGTCCTACAACTGCTCCGCCGATCACAGCTGAAAAATTAAGAAAAATCACTTTAAGTTATTATGATATTCACAAATGGGTAATAAAAACAGTAATAAGATCAGTCACTGGTCTGATAAATTTATGGCCCTCACGTGCCTTGAGTTCTTTGCCACCTCCAGTCTACAATTCCGATAGCGAGATGGCAGACATCAAAGATACGTGAAATAAATTCGTCAACAGCCAACAGACAACAGACACCAACCAATGTTTTTTTTTTTTAATTAAATTTCCAACAATAAAGGTATGGCTTAGGAATCTGCTGAGTATTGCCACCGTTGGTTGGTATCTTATAAAGAATAGCGGATGGGGGTGCCAGTGCTAGTTCCATATTTCTTCATAGACCGATTTCGACTGTATAATACTCAATATCGGTAAACAAGGAAACGTTAAACTCGCACTTGGCGCTAGAAAATGACCCATGGACGGTCAAAATTATTAGTGATGATGCCAAAGAAGTTGAAATTCGAGAAGCGATAATTTGAAACAAACAGAGGGAACTGAATTCAGGGCAGATTTTCTGTGAACACATATTGCTGGTTCGTTTCATAGTTCATACGAAAGATTTCCATTTTTGAACCTTTTCTCAGAACAGCCCTTAGCGAAGCCTTGAAAAAACTTGAATTAGACTCACCAGCTAAGATGCCAGGCTGCGCGAAGAAGCTGGTGGCTCGGTCCTCACCCTTGGTGTTCATGATGAACACGTCACTCGGCCGCGACTCTGCACCTTCGTTGCCTGGCTGCTCCTGATCCTGGAACGTCACCATTACCCGTGTTTTACGATAAATTGCCACTTCAATTCATACAATAGTGTCTATTATATACTTGTTTAGCTGTGGCATATCTCCTACGCTTTACCTATTTTGGAGAAATAGTTATTATGTGGATTTTAAAAGCGATGGTTACAAACTTTAAAACGCCGTTTTGATTTTTTACGTCAAATCGTTTCGGACGGATAAAAATGTTTTGCCATTCGATCTGGTTAATATTGATTCTTCTAGAACTGAGTCAACTGTTCAAGCTCTATCCTCTCCGCCGATTTGATAATATGTGTTTTAAGCTTTCTTAATACGTATACTGCTCTTAGGCACTAATACAAAATAAGTAAGAACCTTTTAGAAGTCATCCATATTAGGCTGTTATTAAATACATATTTTATCTTCCTTTACTAAACAGCGATCTATATTCGTTCCAGTCAGCAAATGAAAGTTCGATTTTATTTCATGAACCTTAATGGTTCTTACTTCACACGTTTGTTTGTCCAAAATTTAGAATTTTCGCTCTATAATTTATCGATGCAGAATAAATAATTTTTCTGTATCCATTATGTTTAAAGAGCTTCTTGGGTCGTTCGGGTCAGGTCATGTCGGATCAGGTGGGGTCGTAATCGGTACTTACTGTCACAGGGTTGTCTCCCTCTAAGACGATGTCTGTCTGGTCGGGGCGCGAGGGTTGCTCCTCCCCCGCGCCTTGTGGTGGCACCGCTTCGCTCTCGCTGGTCTTCTCGGGCAACAAACGAGCTGGAAAATTGTTGCAATATATAAATTAGACAAATAATAATAATGACGTTTGGACCTTATCACACAGACCCCTCTTGTCCCAACTAAGCAGGGCTTGTACATTGGATGTCAAACAACTGATATAACGCATATAAAAATATGTACATACTAAGACACGTCCTAGACTCACCTCCTCCTAGACCAACAAAAATTATTTGATATACCTATTATATTTACCATGAAGCGGGAACAAACTGTTAAACAAATAAAATTTTCCGACAACATTTGAATTTGACGGTTCAGTTCCGTTTAAGTTTTATGTAGATACCTAATATTCAAATCAGTCGTTTTATTTATTTTCGGATTAAAATATTAGTTCTGTAGGTATTTATTTTTGTTAATTAAATGATAATTTAAGAATTGCGAAGACCTCATGAAACTTTCGATGACGAAGACTTTAGTTTTAATTTAGGAAAAGGAAGGGTTGATTTACTAACAGTGAGATGCAAAAATATGTCAAAAATATAATATGAATAGATCGTAAAATTAAAATCCAAAATGTCATAATTTTAATGGTTTAAAAAATTCGAACGCCAATCAACTTATGTATTTGATGATGTAAACTCAAAACTATTAGGGCTATATAACCTTAGCTCATGCTAGATACTTACAGGTATACTAAAGCACTAAAATAAGATGTGGTAAAACAAACTTTAGCTGGGAAAATGAATGTCATTTATTTGCACAATGAGTTATGTATGACTCATGCAAAAGAGAATGACAAGAAAATACTTCAAAAACAAATAGATTTGAAAAATACAAAAGGAGAAAAACACTGCGTGTGACTTACCGAAATCCTTAGATTGCTAAATTAACTCGAATTCATTTGGAAAATATCATAATTTCATTTGAGAATTTAGTATTTATGTATGTACAATGTACATATATATTTATTTGACTATATCCTTCAGCGATGCCGACCGTTAGGATAGTCGCTTACGAGGAAACTAGCGAGTAGCAAAAATGTTTATGGCAGATAATTCGTTGGAATATTAATAGGTACTAATTTTAATTCAAGGCTATGACAATAATATTACTTTGTCGTTCTATTGTTGTAATGCTATTAGGAATTGTCCGTATCAAACAAATTAATAATGCTTGTAAAAATTTCTCGTTGCCTATTGCAAAGGTAGGTAGGTACCTATTTGCATTTGTAAAAGGATGACCGTTTAATTACTTTGCCATTGTTACTATTGTTAGTACAAGTCGTTGGTAGGTATTTGATTAGCTGTGTTTATTTAATTTTATATCTACTATAGAAAGAAGAATTTTATTATACAAAAATCTATAAAGTTTGTATATTATTAGAAATATTTTAAAAGATCTGTTTATCGATCACCTAATAAACTTTACTTGATGAATACTCAGACGAAATAAAAACTCAAGACGGAGCGCTGTCAACAACAAAGTGAAGCCCGTATCGTAAACATGTGAGCGTTTAGTGAGTGTTGCCGTGCAGTGAAAACTTATTACCCAAAATTGTTAAGTTCTAGAAAGATGAATGGATAAGTAAATAGATAAGTTAGTATTTTTTTAAGTTGTATACCTCGGTTGTATATTCGAGAACCTTAAAAATATAGGTTTCGAATTTATGATAAAACATGGAAAATAAAAATTAAAGCCTATTTACACTTACATTAATTTTATGAATATTAAATTTTTTTACAAAATAATTAAAACCGACTTCCAAAAAACACATAACTAAAAAGCTAAAAATAACAAAATACCGATTTAATCCAACAGACCAACAACGTAATACCTACTATTATTGGTTTGTGCTACCACTTTTCGATTTGAATTCGGTGCCAAGCCCGCTTACGTCTGCCCACTTGGGTTGTTCAGTTCACGACGAGCTCATGGCGGGAGTGGACTTAGCTCATCTATCTACTAACTCCATACTTGGCTTGTCAGTTGTCACCGACTTCATATCGAAAAGTGGTAGCACAAACCAATAATAGTAGGTATTACGTGTATTATTGTCTGTTGGATTAAATCGGTATTTTGATATTTTAAGCTTTTTAGTTTTGTGTTTTTTGTTAAAAATTTGTTAATTTCTTGCTTTTAAGTGAGACGGTTTGTAATTTATCTAAGTTACAATAGCCTGATGTTAACTACTCATCATGTTTTACAAAATATTGCTCTTCTCGATGCAGGGACGTTAATTTTTGAGGAGTTCTCCTGGTACATCAAACTCAGTTCCACTTTGCCATATACGTTGTGAGTTGTGACGAGCATAAATTATTTAGGAACCATTTAAAGTTAACGAATCGGAACTCGTGAAATACCTATTATTGAGTAGTCCCGATGATCATCTGTGGTCTTCATCATCAGTTCCACTTCTTCAAATTTTGCTTTCCGAAAGCAAATGAACGATTTACTATAAAAAATAATCAAATCGGTATAGGTGTGCTTATTATTTTTGAAGAGTTCCCTCAATTTCTCCAAGATCCCATCATCAGATCCCGATTTGGTGGCAATGGGACCTAATTGGGAGTAAACAAACAAACAAAACAAACAAACAAAAAAAGAATTTTCGAAATTGGTCCAACCGTCTTCGAGTAATCGGTGAACCTACATAAAAAAAAAAAAACATACATACAATCGAATGCATAACCTCCTGCTTTTTTAAAGTCGGTTAAAAACTTAAATCGAAATAGGTAAATGAACGTGTTACATTACGTTCCAGGTCACATTAACTTACCCAAAAAATGGGGACTATTGTGACGCTCACTAGTAGCAACACTTATGAAAGTTGTGGAGGTTTTGTGTTCCAAGTTGTCATAAATTAATAAAATTGATATTTTATTAAAAATGTGGTTCTATCCTGCTTTTTATTTTTCGAAGATTGGTTTTTACACCCTCTCACTACAAAATTCGGCATTTTTTCTTTAAAAAATAGAAATTATTACAGCGTGACACTCCGCGCGTCGGAATAACTTGACTGACAAGGTAAGGCGTAGTTTCGTTATATGTGTGTGCGTGTAACTGTGCATGTACACGCTGAGGCGTAGTTTTACGGCTTCACTTCTTTGTTCACAGCGCTCCGTCTTGAGTTTTTATTTCGTCTGAGGATGAATAACGATGTTTTGACAATTTGAAGTTGAAGGTAAATCATTTAAAATGTAAAACTATTTGCCTGATAAAAGTTCAGGTCGTTGGAAATTAAAAACCAGACTGTAATGTCAATTTTAAGTCTACATACCTATTATTATTTTTGTTTTCCTTATTTGAGATAACATCTCAAAAATTAAATAGATAAAGACTTAGCAGCTAAAATTAACATGTAAGATAAAATTTAAAGTAAATACGGCAAGACATCAGATTTTATTTCGCCATTTTGTACCTATTCAAATAGTGTAAACAATTAGGTAAAGAGGATTAATTTTCTCTGATATCTTCCCATATCAGTAACGGCCCATAGTATTGTATCATTGTTGACGTATAATAAAAAATTGCAATCGCTTTTTGTTTGTTTAACATACAACGTCTTTGGATACAAGATTATGGTTCGATAAACAAAAAATATAACTACGCAAAATAAAAATAAAAGACTGGCATGCATCAGCCTCTACTCACGACGAACTACATCGAGCTGCGGGTCGAGTGGGAATGGTGATTCGGTGGTAAGGCTTTCTTCCGATATGGATTCTGGAGTAGTTGTGGTGGTAGGAGATGCCGTAGTCGACTCTGGCATTTCATAGTCTTCGTCATCAGGGGGTGCATGTTCGTCACCTGATCCTCTATGGTCCTCGTCGTCAGTGATCGGCCCTGGACCCCAGCCAGATCCTGAGCTCTCGTCGGCGTCTAAGCCCGACCCTTCATCATCAACATAAACGTCTCGGTCGGTTGAGAATGGATCTTTTGGTATCGCCGCTGTCGGTGTTTCGTCGGCGACAGTGTCCTGGAAATGAGCAAAATAAACCCTTGAGATTTGTGAATAGGAGTTTTTAGTGAATATTAAATATAATATTCACTCTTTTATCGTCATAATAGAAGGCAAAATAAGGATGACATCTTTCATCAAACAAAAGCAGTTAATACTAATAATAAAAGTATACAACAACGAGTAAAATATCCACACAATCCATTCCGTTTGTAAAACTCACGGAGCTGAGTGTGCGTTGGGTGTGACGTGTTTGGCGACTGTCAAAAGATTTTGTGATAAAATTAGCTGATGTAAAAATCGATTAAATAAATGAAAATTACAATTAAATAGGATGACAAAAACAGGTATAGGTAAAACTGCATTTCGATGTGGGATGACCACTTGTATCCGAAGCAACATATGCTAAATTAAACTGGTCCCAAAGGTACATTTGACCTAGTTCCTGCTTAACTATTGACCTGATTGATATTCACTACTGCACACAAAAAACTAACACATGTTGGACGTATTTAATGTAAGTAGTTAAACACGTGAATAGTTCAAACAAGTCTACAAGGGATCGAAGTTATCGTAAAACACGAACACCGGAGTCTGGATATAATTGTAACGTATACTACGCGATGAATGATTGTAGGTGCAATATGAATGAACAAACGAGGGTATTTCTAAATTTATTCACCTACGACTTACCGCAGATTCGCACACAGACTACCTTCCAAACGATACTGTGGGAAGGAAATTCACTGGCGTGTATATTTCTTTTGAATTTGGAATTTTCCAGATGGATATATAAATGGCAGTGCTTCCACCGGTTAGCGCAAGTTGTGTGACGACTGCACTGGGAACGATCGATAGGCTTTCGCAGGGATGGCTGCTGCGGGGAGGGATGAGGGACGTTTCAGGAGGCAGCGTGCAACTTGCCGACAGATGGCGACAAATTGTGGAACCATACCGAAGGCTCGCTAGGATTTCAGTTCAACTTTTTGCCGTTAGGCAGCGCTTTTGAAGATGGTTTATCTTTCCTAAACATGTATCTGTAATCGTGTTCCTAAACGTGTACCTTTTCGGAGTACCATGCAAATTGAAATTCTAGTAGGAGTTCAAAACACGCCCGCAATTTAGTAGATACATAAATCCATAACTTTTGTGTTGAAAATCCTAACTTTAATGTCATGCATGTGGTTTAAAGACTCCACTAAAGGTTACTCACGAAATTAAAAAAAAAACTACTTTAATTGTATTTTTTTTAAATATATCTGCGTAGCAAAATGCAATATCATGAAAACAAAAATTATTATGCTGGCAAAAAATTAGACTACTTAAAAAGGGCTACAATATTCCTATCGCGTTCTTCGGCGAATAAATTTCAGGGTTGTCACGGGTCCGGTAATAATAAGGAACACAATTTATAGCATCAGGATAATGCGGTGCGGTAGTGACCCTAGGTACCTACTCAGCTGCGATGTATATTGTTATTAGCTGTTATTACAGAGATTAAGGTACTGTTCAGGATGAGCCAAAGCTAAACCCTGTTAAGCCACAACAGCGTTTTACAAAAGAATACCTTATTGTAATATGTTTACAGCTAAAACTTGTTTAAAAGGAAATACTTATATTTCTTTAGAATAATGCAGCGGGTGATGACAAATGCCTATTAGGAAAAGCCTCATTACCCTTTTTGTTATAATGGTAATTTTGTAACTATAGGTACCTAGGTATAATTTTCCTAAACTCTTAGAAGCACTTCTATGTACTGTTCAACTGACTTTAATTATATGACTAGCTGTTCCCCGCGGTTTCAACCGCGGTAACTTCGGAGTTCCCGCGGGAAGTTCGGGTTAAAAGTACTCTATGTCTTTCTCTGTACCCCTGATAACGTGCATGCAAAATTTCATGAAGATCGGTTGAGCAGCTAAGGCGTGAAAGCGTAACAAACAAAACAAACAAACTCGCTTTCGTATTTATAATATTAGTAAGGACATAATATCTTTATCACCAGAGACATGTAAGGTACCTACTTAATTCAATTTCGGTTTAAAGTACCTATAAGTCATTTAAATGAATTACCTATGTATTAAACATATAATACCCATAATATTAGGCACCTATAATAATGTCGGATAGAAATTCTATACTATACCACAGATAATAATATACTATACCTACTGCTATACAATGAATCATGATTCATGAATGAAAGTAAAATCAGCATCAAAAATAAACACTAAACACTAAACGCTAATAAACACTTTTGTCAGTCGATGAACTTTATTGCTATTGAAATTAGATTCGACAACTGTCAAAAGTGATTACATATTTCTTATGCTAACAGTACATACTACACACGTTTATCACATTATGATGATAATTATGATCGTGATTAACATTATTTATCGAAAGCTAAAACAGCTAGTTTTAGAATACTTTTCTGTCCGTCTGTTCTTCCAGTTGTGGTATTTAATTGAATCTTGATATGGTTTATGTTACAAGTTATAATAAAATATACCATACACTACAGTATCTCAGAGTAATTCCAAAAAAAATACAAGCTAGTGAAACCGAGGGAAACAGCTAGCATCTCAAAAAAAAAAGGCTTAAACAAAGCACCCAGTGATGTCACGGGCAGGATTCTTCAAGTGATTGACAAGAGGGGGTACGGGCGCTCGCTTTGTGCCTCGGGGTCTGGGGGGCTCGGGGTAAGTTGACACTTAAGAGGTGGGTTGTTTTATACACAACACCTTTTAACACTCGGGTGGTGGGTTTTTGAAATGCGCCTTTGAGAACGTTAAGTCATGTTTCCCAACTCCTCATTTTATAACAATACCGTACAATGGTACAGCATATATAAAGCTATGTATGCTTCGCAGATACTTTTTTCGCTCTTGTCTGCTTGCGGAGTGATGATAAAGGGCTTAACGGGACCGGCATTGTATCGATTTTCGTTTTCTTAAGGGGTGAGAAATGTTTGCAAATCATCGCCTTCGGTTGGGAAAATGAATTCACCGTACATTTTATAAATGGACATAGATAAGCAATAGTGTGTTAACCCACACTGGAGAAATTTTGAGTAAGTAAATTATGTTTTAAAATTATAGCGCCATTTTGTGTCAACATTTTTTACATAATTATTTAAACAATGTAATAAGGTAAACACATAATTAAAAAATGTCCTCTAACTCTCAATAAATCGTTCTGTATCAATAACTTAATTTTGTGGGTTAACATGTTATTGCTTATCTGCGTCCAAATGTAAGCTTATATTTTTTTTACAGATTACTTTCTTTGGGCGAAGACGAGAAAGACATTTTATAACTTTCCTTACTTTTGTGTTTGTATGGACGAACCTAGTCCTAGGTATATAGAATCAGAAATGATGTCATAATGTGATGTCACCTAAAAATGCAACGGGTTTACAAAAAAAAACGAGATTGCTGGTAACACATTCATTTTCAGAAGATATTTTTTTATACGGATTCAATGGGCATGATGACTAATTTTTAATTTTTAGTCCGTCTTGTAGATTACCTAATAAAAAATATTGGACACGTATTTTTCTTTTTCACGTATTCAAATGGTCGTTAATTGTTCAATAGAGTGAGTTGTTTATTAAATTTTACAACAAACCAGCGGTTTCACCTGCATTAAATTAGGAGATCCCGCCGGAATTCCAAGATAAAAAGCAAATTTTCATGACGATCGGTTGAGCCGTTCAGACGCGAAAGCGTGACAAACAAACAAACTCACTTTCGCATTTATAATATTAGTAAGGATAGTTAGGATTATATTTAAACTAGCTGACCGCGCGGTTTCACCCGCGGTAATTTCGGAGTTCCCGCGGGAATTCCAGGATAAAATATAGTTATAAACCTTCTTCATGAATCACTCTATCTATTGGTGAAAACCGCATCAAAATCCGTTGCGTAGTTTTAAAGATTTAAGCATACATAGGGATATAGGGACACAGAAAGCGACTTTATTTTATATCTACTATTTAGTGATGTAGGATAATTTAAAATTTAGGATATTTGTTAATACTTTAATATCTCCAGTTATTTTACATTTTATTTGAGCGAAAAACAAAAAAAAAATCTATTCCGATGGCAGCTATGAAAGAGGCTTATAAGTTCAACGAAAGACGTTGTCGAATCTTTTAAAACATCTGATTTAATTCGGAAATAGGCGAAGATGGCAACACTGCTTAGAATCTTTGCTAAGTGTAATGGGAATAATACGAATCATTATTCAAAACATATTCGAGTGTATTATGACTGTATTGAAAGTTAGAGACATCAAAGTCAACTTATGAGGAAGTTGACTTTAGAGACATCAAAGTCAACTTATGAGGAAGTTGACTTTAATGTCTCTACGCATACTATACATAATATGTGGGCGTCCAAGCTAAAAGATACCAGTTCTCGGCATTTAGTTTCCGAGATATAAGCAGTTTTGTAAAGTTCGGTGAAAAAATTGCGTCAGCTGTTTTAATAGATTTCCGTCTTTTTGCTTCTCCTGTTAAATTTATTCAGTTGCAATAACCATTAAGAAGGCTTTAGATGACTAAAGAAATTAAAATTAGGAAATTTTTGAAACTTTGGAAGGTTTGTTTTAAATAAAGCGATTTCCGGTTTTTTGCTCCTCCGTAGAGCAGCCGAAATGTATCTACAGTCAGCGAGAAATTTAAATCGTATAACATAGATTTCCATATATCCACATAATATTGAAGGTTTTTCTTAAGCTTACCTCTGTACCTCAACACGTAGAGAAAATGACTTCCGATGAGATAAGTCGCCGAGTAAGTGCGATCGTAAAGTTATCAAGGACGATCGAAACGGAGGTTGAATTGTTTATGGTTTCTCGACTCCATATCGAGGGTTATTTATGAAACTACTTGCTGAACTCGTAAACTTGCACTTCAAGTAGTGGTAGTGCGAAACACAAGAGGAAACAATAATTAATATTATATAGAATTAATTTTTTATTTGTGTAAAAGAAGCTATGCAAGTAATGGGCATGTTGACAAATTTTTTTTTAGTCCGCCTTGTAGATTAATAAAAAATATTGGACATGTATTTTTTTTTTATGCAATCAAAAAATAACGGCGATACATTGAGTTGAAATTTCGCGTGACGTCACTTGACGGACAGTTTGTATGGCGGTTTTAGCGGTTAGTGACGTCACGACCCCCTCACCCTAAACTTTAACTATCTCTGTATATTTTAAATTATTTGAAAAAGCAAAAAGTACGTGTCTATTGTTTTTTTTTATTTTCTAACTGACGGACTAATTAGAATTTTGATTTTCCAAAGTAGTCAATATCCCCATTAGGACACTCTCGTTAAAAATTTTCTTGCGGAAAATTAGTATATTGCGAATAATAAAAAAAAAATTCTAGATTTAATAAATAAAGTTTTCTTCTTAATCTTCGCTACATAATCTTCGGAAATAGTAAGTGAAGTATCAAATAGTAGAGAGATGAGTAGAGTTGTTACTGAAGGTCTATTCGGAATATATTTCGTACGAAACGACCTCTTCTAGATCATCAATACAAAAAATATTGCTTTACCTCTGAAATAATTGGCAGGTATTTAAATTAAAATTTTCACCTCGTGTAACATCGAAAGTTTAATTGTTTTTTTTTTTTTCTGAGGATTAGAAGAAGAATAACGTTTCTTCAGTTTTACAGTATAGATATTCTTACTCTTTGACTTTTTTAACCAAACTCCATCAAGCACATTCAATTTCATTCAACCACTTTTACGATTCTTATCTCATGACGGAAATTTGTTAAGTCAGGCAAACGGGTGCCTCCTCGTGCTCACCCACATAACCAACCATAAAATGGAACACGGGCGAGGCAAGACGGAAATATTTGTGGGATCTAATAAAATATAATTACATGGACGCGGGAAAATCGCGTAGAGAAATGACGTCGAGATTGTACAATTATTGAATTTTCTGAAACAGCTATATTTACCACCATATTGTTGTTTATACAACAATACCGCGTAAGTAAAAATATGACAATGTTTATAATATACCATTTTTGTAGATTATTTTCCGTGCATCAATGGACTCACACTGGAGGTAATATAATCCAATTCAAGTGTGGTTATTCAATTATATGTATATATATATATATATATGATAATATATATTTATATGTATATATATATGTATATGTATATATATTTATCATGCATGTATTGTATAAAACGAATAATATAATGCAGTTTCTTTGTCTCTCCTGAAAACTAAGCGACGGGACGTATTAGGACGGGTATAAGGGACGATATCGTCCCTTAGCTAACAACACCGCATAAGTCATTGAAACAAATAAATAAAATTTTAACAAAAAATTAAAATAGACTTCAAAACACACAAAAATGCACTACACTAAAAAGTTAAAAATAATCTACGTATGTGCTACCATTGTTCGTTTTGTAGTTAAGTAACAAACATACAAAATGACAAAAAAAACAACATACGGTCGAATTGAGAACCTCCTTCTTTTTGGAAGTTGTTTTAAAAATTGTTGTAAAATAAGTAGGTATAGGTAAATAATTATTTCTTAACCGCTGAACCGGTATTTGTCAAGTGACAACAAAAAATTCCACCGATTTTTTAAAATAGACAGTCTTTTCATCTCCTGTGAAGTTGGTCAAAATGACTTATGCGGTGTTGTTAGCTAAGCGACAATATGTACCTACTACCTATTATGATATGTAACTTTAAATGAGACATACATACGTAAATACTTTCATATGACTTACAAAAATATTACAAGCTGTTCTAAAAAAAATACTGATTGAACAATTAATTCATAGTGAATAAGGGAAATCCCGGGTTAAGGCGTTCACGTTACGATTTGCTTACCATTTAGTTAGATACCCTTAGGTACCCTTCGATACTCTAGAATCTAGATGCACAGGCGCGTCGGTATCTCACGCCTTCAGTTTTCATGAGCAATGATAATAGTAAACCCCCATTTGTTTGCTTTTCAAATTAATGTTAAAATACTAAGATAAAGTGCATTAAAGTCTAGGATTGGGGAGGGCTCGTGACGTCATAACCCCATATAAACTGTACCTACTGACTCGTAGCGACGCGACGCGACATTTCGAGTCGAATGTATGTAGCTGTAATTTTTTTGATTATTTACGTATAAAAATAAATACGTGTCCAATATTTTTTTTTAAAGTAAAATTTTGCCACTATGCATATTTATGTGAAAAACTAACGTTAAGTATTTTTTTAGATATTTAAGACGAGAATGGAATACTGAATGAGTTTCTCTACCTTTCGTTTCACATTACACTTACATTACTTATATTTTAAATATTTACATTATTCACTTCGTAGGTACTTTTTATTGTTTACAGCCAACAATACGATATCGCGTTGCAGCGTCTTCTTTTAAGGTTCGCTAACTCTTTGGAAGACGTCTGAAAAGTTTAGTCGGAGTAAGGAACACAATCGCATTCAGCGACCTGTCAAGGCGCCGGAAAAGAGAGGGGACAAACGGAGGAATCACAATAACAATAAACGCGTTGGAGCGACGAGGCCCGATTGTTCGGACTGAATCGGCGCCCAACGTGACTTCGTGCCTGCGCCCATTATGTGCCAACGTACAAAACCATCGTAAAACCATTGGAATTCCGTGATGAGTTGCCGTGCCGTCCAGGTGATGGCTAAAGGCAGATAGGAATGACATGTTGTTTATCACACAACAAATACGTATAAAAATATAGATACGTATTAAAAACGTATAAATTTTTAAAAAATATACATATTTCTGTAAAAAAATCACGTACTATAAAATTGTTCTGAGTCTTGACGAATTTTTCAATGCCCAGCCCAAAATGCCGTGTCTAGAAACTTGAAGTTTTGCACAATACTTCTTTTTAAAATAAATCAAGCACAAAAATACTGTTTTTTTATGAAATGATAGTTAATATAAATAATAATTATTTTGGTGACTAAACCCTTGAGATGGTCAGGAGCGCAGGTGCGTACAGCTGGTTTTAACATAAAAATTAATATTTCACAATAAAAACGGAGAAAGATCTATTTTATAACTATGAAATTTATATATTTTTTATTGAAGCGCAATCAATTCATTTAACAAAACAACATTTGATATGGCAAACGCATATGCTTTATTTTTACTTAGGTACTTTTACTTTTTTAAAAAGCTTATATAAATGAAGGATCTGTATCTGTAAATCATAAAGTCTAATAAATAAAAACATCCGTACCTAGTGCCAGAAAATATCGAAGGCAATTTGTATGAAGCAGTTTGTATTAGCCCTAATACCCGAACCTTAAAATTTTTTTTCAAAAACTTTCACAACCGATCTTTACGGTAATCGACATACCCTCGGGATGTTTTTGAGTGCATAAAATACTTAGTTATGACAGGCAGTTAAATAAAAAAAAAAAATCCGTCAGTCATTTAGAGACGAGTATTAACTAGTAAGTAACACGAAGTGAATATATGTAACCTATTAATGTTTTAGTACAATATAAAATATATACGTATTAAATTACGTAACTCGCTTTCTGAATTCAAAAATATTTTTTTTTAACACGGATTTCAATATTATATCGAGGTGGGGAATGAACATCTGCTGGATAGAAAGAAAACGGTTCTACGTAAATGAGTAGCAAGATTTGGAGCGTCGTCGTTTGAGTTCAATGATCCGTTGAAGTAGCCGGTCGACTTCGACATTTCGTCGATAGAATTAGAAATTTGATCAAAACTTATTAGACATACACATAAAATTGAAGTGTCTGTTTGTTATTCCGAATTATTAGCTTTTCACTAAATGCATATTATATACATTTATCAGTAGGTACTTACACAAAAAAAAATTTTTAACGGGACTTTCATTGTTCCTGCGGGAATTCCGAAACTCGCGCGGGTGAAACCGCGGGGCACAGCTATAGATAATATTTATTCATTACACTTTCTTTTAAAACGTATCTCCATTCTGGAGAATACAAAGACGGAGATTTTTTTTTAATCTCCGTAATAATTTTGTCATAATTACTTATTCTTTACAGCAAAGTTACTGATTGCTCTTGTTAAATTAATACCACTCGACGGGAATTCAAAATTTCAATAAAATCTAATTATGAGTACCGCCTTTAAACTCCATTTCAAAAGCTGTCCCCTGAGGAGGCTATCCAGTCCGAGGAAATAATTTATTCTGCTTCTCCAGGGACACTGTTATTAAAACTATTACGAGTATATTTTCAACTCTTGTTATCTCGTTCGAATGTCGTTTATACAGCGACGACAATTTTCTTCGTCCTGAAAATTGATGGGTTTTTCAATCTACATATATCTATAATCTATATAGCTGTTTTTCGCGGTTTCACCCACCTTTATTTGAGTTCCCGCGGGAATTCCGAGATAATAAATGCCGTATGTCCTTAGGTGGCTAGACTTTTTCCGACACTTCCAACAATCATCGTTATATTTCAACCAATTCACACAAAACCTTGAATCATCCTCATGAATCACTCTATCTATTGGTGATAATCTCTTGGCTAAACTAGTATTTCGCTGGACAATTTAGTTTTTTAGAGAAAAATAATGCTTTCTTCAAAACACACAAAAATGCTCTACACTAATAAAAATAACCAACTTATGTACTACTACTGGTCGTTTCGAAGTCGGTGTCAGGCCCGCTCGTGTCTGCAATGTGGTGGGAGCGGACTTGGGCTAGTCTGTCTACCTATTACCTGTTAGACTTGGTATACGTAGGTTATTTTTAACTTTTTAGTGTAGAGCATTTTTGTGAGTTTTGAAGTCGGTTTTAATTTTTTGTTAAAATTTTAATTAAATTTTAATTAATAACATAGATATTTACGAGTTTACTTACCATTCAGTGATACTTTAAAGGGTTCGTGGATTGGTACACCCCTTTCTCTGTAACCTTGTACAAAGCATATACATATAATATGTGTTTGGATGGCATCCAGATTCGGTTACGTAAAGACAGTGTGTGCTTAAATGCAACTACATGCCTATATTGAAAAGATTCGGCGCAATGCAGCTATGACGTGCCAAAAAAAACTATGTATATTGTACGTATATACATATAGACTAGCTGTGCCCCGCGTGAAACGTTTTTATATACCTACCTAAACACTTTTTTCCCGACATCCGATTTAAATAAAACAAACCCGGTACGTAGGTAGCTCCAGGTTAAGCTTAATCTACCTGTGAAAACCGCATGACAATCCGTTCAGAAGATTCGGAAATTATCACGAACAGACAGACTGACAGACAAAAGAATTTTAAAATCTTTTTTGTGGTTGGTTTCTTTTATCGCACTGTCAATTTTTGTTAAAAATATTCAATGTGCAGAGTCGCGGATTCTACTCTTTTATTATTATAATATAGATAGAAGATATGCGATTTATGTGCTGTTTTTTCCTGTATAATATCATTAATGTTACAAAAGTTTTTACGAGAAATTATATATCCAATATTACCTATAAGGGTTTCAAACGTCACTTAAATTAGAAAGCGTCTCAAGCACTCAAGAGCTGAAATCCTGGTCACTTTAAAAATCAATATACGATTCAAACTTTTAACGACGGCGGCGTCTTAAGTATTCAAAACGCGTTTATTTGTTTGAGTAGTTATGGTTTGTGATTCAAAACACCTTCGAATTTTATTGAGTTCATCTGTATTTTTTCAAAAAACACGCTGATCTTCAATTTTGAAATTCCCGCAGGAACTCTTATATTAGGATGAAAGTACTAAATAGTCTCTCGAGAGATATAGGTCTCTCGTACCAAGACCTAATTACTCGTAACTACAGGTACACTAAACAGCCGTTCCTTAGACAGCTCACTAGTTCCCGGAGATTACCCCCCGACATTCAAATTTACAAACTTTACCTGTTTATAATATTAGTTTATTTTATTATCTTCATTGGATATTTATAATATTTTTTGTAGGTAGGTATTTAAAAGGATTTTATAACATTTGATGATCATTTCAAGCCGATCTTCTGTTGTGAAAGTAATATTGATTTTTCTCTTTGATTAATTCAAAACACCGTATAATCTTATTGCGCTCGTGAAATTTAGTGTGGTTTAACTTTTCCTAAATATTTCACGAGCCCGGTGTCGGGTGGGGCGGGAACAGTGATTTATAGCACATCTTTTAGTCATAAATAAAAAAAAATGCTACACCCGTCCTATACAAAGGCGTGCTTCTTGAAACGATCATTTATAATATTTTACGTGATTCCATGGCGAATATGGGTTTGTTTGTACCTACTTACTATTACAGATATTTAAAAAATGAGATGCTCTCCATTTCTAAACTTACAACACAGCACAGCGAGGATGCTTATTGTTGACGCTCTTACCTGTGAAAGAAATATGAATATTACAAAATGATAAATTTATTGTACCTAAATCCAAATTGAACGTACCCACCTATTGCTAAAGTAGGTAAATGCATAACAATGCATTATGCAATAATGCGGTGAAAAAAAAAAAACAAAGAAAGAACCAGTGATCTTTTACTGGACTTTCTTTTGGCGGCGTTTTATCAATGGACGTCAGTTTTATTTCTTTCTTTTACAAATTAGTTTGTCGTGATTAATATTGTGTGAATGTGGTGGATTTTGCAAAATAGTGATCCATTAGTGGTAAATAATATGCAGAAACAGTTAAATAAGATGAGATCGCCCCGTTCATCGTCGTTTTACTATAACTTCAACTTTCCCACAGAGCGTCCTATTAAGGCTCGCTCAACTGAGAAGAGTTGCTGCCAAAAGTTCCAGTAAAGCAATGAAATGCATCTCACCAATGCATTTTGATCTAAATAGTTTCAGAAGAAGAAAAATAAAACGAATTGGCTGTACACTTAGATTCCTTTGCTTTCTCCAGAAGGAGTAAATTAAAAAAAACGAAATATCTTTTACTGATTTAATTTTTCTCATTTGGGAAGGTGTAAACACTGAGCAAATAATCACTACCTACGTTTTAAGAGTCGGCGCTTTCATACTAATCGCTGAACCAATCTATGAAGGCATTTTGTGCCAACTTTATCAATGCAATGTATGACGCGGTCATAGAAATTTGGTTAAGAATTGCAAAGTTGGTAAAGAAGTTCGCGCATAGATCCATAGAAACTTTTGCTTCAAGGGAGTGTCGCTCGCCTGGGTGTAAAGTGAAGTCAGAAGTATGAGTCAAAAACGCTGTAGCAAATCAAACAAACAAAATAGTGTTACTAAAAAAGTCAGTGGGAAGCGAATTTCACGTTGGGCGCCATTCTCCCAACTCGCAACTACGGCCAAGACTGCCTTTTCAACATTCACATATTCTATTCATAGCTCGGAACTTGCAAGAGCAAAAGAGTCACCGAAAACTTACGCAGACAATCCACAAAAGGATTTTGAAACTTTTCTCTCAAATGATTGCCCTATCGGCTGGAACACCGAAGTGAATAATACTCGTGATTTACTAGCTGTACCCGCGGCTTCACCCGATCAGTACGAATTCTCGCAAGCACTCCTAGTTTTCTTTAATACACTTTTTCATGACAACAACGAACACAACAAAAATGATAATGGTCGAGTTATTTTTGAGTATTTACCAGACTAAGATATTTGATTTTAAAAAAATTACAGATTGTTCGATTCGTGAAACAATTTTTTTTTTCAATTACCATGCAGCTAGTCAGTAATAATTATATATATATACTAGTACCAAATGCAACAAAAAAGCAATAGTGTGGAACACGCAAGAAGTAATAATGTACTTAATTTTCCAAGGGAATCCCGAAATTCACGCCGGGATTGCCGCGAGACACAACTAGTGAAATACGTTTTCTTATCCACTCAGACCGCAATTGGTTACTCGACAAAATTTTTTTTAGTCCATCGCGTAGATTAAAAATGTTGGACACATATTTTTTCTTTTTTATGTTAGTCAAAAAATAACGGCGATACATTGAGTTGAAATTTCGCGTGACGTCACAACCCGGTGCAGTTTGTACGAGTCTGTCGCGAGTCCCGGCCCTAAACTTTAATGCGCTTTATCTATGTTTATTTTCATTAGTTTTAAAAACCATAAATTGCGTGTCTATTATTTTTTTATTTTCTAACTGACGGACTAATTAGAATTTTGATTTTCATACCACGGAAAATGCCCAATTATCAAGACATTACACCAGTATATCCATTTGATTTCTGCAATAAAACTTGAGGAATTTCACTTCACATATATTAAGTCCTGGGGCTGCAGGAGTGTTGGTAATAAAAGAGATTCTTTCGTTATTTTCCTTGTGGGGCGGAACTGTGTCAGCAGGTCAAACGCATTTATTGGTACGAGTGCGGATGTCGATAGATACAGTCGTCTGGAACGGGCACGTGACTCAGTTACTCAACTTACGGATTGTGGATAGAAATCAAAAATTAATTTGCATATAGACCTCCCTTAGATTTTCTTGATTGAGTTAATTTTTTAAAGTGATTAACACTAACTCATTGGCTTGCTTGCATGGCGGTTACATTATAGTAGGTATCTAATTAAAAATTAAAGGCCCTATCGGCCGCACTCAGAGTCGACTTTAATGATTACTTAGTTAAGTATAGATTTTTAAAACAAAACTGCCGCAATCAGAGACGTTCAGTTAATTAATGTCAATTGGCATTTAATGAGATGTAACTTAATTAGTTAAATGCCAATTAACATTAATTTACTGAACATCTCTGATTGCAACAGTTTTGTTTTAAAAATCTATACTTAACTAAGTAATCATTAAAGTCGACTCTGAGTGCGGCGGTAAGAGTTTAGTCTATGTTAAGTTATTAGACTTTGGGCAAAGATTCGCATACCTCTAACAAAAAATTTATCCCTAATAGAGACTGAATGTTGACTAACCAAGTCTGTTTTATCATAGGAAAGAACTCATGTTTCACATTTTCATGCATTTTTCAATCATAAAACAATAGTGTCAGATCTATATTGATACTAGCTGTTCCCGCAGTTTCACCCGCGGTAATTACGGAGTTCCCGCAGAAGTTCTGGAGCAAAATACCTACCCCAAGTCCTTTTCGGAACCCCTGACAATGTGTGTGCAAAATTTCGCGATGATCAGTTGAGCCGTTAAGGCGTGAAAGCGTAACAAACAAACTAATAAATAAACTCACTTTCGCATTTATAATAGTAAAGATTATAATAGTCACCCTCTTTCTTCATTTATTTAAGTAGATATTATGAAATTTTAAACAAACTTCATCGTTAATAAATAAAACTCAACAAATAGATTGTTTAAGAAATCCATAAACAACAGAACAGTCATCAGTCATCTATGAGTATTTATCTAATAAGACTAACACAAAGTTTAACGAACAAAACCGTATTATACATAAATGTATTAATAATAACAAATACCCATCGTTTGTTTGTTCAATAAGTGATGACTGTAATATATATATAATACCTACTGGAATACTTCATAATGCAGCTGGCTTTATAAACTATAGGCAAGGGAAACTAAACTTTGGTAGTGAAACAGCAGTTTTGAATTTATAAGTCAAATTGTATTTATTATAGATAGTAAAAAATATTAAGATTATTTTAATTTATAAAAAAAAAAATATATAGGGTTTTAAAAGTGCTTGTAAATACAATTATCTATTGTCGTTCAATATGTCAAAATTAAAACAACCTCATTAATTGAAAAAAAAAAACTTCTTTGTTTTAGTAATTACATTATTTTGAAATAAATAATGAAATAGTAATTTACTTGAGTACAAAAATTATTTGTGTGCATCGTTTCATTACCGAAGTCAGACTGATAGCATTTACACGGATTTTTCTAAGGCTTTTGATAAAGTCAACCACTCAATTTTAATTGAGAAGTTGGCCACGTATGGCATTCATGATAATCGCTGGGTAACTTCTTATCTTGAACGCAGAAATCAAGTGGTTGTTGTCAGAGGTTTTATGTCTTCTCCATGCACAATAACATCAGGAGTTCCACAGGGATCTCATATGGGGCCTCTTCTTTTTGTTCTTTTTATAAACGACCTGATAGACCGATTGGTAATCTCTTTTGTATGCGGATGACCTCAAGATTTTTTCCCGAATAGATCATGTTTCTGATTGTGAATCACTACAACGTGATCTCAATACCCTGGTTAATGGTGTGCTCGGAATAGGATGTACCTAAATATTGACAAATGTTTTTTCATTACATTTTCTTACAAGAAGAATAAAATTAACTTTAGTTATAGGTTGTCGGGTCAAGTCCTACAACGCAAGACAAATGCAAAGGATCTCGGTGTATACTTTGATGAAACTCTGTCTTTTAGACCACACTATGAGTACATAAGCAATCAAGCAGGTAGGCTTTTGCGCTTTATATTTCGTAACACGCGTCCTTTCAAGAATCCAAAAGCATTGCTCTATTTGTTTTATAGTCTTGTAAGAACCGTACTTGAATATGGGAGTCCAGTGTGGTCCCCGTACAAGATACATACTGAAAATCTAGAACGACTTCAAAACATATGTCTCAAGTGTCTCTCGTATAGAACGGGGAGGGAAGAACCTTGGCTAGCTATGAACAGAGGCTCAGGAGGTTCCACATACCTAGGTTAGAGACTCGTCATCAATTAAGTGATTAAGTTTATTTACACAAGATTCTGCATGGCTATATTGAGTCCCCTACACTTTTAAATACTCTCTCAATTAACAATAAATAAAATAAATAAATAAATTTATTCGAAATTAACAATAGTTTTGAGCAATGTTGCATTACAATTTTTTTGTAAACTGACCGGCCGGTTTAAACATCACGTATTCTCTAATAATTAACTATTAAAGTTTTTAGATTTTCGCGTTTTGAGCACATTATATTATGTAAAGTGCATCTAATAAAAAAGAACATCCAGTGAGGGTAGATGTGGAATCTGCCCGCGCGGCTCGCTATCGACGCCGCAATGCTTTAGTCAGCCTGTGACCACGGCGTGATGCAACTCAGCCGAAACGTCAGGCAAAAAAGGTAATAAAAACATCGCGTTCAAGTCCCGCGTAATTTACATAATATAATTAACTATTGTTGATTTTTTACCTCAAAAAAGGAACACTTTTAGGATGACTTCGTTGTCCATCAGTCTGTCTGCCTGTATTTTTGTGAAGTCCCTTTTCTCCAAAATGAGTGAAGATATCAAGTGGAAATTAATATCACATACTCAGGTCTGCTATCTCTTAGAGCTATGGAAAAATCAAACTTCTAAGTTAACGCAATCAAAAGATCGCACGATCGCAATAGGGTGCTTCCCGTTGACCTAAAATCGTGAAATTCGGCAAGAAAACGCTTTACGCTTACACGCCCTAAGTCCTAACATTCTAATCCTATCATGATGAAATTTTGGCTAAACGTTGTCAGGGGCACTGAGCAAATTAATCACTACGTTTTAAGAGTTGGCACTTTCATACTAATCGCTGAACCGATTAATGAAGGCATTTTGTGCCAACCTTACCAATGCAATGTATGACGCGGTCATAGGAATTTGGTTAAGTATTTCAAAGTTGGTAAAGAAGTTCGCGCATAAATCCATAGTAACTTTTGCTTCAAGAGAGTATCGCTGGGCTGGTCAGGGGTACATGGGGTACTGCTTATCCGGGACTCCTGCGGGAACTCTGAGATTTACACGGGTGAAACGGCTCATAGGTACTATGTACAGCCGATAACATGGACTGAAATACAAATAATAACAACAGCTAGAAATTTTATTACCTATCAATAAAGGAGTTTTGTTTATACACGTTGTAGTGTTTTGTTTGAACAGTTTGACATTAGCCATCTTGTTTTCACAATCAAGAGAGTGAAATTCTTTGTATTTATATTATTTATTGCAGCCAGTATATAAACTGTAAGTAGCTGCAAATCATTCACTTTGGAGCTGCACCAATAGCAGTTTTGAGTATTGTGTCAGTAAGTAGATAAAAAAAAAATCAGAATGAAAACCGTTTTCATTGTGTTGGTTGCCGCCCTGAGTCTATGCTCTGTGAACGTGAGTGAATTGGTTTAATTAATTAATTGTCTTGAGATTTTAAAAATGCAAATCTGTCAAGTATGCGAATCATATCTGTCTTATAAATTCAGTTAAAAACTTTTCACCAACTTCTCATTTTTTTTTACAATTATCTGACATTAATCGTATTATTCGTATTTTTAACCATCTTTTAACTATGTTATGTTATATTAATTTGTTTAACTAGCTGTGCCCCGCGGTTTTACCCGCGCGAGTTTCGGAATTTCTACAGGAACTCCAAAGCAGCCTAATTTGCTTTTAAACCTTCCCTGAGCTTCCACAAATATTAATTGTAACATCAAAATCAGGCAAATCGGCCCAGCCATTGTCGAGTTTTAGCGAGGCAAACGAACAGCAATTCATTTTTATATATAAAGTGTGGTAAAATTAGCTGCAAATATTTACAAGGTTGAAAGTATACAAGGTTATAAACATGTTCATAAAAAAAAAAATAAAAAAAAAAATAAAAATAAAAATAATCAATCAAAAAGAAAACAACTTGAGAAGGCGCTCGCCGCTCGCTTTACACACCCGCGATCGCCCCGCGCCGATATCGTAAGATCAATGACCTCGATCGTCGCTCGATCGAGCTGAACAGCTGATGCATCGCTCGCTGTGTGCGTGGCGAGTGTCTTGTATACGTATTAGTCGTGTATTGTGTACCTTGTAAATTAATTTGAATGTTTTTTCAATGAATTTATTTTTCTCATATTTTGAAAAACTTATAATATTATTTTCGCTTATGCTGTTTGTTCTAACGTATAATTTTAGCCTTATAAATATTTGCACACCTTTATATTCCTATCCACCACCACATCTTATATACCTATAGATGTTATAAAAAAAAAAACGTTCTTAAAAACCGTAGAGTTGAATAAGAAAGGTAAGCTTATTGGATACACAATGTTAATTGAGCAAATAATTGAAATCCACGGTAAGGCAAAAATACGATAACGATTAAAAAAAAAATCTCTGATTTCATCGCAAAATGCTTGTAACTTATTGTTGATGAACTCTTTTGTAATAATGGTTTTCAGAACACGCTGAGTCTCTGAAGTTTTTCTATTTAAAAGCAAGGCATCAGGATGTTCTTATCCTGAAATGCAAATATGAATTAATTTTTTTGTTATATTATGATTCAAGTCTTTACTATTAAATCGATAATCATAAATTTTTTTCATACATGTAGTCAGGTGTACAGAAAAAGGCATAGGGTAGTTTTTATTATGGAACTCCTATATTTTTGAAACGGCGGGGAACAAATTTCTAACGATGAACTGATGATTGTAATAACGTTTTTTTGGGTTAAAGTCATCGTTTTATTTCGTTGCGTGCAAAGCAGTAATTTTTTTCTCTCGCATGCAGTCATATATTACGCTGTTATTACTATTTTCCATCATTTGATTATTTGTTTTTCGACATACCTCCCTCTAATTTTCTATTTATTTTTTATTGTAGGTCGCTTCGGATGATACGACCACTACCCCGGCCTCTACGACTCCATGTGCTGATTCAACCACAACCGAAGCTGCTACGACAACAAGCACTACGACAACGTCAACCACTGAGGCTCCTACGACTACATGCGCTACGACAACTACCACTGAGGCCCCTACGACTACATGCGCTACGACAACCACTACTCAAGCACCTACAACCACTACTACAACTACCACTCAATCCCCAACGTGCGATTCAACAACTACCACAAAAGCCCCCGACTCTGATTGCGATAACCCTGATAAATTCGGTTTTAAGAATATGATGGGTGATATGATGACAAGCGGAAAAAATATCATGAAATCATTTTTATAAAGATGGTAAGTATAATTTTTATGTAAAATTTATATCTTTATAAGAGAAAAACTATATTGATGCAGTTGTTTTGGAATGTTATTGATCTAATGTCACTGCAATAAATCCTGTAAAATATTTTTGACTATCGATCTAGGAATTCGCTGAGAGGGTAACAATTTGTGATTTATAGCCTTTTTTATTTCTGTATATTTGTTCTAAACTGTTCTAAACAAAGAATTTGATACATATAAATGTATGAGTTCGTTCGTTCGTTCATATACATATTTATAGTATGTACTTACGTGATGCTCTGTTTGTATGTCTTAATGATGTACATACTTTAAACGATGACAAATTTTGAAATTGGTTGGTTGAAAAGTTGAAAATTGTGGCACTGATTGTCTGAATGAATTATCAGAATTATCAAAACTGACGAAGCTGGAAACAATAAATTTGGCAATTGTTTCAGATCCAGGAATGTGCGAAGAAGCGAGATGTCATGTAGATTTACAAAATCATCTTGACTTGTTTTGTTTAATAATAATACTTCAAAAATCAATAATAATAGGTATTCATATGAACCATAAAACTCTTGATTAAAGATGAAAATGAAGATTTTTTTAGTTTAGTAGTTGTAGTTAGTCTGAAATAAGTAGGAAATGGCTAAAAGCAAACAAAGAAAATAAAAAAAAGGTGAACTATCGTAGAGATCGTAGAGAGATAAATAAAGATATTTTCCAAAAGGCAGTAGGCATACGTGTATAACTAATTATAATTATAAGTGATTAAAGCACATCTGCAGTAGAGGATTATACGCAATAATTTATTACAAATATATTTTACTTATTTGGATCACACAATGTTTGTTTACTGTCGATGCATCCTTTTTAAAAACTCATGATTTGCTAGGTTTTGCTCGCAGCTAAGTTCACATTTTGTTTGAAATTGAGCTGATACCTATAATAGTCGCCATAATTTGTACAGTAAGTGCTTTATGCTTTATATGTAGAGTATATTATGTTCTAAAATTGTTTGGTTTTTGGTACTTCAGATGAAAACAGCATACTGTTTTTTTTGTTACGTTGAACGTCCTCCGTTTAACCTTATAGTTAATAGACCGTTTTAATTTTTTTCATACAAATAACACGATTTCACCCTTTTTTACAATTTAGGTTAAACGTTGCACTATTTATATTATGTTGCATTGTATATAGAAGGGCCCAGGATATTGTATTTATTGAAGACACTGCCACATTCAAAATGGAGTTTTAAAAGATTATTGATGGAGTGAGAGCATTAATAGTATATTTCATTACAAGTGCGGAAAGGCTGTCATTGCAAAGAGTTCCGACAAATGTCGACCCGAGCCGAGGCGCAGCCGAAGGTGAGGGTTGACAGTCGGAACTCTTTGCAATGACGGTTCCGCACGTGTACTGAACAACTATTTTTAATACAGTTGCGAAAAAAATGAAGAAATTTAGTAAAATAATAAAAACACAAACTCAACTAAGTTCCAACTGTGATCAAGAGATGGCGCTAGTCGTATTAGTAATACGAAACCTACGTTGCGCAATACAAAAAGTGTGTCAAAGTCGTTTCGCCATTTTTGACAGTTGGGAAAGAGAACGCACGAGTTCGGAAAAGGTAAAGAAAAAGCTCGAGTATGTAATAGCCCACTTCCCGAACGCTATACGTCCCTGCAATACGCCACTTTTTGAGCAACTGTATTAAAAAATTCAAATTCATATTAGTAACAATAACATGGACTGACGCAGTTAAGTAATTATTAAAGAAAGGAGCTTTGTTTATACGTAACGACCCGTTTTGTTTGTACAGTTGGACATTAATTATTATCCTTTAACAATTAAAACCATCGAGATCGACACCCATTATCTAGTTTTAACAAAACCATGCATTCAATAGTAACAGCATTCGTTTTTTGTTCTGATACTGGATAATTTTTTTTACTTTAAAAAACTCTATTTTTTACTTTGTGATATTAGTATGGATGCAACAATGACTCTGTTTGTCCATCCATTTACGCCTTAACTATTCAATAGATTATCACGAAATGCAACTACGTTGTCCCCTGATAATGAATTAAAAGTACCCTTGGCCCTTTTCTCTACCCCTGTAAAAAATCATTTAGGCTACTTTTAAATAAATAAATAAATAAATACTTTTTATCCAGGGATTTCCGCGGAAACTCCGAAATTAATACGAAATAAATAGTTAAGCACACGCTATTGTTTTATTTTGCATCTACCAAAACTTTTAGGAAGAGATTTTGCGGTGTAGCGACCTCAGTGGCCCGCGGCTCAGCGGGGTTAGCCAAGTTGACATTCCACAATCGTTAACGCATAGAAAACATAAGTAACGAATCTTCATGTCACTTGGGCAGTCAATCAAAACTCTAGTTTTCAAGTGGTCACGTAAAGCTAGAGTTTTGATTGGCTGACCAAAGTTTTCTATTTTAGTTTTCTATGCGTTTACGATTGTAGAATGTCAACTTGGCTAACCCTACAGGTGTGGGTCTTTGAGTGCGCCCCTTAGAGGCTTACGTCTCAAGAAGCCACCCCCGCAGTCAGTCAAGTACAAGCTTCGAAGTACTCATAGTAGATTTTCAGCTAAAATTATATTTTTTTCGCAAGTGCATCAACAGGCGGTCTTATCGCTCAAAGCTATGTCTTCCGGATAACCTTAACCTTGCAGGAAAATGCAATTGAAGTGGAAAGGCGATGTTTTTGTATATACTTTTCAAAATGTACAATACTTATATTATTACTTATATTATTACAATACGTATTGTACATTTTGAAAATACAACAAAGATCAACCTATTTAAATTTGACCTTATTTCAAATCGTAAATGTGCTTCTATTTAAATGGAACCTCTGTTCTAGGAAGTAAGCAGTTTTTATTAAAATATTCTATGGAGACGTTGGTACAGTAGTAGGTCGGTAAGTAGGTATGTTTGCATGCATATTGTATTCAAAAAAATAATATTGATTTTCCATGGTGTTTCCATTCAACTGTCAACCGTTCACCGAATAATCCGACACTAATCAAATTTAACGCTGATTTACACACAAAAATCTAGATCTTCAAGTTAATTAAACCTTTAGTACAGAAGTCATAAGATTCATAATCAATATTGTTACTTTATAATGATTTGTTACATTCGACTTAACTATCTCTAACTCAACCATTTTGTTCTATTTATTGATGGAACGAGATAAAGGTATTTAAAATAAGACAGATGAAAACTTATGTCAATCAGTCATTTGAGACTCTTCTGTGTAAATAAATAACTAGAATATTGAAATTTCAGTGGTAATTTTTTCTTCTCATGTTACGTTATATTTAAGTATGTATTATACATACAAGTACTACTCATATCAATGTGTTTTGAGATGCTCTCTTAGTTTTAGCAGGAAGGCCTAAGTGGTCAGTGACAGTCATGAGAACCTTGTGTGTGATAATACTGTTTTCAATAGCACAAAATGTAAGTATCTTTATATATATATATATATATTATGTACTTACGTATATTTTTTTAGTCAAACATCAGAAGAAAATTTATGACGAAACTACTTTTACTCACTCACTTTACTCTCTCAATCTAACCCTTACTAATATTATAAATACGAAAATGAGTTTGTTTGTTTGTTACGCTTTCACGGTTAAACGGCTGAACCAATCACCATGAAATTTTGCATACACGTTGTGAAGGGTACAAAAAAGGACATAGGGTACTTTGCCCCGGAACTTCTGCGGGAACTCCGTAATTACCGCGGGTGAAACTGCGGGAACAGCTAGTATAAATATTCCTACGGGATCTCCGAAATTAACGCGCAAAAATTTACTTGAAATTTTTTCAAGAGTAGGTACAGAAAAAAATATAGAGTAGTAAGTACTTTTATCTCGGAATACCATGCGGGATCCCCGAAAGTAAAGCGGGTGAAACCGCGGGCAACAGCTAGTAATCCATATACGAGTCGGAACTGGAAATGCCTTCGAAAAATTTCGGTCTTATTGTTTGATTTTCATTGTAACAAATAATAATGATAACAATAATTTTATTCGTTTACCAAAAAAAGCAAGATTCGAATCTCGTAGGTATCGATTTTGTTTTGTATACGAAGCTTAAGTTAAAGAAATAGATAGGAATACTTATAATAAAAATCATAGTAGGGCTATTTCACCCAGAAAATATAGGTATTTAGTTATAGATATATACATACCTATTATATTTTCATTTAATTTTAGTTCTATTCAATTGTTGAAGATTAAAATATATACCTATTTGTCTATTTTTAGCTATTATTCGAGAAAGTGGATTGCTGTAAGTTGATATATAAATTACTTATTTATCTAACGATATTTTTACTGTAAGAAGGTAAGTAAAAAGATTTTAATTATTTTATTTTATTTTAAGGTGATAGTGATGAATTGGACTATGATGAAACGGATTTAGATGAAGATTCTACATTGGATGACGTCTCGGAGGATATCCGTCAGATAACGGACACAGCTACATCCACGAATACTACACTAGGCAAGTGTCTTCTCTTTATATTCATCTTCTTTACATATACCACCATATCAGACCAATGTGATATTTAATCTTACATTATTTTATTGGCTTTTTAAATGTTATTGACAATTTTACAATTTTTAATTATCAATTATTTATTACACATTTTTGGTTTTAAAATTTACAATGTTTAGGCTTTTGTTAGTTATAAACAATTTAATCTATGTAGGTAAGATTGACATGTAATAATTAATTACCAAATAAATGAATATGAATATGAATAATATGAATATAAAATGCTTTGTTCTGAATGACTGATGGATCAACGCACAGCCTAAACCGCTGATCGTAGAGACCTGAAACTTGGAGGATGTGTTCTTTGTATGACGTAGGCATCCGATAAGAAAGGATTTTTGAAAAACAACCCCTAAGGAGATGAAAAGGGGTTGCAAAGTTTGTATACAACAATTCCACGGGAACTTCGAAATTATCGCGGGTGAAACCGCGCGGGACAGCTAGTACGTTTTATATAGTTATGTAAATGACTCTCTACGTCTGTGTATTTATTCACATTCTAATTTCTATATATCATCATACGAAATCGTATCCTATTACAAAAAAAATACACAAACACAACAAACGTTCGTATTTTAATTATTTTCTTATTAGTACGATTTATAAAAAAACATTAATATTCATCATTATACATATTGAAAAAAAAAATCCTATTAAGTATGTTTGTAAATTAATTATTTACAGAATTAGTGAACAAAATTGGGAGTATATCACAAAATATCGCTGCAAGCCTCTCCAACCAATTAACTCTAGACATAACCATCTAGTAGAGTTGTATAATAGCAATATATAAGGTAAGTAACTAAATAAGATGGCCGTATTAGAGGTTAAATTTTACGTTAGTTTTAATGTAAGGAGCGCTATACTAGTTGCACGGCGGGGATTCTACCTCAGGCTCCTATGATTTTTTCTGATCTACATATTTGCATAAATGTAGATCTGCGGGGCTAAGATGCGCAACACGATAAAATTTTATCGATTCTCGTCGACAAAACCATACAATATGTCGACGAGAGTCGATAAAATAATGGCTCGATAAAATTTTATCGTGTTGCGCATCTTAGCCCCCCTGGGCCTTTATTCACTATAACCACAACACGCCGCGCTAAGACGCCGCAAAAACTGTCTTTCCCTCGTAATTAAAGAAGTTTTATTGCGAAAAAATACATTTACAACGTTTCTTATGGCATAAAGAATAATAATTTCTAATATCTTTGCATCTAGAACGTTTGGAAATGCGTTTTTGAGACGCGCGTTATGACTTATGAGCAAGGAATGTTGTTGGTCATAGTGAATAAGGGCCCAGAAAAGCATGTTTAATCGACTAACGGGGCTATGATGCGCAACACGATAAAATTATATCGAGCCATTTTATCGATTCTCGTCGACAAAACCATACAATATGTCGACGAGAATCGATAAAATGGCTCGATAAAATTTTATCGTGTTGCACATCTTAGCCCCCTTGGTCCAAGGAACAATCTCATCGGCTTAGCGTGGGGGAAAATCAAATTTAATTATTTTAAGCAATATTATCCCTGAATTTCAGAGTAGGTATAGATAGACGTTTATTAATATCGCGGCAGAGCAGCTACTTGGTTTAAATATAAAATTTGTATATAAGTGAAATTCGCACGTTTAAAACTATAGTACATTGTTATACCTATTCAATAAATAATCTGCAATGAATAAAAAGAGATTTAAAGTATCGACTAATCCACGCTTTTTTATACTTTTAGAATACAAAAAAAACCACGCTCGAATGGAGGCCATTAGCAATTTGCAGGGTAATTTATCAACATACCTACACAAGAGTGGGCCCAGATATAGGCCTCTTTGAAACTCTCTTAAAATTTCTCCATTATTATCTTCACTCACCTAACCACGAGAGAAAATTTGCGTAATCTGCGGGGACTTTTATTTCTTGTAACTCTTAAAACGGTAGTATTTGATGAGACTCGATTTTTTTCTGTCCACAAGCCCTTTTTTAAGGCTAATGTATTTTAATAGGTATCCACACCCTCTCGTAAAACTTGATTACTTAGTAACAAAAATTTCTCTATGGATGGATTTGGATTTGGAACATCTGTATTCAATGTTGTCTGTTATAACGAAAGTAAAGGTGCGTTCACGTTGGAACGATACCAATACGGTGGGCTACTTTAATCGTGTTTCAGAATGTATCGTAAAAACTTCTATAAGTAATTTTTTATTGGCTGCTTAAAAGTTAATACATTAGAAAATTCGATTGGATCTAAATATACATAATTATACCTACACATAATTGCTTGTCGAAATACACACTTGTTTCCCATTACAAATATAAAAAAGGACAGTTTGAAAAATTGCTGCAAAGGTTTGGAATAAACAAACAAACAGATAAACAAAAAGAAGCGGGACAGTAATAAACTAATACTTCACACCATGAACATTAAGTAGGTAAGTACCTATTTCCAAATAAATCCTCGTCAGGATCATCTATAGTAATATTAAAAAGAGGAAAGATCCAAAAACTACTGGACCGATTTCAAAAATCCTTTCACCATTAGAAACACAACATTAGAACCACATTATCCCTGAGTAACATAGGCTATATTGTAATCCGGAATTCCCGTGGGAACTCCGAAATTATCGCGGGTGAAGCCGCGTGGGACAGCTAGTATTTACTAAAGGGTTCAGTGTGGACAAAAAATCTAAATAAATCTCCCAGTGCATTTAAACAAGATACTAGTCGAAGGAAGCATGATCTGCAATCCCTACTTAAATTTTTATAAATGCGAAAGTAACTGTCTGTCTGTCTGTTACGTTTTCTCGTCTTAACGGCTCAACCTATCATGATGAAATTTCGTACTCTCGTTGTCAAAGGTACAGCAAAGGACATTAGGTACTTTGTACCCCGAAATTCCTGCGGGATCTGCAAAATTTCCGCGGGTGAAACCGCGGGGAACTGCTAGTATTCAAATAAATTCAGATATTTCCCATGTGAGCTGCGCTTTAAAAAGAAGAATAGAAAAGGTTCCGAATCGAGGCGGTTCGTATTCTTACAACAAATTCACGAACAGCTTTCGATGATAGGTAGGTATTTCGTAAGGGATTTTCTTCCATTTTTTTGCAAGCACTTCTCATATTCCGATCGGGGTCTTTCATGATGGCAATAGATGGAATTTGAATAAAATAATAGTTGGGCGGCAACTGTTCGCCTACGGCCCGAAAGGCGAGGGCTCCGGGACAATGGGCTCTTACATCCGGAGTTGCTATTAAGGACACTTTGCTTGATACGCCGCGGCTACATATCGCGACCGTTGGATTGCGTTCATTTCCGAGCACTGATGTGTATTTTGCACATAAACGTAAATATTATAGCAAATAGCAATGCATGGTTTTGGTATAGGTAGGTACCTATAGCACGAACTTGCTTTGACCCGCGGCTCCGCTTGAATGCATTGATGTTACTGTCGCTCCTGTGATATATTAAAGGTGTTTAAAATAGCAAAGTTTTTACCTAAGTTTTAATATCAACGTAAGCACCACAGTCCACAGACATATATTGGTAAGCACACACAAGCTTTAATGTGTCATCCTACTAATATTTTAAATGTGTGGATGTTTGGATGTTTGTAACTCAATCACGCAAAAACGGCTGAACGAATTTGGATGAAATTTGGCATGCACGTTGTCAGGGGTACAGAGAAGGACATACAGGGTACTTTTTATCGCAATATTACCGCGGGAACTCCGAAATTACATATCAATGTAATGTATGTATGACATATCAATTTTATGCATAGACTAATTGTCCCACGCGGTTAGTCAGTTTCTGCTTTTATATACATAATGTAGAATATAGATGTATCAAATTGTAGAAGATAAAATAATTGGTCTCTTGACGTTAAAAATAACTTCGACAAACTGTAAAAATATCATAGAATTTCATAAAATGAGATGGAGTTTTTACTGATTAGATGCAATCAAAAATTACATTTTCTGCTTAGTTGGAGTGGTTATGACGTGAAAGCGAGACAAACAAATAAAATTGATTTATATTGCATAAGTATGTAGACACTTTAACTTTTCAGCTCCTCTAAACTGACAATAGACAAATCGTACCAGCTAACTCATTCGCTGGAGCGCAGGCGTTTGTCGTTTGTTATACGCTAATTAGTTTACAAGTAAGAGAGTGCTCCAAATGTGTTTGGCGCCACACCGATATATGTAGGTATATGTAGTTACTACAGTCACCTGTGCTCCACCTATATTTATATACTAACTGATGCCTATGGCTTCATCCATGTGAATTTCGGCATTTTCTTAGGAATCATAATCTATTGATCTTGGACACCATCTACCCTATTTCATTTCCGTCCGGTAGTTTTCGCGTGATGTGAGCACAGACTCACCAAAAGATTAGCTGTTTTGTCCTCCATAACGATTATAGTGTATACTGCGGTTACAGTTTTCAAAAAATACCCTATGTCGAGCGAGTGGCGGTACCTCCACAAGTACATACAAATCGTAAAGCCTGGCCTGCCTAGCTAAAACACTTGCCGTATTACATAAATGTTATATCTTCAACGCACAAACTCCCGTCTTCCCGTCTGTTTTAATATAATATAATATAATATAATATAATATAATATAATATAATATAATATAATATAATATAATATAATATAATATAATATAATATAATATAATATAATATAATATAATATAATATAATATAATATAATATAATATAATATAATATAATATAATATAATATAATATAATATAATATAATATAATATAATATAATATGTAACTAATAGCTCTAGACTTCAAGACGGCGCGGCGTTCTAATTACTAATTCCAACAAAATGAAATGTCACCGTACCTACCATTAATAAGGAAAATTCTTAGAATATTAATTAGTAATTGGGGGGTGAATATTGTGTAATTTGGTAACAATATATTAGGGATGGTAATTTTAGACTTTTTAAATCTAAAATGTGTCGGTGCACGGAAAAACCTAAAAAGGTTTATGTAGCACCGTCAAGTGGTTACAATGTTTATAAATTAGTAAATAAATAAATAAATAAAAAAAAAAAAATTAAAGGACAAATTTCGCACGAAAGAAGGGCTACTTTCTTACAAGATAGTACAAAAATAAAAATAAAATTTCATTCACGTTGTAAGGGGTATACAATAGTATACATTAGTATACAATAGTAAAATAGAAAAGGGCATGGTTCTTTTTGTGCCGGAATTCTCGCGGGAGCTCCGAAAGTATAAATAGTAAAAAGTAAAAGTAAAAATAAAAGCAAGTGAAACTGCGAGGAATAGCAAGTTTTATTATAAATGCGAATGTCACAAACCAACAATCACATTCACATTAATAAAAACAAGTCGACAACGTAGGCGGCTTGACTTTTCGACACTTCCAACAATTATCGTTATATTTCAATCAATTTACACAAAGCTTTGACAAAATATATATACCTAAACCTTCCTCTACTGGTGAAAACCGCATGAAAATCCGTTCAGTAGTGTTAGAGTTTATCGCGAACAGACAGAGAGACGTGGCGGAATATGTTCAGCCGATGCGACCTGACGAATGTGCGGAAGAAATAATTCACCCTATATTTCAGTTATAAGAAAGTGCGTACCGCAAAATATGGTTTGGTGTAATTTGAATAATGTTATAGTTTCAGAATGGACGTCCGTTGCTCAACCCCAAAGAGGCCGGCGGCGTCCGAGCGTGAATCGAATGGGGTAGAAGGACCAGTTGAGGACTGTACAAACCAATAGAGACACTACGCGTAGATCGTGCTGAGGGGCTTTTATGTAACTTTTATTTCTATCATTTTTCGGTTGCAATCAAAAACATGGCGGTTTTGCGATTAAAATAATATGCACGTTTTGACACCTACAAT
This sequence comes from Zygaena filipendulae, assembly GCA_907165275.2. NCBI lineage: Eukaryota > Metazoa > Arthropoda > Insecta > Lepidoptera > Zygaenidae > Zygaena > Zygaena filipendulae. The sequence goes on from OU015650.1 coordinate 2,409,861, forward strand.
ATCAGATACCAACCAAAACAAACAGTTCAAAAGTTGAAGCTGCCTAAACATGATTAATTAACCAAAAAATCCCTATTATTCTAATTGAAACTGAAGTATGATAGCAACAAAAGTTACATAATTGCCCTGCTTGAAAATGGTTCATTCGTACATTTATCATAGGCATACACAAATCTCAATAGAGACTATTCCTTACTATATACGCATATGTCTTTTGCTTCATTCACATAGGTATATAAATTTCACATATATTTCATCGTAGGAGCGTCGATGTACTTCTCATATACAGTATGCACCTATAATTACTTCTTTAAGTTCACTTACTTAGCCTGGTAAGCTCTTTTCGGATGTTTCTACACTTCGTTATTCTTGTGATGAGGCATCCCCCAGGCGGTGGAAGCGAACGTACCGTATATTTCAATTCAATTGGAACAGTCCTTTACAATCATGAACCTTGTGATATAAGGCTCCTTTAGCTAACGACTAAAACAAAATGTCTTATATTAGAGTTAGAAATGACTTCCACGTGCTCGGAATTGTAAAGTCGTAACGCTATAAACTTACGCAGTCCCATTTCATAGAGCAACGGGTGGCGGCGTTTTTCTTGATGTCGTTATATTATTTCCTAGTAAATGACAAAACCTTGTGACTGTCGACTAGTTCATTTTAAAACATTAGAATCTGCACCTTGGAATTTAATATTAATAAAATTATGTTGTAGGTAACCATGCCTACCCGCTAATCAAGAGGTTCCGGGTTCGATTCCCGGTTGGGGTGAGCTTTGTGTGATGAACACAGGGTTCCACTTTCCAGTCTGGGCGTGTTTAGGATATCTATAGAATGTAGAATAATATATGTGTAATAATATGGTAGTATATAAATAAATAATAAAATAAAAATAAAATAAAACACGTTTATTTTAATTTTAAATAAATATACCACGTTTGCTTGGTTTCCACGACACAAGCTTATAGCTTAGTGTGGGATCAAGTAGATCTGTGTTGTGATGTAGAATATTATTATTATTATTAATTTGTTAAGTAGGTATATGATAGTGATATTTGGTCATATAAATTAAAGAAATCAAAAAGTACGTGTTTACCTACTCTCTATATTACACAAAATATATTATAATGGCTGTTGCCTGCAGCTTCGTCTCCTTGTTCTCGGGAACTCTATTTTCCGGGATAAAAAGTAATCAATGTCATCAGCAAGCAAATTAATCATCAAAATGTCAAATTTTATCGAAATCTGTTCAGCGGTTTGAACGTGAAAAGGAAGCAGGCAGAGTTACTTTGGCATTACTAATATTACCTAGTATGAAAAGAAAATATGGATAATGTTGACAAGTAGGAGGACAAATTAAATTTAGGAATATTTACATAATTATAGTATGTTATTAATTACTCCCAGCTGTTTATTTCTGAGAAAATTATTTCAGATATGTATTAATTCAGTTTACTCTAAATTGGTCTATAATTTTCCAACAGTGTACATAAGTAAAATTAATAAACGAGCTAAGTCTTAACAGGCATTTTCAACGATATGGCATTCGGTAAGATTCAAATTAAACTTAAGGTAGAAATATGACAGTCGTTTGTCGAGTACGTGCACAATTTAACTTGTAATTTGTGAACCATTAGACGGAATGTTTACAGTGCTTTGTCGACTGAGAATCTCGTATAAAATATAGAGGAGGAGCAGCATTTTTGATTCTTTTTTATTGTGATGTACCTACCTATAGATTATGATTAACAAAATTGCTGTGACCTACGCTACGCTAATGTTGCCTAACATTAGATGGGTAGAGGATTCCGACGTATTTCTTTAGTCCTATAATCAGATTAGATACGCGATAAGAGAAAAATAATAATAGAGATTTTGTCCACTTTTGAAAATCAAAATTCTATTCCGTCAAAAGTCCGTCAGTTAGAAAATAAAAAAAACAATAGACGCGTATTTTTTATTTTTCAAATAAATGAAAATATACAGAGATAAAGCGCATTAAAGTTTAGGGTGGGGACTCGTGACGTCATTTTTCGGTATAAGCCCCGTACAAACTGCACCGGGTTGTGACGTCACGCGAAATTTCAACTCAATGTATCGCCGTTATTTTTGGGATTACGTAAAAAAGAAAAAAAAAACGTGTCCAATATTTTTTATTAATTTTCACGACAGACTATAAAAAAAAAATAGTCAAGTAGCCAATTGTGCACAGTCGACTGAGAAACTCGTATAAAATAGGGGAGGAGGAGTACTGTATTTTTTATTTTTTTTATTGTGATGCACCTACCCGCAGATTATGATTAGCAAAATTGCTGTTATCTACCCTAATGTAGGGGGGTAGGGGAATCCGACGTATTTCTTTAGTAATCACGAGTAATCAGATTAGATACGCGATGAGAAAGAATAACTATCTCAGTAACATAGCTAAAGTACCTAGGGACTACGAGACAATAGCTACACATTCCTTCAAAATATTTAGTTAGGTACTCGGTTTATCGTTAATGGAAAAGGATCTCTTAATATTTTCTTTCTTTTTTCATACACAAATACTTGTTATATGAAACATTGTTGTATGAATATTAGTTAATTTAGGATAGCTTCCGAGATAAATCATCGTTTATTTGTATTCTAAAACGTTGAATTCAAATATTAGTTATGGAAAAGTAATCGTTAAATATATTTATTTATTTATTCTTTATGGTACAGTACGTACAAATGGCGAACTTAATGCCTTGCGACATTCTCTATATACCAGTACCAATATACGTATTTACTACCATATAGTTATCAAGAATAGTTCAAAGTGCTGGCTGCAGCTTAATATTCCATCTAACAATGTAAAGGAGACGGTTGGAAAAATGAGAAACGTTTGCAACACGTAAACAACACAGTTTCGTTTAGAAACGTGAAATCTTTAAATTTACGAATTCACAAAGCTATAAAATCACTGATGCGTTGGCACGGCACGTTTGCAACGGTTCCGAGTAACTGCCAAGTTGGGCGCCAGCTAGGGTTGCCAGGTCGCCAAACCTAATAGCCGGACAAACCAGCCAGTTTGGCCGAAAATTTGGGTGAAAAGGCCGGACGCCCTACATTATTGAGGGTTTTGTGTCTCAGTATTAATAGGTTCGACAAAAAATTGTACATAAAATTAAGCTTTTTGATAATTAAATTCTTATAATAAATTAAATCGAATGCCAAATCAGACTAATACTTAAAGTCATCAGTTAAAGATAAATTCTAGATAAACAATTTATCAACAATTTTATACTCTTCCTAAAGGCAACGTTCGGCGCTCGCTCGTTAGCGAAATGTGAAAAGCCTAACAAAAGCCGGACTAGCCGGACAGTGCTTATTTTGGCCGGACACGCAATCAAAAAGCCTAACTATGTCCGGCTTCATCCGGACGCTTGGCAACCCTAGCGCCAGCCAACTTTATACTGAAATATCATGTATACCTAATACATCAAATCGTTTTTGATGCGATGCACGATGTGTTGACGTCGGTAATTGACTGTGTAATAAAGTGTTTACCAAAATGAGTCTAAAATTATATTCTGTGACCATGTTTAAAATTATTTATTTTGTTTGAAGAACTTTATTGCACTTTACTGTACAAAAGGCGAACTTAATGCCTAAGGCATTCTCTACCAGTCAACCTTTTGGCTAGGTGATATTTTAGTGACAGGTTACAGAATGAAATACCAATAAATAAAAAATGAATGTTTGAATGTCTGTCCTCTATCCGTTTCGAAATCATTGATCCGATAGTGATGAACTTTGGCGGGTTGTTCTGCCTGCGTCCGCAAAAGGTCCTGATCCCGAACCTCACGCGAGTGAAACCGCGGAGCACAGCTAGTATTTATATTTGAAATTATGTATAACATTGAATTTAAATTAATTGTGATTCACTCATGCTAAATATCATGTGTACTTTATTACACCCACACAGTATTTGCACACACACACAAAATACAGAAACATGTAGGTATGCGTACAATGAGGCGACCTATATTGCTAAAAGCAATATTTTCAAATAGGAAATCTATGGCTGAGAGAGAGAAGGAAAATAAATGTAGAATGTGCGGCATTTAATATATTTACCCTATAAATCAACTAGCTGTTCAGGCCTCCCTCGGGAACTCTAAAAAGTATTCTATATCACTCAAGTAAACTGTAGCTTCCTATCAGTGAATTTTTTTTTTCTAATCGGTCCAGTAGTTCCAGAGCTCCTATACATCGACACATATTTACAAACTTCACCTCTTTATTAAGTATAGATATAAATGAGTCGTACCTTATCATTAATCAAAAGATGTGTAGAAGTTAACAATTATAAGCAAGTATATATAAGCAGGAGAGATCCTTGGGATACACCTTGGTGCAGCCGTGGACGTCCGATACGATGAAGATGGTGTAGTAGTGAAGTAATATTTTCCGTTAAATCTTATCTCTTCTACTTACGTATAAAGTCCCTGTTATCTTAAATTCCAGGAAATAAGCTTTGGGGTCAGAGGATGGGGGAGTAATGTTCCTCGCGCCATGATCACAGCCAGCCATTATTTATGGGACTTGCTAAAATTATATCTCAGGCCTAACAGTCACTTAATGTCGTATTACAGAAAATTACTGCCCAGTTTTCCGGTTCCCCACAGGATAATTCATCGACATTTAAACACAAAAGTTATGTTTATTAAAACAAAGGGAAAAGTGAATATTATAATATATGTAAATTGTAAGAGATTTCGGTTTAGCATTAAGGCTCTCGAATCTGGAATTAACACATCAAAGCAAAATTGGAAGGACGGCTTTTCGGGTTTTGATTTACATTTCAAAAAGAGCGCGCTTTGAGAATTTTAGACTCTCGCATCCACAGCGTTGCGCCGCGGGCTGTTTTTGTGGAGCGCTTAATGAAACTTTCGTAATATCTTTTAGAACTAAAGGAGTTAAAACAGAGGTTATAACTAGAAAAATAATAACTTTACAACTACACTGTACCGTTGCTTTCGAAACTATTTTTTTCAATATTTGAGTAGGTTATTTTTTAGCCCCATAGTCCATTATCCCGTATAGCAATATCGTGTCATAGCAGTTGTATCAGTGAATTTTGCAATTATGGTTTAAATATATGGGTTGGATTTATTTATCCGGTTTTAAATCAACGCATTATTATATATTTAAATTGAAATAGTTTTTACGACTTTTAAGCAGATTAGTCGTAGTCATTAAACGCCTTCCATCTTCATAGTCGTTTTTGGTGGCAATTTAAACTTGAATGGTTCACCTGTCTTCTAAGGGTTAGTCATAATTTCACCTATACTTTATGAGTTTATTCAGCTAACGATTAGTTTCACCTTGGACAATGCGCAGCGCCCAAGACTTATAGGCAAATAAAATATTATTGGTTCAATAAATTCCAATTCAAGTTAGTCAATTATAAAAAGGATCCTCGTAAATAAAGCTAACAAAAAGTTTTTGTAAAGAAAACGTTGAAAAGGTAATACCTATTCAAACACAGGCTCGATACAGAATAGAAGCGGGGACGGAAAATATTAACGAAATAAAAAAAGAATTACTACCTTAAAGAGATGAATGCGAATTCAATTTTGCTGTAGGAAAAAAAAGTATAGCGAATCACAAATGGCCATGGGGAAAATGATAATAAAGACTTCTTTTGTGTGTGTCCGAATAAACTCAGATAATTAAATATAAAGGTAAATGCAAAGGTATGACTTCCTTGGAAAGTTATGTTTCCTCAGCCGTTGGTTTCATCCGTATTGGGATAAATAAATCCTAGTATCCTAAATGAACGAATTTAAAGTAAAAGCACAAAAAACATACATTTAACGATTTCGTTCACCTATTGGTAATTTTCTCACTACGAAACAAACGAACGACTCGCCTCCCGCACCGCTACGCCGCGCGTAGCGACAGCGTAGCGGTGCCCTCTACGCCTTCAGTTGATTCACCGCTCGTAGCTTCAGTCGTAATATTTTTATATCATTCCTTTTGACAATCAGATTGGGACCATGTCCTCCGCAAACCAAAGGTCTCAAGTTCGATTCCCGATGAGGAAGTATTTTGTGTGCTGAACATAGCGTTATATTAATTAATATTATGATAAATTTATTTGGTACCATGCCGTGTTTGGTTTGGTTTGTTTTCCATGATAAATATAAGTGTGGAATCAAATAGATTGGTGTGTTTTGAGATTTTATCACTTTAACATAATTATGTAGTTCAAGTTAACCTGTGTCATGGCTTGTTCAAACCGTTCCTAAAGTTATAGGTATTCCAATGAATAGCTCGTTAACGCGGATTGTGTGCTCGTCGGTGCAGTAACTGTGGACATTAGTTAGTTACTAATACTTCGCTAAGAGCAACCGACCAAAGTTCAGGGGCCGTTGCTGTTAGTTTGCTAAGCAAGCGATCAGATAGGGGCGTGCACACAGAAATAGATAAATGTACATAAAACAGCCTCCAATCCAATGCTTTCGCATGTATTCACGTAGGTATATTTCAATTATTATAATATACTGGCAGGTACCCGTGGTTTTACCCGCGTTAATTTCGGAGTTCTATGTACTTTTCTGTACAAACCTTGACAACCTTCGTTTGAATTTATAACATTAGTTAGGATTGTTTTGTAGAGTTCACATATCAAACACAAAATGTCTTACATTATCAAATTGTTAAAATTCTTCCGAAAATATTAGCTGTGTAGGTATAATTTGAATGGGGCTCAATTGATAGAAAGCTTTAAAATAACAGTAAATATGGAGATACAACATAGCACTAGAAAATTTTAAAATCATTTATTGTAATTTTCAACTGGATAGCATTTATTTATTTTTTCGATATAAGGAGCTTGCGTTATCTATTTTATACTTTGGTCTATATCTCAAGGTGTACGACAAACATCTTACCGTTCGCGCGTTCGCTTGTTTGAACACAGAGTGTCGACCACTGATGCTGTAGAGTTAATTGGAATTTTGTTGCTACGTAATGTAATGACGTCACGACTGTAAATTAAATCGCTTTCGACTTGTCAGCAATAGATATTGCCAAAAAATTAAGTAACTGGTGCAAGTCAATGTTAGGTGTTGTTCTATATTTGTTATTAAGCCAAAACCTTAAATTTTAACTCTTTTTTATACCGATTACCGATTAGGGGATGTAGAAGTATTTGATAGTTTTTTTGGTCTCTCCTTTGTCAGATGATGCTCAAAACCTGTACGGCTTGGTACTGGCAGGTATAAAAGTAATATAATTATTAGAAAGTGAACCAGTAAAAGAACGAGAAGGGAGTGAGAGATAAGTAGGAAAATCAATCAATCAATCAGTAGGAAAATATTGTCATTATTTATTAATATTATTACTGTGTAACTAATAGGTACGTAGGTATGGTAAAACAAAGATACCAAAAAAACTTACAGTCGAATTGAGAACCTCCTCCTTTTTTGGCTAAAAAGTAATTTAAACTGTTATTAAGCTTTTAGTTTAAGCTTATTCCAAGTTCGAAGTTTAAGCAGCGGAGCACCAGAGCCTCGTGAACGGAGCGTCGACTAGTTTAGTTGTTTCACTTGAGTCGTCACGTTAATTGGTGTTCTGATTGCACTAGGTTAATGCTGCTACTGTTCAAAGCGTTCGGTTAATATTACAGTTGATGCGGAGCGAAAACAAGCGATACATCTACACTAATATTAAAAAAAAAACAATAATTTATTTATCTGTATGTGCAATCAGGCTCCAAGTTATACATATAATTTGTACGCGGGTTCACTGACTACCAAGATACAGGTTCTCCTAGTTTGGTGATCAGTTGTCTAATATTGTAATGGCCACTATGGTTAAGTATCGGTTGTATCAACTTTGTATGGTCTTATGGTGAAATAAACTTCAAAAAAAAATATATTATATAGAGAAAAAGTTCGGACGTATGGAACTTTGGAACTACTGAACCGATTCTAAAATTCTTTCACGGTGGGAAAGCTACTGTGTTCCCTAAATGACTGTAAATGAAATAGTTTTTAAGGGGTCTCAATTATAAGGGATAGTTATTAATATTCTAAAATTTCCAGTTATTTTGAAACGGTAACGGTTTTTCGCATACAGAATCGCAAGATTCACACGTTTCACATGTTTCACATTTCACGGCTAGTTTCCTGGGTAAAAAAATCAAAATTCTATTTAGTCCGTCAGTTAGATAATAAAAAAATAAAAGACACGTATTTTTTGCTTTTTTAAAATAATGGAAATATGCATAGATAAAGCGCATTAAAGTTTAGGGTGGGGGACTCGTGATGTCACAGCTCGCTATAACGTGCGAACAAACTGTAGCGAGGCGTGACTTCATGTGAAATTTCGACTAGATATATCTCCGTTATTTTTTGGTTACATAAAAAATTAAAAAATACGTGTCCAATATTTTTTAATAATCTACAAAACGGACTAAAAAAAAAATTTAGGAAACTAGCCTATTGTATGTATGAGCATTCACTTGTGAATTCGTGATTCCGTACGCGAAAGTAATTCGAGCGATTCAAAAATACGGCCCCAGAACGTTTTCGAAGAAAAATTTCTTGTTTTTAAATGATGAGCAGTAAAAAACAACATGTTATTAGAAACACAAATTATAGCAAGCAATCATGTAGCTACGCTTCGTATTTTGTGGAAGTCGCCCCAATGTGAGTACTGTGTAGGTAACTATGTGTTTACTTTAATAAAACAACAAATACTCAAGCGTAAATTGGTTCATTACGGCACATATGTGTCGAGGCGGCCGCGGCAGTAGGTAACCAAGGTTAATATTCGGATTGGGGATCTCCTGGTCTTAGATGGTTAATTTAGTTTGTCATTAATTTGCTCGTAGTTGTTGAGTACATTTGCATAAATTGTTTTATTAAGTATACTGCTGGCGGTTGGTCTTTAGACCCCCGTGAATTTTGGTATTCCCTAGGGAACTCTCTGACAAATCGGGATAAAGTATTAGCATTGCATATTTTTTATCTTAGTTATATAATAAAAAAAAAGTCACAAAAAACAAATATTATTTACCTAATATTAGTCAATAATAAAACGGAGACTATTCTATCTCAGTATTTTAAAATACATACGACATAATGCTGAATCAAGGTCCACTTTGAGCGTGGAGACATACCACACAAATGGCAAAATATGATAATATTAGTTCTTGTTTAGTTTTATTTCGTTATTCTTTATTTTGTTTTTCTTTATTTTGTTATTCTTTAATTGTTTTGATTTGTGTTGTTCTGTATATGTTCATTTGTGTTGTGTTTCTCCTCTTGCTTGAATAAATCTTTCTTTCTTTCTTTCTAAAAGACAAATACATACATATACATTAAGAATTATACTCGTATTAATAAGTTATAAAATAAATATAGAATTGGTTGAAATAAAAACATACGTTTAACTATTTATTTACGTGTCACTAGCTAAAAGCTAGAGTAATAAACACGTCATTAGACTTGAAGAGTCAATGAGCACCCAGTTCGGAAGGCGCGGGCGCGGCACGGCGGAAGATCAAAAGTGAACTATCGGATATTTTGGCAGCCAACTTCAAAGGATGCCGGGTAGCCGCCGAAGCTTGCTTTGTGAGCTGTGAATTGGGACTCGCGCTTGTAATACACAGGCTAGGTGATACTATTGTAACGATAAACTTTTTTAGGCACGCAACTACGCACTCAATCTTTTCTTAGATTTTTCGAACATCCAGTTAAGAGTAGTGATTTAGTGAAAAAAAAAATGTCTCAAATGCCTGTTCAAACCTCAAGCAGTTTATTGTGAAGAGTGGTTAGTTAAGCGAATATTATAATGTTTTTCATTACTCATACTCGGAAAGTAGGTCTGAAGTTGCCTGAGAAGCGGGTTGAAAGTAACCCTTTTCAGCCCTAGGGAGAATCGCTTTCAACTGACAGCTGGACACTGCAGAAACTCAAGTTTTTTTTTATGTCATAGGGGCATACTTACTGGCCAGTAGCACACCTAATGGTTGATTTATGTAAAATAAAATTCACTAATTTTTTTCTATAGCTAATTTCTATTTTTATTTTGACTTTCCTTGCATTCGTAATGAAAAGCACAGTGTTATCCTCGGGAGAAAGACTTATTTAGTCCCTCGATCTATTAGCGCCCTCGCTACGCTCGGGCGCCAAACCCCGTCTCGGGACTAAATAAGTTACTTTCACCCCTAGGATAACAATGTACTATTAATGTGTCACCGTCAAATGATAGTGAATCAATGATATTATGTAGGTATAAGCCATTGTGGTGAATACTCTGTGTTGCACACCAAGCGCTATACTTTTAACAATAAAACATTTGGCGCACTATAGGCGGTGTTTTTGCTTTACTTACTTGCGATCTTTACCAGACAATTTTTACTATTACTACTATTATGATACTACTTTTCAGCGCTAGAAGTGCCCGCACTCACATAGCAACATGCTGAGATAGTGACCGACTCCCCACGCTCCCCCACTCACCTCTATCATCTATTGTCATAATAATTATGTATTTAAATATTTTAGTAAATCGTGTTCAAATGTAGGTAAGTATAAAACAATTGTAACTTTTTTGTGTCTCTGTTTCCAAATGAATTCCTTTACCTCTTTCTTCTTAATTTTGGTAAATAATTACATTCTAGATTCAGGGTGAACACAAACTTTTTTTTTGCATGAGTACTATGTTTCCCCTGACTCGGGGATTGATCTCTCGACACTGCGTTCCTTCCTTTCTAAATGCGAATGTGAGTTTTTTTGCTTGTTTGTTACGCTTTCACGCCTTTATTATTCAAGCGATCTTTATGAAATTTTGCACACGCGCGTTGTCAAGGGTACAGAAAAGTACAAAGGGTACTTTTTATCCCAGAATTCCTGCAGGAACTCCAAAATGAACGCGGGCGTAACCGCGGTGAACAGCAAGTTAAACTACATAATATAAAAGTAACAATTTCTTACACATATACACACATACCTAAGTACTTTGGTTGTACGACACTCACCTACTCGTGTGAGTGTCGTAAAACCAAAGTAGGCAACCGTTCAGGAATGATTGAAAAGGAAATTGTAAGTAAAATATAAGAAGCGCCGTCGCGCGTCGTTATCATAAAGCAATCCGGGCGGTTCCCCTGAAGGAATCCAATTAGCTGTTTTTATCTGTGTCAAGAGCGAATCAACGACGACTCGACGCTGTACAAGCCACTGGGAGAAATGTCGTTTGTTTGTTAGCATAGATACAGCAGAATTTTTATAAGCATTTCGTTTTTAGTCTCATTCCCTCTCTCTCCCTTGACCTTTCAAAAGATCTTTTCTTTGTTTTTATGGATTTAACTTAAAATATCATGCATTTCGCCAGTCTCAAGTAAAGTCAATTTAATTCTGTTAAATTTATTTCTTTTAAATTTATCTTAAAACCGCTTATATGTATACCCACCTACTTAGATTTGAAATTTGACGTAACAATATATTTCAAGGTCTAGATGTGTTTTTAATAGTTTTTTTTTTATAAAACATGTTGAGCAATAAATTAAAATAGTATTTTTTATTACAAATACTGCTTCACTACATATAACAAAACAAAGTACTCCGCCGTTTCTATCTGTCTGTCTGTTCACGATAAACTCAAACACTACTGAACAGACTTTCATGCGGTTTTCGCCAATGGATAGTGATTAACAGGGAAGGTTTGTATGTATCGTTAATCCTGGAATTCCCCCAGGAACTTCGAAATTAATGTGGGTGAAACAGAGGACAGCTTTATGTAAGTATATAAAAATTCCATCTGTTAAATATTTTGTGAACTATCATATTTATTATATTATAAATTTATGCATAACTTTTGAGGTGTCGCAAAACACCTATTTATAATATATTCCGTACCTACCTAAGTACCTACTTCTCAAGTCCCTACAAAGCCATGCTTTCAGCTAGTAATTAATACAGCTGAATATTCCGTTGCACAAAGCTGTATAGATTGTATACATAATTATGTACAAAGAGTTGAAGACAGTATATATATTATTCAAATCTAAAGCCCCGACGACGCTGCTGTTGTCACGGGCAGGCGCGACTTGCGTCGCAGGCAGATACCCCCGCTGTGACACTTCATGCAAGTGGTGAGAAATTAACGGAAACTAGCTTCCAAAGATATAGAAAGAGAATAGATTCACAATACGCTCTGCCGCTAAGCTTTCCCCTTGAACCACGCAGCGGTCAAATGATCTCATGCTAACAAAATGCCGTTGGCTAGCAGAGACTGTTGTCTATAGATATCACTTGACGGAAAGCGATGTGATTGGCTATTTGAAATGTAGGTACTTTGTGGTGACTGGTATTTGATTGCGTCGCAACGATGTGATTGGTTTTTATTTTGATCATTCCCCCCGCAAAAATTGGTTGACGTGGATTGCATAGTAAAAGTTTGTATTGTTCGTCTATTCTCTTATAATGTCTTTGCTAGCTTCTTAAATTCTGACTTCTAGTGTGACTAGCGCGACAATGGGCACGTTGACTATTTTTTTTAGTCCGTCTTGTAGATTAATAAAAAATATTGGACAGGTATTTTTTCTTTTTACGTAATCAAAAAATAACGGCGATACATTGAGTGGAAATTTCGCGTGACATCACTAACCGGTGCAGTTTGTGTGGCGGCTTATAGCGGTTAGTGACATCACGAGCCCCCACCCTAAACTTTAATGCGCTTTATCTCTGTATATTTTAATTTATTTGAAAAAGAAAAAAAAATCGTGTCTTTTTTTTCTAACTGATAGATTAATTAGAATTTTTATTTTTAAAAGTCGTCAAAATCCCTATTCTGCCAAAGTCAAATTGTAGTTCTACAGAGAAATTTCATGAAAATGTCCGGTATAGTTTGAAGGCTATATGACAAGACAAGATGTGTGCCAAGCTCAGAAGAATAATTATTCTTCTCAGGTGCCAAGTGATTCCTTTTTTTTTGTTGCACCTAATGTTATTGACAATCTATACGTGCCCGAAGCCATAAACCAAAAAAAAGAAGACAATCTATACTAATATTATAAAGAGCAAAAGTTTGTGAGAATGTGACGTTGTAGGGGGTAATCTCTGGATCTACTAAACCGATTTTGAAAATTCTTTCACCTATAGGAAGCCGCAGTGGTCTTGAGTGTCACAGGGTACTTTTTATTTCGGGATTCCCTCGGGACCTCCGAATTTCCCGCAGTTAAAACCACGGGGGAACAGCTATCTCTAGATCTACTGAACCGATTTAAAAAATTCTTGCACTTATAGGAAGCTACAGTGATCCTGAGTGACATAGGGTACTTTTTATCCCGGAATTCCCGCGGAAACTTCGGAGCTTGTGAGTTCGTGTGTTTGTGAGATTGTAGGGAGTAATCTCTGGATCTACTGAAACAATTTAAACAATTCTTTCACTTATACATAGGGTACTTTTTATCCCGGAATTCCCGCGGGAACTCCGAAATTACCGTGGGTGAAATCGCGGGGGTCAGCTAGTATTGTATAAGTAAAAAAAAATCTTGTTTAAAATTATAACAAATGGATTTCCAATAAATTTTAAACTCTACTTAAGAATCTATGGGAGATGACACTGACGGGACCGGCTATATAATATATTATTTTAAATATATTATATATATTTAAAAAAATAATATAATATATTTTTTTAAATATATTATATATAATTATATATCTTATAAAGAAATCGATGAGAAATTATGTAAAATACTTAGTTTTCATTATTTTTTTTTTTAAATTGCAGAAATCGACCACTTTTCATTTAGGTATAATTTATCTCCTTTTTCATATTACACTGCAATACTGTTGAATTATTATCATCAAAAAATAGTAGTTTTCCTATTTTATATATAATTAATTATACTCCCAACAATAAGGATGTTGACAACTTTTGAAAATCAAAATTTTAATTAGTCCGTCTTTTAGAAAATTAAAAATCATTAGACACGTATTTTTTTTTTTTTCAAATAAATGAAAATACACAGAGATAAAAGGCATTAAAGTTTAGGGTGGGGGCTCGTGACGTCACTTACCGCTACAAGCCGCCATACAAACTGCACTAGTTAGTGACGTCACGCGAAATTTCAACTCATTGTATCTATGTTATTTTTTGATTACGTAAAAAAAGAAAAAATACGTGTCCAATATTTTTTATTAATCTACAAGACGGACTAAGAAAAAAAAAATAGTCAAATAGCCTATTATTATTTCTTTATGAATTAAATATCTTAGAAGGTGTTGTGCGCTGCTACTTGGACCCTATGATAGAATCGAAATAAGAAGGACAAAGCGCTTAACGCTTCCAGTGTATGATCCTTTATTTCACAGTTTCCACCACGACGCCGCACCCGCCCCAAAAATGAAAATAAAATGTGGGACAGGCCCTAGATAGTATAAGCTTGGTTAGCTTGAATTTCGTGAATTTTATACATGTATAATGTGCTTATCTATTGTAACTGTTTAAGGTACCTACTTACCTACTGCTTTCACTCCTCGTTTGGTATGAATGATTTTACCTAACACAAAGGCGAAGTCTTCACAAGACTTGATCTAAAAAGAATTGATAGATAGGTACAATTAATTTTGTATATCAACTTTTAACAGTAAAACCAGGGGCCTTACACTCTTGAAAATGGTTTCAGGCTGATTTCAATTTTGATTTGACGTCGATTTGATTTCACCCCGATATCATTTTAGTACATACTATTGAGATCGAAATCAAATCGTATTTCGAATCGTGTTAATGTCTCCGATGACGTCCGACAAGTCAATAACGCGACTCCTGTATTGAAATCGAGAAATTTGAGTGAGAAATTCGATGGAGACACGACCCCAAAGCTTCAAAAGTAGCAAAATTTTATTCCGTTACGATCTCATTTCGATTCGAGTTCGATTTGATCCTAACACGATTACGTCAAGAGTATAACTCTTACTCGATTGCGTCAGGAGTAAGCCGACAAAAGGAAACTTCTATGATTTTATAAATCTAGCGGTTTTTACTTTATTGGTGATATATACATAAGAAATAAACATACTAATTTAGAAGAAATGAGGACTTCTCTATTGATTTTTTGAATTCGGTTTAAACAATCCATTAGCAAGTGCGCCGTTTCACACAATAGCTGAATATGGCGAGGAGTCGAGCGCATTCAATTTAGGAATATTGAAAACAATATCTGGTACGTAGTACGTACTACGTGCACAATGTCCGGGGCCCGAGCAGTATTGTTTCAATTTCACAGAAAAGAACTCACAATAAGAATTTTCTCCATAGCATAGCTCCAGCAGAAAGCTGTAAAACGCTGCAGCATGCCGTTTCGTAACAATGTATCTACGTACCTACTAGGATACGATGAATAACGAAAATTTTTGGTTGACACAACATAAGGACGGTCGCCGTGGATTTGCTCGCATATTGCATATTTACAAACGTAAGAGAAAAACAGCTTCTAATAAAATATGTATGATATTTTTATCAACTTTAAAAAAAACGATGTAGTTTTATTATGTTATTATGTCTAAAAGTTCGCGTCTTTTTTTTAGAAACTGCATGACTAATTTAATTCTTCTGATTCTTTCAGTGGGGTAATTTCTTAAATCTTAAAGTGTAAGCAGCTTTTTTATGGGAAGATTTATGTACCTATACAATATATTCCCTGTAAAAGCTTGATCCGAATTATAAGACGGTTAAATTTTAGAAGGGATGGTAGTAGCATAGTAAATTTTGCATAGGTACTACAGATTTTCAGGGGTAGTTTTTGTCTCGAAATTTACGCGGTAACTTCGACATTAACGCGGGTAAAGTCGCGGGAAACAGTTATTAATTGATAAAATAATAAGGAGTAGGGAATATAAGGAATACAAAAAGAACTTATAATTTAAAATATTTAAGTTGCTTATCGTCTGAAAGTCCATTAAACTAATTCCATAAATTCCAATTTTTAACTTAAGCTCAGCTTAGTCCTTATCTGAGGATTGAAGTCGGTCTCAACTTAGATATCAAAAAGTATAAACCTAATGTATTAAAACTTTCATTCCGCAACACAAACTAAATCCAAGTGTAATCATCATTTCTCAAAAGACTTACTCGCAACGAATATTCCCATTTTATTTGTGCAAAAGGAAAAGCTCTGCATAAGTTGTACTTCTTTATCTTGTTTAGAGATAAGTGATTGCAAAATATAAATAAAACGTATCTTGGCTTAGTCCCGCACGTATCACTAAATAAGGATAATAGAAAAGTTTATTAAGTTAAAGTAACTTTTTTTTATTTGTGGTTAACTTACATAATCAGTTTTTCAACAAGAAGTAGGTAAAATCAGATTGATAAAAGTTTGCGATATTATCGTGTTCAGGAGTCAATCTGAATATAAAACCTGTAATTTCCGGGCTAATAAACCTATATTTATATACCTGCATGCGAATGTGATTTTGTTTGTTTGTTTGTCGGGAACACCGAAATTAACACTGGTGAAACTGCGGGGAAAAGCCAGTTGTGTTATCCTTACTATATTATAAATGCGAAAGTGAGTTTGTTACGCTTTGACGCCGTAACATCATCATGAAATTTGGCAAGCACGTTGTCAAGGGTACAGAAAAGGACATAAAAATATTATCCTGGAATTCTCACGAAAACTCCGGAATTACAGCGGGTAAAACCGCGGGCAATAGCTAGTAATTAAATATACAAATATACAAAAAGTTCTTCGAGCAGTTCTGAAACACGCGACTGTTCTGAACAAATCAAAAAGCGACTATATGGGTAATATGAAAAATTCCTCCACAAACAAGTGAGTACACCGTTGCTATTATCATGTTATGACAACACACACTTGTATTACAAACAAACATCAACAAATTTACATAATATCATCCCTATTTGATCCCCACATTCGCGGTGTTGATTTCATTTTCACTTGTTATACAGAAGAGAAAGGTTTTCCGCATATTTTTAAAAGTTGACTGTCGACTGGGCCCCGTAGAGAAAGCAATTTGCTTTGAAAGCGTTCGACTCACGAACAAAGGATACTGTTACACTGATGCAATATTGTCCTTACAGATTTAGCAGAGTTCTTTTTTCTCCATCCATTACGGTGAAATTAAAACAGTTAAGGTTACCTTTCGAAATTTAAATTTTAAACAGTTATTCTCTTGCAATTTTTTGGGTGTTTAGAGGAAAAACAAAAATACAAAAATTATGTTTGTTGGTTATAAGTCGATTTGGGTCATCAAGTGATATAGGTTTTTTGTTATTTTGCAGACATCTTATTTTTATAGCTTTTTCTTATTATGGACTTTTGCAAAGTATGGTAATGCATTTAGCTAAATAAAACTAGAGGTATTTCTATTAGCATCGTTTTACTTTTAATGTAATGAATATATATGAATTTCAGTAATAAATTGTAAATAATTTCAGGTTCAAAGCGAGAGAACCGTCTCCTTTTCCATGCATTTTCATGCTTTTACTACTTTTCCGAGAATATTGTAGTTTTTGAGGTCGGTTGTTGTTGGGATTGTCAAAACTAATAAACAATTTATTGGCCATGCCTAAGTGATTTCCCCGATTTCTTTCAACATCACCGCCATAATTACAACGATTTGTCAAGTTCCCTCGGCGGAGGGGGTATTTTGCTGAGCCGCAGCCGCCGGTCACGCCTCGCGACTTAGGTGAACTTTTGACGATCATAACAAAACTATTTCCACCCACGAATATCACATACTTATGTTTGTATTTATTACAAACCGTCCCCTGTCAATAACATATTTATTCGGTAGGTAGGTACTAGAGGTTTCACCCCCGTTAATTTTCGAAATTGTAAATTAATAGTAAATATTAGACACGTATTTTAAATTTTTTTACGTAATGAATAACTAACGAAGAGACACTAACCACCGCACTCAGAGTCGACTTTAATGATTACTTAGTTAAGTATAGATTTTTAAAACAAGACTGCCGCAATCAGACAAGTTTAATAAATTAATGTTAATTGGCATTTAACTAATTAAGTCACATCTCATTAAATGCCAATTAACATTAATTTACTGATCGTCTCTGATTGCGGCAGTTTTGTTTTAAAAGTCTATACTTAACTAAGTAATCATTAAAGTCGACTCTGAGTGCGGCCGTAAGTCGAAAAGTCGCGTGACGTCACGCCATGCTACAGTTTATAGCACGTTATGACGTCAAGAGCCCCGCACTCCTATACTTTAATGCGTTTTACCTTAGTATTTTTTTATTATCTAACTGACAGACTAAATAGAATTTTGATTTTCATAGCTACACTCAAAGTTGCAAACGGTAATATTCTCGTTTAGGTATTTCAATGTTCAAAGTGTAACATTCCGCAAGTGAGCAAACATCGCTCAGAACTTATAAAACATACTCTGGTGTATGGTCTGAAAGCTTCAGCTTTCTCATCAAGGGGCTAGAAGTCAGGCAGCAGCGTAATGTTAATGTCATGAAGCAAGTTTAAATATTTAAGGTACTGTTTCGTATTTGAATTAGGAGTTGCTAACGTTTACTCTTGCATATTGCGTTTTCAATTTAATATAACTGTACTATGGGGTCTGAAATCAAATCTATGTTGCAAAAGTATTAATAGCACGATATTCATTCTATTCAGTCAATAATGTAAATCGAAAACGTTTTTATTGATTCTTTTTAAATTTTCGTAATCAAAGTCAGTTATATACTTTTAGTTTATATGCTACTAGCTGTGCCCCGCGGTTTCACCCGCGTGAGTTCCGGAATTCCCGCAGGAACTCCAATGCAGTCTAATTTACTCCTTATAACAACAGCTAATTAGCAGTGAATCCCGTCAATATCGGTTCAACCGTTTCGGAGATTCACCCTCGTGAGTATCGGAATTCCCGCAGGAACTCCAAAATTCTTTTATATAAACCTTGTCCTGACAATAACGAACTAAAAAAAAAAACAAATTTGGTGCAGTCGTTTGTAAGTTATGCGCTTACCAACACATTTGACGATTCGTTTTTATTATTTATGCTACTAGCTGTCTTTCGCAATTTCACCCGCGGTAATTTCGGAGTTCCCGTGGGAATTTTGAGATAAAAAGTATCCTATGACACTCAGGACGACCGTAGCTTCCTATAAGTGAAAGAATTTTCAAAATAGGTTCTGTATAGATCCAGATATTAGGTACCCCCTACAACGTCACAAACTCACAATTAACAAACTCACCAACTTTAGCTCTTTATAATATTTCTATAGATTCTAGTCCGCTAAAATCAATTAGTACTACCTCTTATTACTCACCACAATGCTCAGTATTCGATAGAAACATTCCAGTAACATACTCGAACTAACATTCGATACCCGTGCAAGTTCGACTAAACCGATTAACCGAGTCCGCCACAATCGATACAATCGGCCAATAACCCGTAAAATCCGATCAGTTCGACGTTGCTTTAAATTGTACCTACTGCAACCCGCTGAAGGATGCAATCTGCCGATCAACGCATGCGAATTTGTATCTTATCTAGTCCACATAATAAGGTTTGAAATCGTTCTAGAACGATATCAGCAAACGTTAATGCATCAATCGTGGATCTATCGCTTGTTTTGTAATGTTCCGGTCGTCGATCAGAGGGGCAATAATAGGGTAAAACCCGGATAGTTGCCACATTTTTCAAAATCGTTTTATATCTCCCGGTACATAAATCAAAATATTTTATTTTTTAAACTGGCAAGTACTTTGGTTCTTTATCTACAAATTTATTAAATGTAAAAGACATTATCTTTGAAATTTCCAGAGTATTAGCGATTTCTACGGACCTCTACTTTTTGTGACATCTATCCCATATATGGGATAGTTGCCTAGTCCATATAAATTACATTTAGGATAGACGCCCCGTCGGGAAACAAGGCATCTATCCCGAAAAATCTTTGATCTCACCTTGCGTTCCCGTGCAATCGCACAGAGATATGAGACGCGGTCCACTTAATAGTAGTTGGAAAGTCTTTTGATAGATAAATAAAATAGCACGCGATTCATCTGCGAAACTAGAGTAATTACGATCGGGGCAACTATACCCCCAGGGCAACTATCCTGGTTTTACCCTATATGCTTGGCGTACTTCGAAATTGAAAATTGGAATTGAAATAAAAGGAAATTTGTTTGAACCAATACACAAAAATTACAACGCATGTAATACAACCAGTAATGATGAGGGTTCGCTTCTAAATTTTGAAGTTTTTGAAGTAGGTAATTTGTTGCACAAAGCGTTTTGTTTTTTATTTCGTTCGTCAAAAAGGTCAAAAAGTCGTATACCGTGTTACCTGCCAGAATCCGTTTTAGAGTGCTATAGTTTAGAGCTTTTCAAGTCTGAAGTGATTAGTATTTCAGTGTTAGAATTAGTATTTCTGGGTTAGTTCCTCAGCGGAAGTCAATTTTTGTGTAATATTAAATCATATGTGTACTCATATGTGTGTGTATATTTATGTAATATTAAATCATTGTGTAATATGCTATTGCGCAAATACAAACTCAAAAGTGTTTAAATGTGCGCTGTAATAACCAACGTTTTATTGTAATTTTTAAATTGTTCAATAAATAAAAAAAATAAAGAATAAAAGAAAAATATACTTTACAATTTACATTATATTTTGTACGTATACCTATTATGCTCGTCCTATGCCTGCACTACATTATCTATCGCCGATGATCGTTGCCCGTGTGATCGGCGATCATGTGGACACCTCAACCCATCCTCAAACCCGATCACAGGCGATTCCTTTTGATGCGTGCCCAAAAACCGACAATTCACGGGTCGCAGGCGATCATAGACGATGATCGGCGAGTACAGCCGAGTATGCCCTCTACACTACCGTGCTCGCGCATTATCGTCTGTACTCGGCGATAATAAGAGCGCTTGCAACTCAAATACGTGACAATGATAAACCTTTTTTCGCTAGAAAAACATAGTTTCGTTTACAACTGAACTTGAAATAGTCTCATCGCGCACAAAAACCTTCAATATGTATCGAATGTTTGTAACAAAATTCCAGTTATGATAAACATACGGCAGTTAACTTTCAAAATTAAGCAATGCATCACAATTTCTAATCCGCAACAAACTCGTGCAGTTTCGTTTATAATGGAACAGTTAAGGTGTTAGCGCACGCGCGCAGCGGAGATCTGTAAACAAGTATAAGTTAGTTAATTGTTACTTCCAACCAACTTTGTAATCCTTAGTTTATTGTACACGGTGCAAAGTTTGCGAACTCATACTACTACTTGAGGGAAATCGAGTACTTACCAAAGCGTCAGATATTATTCGCGTACCTGTTTAGTGCAATGTATTATAGTATATCTATATACATATAAAATGCTTTGTTCTGAATGACAGCACAGCAACCGCTGATCGTAGAGACCTGAAACTTGAAGAGTGTGTTCTTTGTATGATATGAAAGGTATTGTGAAAATTCAACATGAAAAGGGAATACAATTGTGGGTGAAACCGCACGGGGTAGCTAGTATTACTATATAACTATATGTATAATATTATACGCATTGAAAACTTATGACCGGTCGTTACGTTACACCGTTACACTAGAAAATGTCTGTATGGTGGATGCTTCACTATACGTAGGTATAATTTAATTCTGACATATAGAAGATCCAATCTCATATTATATTAGGTACGAATAAAAGTAAATTAAAATAATTTAAATGAATTTATAAAATGTTTAAAATAGTAAATAATATCTAATTTAACAAAAAATATTATATTATGAATAAAGCCCAAAAATTATACAAAGAGGAATAAAATGATGGAGAAATTTATTTTATAAATCATTATTATGAATACGATTGCAAAAACGGAAATAATTTGATTGAAGGAAAACGTGAGAATGTTATCGGGTTGTTCTATTTGATTTTTTTACAGTCAGAACAAAATCCTGACAACGCAAGTAAAACTGCGGGGAACAGCTAGTAGGTAGTGTTAAAACAACAAAGTTAGATAAATTTTAATACTAAAAAAGCGTAGGGTCTTAATTGTAAAACAAAACTTTTCTCCGATCCCGTTTGGGGAATGAGCCTTTATTTTATGCTCTTGTATTTTCTTGGGACCCTAACTGGACTAATATTAGGCTTGTTTGTAAAGGTCAAAGCCGACGGGTCCCGACCTCGCTCCAAATGAACTAAGGTGAAAGTTCCAGTCTTGTCTTTGCCATGAGAACATTTTGTTGCGAAGGAAATTATGACATATTCAACATACCGGTCACAAGATTTTATATTTTACTAGTTGATTTTCGCTGTTTACACTGACGTTAATTATAGATTTTCCTCGGGAATTCCAGAATAAAAACTACCCTATGTCCTTATGTGTTTTGTTGTGGTTTTTTTTTTATGCCAAAGGTCGTCGGTAATTGATCGATCCGGTTTTGCATTGTGTTCGTTTCTTGAATCATTTGAATTCAGACAAGTAGGTGATTAGTCCACTGTGTCCTAGTCTACTGGCGGGGCTGCCGCCTCGGAGTTTGCAGACTAACTCGGTTTATTGCGGGTATCCTCCCTAGTGATAAGGTTCTGTTTTAGGGCGCAGAACAATCGCCCTTTGCCCTGCATCCTTGGCAGCTGCAGCTTGTGAGGGCGGTCGCGCATCGGCGCGGCTGCAGCTGTTCCCGGGGTGGATGACGGGGACGTGGATGACTCGGACTGGCTGAGGCTCTGCTTGCTTGCTAAAGAGGAAACGTGGCCGTCCCAAACAAACTTGGCGGCGCTCAGTAACGGCGGAGTTGAGGATGGCCGGACTGACGTGGCCCGAGCTGAGGAGCGCGGCCCGAGACAGAGCGAGATGGCGGAGCATTGTGGACGCCCTCTGCCCCACCCAGGGGACATAGGACAATAAGTCAAGTAAGTCATGTCCTTATGTGTTTTGTACGCCTCAGGTGTATAAAAAATTTCATGATGATCGGTTGAGTAGCTAAGGCGTTGAAGCGTAACAAACAAACATCTTTATTTACATCATTAGGATATGGATGTATTAATATCGATGTATGTATTCGTTTTTTTAAAGAGTAAGGACAAGCAGTTCAAGTTTGGGGTTAAACAGGTTTAACAATAACTTTTTTACAAGTCACAGACAAATAACTGCTTGGCGGTCTTATCAATAGAAACATCTACCAGGCGGAGAAGGGAAGTTAAGAAAGAAAACTATGGCTCAGTAAACTTATAAATCTTTGTGTTGACTAATTTTTATTTTTTAGTCCGTCTTGTAGATTATTAAAAATATTGGACACGTATTTTTTCTTTTTTTACGTAATCAAAAAACAACGGCGATATATTGAGTTGAAATTTCGCGTGACGTCACTATTCTGACAGTTCGTATGGCGGTTTAAGCGGTTAGTGACGTCACGACCCCCTCACCCTAAACTTTAATGCGCTTTATCTCTGGATATTTTGATTTGTTTGAAAAAGCAAAAAATACGTGTCCGTTGTTTTTTTATTTTCTAACTGACGGACTAATTAGAATTTTGATTTTCAAAAGTAGTCCACATCCCAATTGTAGTCCGTGTACAAATAGAATAAACAAAACACGATACCTAGTAAAGAAATTAGTTTCGATTTAATATTAGAGGACAAAGCTGAGATACCCAATTAATGCAGCCTTTGATATTTGAGCAATTAACTGGCAGGTCAGTGTACTCACTACTAAGTTAACACTTTGATAGGAAAACTTGTTTCACCATTACAGGGAGTGTTCAATGACAAACAAAACGGTAACAGTTCCTTAGAAACTACCTATTATGCGTACTCAAAAGCTTTTGTCATAAGTCTAGTCACAAAACCGTCGTGGATAAATCACAGACGAACCCGTGAGATTTCTGTGATCTTAAGATACCTTTGACTAATTATTATTTAACTAGCTGTGCCCTGCGGTTTTACCGGCGTTAATTTGAGGAAAAAACCTACTAAAATATATTCCACAGCAAACCGTTTCACAGCGTATGGCAACGGAAGCTCTTGCCATATATTGGTCATAGCATGATGTTATATAACCTTCCTCGATAAATTTACTATCCAACACACAAAAAAAATTTAAATTCGAACCAGTAGTTTCTGAGATTAGCACGTTTAACCAAACAAACAAATTCTTCAGCTTTACAATATTAGTATAGATTTACGCAAATCAATGGGAAAAATAAATAAACACAAGCAAAGCGAAGTAGTAAACAATTTCAGTCATCATACCTGCTATTTACAGTGAACTTTGGAATCTTTAATTGTAATCACTACATATTATAAAACAAAGTCTTCCGCCGCGTCTGTCTGTCTGTTTGTTTGCGATAAAATGAAAAGTACTGAACAAATTTTCATGCAGTTTTCACTAATAGATAGAGTGATTCATGAGAAAGGTTTGGATATATCATTTTTCAAGAAAAGTACATACAGTTTACAGTTTGGGCTATGCGTTGTCAGTCAGCGACTACAGTACCTATATTTTATAGAGATAGATAACTTTAAAATATTAAAGTCTAGTATTATGATAGTAAAATATATAGGTATATACCCTCCGCCATTTTGCGGTTGCTTATAAAGGTTTCCGAATATCGGCGTTTGGAAGGCTTTATTCCGGTTCAACTAATTGCGGCACAGTTAATGAAGTTGGCACCTCCTTCGTAGGTATTTTTAATTAAAGCAAGCCTCGTCCTCTACTAAGCACTTTAGGGCCCGATTATGATGCATAAGCGATAGCGAACGCGCCAGCGAGAGCGTTAGGAGTTTGTGATTATTGTTATTAATTTTTTTGCCATTTTTTTTTAAGAATAGAGATCATTAATCTCATCGCGATAGCTTCTAGTCAATAATTTTGTATTTGTAACATTACAATTGGGTACTTTCCGGGGTATGAAAATAAAAATTCTAATTAGTCCGTCAGTTAGAAAATAAGAAAATAATAGACATGTATTTTTTGTTTTTTCAAATTAATGAAAATAAACATAGATAAAGCGCATTAAAGTTTAGAGTGGGGGACTCGTGACGTCATTACTCAGTATAAGCCCCGTACAAACTGCACCGGGTTGTGACGTCTAGCGAAATTTCAACTCAATGTATCGCCGTTATTTTTTGATTACGTGAAAAAAGAAAAAATACGTGTCCAATAATTTTTATCAATCTACACGACGGACTAAAAAAAAAATTAGTCAAGTAGCCAATTGTGATACTATGTGATAAAATATGTGAGTTACATAATGATTTCTATTGTCCCCACCTGTTTTAAGTAGGTAGGTATGTAAAGTGTGTATTTTTTACTTTTGTAGGATGTCCTTATTTCATTAATTACAATAATTGCAGATGTCAGTGAAAACACTGTATACTTTATAGAACAGTCAAAATTTATCAGGAAAAATCTAATGCAAAAAGGTGGTTTAGCTGACTGGATTTATACGTAATTTGTGATATCTAGTTACTTTGGATAGAAATAGAACATAGGATACTTTAATTAGAGAAAAAAACGTCACGTTAGTATCGTATATTGTCCTGTATCATAACCATTCCAAAAGGTTTTCGTAATATTTGAGTTAAGTTTTTGGTGCAGGCGTTAATGCCACGCTACCTGCTGCTTATTATGTCCTAGGCCTATTGTTAAGTTGGCTCTTAGAGGTGCTTTAACAGGATAAAGTTTTATGGTCTGTAATGCTCTCTCAATAAAGTCCGGCGCATCGCATAGACAGGACCCCGCGGTATGCGGACGCTGACGATACCGGAACTTTCACCAATTTAGATTAAAAAGCTTAACTTATCGTAGAGTTTTAAATATCTTACGTTCTGGATCGCCGTCGTTTGAATTCATGAAATTGCCTTTTCATTTATAAGATTAGAACAATTTTGGAGAACCGTTGTTCCGTTTTAGGTGTAGGTAATGTGTTTTAATAAAGTATTTTTTTAAGAATAATACATTAATTACGTAGGACGAAGATTTGGTCGTAATGCAAATATAAAAAAGTTATTTTAATTGAAAGTATCTCATGCAATATTTTCCTTCTAATAGATAAATTATAATTGGTATAAAGAACTTTGTGTGTTGGTAATTGTTTTAAATGAGAAGTGATTTCATTTGGTACGAGTATAATCATAAATCCCTAAAACAAGATAAAACTGGAGGGCTTCATAGCAACAATTTGTTTTATGCACAAGAGCATAAAAAGCCCTAACTCAGCATCAACAAGCACCTCACGATCGTAAGAAGTGATAAAATAAATGTTTATTTCATTGACATGACGTCGAATGGTTCGTCTATGATATTTGTGGTTAAACTACTGGTTAGTTTGACTAGTATAGTATAATGCGAAAAGGCATTTCAGTAGCCACTTTAAATTTAATTGTAATGTTTTGGATACGATTTAATTAATACCTACTTAGAAATTCTTGCACCTACAAAAAAAGCGTGTAGTATCGAAATGACATTTTCATTACTCATACTCGGAAAGTAGGTCTGAAGTTGCCTGAGGAGCGGGTTGAAAGTAACACTTTTCAGCCCTAGGGAGAATCGCTTTCAACTGACAGCTAGATACTGCAGAAACTCAAGTTTTTTTATGTCATAGGGGGCATACTTACTGGTCAGCAGCACACCTAATGGTGGATTTATGTAAAATAAAATTCACTCATTTTTTTCTTTAGCTAATTCCTATTTTTATTTTGACTTTCCTTGCATTCGTAATGAAAAGCACAGTGTTATCCTCGGGAGAAAGACTTATTTAGTCCCTCGATCTATTGGCGCCCTCGGTACGCTCGGGCGCCAAACCTCGTCTCGGGACTAAATAAGTTACTTTCACCCCTAGGATAACAATGAAAACAGCTTGCAGCTTAGATGGCTTGCGTCTATTATGCAATGGTCAACTTGTCCGGATCCAGTGATCCAAATGACCATTAATCTACCGGATTTGTACCACTAACACGTATTACTGATGCTGCAAATTACCTCTAGTGTCCGCTTGTTAACTGATATTGACCACTCGCATAGTAGGTATCTACTCAGTTGGTACGTGCCATGTACTTGCTTCTGAAACTTTATTACATCTACTAGCTGTGCCCCGCGGTTTCACCCGCGGTAATTTCGGAGTTCCCGTGGGAATTCCCGGATAAAAAGTACCCTATGTCCTTCTTTGTACCCCTGATAACGTGCATGCCAAATTTCATCCAAATCCATTCAGCCGTTTTGGGTGATTGAGTAACAAACATCAAAACATCCAAATATCCAAACTCATCCACACTTTCACATTTATAATATTAGTAGGCTAACTGAATTCTATGTATCAAAATTTGGTAGCCGTAGGTATTTCTAAGACCCCCCCCGAATTGGGTCCTCGCCTTGTCGTGGCGGGGGGGCTCTAGTAGCCGTGGACTCGTCACCCACGGTGAAGCTAAGAGGGACCCAGAGGCGGGGCCAGTATAGTCGGCGGCGCCGGTTGAGCTGCTCCCGGCGCTGCCGGCTCGAGGCCACTGGGCCGCCTCTCCGGGTTTTTGGGGGAAACCCGTGTTGAGGCGGCCCGAGTAGGTGGCGCCGTCGCCCTTCGGAGCGGCGGCGCGACTGAGGTGGGCCGCGGTTTCCGAGCACCGCGGCTGTGGGTTAGAGGCCGTGGAGATGGTTTTCCTCTGCGGCCTCGACGGGGCCGCCCCGGTGAATGGCGGCGTGGAGGGGCTTCGGGGGGAGGGGAGTGTTGGCGCGGAGCTAGTCGGCCCTCCTCACCCCCTGCGGCCGTCGTGGTGGGCGGCGGGGCCACTGACCCGACCCGTCGCAGGGGGCCTTGGGCGCCGGTCATGGGCCCGACCGGCGTCCTTTGCACAAGGTCCCCGAGAGGGAGGAGGGCGGCGGTGCGTCGCGTGTTCCGGCGCATCGTCGTCATTCTGAGGGGCACTCGTGCCCCTCGAGGAGGAGCCCGGCAACGGGCTGGCGCCGTCGGGGCTGCGGAGCATGCGAAAGCGATTCCCGCGGCCCCGGCAACAGGCGCGGAGGAGGAACACCCCAGGGTTTTTAGTGGGTAGCATTCCCGCCCTTCTCAGGACGGGTTGCCCTTTTCAGGGCAGAGTCCCACATAACCATCGCCCCGGCCCGGGGGCGGTGGTATGCATAAAGCATTTTCCCTGGGTCAAAAAAAAAAAAAAAAAAAAAAAAAAAGGTATTTCTAAGACGATAAACAAAACTGTGCCTACAGTTCTGTCCACGCACTAGCTGTTCCACGCGGTTTCACCCGCGATAATTTCGGGGATCCCGCAGGAATTCCGGGTACAAAGTATCCTATGTCATTCCCCGTACCCCTCACAAACTGTCGTGTTGAGGCGTGAAATCATAACAAAGCACTGATACTTATTAAAATATAATAGTAGATAATATTAAAATATCACGATAATTGGCTACTTGACTAATTTTTTTAAGTCCGTCGTGTAGATTAATAAAAAATATTGGACACGTATTTTTTCTTTTTGTACGTAATCAAAAAATAATGGCGATACATTGGATTGAAATTTCGCGTGACGTTACAGCCCGGTGCAGTTTATTTATTTATTTATTTATTTATTCTTTATTCTTTATTGCACAGTGTGTACAAATGGCGAACTTAATGCCTTGCGGCATTCTCTACCAGTTAACCATTGGGTAGACAGAGAGATATAGAAGATGGGGTGTTTGTACCGAAATACCGAATAATGACGTCACAATAAGTTCCCCACCCTAAACTTTAATGCGCTTTATCTATGTTTATTTTCATTAATTTAAAAAAGAAAAATATAACGTGTCTATTATTTTTTTTTTCTAACTGACGGACTAATTAGAATTTTGATTTTCATACCCCGGAAAATAACCAATTGGCTACTTGACAAAAAAATTTTTTTTAGTCCGTCGTGTAGATTAGTAAAAAATATTGGACACGTATTTTTTCTTTTTTTACGTACTCAAAAAATAACAGAGATACATTGAGTTGAAATTTCGCGTGACGTCACAATTCGGTGCGGTTTGTATGGCGCTTATAATGAATATTGACGTCACGAGCCCCCCACCCTAAACTTTAATGCGTTTTATCTATGTTCATTTTCATTAAATTGAAAAAGCAAAAAATACGTGTCTATTATTTTTTATTTTCTAACTGACGGACTAATTAGAATTTTGATATTCATACCTTGGAGAATACCCAATTGTTGGAAGTGCCGTAAAAAGTACCAATGGACACAAAACCTTGAAATTGTATATACTTGTATGTAACCTCATGAATCACTTTATCTATTGGTGAAAATTCGTTCAGTAGTTTTTGAGTTTATCGCAAACAAACAGACAGACGCGGCGGAGGTTGTTTTTTTATAATACAGGTATGTAGTGATAAATTGGACATTTAATATAATACAAACAAAAACACACTTTTTCAAAATAAAAAATTACCTACAGTCCACTTTGGTTTCCTAAAATTTACTTTATCAACAGGGTCGGTGTAAATATTCTTTCTATTTTTTTTTTTGCATTATTTTCAGTCAGTAATTGGAGTTGAGCAGCGCATGAACGCAGGTAGTCGCTCCACAAACTGGCTTCATTCGTCGAGATCTTTGTCCGAATGCAGTGTTTATTCATTGCATATTCATGATGATGGTCGGTTGCTATTGTGGAAAAAGGTTCATTCGTGGTTCGTATTAACTTTGTACAGTTTTTTTTTACTATAGTTACTGTTGTTTGATATCGGGTGTTGGCATGTTTGTTTGTTTATTTGCGTTGCGAGACGGGACGTGGTCTGTGGTTTTGCTCTACAAAATATGGACTGCAATATCACGAAATGTTTCATTACCTATTAGGTATATGTAGGGTAAAGCTGTTTGACGTAGAAACATAAATATAATGTATGCTTTTTTATACGTACTAATACATAAAATTGTAAGCTTTCCTTGTCTGTACATTGAAAGAATAAACCAAAAAAATTATAATTAAGAAAATGCAGTTAAGTAACCGGATGGATCTTGAGCATGTCAGATGATTTTTTATCTCGGTACCTACTTCAAAAAGAAACCAAGGCTGAGAGCAAAATTATAAAAAAGGTATAATTTCTATTAGTTGATAAGTCTGTGCTGGTATCACAATTACTTTGGTAGATTTAAAACAGATAGGGATCTTTTATTTTACATAATAGTATTATCATACAATTAGTATCTATATACCTAGATAGTAAAAAAGGTTTCATGGATATTTTATGAAGCTACAAACCCACTGCTTTTCTTCGTGAAAACATGTAAAACGTTTTTTGTTCTGCGTCAGCCAGTATTTTTCAATAACATAGAATTTACCTGAAAATAACAAAACAAAGTAGATTAGAATAACGTTCCTAGGTGTTGTCAAAAACTATGATATTAATTTGGACTTGGACTTTTATGTAATTATACTTTTAGTCTCTACAAAAGGTTGTCATCAACAAAAACTCGAATTAAATATTTGTGTGTACCTATAGGTACATTTACAGTTTGGTCAGTAATTAAAAGATTAGTTATAAAAGTAGAGAAATGCCTAAATTTATGTCAAAGAAATTTATGATTACATAATATTAGGTACATTTACTAATGGAGAGCGTTGCTACCGAATTTATGTATTTCTCGCTTCAAACCAATTACGATTTGAATAATGATTTCACAGAAAATCACCGACGAATTCGTAAGTAATTATAACTTTCTAAATGAAATTCGGAATCTGCACGTGTTCCTTGGATAAAAATTAAAGCGTTTGAATTCAATAATGGCTTTTTAGTTCGGGTAGGTTTAATTTTCTTTTAAACGAAACTTTTTTGGCATGCTAGAAAAACAAACGATACAGATTACGAGTTACACGTTATGACAAGCTTTTCGCAAACGCACATTTGCGAAAAGCTTGTCATAATGCATAATGTTACTGTAACTAATGAAATAGTCGGTTCTAGTCGGTTCGGTTTCTCTTAGATTTTTTTTATTGGAACTTGAATGATCATAAGTTTATTGTAGGTATCAACTTAACCGTTCCTTTTTTAATTGGCAAATTAAAAAGCAGTAAATATCTAAGGTAAGCAAGCAAGAGGAAGGTTGCTTAAAATAATTAGATTGAGCACATACAGCAAAAAAATATAGATATTTTCACGTAAACACATGACGGAAGTGCGACTAGTATTTGAGAGTTAAGACAAAGCAACATTTGAAACGATCCTGGGGCCTGCTATCGTTTGACGATGACGACAAAACATATATGAATATTACCCCTTGGCCACAGCCACGGCGGCGTCGGTGGCGCGTGCCGCTGATAGCTGTGGTCAACTTCTTATGTTGTCTACCATTTGTTTTCGCCGCCGCCGCCGTGACTGTAGCGCCGCCCTTAGAACGATTCTACCGTTCACAGTCGTTTGCGATCGAGTTTGTCGTAGACATCCTGGATTCGGTTGACGGACTCGAAACGAAAACAATCTTTACTACATATTATTCTTAATCTTTACTGTCTGTCTGTCTGTCTGTTCACGATAAACTCAAAAACCAATGAACGAATTTTCATGCGATTTTCACCAATAGATAGAGTGATTCATGGTGAAGGTTTAAGTAGATATATATTTGTCAAGGTTTTGTGTAAATTGGTAATTGGTTGAAATGCGAAAGTGAGTTTGTTTGTTTGTTTTATTTATTACGCTTTTACGCCTTAACGGCCGGAGTCGGACCGATCAATACGAAATTTTGCATGCAGATTATCAGGGGTACAAAGAAGGACATAGGGTACTTTTAATCCCGGAATTCTCGCGGGAACTCCGATATTACTGCGGGGAACAGCTAGTTAATTATAAATTTAACATATAAGTATATTCGATCGGGCGGATATTGTATACGCCTATTTGTATTCCAAAGCAAACACTTTATACGAATAGACTGTGACAGCCGTAAATTGTTTCCAAGCACTCATTTACACTGTGGCATAAATTGCTGCAGGGAGGTCGTTGCTGTCGCCACCTCCGATAACGGTTGCATACATTGCGGTTTCGGCACGCCTTTAAAACTATGGTTTTAAGGTTGCAAATGGCATAAGACTTGTGTTGTTGATTTACAAACGTCTCCACAAATGTTTGCATTGAATTAGCGCCGAGCACAGATGCTATACTGTTGTACGGAAGTGTTTATTATGGTGAGACTTGAACGTGTTTGTGCAGATACTACGGGCTCTCTGAATATATGGGAATTTTGTATGTGAGTGTACACGAATGTGACGAAATTAAGGCAAATAATGAATAATACAAATCTTGGTTGATGACTTTGTAAAAAGCACTAACCTCACTTAACTTCCATAAAGTCTAACTGAAGATAAGTTTCAATCGCAATCAATGGGTTTGTCAACCAAATTTTAGTGGATTATTAATTAATTAATTATTAATTAACAAAATTTAGTACATATTGTAGATTAAATAATAAAAATATTGGACACGTATTTTTTTTTTTACGTTATGACAAAATAACAGATACATTAAGTCGAAATGTTGCATGCCATCACGCCGTGCCTCAGTTTATAGCACGTTACGACGCGGACGTTAAGAGCTTCCACTCCTAAACTTCAATGTGTTGATGTTAATGAAAAAGCAAAAAATATGGGTCTATTATTTTTTTTATTATCT
The DNA here is from genome assembly GCA_907165275.2 of Zygaena filipendulae. NCBI lineage: Eukaryota > Metazoa > Arthropoda > Insecta > Lepidoptera > Zygaenidae > Zygaena > Zygaena filipendulae. The sequence continues at coordinate 2,442,516 of OU015650.1, forward strand.
AACTGATGGACTAAATAGAATTTCGGTTTTCATACCCCGGAAACTACAAAAAACCCTCACAACAGAGCACGCAGTTTCAAACAAGTGATTATTCTTATAGGTAGTACAAAGCAAAGTAGATTTTCGCGTCTCTCTAGAAGAATTCATTTTGAAGCGGTTTCGCTATTATTTTCATTTTTTTTATTTCGGAAAATTTGTAGTAGGATACGGAGTTTCCGACGGAATTACGAGATTCACGCGGTTTTAATCGGGACAGGACAGCTACCAAAAGTAAAGACATGACAGTTTAAAATCTGTAGAATAATATGTTATATGTTCATTTATCTTCTTGACGATCAAATTATCCTCTGACATATTATTATTATTTATAATGTAATTTGAATTTGATAATGTGAAATAAATGAATCTAATCTAATCTATAAGTAGATGGGACAGTGATGCTAGAGTATTCGTCAATTATAATGGGGGTGGAGTTGCAGGTAACGTTCAGAGTCTTAAAAATAAACTTTATCTAATAAAATGGATCAATCATCACGATTAGGTTTTGGACGAATTTCGTGATAAATCGTTTCTATACTAGGCTTTGTTTTATTTAATGGATCTTTATTTTGCAGTTTAACCTACACGCATATCGACATTCGTATTTTGTCTATTGGGGAATCCCCTTCGTACCTTAAACGCTCTCCGTCCACATTGGGGGGGGGGGGGGGGAGATGAGTAACTCTCGGTTGAAAACTTGAGAACCACTGCTCTAAACGTTCTATTGTTAAGTTGGAAACTCGGCGAAGCGTCGCTGGAGGCGGAACACTTTGGCTAATCCACTCGACTGTACCGGATTTCACTTGTTACAACTGCACGAGTTATTTGAAGAGGAGGTACAGTCGCGTTGCGCGTTGTTACGCTAATGCTCCAGTTATTTATTCAGAATCAACTGACCTAACCTAACCTACTCCGGTGTATATAGTATATGTATACCGTATATGTTATGCGACTTTGTATCCGTTTTGGTATATCTTTATATCCGCTTTGGTATATATTTTCGAGTTTTTCGTTGATAAAGCGTTTTAAATACTTTAAGATTTGATCTACTGAGGTTGAAAGGAGGGTAAGTAGTTTAAAAAAAAGTGGGCTCTAGCCACAAATAAGTCAGTCATCACCACCATCAGTAATAAGGATTTGTAAGAGTTCTCGAGGAAGGCCCAAAGTTCACGTGAGCAAGCCCGCGGAGAATAAGTAGTAGTCAAATAAAAACATAAAACATCGAAGAAAATACCAACTTATATCTATACATATGTGTATTTTCCAACACACAACCTAATTGAACTTAATCATAGTTCGTAGAATGTAGCATAACATTCGTAGAAGGTTCGTAGCACACGCGTAGCACTCGTACGTTAAGCACTGAACTAATGTGGGTAATCAAGTTCAAGAAACTCTCCAGACGTAGCTGAAGTAGAAAGTTTGCTAAAGGAAGCTTTGGAGCAGTTCGAAGGTCGTATTTCAAGTATCAGATATTTTCTGCAGCTCGTCTTTTTGTTGTTGACAATATTATTGATTTTGTTTAACTAATTTATTTGTGTTGACGCTTTAATAAAGATAGAACCTGGGTGTTTACATGTTTGTTTAATTCATATTAAACCAGGTTGCTGCAGAGGGTGATGAGGGTACCTTCGACAAGTGAATTTTCCATGCTGGTTTTACTATGTTATGAATTTGGGGGTTCTCTCGGGAAATCTTTGAATGCACTAAGCTAGGATAAAAATATCTTATACATTGACTAAGGACATAATAAACACATAATTGAAGTGAGAATCAAATATTAATTTTGCAAATAGACTATCATGGGGTTTTTTTAGACGAAAGTATTGCACGGTTAGCCATTACATTAAGATTTTTAATACACATCCGTATAATAAATACCACGATTCGATGTACTGCCACTATAATCAAATAAAGTAAGTTTAGTAAATAAATTGGGGCATCTCAAGTCCACGCGCAAAGAAACTCACTTGTTTTGGAGATGTAATTAATTAAAAAATTAACAATAGTTCATACTTGTTCTACAACTGGCACGAAACAGAAAAGAAAATCAATTTCATAGTTGTTGATGGAACCATTAGTGGCGTGGTCATGGCGGCGGACCCTTGGGGCATTTCAACTTTTAATGGTCGCACCGTGCCGGCGCACGGTGAGATAAGAGCCTCTCCTAGCAAGGAGTTCTGTTTGATTTAATAAGTTGTTTGGAGTGGCCGCTACTTTGTAGTCAAGGCCAGGTTTGTTCGCTTCTCTAATGATTGACGTAAATATAATTGCATATTTTCCTCTTCTATGTCCTAGGATTTAGAAATAAGTGGAGGATAAGTGTTGAGTAAGTGACACTATTGACTGAGCATGCAAGCAATATCCTATTAAGGGCCGACCGAAATTTGAAATTTGAAAGAGCGAATATACCACGGGCAAGGGGTGAAAAAATGCGTTTTGTTCATTCTTTGTCCGTGGTATACTTACCTATTTCAGTTGTCCGGTCAACCGGACTACGGATAAATAATATTTTTCTGTACAATTGACCGTACTACGGAAGATTTTTACTACACTTTATTGTCTTGGGTTGGGTTGATGTGAATGTGTTTTTTTTTTCTTTTCTTTCAAAGAGATATTACAGATGCCTATTATAGAATTGTTTTATAAGTGTATCTGAAAATAACAACATCAAATATTTTGCCGTGATTTTCAAAATTAACATGTTACCGCCGGCGGTGACTTGCGTGTGTTTTTTAAACCCTAAAATGGTTTTTAATTTAAACTCGTACCCAAATATTCATGTAAAACATTTAAATAACATGTTTTACGTGTACAACTTGTACAAGTTCCATCGTTTTAATTTGGCTCGATTAAAGTAGAAATTCAAGCGCAAATGAAAACAGACACCGTCGTCGCTCGCCATTTTGGGTATAATTGGTCCTGTCACTCTCATTCGTAGCAACTTATTTAGCTTTCTCCTTATTTTGATGTACCATTTTGTGAAATTATAATAGGTATATAAAAAAAAATATTTGATATAAAAATTGTAATAGGTGAAGCGATGTACCTTTAGGTTAATAATGACCACATTCTTAAAATTATAATTAATTTAAAACTTTTGATTACAATGCAAAAGCTCACCGCATTCGCCTAGATGGCCTATGAACCTCAATTTTGCTACGGACACGGATAATGAATACATAAATTAATATACAAAACCCCCAGATTCGGGGTAAACATAAAAAAAAAACAACAAAACAGAACCTTTTTCCGAATTACCAAAACAGACCAACCGCGTTTCATATGAACGTGACACGGTGATCGAACACGCGACAACTCGCATAGCAGTAATTTTTGTTAACCCATAGACCAATGGTGCTGTTTGATAAGGCATTAGGCATTTTGAATATAATAAAAAAAAAAAGATTATTTTCATTAAAATGTAATAAAAATTAATAATAACCAGTAAATATACTTGGTCATTGATCCTCGCATAAGCTTCTAAAATTCCAACGGATTAATTTAATATTATGCAATATTGTTGAGCAATCGGCATGGGAAATCGTGGAACGCAGCCAGTAAAGGTCATCGTGTCAAATGTGGGCCGGGGGCGAATGCCAAGTAGTTTCATTATGCGCTGTCCCCAACACAACCCACTGTCATAATATTAAAAGCGATGCCAAATGAGTTTCATACCACAAGTAGGTAAAGGCGTTATACGTTTGAGATGCATAGAAGTTGAAATATAATGGTTTCAAAATCGATAGTTAATCTACTTTTTTTGTCTAACAAACAATCGTTAAAACAGCCATTTTACTTTTTTCTGTCTTTGGGTGCTTGGAAGATTTGAATGAAACTTTACACTTGTAAATATTTAGATAGTTTTTTTTCTGTCTTCATAATTAGGTGGCTGTAGACAATATACATCTCTGGCAATGTACCTATGCGTTGAAATTTTGACGGAATTTAGAAATTGTATAATAATAATAATAATAATAATAATCCACATCACAACACACAGATTTACTTGATCCCACAGTAAGCTATTATTAGCTTGTGTCGTGGAAACCAAGCAAACGTGGTATATACTACATAGAATTACTTATATATTATGCTATAGATATATGTAAACACACCCAGACTGGAAAATGGAACCCTGTGTTCATCACACAAAGTCCACCCCCACCGGGAATCGAACCCGGAACCCCTTGATTAGCGGGCAGGCATGGTGACCTCTGCGCCAAACGGGTCGTCGGGTTGTAGGTATAGCTGATAGTTTTAGATAAATACAATTTATTCATGGGTCGCATACGTACATACACGTGAGTACATATTATATAGTAGGTATATCTATGTGAACTGTAAGAATATACGTAATATGATGTGTGAGTGCTGGAGCTCCTTGACGTTCGGAGATCAGGCAATTTTCACATGTCGGCAACTTTTAATAGGAAAACTTAGCTGTTTGCGATGCGGCAGGGCCGACTCGAAGGTTCGATTGTATTGACGTTCCTGAACTTACAAAGTCATTACTAAGCTACTACCTATTGGATACTTATGTAAGCAAACGATTTGATAATGTGAAAACATAGTATATAAACATAGTATATACAAGATAAAAGCAGTTTTTTTTAAATTTAGGTTTCCGTGTGAGTGCTAGTGATTTGTGGTTAAAATGTGTGGTTCCATTTCACGTAAGAGATCGATTTAAAAACAAGACAATCCTTACGAAGAAAGTTATCATCATTCTGAACCAATGCTATAAATTCTCACACTTAAAACCTATTGTAGGTACCTATCTCTAACAAACATAAGATATTTTTCAGTGCAATAACAAAGAGTTCCTGAGGAAATTCCAAAATTGAAATGACTAACAAAGAAGTACACAGTGAAGCAAAGAAGCGAAACCGAACGCGACAGCGCTTTGCCATTAATTACTATGTAAACTTTGGTCATTTGAGATCAAAAACCGACAGGTTTTCGCAAAGTTTTCGAAAGCTAATACTTAAAGTTTATTTGAGAATTCAAAGCTCCACACTCAACAATTGTAACTATACCTATCTATTTATAGAAGAATTTATTAAGTTATTTCGAACGTATTTTTAATCAACAATACCTCTTCCAATTAGCAGGTATTATATACCTACCTACAGTACGTTTAACAATACTTCTCCAAATATTTGTTAAATTGTTATGAAAACATTTGTTCGCTTTTAATAACGAACGAATGATGATAAATTTCATTATTTCAAGCAATCAAAGTTTAGCATAACGAACGAAAATTAAGTGCTTTTATAAATGTTTATTGTATTATTTCTATTGCAAAAAATTGCTACTGTCTGATATTTAAGTTGCAAAAATAATATTCTTTTTACATTGTTTACTGAATCAAATTAAATATTTATCACAAGATTTTCTTTAATATCGAATCATGAAATGGAAATTTAATATGGAAATATATATAATAATAGAAAGCGATTTTCCCTTATTACTGGGACAAATAATCCTATAATAAGAAATTCAAGAAAGGCTATTACAAAAATAGATGTATTACAGAAATAAGAAGCCTTAAAATAAATCTAGAATTAAGACGTCAACAAAGAAAGGCTTTTAGCCAGAATGGAGTTAGTTACAAGTGAGGATGGAGTTTTAAATAGTAACGTTTGCCAAAGTTGGCAACACCGCATACGCCAGGCGACTTTGCGGTGATGTTAGTAACTTACGCGCAAGTCGGGAGAGTTTTGAGGACTTTACTACAACTATAGTAGGAGGCATGACAATAGAACATATTCTTGGAAAAAGTCGAGAAAAGTTTCACTAGTTAAAATAATTATGCAATTTATACATCAGTGGTTCACGTAGCGTAGAAAATTAAGACATTTTTACCCAATTAAGTTTTTTGAAAATTTAGAACAGCTCCTGCAAAAAATATTTTTAAAATTCATGGATAAGATAAAAAAAAAATAAGATAAATTATTTCAATAAGAATATAGATCTTTTGCGAATCTATGCTGTATTGTTTTACCCCATAGACTTACCTACTCTGTAGGCTGTGATTATAAAATATAGATAATCAAATGAATACTATGACCTAGTGGCTAGTATACACCTAAAGGTCCGTTTACATCTACAGGTATTGAGCGTGCCCGACACGTTCCGTCGCAGACAAAATCGCGCAGACGCGGGCCCACACCAGCCGGCCAACACCGGCGGGCCTCTATAAATGGGCTATCTAACACTGAAATATTTTTTCAAATCGGACGGAATCGGATTTTTTCAAACAAACAAACTCTTCAGCTATATAGTATTAGTATATGATATGCGTACCTACTTACACTGGAATAAATCCGTTAAAAAAATTCCCGCAGATCTATCTAGGCTTCTAGCTGGTACGTTTATAGCAACGGAACGTAGCTGGCTGGTGAAACAATCCAATTTAGCCTGTGCTTTGTGAACATAAATTACAATCACCATAGCTGTGGCGTCATTCCATACCTACGCGTTTCGTATTTACCGAAATAAAATTTAAAGGGAGTGGGTCAAAATTACGCTCTATTACCTACTTTCTTACCAAGATTAAATTATTTCCATTCAAGCTTTGAAGAAAAAATTACTTCAGCTAAATATTGCAGTGTAAAACGATCATTTTCAGGTAAATCATGAACGGTTTTAAATCTAAGTTATTTATAATAGTAATTAATGTTTTAACAGTTTTGTTTTAAGGAAACTCGTTATAAATTTGCTCCCCTGAAATAAGTTTGAAAGTTTAACAGTGATATTATGTTACTTAGCGAACATTTTGGATTCCCAAAGCTGTGCCCAAAGTATGCATGGGCGGTATCTATCTACTATCTTTCAACGAGCAATTCTTGTATATAAATATATAATTATGTAGACTAGCTGTGCCCCGCGGTTTCACCCGCGGGAGTTTTAGAGTTCCCGCGGGAATTCAAGGATAAAATGCAATGTTTACCTATAAAAGTTGTACACTTAAACTTAAGTACTTTCTGTAAATATAGATCTAAGATGATTACTGCTCGTAAAAAAATATATATAGATATAAACTTTCCTCATGAATCTCTCTTTCTTTTAGTGAAAACTGCATGATGATCCGTTGCGTGGTTTTAAAGATCTAAGCATACATAGGGACAGACAGCGAGAAGCGACTTTGTTTTATATATGTATAGTGATCCTAATCTGAATCTCGGAAACGGCTCCAACGATTTTCGTGAAATTTAGTATGCAGGGGGTTTCGGAGGCGATTAATCGATTAATCGATCTAGCTAGGTTTCATTATTAGAACGTCGTCGTTTTGTCCTTGATTTCAGGTAGTGAAAAATGTTTGGTACTGCTTTTCTATTTAACAACAGATGGCGCTACGAGCGAAGCTCATACGCTCATACGGCCCATATATTAATTTATGTCATAAAGTAAAACTATGGGTTTGTTTGAATGTTTGTTACTCTATCACGCCTAAATCTATTTAGATAAAATTTGACATACTGAATATGTGGGCTTCCAAGCAAAAAGCGTCCAGTAGTGGGGTATTGAAAATATCGATATCGAAAACTGGCGCATATTATTTTTATCGGACATTTGAAGTTGAAATTCGGAAAAGCTTGATTTGAAAAAAAGCATTTTCAAAGTTTGAATGAAAAATAAAAACCTACTTCTAGGTACTTGCTTGTTACATAGACTTTTACGAAAGCAATTTTTTCACCCAACTTTACTACCACATATTTTCTAGATTAGCACATACGATACTTTTTATCCCGGAACTACCGTCGGAATCCTGCAATTTACTTGAACGAAGCTGGGAACAGCTAGTGGCCAAATACTTCCTATGCACTCGTACAGCTATGATAAGCAAATATAACAGTTTCTCGCTCTGAATTCTCCATTGCATGCTACTATTGTTTCCAATAGATACTAGAATAAAAATGTATTGTTATTCATTGTTTAGGTCTTACTGTTAGACCTATAAGTACTTACTTTAAAATTTAAAATAACTTAGTAAATATAATTTGAAAGAACCGCTTTCGGAATAAGACTCTGGGTACTAGACAATACAAGCATACACACACACGCATACACATATTAGTGCCGGTGTGTGTGTTGTTGGTATAATATTTATCGCGTAAGTCCAGGCGCGCGGCTGTACAACGATGTACCTATATTTTGGTTAAATTATGACTGTAAATTACATCAGCTCTTTAAAGTAATTCAAGTAGATATACTTAGCAAAAACTTCTCATAATAATATGTCATCAATTATTTATATTATAATAATATTGTTTGGACATTATTACACAACGCCACCTGGTTTCAAACTAAACAAACCTCGGAACTATAAGTACCCGACAACTAATATTAGCTGAAGCTAAAGTTCTGAAGCTGTTCTTCATCTTGGATGAGGGAGATAAATAAAAGGCTACTTGTCACGTGGTTTTACCGCAAAATCAAATTCAACTAGTCAGACGCATTGAAAATCGTCAAAACTTATTTAGTAGTTTCAGAGATGAGCACTAAAAGCTTAGTAGATACACATTGGTACGTAGATAAATACATAAAAGTCAAATCTGTCATAAAACTGTTACTTTTATGTACATATTCGCGCTCGCTTTTATTTTTTAATGCTGATTAAAAAACAGTTGTTGCAACACTTTGTCGCGGTTTGACCTACTTTAATATAGAGAGACGCTATCAACAATGCGAATAACCACCAACCCAGTTGATAGCCCTAGATACCACGGAGGCGACTTACTTGAGCACTCTACCGCACTTTTATGAAGTGAAATATAAAATTCTTTGTCTAGCACGCTGTGTTGCAGTATTGACTATCCACTTTTCAAAACAAGTTGTCGTTCTTTCATAGTTTTAATCGTCTAAGAACCGTTGTCTTTTTTTTTTCTAAATAGGCTGGGCCGTTTACGTACATGTCAATATCGCATATCTAGATATTCGTTTAGAGGGTGTAATTAGATTGTAATATAATATTAAATGGCGTATAGTTGGTAGGAGGGTATATATACCTGTTCAGTATTTGGTTCTTGTAAGAAAACCGCCTGTTCAGCTCAGAGAACAAACATCACAGTACAACGATACTTATAGGTATAGGTAAGTACTTTTAATACACCTACAGGTACATAATTTTAACATTCGAGAAATTATCGCGCGCCTATTGTTCTACTTCTTATTAAAAAAAAACAAAAAAGAAGAACGGCTCATAAGTTAACCGCAGGCTTAGACAAAGCGAACTGCATGAAAGACCAATCTGCAAGTGACTATCTACTAGATTATCGAACTATGAACCGCATACAAAAGGCGATCGAAATCGAACAAATCGGAATATCGATCGCCTCACCGTGCAGATTTAGTAAGCTTGTAAAAAAAGGTTGCACACAAACTGCATTCACAAAATTAGCACAGTAACGGTATGACCGCTCGTTTGTGCTCAATGGGCTTGTCAAACAAATTTTAGTTTTTAGTCCGTCTTGTAGATTAATAAAAAATATTGGACACGTATTTTTTAATTTTTTACGTTGGTAGTGAAAAAATAACGGAGATACATTAAGTCGAAATGTCGCGTGACGTCACGCCGCGCTACAGTTTAAAGCACGTTATGACGTCAAGAGCCCCCACTCCTATAATTTAATGTGTTTTATCTTCGTATTTTTTTAATAATTTGAAGAAGCAAAAAATACTTGTCTATTATTTTTTTATCTGACGGACTAAATAGAATTTTGATTTTCATACCCCGGAGACTACCATATTTGACATCTACGAGTCACTGCGCCCATTTCGGAGACGTCAAGGGGAATGAATACCTACGCACTGAAAAATAAAGCAGTAAGTAAAGCTGTTTGCACCAACTGAATACTGCTAAAAGTTACTGGTTTAAAAAAAATAAAGAAAAGTTAGTTAAATATTAGGTACTATTAACTGAAAAACTGTTAAAATAAATGTCAAAGTGCTTGCCACCTAACGTTTTGTCGTTACTGTTTTTGCCATTATGCTTTTAATGTGCAGCAAACGGTTTTAGTAACTGTTTTGTTTTACAGTGCAGACTTGCATATTATATTGGACTAGAGAATTTTGCAGTGATGGTTTTTTAAATTGTGCATTAAAATAAAAAAATGTATAATTATGATGTCTCGATCTGATTCCTTCGGTGTGCGCTAAGAGCTCTGAGAATTTTACCGTTTATAGCACCATAAACTCCAATTTCAAACAGTTTAACGTGCCTAATACATAAAAGAACATTTATTGTAACGTGACGGTGATTAAATGTGCTATAAAGTTGACAGTAGAAAAAAAGAACCAGCAATATTAAGGGGCTATGTCGAGAAATACTCGTAATTGAGCGGTTAAAAAGACGGTGATAGTGTATTAAAGTACTGTATACTGCATACGAGGGTAAAACGACGACGGCGGCAGACGAAATCAAAAAATGGCATTAAAAACTATATGTATATATACTGTGACTATTCTATGTATTTATCGAATTGAAACTGTAGTTTTACAATATTTAGTAAGAAAATATCAATGTCTATTTACTGATCCAAAACTGGAATAAAGATTCAATTACGGATTCCATACATTTTATTATAGGAGCATCTAAGCCGGTAAAATATGTGATGTGTCCTTTCTCTAACTGTTCAACTACGGGGTGGAAAATTTTACAATGATTCGAGATGGTATAATTTAAAACTTCCTCCTAAATGAGATGTGTTATTGAAGTTTTGGTTAATAACAGGTGCGTTAGTGTATTAATGTAGAGTTTTTAATCAATTTCCTAACCCTCGGGCACAGTACTTTTTCTGGATGAAAGGTACCCTATATCTTTTTCTGTACCCCTAATAACGTGTATGCAAAATTAGATGTCGGTTCTGGAGTTAAGGCGTGAATACGTTACAAACAAACTCACACTCACTTTGTATAAATATATCGGTACCTAATTTTGCATACCTACACGTTATTTGGGGTACAGAAAAAGACATAGTACCTACCTAGAAGGTAATTAATTAGTGTTTTTGGAAAAAGCAAAACTAAAAAATTCACTAACTTTAAAGATAGAAAATAGAAACGTTCCTTCCGTGAATTCTTTATTTGGTTCAATGCCGATTTTTAAATTATTCACCTATATAAACTTTACTTTGGCATAGAAGAACAAAAACATTCTCTGTAATTTTTTAAACCAGGAAGTTCATATGCCGCCTTTGACCCTTGGAACCCTTTACGGTGCCTTGAATTATTTATTCAAAGTGAATTTGAATGAGGTGAATTTCACTCGTCGCATGTCGTTTGAAGTTGGTATAGAAAGTTCGAATACCTACTATTTGGCCAACAGCCAGGCCAGCTATTAAGATTGCACTGGAATCATAATATTATTAACGTTTGTTTGTTTGTTTGTTGCGCTTTCAAGTTTTAACCACTCAACCGATCATCATGAAATTTTGCATACACGTTGTACCATGCAAAATTTAGAAAAGTGTAATCACGAAATTCCCGTGACAGCTCCGAAAATAACGCGAGTAACAGCTATACGACCGCACTATGTCATTTTAATGATTACTTAATTTTAAGTAAAAAAAATGCCCCCCTCTGAGACATTCATTAAATTTGTATAATATTTAATTTAATTACTTAAACGACAACTAACTTTAATTTAATGAACGTCTCTGAGTGCAGCAGTTTTTTTAATCTTGACTTAAAATTAAGTAATCATTAAAACGACTCTGAGTGCGGCCGTTAGTCTTTAATATTATAAATTCGAGTGTGAAATTAGTAAATAATAAAATGATGTACCAAAGCAAATATTCTTGACTTGACTTCGCGGTTGTAATCAAAAACATTTCAAAAATGAAATGTAAAACAAAAAAAAGAAATAAGGGAACAAATTCATACGCAGACCAAATAAAGGGATTTGAAACAAAGGCTGTGTGATATTGAACAACAATTCAAACACACAAATAACTTTTAATTAAACACGATACGAAAACAAACATCTGTCTGCGGGCTACACATCTTTTTGTTCTATATTAGATCTGTCGGGACTTGAGCATCGACCAAATCATAAAGAACTCTCACGGTATAAACTTTTTTGATGGAAACCACGTTAACACAAAGCTCTTTTTAACTGGATAACATATCTGACGACCAGTTTCAGAAGAGCTACGCATCTCCGTATTTTGCAACAGTGGCAAACCAAGAGCAGGTTGTGAGAGATCTTTCTGATCGGACAAGAGCTGTAGACAGATTACACGAATAACTTTGTCCGGGCGTGCAGTGAAATGGCTTAACAAAGCGTAGAGAAATGAATGATTGTTCTTTGATATATTACTAATGTTTGAGAAATAGAGCGGTAACTCCGTCCAATTTAATTGTAACCACAATAGAGGCTTGCATGCGAACCGTAGAAATGTTCGCTTCAGGTTTTCAATGGTAGCCTATTGTGCTGCCAATGCAATAATACCGTCAAAGTCGAGTTAAAATTATGATACGGTCAGGTTTGCTCCCTAAGTTAATAATTAATTAATTAATTATTAGAGTTCCTTAAAACAGCTTTATGCCTTTACGAATTTTATTATTATTATTATTACTAAGATTCGGCTGTCCGTCCGCCTGTCTGTCCGTCTATCTGCTGTATCATGAACCGTGATAGTTACACAGTAGAAATTTTCACAGGTGATGTTTTTCTGTTGCCACTATAACAACATAATTAAACGAATCAAATAAATATTTAAGGAGGCTCCCATTCAACAAAAGTGATTTTTTCTGCCGGTTTTATAGATAATGGTACGGAACCCTCCGTGCGCGAGTCCGACTCGCACTTGGCCGGTTTTTTTCATTGTGACAACTAGGCGCCAATGACATTCTATGATGGTAGACGCACTATTCATGCCAGTGTCAATTAAGAATTTGTAATGATTCAATAAAAAATTGTGACAATTGGTTTTGCGCGGTGCCTCCAAAGTGCCACTTATTGAAATTACAATTTACAACGACGAATTTCACTCGCGGAAACGCTATTACTCGTGTGTAACTTTTATTTCTATCATTTCTCGGTTGCAATAAAAAACACGGCGGTTTTGCGACTCGAATATGCACGTTTTGACACCTACAATATCTAGAAATCAACCAATATAAACACACTTCAAAAGTTTAAGCTGTTTAAACATAGTTAATTAATCACAAAATCGCAATTTTTTTGATTGACACTGTAATATGATTGCAACAAAAGTTACATATTAGGTAATTGCCCTACTGTTGTTATCACAATATGGCAAACAAGATGGCGGTTTGTCGGGTGACTGCAGCAGCAAGCGCGTGCGCACACAACCGCATTGAATATAATTTCAGCCGTCAGTATACCTAATATTTTAATATATACCGATTTCAAGGAGGTAAGTAATGGTTTTATGCTCCGTTGTGTATATTTGTATACACAATATGCCTCCTTTCTTGAATTTGGTTAAAAATAACTCTATGTTGATCGCAAGGTCACTATCTAAATATAATAGTCGCCAATTTCAAGTCTGTACCATTTGTAATATTGTAGTTAAATATTTTTAGCCAGACGAGATAGTTGCTATAGATTAGGCACAAAGATCGAATGACAGAAAAAAAAAACTGATTAGGTATTCTATTATTTGAAATTGCAGCAGTTATTTACAAATAACTTCTATTGAATAATTATATTGTTACTTGTTGCTTATACTTAAAATCTTTATGGTCAGAGAAGACTAGAAGACTATTTTTACTGTTTTCTACATACCTGAAGAAATCTTCTTCTATACTTATAATAAAACTGTAGAGAGGTCAATTCTGTACATTGAATATAATATACTCAAAATTATTATTGGAGGATGAATGGTGATCGATACTGATGCTAAAAATGCAATCAGTAAATTTTTTGTCTGTGTGTGCACGCATGGGTCAAAAACAACTGAAGGGATTTTAACCAAACTTGGTACGATTGTAGTCCATACTCCTGGGCAGGTTATAGGCTATATAACATAACGCTAAGACACATAGGAGCTGAGCAGTGACAATAAATTTGAAGCAAGTCGGATGAAAATGCGCTTTCGAGCTCTTATCCTCGCATACGTTTATTCAATAACGCAAAAACGGCTCAACGGATTTGGATGAAATTTGGCATGCGCGTTGTCAGGGATACAGAGAAGGACATAGGGTACTTTTTATCCCGGAATTACCACGAGAACTCCAAAATTACCGCGGGCAAAACCGCGGGGCACAGCTAGTCTTCAAATAAATTGCAATTCCGATAAAAACAAACTGAAGCTGGATCGTATTATAGATGGACGCAGATAAGCAATAACATGTTAACCCACAAAATGAAGTTATTGATTCAGAACGATTTATTGAGAGTTAGAGAACGTTTTTTAATTATGTGTTTACCTTATTACATTGCTTAAATATGTAACTAAATATTTAACATAAAAAATTTGACAAAAAATGGCCCTATAATTTTAAAACTTAAATTTAATCAAAATTTCTCCAGTGTGGGTTAACACACTATTGCTTATCTATGTCCAGATGACAGTAAATTCGTTGTATAAAACACATACATACAGACATGGAAATATTGATTCAAAATTGGATAATACATACTTTTTTGTGAATGTTATTTCATTTGCACAAAGGTGTCTTGATCAGCAAAAGCCGGTGGAGATGAACGAAGAAATCTACATTATTGAAATTGCTTTAGCCCACAGACGACATTATAGGCTCAGGAGCGTAGATGAGATTGAAAGGGAGGAAACCCTACAAAGGCATATTATACTCTTATCAGACGCATCAAAGCCTTGGATAAAATTGTGGAGACTTTGAGATACAGAAAAAAAAAAACCATTCATTTTGTAAATCTCGGAAAACAAGAGATTTGCTACCATTTATAATAGGTACCTATACTAGCTGTTCACCGCAGTTTTATTCGTGTTAATTTCGGAGTTCTAGCGGGAATTCCGGGATGAAAAATACCCTGTCGTTTTTTGTAACCTTGACAACGTGTATACAAAAATTCATCATAGTCGGTTGAGTATTTAAGGCGTAAAAGCGTAACAAACAAACTCACATTTGCACCTATTTATCATATTTATAGGATTAAGGAAATTTTACCTTCTAAATAATTTTTGAAACGTGGATCACGCAAAACCTATTTGATTCAAGAGTTTCAATCCCAAATAATATTGTAAATTCGAATGTGTGTTTATTTGTTACGCTTATACTTTACCAACTATCATGAATTTTTGTTTTGTCTTCACCATCGTATGAATATACCAATAAATGAGAGAATTCTTGAAGGAATCTCGACACTTACGTGGGCAAGAACTAGTTTATGGTTAATTGTGGTTCCAGGTCAAAGATTAAATATTCAGAGCACATCGATTTGTTATTATGGAACATGTATGTAGATTGTAGAACGAACCTTCGTCAATGCTGGAAAGCAATTAGGATAGTGGAACGCCACGAATCCTAAATTGGCTGCCGTGCGCAGAACACTTGTCTCCCTAAAGACCGCATGCCGTGGAATAGAGGATGTAGGTTTGCTAAATTTGTACGAATAGAACAACGACCTATAGCACTATTTTCGAAGCATGCACCAGCAAAATTAAATTCTTCTAGCTATTATTTTTTAACACCAGCATCGAAATTAGATGAAAATTACTATATTCAAGAACGCAATTATTACGCAAAAACGTCAAGCAAAAAAAAGGAACCACAAAATTCAAATCTGTGAAGAATCTGAAGTTCTATTTGATTATAATAGCTAATGACCAATGATAGAATAGCTAAGTAGTTTTAAAACGTGGCAGCGAACGTATAGTCAAGTGCGAATTTATTTTTTCCAATCGCAATGATTATAATTTCTCTGTTTTCTTTTGTGGTTTGGTGGGATTTTAAGAGCACTCCGTTAAAGGTTTTAAAAAGTTATCTTAAAATCGCCTTAAAAAGATTGCCTCTAGAAATAATAAGGCCGCTTTTGTGGAAATAAAGTATATTTGAATTCGAATCTGTTACCATATTATTATCAAGTCTTAAAAGTATAAAACAGTCCCTTAAAAAAGGTACACGTATTACCTATAATTAAAGGACAGTAAATTGCTGTTAGGTTCAATGAAACAAAGTTTCAATTAAACTTTTGATTAACTGATCCATGAACTGCCCCGACAACGGCTGTACTTTTTATTTGTATTTTGTAGAAATTCCGCCAATGCTTATTTAACATGGTATTAAAACTAATAGGCATATGAGATCTGCTGTTGAGGGTTCTGTTGTCAGACACAGTTTTCAGTACACAAAATTGTCTGGAGCAATAAACTGTAGCGCCCGTCGCGACTTCCCCGACAACATCCCCCAAGCGGAGCACAAAAACTAAGTTATATTTCGACCTCTGCTTACCCTCTTGAGACTTAAGCGTAAATATGTGGATGGGCACGAATGAACGTAGTCCCGAAGCTTCGACCGAGTGAATCAACAAAAATTTTAATCCTCATGGGACAGTGCGATACAATTTGTTGACGCGACCCGAGCCACTCGTCTTCAGAAGCATATGATATGATTATATGATTTCATATTTGCAAATATGGGTTCACTTTTACCGAGAAACGGTAATAATCAAATACGCAATAATAATATTTTCGGAGTTAATGCTAACCTAAAAATATGTAAAAGTACATCAACAAGTCGAATAATATTATTATTATAAATGCAAAAGTGAGTTTGTTTGTATGTTACGCTTTCACGCCTTAACGGCTCAACGGAATTCCTGCGGGAACTTCGGAATTAAAGCGAGTAAGACCGCGGAGAATAGCTTGTAGAGTATAAAAGTTTTGTGTTTGTATACTGTATGTATATTTAATTTCTTGAAATAAATAAATTATAAAAATTATACCTCTCTATAATATTATGACACTTAAGAAAGGGTGGGCACGAAATTATACCATAGGCATGGAAGAAAAACTTACTTATGTTAATTTACTATCAAAATTTTAAATATTTACCCAGTTTTCTTCTATGTTTTAGATGGCCAGTTTGTCGCTAAATTTGAAAAAAGTGTAATTAAAAAAAACTTTTCGACAAACCAATATTATATGACCAATATGAAATAGTAGCTACGAGGAACGTAATTACTGTGCTCAGTGGTATGACGTACTATTTATTTTTTCACAACTTTTTGGATGATCCTATGCTATTGTATATTTATGATAATCTTGTGCGTACTTAACTTCTAAGAGCAGGAAAGGCAACAAAGGAAGTGTTTCGCATCGAAACCTTACGAATAAATAACTTTTATGATCGAAATAAGAAACTGGAGAACGGCTAATAACAGTTCTGAAACTATGGTCGACCCGCGCATTTCTTCTTAACTTCACTACAATCTCACTTTTTTATGTAAAAGTAAGGGACTCGTAAAATGTTAATAAAAACTTTATTGCTCGGACGTTCTTACCCGATATCAGAGGAGAAGCGCAGCTGGCCCGTGCGCCAACTTACATTTTTTATGCGCTCCTTCATTATATTTATTGTCTATTGCCGATTGTTACGTTTATTTTTATCTATAATACTTTTATTTCCAGCCCGAATTTTATCATTTGTCTTTGATAATTAAAAAAAAAAACGGGTACGTATACCAGTGTGTATGTAAACATATTTACACACGCAAGAAGTGAAACTTTAAAAAACTACAGTTTTTGGAGAAACCGGCAAAACCTAAGAGGTAATTTTGATTTGATTTGTGGTCACTAGATGCATGACTACAAGTAAATCCTGCTAATATTATAAACGCGAAAGTTTGTAAGTATGTATGGATGGATGGATGGATGGATGGATGGATGGATGGATGGATGGATGGATGTTTGTTACTCTTTCACGCAAAAACTACTAGATGGATTGAAATTAAACTTTACAATAATATAGCTTATACATCAGATTAACACACAGGGTACTTTTTATCCCAGAATTCCCGCGGGAACTCTGAAATTAACGCGGGTGAAACTGCGGGGCACAACTAGTACAAAATATAATACTGTGGCAGATCATTTTTTAGGGATAAACAGTTCCCTATTTGTGATGACTTACAGCTCTAAAAAGATGTTTTGCTGCCTTAGAGTTTGGGTCAGACAAGATTTTATTGAATATACCCATATCATATCTGTTGAGTCTGTAAGCCACCACAAGTGCCTGCCTTTCCCGTTCAAAACGGTCACACTCCACCAATAAATGGTGTACGTCCTCCACTACCCCACATGAGTCACAATTAGGAGTATCAGTTTTCCGCATAAGAAAGCCAAATTTTTTTAAAGGCATGTGTCCTGTTCTTAGTCTGTGTGCTGTAACAATAAGTTTACGTGGTAATTTTGAATTACCAAACCAACGTATGTGAGGAGGCTCACACTGAATGGCTTTATACCAAATTCCCCTTTCCAAGGACCTCTCATTAAAGTGTTCTTTCCAAGAATTGTAACAGCTTTTTCTATACTTTGGTAGCAATTCTGAGTAATAAGGTGAGATGTTATATGCCTCAGTTACATCATCATGCTTCATCGTTCAGTGAAAGTCACCATATCTTCGTTAAATTATCGCCTAAAGTTTTTACTTTACCTCTTCTTCTTTAACTTTACACTGTACTTTTCTACGTACGTCTAACGTAAGTACTCTTAATCCTAATATGACAACAAAAATTCCGTACATATTCTATATCATAGGTATTATATTATTACAGAGTATATACTACTCTCCTTGCATATTATAAAACGCAGTCCTCCGCTGCGCCTGTCTGTCTGTTCGCGATAAACTCAAAAACTACCGAACGGATTTTCATGCGGTTTTCATCCATATATATAAAGTGATTCAAGAGTAAGGTTATAAGTATAGTTGATTCTGAAATTTCCGCGGGATCTCCAAAATTATTGCGGGTGAAACTGCGGGGCACAGCTAGTGTGTAATTATTGAACAAATGACGATCAGCTTATTGATCAACGTTGCTGGAAAGTTACAACTAATGACTCGTCAAAGTGAGTTTTTCTATTGTTGAAGCAATCGATAATTATTACTATCGATTGCTTCGAAAATAGCAATACCGTTCCATTCATAATTATATTATAACACTTGCTGTCCCGCGCGGTTTCACCCGCGATAATTTCGAAGTTCCCGCGGAATTGTTCCGTACAAACTTTTCAATACCTTTTCATCATTTCATTCGTTTAGGCTGTACGTTGATCCATCAGTCATTCAACAAAGCATTTTATATGTATAGTTAGATTGTATGGTGTGGTATAGAAGGTGTATTGTAGGTGAGCAATGAAAATTTATAGAACTACACGCATATGGACTATGCGTCTATGTAAATTAATAGAATAATTTAATTACACATTGGATGGGATCGGAAATTGGAAACAATTAAAACTTCACCCTCGAACAGTTCAACAAATTGGCTTCAGTTCACCGCTAAAGCTGTCCGATTCAATCGAGTTCACGCAGAATTGGACACGCGTTTGTATATTTACATTGGTATAGAAATGTAAACAATCAGTACACTCGGTAATTGATACTGAGTGCTCAAAACTGACTACAGTATACACGGAAAGAAATCAATCAGATCAAAAAGGTTTCGATCGCCCTTCGTTGCCCGAAGGATATGTTGGAGACACAATATCAGTGACCAGCAGGCACAGTCACCGACACCCGCACGGTGTCAATAATGTGCAAACGGGAGAGTATACTGAACAAGTATGGTGCCCAACCGAGTAGCGGTAGCAGACCTACTGTTGACCGATCTTCGGTGGGGAACTTTTCGGTTGCAAACTTTACCGAATTAGCCCCTATTTTTCTCTCGGGTATAAAAAGACTTATAAATGTGTGTACATGATTATAGATGTTATTTTCGACCATTGTTAGCAGCGATGCAAAAACATCCTCAAAAAAGAACAACAAAATTTAAATAAGTATACGTGAAAACCCATCCCCATTCCAGGTCGGCAACGCACCTGCAAGCCTTTTGGTGTTGCAGATGTCTACGGGCGGCGGTAATCACTTACCATCAGGTGTACCACATGCCCGTTTGCCTCCTATGACATTAAAAAAAAAACAGTAGTCTTCTTTTCGATTACTTCAGCTTGTTATAGTGTTTAAGTACAAATCTCTGTTTCTTCAAACGAAATTGACTGTTGGTTTCGATAATACTTATCGAAATGACATTTCTATTGAACTGTGAATCTGGGGTAAAAGTTTAACAATGTTTATCACAATAGAAAGTTGAGAAAGATTTCTGCCTACTTAAAACTTGATGTATCTGTCTCCGTAAAACTTAATGTGTAGATCTAGATAGATCGGAAGAATCAATTCCTGTATTTACCTACTGATTATATTGTCCACTAACACTTGCATAATGAGATGAACCCTGGTAAAAGAATATTATTATCATTAATCTCACTTGTATATTTACACAGTACACAGTATTAGGTGTGTATGATGGGTGCGATAATATGTATTCATTATTTTATAGAATTGCAATAGTGTGTTTATGTATGTGTTTATGTATTATGCTATTTATTATTGATGAGTCATGATATTATGGTATATTATATTAACTAATTATGTATTCTATTTGTTTGATTTGGCGGAGAGACGGGCGGCCGGGTATCGCGCGAACGCATCGCATTATGGGCTCCGCTGAAAATCAGCGCTGCGCATTCTATGCGACAGCATATGCTGAGTCGGTGTCCAGTTTGGCATCGCAACAAATACTTAACAATTAAAACAATATTGATTTATTTAAACTTTTATGCACATCACGGTATAAAAGGCGGACTTAATGCCACAGTGGCATTCTCCACCAGTCAACCTTCAGGTAGTACACAGAGTTCACTTGGCGGTGCATTTATGTGTTGGTGATTTGTTTACATAATTTATATATTTATAACTCATGCATAAATAACTAATTCAAAGAAGCTAAAACAGCTGCAGGAATATGGATAAAGTTTGGCACTGAGGTAGACTATGTTTTGAATATTTGATTTTGTAAATTTAACTTGTTTAATCTTAAAATTAAAACGATAAAATTTGTAATACCTACCCTTACTTCGCTTAAATAGAATTAATGCTGGTTTGATATTATTTTATAGAAAATCAATATTTAGGGACATGAATTGATCCATTATTATACAAGTATTAATATTTAACACCTAGATAGTCGCCTAAACTTTACATACTAGCTATTAATATAAAAGAAAATGAATAATAAAAGCTTTATAATCTACTGAGCTTTTAAATGTGTGCTGAATAACCACGTTATACGATCATATAAATACTAAATTCTAATCGAATTTAGTACCGTATGAAATAATTCCGTTAAAGAGTAACATCGATTCCAATTTTTGCACAATGATAGACAACTTGATGTACCCTCTCAAAGGCCACGTTCAGAAATCGATGTTAAATTGGCGCAAGGTGGAATCGGTTGACGCGCCGCTGTGATAAGAAAATTGATTTCTATCAGCCAATCACCGGCGCACATTGTAATGGAGGTTCTTTCGAACTGTAGAAAGCTTTTACTTGAAACACTTGTTGGTGATTCAAAGTTTATAGCATAACAGTATTGTATATTATATAATATACAGTATCTATACTAATATAATATTTTTATGAAATGAAGAAACACATAGGTACTTCAGAGTTTTTGGTTATTCAACATTTTAAAGTGAAAAGAGGCAAATTAAAGAGCGATATTAGTCAACTAGCCGATGTATTATTAAAAAAAAGTGTAATCCCCTGCTTTTCTTCGACTTCGACTTTATCTAGTATAGATTCAGATACACAAATACTGAATGAATACGAAAGTACTTCAAACTAATATTCCAACCCGTATTTTGAATAGAAATTACTTGAATGCTATGTGGATATATCCATTGACGCGAAGCATAAGTGCCTAAGTACCTACGTTCCCAATTATGAGAAGAGAATACTTGACCTTTTTATATTTAAGATTTTACGCATCAACAAAACGTGAATCTACAACATATTTCATATTATTCTATTGTATCATCAACAGAGTTGATAAAGGTAAGTATACAAAGTACAAATATAAATACATTTCTTCAAACACCAACAACAAAACAAATAAAAGAAATAACATAAAACAATTAGTTTTAGTAAGTTCTGCTGCACTGACGGACGCTGAGAGGGTCGCAGCTTATTCTAATGCTGCAACTGTTAAGCTGCAGCGCTGATTTTCAGGTGATGCCCGAGTGACGTACAGACGGATCAACGAAACAAAGTCAGCGGTAGCAGAAAAACAAGGTACAATTTAAATAATACGGTCGACCATACCCATTAGGTACGCTAATACCTACATCGAGTGTTCCAGAGGTAGAAAGTAGGTTTTTTTACCATCATCGGCAAAAAGATCTGCTACTGGATTTTTTTTCTTATGAAATCTAGAAAAACCTCTTGCGTTTGTTATTGACTACAATTATTTTAAAACTAGCTGTGCCCCGCGTTTTCACCCACGAAAATTTCGGACTTCCCCCGGGAAGTCCGGGATAAAAGTACCCTATGTCTGTACCCTGACAACGTGCGTGCAAAATTTGATGGTTATTGGTTCAGAAATCAAGGCGTGAAAGCGTAACAGACAGAGTTACTTTCACATTTATGATATAAGTAGGGATTGTAGAATAAAACTAGGTAACTTACTGGTTTTAGAGAATTGTTTGACTGGAACAGTTAATTCCACCCGGTTAGTGGAGGAAGCATGAAAGATTTTTTAAGATATAAAACCTTACTTTTGAACTGCTTTACGTAACATATTTAAAGCACGCTCAACTAAACAGTTTTTAACAAGGTTATTCCTTTTGTGTTTTATTCGGTTGTGTAAAAAATTAGAGCCAAAACGAGAGCCAACAGTCCGTGTATCGAGTTGGTCTGAATATTCATGGATATAAATTTTCCGTTAGCCATCAAAATAATTTTATTCATTGCTCTGACAATGCATATGAGTCCAGTACAGAGTAGGTACTTTGCTCATTTAGATCTGATGAACGTTACAGTAGCTCTCGAGGGAAAATACAGCGTACCAGAAAATATGTACTGTGTGGACACACACAAGATGGTCTAATTAATATCCTACTTTTCCTACAAATACTATAAACGCGAAAGTTTGTAAGAATGTATGGATGGATGGATGGATGGATGGATGGATGTTTGTTACTCTTTCACGCAAAAACTACTGGATGGATTTTAATGAAACTTTACAATAATATACATCAGATTAACACATAGGGTACTTTTTTTCCCGGAATTCCCGCGGGAACTCTGAAATTAACGCGGGTGAAACCACGGGGTACAACTAGTAATTTATAATCTGAATGAGGGAGGTAATGCAAAGATGGGCGTTGTGGACATCTTTACGGGAGACTTGTCCAACTGTAAACTAGTTAGAAGATGATAAATGATAGGACACTTTTCCATCATTGAATCTCAAAAGTGGGTTGTGTCTGCAACCCAATTCACCTACATCATGATCAAGGAGAAAAGAACAATGAACGGTTTTGTTAAGTTTGTTGTTTAATATAGGTATAACGTAGAAAGAAGACCAGCAGAAAAATATAGTATGAATATTACGTGAAAACGTAAAAAAACCGTTATGAACAAATATAATTAATTTGTTTTCAAATTATTGAAAAGCTTAAAATGGTAACTTCAACATCAAGTGTCAACTCAGTATTGATACTCACTCACTCAATGATGTTAAATAAGTTATGACACCGAAATATTAGGTACTTATCGAAGAGCTTTCGTCGGTCGAATTTAAGCGTTTTAAATTTATAGACAGATTCGAGACGAGGGACTCTGTAAACGTAAAACTTTTGAATGACGAAGTTTATGCAGATTCGTAAAATTTATGCGAAGGCTCCACATAAATCCGATTACGAAACGTTGTGGAATGAATCGTGGACCAGTAAGATATGCTTGAAATTTTATGTTTAGAATATAGCCTTAACTTCTGCTTGCGGTTTCACTCGCTTTGAACTATTTTTAGGGTTCCGTACCCAAAGGGTAAAACCTCTGTTACCTTTTCACACCTTGACTAATCAATCATGGAATTTTGCATATACGTTGTCAGAGGTACGGAAAAATATATAGGGATAGGGCACTTTATATCCGGGAATTCCCATGGGAACTCCAAAATTAACACGTGCAAAACCTTCAAATTGTTGCAACTTTTTGGTGTGAAACATCCATCGGCGCGCCTATGCCGTGATGGTCTCTTATGCCGTTATACCGTCACGCCACCGCCCACCACTCTCCGATCTCCATTCCCTTGCGAGTGCGTGGGCGGTGGGCGTATACTGTACACCTCGTTGCGTCTCTGTGTGAGTTGTGCATAGGAGTTGTGAGATTTCTTATTTATTCTACTCCATAGGTATCCCTTTATTGGTTGCCATTAATTTTGATTCAACATTCACTTTGACATTTCACATCTGTCGAGCGTCCAGCCGGCCAGTTTCTTTTTTATATACATTCTTACACAGTCATAACAATAATCGTGAGTGGTATTTCTGGTCCTTCTCCCGAATAAGTTATGAAGTTACGCCCTCATCTTACTGACAGAATTAAGGGCGTTCTACAAACGCTTCAATTAACTTTATTACACGAGATAGACGCTTACCGCGAGGCGAATCCTTAATTACTGAATCATTATCTCGGTAATGCAGTTATTAATATTGTACTAACATAATTAGGCGGCGCTTGAGTGGGCACGAGTGTTGCTTAATGCCCTTGAAGGTCAAGGTTCAAGGTATCCTAGGTATCTCGGAAAACTGTATAACCTCGTGTTGGTAATTTACTAGAGCCCTTATTATTTAGGAAACGTAAAACATGTACATAATGTTAGAAATTTCTCTGTTTGTACGTTTATTGATTTATTGAAATGCAACCACTGGTCAGATTTTAATGAAACTGAGTATGTGGATGGTAAGTAGTCAACGTTTTAGGTATTTGATGTAAATACTTTTGTCCTAGATCAAAAGTTTTCGAAAAAATCCCAAAATTCGCATATGGCAACGTAACAGTTACTTTTATACATTAAAGATATTTAAAATTGGCCTCTGGGTTTGGTTCTTTTTTTTATGTCATAGGGGGCAAACGGGCAAGTAGTACACTTGATGGTAAGTGATTACCGCCGCCCATGAACATCTGCAACACCAGAAGGCATGCAGGTGCGTTGCCGACCTGGAATGGGGACGAGAACTGGCTTTCAAGTGGGGCTGCCGGAACACACCGTTAGGTGCTTGGCGACAGATTTGCAACTTGAAGGTGGTAGCTAACCAGCCGGGCACTAGAGAGCGCCCTACCACCATGCTATGATTTCCTCACGATGTATTCCTTCACCGACAGCTCAAGCTCATTGTTAGGATTTGAACCTACACCTTGCGGCGTTTAATCCGAACGCACTAACCACTGAGCTATCAACGCTGTATGATCCTATTCGAGTAAATAAATAATGCTTAACAAATGTAATATTAAAACCGGGTCTTAAATATAATTTCACTAAATGGGTTATAGAAATTTAGGGATTGCAAAGCTTTAAACTATGACTGACTCGTATAACTACTAGCTAGTTAAATACTACTGATCTAAATAAAATATATTTCAGTTGAATATAACATAAAATCATTTAATATTAATTTTAGTGTTAGTAAAATAAAAAATTTAATAAATCCTCCTCAACACATTCCACGAGGCACTATTGACGTTTAACAAGTAATGCAACACATAGAAATACAGTCCACTAGCAAGAAGCACGGCCACAGCCAGCGATGGAATGTCACTAGTCAAACACAGAACTGTTGACAAACTAAGGAAGGTAACCATCACAGCGACATGAAAGAATAAATACCAGACGTGGTATTTCAGCATCGGTGTCTTCCTTTTCAAAAAGCTGACGATCAAAATCGCGGTGGCCACGAAAAGTTGCAAATAAATGATCGTAACTATAGTTTCGACGAGCATGCTCTGTAGTATTTCATCCAGTTCTTCTACTATCATACTGATCAGGACCAGAAGAGTCATGAAGGCAAGTACAGGGAGTATTGCCGATATGGCAATAAGTACGAACGTCCTCCGAAGTTGAGTACAGTGGGTGCATGGTTGCACTTCTTGAGAATCTTCTACCACGAGAGTCATTGTTACTAACGATTCAACTAATATTGAACTTTTACAGGATACATTTATAAAATTATCGCCTTTTTACTTTCTTTTAGTTATATTTTTCTTCTTTCTTGATATTTCTTCTGAAACTGAAGGCAACGTCAATGTGACACGATTGTGATTTTATTTTTCGTTCAAATAAAAACTTTTTATTGATTAATTATGTTAGGTACATCACCTCCATCTTTTCTTATTAGTTATTAGCTGTCCTGCTACTCCTTTTCATCCCCTTAGGGATTGAATTTTCAAAAATCCTTTCTTATCGGATGCCTACGTCATACAAAGAACACACTCTTTCAGGTCTCTACGATCAGCGGTTTAGGCTGTGCGTTGATCCATCAGTCATTCAGGACAAAGCATTTTATGGATCAAAGAATCTAAAGAAATTCTTGTGAAAGATACGTACATTGATCAATGGATACCTACTATAAATTGTAAATTTTATTTATTTCATAACTAACTAGTCGGTTCTTTGAGGTTTCACTTACGTTTATTTCCTATGATAGTTCCCGCGGTAATTTCGGGATAAAAGTACTGTACATCATTCAGGAACCTTGTAACTTCCTACAAGTTAAACATACTAAAATTTAATATTTTCTCTTTATAATATTAGTTTTATATCATAATAAAATCATTGAGCGCTGAGTCCTAACGCCATAAGTCGAAGCGTTCTAAAACCTTAAGTTTATTGCGCAGAAGAATTTCATATTTAATTTTTTTTTACATTCAGCATAACATGCTATGTTGAAAATCCTTCATATTAATCTTTGGAGGATGATCCATCACTATGATGTGGAATGCATTAGTGCGTCCGACTGACAAGTGACAACCGTTGCAACATTTATCACGGGCAAAAGCTGTATTTTGCAGTTTCAACACTGCCTGACTGTAGGAAAGCGATAGCGCTACACAAACTCATCGGTCTATTTCTTTCTCTACATCGAACTTGCACAGTAAGCCGTTTTAGGAACCGAATTTGGAGGCTGATCGCTGCATCAACGAATTTATTGCGACTCCATCAATTTCTCAAGTGAACTTGCGTATTATGTCATCTAATACCTAATGTCGCTTTGGATACGTTATCGGCTTATTTAAATGCAAGCGGTGAGAAATCGTAATGTTTTTACGTACCTTCTGATCTGAGACGACCGGATTGGCGCAATAAGTCACCATGCCTACCCGATATTCAAGAGTATCCGGGTTCGATTCCCGGTGAGGGTAAACTTTGTGTAATGGACACAGGGTTCCACTTTCCAATCTGGGTGTGTATAAAGCATAAGCTTAATTACATATTATAAAGTCCTCCGCCGCATCCGTCTGTCTGTCTGTTAGCGATAAACTTAAAAAACTACTGAACGAATTCTCATTCGGGTTTTCACCAATAGATAGAGCGATTCAAGGAAGGTTTAAGTTGTAATTTGTCAAGGTTTTATGTAAATTGGTTGAAATATAACGATAATTGTTGGAAGTGTCTAAAATCAAAAGAAATTATTAAGGTAGGTAGGTATACTTATACCTATATTTGCATTATGAAAAAAATTAAGCGTCATCCGGTACACTTGGAAAATCTACAAAACCTTCTTTACAGCAGTGATTTGCCTAACCTAACTTTTGCACCACATTGTGTTTACCCTGAATCGGATGTCTAGAATTTTAAATTAAAAAAATACTTACAATCGAACATAGAACCTCCTCCTTTTTGGAAGTCGGTTAAAAATTTACAAAAAAGTATTTAGCTGTCTGGTACTTATGAGTACTAAGTTATGGTACAAACTCTCCTTAGTTTAGGCTTGCCTAGTATTATATTATCCGTGGTTTAGGACAAGGTGTCGCTGTGTGACGATATTCAATCATTAATCTCAATTGCTTTCATATTATTATTATTAAAAAAAAATTACGCGCCATTTTATAAAAATAATATTCACTCCCTCGCCAGTCTGTTCAACACAGCCAGTAAATGTAGTCGTTTAAGCGAAATCACTCTTTTTCTTTACACCATTTTTCTTCCTTTGTCGCCCGGGCGATATTCTGTTGGAGTAGCTAAGCTACGTACATACAAAAATGTCACGTGGTATTCACGTGACATTTCAAATAGGCTATCTGACTATTTTTTTAGTGCAGTTTGTATGGCGGCTTGTAGTGGTAAGTGACGTCACGAGCCCCCACCCTAAACTTTAATGCGCTTTATCTCTGTGTATTTTGACTTATTTGAAAAATAAAAAAATATATGTCTAATGATTTTTAATTTTCTAAAAGACGGACTAATTAAAATTTTGATTTTCAAAAGTGGTCAACATCCCTATTATCAACTTATTGCCTGCAAAATCGCTTGATAAATCTAATGAAAACTTTAATCGTTTTATATTATCAGAACATTTGCAATTCTTTTCTAGCAAATCCTTACAATATTAAAAATGCGAATGTGAGTTTATTTTGTTTGTCTGTTTGTTACGCTTTCACGCTTTAACCACTTAACCCGATCATCTTGAAATTTTGTATGCACGTTGTCAAGGGTATACAGAGAAGGACATAGGTTACTTTTGTCCCGGGCTTCCCGCAGGAACTCCAAAATTAACGCGGGTAAACAGCGGAAAACAGCTTAGGTAGTACGGTCGCCACTGAAAATCAGCGTCGTGGGACTGGTTCCACGGCACATGCTGAGTAGCGGCCATTTTGGTACCTTGTTTGAAAATTACTTATTAATTAAGTTTGTGTTCAATTTTGGTACCAAATAAACCTCTATTCTTTTCTATTCATTCTTTCTAGTATTGTTTATATCGACGTTATAAGGACTTTTAGTGTGGATAGTGAAGTGGGATTCGTATGGACTTACAGAATGGCCCATTCAGGCGCCTATATCGACTTCCCGTCCCAGCCGCTCAAGCAATATGATGGCATAGCATTTTATAAAAGGTCTTCGAAGATATTGTGTCGGAAATAAATCACCGTAACCGCTTCTGCTATAACCATTAATGAACTGACGTAGCGCATTGTATCGGGGCTTATAATATTCACAATACTTGTAATACTTATTATTATTGAATATGCTCAGTATGTATGTATAATATGGTATGTATGTATATTGTATGTATGTATATATGGTATGTATATATGTAACTATGTATGTATGTATTTTATTGTATAGGTATGTGTAGGATATGCATGTGTTATAGTATTTATTGTGAGTAAATTGCGTCTTTATGTTTTAGTTATTAATTATTAGTATCTTGTATTAAGTATTTTATATATTGTTTTGTTTGCACACCCCATCTTCTATATCTCTCCGTCTACCCAATGGTTAACTGGTAGAGAATGCCGCAAGGCATTAAGTTCGCCATTTGTACTTATCGTGCAATAAAGAATAAATAAATAAATAAATAAATAAATATGCAAGCATTGATATAATAAATACCTACCCAAGAACCACAATCAGTGACGCCAAAATGTCCACAAAAAAGAAATATACAACCGAAATATACCTACATTAGTTATTAATTAAAAAAAATAGCTTTAGCTGTTGTTCGAATTTATGTTTAATTTCTAACAAAATTTGCGACAGTTGATTTTATATATATTTTCAAAAGAATTTCCTATGGGAGGGTTAATCAAGAAACAAGAAATGTATGTATTTAAGGTAAAGTACGTGTAAAATATTTTAGGTTAGGCCAGGAAAAACAAAAATATGAATGTTTTACCCATGACAGTAAATAGTACATTGTTATCCTAGGGGTGAAAGTAACACTTCCCGAGGGTAACACTGTGCTTTTCATTACGAATGCAAGGAAAGTCAAAATAAAAATAGGAATTAGCTAAAGAAAAAATGAGTGAAGATCGGATAGTCGCTTGACACTTTCCCACCTATTTCTTTTTCTTTGGCCGGCTAGCTATTCAGCCAGTATTTTTTATTTACATTGTGGCGACCTAAAAAAAAATATTTTCTTTAATTATTAAGTATTAATTAAAGAAAATAAAAAAATATAAATAGGAATTAGCTTAAGAAAAAGTGAGTGAATTTAATTTTAATTAATACCTACTTAAACTTTTCGTTATTTCAATTTTACATCGCGCTGGCTGTATAGAAAGTTGAAACATGGTTTAATAGAAATGTGAAAATAGACCTAGTTTTTTTTTAATAATTTGACAGTTGTCAGTTGAAAGCGATTCTCCCTAGGGCTGAAAAGGGTTACTTTCAACCCGCTTCTCAGGCAACTTCAGACCTACTTTCCGAGTATGAGTAATGAAAAATCTTTTTCCGCACCCTCCCTCTTCATTCATCTATTAACTGTTAATTGATTCTCAAGAAATATCATGAAAAAAAAAAACATGATTTGCCAACCCTACCGTTGTGGCGTTGTACCTACACTTAGGATCATATGTATGGTCACGGATATAAAGTAAAAATGTGTGCTTTTAATCTTTAAAGAGAATATAGTTGATTTTCTGTTTGTAACGACCAAAAATTGTTTGGAATGATCAAAAGTCATAGAATTGATTTTAATAATTGTTTGGCTAATCGAACGCTATATTAATATTCCATGAGTATCACAGGTGACTTTTATCCCCAAATCCATTTACAGCGATGATAGCTCAGTGGTTAGTGCGTTCGGATTAAACGCCGCAAGGTGTAGGTTCAAATCCTAAAAATGAGCTTGAGCTGCCGGTGAAGGAAAACATCGTGAGGAAACCATAGCATGGTGGTAGGGCGCGCTCTAGTGCCCGGCTGGCTAGCCACCACCTTCAAGTTGCAAATCTGTCGCCAAGCACCTAACGGTGTGTTCCGGCAGCCCCACTTGAAAGCCAGTTCCCATCTCCATTCCAGGTCGGCAACGCGCCTGCATGCCTTCTGGTGTTGCAGATGTCCATGGGCGGCGGTAATCACTTACCATCAGGTGTACTACTTGCCCGTTTGCCCCCTATGACATAAAAAAAAAAATCCCCACCGGCGGCACCGTGGGGATCGACTAGTTATACTAAAATTTTACTGCAACCCGTTAAAAGAAGTCTATAGAATAGAATATTTGAGGCTGACGTACTCTCTTGTGCTCTGCTGGAGCTTGAGTTTTGGGTCACGCCTTACCTTAATACTGTACAAACATCCAGGTAAGTATGCTAATGCAGAGTCCTAATCTGTCGGGCATGTATATACCTAAGTAATGCACTACAATAGATGTTACCAGCGTCGCGCCGCGCCCTTCTCTGTACATTTAACGGTAATCCAGTCTAAGGCGGCTTGACTGATAAATGTTGGAATTTGCGCAACACCAGCCCCCTTAGTCAAGTTCACAATCTATGCAAAGGATAGAAAACAAAGGATAGTGACAAAGAAATGGAATCTTCATGTCACGTGGTCAAGCAAAAGTGGACTTTTTTTTTCTTCACAAACACAGATCTACTTGATTCCACAGTAAGCTACAATAAGCTTGTGTCGTGGAAACCAAGCAAACGTGGTATATACTACGTATAATTACATATATATTATACTATAGAGATATACAAAACACACCCAGACTGGAAAGTGGAACTCTGTGTTCATCACACAAAGTCCACCCCCACCGGGAATCGAACCCGGAACCCCTTGATTAGCGGGCAGGCATGGTGACCTACTGCGCCAACCGGGTCGTCGAATTTTTAATGGGCATGTGGACTAATTTTTATTTTTTAGTCCGTCTTGTAGATTATTAAAAAATATTGGACACGTATTTTTTCTTTTTTTACGTAATCAAAAAATAACGGCGATATATTGAGTTGAAATTTCGCGTGACGTCACTATTCTAACAGTTTGTATGTCGGTTTTACCGGTTGGTGACGTCACGAGCCCCTCACCCTGAACTTATGCGCTTTATCTCTGTATATTTTAATTTATTTAAAAAAGCAAAAAATACGTGTCTATTGTTTTTTTATTTTCTAACTGACGGACTAATTAGAATTTTGATTTTCAAAAGTAGTCCACATCCCTATTGGACGATTTTACTTGACTACGTGAATGACGATTCGTTCCTTAGTTTTCTATGCGTCAACTTGGCTAAGGAGGCAGCTATGTGGACACAGGTTAATCAGCGTACAGCAGTGCTAAGGCGGCACGGGCCTCAGGGAAATATTCAGCACTAACTGTACCCCGCGGTTTCAACCTCGTTAATTTCAGAGTAAAAGAAGGAATCAGTCCTTCTCTGCACCTCTGACAATGTTGTAGTATGCAAAATTTAAGGACTTTTTCCGACACCTCCAACAATATTGCTACCTATATTCACACAAAACCGCGACAAATTATACTATACCCGAAACCTTCCTCAAAGATCACTATGTTAGTGAAAACCGCGTGAAAATCCCTTTAGTATAGTTTTCGAGTTTATCGCGAACAGACAGACAGATACGGCGAAGAACTTTGTTTTATAAGTAATACATATTATGTAGGTCAGTATACCTACATTAATTTGTTGGTGTAATTTGGTCCAGTACAGGAACGGGCTGAAACTACAAAAACGAAGTTGTGACCATAAAACCGCGAAAGTTTATCAACAAATGGACGCAGATAAGCAATGTTAACCAATGAAGATATTGATTCAGAACGATTTATTGAGAGTTAGAGAACGTTTTTTAATTATGTGTTTACCTTATTACATTGTTTAAATATGTAACTAAATATTGAACATAAAAAATTTGACACAAAATGGCGCTATAATTTTAAAACTTTTATTTAATCATAACTTCCCTAGTGTGGGTTAACACGCTATTGCTTATCTATGTCCAAATATCGGTACCTACTTAACAAACATCTACAAAGTTCGGTAGTTTCGATAGTTCGTTGGTTACGTTTCGGAGTACGTCCATGACCGAGTGTTTGAAGGTTCGCGCCGTCACGTGGGGCCAGCGCCCGATTGGTCAATAAATCCTACAGCGAAAATAATGGAGTTGGATAGAGCCGCACGTCGTGGAAAAAAAATACCTACTACATATCCTCAACTGCGGATATACCGCGGCATAATGGGCATCCCCACAACCCAAAGTGAGGTTGGTGACAGTTTTATTACATTACTAGTTGTGCTCCGCGGTTTCACCCGCGGTAATTTCAGAGTTCCCGCGAGAATTCCGGGATAAAAAGCACCCTATGTGTTAATCTGATGTATAAGCTATATTATTGTAAAGTTTCATTTAAATCCATTCAGTAGTTTTTGCGTGAAAGAGTAACAAACATCCATCCATCCATACATACTTACAAACTTAGCTAAAATATCCAAAAAAGAAAATAAAATTATAACAACAAAAAATCGTAAAACTTACTAATATGCAAAAAGGGTTTTCAGCTTAGCATGGCTTGACACGAAGTCATGGCGCTGATTTTGAGCTGGACCCGAAGCTGAGGATTAGAAATATACTAAAACGTCGGTTCGATTAAATTATTTTTCCTTATAATATATACACCATAATTACGCACAAACCCTACCTAGACATAAAAACAACCCAAAATGGGGTAACTACGCGGAGCATGAGAACACGGCCATGACACTTGATTAGAGCGAACTCTAGAAAACCGCCAGAGACTGAAAAGTGGATGAAGATGCTGAAAATTCTATTTTTCATCCCAACTTAGGTTTTAAAGTAGATGAATTGTTTTTTACGTAGATTAAGGATTGTTTTATCTTGATTCAATCTAAATTGAAAAGGCTATTTAGGACTTTATTCAAGTTTACGTTCTTTTAATCACGATTTTGTTTTTGGTGCAGTCGGTAAGTCGGTCTAGTAATTTATATTCTAAGACTGATAAATAATGTTCTACAGTTTCTACAGTGTAATTAAAGGAAAGATGAATATAACGAAATGGTGTTGAAAATTTTGCTATTAATAACGCGGAAATTGTTTCAAAATAATGGTTACTTAGAAAGCATAATCAAAGTTAAGTAACTTTCGCTGGCCGTTTCAATCGTCGATGGTTATATTAATTTATGTTTACAGTCTCCAAGAGGAGTTTGATTGGCATTAAAAACTTTTAATGGCGGTCGAAAAGTGTGCCCGTATGTAGGTACTTATGTATTAAAGTACAATGCGCGACACAAGTGAAACAAATAAAGTTAGCTAGCACGGCTGTAGCGTTGAATAACGAGAAAAGTTCGCCGGCAGTCGGCGTTTTCATGACGAGCTACCGCTAGGGTTACCAGCTGGCTGGATATAGGTATCAAATATTGACTGGATATAGAAAAATAAAAAGAGCAAGAATGACAAACAAGAGACATTCTATTAATTTTAAATTCAGCATTAATTCAAAACGTTTTAGAACGTCTCGTCGCCTTTTATTTGGGGATTGTTTTTTTTTCTCGACTCTCATTGTAACCCTAGCTACAGCCACTCCTGAAATGACGATTTAATTTAAACCCACCCCGGACTCAAGTGTTTGGGTAGTTTATGACCCACTTTCGACGTACCTACCCCCGCGAACGGTTACGCTTCGCGTAATTTTGTAACGCAAAGAATGAAATGTTAAATGTCCCTTGACGAAGTTTTATGGATGAACAACCTGATTTGGGCTTCCTTTAAAAAGAATTTCACAAAATATTTCACTCATTTCTGTGAATAAATCGACTCCCGCGGCTTTTCAGATCACTGCGTGTCATTTGTGATTATAACGATTATGTAGGTACAATTATTACTGGTTTTGGTCTCTACATTTTTTACGGAAAATAACTTAAGGCGCGTCTAAAAGGTAACTGAATTTGTAGTATGACAAAATTGTGATGGAGATGTAACGGCTTAGTTTCCGCTCACCATAAAAGCGGCAACTGTTAACTGTTTTGATATCTGTTACTATTACGTACGTAGTATGTACGTACGTAGTACGTAGTATATTTACTCTGAGCTATTACAAAGAAGTTTTACTTCAACCACGCGTAAAATTGTTTAAGATCTTCAGTAGGTATGTTTAGAAGCATAGCTTAGCTTAACCTCCAATAAATATTAAAGACCAGATGCGATTACAAGTCTGTATTAAACGAAAAAATGTAAGTAGAATAAAAGAGTAAGTGCGTGAGTACTTTTGCTCGCTTATATTTTTTTAAAGAAAATCGGGATCAGAAAATACACAAACTTGGGGATATGTCTTGCAACGAGGCAAGGCATTCCCGGGAGAAATATATAGGTACACGGTCACGAAACACGCACCAAATCAATACATACCTATTACGATAGAAATGAAAATATAAAATGAATACGTAGGACGTAAAAATAACAGGTGATGTTCATATAAGATTTTCACTTTCCCTTGAGAAGAATTTCACAATCACTAAAACATTTCGGTTCTACTTGTAGGTTTTATCTTCAAATAGAACAAAAGAGATTGTGAGTTTATCGAAAGTAGAGACCGGTTTTAGAATATCTTATTATTAAATTCATGAAATATTAGGGTATTATAATTTCTATACCCACTGCTACGCCAAGTGCCGCGGGTACCACTTAGGGTAATCATTTGTGTGATGAAGATTTACATAATATTATGAACATGTGTTTAACACCTTGACTGTTTAATATGTAGGTATTAAAAATTTACCTACTCATAAAATACTAGTACTTTCGGAGTTACCGCGGGAATTCCAGGACAAACTATAGATACAAACCTTCCTCATGAAACACTCTATATATTGTATATCTGAGTTATGGAACCATATGCAAAATTTTGGCAGAGATAAAGGTTAGTAAAAGCTACTCAGACACGGAGTTTAATAAATGTTTATTCAGTAGTTTTTGCGTGATACGTACACATATAAAAAAAAAAATGGGAAAATACCTACCTAAATGTAAAATAAAACGTATTGCTAAAACCAAGCTAAAACGCTTAGTATTGCGTGCAAATCAGTGATGGACGTATACTAAAACAAAAAAATTGCTAAATAATGACTTAAGTACTTATTGTATTCTATGCTGACTATAGCCACCGTACTTATAAGGTGATACTATTCGACGTTAACCGCTACGAGAGTCACCCATTATGTTCGCTAAGTAACCTTTTAGTAAACCTTATTTAGGCGAGTAAGAGATCTGCTATTGTCTTCTCTAGCTTGATAATATATTTATAGGATTGCGTGTGCGCGTCATTTGTCTGTTATAACGTGGCTAATAAGTTTGGACATTGTCGTACAGCGCCACCTATCACTAATTAAGCAGAGCTTGTACTTGTGTAAGTATACCGCTCAATGTCAGCCCTTTGTGATATTGAGTCTCCTCAACCTACGCCTATACGCTGATCCAGTCATGAAACAAACAAAGATAATAATTTTCATTACTCATACTCGGAAAGTAGATCTGAAGTTGCCTGAGAAGCGGGTTGAAAGTAACACTTTTCAGCCCTAGGGAGAATCGCTTTCAACTGACAGTTGGATACTGCAGAAACTCAAGTTTTTTTTTTATGTCATAGGGGACATACCTACTGGCCAGTAGCACACCTAATTGTTGATTTATATAAAATAAAATTCACTCATTTTTTTTCTTTAGCTAATTCTTATTTTTATTTTGACTTTCCTTGCATTCGTAATGAAAAGCTCAGTGTTATCCTCGGGAGAAAGATTTACTTTCCCCCTAGGATAACAATGTACTATTAATCGCTTCACAACTACCAAAAAAACAAATGCAAAATTAAGTCATCCACCCGGCCGACAGGTGGCGCTAATGCATCCGCGGTGCGGGCGGGCGGTAATGAGCTGCTTAAACATCCACTACGGCCCTAACGAGGCTAATTTAGTAATTTAACATAAACACCGCAGACGACCTCATGAAAACGCACATTCCGCGCGAATGATCGTTTCTTTTGTTATTACGAGCGAGGCAATAAAGATATTACCGTTGTGACAAAGTGTTTATTTTAATTGATAAAATGGCGGATCCTTTTGTTGTCGGCATCAAACGTTCAGACCTAAGACACCTCTATAATTATAAGTAGTACCAATACATAACATTAGAAATGTAGAGGTGTGCTTGTTTTATTTATGCCTCTTTCCAATAATGGTTCTTTATTTATTAATTTTCTATTAGCTGTTACCCGCGGTTTTACCCGCGTTAGTTTCGGAGATCCCGCGGGTATTCCGAGATAAAAGTACTTACTACCCTATATTTTTTTCTGTACCTACCCTTGACAACGTGTAGTATGCAAAATAAAATGTAGTTTCTCCCGCATTAATTTCGGAGTTTCCGTGGGAATTGTGGGATAAAAAGTAGCCTATATCCTTCTCTGTACTTTTGCCAACGTGTATGCAAAATTTCGTGGTGATCGATTGAGCCGTTTAGCCGTGAAAGCGTAACAAACAAACTCACTTTCACATTTATATTATTACTAGCTGTACCACGCGGTTTCACCCGCGGTAATTTCGGAGTTCCCGCGGGAATTCCGGGATGAAAAGTACCCTATGTCTTTTTCTGTACCCCTGATAACATGCATGCCAAATTTCATTCAAATCCGTTTAACCGTTTTTGCGTGATTGAGTAACAAACATCCAAACATTCAAATATCCTAACATCCAAACATCCACAATTTCACATTTATAATATTAGTAGGATAGTAGGATTAAGGATATATTTTGTCGTAATGCTGTAGAATTTAAATTTTATCATCAAAAGTTAGTATTTATCCTATTTTAAACGAGTTTAAGTTTAGGGTAGGGGACTCGTGACGTCATTATTCGGTACAAACTACACCGGGTTGTGACGTTACGCGAAAATTAAACTCAATGTGTTGCCTTTATTTCTCAATTACAAAAAAAAAATACGTGTCCGATATTTTTTATAAATCTACTCGACGGACAAAATAAAATATTTAGTCAAGTAGACAATTGCATAAAACTTTTTGCTAACACACCATTTTATACAATATATAGGTAAGTACCTGCACAGTTCACCATTTACACAAACAGGAACCAATTACGATTCACCCCAAATCAGGCTAGATTACACAAGTAAACATCGTTACAAATACTGCCTGAAAAGGGTTTACATAATAAGTTAGATCATTACACCAAAAAAGTACGAGAAACCGCAATGGTATCTATATAAAGGCGATTAATCAGTGAGTCTTGACGATTTATATTAAAAGTTGATAATAAAACTGAGTTAAAGAAATAGTAGAAATTTTTTGTACCATTTTATTAACTTTATGTATAATATTATCGTAGCCCTGAAGATCTTTTGTAATCTTAAAAAAAAAATACACTCAAGACATCAATTTATTTAAAAATGTTAACCTGAAAACAATCCACCCAACCACTGTTCATTCCCCATAATCGTTCGAAAACCATCAGTCGAGGGAGATGACAAATGAAATCCGAATGCAAAAGCCCGCCTCCCATTGGCTGGCGGCTCCCTTTATAACACCATGTGACAGGTCGGCCATTTAAATGTGCGGCCGGTGATTTATTTGCGTGTCCAACGAACCCTGCCCTTAAACTTTGACGTCAAACAACGTAGTGTACGGCTGGACACCGTTACGTGTTGATGGACTTTTATAGCATTCGCTGTAACAATTAATATGTTTCCAAACAAATAGGGTGAGTCTGATGGATTTGTGTTATTTGCTTTTGAAATTCTGTTTACAAAGTTGTCATTGGAATGCTTGCACTAATTGGTTGTTGCTATAAAATTTTATTGAGGGAAAAGGAAAAATAAAATACTCTTTGAATATATTGTACCGGACAGCAAGGAACGGGATTGGTATTGTCGTATATGATCTTATTTGTACCCCTTCTTTATCACTTTCATAATATGACACAGATTGACCATTTACAGCGGCTTCAACCTCGTGAATTTCAGAATTGCTTGTGATACTCTATTGTTCTGGGATAAAAAAGAGCCCGTAAAAAAATTTGTCCTTCCTCAGAATATATGTTAGTTCCTTGCCAATTTCAAATATAGAGAGTTCATTGGTAAAAAAGTAAAAAGCCATAGCTACTCGCTCAATTTTAATATTAGCATGAATGTTTGTCAAAGCGTAGGTGTTTTTCCCCACCATTTTAGTTGAAATGTTTTTTCATCGCAGTGACAACAAGTAAAGTCTCTCGTTTAAAATATAATAGCACATATGATACATTTGTAAATGGAACACGTTTATGGGTGGGTAATTGGGGTAATTCACAGCCAACTCCCGCGTATTCGCCGTGTACGGGCGACTGGCGCCCGCGTACGGATCGAAACGAGCGTTCCCACGTAGAACCATTTATAAAATCCGGTGGAATTGGGTCATCGTCAGCGATACAGCCGTGTCATTAACGGTTATGAGGTCAACGCTTGATAAGCCTGGCCGATTTTTTTGTCAGTGTTTAGTTATGGATTTAAATAAAAAAAGAAAAAGCTCTTTTATAATCTTTCATTTTTACTAATACCTAGATTGTGATATTATGTCTACGTACATGAAAAATTAATAACAAATCAATGCTCGGATTGTGTGCGGTGGTCTTCATCACTAATTTAATAATAGTAATAAGTGTTTTTAAATTCAAAAATAAATGTAAAGTTCCAGTGTCTATGAACGTAATATTTTCACAAAAAACACTTCAATATCTAATATGATTAATAAATGTGAAGTGAAATAGTATTAAATGATAAAAAGACTGTTTCCAACCGTTTCGATCAACTATGAGTGTATAAATCTACAACAAATCCCCAATATTATTTTAGCGTCTAAAAATAGCCGATAAGTGAAAATCTTGATAAGCATTTCGTCCTTTTTATTGTCGAAATATTTATTTTGCAAAGGCACTATACATTTTTTTGGTAAAGTTGAAAGCGCATCGATACTTTATAATTCCGTAGAATTCTGTCACGTCTGTGTATTTTCCGAAAATACAATTCCCTAGTTAGATTTTATAATTATAAACGCAGATTTATAATTATCATGTTTTTCAAATAAAAATTCCAAAACCTATGTTTCTCAATAACTATGAACTCTATTACACAGAATCGTATTTTTTTAACTACTCTCGCACTAATTAATGTCATTGTTCACAAAGAAAATGTCACACAAACAAAATTCCGTGAAGCAACATTTTATCTTGTAAATACTCAGAACATTGTCATGTAAAATTTTTATATTACGTTCGGATCGGATAGAGTCGCTTCTTAGCTTTCGGTCTCTACGGACCATAATGTATATGTATGTACGAGTACATTCGCACCTCAGCGCATCTGTATCTATTGCGAAAGGAAGCACCCCCGTTATAATGGAAATGGTATGAGGAGTAACAGACCTCTACATTCTATCAGTGTAGTTCGTAATACGTCCCGACAAAGTGTACTTTGTGCTGACACATCCACATTGTACAGTTTGCAAACATCATGGAGACTTTTATACTCTCTGGGATTGGTATCCCCTTTCTGACTCACCATGTAAATACAAGGTTAGGAAATAAGAACCGGTAAGCTACTGGTATAGATTTTCGAGACCCGAATGTGTATCGAAGTGCTTATGATAAGTAATAATATTTTTTACTTTTTTGCGTGATATTATAGCTACCCTTTCGAATCTTTAAACTTTATCATCAGGTTTGCTGCTTGCTGTGCCTTTGTTTACATTTAATTTTAATTAGTGGGGTCAGTGATTAAAATATTCCGCTACAACTATAAGAAATTATTATAAAAAAATAGTTGTGCCCCGCGGTTTCACCCGCGTTTGTTTCAGAGTTCCCACGGGAATTCCGAGATAAAAAGTACCCGATTGGCCCCCACACAGCACACCCTTCTATTTCCTTCACAATATTTTTTAAAGTATCTATTTTTACTATTTCTTATTTTGTACCTTTTTTTATATGGGGACCAATAAACTCATTTCTTCTTCTTCTTCTTCTATGTGTTAATGTATAAGCTATATTATTGTAAAGTTTCATTTAAATCCATCCAGTAGTTTTTGCGTGAAAGAGTAACAAACACCCATCCATCCATCCATCCATACATACAAACTTTCGCGTTTATAATATTAGTATACAAAAAAAGTTTACAAAGTTATAAGTAATAATACTTAAAATCGTCTTGGCTTCGTAACCCCTTCCTGATTCACCCTATATAGTAGATATTTCACCCAAAAAAATTGTACCTATACACCAATTATTATTATGTCGCTTTTGTTGCTTACTGTATCGTAGAAAGTACATATTTGGTGTGTTGTATAACAAAATATAGTAAATCTACGTCTTTTGTAGCGAACCGATCCGTCGTGCGCCGTGTTCAGTGGAAACTTGGGGAGATACGTACGTTAAATGGAAAAGGTAGGTAAGTTTTATCTTTTTGTCACCATTCCGCTGGCATGATTTGGTACTTTCTCTAATCTCCCAATACGTACTGGTTTTTTTTTTCATTAAAACTGATTTCAATTTAATGTATTCCATTTTTATTATCTTTAAATGAATTCACCCGCAGTAATTTCGGAGTTTCCGCGGCAATTCCGGGATGAAAAGTACCCTATGTCCTTCTCTGTACCCTGACAATTTGTATGCAAAATTTCATGATGAGCAGTTCAACCGTTACGGCGTGAAAGCGTAACAGACAGACAGATACAGACAGAGTTACTTTCGCATTTATAATAATAGTAGGGACAAGCTGTTCCTCGAGGTTTTACCCGCAGTAATTTCGGTGTTCTCGCGGGAATTCCGGGTTACAAAATACAAAGTTCAAAGATTTTATTCGTAAACATGTTTACAGGTCATTAAAATACATTAAGGTCTAATTACTAGTAGTACATTGTACACAATGTTCACATTTTACACCCGTAATCCCTCACAACATCTTTGTAAGAAATAACGTGAAAGATCAGTAGATAATATGTTTATACCAAAAATAATATTAAAAAAAAAATAAACATACAAGTCTATGTTACTCAGGGACAATGTATCAAGTCTTTCCCCTTTATAACATTAATTTAAATGTTCACATACCTATAAAGTTATACCTACGACCTGATTGATGACCAAGACTGAGAAACGGTTTTTAGAAATTAATTCTAAAGGGACGAGCAACAAAATGTTTTTGTGGAAATACTGATTCTATTGAAGTTAGGGTCGTGTTGATCAATGTATGAACCCTTCTTTTCAAATAAAGTAACAAGTTTTTCAGGGGTTTGTAGTAATTCATCCCCTAAAGTGAAAAAAGTGAGACATTGGGGAGACATGCAGCTAGTAACAGATAAAACTGACTGACTGATTTCACAACTCAAAACTTTAACAGCTAGAAAATTGGATACAAGTTCTTTTTAGGATATGTAGGTACCTATGTGTACCTACGTGATAATTGTAAAAAAGGTTAGATTTGTAAACAGTTGGCATTGCCTAGGTATTTGTGGGCACCCCGACACACTAACGGCTGCACTCAGAGTAATTTTAATTATTACTTAATTTGAAGTATGTAAAAGATTTTAAATTAATCAACCTAATTTAACTTAATTAGTTAATAAATGTTAATTAACATTAATTTAATGAACGTCTCTGATAGCGGCAATTTTGTTTTTAAAATCTTTTCTTAAAATTTACTCATATTAAATTGATTATCCTTACTTAAAATTAAGTAATCATTAAACGGCTCTGAGTGCGGCTGTGAGTAGGTTAGGTTTGAAAATTGAACTGAGACCACAACAGTGTCAAATGGTACCGATGGAACCGATTTCTAATGTACAAGCTCCCACAGTCCCACCACATCTTCTGTCTTGAGCATTTTATAACGTACATATTAGTTTACAAACTAACAGTTTTTAAAATTTTACGGTGATATAGTACCTAACCAACCATTACAGAAGTATCTTTGAAGATTTAATTCCGAGCGAGAGAAATACGGGTTCAAAGTTTGTATGTGTTGTTGTTACTTCTTTGACGTTGTGACAGATTTATTATTTTTGGAATTGCCACCTTCATATATTCAGCGGAAACTGATAGCTTATTTTCGTCTCGCTTTCGTTTAGCTCTTGTAAGTTTAACCTCAAAAATTTAACGAGATATTCATAAAATTTTAAAACTGTAAACAACTAATTATTCTAATACATAGTAGAAAATTGTGAAATTCCGAATCTTTTCTCAATAAAAACTATAAAATCGGTACCTGCCGTTATAAAATCTCAAGATTTAGGATGAAAAATAAAAACATCCCCGAGTAGGAAGGAATTCTATCTAATAAATGCCTTGTCACTTAAATTGAATCGCCCAAATCCAATTTATCCATCGGAGTTTCTTTCACCTTTCCATCCATACGACATCACCTGTATGTAGCGAATCGTTGTCGAAGTGAATGTGGAATGAATACGAAGCGTCACGGCTGGTCCGGCAGCCCCACGTAGGGCTGCAATCAAATAAACGGAGCACGTGCCCAAGCGTCGGCCACCGTTCGACAATGGACACTAGCGATCCAATAGATCGGTCGTACGATTGCGCACAGGTCTGCAGACTGGCAGTGATTTTAAGGGCGATGTTTGTTTTTTTTCGTAACAATTTATTAGAACGAAGTTCTTTATCGCACGGTACGGATGGGAGTAAAAATTCATTTCCGTCACGGCGTCATATTGCTGCTCTACAGAAAAACAGCAACTGTAGTTTTTTTTTCGTAAGTAATGATTTGTTTTGTATTTTTTTCCTTTTTTCAGTTTAATATGAAAAAACTTTGCGACACTCACGCATCTTTGTA
Source organism: Zygaena filipendulae (assembly GCA_907165275.2). NCBI lineage: Eukaryota > Metazoa > Arthropoda > Insecta > Lepidoptera > Zygaenidae > Zygaena > Zygaena filipendulae. Next base: position 2,486,394 of record OU015650.1, read on the forward strand.
CCTATAATAAAACAAAATCTGGCCAGGATTTTTTGTTTATTTGTCAATATTGTTAACAGATCTGCTTTCGCTAACAGTAACTAACTTTCGCTAACTATACGGTACTTATACTAAATTTATTCCAGAAGATTTATGTTAATCACTGTTTCATCGGAATTAGTTCAAGGAAATAGGAGCAAGTGAGCAACCACTATAACCATTATTACAATTGCAACTTAAAGTGAAGCAACTATGGTGTCAGTTTTAGTGTACCTCCGCGTGTGAAACCGCAGGCACTATATATAGGAAATAAGTTAATAAATGAATCTTTGAAGGCATGATAACTTTAAAATTAAAAGTTTCATGACATAGGATTGAATTAAGACCTATGCATTAGGTTCAATCTATTCTAGTGATTTTGATTTCATTCTTATAATGGCGTATTCTTTACACTGGTACACTCACGTATTATACACCTTTAGGAGAGCTCGGATGTCATTTATGGAAATAATTGAAGAAATCATTACCTGAAACAAACCATTTAAGAAACAAGTCAATATATTTTATGATTACAATGCAATGAAGGTACAATCAACACGAGCTAAAATAGACTTGTATCCGGGGTATGAAAATCAAAATTCTAGGTATTTAGTCCGTCTTGTAAATTAATAAAATATAATAGACCCGTATTTTTAGCTTTTTCAAATTGTTGAAAAAATTCTAACATAAAACGCATTAATGTTTAGGAGTGGGGCTCTTGACGTCATAACGTTCTATAAACTGTAGCACGGCGTGACGTCACGCGACATTTCAACTTAATGTATCTCTGTTAATTTTTGATTACGTAAAAAATAAAAAAATACGTGTCTAATATTTTTTATTAATCTACAAGACGGTTAAACATTAAAATTTGGTTGACGAGCCCCATTAAATGCTTATATTTTAAACTGTTCCGAGTCAATTTTCATAGATACGTCGCGTCGGTAAAAATAAATGTGTAAGTATTTGTAGAAATTGAGCCGGTCATAATCCCCCGATATTCCATTTCTGCGTTATATTTGGACAAATTCCTCGTACCCATATCACACACGTCGAAAGTTTGGGCACAATGGCAGACGGATTGGACGACGTGCGACGTGAGCTCGCACAAGTTCGCTTCAGATTGATATATCATTTTAGAATTATACCATCACCCTTGTAATAATACGTAGGTATCTACGTACGAGTAGGTATATGTGTAATACTAATAATGTTTTCTATATCTATGCTAATACTAGTTGCTGCCGCAGTTTCGTCCCCGTCAAATTCGGAGTTCCCGCGGGAATTGTCTATATTGGACTCTTTTGGATGACAAGGTTGCTAGTGGATCGAAACAGAGGATCCTAGTGGACCCAGGCGTATCTTTATCAAGTTAATCTGTTAATAATGTTATTTATAACCAACGGTATATTGTAACTTTTATTGATTAATAAATTAAAAAAAAAATATATATAGGTACATGTGTAGGTATTATCTAACTTTAAACTGTACGCAGTACGACTTGACTGATCAAACTACTGATGTCAAAGAACTGCAGTTAGTTCTTGAAACGCTTGTATGTATAGTAGAGTTCGTGAGTGGTAAATAGAAATTCACTAGGTAGATGCTACCAACTTTAGTAGATCGTTCCTCGTCGCAAAATTGTATGAAAAAGTGGTTGTTTAAAATACTTAAATAGCTCTTGGAATTTGGTCGGATTAATGTTCGAGGTGGCACTTATCGCAGGCAATAAACGGATAAATACCAGCATTTAGTATTAGCACTTAACGAGGAGACAGCGGTGAAAGGAAGCCATTATGTCCCCAAAAAATTGAGGTGGAAATACACTTGCAGGTTAATGATTTTCTTATGCGATTAGGTAGGTACTTATTATTGAATCTAATTCACATGTATTCTCTTACGACTCAGAGTCGTTTTAATTATTACTTAATTTTAAGTAAAAGTTTTAAAAACAAATAAATTTAACGTAGGTAATTAGTTAAATGCTAACTATCATTAATTTAATGGACGTCTCTGTGTGCGACAGTTTTGTTTTTAAAATCTTTAAATACTTAAAATAGGTAATCATTAAAACTACCCTGAGTGCGGCCGTAAACTCTTGTATCATATTATTTTCATAGTTTTCCATATCTTAGATAAAGTTATCTGTAAAGAAATAGTTAAGGCAACAAGCGATGTACTTTTTGCCAAAGTACAATATGAACCTTTTTACCGATTGATACTTCCTTGGATAGAGTTGAAATGTTAATGTCTGTAGCAGCTGTTTGTCTGTATAGGTGTATATTTTCTCTGCACAAATCACCATTTTCGCTTTACGAAATAGGACCTCCTTTTCGATGTAAGTAGGTACATTCTTCTCTTTCTATTAAGTAATGAAGATAAAATAAATAAAGTACTTGCCTTAAATCAAAGTTTATGCTGTAAGACCGCTTTTTGCGCTGTATTTTTGTTAATTTACATCTACTCGTGATATACCTACCTATACCTAGACGTAAGTTTTGGGCTCTAAAGTACTAGTAGGTATATTTGGATTTGAATGTTTAAATTTTAAAGTGAAGTTTGAACAATGAAATTTTCATTGGAATAAACGGCAAATTTGCTCAAAACTAGCGTTGTGTAAGGAAGTGTTCACACACGGCTGCGCCCCGGACCCGTCTGTCGTCACTGTCGACGGCGCAACGCTCGCGTGAATCCGGAATCCAGAATGTTGCCATCTCCTGTCCAATTTCGTTTAATATAATAAAATTACACCCCAATTTTAAATACATATATAGCCACGGTTAAAAACGTCGTCGTATCCACAAAACTAAATTTATGATAGCAAAGAAATTATAGTACAAAGAAACCATTGTTTGTGAAGTAATAATGTGATTTTAATAAAATGTTTTTGGGTTAATTTTCGTCTAAAAGGTTTTAGTTTTTATTAAGTACTTATTTATAAAAAAAGACCTACATTTAAAAAAGTTCAATTCTTTTCACAAATCAATATAAACATACAGTATCATTACATCTATATCAGTATCAGTACATCTACATATATAGCGAAATTGAAGGGACCGGGTACTTTATTACGTTATAAAGAGTTTTCGTTAAATGGAGAAGTAAAAGAAAAAAAAATTTACCGAATAATTAAGAATCTTCCTTTTACTGGCCTTGTGTTCAATTCAAAAATTTGAAAGCAGCTAAGAATAAGATATACAACCCATAGCAATAAGAAGATAGTAGGAAATAACCTAAATAAACACGTACTAGGCAATAACAACAAACAAATTAAAACATTTTTAAAAATTCTATTGTACGTACGAAACATTTGCGACTCTATCTCAGTACTGTGTAGGTATTTTCAGTAAAGTTAAGGTTTATTGGGATCTAAATAATGATGTATTGTTTCGCTATTGAAGTGGTTGCTACGCCAAAAAGGTGTTCCAATGGGGTAACAATGTAAACTAAACAAACCTTAGCAATTACTACGTTTTGAGGAGGTTTTTCGTTAAATAGAAGTTCCCTTTAAACAGTTGACACTGTACTTGCGTACATAAAACGAACCTAGGTAGGTTCAATGGATATTGATGAACAAAGAAATGAAAAATCAAATTTCGGGCGACTATTCAATTTCATTTAAAAGTAATGGCAGCTATAAATCTCACTTGTAGAGCTTTGGAGAAAAAAAAAAACAATCTAGCGCGGGAAATAGCTGAAAAGAGTTCTTATACAATGAAAAGACCTATCACTCCTTAGTACTGAAGACGGGGAAAAAATGTCTTTTCCTGGACGTCTGTGTTTTTGCTGAATAGCCATTTTAGTTTCCACCATCTGTCTGTTATAAAGGAGGTTCTTCATAGACGGATGTTCTTTACTTTTAGGTATTAGGTATTTATTATTATATAATTATTATATTATATAATTATTATATTATATTATTATATTATCCGTACATATAAAATTATTTGTCCTGAAGGACTTTTTATTATTTCATGAACTCAGTTAAATAAATGAATACTTTTTTGGTGAATTAACGTAGGTAAATACGTAGTTTTACAACGCAATTCTTTTTACGTATACAATATACATACGCATTAACTATCAATGTGATAATGAGGTCATGAATCAAGATATCGACGCATTGCTGATTAAATCCCATGATTAATGTAATTGATGGATTCGGCACAAATGAGCTTTCAATTTACGATAATTTCAATATTTGCACCGGCTACCTATTGCATTGGTACACATTTTTAATTTAAAATCGCAAAATATTCCCGAAACGTGTAAATTAATTTAACTTAACAATTATTGTTTCTCAGCAAATTATTATTATCCTAATATAAATTTTATAAGACGTAAAATTCTACTCAAAGCTGTAATTCCAGCTTGTCAGTTTCGTGGTACATGATAATGTAATGAAATTTTTGTTAGGTATTATTTCAAATTGAACTGAGTAATAATAATTCGCCCTGAGCTCCGAGCAACCAAGAAATTCCTTGATGGGATCGCTAAAATAAATTTAACATTCTACGACCCTTCTTAATCCATCAGCTATTATCCAAATGTGAATATTTAATCCTTTGACGACTCATATAAAAACTTTTCCAATCTAACATCCAATAGGGATGTGCAGTAAAATGGGGCCTATAGATTAATTTCCAATTCAGAATTCCGATCACGTTCGTACCTTTCGGTACAGTTAAAGGTTTACAACTAGTCCCCAGGGATACGGGTTATGTCGAACTAACTCCGCGCCTCCTATTCGCTGTAATATTTCACGTATCGTTCACGTGACGCGAGTGCGTACGGCCCCATTAATTTGTAATGCTATTAAATCATGTATCGATATAGAAATTGAACTTTAAGGTCTCCTGTGTTAAGGTTATTTATTATTTTAACTAGTAATCCGTGAAGTACATATTCGTCAATTCTTTATTATTATACTATACTGCCAGCTAAATATTATGTACAAGTATGAATTGTTTATGTAGCTCTCTACGCAGTGCTACGAGGCGTAGAAATTACTTCCGTAGGCAGCTACGCTGTAGCTTCGCGCTACAACAGGTATTTTATGTTTCAGTAACAAAAAAATCTATAGTTCTTTGTTCCGTTTGTATAGAAATTGAAATTGAAAATAACTTACAATACACAAAAAAAATGCAAACACTTAAAACTAATACTCAGATTGCGTTGCGCCAAAAAGGCAGCCAGTTCAGCATAAGTCGGGTGGTGGCAAAGATCACCCGGCGCTGGTCTTCCGCCGGAGCCTATTTCAAAACTACCACAAATCAAACTTTATTTTTATATCCCGTCTAGCATTTAGTTTATTATAAAACTACTCGTAACATTTAATGCTGCTTAAAAATACGCTTCTAACAATGTAATATTAAATATAAAATAATAAACCATTATAAAAACGATTTTTTTTTCTTTGATTAGCCCTTCTGTAAAAAAGTGTAATTTTGATTTGTGTTATGGTCTTGAATTTAAGCAGTTGTGTTTGGAGTCTCCATTTCGATATAGATACCTACATGTGATATGTCTATATAATTATCGTTTTAAAAATCAAGCAAATTCTTTGAAAGCGAAGTTACTGATTGGAAATACCAACATTTGTTTTATTTACAGTCCCTTTTCACTTCTATCGTAACAGTACAAGGATAATTGGAGCAAAAACGCAAGCGAAGCAAACCGCTATAAATCGGTTTAAACTGACTGGATGCTTTCATAAAAAACTACGGGACAATAACGTTAAAAAAACGAAACAACTAGCGCTGACTACGTTGTTTTCAATTGAGCTGAGCTGTGGAAATATTAATTGGAAATAAAATGGCTTTTATCTTTTCCGCCAACTTCCATTTCTCTATAAATTAGTAATAATAATAATATATGTAGATACATATGTCATATATTTATCATATCAGATGAAACGCGTTATGTTTTTAACATCAGGGATTTTTTTTTATGTCACATAAGATTCTTCCAAGTTTTCATTTCATTTCATTTATTTATTTGCTTAAAATATGGTTACAATATATGGTTCATTTATGATTAATTTTTTATATTATATCTACGTATTTTTGTTAGCATTGCATGTTTGGAAAAGGCTATTTAGGCTAATTTGGCATGCACGTTGTCAGGGGTACAGAGAAGGACATAGTCATAGAGTACTTTTTATCCTGGAATTTCCGCGACAACTCCGAAATTGCCGCGGGTGAAACCGCGGGGCACAGCTAGTTATTTATACATTTTTATCACATTTACAATTTCTTTAGTGAAGAAACTTGAGTTTGACGTATTAAAAGTATTTTTTAACGAGAGAATCAAATATCTATTATTTGAATATTATGTATATATGTATTTGAAAACAATCGAGTATATTTCAATAAGACGATCATCATGCAATTAAGCAGCGTTCCCATTTGTAATATCGCAGTCGACAACGTCCAATCGATAATAATCGATTTGTCGTCTGAATGTAAATTTAATTGATACTGACGAGTGCTCTTCGCATTGCTGGTGGCGAATGATTAATTGGAGCCAAATGAGATGATGCTCTGGCAAATGATGCGCGATAAAATTTTAATCACACACCGTTTTGTCGGGTCTTTGATTGCAATCGACGATTTTGATATTACCATAGGTACATTATAATACAAAAACTGCTGTCTATTCGGCGGTTCATTTGAACTCGTTCCATACACGTATACCTCACGGATTCGAATAAAATGTTGGATAGATTGTCCCAGATCAATATTATATATATAGGTGTTATAGATTGCATTTATCCTAGAGCTATAGAGGGCTCGAGGGATTCAGCTAGTAAAATAACAATAATAAGCGGCTTATAATAAGCTTTTGACGCGAACCGTTGATCACCAGTGTGCTCTTGATTACACATTATCCATAAAATGTATAATAAATTATATTTTTAATACCTGCAGTTCATGCTTATATCCTGTGAATGTGAGTTTATTTTTGTTTGTTACGCTTTCACGCCTTAACGGCTCAACTGATCATCATAAAAAGCACAGGTAACTTTTGTCCCGGAATTCCCGCGAGAACTTCAAAAGTAAGGGTATGAAACTGCGGGGAACAGCTAGTATATTTATGAAGATAATTTTACCGTCAATGCATAGCAAAGACATTTCAAAAAACGTTAAGAGATCGACTTTATGCAGATACATGATAAAAATGAAAGTTCGCTATTGCCAAGTAAATTAACTGCCAAAGAACTAAAATTCTCGTTTGAATTCCGTCATGGCTCATATAATTAATACGCCATTTTACGCTATAATCGCCTTACGGTGACACCATATATACGCATATGGGGTGACAAATGGTGACTGTGGTGCTTTATTAGTAGCTTTAACTTCCACTTTAGCTAACATATTCCCAATTTGCCATATTACGTATCTAGTTTAAAATTAAAATATCTGGGCGACCGAGCTTCGCTCGTAGCGCCATCAGTTGTTAAGTAGAAAAAACATAACCAAACAATCATTTTTATTGATTGAAAACACGAAGAAAACGATATTTTCTAAAAATGTAACCTAGCTAGTTTGATTGATCGCCCCCGAAACCCCCTATATACCTACTAAATTTCATGAAAATCTTTGGAGCCGTTTTCGAGATTCAGATTATACAATTATGTACATATACAAGAATAGGGATGTTGATTACTTTTAAAAATCAAAATTCTAATTAGTCCGTCAGTTAGAAAATAAAAAAACAATAGACACCTATTTTTTGCTTTTTCAAATAAATTAAAATATACAGAGATAAAGCGCATTAAAGTTTAGGGTGAGGGGGTAGTGACGTCACTAACCGCAAAAAATTAAAACCGACTTCCAAAAACACCTAACTAAAAATCTTAAAAATAAAACGCCAAAAATAACAACATACTGATTTAATCCAAAAGACAAAAACACACGTAACATTATTATTGGTTTGTGCTACCACTAATCGGTTTGAATTCGGTGACAAGCCCGCTGGTGTCTGCCCACTTGGGTTGTCCTGCTCACGAAGAGCTGGTGGCGGGAGTCGACTTAGCCCATCTACCTCCTCCATATTTGGCTTGTCACCGACTTCATACCGATTAGTGGTAGCACAAACCAATAATAATATTACGTGTGTTTTTGTCTTTTGGATTAAATCAGTATGTTGTTATTTTTGGCGTTTTATTTTTAAGATTTTTAGTTAGGTGTTTTTGGAAGTCGGTTTTAATTTTTTTGTTAAAATTTTGTTTATTTCTCGCTTTTAAGTGACTTAGTTTGTAATTTCTCTAAATTGCAATAGCCTTATGTCAACTGCTCATCACCTTTTACAAAACATTGCTTTTCCCGACGCAGGGACGCTAATTATTGAGGAGTTCTCCTGGTACATCATCATCAGTTCCACTTCACCATATACATTGTGACGAGCATAAATTGTTTAGAAACCATATTAAAGTTAACGAATCGGAATCTGTGAAATACCTATTATTTAGTAGTTCTGATGACCATCTGTGGTCTTCATCATCAGTTCCACTTCTTCAAATTTTACTTTCCGAAAGAAAATAAACGATTTACTATAAAAAATCTAAAAATCGCTATAGGTGTACCTATAATTTTTGAAGAGTTCCCTCGATTACTCCAAGATTCCGTCATCAGATCTCGACTTGGTGACAATGGAATCAATTTGGGAGTATCCCCTTTCAAACAAAAAAACAATTTTTGAAATCGCTCCAATCGGAATCCGTGAAATACGTATTATTGTTGAGTAGTTCCGATGACAATCTGTGGTCTTCATCATCAGTTCCACTTCTTCAAATTTTGCTTTTCAAAAGCAAATAAACGATTTACTATAAAAAATACCCAAATCGCTATAGGTGTGCCTATAATTTTTGAAGAGTTCCCTCGATTTCTCCAAGATCCCATCATCAGATCTGGATTTGGTGGCAATGGGACCTAATTGGGAGTATACAACAAACAAAAAAAAAAAAAAAAAAAGTATCAAACAAAAAAAGAATTTTTCAAATCGGTCCAGCCGTCTTCGAGTAATCGGTGAACATACATAAAAAAAAAAAAAAAAAACATACATACAACCGAACATAGAACCTCCTCCTTTTTGGAAGTCGGTTAAAAACCGCCATACAAACTGTCAGAATAGTGACGTCACGTGAAATTTCAACTCAATATATCGCCGTTATTTTTTGATTAAGTAAAAAAAGAAAAAATACGTGTCCAATATTTTTTAATAATCTACAAGACGGACTAAAAAAAAAATTAGTCAACATGCCTATTGTTCGTTTAAATATGTATACATAGTAGATTATTGTAAAACACTGTGTGACACCGTGCTCAAAATTCATGCCACATGAATGGAGATAATAACACGAATGTAATCGGTATATACCTACACTGAATCCCCGTGTCTCCTGACTTGCATATAGGTATACAACGTACAGTTGGCGGCGGAAAAGTTAAAAGGATCGGGGGACGAATTTATGTCAAAACAGCTGTTGCCTTCGTTTTCGAATTGCTTGAATTTTGCATTTTTCTTTTCGGAAACTGATTTCGATACAATTTTTTTTATTAAATAAGTGTGTAGGTACCTCAAACACACTATGGTAAAATAACATGTGCTAATTGAGTGATTGAATAAGCTCCAGAGTAGACTTGTGGTAAGAAAACTTTCGCACAAGGCTTCCTATTACGCATAACTATATGCCCGCGGTTTCACTCGCGTAAGTTTCAGAATTTGTGCAGAAACTTCTACTTAATTTTGTGGGGATTGTACGGAATAGGTAACAGTTAGTTTCTAATACGATTATTGAATGACGTGCATTTGCAATGATAACTCTTCCACTTTTTGCTAGCTATTTCCTTGCGGTTTCACCTACGTTAATTTCGGAGTTGCTGCGGGAATTCCGGGATACGAAATATCCTATGTACTTTTCTATATCCCTGTCAACGTGTATGCCAAATTCCATGATGATCAGTTGAGTAGTTAAGGTGTAAAAAAATAACAGACAGACAGTCAAAGTAACTTTCACTTTTACAATATTAGTACCTATGTGGATTTATTCTATTATCCACACAAATTAGGTACGTACGTAATGATAACGTAATCCATCCATCCATAATACTTTCGCGTTTATAATATTAGTAGGATGGTACATAACCCTTCGTGCGCGAGTCCGACTCGCACGTAGCCGGTTGTTTTTAACGGCCGTTTTCAACAATCTACATAAGGTAAGATTATTATTCGCAAATAGGCTTGATTGTCAGTACATGAACCATTGTTATATGGTTCATGCATTGACAAACAAACAAATGTCTAGATGTAACTATAATTCATAATTAATTTGTATTACTAACAATAGTTTATAAGAAATGATGTTACTAACAGAATTGATCCATGTCGATGGTCGAACTAAATGAAATTTATTATTATTATTTAAAACAACCAATAACAGGATAGTGCACCTATTGAGTTTAAATAAGCATTTCGAACTTCATATCCGCACAGGTTAATCGGAAGCAATACACTCGTATACGATATTATTACTTCGTATCGATTTTAACGTGATCCGCTTACGAAATGAGCTGGCGTTCGAACGTGCATCGCCGACGTATTATTTTCGACGCTTCAGTTTTAATAATTCAGTTCTTCATTACGACGATCGAAGATAAATTCATAATTATGTATCTACTCTAAAACATTACTTGTTTGTACCGTTAGCAAGGTATCCGTGTGCGAAACCTTCACACTAGGCCTTCTCTTGCTGCCTGCCTCTCGGGGAGGCAGCAGAGGTGTCTGCGTCGGGGCAGAGCCCCCTGCAGTGGGCGATCCCACGCTGTCCGCCACTACGGACAGGAACTGGGGGGCGGTCCACATACCGCGTGGATCGTCGGGGCCAAGCTAGATGGGCAGCGTTGCCTCGTCATCGCGAGCGATAAGCTCGCGCGGGTATCGCTTCCCCTCGGGTGGACGGGCGTGGAGGGGGACCAGACCACGGATGTGCTCGTGGTCCGACGCAGCCGCCCGCTCGAACATCCGGGAGGAGAGCCGCTGGACGAACTCGCCCAGCGGCTCGACTCTCAGGTCCCTCTGGATGACAGAGTTCCGCACGAAGCGCGGAGCTCCGGCAGCGGCACGCAGTGCCATGGCTTGCTGCGAATCCAAGCTCGCGCGCAGGGACGCACATGGCAGTGCGTACCATGCCGGAGCGGCGTAAGTGAGTCGGGGCCTAAATGCGAAATTTCTATTCACTGTCCATTCATAGAGTGCGTTACTGTGCGTAATATGTGTGTGTGTGATAGAACAAATAATCTTATATCGAAGTTTTAAGGTTATTATAACAGATATACAATAAGAGATTATAAAAATATTACATTGGAATCACCCTTGGGAATAACGGTAGAGAATCATAAAAACTGTGTTTTAAGCTCAAACTTTGCGGCTTGATGTTGAGTTTTACAATTACGTATTATACAGGATGGAAACGTTACGTGTGTCCAGACGATTTGAAAATAATAATAATAATCCACTTCACAACACACAGAGCTACTTGATCCCACACTATGCTATGAGCTTGTGTCGTGGAAACCAAGCAAACGTGATATATATTATACTACATAAATTTTTATATATTATACTATAGATAAATATATACACGCTGGAAAATGGAACCCTGTCAATGATAGCTGATAAAGTCAAAGATATTTTAACAAAAAGAAAATCTAAGATACCTATACTGTATTTTTTTTCCAGTTTTTAAGATGCTCAATGAAGTACCTACTTTTATGATCATCATACTCAAATATACCTGTTTTACGGTTTTATTAAAAGTTGCAAAACGGTAATTTTTTTATTGTTTTTATACATTTTATATTATACATTAAGCGTTACAGATTCTATAGAACCCAAAGTATTTCAAAAACAAAAAATTGCCGAAATAATTGTCTGGATACTCTTAACGTTTCCACCCAGTAAGTACCTACAGGCAAGAACTTCTGTATTTAAATTATCTAATATGCACGTAACTACCTACGTATTCTGAGCCTCGACTGGGTTAAGGGAGGTTGGGAAGCGTGACGTATGTTTTATTTATTTTTATCATCTCATATTTTCCGGCAAACGGGCGATTTTCAGTCACAGAATGTTATGGTTATTTTAGTGCTGTTTATATTGAAATAAATATTCCGCTTTATACGTACAGCATGATAAAGGCGACGACCATTTCCATTTGCAAGCATATAGGCACTCCCTGCCTTTAGTATTCAGGCAGGATTAGGGATTAGCATCTGAGTACCTATTCGCTTTGATTTGATGTAGGTAATGGACTGAAGGGTACTTTGATCAGACGTTTAGGGACTTTCTAAACGAATTGGACGAAAAATAAGAAAAAATCCCGTTATCATTCTTTATTCTTTATTATTCTTTTGCTGAATATGCAGTAACCAATCATATATTACAAGTAAAATTGACATAAATATCCATTTAGAATTTTATCTAATAAATTATTGTTTTTTTTTTGAGAAATTAATAGAATTGTTTTGCGATTGTGCACAACTTTGATATAAACTTACTTTATTTGATTTGTATTAAAGTTTATAATATATTTTAACCGATCATCATGAAATTTTACATGCACGTTATTAGAGATACATAGAAGGACATAGGATACTTTTTACCCCGGAATTCCCGCGGGAACGCTGAAATTACTGCAGATGAAACCGCACGGAACAGCTAGTAAATAAATAAATTTGCTTGATATATTTTCTCTTTATTAGATAAGTTTCTTTTAATTTGGTTCTCCAGATATTATCAACAATTTTTAAAACATAATATCGAATATCGATAGTAAATATCGAATTTAAATAAAATGTGAACATCCTACTAATATCCTACTAATATTATAAATGTGAAAGTGTGGATGTTTGAATATTTAGATGTTTGGATGTTTGTTACTCAATCACGCAAAAACGGCTGAACGGATTTGGATGAAATTTGGCATACACGTTGTCAGGGGTACAGAGAAGGACATAGGGTACTTTTTATCCAGGGATCCCGCGGAAACTCCGAAATTACCGCGGGTGGGGCAGAGCTAGTAATTTTATAAAGCAACCGCCATTATACTGAAGGTAGGTGTTTCTATATTTTTGAGCTTATTTTTTTTACACGTTCAAACTCTTTTCTGATATTTCGCTTATGAGAATACTAAAATGCAGTGTAACAATCGATGAGGATGTTCACCTGTGAAGCTCCGGCCACATGATCCCGTTTATTCCACCCCGTTAAGCGGAAGACGATAAAAATGGCTGCGCCACGAACGGAGCACTTATTAATAACTAGTTGTGCCCCGCGGTTTCGCCCGCGTTAATTTCAGAGTTCCCGCGGGAATTCCGGGACAAAAAGTACCCAATGTGTCAATCTGATGTATAAGCTATATTATTGTAAAGTTTCATTTAAATCCATTCAGTAGTTTTTGCGTGAAAGAGTAACAAACATCCATCCATCCATCCATACATTCTTACAAACTTTCGCATTTATAATATTAGTAGGATACTTAGTCATATGAATACCTAAATAATTTCATATTGTTGTATATTATCTATACCTCGTTACTAATATCATAAGGAAAAAAGATGTAATTTTTTGTATGTTTGTTTACTTAAAGGAAGATAGTGTTTCTATCAAAAATTCCAGAATTTTCATGGGAACTAAGAGAATGAAACCGTAGGAGATCTACTAAGTATTTATAATATAATTACTGATTAACAATATCACTCTATTCTGTTTTTGAAATACTTAAGTTTTAGTGTGTTTGAAAGAGTGTTTTAATACCTAATTATGTACAGTTACATACAAGACTTTATCTACACCCATGATGTTATGAATCCTCTATAAAATGTTCTGGAACCATAGGGTACTACTTTAAATCATTAAATTGAAAACAATGCAGTCTTTGAATTTACATTAATGTTTTACAACCCACCTTCAATTTAATTAAAGCTTATTAAAGCGGGAATATAAATTTAATTTATTTTACGGGTGTTTTTTTTTTAATGTTCAAAAGTGGGATATAATGTTAGTATAATATTGTGACGCGTCGATTACCATTAACCTCCTTTAATGTGGTATGCAATAATTAACTGCGCGGTGAAGTATTGTAACCAGATTTTGATATTGAAAAAAGTATCTCATTTTTAATTAAAAGCACAGTCTCAAACGGTCTTTTGCAAAAAAAAAACATGTGTTTTCTCACACATTAATTGAATTCTGTATTCATAAACATTATTCATACGTCGATCGCTTCTAAAGGCATTGTCTGTCTTGTTCCTTGCACTGCAAAATGAAGAAGAAAAATGAAGGCTTGATAACGTAGTTTGAGTAGTGGATATAGTCAGCTAAGCCTTTTTATCTAATCCCGCTGTGGTCGGATTATTGTCATATGCTGACCACAACTAAAGTAAAATATCAAAACTGTTAGAAAATTGGCGAACTTTTGGCGGTTGTTGGGTTGGTTTTACTTTTAAATATTTTTTTTATATTTTAAAATTAAATATGTCAAGATTAAGGGACTCCATGAGGTCAAACTAACACCAAAAATATGTTAGCTATATAAAATCGTTTCAATATACAATATAGTCTGAAATATAAAATAGACCCTATTTTTGGCGCAAGTTTGTCCTTATAGAATCCCTTAACCTAATTTTTTACTGGGTTACCCTAAATCCAACACATTTAATTTTGAATTAGGTGAATAAAAAATGCTATATTATAAAGTACGAGATTTTAGAAAAAGCATCATTGTCACCCTAATCACTTATCGATCATGTCATTAAAGCGTTTGTGGTCACATAAACGCTGCGCTAGTAAAACTTTAGTAGATACTAGCTGATCCGCGCGGTTTCACCCGCGATAATTTTGGAGTTCCCGCGGAATTGCCCCTTACAAACTTTGCAATCCCTTAGGGGTTGAATTTTCAAAAATCCTTTCTTGACACACCCTCCAAGTTTCAGGTCTCTTCGATCAGCGGTTTAGGCGTTGAACTGTCATTCAGTCATTGAGGACGAAGCATATTATATGTATAGATTAGATATTTAATATAATTGAAAACTTTTTGATTATAATTGCTTGAACCGTAGCATAACTATTAACTATAAAATTGTTGATAGGTTCTGATTACAGTGCAGGTCGTGGTAGGTTAATTATTATAATGAACTATAAACTAACTCTTATTACCGGTTTCACTTGTGCGATTTTGCCGTTTCGTTCCAGACAATTACAAACAAACTTACCAACTTTTCCTCTTCATCCATACCAATATTAAAAATACGAAAGTAACTCTGTCTGTTTATTTCTTATCTATTACCTTTTTACACCTTAATTATTCAATTCATTATCATGAAAGCATACATGGGTTTTTAATAGGATATAGGTTGATTCTATCCTGAATTTTTCGCGGGAATGCCAAAATTAACGCGGGTAAAACCGCGTGTAACAACTAGTTCCCAATGAAACTTTTGCTTCGGTTACGTAAGAAATGGTAACAAATAACAATGTCCAGTACATTTCCGACAAAGAAATTAAACAAGGTGGGGTTCTTCTGTTGCTGTCAAACACACGGATCCATTAAGCACGCTCGCGCCGACCAACGCCCGGGGATAGTGCAAGTTATAAGCGACACGCGTTGGCTACAGTCAGCGTCAAAAAAGACAAAAAAAATCAGGTGTCCACATAGTGCTGCTTGCTATACGTGATCATAATCATCTATACGAAAAATATGAACATCCGAATTGATAACCTCCTCTTTTTGGAGTCGGTAAAAAGCTTAGTGATTGTTGTGAGCACACAGAGTTTTATTTATTTACTGGCTGTTCCCTGCGGTTTCACCCGCGGAAATTTCGCATTTCCCGCGGGGAATCCGGGAGATAAAAGTACTCTATGTCCTTTTCTGTACCCCTGACAACGCAAAATATCATGATGATCAGTTGTGCCGTTAAGGCGTGAAAGTGTAACAAACAAACAAACTAGCTTTTGCATTTATAATAATAGTAAGTATATAGCAAACATAGTAAATATGCGAGTACATAGTGAAGTAGGTAATAATTTTTTTTTTTTACGTTTTGACCACTCTCCACCAGTCGACTTGGAATATAATATTATAATAGTTAATATTTTGTTCAAATATTAACTTACCTAATTAAATAACCTGGTGTTAAGGGGCTAATTAAAAAAGAATCGGTTTCTATAAGCCTCAGAAATTATATTTATATAATGTTATAGTGAGGAATTTTATCGATAAGTACCTTCTTACCTTGCCATTCCATAACGTTTATAACTTTGATTTACAGAAATTCGAGACTGGATTCGATAAAAAGAGACGATGAACAGAGAGATAAATGATGACAATGCTACAACATCACTAGTTTATGTAATCACATACCTATTTGTGTTTTTTTTTTCCCTTAAAAATTAGCTGTGAGTAAACACGACCAGCACGCTATCCGGCAATCACTTGCGACGCAAAGTAATTCCCTACTAATGACTCTATATATCGTAGGGATTTTTCGCGGCGCTCATAAATATGCATTAGCGTTGGGCTTCCTGCAGCTGTGAGTATAATTTAAAATTCGGGGATGTATCTAATTATAAAAAAAAAATATTCTAAAACCTTCTCCAGAATGTAACAAATACCTACCTAAAAACTGCATCATTATCGATTCAGCCTAACGCGAGATAATCGTGCACAAACATAACCTCCACAACCTCCTTTTTTTGAAGTCGGTTAAAAAAAAAAACGACTGGCACATCGTCCCAGAGTTTCATATGGTGGTAGCATAGGTATGAGGGTTATGTGCATAAAAGACAGACGGTCAGCGATCAGGTTGGTTTAAAAAGGCATTTTTAAGGTATACCACAGATACTATAATACTATCCTATACCTAATTGAAATTCCGATTAAAACCAAAACACGATTTTATCGATAAGTTTACGTACGTAACCTACGTTACGTTATCGTTATCGTAACGATTGATACGATAACGTTGTCAAAACGCTGTCGAGACTGCTGGCCCTGTTGTTTTTTTCCGTAATGCTTATAGGCAACTTCGATTTACAGAAATTCGAGACTGGACTGGATAAAAAGAGATTGATAAATAAATAATCACTATGATTGAGAGGCGTAAAGTGAATAAGTACCTGGCTCTTTCGCTTTCAATGAAAATCTAATTAATTAAAAAAAAAATGTATATTTATTTATTGAAACAGCGTGACCGTATACGTTGTTTTCTTTTAAAATTGAAAGATTAAAGTGGAATTAAATATCACGAAGATTATACTCCGTCACGCTACATTACACGCGGAGTGCGTGTATACGATTGTAAGCATTTGCGATATCAATGCTAAATCAAGACGCTTTTTCACTCATGCTCTGAAAATAATATCGTATTTAACTAGAAATAATATGTATGTAGTAAAACGTGTTTTTTTTTTCTAATCAGAATATTTTAAATACGAAAGTAACTTAGAAGTTAGAGTTAAAGTTAAAGTTACTAAATAATTTTCTTTCTGTTTGTCTGTCTGTTACCTTTTCACGCCTAAACCAATGAGCCGATCCTCATGAACTTTTGCATACACATTTTCGGAGGCACAAAAAAGGACAATGGTACTTTCATCTCGGAGTTCTTGCGGAAATTCCTAAATTAACGGGTTAGAGATAATCTATTTATATTTATTTATAGCTGGTCCCAGCAGTTTCAGCCGCGGTAATTTCGGAGTTCCCGCGGGAATCCCGGGATAAAAAGATCCCAATGTCCTTTTCTGTATCCCTGACAACGTGTATTCCGTTGAGCCGTTGAGACGTGAAAGCGTAACAAACAAACAAACAAACTCATTTTTGCGTTTTTACCGTTCGTTGCCGTAACGAATAAAAATAATTTTATTTATTACTAGTCGATCTCCCACGGTTTCACTTGTGTAGTACCTACCCTATGTCACTTCAGAACAGTAGCTTCCTACAAGTGAAGGAATATAATAAATCGGTTAAGTATTGTTTATGTTTTCTATTACAAATGAACAAACAAACAAAAAATCGAAACAATTCTGTTCATCTTAAAATTATAGCGCCATTTTGTTTCAACGTTTTCATGTTCAATATTTAGTTACATATTTAAACAATGTAATAAACTAAACACATAATTAAAAAACGTTCCCTAACTCTCAATAAATCGTTCTGAATCAATAACTTCGTTTAGTGGGTTAACATGTTAACATGTTAACATGGTTTTGACGACCCGATTGGCGCAATGGGGTTCGATTCACGGGTTCGATTCCCGGTGGGGGTGGACTTTGTGAGATGAACACAGGGTTCCATTTTCCAGTCTGGGTGTGTTTATATATCTATAGTATAATATATAAGTAATTCTATGTAGTATATACCACGTTTGCTTGGTTTCCACGACACAAGCTAATAATAGCTTACTGTGGGATCAAGTAGATCTGTGTGTTGTGATGTGGATTATTATTATTATTATTATTATGTTATTGCTTATCTGCGTCCACTAGCTGTTGCCTTCAGTTCGACTTGTGTGAGATTGGATAGCGAAACGCAGGTAGATACTTAACTGGGATTAGGATCAGAGGGATGTTGTCGCCAACAAACACGGCTATAGATAGGTACCGTCTTGAAGAAAAGCTGGACCCTAACAAACATCCTTTGTGTTATCCGATGCCGCGGCCGCATGGTCTTAATACGAGATTAGTGGGACCAACTGAGTTTCATCCCTGTATGCTTAGCAGTAATGAGAAAAATATATCAATCTCTGATTGGTAATGCTTAGTGTAAATGTAGTAATGAGAAAAATATATCAATCTTTGAATTGTTAATGCTAAGTACGTATTGTGTTTGCATTAATAAGTTCAACATTTTTTTTTTAAAGAACAGAATAGAATAATTTTATCACCGATACTTAAAATATACCCGTTTACATCCAAGAAAAAAAAATACAAATGCCTACATCATAGGTAAAAATAAATTAAAATATATAGAATAAAACGTAAAGGCAAAAGGACCCCAGCTCAGCATGAAGCTGTGGTGAGCGTGAGACCACAGCGCTGAATTTCAGTTGGGGCCAATGAAAAAACGAGGACATATTTTGTTTATTCAAATCCACAGAAGATTTTTTCGGACACAATCTCTCTTATTTTATGTAGGTATATAAGTGCTAGCTGTTCACCGCAGTTTCACCCGCGTTAATTTCAGAGACCCCACAGGGCATCCGCGACAAAAGTAACCTGTCATTTTCTGTACCCCCAACAACGTAGGTAGGTATATGAAAAATGTCAGTCGGTTGGGTAGTAACGACTTGAAAGCGTAATAAACAAACTCACATTCGCATTTATTATAATAAGTATTACGTTTTTTTTAGCAGGAGGCGTAAATTTGACTCGCTATAAAAGCCTTAATTATAAGTACCAACCCCCTCATAAAAAGCCCAGACAAGTTTAAAGAACTTTTTTAATGTTTCTTTCTTTATACTATTATGTATCGATTATTTTACCATAAGATACTATAAAGAAGGTTTATTAGTATCGATATGTATTTATTGTATCATGAGGGTAATGATTTGCAGATACCAACCAGGCTTTCGAAGCTGAAACAAAAAGAAATTCTACAATAACCTGACAACGGAGTCTTGTATAAAATAATTAAAACCGCAGCCGTACATACAACATCGTTATACCTACCCACCCCCCTTAACAAGATTCTAAATTAACCTTGCTGTAAGACTCCTACGGCTTCCCTCGCTGATGGTAACTTACATAGTTACTGGGCAGGCTCAACCAGAGCGTGTATGTCACCGGATAATTGCTGAACGGTTAGTTTACAAATGGTCGGAATCTTGTAAAAAAATGCTGCTATTATGTTATACAATATTTTTATATTGACACGCTAGGTTAGGTTAGTTTTGAACTGTGACGTGTGACCACATTGTATTAAAACGGTACCAATTGCCGAGCGGTCTTATAATTATTATCCGATTACATAACCTAATCTTGCGTAATAAGCCTTTTAAAGTTTTTCAAAGATTTTCTTAAAGGCACGCGCTATTTTTTAACGAAAATTACCAAAACCAAACCGATAAAATATCACATAACTACCTAGTATTTGCTTTTAGATTTCTTTACGTTTTGATGCTCGTTCAATTTGAGAATCAAGATTATCTTGTAGATAAGAGTTGAATTTGCTTAAAATATCAGTTTAATATTTACGTTTTAAAGGTTTTGTATGTTGTAGCACAGATAATATAATACTATACTACTTAATACTTAATAGGGCAATCGCTAACGCAAAAGCGAACCTGCGGGGTTAGCCAAGTTGACATTCTACAATCGTTGACGCATAGAAAACTATCTACAATAGTACGGGAGATACCGATGCTAATTCGGGAGTCACTTGAGCGTCGTTGGGACCTATTGGGTTTTGAAGATTAGGAGATATAAACAAAATAAGGTTATATGATATTTTTTCATTCACCGGTGGGTTTAGCTTCTACAGGCTTTCAAAAATGTAAAAAAAAAAATAGTAAAATGGAAATACTCGAGCGCGTCAGATATTGTAGTTTAGATACTCCAAGGTGTCTCTGATATCGAAAATATATTCATCTGCCGATTTGCGTGGTGGGGGTGGCCATCCGGAAGGGGAGAAAATGAAAAAAAAAAAAAATTACTCGAGCGCGTCAGATATTCAAAGGGGATGTTAAGTGAGCTTTAAAAATGCACCCCTTCGAAAATCAGCCGATTTGGAGGTGACGCAAGGTAGTAGCGAATTTTTGAAAATGCAAAAAAAAATCTCAATTTTGAAATACTCGAGCGTGTCAGATTATTTTACAGAAGGTTCAGCTTGCAGTCCAAGTTATGTTGGCTTAAAATCTGACAATAATTTTGAGGGATATTATTAATCTGACTGCTAGAAACAAAAATTATGATTTATTTTTAATTTTTTTTTTTATTTCTGACGTAAGTTTAATAACTTTATGAGCTATTTCTTGTTCACAAAAAACACACTTTATATTTCTATGAAATATGTAAAAGCTCACAAAATATTATTCACAAAACTAACTTTAAAGCACAAACAAGCCAGAGCGTTTTACATATAATAACATGAACGCGTTGTTTTGTGATGAGCTTTATTATATAATATATATATATAATTACATTAAAGTGAAAGGTTATAGGTGAACCTATAGTTTGATGTAATACTTACCTTAACTTATTTTAATATGTATTTTAACGGTATACGGTGCGAGAGAGTGAGAGATAGAGAAAAAGTAAAAGGGAAAGAAAGACAGAGATATGAATAGGTACATGTTTCACTGCAGCTGCTCGTTCGATTCGAAGACGATTTTTGTTTCTTCGGCTTATGAAAATCGGCAGATTATATTTTTCCCGCTATCCTTGAGTTATTTACTTTAAAATATTTTTATTTTATATATAAATCAACTGCGCTCGAGAATGTCGAAGTTGCGTTTTTTTTTTGCAAGTTTGTGATCCTCTAACTCCCTTACGTCACGTTCAAATGGTCAGATTATTCATATACATACTTCTCACTGTGTAATTAACCCACCATATCTTAATCTGACGCGCTCGAGTATTTCGAGTTATCGATTTTTTTTTACTAATCTGATCGGTTATTCTAGACGCACCCACCAGTGTAGAGGGCCTATATTTGGTGGAGGTACTCAACATGGTGCATAAGATCTATTCTCAGACCTACCAAATATACCTACACAGAAAATTTCATAAAAATCGGTCAAGACGTTTGTTTTATGTGTATGAATAAAATTAATAGAAAAAAACTGTTCATAAATTATTTATTTTATTTATATTCAGTATCCGTAACTTTTACACAAGTGCCAATTAATACCTAATACCTAGTATCCATAAAGGAGACTGGTCACTGACACATCCGCGTTCAGACAACACTACTGTAGCAGGAAACACAAAGTTTGGCGCAAAACCTTCTTTTATATAGCCAAGTGCCTACCACAAATAAAGTAAAGGATTGAAAGTATTTTTTTGGGAGCATGGTTAGTTTTCAGATATTTAGGCTTTTTTTTTTTCAAATAAACATGTCAGATTTTGGTCATTTAAACTATAAGGGCGGAAAAAGTTACACGCGGGTGAAACCATCCACCTAGTCTAATAATGTAAAAATCTCTATTTATAGTCATACGGACCATTCATTCATATTTAACTTTTAATTTTGTAAGTAGTTTTGTTAAGTAGAAACTTTGAAACGCTCTATTAAATTAATTTATGCATATATATTTTTCTTCTTTTTCTTGTTTTGTTTAAGTAGGCCATAGGTATATCTTTAAAATAGACTGGAAACAAAATTCATGCAAGTACCCTATTTTATAAATACATCTCTATCTATATTAATACTACCTACCTATAAAGGGAAAATATTGAATTTTTTCTATCATCGTTTATTTCTAATGGATAAACTCTAAGGTCTGTATTCCAAAAGGTAACTCAAGTCATGAATCTAGTTTTAAAACTAATTTCAAGTAAAGCTTTAATTTTAGAACCTTACTTGAAACGAGATTCATCAATCAACAATCAGCTGAGTTATTTCCTTATTCTAGAACGACGCTTGAGTACTAATCTATACTCAAGCAAAGATTTGATCTTTGTTTTAAGTCTGTCATGTCAAGACGACTCAATCAATCAGAGTTCAAAATATCTTCTCAAGACTAGTTTCAAGTAATAAGAACCAATCAGAGTTCAGAATCTCTACTAAAGACTAGTTTCAAGTGATTAGAACTTAAAACGCATTCTATAATAAGATGTATGCTTGAGTTATGATTTGAGCTTAAAACTAATCTCAAGAGAAACGTGATCTGAGTCACCTTGATTGATTATCTTGATTATCTGATTTAAGTTGAGTATATTTAAAAAAAAAAAATTAAAATAGAGAGAAGGCGATAAAGGAAGAGGAACGGAATATAGAGTTTTTTAAATGAAACGGCACAAACGGATGTTGCAATTGGAATTGGAACGCACTTCATTGGCTGGATTACGCGTACTGTGTGTGAGTGAGCGAGACAGAGCACAAGAGAAGAATATAATATTTATTGTAATATAATTTTAATATAAATATTACATAAGAACTACTTCTTATTTTTGAATTATTAAAAATGTAGGAATACAAATTTACCTACTACTAGATATGTACCTATATCGAAATTAAAATTTATTTTATAATAGATAATTGGATTTGATAAAAAAAGCCTAAGGAACTTCGGTTCAGTCGGGTGTCCTCATATTATTTCTTTTTAGCATTATTATACCTGAAACAAAAAAAAAAAAATAGTACCTATTGAAGTAAAGTAAAATATTATGTACACCTATCCTCAAAGTACTAAATGAATCGACTGATAATAACTAAAGATTCGTTAACTAGATGCCGATAGATCGTCCTTAGATATTCGTAAACGATACCTACTACCCGCATTCTCCCAGACTTAGATTAGAATAGATAACGCAAGCGCGTAAACGTAATCATTTTAAAACAAACCCTTTTAGTTGGGACTAATCCTATGACGATGACTCGAACATCATTTATCTACTTAGGTTAAATGTAGCACAATGGGCATGTTGACTAATTTTTATTTTTTAGTCCGTCTTGTAGATTATTAAAAAATAGTGGACACGTATTTTTTCTTTTTTTACGTAATCAAAAAATAACGGCGATATATTGAGTTAAAATTTCGCGTGACGTCACTATTCTGACAGTTTGTATGGCGATTTTGCGGTTAGTGACGTCACGACCTCCTCATCCTAAACTTTAATGCGCTTTATCTCTGTATATTTTAATTTATTTAAAAAAGCAAAAAATACGTGTCTATTGTTTTTTTATTTTCTAACTGACGGACTAATTAGAATTTTGATTGTCAATAGTAGTCAACATCCCTATTATGTATTTTTGTCTGTTAGAAAGATGCAATTTGTTGACTAGTCAGTCTAGCAGCTAGGATTATGTCTAAACAATAAGATCGCCTCAGTCAATCTAACAATTGGAAAAAAGAATGTCCATACTGTCAAAAAACATCGGACTACTGTTAGGACTGGACAGAATATACCCTTTTTTTGTACAGCTCGCGTTATCTATTCATAACTATGTCTTTGGTAATAGAAAATTATACATGTGTTTCCAAAGCGGTTGGGCGTCTCAATCGTATACATATTTGCATTTGTGGTTACCAAATAAGCGAATGGTGGATATTTTGTGTTTGCGCTGAATTTCTTTGAGGATACACGATTTGCATATTAGGCATCGGTTGTATCCGTCCGCGTGAAATATCGATTTCGCCGAACTATACAAAATACAAATGGGTCGGATTCATAATGGATTTAAAGGTACAAAATTTTCAGGTAGAACGACGTTAAACATTCATTCTTTACGGCAATCAAAAAAGAAAAGCGCATGGTGAAAAAAGGTTTTTGGCAAGTTTTCGTGGATTCGTTAAGTACCTGCCTACCTAGTTGTGGTCGAACGATTGTCTCTACGGTCTGGGCGTTAGTTCGAATGGTTTATTAACTTTCAACAACGAGCACAACTTTTGACTGTACAGTCTGCAGCAGAAACATGTAAACACGTCATTGAATGTTATTGCAATAGTAATAAAGTTCAAACACTGACCAAAGTGTTTACATATTCCTGCCGCTGTCTGTACAGCGTGCAGTAAGTAGCGTGAAAGTACTCTGCTTGTACCTATACATTACGTATACTACTCCGTAATGCGCTGTAAATGTGAAGTCACATTTGTGCTGCACATAACCTAAAAACGGAGATGCATCTAAAATTCAAGCAACCTTAATACACTTTTGTGAACTTAAAAACTACTGAACAAGTTAGCTACGCTGAACGAAAATATTCATACACTTTTGCTCTAATGTGTATCATCCTCTTAAAAATTTCATCGATGTAATTTGTATTGTTTTTGGTTCTCTCTTTATTATTTGTGGTTCACTCTCTGAACCTATCCCAACATCTCACCTGAAATCCTAATCTAACATCCCCGTTGAGTGCACAAAAGAAATAAAACGTACAAAACCCGTGGCATTGGCAAACAAAGGTTTTCCGTTTTACAGCTACGAAATATCATAAAGTAATACAAATAATACCTTCAGGACAGCCAGATGTGTTCTACCTTTATACAAAACAAAGTTTAATACAATACAACAGTATCGAAAAAGTTACATTTGGGTACATGTCAATGAAACCCTGTTTTTTACGTTCACCAATTTCATATTCATAGCGCTATAAAACCTCCGGAGAAAGAGACCGCAAAGAAAAAAAAAAAAAAAGGAAACATATAGCCGTGCAAATATGGAATGCGTGTAAACATCTTAACTGGGGCTATACAAAGGCCGCGTATGAATAGAAATAAAAATGTTTATTGCCGTGAAACACGTTAGAGACGTAAGTGGGCGAGGACCCAGGTGGTTGGGCGAACGGCGATGCATGATTAATGGGACGGTACACGATCGAGCTTTTAGCGCCGTGACATGCTCTGGTACAGCTGCCAGGAGCGGCTGGGGCGAGGATTGTCACGTCACTACTTCTCCGGCAGTCGACGATCACAGCGCGAGACGATAGTTTATTTACATTGCCACGATCCACGACGTACATTGCCTAGCGAGGTATACACAGACACTGGCTGGAGTTTTTGAAGTTATGAATTGGCAATTCCTTCGGGGTTTTAAAAGTAAAATTTTAGAAGACAACGGGAATGAAGGCTATCACTAACAAATTCGCATTGAAGTCTCAAAATGTCAACGTCCGTGCATAAAGTACCTACACATAAGCTTTTTTCTTTTTTAAGACAACCCAGAAATCTTAATATCCTTGCTTAGTGTCTTAAAAATACACCCCAGCGTATAGACTATAGAGTATACTGTATCAAATTCATTTATAATAAGATGCTTTATCCGCTTTCGAAACAATATGCTAGAACTACTACTTACTAGCTTTTTGGATATCTCACACGTATACGAAAAATATATCACTATCTACTTTTTTATTAAACTGTTTTTGTTTAATCCCCACAGCTTAAGTGAATTAGAGACAATTTCACTGTGAAACTGTATAAAAAAAAAACACAAGTATCTTGGATTTCACATAAAATAAAGCGTCGTTTTAATCGTGAGTGTCGGCAACAAACACACCGACAACGACATGTAAAAGAGAACTTTTCAACGGGCAATAGCTAAGCGTTTCCCGCGGGTTTGTTTGCTATCAGATCACCGCTGTCGAGTGATACTTGTCTCGACACAACACGAGGCGCACCGTGTTTAGCTGTCTGCGGGTGGCCAGGATTCAAAACGTATTTCAGATTTATCAGATTTTTTTCTTTTTTCAAATTAAAATATCACGTTCTTCTCAAGCGCTCATTAGTCTTTTGTTTCCTTCAAGTCTACTGAGACAAAGATTACAATAGCTACTAATTTAAGATTGCTGTAAATTCTAAGGTATTTAATTTGATTAAAAAAAATGGGAAAAATATAGAGTTACTAAGTTAGAGTACTGATTCCATCTCTATAAATGAGATGTAAAGCATGTCGGGCATGCTTGGTAAGGTTAAGCTTGTACTGCTGACCATGACACGCAAGCCAAGCGAGCGCGGCGAGCGTGCCGCGGCAGAGGCCGGCGATGCGTCAAAAACAAATGGTTTATACAGAAATATTCGACATTGACGATATGTTGTATACTTACTGGATTTGAGAGGATTTTGCATGCTATGTATTAATATGAATAAGGCATATTATTATGAATGTGGCATTTGTAGAAAATTTTCCACGCTGTTTTCCACAGCTAGTTTCTTGTAAATAATATAATCGGGATTCGAACCGCAGATTCTAGTAGCACCAGTCCAGCTTTTGAGTGAAATATCTTCTGGATATGTTTAAGGTTAATAACCAGATGCGCAATTTCCCTCATTTTTAAATTAGGTAAGTATATCCGTTAAAAATAAATAGTTCTCAAAGTGTTACAAAGTCATCTATTAACAACCAAACGATTTTTTTAACAAACTAAAACTTAAAACCTAATAAATTTTTCCACATCGTGAGCAAAGAAGTTTTACTTTAAAATAGTTACATGCATTTTTAAACCGTATCCGTTCTCGATCTAATCATAGCTTGATACTGTCCCGACTTCAACACAAAAGTTTGTCCATCCTACTTGTTCGCGTATGTAAAACATCCACCTTTATCCGAGAAAGGAAGGATGAAATAACTTTTCTTATTTTCTCTATGCTTTTTCAGGAAATGTTGTTTAGATACTCTTTGTATGTGTACCTACCTACACATATTGTGTACGATACCCGATAAAATCTCGAAAAATATTTTCTATTGTAATTCCAAGATTTGAAGCTGATTGCGAACGTAGGTGTTTCGGTGAAACATGGAACAGCAAAATATCTACCTAAATAAAAATGGTTACTTATTTCTATTTGAACTGTATAAAATAACGAAAGATATTTTGTTACTTTTATATTGATGTATCCTTGGCGCAATTTTTCCTTTGCCTTCTTATTTTTTTATTGTGATGTGTGATGTGATGTATATAGGTATAAGATATCAGCTAACCCGATCGGTGTTGTATACTAATAATAATAATAATAAGCTAAATCCCTACTAATATTATCTATAAATGCGAAAGTAACTCTGTCTGTCTGTCTGTTACGTTTTCACGCCTTAACGGCTCAACCGATCATCATGAAATTTTGCATACCTACATGTTGTCAGAGTACACAAAAGGACATAGGGTCCTTTTTTCTGGAATTCCCGCGGGATCTACGAAGTTAACGCGGGTGACACCGCGGGGGACAGCTAGTTTAAGATATATGTCAATAAATGAATAATAACACTGAAAATATCTACAAATCATTACCTACAAAAGTAATTTTATTAGATATTATTTCGACTGCTATACGGAAAAACAACTGGTTTTTTTTTTTCAAAATGTTTTTTTTTTGTATTTTTACATACACGTTGACAGGGATTCCATATCCCGGAATTCCCGCGAAAACTCCGAAATTGACGTGGGTGAAACCGCAGGAAATAACTACTAAAAATCCTTTAAGCGCCATTGCATAATTTTGCTCCATACATAAATGATAATATATTTCATTTCACATTTCCTCTCAAACGGAATGTATATTTTACAAAAACATACCTACATATAGGTACAGCCGAATACAGGACCTCCTCCTTTTTGAAAGTCGGTTAAAATATGGTATGTTTTGTTTTTCCATCGCCCTGTGACAACTGACAATATAGATTATGACATTACGCAACGTTGAGAGAGTAGGTACTCTATGACCTTATTTCTCGCTCGATATCACTCGATAAAGAGGTTTTTATTGAAATATAGGTAATAAGATACTCGTAATATTATTGAGTTAGAATAAACAACATTGCAATATAACTCGTGTGAGTTTCGCGATTATCTCATGAACTCTTTGTACCGCAAATGGTGTATGTTATGTTATTATGGAGTCTATTCTGTCGGCTGTCCGTGTGTTAAGTTTCATGCAAATCCGCTCAATGGTTTACAAGTAATTAAGTCAAAAATTTAAACAAACGTCATTTTATATTTATTTTTATAGTTTTCTTCGATCAAGATCGACCATTTCGAGCGTGGAGTCACACCACACAAATGGCAAAATATGTTACTTTTTCTTGCTTAGTTTTGTTTCGTTTTTCTTTATTTTGTTTTTTCTTTATTTCGTTATTATTTATTTTGTTATTATTTAATTGTTTTCATTTGTTTTGTCCTGTATGTGTTCATTTGTGTTGTGTTTCTCCTCTTGCTTGAATAAATCTTTCTTATCTTATCTTAAGTGATAACAGTAAGGTTTTTTTCACTAGTTGACTTACACCTTAAGCAACATCCTATTTTGGTTGAAATAAAAGATCGAAGTAAAGGAAGCTAAAAAACTCTTCCAATAGAGAGGGCGTAACTAGGCTTATCTATATACTAATACTAGCTGTCCCCCGCGATTTCATCCGCGGTAATTTCGGAGTACTCTATGTCCTTCTTTGTACCCCGACAGTAGTTTACGGTGATTAGCTGTTCCCCGCATTAGTGCCGGAGTTCCCGGGGGAATTCCGGGATAAAAACTATCCTATCTTTTAAGTTAGACCATATTATAAATGGTTACAAAATTTTATCAAAGTCCGTTCAGTAGTTTCGGGGTATATCGCGGACAAACAACGTGACACGTAATTTATATATAATTAAGATAAGATAAGATTATAAAGAGATAAAGTTTGTGAGGTTATAGGGGGTAATCTCTGGATCTATTACTGAAGCGATTTTGAAAATTCTTTTACCGACAGAATGCTACAGTACAGTGTTCTTGAGTGTCATAAGGTACTTCTTATCCCGGAACCCCAGCGGGAACTCCAAAATTACAGCGGGTGAAACCGCGGGGGAACACCTAGTGTTACTTAAACTTAACATTCATACATCCAACTTCCACCTATATTTGCAACTAGCTGTCCCCCGCGGTTCACCCGCGGTTATTCCAGAGTTCCCGTGGGAATTTGGGGATAAAAATCACCCTATGTCACTCAGGACTACCGCAGCTTCCTATACTTAAGTGAAAGAATTTTCAAAATCGGTTCAGTAGATCCAAGGAATACCCCCTACTACATCACAAACTCACAATTCACGAACTCACAAACTGTACCTCTGTATAATATTAGTAGGTATAGATTATATTCTTTGCTCCGGCCACCAGGCCACCAAGGCAAACAAGCATTTGCTTAAACCATTAAAAAAGTTAAGTAAGTAAGTTAAGTTAAGATTTATTTATTCAACCAAAAACTAATATAACTAAGATAATAAAATCCCGTTAAAAAGGAATGGGATTCCTTCTCGAACAATGTCTTTCGAAACAAATTTCAAATAAATTACTACTACTCTTCTAACAAAGTAGCAATCAATTCAAAAGTATTTCTTTTAATCAGTATTAAATAATTTAACAATAAAGCTATAACAGTTGGCGACTGGCTCTCGTTCTAGAGTCGCTCCTTTTTGCTGGATCTGGCGACGTCTGTGCAGTAACAGCCCGCATAAATCCACCACCATGGAGTATTTAGTTCCACACAAAATGAGAGCTGTAGCGTTTCGACGAATTAAACTTTTCACTTATATTAAAGTTAAAAATATCTGGGTGACCGAGCTTCGCTCGTAGCGCCATCTGTTGTTAAGTAGAAAAGCAGTACCAAACACTAATTTTTAATTGCCTGAAAACACGAACAAAACGACTACGACGAGTTAGATCGATTAATCGCCCCCGAAACCCCCTGCATACTGAATTTCATGAAAATCGCTCCAGCCGTTTTCGAGATTCAGGTTATATACTTTATCTTTCTCGTATACAATAGATACTATGTAGGTAATAATAATTATGATGGATCAAGAGGTTAGTGTCATTTTTTTTTTTTAACTATAATCTCTTCCAAGATAACCAAACTATAAACCAAACTTGCTATCAGCATTGTGCCAACATTTTGTGAATATATTATATACGTACAACCTGGGTGAAACCGTAGGGGGCTATGGTTCCCTAGTTTCACCCCTTTCACCTAAGGGGTTGAATCAATAAAAGCTTTAAAATACGTGTTTCTTTATTTGAAGAGTCTAAATACCAATTTTTATGATTATTTATTTTAAACTAACGATAATTAAAAAAAAACCGTTCACTCGCTTTTTTTTTCAAATACTTAACCTTTTCTTAATTAAGAAATGCATGCATTTATGAACAATAAAGGAGATCATTATGAACCAACAATCCATTAGGTATGTGAGTCGAGTAGAAAAACATAACGTAAAATTAGGAAGTACCTATACCTACTTAGTAAATATGTAATTTGTGTTTTGAAAATATACGTAAAAAGTTCCTCGTTTGAACCAACCAACTGCTCACTGCCAACAAAGAGTAATTGCTGAAAAAAGGCAGAAACGAAACAATGAGAGGGAAAAATCAACAAGGGTCAGTGGAATTGACGCAGACGCTAATACCGGGAAATGGTATGGTTTTATTTAAAATTATTTGGAGGAACTTGCTAATATTTTCCTAAGGGCGTGTTCACAGTGAACAGCGTTCTATCTGCCGGCCGACACTGAGTCGCTCACTTTTACAATCAGCTGCCACTGAGCTGTAAATCTATAACTAGTGGCCGACAAAGCCAAACTGCTGACTGAACGTCGACGACGTTCAACGACCCGTTTGGCGCAGAGGTCACCATGCCTACCCGCTAATCAAGGGGTTCCGGGTTCGATTCCCTCTGGGGGTGGACTTGGTGTGATGAACACAGGGTTCCATTATCCAGTCTGGGTGCAGTGTTTATATATCTATAGTATAATATATAAGTAATTCTATGTAGTATATACCACGTTTGCTTGGTTTCCACGACACAAGCTAATAGTTTACTGTGGGATCAAGTAGATCTGTGTGTTGTGATGTGGATTATAAAAAAAAAAAACGTAACGGCAAGCATTTAGCCGCGAACTGCGTTCGCTACGACTAGTGACCTTAAACGTCTCTAGTTTTTATCTAAAAATAAAGTACGCTAACTGTTGAGTGACAGTGAGCTGCAGACTGTGAGCATAAGGTGCAATAATACATCCTAAATAAACTACTTTGCCAGAAAATATTTACCTAAATATAATATAGCGTTATCGATTGAATGTCATTATGTCAGACTGACTTTGACACGTAGATAGTGCATTTAGGTCTGATATACTCAGTCACAGGGCGGGGGTTATCGATTCATATCTGAAGGCATTAGCACGGAACGAGGGGATTTTACCTCCTTTTCAGGGTTCCGTAGTACTTTTCACAGGCAATTTACCCAGAACTTCTTCTTCTTCTTCTTTTAAGCCAATTTGTAACAATCGAACGTAAGTGAAGTCTGTACATGAATGTACTTCATAAGTGAATAAGAAGATAAATGTAGATTTGAGATGCAGACATGCGATTGTGCGATATCGGCACAAATACCCCATTTACACCTTTGATCTTATATCAGAAAAATCTAACAAAAAAAACGTTGTAAAATATTTCTCCACGGTATACGAAAATTATTTTTTAATACAGTTGCTCAAAAAGTGGCATATTGCAGGGACGTATAGAGTTCGGGAAGTGGGCTATTACATACTCGAGCTTTTTCTTTACCTTTTCCGAACTCGTGCGTTCTCTTTCCCAACTGTCAAAAATGGCGAAACGACTTTGACACACTTTTTGTATTGCGCAACGTAGGTTTCGTATTACTAATACGACTAGCGCCATCTCTTGATCACAGTTGGAACTTAGTTGAGTTTGTGTTTTTATTATTTTACTAAATTTCTTCATTTTTTTCGCAACTGCATTAAAAATAGTTGTTCAGTACACGTGCGGAACCGTCATTGCAAAGAGTTCCGACTGTCAACCCTCACCTTCGGCTGCGCCTCGGCTCGGGTCGACATTTGTCGGAACTCATTGCAATGACAGCCTTTCCGCACTTGTAATGAAATATACTATACACGGCTAATATTAATGAAAACACCCTATTCAGGCATCCTTTATGGCCATTTATCACATATCGAGAATATAATTTATAGCTTGCTTATCATCGAGCACACGTTTTGGCTGCCGAGCGAGGTTTTTGCGCTTCGGCCGAGCCTAATTTTGCTTTGGCGCATCGCCAACTTTGCACTATTATTTCAACCACGTCGCTTGTGTATGTAAATATTTTGTGTAAATTCCAAACAATGCTTTTAGTTTAGACCGAGTTGGTGCCTAACAAAGGGCGTACACTTACACTTCCTCCGTTGTGGAGTGTGTGACGGAAGGCACTTTACACTAGAGGGTCATTCCGGACTCCGTCGCGGTTTTCTAGTAGAAACTTACAGCTCGAGATTTTCATTTGCACTGACTGTAATCAGAAGTGAGAGTCTCGGTAAGGTTTCTTAAAGAAAATTGTTTATAATATTAACATTAAGTGTATACTAACATTAACATATACTTATTATGTAAATTTTTTGTCATATTATTCTGTATCTCAAAATTATATCTAACACTACACGACACACTTCATTTTGATTTCTCACAAAACAAAGCTTGTATCAGCGCCTTCTAATTCCAATTAGGGAAGGTTTACCGTTTAAAACGGGGATGTACAAGCAATAGTGTGTTAACGCACACTGAATAAATTTGGAGTACCTAAATCGTGTTTTAAAGTTATGGCGCATTTTTTGTCCATTTTTTTACGTATTATTAGTATTTGTACAATGTAATGAGTTTCGAACGCTAGCCTTCGAGGTGGTGCTTCGGGGCAGAGCCCCCCGCAGTGGTTTATCCGACGCTGTCCGCCAATACGGACAGGAACTGGGGGGCGGTCTAGAGACGGCGTGGCGGGCGTGGATCGTCAGGGCAGAGCGGCGTCTAGGCTCCGTCAGAACACATACCTAATTGAAAAACGTTCTCTGAGCCCAATAAAGCATTCTGTGTGAACTTAATTTATGATTATTTATGGGTTAACATGTTTTTGCTTATCGGCGTCCACAACTAATGATTACGTGTTTTCGATTCCATATGCTCACTTCCGGTAGCTATTTTCGCATAACTTCCGTTGCCTGCGATGCTGAAAATTGTCTCCCAATGTGTCAAAATACATGATAAAAATGCGATAAACTATCAAAGACTTCATATCAGACAAAAAGACCACCCATTATATTAACTTAGTCAACGGACTTGTTTGCGTTATCATTTTGTTATTGCTAAATATTTAAAAATAGATAGAAGTCTTCGAAATAATATTGTATATCAGAGTGGCATTATTCTTCCACGTGTTTGAGTAGGTGTAGTTGATTTTTCAAGTGAGCCAAGATGATCAAATCGTAAAAATACAAGAAGTAAGAAAAATGCTCAAAATATGTTGGAAGGAAGGATGCTTGGGATGGTCAGTTATAAATGTGTAACACGAGTAGGCACATAAACAATACTTGTACAATTCCGGATTACGCATAGAATTCACTACAATAGGTACCTACCAACTAACAAATATTATACATGCGAATGTGAGTTCGTTTTAATTTGTTTGTTTCACTTTCAGCCTTAACTACTTAACCGATCATCATGGAACTTTGCATACGCGTTGGCCGAGGTACATGAAAGGACATAGGGTAGGGTATTTTTTATTTTTATTTTTTAATTTTTAATAAGTATTGGCTTTTGCATCATTGAATATTGATATTTTTTAATGTATTGATGAATTTTATGATATTGTCTTTAGTTTCTTCGATCTTGACATTTTTATATTTTGATTTTGAGTTTTATTATAATTATTATTTATTAAATGTGACAAGAAAATAATAATGTTATACATAGGTATAGACATAGTTGCAACACCTGTAAAAGGTACCTAAGTCATAAGCTCACTGTATTAATATTTAAGACCTTACTCTGTACACTTAGTAATCAATGAATAAATAAATAAATAAATATATAGGATCACGCGTTTGAAACCACTGGGACTGGCTAGTTATGTTTTCTGACACAGATGACTATCTTCTGCAAAACTATAAAAATAATAGTGCTTTATACGATTCAAATACACATTTTTCTTCATACAAAGTTCCCAAATAAAAGCGAAACAACGAAATGTTGAAACAACTTCTGCTCGCAATATTAAAAAGATTTCGGCTGAAAAAATAATACTGGAAGAATGAAAAGAAAAATAAAAGGAAACAGAAAACATTCACTCAAAAGAGAATATTGCCGTTGGGATGAAAAACGGTTCTTGTAGACTGATAAAACGACAAAGAAGTGCCTTACACTAAAGAATTCAGTGGCTCAAATTTCAAACGTCATTTACGTAGTCAAAGAGATTGTATTTGTAACACGAAAAATGTTGATCACGAAATGTTGATCTGTTGATCTTCTCATATTGTGTTTAAAAATGCGCTAACGGAGACGCGACTCTTTTTAACCGAATTCCAGAAAAGGAGGAGGGTCTCAATTTTACTTTTCAGGGTCGTGCATTTTAGTGTGTTGTGAAGTCGGTTTTAATTTTTTTTTTATTGGAACAGTTGTTTCCCGCGGTTTTACCCGCGTGAATTCGAAAATCAGGGGTAATGTAACTTAAATTGATTTTTAAAATCGGTTCAGTTGTTTGACGGATTGCATAATTTTTTACTTTTTTTTGTGGATGAGATCTATAATCATGTAAAAAACCTACTTAATAAATAGAAAAAAAAGTTATGTTTGCCAGTGATAGATTCATAATGACATTTTATTAAATGTGTCACCGAAAAGTTTTAAAAACCGTTACATTGTAAACGATTGGCATAGAAGTTTATGTACACCCCGACATACTGCATACCGTGATCATAACAGAGTTGAATAGTACCGATGGTGCCAATTTCTCCCTACAAGTTCCACCACCACGCATTTTTTGTCCTTAAATTTCTCAATATGGTAAATGGTAAAATAGAAAATAGTAAAGAAGTAAAATATATAAAAATATTATATATGTCGGCGAGAGGGTAGTTTTTTTAAAAATAACTTTTGTTTCCCTCCGTCGAATAGCGGTGGTAGTAAGTTCGTTCCCCCGCTCAACTCCATTGCCCGACTCATCTTTGTTAGAACTTGATATCAACTACGGGTATGCGTAAGCGACGGTTCATTGTTATTTTGTGTAAGGTTCAGTGCAGTCATAGTGTCGTATCAGTGTTGTATCAGGTGATTACGTGGCTATAGTGATTACGTGTGCTGTGTCATCTAATTGTTTCCAGAGGTTTGCTTAAGTCGGGAACACGGGCAGTGGAGGTGAGCGTTCATGCATTGTAAAGGGGCCCCATTAAACCTACACCTTGGTCGCAAGTCCTAGGCACTGCTCCGTGTTCCCTACGGATATCTGGTATGGTGTACAACTTCTAACTATGTTGTTGCGATTAATTGTAATAGTTTCTAGTTCGTTCTAGATGTGTCACTCAGCTAATAGTCTCGGTCATACCTACCCCTACCTTCAGTTACATTGTGTTATGTTATCATCATCAGTTAGTCAGCTATCATTACAATAGCAGATAACTATCTGCTGTTATCTGCTACTACTCTTCCTTTCTATTTCCGACATATATTTAACATATTTTGCTACACTATCGCATTAGTCGTAACTGTAAAGATAGTTGTAAAGTATTTTTTAAATAAATAAATAAAAAATAAATGAAAATAATACAAATTTAAGGTAACATATTATGCGTAGAATAGATTATAGTAGAAGACATGCGCGAATGTAATTTCCATCAAACTTGCATGAGGTGTAGGTACACAGATAAATCGCATTATACGGAGCGTGAAGTAAGCCGCGCTGGCTCCATGAATAAATGAGGGGGCCCTTTAATTCTCGTTCCGGACACATTCCCGGTTCCCTTTAAGGTGCTCTCTCACCGCGAGCATTCGCGTGTAATGTAACAATATAGATTCGACTTTGAGCATTACATTACAATACTACCTCCTTGACTGACGAACATTCGCGTGTAATGTAACGTAATAAATTCGACTTTGAGCATTACATTACAATACTAGCTCCCTGACTGACGAGCATTCGCGTGTACCTAATGTAACATAATAGATTCGACTTTGAGCATTACATTACAATACTACCTCCCTGGCTGACGAGCATTCGCGTGTCATATAACATTATAGATTTGACTTTGAGCATTAAGTTACAATACTATCTCCCTGACTGAAGAGCATTCGCCTGTAATGTAACATTATAGATTCGACTTTGAGCATTACGTTACAATACTACCTCCCTGACTGACGGGCATTCGCGTGTAATGTAGGTAAACATTATAGATTCGACTTTGAGCATTACATTACAATGCTAACTCCCATAATTGACGAGCATTCGTGTGTAATGTAACATATAGATTCGACTTTGAGCATTAGCTGATTCCTATAGGTGGAGCGCATTGATGTTACAAGTTGTATCAAGATATTACACATTGTATCATTACAAGGTGTGCATTGTAGTGCTCAGTTCTCCTCCTTCACTGATGTAATACTCAAATCTGTACATTACACGCGAATGCTCCCGGTGAGGGAGCACCTTAAACTGACGACCTCCAAGGCCCAGCGCTAGCCCGATGGAGCTATTCGAGATATTGTTTCACTTACGTTTCATTATAGTTTAACTCGTTCAAAAAAAATGTTACAGGAGGTATCGTTGACAAATGTACAAAGAGCAATTAATTATTAAGATAATTATGCTGTCGAGTACCTACTATACCAATCTGAAAGGGTGCCTATAGAAATGTTCATGTAAATAAGTTTACCTAAAAATATTCTCAAAAGTCAACGGTTTTATTTTACCTTTTCACAGGTTTCAAATATAAATTGCTTTTTCATCTCAGTAATTAACTATGTTCTCGTTTTTCAGGTCAGTGTATGGACTGTGGGGTTAGGAATATATTAGCTTAACCTAGCCTTTTTTTAAATATGTATCTATTTAT
The DNA here is from genome assembly GCA_907165275.2 of Zygaena filipendulae. Taxonomy (NCBI): domain Eukaryota; kingdom Metazoa; phylum Arthropoda; class Insecta; order Lepidoptera; family Zygaenidae; genus Zygaena; species Zygaena filipendulae. The sequence continues at coordinate 2,523,970 of OU015650.1, forward strand.
TATAGACGAAGGCCAAAACAGCAATTTTACTGATATTGTTTGTCTTTCCGTCTGCATGTGCAGACATAACATAGAAACTACTGGATATTTTAGGTATAGTTAAAATCAATAATATTAAATATCATTGGTCGAAATAGATATTGATTTTAAAAAAACAAACGTTTTACCCAGATTCACAGTTCCATATCAAACTCATTTCAAAAAGTACCTATGTCACAAATTTTGGTTAAACGCAAATTAATTACTTAAACCTAAACAAATAAAGCGGTTTTTTTTAACTGTTCTAATCGAAAAGAACTACAGATTATTCGTTTTCAATTTTATATTTGAGGACGGACGGTATGAGGACGTTTTTGATTCATAGATTGTGTATCTTAGGAGTTTATAATATCAATCAACTAAAAACTTTTATCCTGATACAAAAAATATTTTTCATAGGAACCCCGGCGAAAAGCTTAGTAATTTATAAAAAACATGCCCATTAATATAGCGACGCTGAATCCCCACTTACAGAAAGTGTGTAGGCGGCGAATTTGGTACATGATTTGTAACATTTTTCGTCGAACGAAACGTAGTTGCTCTCGAATGAACAATTGAGTTTAATTTTGAAAGATGTACGATTCTATCGTTCTTGACGTAGGAAAGTGGGTAAAGCATACCATAAATATTTTTAGAGGCCCAACTCGCCTATAATATACGCGTTTACAACTGGAGACACTATACGACTCGGTCGTAAATCACTGAGGTCGTCTGGACATGGCTTCGAAACGTTACCAATTTTCTTGCCAGTTGTCATAAATCCTTCTCGAGTGTGACTCTCATTTATTATATAAAATACATAGATACCCACGTAATTTAGGCTCGTGTGTTCTTTTATTAACGAGTCTTATATAGATAGATACAGAATCGAATGTCTCGACCGATTCATCAAAGCACGGCCCACGCCACGCTGAATCTTAGAAGTTTAAAGTTTTGCTCAAAGCTTCCTTTTATGTTGTGGAAAAACATGTTTGGAATGAAATGTGAATAAACTTTACCTTTATAAAGATATAACCTTTATAAATAACTAGCTGATCCGCGCGGTTTCACCCGCGGTAATTTCGGAGTTCCCGCGAGAATTCCAGGATAAAATATAGTTATAAACCTTTCTCATGAATCACTCTATCTATTGGTAAAAACCGCATCAAAATCCGTTGCGTAGTTTTAAAGATTTAAGCATACATAGGGATATAAGGACAGAGGAAGCGACTTTATTTTATTTTAGTTTTTGGAAATTCCAGAGGCGCGAAAGTTTATAATGGAAGTAGGTAGGTACTAGTTTTGAAGTTCTTGGAAATCTATGTTTGGGCTCTTTTTACACTAATATAAAGAGGTGAAGTTAGTTAACTTGTACGTTTCTAAGTTTGGATGTACCTGATCGATATAATCTCTAAAGGAAAGAACTGATTTTAAAAGTTATCTACTGTTTCATTGCTACTGAATCCCGCAGTTTTACCTTTTGACCAAGGTGAAAAGGTGAAACGAGAGTAAAATCGTGGGGGAATAACTCGGAATTTCATAGCTCGTTGTTTTTCTTCTCTTTATCCGACGAAGTGGTAGATATTCTATCGCGAGACACCATTTAAAAGTCACGAAACCCCAATGAATGCTAGTATCTTGGCAGGTCGCGATAAATCCGCATAATAATTCTAATGTGGCAGCCGCACAGCGATCTACGTAGGGTTGTCAACTGAGAGAATATACGGACCAATTTTAGATGGTACGAAAGGTAATGTTGCCTTGAATGTTTAATGTGAATTTAACAGGGTTGCCGTGCGCCGCGAATGGATGTTATAAAAGTAGTGTTTCGTAGAGCCGAAAAGAATGTAATAAATCGAAATTTAAAGGTTTGTGCACTTCCAATTTAATAGAATAGAATAGCTGTTAGATGCTAGATACTAGCTGTTTCCTGCGTTTTTACCCGCGTTAATTTCGGAGTTCCCGCGGGAATCACGGGATAAAAGTACCTTATGTCCTTTTATGTACCCCTGACAACGTGTATGCAAAATTTCATAACGGTCAGGTGTGAAAGCATAACAGACAAACAGAATAACTTTCACATTTATAATATTGCTAGGGAAGTAGGGATAACAATACATATAAAACCGACTTCCAAAAAACACAAAACTAAAAAGCCAAAAATAACAAAATACAGATTTAATCCAACAGACAAAAATACACGTAATACCTACTATTATTGGTTTGTGCTACCACTTTTCGAAGTTAGTTGCTCCTTTTTGGAAGTCGGTTAAAAACTAGTAAAAGAGTTACCAGCCTAAAGAAAAAACAAAAATAAGTATTTATCGTGAAAATAATACGTTAAAAGCTAACTGTATCCTTTCAAAGTAAAAAAAATATAATAAGTACCAAAATAAACTAGAGAAGAGAAATACAGGACCAAAGAGGAAGTCATTCATTTGCCCTCCAGGCAGGCATCACATTACTCGTAGATTACACGTAGATTACAAGGCTACATCACACGTACAATACACAAACACGTCAAATTGTATAATACTGTATTAGGCGCATAAATACCTTTGCAACAATATTGGCCAACAATATTGCATTCCATTGGTTGCCGCAGCTAATTAGCTACGCCCAGAACTATCGTCGAGGTGTACCTACATTAATTGTCTCCGGTAACAGCTGTTTCTAAACTGTATTAGGAAGGTCAATTTTGAACTGAAATGGTCAATATCAAGTGTCGTATACTAACTACATACATCTCTTATACCACAGTTTTGTTTGGAAGGTTTGTGACGTCAGCGAATAGGTAAATTATGCACTCATTTATTACTTTTCACCGAAAGATTTTTATAAATTCTCAAAAGGAACATCTACGTAGATTAGAAGAAAATGCTTTAAAAAAAAACCACTCATGCCCGCAAAAATTACCTTCGTAAAGACCGAGGAAAATTTGACACAAATGTAGAATTCATTTCATTTTTATGGAGTGTCACCGGGCTGGTAATATTCTGTTTTCTTTGATTATTATTAGTTAAAAGCTGTTCCTAATAAAAATCGTAAATTATAATTAACTTATACCTGGAGTTGGATAAGTGCTTAAATATTTTTGACCTGTGCGTCTTTCAGACATGTCTATGTCTGAAAGACGCAGACGCAGGTCACAGCTATACGAGCTACGAGCTACGTGTTACATTCAAATATTATGTCGTTAGCGTTTTGACGCGCCAGAAAAACTTGACCAAAATTAAGTAGGAGTAAGTGAAATCTTCCTGAAGTCCTTGTTGATTATAATCTTAGGTCCTTGTAGATTCCACTCACAATTCACAACAACTGATTTATAATTATTTTTATTATTTATCTTACCCAATTATTCTGTTGATCAGCTTTTACAATTATTGTTGAATAGCTTACCTGAAAAGACGAAGTTAAATTACTATGGATAGTGAGCAAATATCAATTTATTTAAGGTTTTTTTTTTAATAGCTGTTTTCCGCGGTTTCACCTACTATGTGTAATATAATTATAATTGATCAATCATCATATAATTCAGAGACCATACTGAAATCGTTACCAGCATAAATAAAATTAAATATAAATGGGATGCTCGTAAACAAAACACTGGCAAGTAATTACACGGCTTGCGTCACACGCGGGATCACTGAGTAATCTTTTGATGTCGCATTCAACGGAATCCTTTCCACCGACCGCCCCAATCCTACCGCTGGGGTCAAATGAATAATGAATTTTTTGCTCACGATTAAAACGAATGCTGTATACAAATTCAACGTTTCTGTCATTCCATAGACATTTTTGTTTATACCGTTTCGTGTGACGTTTAGAGCCATTGGTATTACAAGATTAAACAGATCCGACAGACCCGATAAGGTTGGATAGAAAAGAAAATATTGTGTTTTTTTTGGGGATATATTATACTGCTGCTAGCTTTCACCCGCAGAGTTTCGGAATTCCCGCAAGATTTTTTTTTTCTAAAATGAAAGTAGCTTAAGTAACCTCCTTATAACATACAACTACATACAAACTACACACCCTTTACATACAAACTAGTTTGTAAATGTAGCGAAAGTGAAAATTTACAACGTATATATAGGTATAGGAAGATTATTTAGGAAAAAAATCATATTATTATTTTGCTCAAATGCAAATCGCTCCAGCCGTGTCAGTATCACTAAAATTGGCGAAACAAGGAACCTACTCACAGCAAACTTAGCCCAGGGGCTTCGCCATTCGAAAGAATAAGTTCACTTACTGAGAGTGCCGTGTTTAACATAATAGGCTCTTTCGCACTCTGAAGCTATAAATGGAAAAAAACTGTTCCATTTTATTGGTTCTGTTACTTTCTGATAATGTCGCATTGGATGGTTTGTGTCCTTTATATTTAGAAAGAAGACAAAGATAGGTACACAGTTACAATTAATTTAACCTTTTGTTACTTACGATTTAACATCTATCCTTATACTATTATAAAGGTGAAAGTGAGTTTGTATGTATGTTTATATGTTTATGTTTGTTAGTTTGTTAGTTTGTAACGCTTTCACGCCTAAAGGGCCCCACACATTAACAGTCCGCCTGCAGTCTCTGTGTGTAATATGTGGGGCCCTTTAATGGCTCAACGGATCATCATGAAAATTCTTCATGCACGTTGTCAGCGATACAGAGAAGGACATAGGGTACTTTTAATCCCAGTATTTCCGCGGTAAAATTTTTATCACTGCTATTAACCATTTCACAAGTGATTTAAAGTTTCCACTAACACGAAAGTGGACAAAAGACACTAATACACTTGAACTGTATTAAGGGCATTTCTCTCGCCATCGATCACGGTCGAAGCGGTTTTTAATTATCTCCCCATGTCGTGTCCCCTGTCAGGGAACGCTTCGTTCTATCCTTCTCCGGACAGGGGTCCGTGACAAATAGACTGTAGGTATTTTTTTTACAACTCACTCCTGTCAATGGAGATGTGGAATACTTTTGAAAATCAAAATTCTAATTAGTCCGTCAGTTGGAAAATAAAAAAACAATAGACACGTATTTTTTGCTTTTTTTAATAAAATTAAAATATACAGAGATAAAGCGCATTAAAGTTTAGGGTGAGGGGGTCGTGACGTCACTAACCGCTAAAACCGCCATACAAACTGTCAGAATAGTGACGTCACGCGAAATTACAACTCAATATATCGCCGTTATCTTTTGATTACGTAAAAAAACGAAAAAAAAAAACGTGTCCAATATTTTTTAATAATCTACAAGAGGAATTAAAAGATAAACATTAGTCAACATGCCCATTGTTCATTTACAATTTGATTCTATGTAAGCAGTCAGTGTAATACCCAAGTTTTAACTAGTATCTATCTTACTTAATATCTTAGGTGTGATTTCTTTTGAATTTCGACTCCCCTAAGAGCATTATTAAAATTTTCATCGTTTTTCTTCGGAACCCGGAGAAATCAGCTCGAAACGACAACCTGATACACCCCGTTTAAAAAAATAAACAATAATATGATTAAAATATATTTTATGTCAAAAAAATTTAGACTCTAAGAGTTATTCAACATTAGTTTGGAGGTGACCTATCTACGAAATTCCAAGCACTTTCGGTTAGAATATTTTTGCTGCGAGCGGCGTACGCGCCAAATAGACGTGGGCTAGTAAAAATGAAAAAAATATAACCTATATTAAAACATAGTGCGATCGATTCGCTAGTTTATTCTGAGCAAACTACTTTCTAGTTTTCAGTTTATTCATTAACACGTTGTAGTTCTATGTAAGTTTTACCGCATCACCTATAAAACAACAAAAACTACTTTAACCATTTTCACCAACATCTTCGATTCCCGTCAAAAACTTGTACTTTAATTTTAATTAATTAATTTAGTTACCTATATTGCTTTGTTCGACTTACATACTCGTAATATATGTACATAACCTCTGGTAATTATTTTAAGTAGTTTATCAACATTGGTTGCCATCAATATTTAAGTCATAATAAATGCGAAAGTGTTTGTTT